>OZ024880.1:37801531-39288047 GCA_964017185.1 Rugalucina vietnamica | reverse complement strand
TGATACTTTACATGTATGTACATTTTCATATATTTAGTTAAGTGTGAGTAACTGAGTGGCCACCCAATGGAAAATAGCAGCTCACTTGGCTTACCATATGTTTTCTTAGTATAAGTACCTGACAGTTTAGTTTTTTTTCCAACCTCAGTTTTTGGAGTGAGAATTTCTTCTGATTGCAACATTTCCTGATCATCACCTACTTTCACCTTCTGATAGGCTTGCTGTTTGAGTTATATTTGCCTTGATCAATTTACAGCACCCTATAAGTACTTATGGCAATCAAAAACTAGTAAATATTGATATCTGCCAATCAGCAAATATTATTATGCATTAACCGGAATTATTACTCCTTGATAAACAAATACCAGCAACTCTTGAGTTATGATAAAACTCTTTATAATAAGAGCCACATCATGAGAAAAACGGATTTTCGCTTATGCAAAATCAAAGACACAGATCAGCTGTGCAGTAACTGCACAGCTGAGCAGCACCCTTGTTTTCGCTACACAAATATTACAATTCCTCTTCTTCTTAAATCCTAGGCTGTTTCTGTGACTGTATTGACTGGTTTGTGTCGGACCTGGTCGGAAACCCTGAAGATTGGTTTTGGTTTTCTCGCATCGCTGCTCAAATATACTCTTCATAAGCTGAGCCTTAAGGAAATGCATTTAATGTTACAAGCAGGGACCACCAGTAAATATCTACATCCAGACTCAGAGGAGGACATGGGTCACGTCATGAGAAAACCAACAATGTGGTTTCTGAACAGGTCTGAAAGAAACCATGCCATATAAGCACAGAAGATATGGCTGGCTATAGGCTGGAAATTTTGGATTTAGAAAGCAGAACGATATTTTAGTGCTTAGTGAAATCAAAGGCGATCAGATCAGCTGTGCAGTTCTGCGTCTTTGTTTTCGCATTGGCAAAAATCTGGGTTTCTCATGACGAGGCTCATAATTATGTTGTCCACAGCCCAGAGAGCAAAACATCAAGTTGGGTAACCTGCAAGACTGAAGAACCCTGAGACCCATTCTTTCTTGAAAAAGCTTCAAAGTTCTCCTCCCAACTAAAGTGAGGTGGCACAAGCCTTTTGAGATGCACAGTATATGAAGTGAGATAAATGAAGAACATAAATAAATTACAAGGTTTGATAAACAAACTATAGATGAGCCGCTCCATGGGAAAACCAACAATCTGCATAGGCGAAAACAAAGGCGCAGATCAGCTTCACGGTAACCGCGAAGCTGATCAGCGCCTTTGTTTTCGCTACTCGGATAGTACAATTCCTCTTCTACTTAAATCCGAAATTTCAAGCTTCTAGCCGGCTTCTGTAGCTGTACAGGTCGGTTTGTGTCAGAACTGTTCGAAAACCACATTGTTGGTTTTCCCACGAGGCGGTTCAGATATTGATCAAGATGATATTGGCAGTTACTAGTCATGAGAAAGTTAGAAAGTTGGATACATATCAATGTTAAAGACAAAGTTTTCACCCACAGATAAACCGGACTAGGAACACCATGATTATACTGGACATTACAAAAACATGCCCATGTAATATACAGTTTTTTTCCTATGTTGTAAAAACTGAAAATGTCAGTAGAAAATTTTTGACATTTTTCATATTTTTGCTCAAAACATAGATTGTGTGTACAAGTTAGAACCGCCTCGGTTTAGAACCGCCTCACCGAGGCAGTTCTAATGAGTACCCACAATCTATGTTTTGGAGCAAAAATAAGAAAAATAGGTATACCCCTCCATACCCCAGTTTTGCTACATAAAAGTGGGGTTCAAGATGGTATACATGTCACGGACATGTTATCCTGATGAAGGGGTCCTATGACTTAGGAAACACATCAGACAAACTAACAACATCCACGGTCAACCCAATATTGCTTACTGGATGCTATTCCATGAAAATTCTAGCAGAAATGATTTCCGATACCATAAATTGTGATATTTTCACACTAACTAGCCTCCGAGGCTCTAATTACGCCGATAAGACTCCAAACATTGATCACCATATAAGGTAAACATTATGGCATCAGTCTCTGGCTTTAATTTGAGTCTGAGCATACATACTAAACTGGAGAAATGACATGTGGATCTGGTGAAGACTATGGCCATGAGCCGTTACCTCATATTCTTGCAGGCATCAAAAATTACACAAGATCAGCTAAGGCACATGCGAATACAGCCTTACAACAAAGATTATTATTTTGTCACGTCACTGCCAGTTCTACCAGGATGCGACTCAAAATGTGCTTTAGTTTCTGTCTCTTGGTACAAATTAGTTTGCAATCAAAAGAAGACAAATATAATCAGGCAATCAATTGATTATTTCTTAATAGAAAATCATGGTTCAGGTCTCTTATCTGTCTGTTAGCAGCTGATGGATTTCTACTGATTAACTTCTTACATATAGGGATGGCTTTGATAGGTAATATTCTATCATCATATATTATTGCATATACACATCATTAGTTCACTTCAATCAAACATACTTTAAGGTTCCTTGTTACTATAATAATAGTGTTTTCTGCTCATAAATATTTCATAGATTTTTAAAAAAAAATGTGGCATGTTACATACCAGAATAATCCCTAAACCTTAAACTTTCTTATGAATGATAATGTTTTCCAAAGGGAAGCCATTGTAATAGAAGTTTTTAGTGAAATTACCTATTTTTCTAATAAATTTCCATAAATAATCCTTTAAAATAAATTTTTGATTTTAATTGATAGAAACCTTTGTGAAGGTCTAAATAATGTTCTCCAACTAATTTGCAAGCTGAAAAATTAGCTTAGAAACGATTTGCATGAATAGCAGGTGCATCATCTTTATCAGATTTATTACTTTAAATAATATTGTCCGTCACTTATGCAAATACCTGTACCTTAAATATACCATGCCAAATAAATCAAGCAACTTTTACTTTGAACAGTGTCTTCATACGTTTTAGACATTAGGGAAGTTCTTCTGACAATATCTTTTATGTATCTAATAAGGGTAAAAACAATTGTTGTGTGTTGTTGAAGTAACGTTGGATTTAAAGTCCTCTGAGACATGTCTCAAATAAAACATAGATAAAATTATTTTGTACAGTATATTTATATGCATTATAGTATGTACACGCTGTGTATACCTGTTAAAATAGGACAGGTAGTCTGTTCATTCAGGTAGAACATACATATACAGTATATTTCCATAGCCTTTTTACATAACAAATAAGGCCATTAATTTGACCTTGATTAGTCTAAAAAAACGGGCTTTTTGTCTGCAGATATTTCGGTAAGAATTGTTTCAAACAGAACAAAAATGATAGCAGTTGATAGATTTTTCTTATTACTAACTACCGTGCCAACACTCATCCCACAATATTTCTTATTTTAGCGTAAAACAATGCAAGAAAAATAAAAGCAGTTTTCAAACTAACAGTGCATTTCACTACCAACATGCACGAAAATGCAAATACAAATTCTGGTTATATTACTAGGATAACGTTTGTCATTCATAGCCCTTTCAGGAGATGTAATATCATGAATGATCTGTATCCCAGGACTGAGAACAACATGTTCAAAGTTTAGGGGGGGCTAGGGACTTTGTAAATATATCAATCCACGTTAATGCAGATTCATCCTCAAGTAATAAGAGCTGTCCTGCAAGAGCTGTTGCAGGACAGTGTAGCTCGCCTGACTTGTGCTTTGCCACTAAATCTATTAAAATCTATGACACATGACATTGACCTCAAGGTCACTCAGGTGGGTCATGATGGTACAGCATAAAACTTCAGACCAATATCTACCAACATGCAAAGTATTAACTTAATCCATCTACATATTTGATATAGTCTTATAAAATTTCCTTGACCTCAGGTGAGTCAAGATGGTACAATATAAAACTTAAGAATAATATGTCACAGCAAAGTATCAACTAGATCCATCCACCTGTTTCAGCAATATACAGTTCAAAACACTTGAAGCAAAAGTTTTAACATAAAATTTCAAAGTCTTTGACCTTGAACTCAAGGTCACTCAGGTGGTTCATGATGATACAGCATAAAACTTCAGACCGATATCTGCCAACATGCAAAGTATCAACTTGGTCCATCTACATATTCAAGAGATAAAGACATATAAAAATAATAACCAAAAACTTTTACACAAAATTTCTAAGTCCGTGACCTTGACCTCAAGGTCACCCAGGTGGGTTGTGATGGTACAGCATAAAACTTCAGACCAATATCTACCAATGTGCAAAGTATCAACTTGATCCATCACCAACTTCAAGAGATATAGACTCATAAAAACTTTAACCAAAAACTTTAACACAAAATTTCTAAGTCCATGACCTTGACCTCAAGGTCACCCAGGTGGGTCGTGATGGTACAGCATAAAACTTCAGACCAATATCTACCAACATGCAAAGTATCAACTTGATCCATCTACAACTTCAAGAGATATAGACTCATAAAAACTTTAACCAAAAACTTCAACATTTGAGCAATGCCGACGCTAACGCTAACGCCGACGCCGACGCCGACGCTGGGGTGACTGCAATAGCTCTTCCTGTACTTTCGTACAGGCGAGCTAATAATCAAGTGCAAGAAAACTTTGTTCAGATTTTTACACTAAACAATACTGCAGAACTAGAGGCAAACGCTCACCTGAGATCTGGGATATATACCAGTAGAAGAAACTACCCCGTTCGGGAATCATTGACCTTTTGTGACCTTTGTCAGAATGACAGGTAAATGTTACTATAATTAGTAAATTGATACTCGATCGGGAGCTTTTCTGTCATTTTTATGGTACCCTTACAAAACTCAAACCAGAGGACCATTGGTCCTGAGAACGCTCACCTGAAGCCTGATCTTGGAGTATTAAGTCATCATAAAATGACCTTGACCTTGAATACTCACACACCTTTATTGACTTCATAAGTTGTCTGCATCTGCAAAGTTTCAGGTCTCAGGCTGCAATAGTTTCCAAACCCAGTGATTTCTGAGAAAACCATAATTTTAATTTTGATATTTAAATGACCTGGGGTCAAGGTCAAGAAATGACCTTGGCCTTCATTAATTACTTACCTTCATTGACTCCATCAGTTGTCTGCATCTAGCAACTTTTCAGGTCTCAGGCTGCACCAGTTTCCAAAATATCCACTGTTTTCGCCTTTTCCCATGTAAAAGCCTATGTTTCCAAAATTGACATTGCCGTAAAATAGGTCAAGGTCATCCTAGGGTCATTATTTCAACAAACTATGATCGGCTGGAGTCATGCTTCATACCAAGTTTCGCGAAAATCGGCCAGCCGGTTCTGGAGAAGAAGATATTTGAGTGGTTTTTACCATAGTTGGGCACTGCAGCCATCTTGGTCATGTGACCCGAATTTCACGATCAAACTTTCGTTCCCCCTATCCATAGACGCTCCACATAAAATTTCACTTTGATTGGCCGAGCAGTTTCAGAGAAGAAGATCTTTGAAAAGTGTGTATGGACAACAGACTGGCCAAGGTCAAGTGATGACCTTGACCTAAATTAATCACATACCTTCATCTACTCCATTAGTTGTTTGCATCTACCACTTTTCAGGTCTCAGGCTGCAACAGTTTTCAAAAAATCAATAGTTTCACTTTTCAAATGTAAGAGCATATGTTTCCAAATTTCACCTTGCCGTAAAATAGGTCAAGGTCATCCTATGGTCATCATTTGATCAAACTATGATGGGCTGGAGTCCCAAATGCTACATACCAAGTTTCGTGAAAATCGGCCTGCCGGTTCTGGAGAAGATTTTTGAGTGGTTTTTACCATATATGGGCGTGGCGGCCATCTTGCTCATGTGACCTAGATTTCGCAATCAAACTTTCGTCTCCCCTACTCATGGATGCTCCACATAAAATTTCACTTTGATTGACCAAGCAATTTCAGAGAAGAAGATCTTTGAAAAGTGTGTATGGACGACAGACTGGCCAAGGTCAAGAGATGACCTTGACCTAAATTAATCACATACCTTCATCTACTCCATTAGTTGTTTTCATCTACCACATTTCAGGCCTCAGGCTGCAATAGTTTTCAAAAAATCCATAGTTTTCACTTTTTCCCATGTAAAAGCATATGTTTCCAAATCTGACCTTGCCGTAAAATAGGTCAAGGTCATCCAAGGGTCATCATTTTATCAAATTATGATGGGCTGAAGTCCCCAATGCTACATACCAAGTTTCGTGGAAATCAGCCCACCGGTTCTGAAGAAGAAGATTTTTGAGTGGTTTTTACCATATATGGGCGTGGCAGCCATCTTGGTCATGTGACCTGGATTTCGCGATCAAACTTTTGTCTTCCCTACTCATGGATGCTCCACATAAAATTTCACTTAGATTGGCCAAGCAGTTATAGAGAAGATCTTTGAAAAGTGTGTATGGACGACAGACTAGCCAAGGTCAAGAGATGACCTTGACCTAAATTAATCACATACCTTCATCTACTCCATTGGTTGTTTGCATCTACCACTTTTCAGGCCTCAGGCTGCAATAGTTTTCAAAAAATCCATAGTTTTCACGTTTTCCCATGTAAAAGCCTATGTTTCCAAAATTGACCTTGCCGTAAAATAGGTCAAGGTCATCCTATGGTCATCATTTGATCAAACTATGATGGGCTGGAGCCCCAAATGCAACATACCAAGTTTCGTGAAAATCGGCCAGAGGGTTCTGGAGAAGAAGATTTTTGAGTGTTTTTTACCATACATGTATATGGGCGTGGCGGCCATCTTGGTCATGTGACCTGGATTTCGCGATCAAACTTTCGTCTCCCCTACCCATGGATGCTCCACCTAAAATTTCACTTTGATTGGCCAAGCAGTTTCAGAGAAGAAGATCTTTGAAAAGTGTGTATGGATGACATCCAAGGGTCATCATTTTATCAAACTATGATGGGCTGAAGTCCCCAATGCTACCAAGTTTCGTGGAAATCGGCCCACCGGTTCTGGAGAAGAAGATTTTTGAAGGGTTTTTACCATATATGGGCATGGTGGCCATCTTGGTCATGTGACCTGGATTTCGCGATCAAACTTGAAATGCCACTACCCAAGGAGGCTCCACATAAAATTTCTACTAGATCGGCCAAGCGGTTTCAGAGAAGATCTTTGAAATTGTGGACGCCGGACGGACGGACGCCGGATCATGGCCATCCTATAAGCTCACCTTGTGAGCCTTCGGCTCATGTGAGCTAAAAATGTGTCACAGTTTTTGTTTAATCAAGATGAAACTTTGCAGGCTTAAAGAAGAATGATGTATCTAACTTTCTACCGTGTAGAATTTTTTTATTTTGTTTTGTTAAAAAGTTATTAAATTATAAAAATATGATTTTTTTCCAATAACTCTGATTCCAGATGGGCAACAGAAATTGTTTACTGACACCCGATCTGGAGCCATTCAAGGCATTGGAAACCAGATGTATTCCTAATTTGGAATCTGTAGTTCCTGATCAGGAACATTTTATAGTCTGTGTTTTCTGTAAAATCAAAACAAATGACATGTCAATTGTTATATTACCCAACATACTATTTAAAAGGTAATAATTAAACATTTTGGACTGTTTTTCAACACATTCAGTAAAAGCTAGTTTCAATGAACTGTTTCATGTCATGTGACAAACTGTTTCACAGGGGTACCAGTTCATCTGGTCATTGGAAGTGAGCTGGGCTTGCGGTAGAGTGTCGGACACAAAATCAAGAGTACCCAAGTTTGATCTTCCATTGAGAATGTCGTGTTGTGTCTTTGAATAAGACACAATAACTCTCCAGAGTACTGCTTGATATCCAGGAAAGTGCCAGTTTTGTTCTAAAATGTCTGAAAAATTGTTGAATGGGACTACTTTACACCTTTAAAAATGGCCCTGCAACTGAGTGTTGAAGGTCGCTGATTTTAATTCCGCTTTTAATCATTCGATCATCTCACCACTGTTATCAGTGTGGATTCAATCCCCTCACAAGGCACATGTGAGACAAGTCAAGTTTTGCTCATCCATCACTGCCATCAGGATAACATGTCCGTGTTATATACACCCCTTATACCCAACTTTTATATAGTGAAACTGGGGTTTACAGGGGTATACCTATTTTTCTTCTTTTTTTTTTGCTACAAAACATGCATTGTGGGTACTCGTGATCTGCCATGATTTACCCACCACTTGATCATTATCAAACGCTAGCTGGCAGTCAGACAAAGGGAATGGTATTGGCTGAGTGCTTTGCGAGGCCAACCAATTTGATACAGTTGGGTAACTTGCAGAGGGCCCTACTAATCCATTCCTATCAATGCAAACACGACTTTGAGATGCCTGATATTGTAATACATGAAAGACATTGGTGCTACCAAAGCAGGATTAATTGTTCAAACTTTATATTTTTTTCCATAGCCACACACTTTGCAATTAAATTTTCTGACCCTGTTTTGTCTTTTATTTCATCTAAGAAGGGCATAAGAACTTTGTTTCCGCTTCTTAAGAAAGATGTCTAGTTTCAGAGATTTAAGCAAGTCAATGTTTTGTAGACAGATCCTACTTCTATAGTATCTTTCATAAAACTTTCCCTTTCTCCTCTACCGAGGGCATAGGCAAGCCTTTGTTTTTCTTCATGTGAGCAAGGCACAAATAGAGAAATTATGATAAAATGATCTAATGTGTATTTCCTAGTGTCTGATAATGTTTTTTTGCAGATATTTTACAACTGTTTCAATAAAGATTAAATATTTTCTTGTCACAATGTAGCATTTAGTTTGTCGCAAAATGTGCAGCAAAAATTTTGAAAATCAGTTGACCAATAAAAAAGTTCTGGTCAAAAACGTTTTTAAATACAGATTTTCTGTACAAAAATCTCATGCAAGGGAGGTACAGTATATTTTCCCACAAAATTCTTTATGTTTTGTTATGATTGCTCAAAATCAATATTAAATGATACACCTCAGACGCAAGCTTCATGGTCAAGTAAAAATTTTCAAAAAGTAAGCATTTTCATGATCATCGATTTTATCCCTTGACACTGCAAAATCCCTATTCAAATTTCATTTTGGCTATTAAAACTACATGTACATCTGTTCACCGATTTTCTAAATTTTTGCAGGACCTATTAGGACACAAATTAAGTTCAAGATTTTGACAAGAAAATAATTTTCCTATTGCCCTCTACACAAAAATTATCCACGGAAAACCATTATCAGAGGCAAGTTTGCAGACTTTAGCTTTGATATGACTGAATAATTAGGATCATTATGTAACCAAACGAGTAACCCATGGTGTTGAAAGAAAACTACTGGGATTTCAGTCAATGAAATTGCTGTTGGTTCTGCAAAGTGAAAAAGAAAATACTTTGGCCTACTTATTATACGAGGTACAGTCGGAAAGTTCCCGGACTGGTTCATTTCAAATGATATTTGACGTCAAATCACTTTGAAATTTTTCATATAACAAATTCCATCCATTTCCTTTATTTTTCGGATAAATTAATAAAAGAATATGCAAGAATTGTTTTAAAATGCCGATTAACGTACGGCATATACGAGGGTACGGAGCACTTTGAAAAACCGCTAAATTGGATCTTTTGATGTTTTGAATCTGTGCCCATTCCTTATAAAACGGCGCCACAACGGCGTGAATTTTTGCATGATGTCATATCAACAGTATTTTGATTCAACTACAAAGAATCAGAGTGATAACATAACAATTGCGATTTTGACAGTGTTTTGAACAGACATGGGTGAATTTTCGAGCGTTAAAAAAGCCGACGTCGTGGGAACGTACGGAGCAGCGCGCGGTAATCAAGTATGGTAAAGCAGCAGAAATAATAATAATAATAATAATAATAATAATAATGACTTTATTTAAAGAGGAGGCTCAGTTGGACAAGTCCAATCTTCCCTGAGGTCCTCTATCAAAACAACATATATCAAAACAACATATACATACAAATATATACAACATAGAAAATTTACATAAACAAATGCAAAAATAGAGTTCTGTTCCTAAAGTAAAGAATGTTCTTGTGTGGCTGCCCAGTCAAGATATCCTTTCCTAAATTGTTGAAGGGAGACTGCATTTCTGAGATGGTTTGGAATGGAGTTCCATATTTTTGATCCTGAGTATGCAAGGCTGTTTCTATAATGTTCAATATTTGGTTTTGGGATGTACAAAAGATTGTCTGCTGTAGACCTAAGGGTTCTGTCATGGACCTCTTTTGAAAAAGTGAACATATTTGTAAGGTAAGCAGGGGTTAAGTTATGCATAATTTTGTACATGAGTATTGCTTTCTGGTACATAACTCTCTCTGGGAAGGTCATCCATTTCAATTCCGCAAAGAGTTCCTCTGATGGAGTTTCTATTGGCTTATCTAGAATTGACCTTGCTGCCCGTTTCTGAAATTTGATAATGGAGGTCATAAGCTCAGTATTGGCATTACCCCAGACTGAACAACAGTAGTCAAGATGAGGGAGTATGTATGCATTGTAGAAGAGCTTTCTAGTGGGAATGTTTAGGTACTTTTTAATCCTATTCAAGAGAAAAAGCAATGAGTTGCATTTTTTTAATGTTGACTCAATATGAGTTGACCAACTTAAGGAGTTGTTTATATGAACACCAAGCAGTTTCTCAGACTCAGTTATTTGAATTTGTTCTCCCTTAATAGTGAGATGAGGTGGCTCTGTCATTATTTTGTTGGCTGTATTACGAGTTGCTAAGAACATGGCCTTTGATTTACCTACAAACACTTGGAAATTCATTAAACTCAAGGAAAGTGCATAGAAAATGCTGAGGAGTCTTGTGGGATATGCTAAGGACGCGCGGATATTAATGACAATCGCAAAAGCGGGAGGTATAGGGAGGAAATGGTCGGGGTTTGACATAATAAGTCGGAGTTTTCACGAAGACAACACCATCCACTCATCGATAGTAACATGCATTGACGACTATTTATTTCATAGGATACAAGAGACCACGGCATGCGCCAAACAGCCGCGATTTAGCCCCTGTGGATCTTTCCTCGTTTGAAATCTGAGTTTGACGACACGCTCAGGTATGAACGTTGTTAACATCAAAATAACGTTGTTAAGGTCAAACCGCTCTGTAGGTTGTTAGTGTCCATACTTTGAGCCCTGAATTTTAGGTGGTTTGATGAAAAAAGCCCCTAAATGTATATATTGTTTTATCGAAAAATGTTTTCTCCACTAGTGTGCGAAGTTTTGACTTTCTTCTTTGAAAACAAATGACACAACAAGAACAGTCCTGGAACTTTCTGACAGTTGTTTGCACCAAGAAACAAGTCTTCTGTTAAACCACATGCTCAGATTTGTAAAAAAAAAAAGGAAAATAGAAATCCTTTATGAGAGGGTAAGGGCCATACCACAGTTTCAGTGACTAAAGCCTCATCAGTGACACTATAAGCCTGGCAAAATGACACCAGAGAGAATTACTGTTATTAACTATTACTAAGTATACCTTCTATGTACATGTATTTATTTGTTTGTCCATGATGATTCATTGACTAGCTAGAGATTCACCATGAGAACCAAACAACTAACTAAATGTCGTGAACCATTGCAGAAGCTGAGGGTGAGGTTAGGAACCTTTAAAATTGATTTAAGCCCGCCAGTAATTTTATATTTAATACTGATGGTTCCAAGGTGTTACTTCTGTGGCGGTTCTTTTTGTTTTATGTCTTGGTGTTTTGTTGTGTTTTTTTGTGTGTGCTGTTGGCGCTTTATGTATGTTTTCATATTTTTAGTTAAGTTTAGGTAACTGAGTGGTCACCTTTTGGGAAAATAGCTGCTCATTTGGCTTATGATATGTTTTCATGGTATAAGTACCAGATTGTTAATTTAGTTTTTCCCACCTCGGTTTTTGGTGTGGGAATCTTTTTCTGATTGTGCCTTTTCCTGATCGTTGCCTACTTGTACCTTTCTATGGAACCGTCAGTTTGTGATTCTTTAGTTTCGTTAGTCACACAAATATCTGCTTGTGCACTCTCATCTATACCACAAATGTTTGTTTTACCACACTCTGTACAAGTTGCCGTTAAATATTCAATGCATCCTTTACAGTACAACATATTTGTAGAATGCTTATCATTCATATTAATCTTATCTAGCTAGTGGTTCAAGAAAAGCTTTTCCGATGAAACTTCGATCAATAATCTTTTGTTTGTCAATATTCCATTCTTGATGCAAACAAGCAGTTCCACATCTTTTTCCAAAACGACCAGCCATTTTGACTATGGGTAGTGTTTAAAATCATGCACAGGTAAAAAAGAAAACTCATTCAGAAACAACCACTGTTTCCAAAACAAGATTTATCGATTAAATCTTGTATTCCAAATTTCTGTTATCATTGTTTAGCATTTTGTTTTAATATTTGAAAAGCGTGCACACTAATTTATGCATGTGCATTTGCTTTTATAGCACTTAAATCGGCACAGTTTTTTTTTAAATCCATTAATATCACATTTTGAGATGATACACATGCTTAACAAATGAAGCCAATTCAAGGTAATCCGCACTATATTCTGTTGTGTGATCCCGAACAGGAATACAAGAGTTTTACCATTAAAGTTTGATTCCAGATTGGGTGTCAATAAACAATTTCCGTTGCCGATCTGGAATCAGATTTAATGGAAAAAAAATCATATTTTAATAACTGAATAACTTTTTAACAAAACAAAATAAAAAAAATTCTACACGGTAGAAAGTCAGATATATCATTCATCTTTAAGCCTGCAAAGTTTCATCTTGATTAAACAAAAACTGTGACACATTTTTTTAGTTTTGTAGGGGTACTATAAAAATGACAGAAAAGCTCCCGATCGAGCATCAATTTACTAATTATAGTAACATTTACCTGTCATTTTGACAAAGGTCACAAAAGGTCAATGATTCCCGAACGGGGGAGTTTCTTCTACTGTATACTAATAAACTTGTTTGACATGTCATATACATGTACATGTATATGTATATAGACCCAGACCAGGAACCCTGGAGTCAATTTTATTTTCAGAATCATAAATATTCTGTCCATTTCCTGGAAGTTTTTTCCTTCAATAACATTTTTGCAGTTTATTGCATATGCGACCTAAGATGACCTTGCTGTAAAGCAGGTCAAGGTCATCACAGGGTCATAATTTATGTTTACATTGTAATGCTCTAGTCCAAAATGATACATGCCATGTTTTGTTGAAATTGGTCCACCGCTTCCAGAGAAGATTTTTGAAGGGTTTTTATCATATATGGGCAAGGCAGCCATCTTGGTCATGTGACCTGGATTATTTACATACACAGTGGTTCCCTCCTCCTATCTATAGATGCTTCATATCAAATTTGGCTTTGATTAGCCTTGCAGTTTCAGATAATATCTTTGAATATTATGGTAATATAAGTATATTGCCCCAGGGTGGGGGCCGAACAACTCCTGGGGTCCAAATTTTTTCGGAATCATAAATCTTCAGTGCATTTGCCCGTTTCCTTAAAGTTTTTCGCTTCAAATGACAATTTGACAATTTTTCCCCATACAAATGTATGTGCGACTTATGTTGACCTTGCCGTAAAATAGGTCAAGGTCATCCCAGGGTCATGACTTATACAAATTTTGTAGAGCTCCTCTCCCTAATGCTTCATACCAAGTTTCAAAATCATAGGCTTTCTGGTTCTGGAGAAGAAGATCTTTAAAGATTTTTGCTACTTATAGCCATATGGTGGCAATCTTGGTCTTGTGACCTGGACCATTTATATAAACTTTAGTTCCTCCTTCCTCAGGATGCTCCACATGAAGTTTGGCTTTGATTGATCAAGTGGTTTTAGAGGAGAAGATCTTTGAAACTGCAGACGGACGACGACGGACGGACGACAGAGCATGGCCTTCGGCTCAGTTGAGCAAAAACTCACTTTACAGAGCCTAATAAATGTAAAGCTGCAATATGATTGCTGTAATGTTTCAATATATGGTACTGGTTTGTGGCACTGGTAAACCAAAACTGTCAGGAGTGCAATGTAATGGTATTATCAGTCTAATGAGGGTGGGGGAGAGCACAGATGGGTGGGCGAAACTTATCTATTAAAATGTTCCTTCTTGTTTGTTGAAGATAATACTGTAAATTTGGAAATGTTTGTGAGATTTTAAGTTTCGCTCATATTTCTGAATTCGTTGTCTCGTGCATTTAAGTTCTCACTAATGAAGAATACTATAATCTTTATAGATTGCAATAGTACTCATTTGCAAATCTAAGAAATCTCTAATTACTCTGAAAAACTGCGAAATAAAAGTCACACAAAAATTTACGAACTTACAGTATTCAAAAGGAAACTGTTATGAAATCTGCTGACATTTATCATTTATAGAAAGTTACAGGAAAGCCAGGGAACAATTACTCATGACAATCATTGCAGAACAACTATCATAAGTACAAGATATCTGGCATCTCCTGGAAACTATGATGTAACATGTAGCAGAGTTATCATTTCTTATTATGGTAACCTCTGATCACTGAACTTAGATGACTGTTTAATCATGATGGAGAATGAAACCTATTGTTATTAACTGAGTTTGCTGAGATGCAATGGCTGCAATTTTGAATCCTTTATATTCTTTATACATGTAAATACAAAATTCTAAGCATACATTACCATTAAGCTTTTTTGCCAAGTCAAACGCCAGTTTTATTTAAGCATCCTTAATGCAGTCATTAAGATGTAGGTGATGTTGTCTAAGATGTAGAAGCAAAAACAGCAATAGACAATTTTTAAACCCACCAAACAGGAATAGATGGGCTGCTCACTCCTCCAGTCAAACCTTCTATGCTACTGACTGTCCATCTGATTACTGGTTAACCACTCAGGTCTGAGCCTGCCCAGGAAAAGTGGTTCAAGTCAAACCATCTATAATAGATACATAAAAGCCATATTGGCTTAGTTGGATGGTTATATTTGAAGCACTTGTTTGATGTCATGAAATCCTAATTTTGTTTACAAGTCCCATGATATGGAGGCAACCTCCCGGCATGACCATAGCTGTTGACTCAAATGCTAAACAACAACTCAAACAAACAATATTACAACAAAAATTAACTGTTAAAGAAAATTCAAATTAAGACTGGTATATGTAATAAAGAATTTTTGGTAGATGACTGAATGTTACCCAGTTCATTTGGTGATTCAACCATTGTGCAGCTTTGTTAAATTTCGTTTTATTTGTCTTGCTACATGAATTATGGCATAAAACTGGTGAAAGAATGCAATAATTAAACTATTATGTCACCAAAAGAGTAATCAATGAGACAAGAGGACAAGGAAATGTCCATCCCTCCAAAAGACTGGAATTCTAACCCTAGATTATGGTGGACCAACAGAGTGACTCAAATTGTTTGTGTCCTGACAAGGACAATATTGACTTTTGTTATATGACTGAAGGAATTACTGTCTCCTGATTGGCTCAATCTGTAATAATAAATCCTTATATTTCTCTGAAACCAGACCAAACTGATGAATACCAGATCAAACCAGTTCCTGGAGGTTAATTATTTTGACAGGTTTTCTATATTAACCTCCAAAATCTATATTACGCTCCTGAGTACCCAAAAATAGCACCAGCATGAAATCAACATGGGCTTCATGAAATTGACATGATTTGATGTATGTGTTTAAAGCCTGCCAGTCAGCTATAAATAACTATGAACTCATTTCAGTTCATGAAATCTACATGCTTTGCAGTAGCACACTATTACAGGTAAACAAAGCACTAGATAATGAGGTGTATTTGGTGATAATTAAGGGATAATTTTGTTTATTTTTCATAAGAACCTATATTGTTGGTACCCATTGGAATTGTCTCATCATGGTGATTCTTAGGAGTACCCATAACATATGTTTTATTAAGACCTAACAAAATTATCTTTCAAGCATAATCAATTGTTCCTCATTGTCACATCTGATATAAATTTGTTTGTTTATTTGTTATAAGATGAACATTAAAACACTTGAAAAGTCATATAACAAAACAGTTATTGACTTCAATTTCGGTAGATATAAGGATTTATCTACCCTCAAAAGTGATATTCACCTCGGCCTCCGGCCTCGGTGAATATCGCTTTTTCAGGAAGATAAATCCTTATATCTACCTCATTGAAGTCAATAATTGTATAATAGTAACTCAATTATTGTATATTACCATTTGAGCCTGTGCATGGGATAACTAACAATTTGGGTTTCCAGCCAGGAGCAGGCTAGAGGCTTGAAATTTTGGATACAAGTAGAAGAGGAATTGCACTATCCATGTGGCAAAAACAAAGGCACTGATCAGCTTCGCAGTAACTGCGAAGCTGATCTGCGTCTTTGTTTTCACATATGCAGATTGTTGGTTTTCCCATGCAGTGGCTCATTTACATTTAACAACTACTACTAAACCAATTAACTAATTGAGGTGTGTGTTTACATGGTGAAACTGAAGCAATAGTCAATGAAATTGAACCAAGTTTAATAGGACAAGTAAAGAGACAAAACCATTATAGTACTTTCAAAGATTCATCACTTGAACCCAACAACTAATTAAATATTGAGAACCACTGCAGAAGCTGAGGGAGTCTGTTCGGCGCTGGTAAAACTGGCTAAAGCCCCCAGTAATTTTATATTACTGACTTTTCAGTCAGTATTTCTGCTGAGGGTGAGCACATTTTACATGCATGTGCATATTCATATTTTAGTTAAATACAGGACTATATGCACAAACGGCCACCTGTAAGGGAAATAGCTGCAGGCTTGGCTTACTGTATGTTCTCTATGCTACGTATCAGTATCTATTTGTAATTTCAATTGTTTCCCAAATTAGTTTTAAGAGTGGGACTTTGGTACTGATTGCAGTATTTCCTCATCATAGTTTATGTTGAAAACTTTTTACCCAGGTTTTCTCATATCTAGGCTCACATTCCAGCAGGTTTTCTTTGGGTTAATGTTTTAACAGATCCATGATATTTGCCTACAGCAGAACACTTAAGGAATTGAAGATAAATAAAATGAAACCTTAGAAAAAACAAGAGAAAACATAAGATGTTGTTTATGCTTTTAAGGTGTGAGGCAATGATTTAATGGATCAACAGTAATGTAAATAAATTGAAAGAGTAATGCACCATAGAGAAATCCTAAGGCTTTTTAATACTTAAAGATTGAAATTTTCACTGGATGATGAAAAACATTAGGCTGTTTTAATGTTTAAATATTTACATTTTATATTATCAGATTTTTAATTGCACATATCATCGCTCACTTTATGTTATTTGACTTAAAATCCGACTTAACGTAATTTTGGAACAGCCAAAACCTAAAATTTTCGCGCTTAACGTAATGGCGATACGCGACCGACGTCACGCCAACAAGAGTAAACAAACAACGTCACTGGATGGTTTTGACGTCGCCCCCATGGATCATTGGGAAATGAAGAACATCAAGAAAGATACATGTACTTTCATCTAGGGCGATTGCAATAAAAAATGTAAATACCAGAGGACCAATGGTCCTGTAAACGCTCACCTGAGTCTGCTGCATATACCAATAAACATGTTTGAATATTATGGTATTTAACCCCAGTGCAGGGGCAGATGAAGCCCTTGGGCCGTTTGCCAATTTCTTGCTGGTTTTTCCCTTCAAATGATATTTTAACAGTTTTTCCCATTCAAATGCATGGGCAACCCATGTTGACCTTGCCATAAACTTGGTCAAGGTCATCACAGGGTCATGATTTATATATACATTGTAGTACTTTAGCCTTGGATGCTTCACGCCAAGTTTTATTGAAGTCAATCTATCGGTTTCAGAGAAGAAGATATTTGAAGGGTTTTTACCATATATGGGCATGGCGGCCATCTTGGTCATGTGACCTAGATTATTAATATATACATTGGTTCCCCCATCCTATAGATGCTTCACATAAAATTTGGCTTCAATTGGCCAAGTGGTTTTAGAGGAGAAGATGTTTGAATATTATGGTAATATACATGTATATTGCCCCGGGGTGTGGACATATGAGCCCTTAGGTCCATTTTTTTTTTCAGAATCATTAATATTTAGTCCTACTACCCATTTCCTGCAAGATTTTCACTTCTAATGACTTTTTAAAAGTTTTCCTCATTCCAATGCATTGGCGACCTATGTTGACCTTGTCCTAAAATAGGTCAAGGTCACCACAGGGTCAAAATAGGTCAAGGTCACCACAGGGTCATGATTTATATACACATTGTAGTACTTCAGCCATTGGTGCTTCATGCCAAGTTTCTTTGAAATCGGACCAACAGATTCGGAGAAGAAGATTTTTGAAGGGTTTTTACCTTATATGGGCATGGCAGCCATCTTGGTCATGTGAACTAGATAATTTATACATACATTAATTCCCCCATTCCATAGATGCTTCACATAAAATTTGGCTTTGATTTGCCAAGCGGTTTCAGAGGAGAAGATGTTTGAATATTATGGTAATATACATGTATATTACCCCAGGGTGGGGGCAGATGAGCCCCTGGGGTCCATTTTTTTTCAGAATCATTAATATTCAGTCCTACTGCCCATTTCCTGCAAGACTATCACTTTAAATGACATTTTAAAAGTTTTCCCTATTCAAATGCATTGGCGACCTATGTTGACCTTGCCGTTAAAAAAGGTCAAGGTCATCACAGGGTCATGATTTATATATACATTGTAGTACTTGAGCCATCAATGCTTCATGCCAAGTTTCTTTGAAATCGATCCACCGGTTCTGGAGAAGAAGATTTTTGAAGGGTTTTTACCATATATGGGCATTGCGGCCATCTTGGTCATGTGACCTGGATTATTTATATACACATTGATTACCCCTTCCTATTGATGCTTCACATAAAATTTGGCTTTGATTGGCCAACCGGTTTCAGAGGAGATGATGTTTGAATATTACGGTAATATACATGTATATTGCCCCGGTGTGGGGGCATACGAGCCCCTGGGGTCCAATTTTTTTCAGAATCGTTAATATTCAGTCCTACTGCCCATTTCCTGCAAGACTTTCACTTTAAATGACATTTTAAAAGTTTTCCCCATTCAAATTCATTGGCGACCTATGTTGACCCTGCCGTAAAATAGGTCAAGGTCATCACAGGGTCGTGATTTATATACACATTGTAGTGCTTGAGCCATCAATGCTTCATGCCAAGTTTTGTTGAAATCAGTCCACCGGTTCTGGAGAAGAAGATTTTTGAAGGGTTTTTACCATATATGGGCATGGCGGCCATCTTGGTCATGTGACCTGGATTTCTTATATACATATTGGTTCCCCCTTCCAATAGATGCTTCATATAAAATTTGGCTTTGGTTGGCCAAGTGGTTTCAGAGAAGAAGATCTTTGAAATTGTGGACGGACGACGGACGACGGACAGACGCCGGACGGACGCCGGATCATGGCCATCCTATAAGCTCACCTTGTGAGCCTAACGGCTCAGGTGAGCTAATAATGATGAAAAAAATAATTGGACAGCCTTTTACAATGATGTAAATATTGGTATGACTGTAACCAAGATATTTCTTGGAGATCTGTTATTACGAATCAACTTCTGGATGTCTTGCTTAACCCATATTTGAAGAATGGATTTTCTGGGTGAGTCCACTTTCATTTTAAGGGGCATCCGGAGTGATTTTTAAATTTTCTTCAATTTTCAGTACCTTAATTAATTTTTTAGCCTATAGGGTATTTACGCACCCCTTTTTCATTCAATTGCATATCTGGAATTTTAATTGGGTAGCTTCAATTCTGTTACGCACTCTATTTTCAATCAGTTGGGTAAAATGGAAAACAATTTGGTAAAAATGATGTTCGAGGTGTACTTTCCTTATTATATACGATAGGATTTTGGCTGGGAACCTACGAAAAATACCGAACACTCCGCATGACTACACAGGTTGGTTTCCGATCTACACTAATTAGTCATCCGGTAAGCCGAAAACATGTGATGTTTTAAACGTTAGCAGTGATTGGTTTAATGAAATCCAGCCAATCATCATTTTTCTTTTAAGCAAAGTTCGGATGTAGACCATTTTGCGTATGCTGATATCGGGGCCGTAAGGGTCGACTAATTACCGAACAGGAAATCCAGGAAGCAGGTCATCTCTGCCTTTTTACTTTTCGGTCTTACCAAGTCCACTCGGCCTTTTTTTCTTTTTTAATTCAATTTTATGTCCCTTTTAAGATAATTTCAGCTCATATAAGTGGGTGGTACAAAAACGGGAGGTCCACAAGAAAAACCATCTGGCAAACTGCAAGCAGAAGGTCTCGCACCGTGATCAAAGGGACCCCACTTTCACTGACACAATTCACACCAAGTAAACCATGTACACGACTTCCATCCATTGGACCGTGTCTGTTCGCCTCCGAAACACCTCTAATTTCTATAGCTATTTCATTGCAAGCAGTACTGTGGCTTATGCCTACTCAATGACTGATTAGTGTGGGTCGGAAATCAACATATTTTATCCCACTTGTCCATTATGTTTATGCACACACACACACACACACACACACACACACACATTTACTTAACGACTAATGGCTTCCAATCGATCGATTTGCGCATGTCCAATGACATTTTTGTTTAATGTAGACGGGGTAAGCCATTGTGCGGCGCACACCGATAAAAACCGGTACGCAATTGATTTTTCCGGTATTGCGTATCGGCGATTTCTTTTGCGTTTTCTTACGCTACCAGATCGTTATTAATTGCGTTTTTTCATATTTTAATTGGGTAATTACGCAAATACGCAGCATAATTAAGGTACTGAATTTTTCAATGAAAATTCTCTAAGCAAAAAGAATAGTCCCCCAGACGGGATGCCGTATTCTGCGGCGTCACATCTGGGGCTATTCTGTTTGCCTATGTCCCATAAAAGGGATGCCAGGCTTAAATGAGTTAAGGATTCAACACAGCTGTAGTAGGTTTTCTAAACAGATTATTTCTCACAATGGACTTACTAGAGTCAAAGCCACCCAGTTCTCCATTTAATCCAATAAGTGGAAACCTTCAGACATAGCTTAGTTCAAGAGCAACATTGTACGCTTTAAATCTTATGAAAACAAGTTTTAAAGTCACATAAGTCTTCTGCAAAACACTGTAACAAGATTAAAATCATAATGTTACTAAATTAGTTCTTGAACTGTAAGGCACAGCTAAGAAGTTAAATCATCTAGAGGGTGTTGTAAGCATTTAGACTAACACTGATCTAATCATAGGTCACTAAGAGGATTGAAACACTTCAGAAGCACAATCAACACTCAGGAAAAGCAGGGTGGCAATGTTGTCATGGTGCCTGGTGACCAGGATTAAAGCACTTGAAAGGCTCTTGAGCAAAGCTCTGAAAGTGATAATATCCCCGAATTTTCAGACACACTCGAAAACATTTGAAAATGCTTTTGCTGTCCAAGAACCTAACCTTTTACATTTCAATGTATTTTTCTTGTACAAATTGAGATACCAACATGAAAGCTATATT
Organism: Rugalucina vietnamica; assembly: GCA_964017185.1. Classification (NCBI taxonomy): domain Eukaryota; kingdom Metazoa; phylum Mollusca; class Bivalvia; order Lucinida; family Lucinidae; genus Rugalucina; species Rugalucina vietnamica. Next base: position 39,266,525 of record OZ024880.1, on the reverse strand, counting down.
TTCCATCTGCTCAAGATAATCAAAACCTGCAAACCTTCAAGCTGTTACTCAACAAATTAAAGAGACAAAATGTCAGACAATAGAATCACAGTAAGATTTAGTGTTCCAGCACAAACAATGCCTGAAAATCTTTAATGGAAATCTGAGAAAACTTTCAAGGTTTTTTTTTTTCAATGAATGTTCTAATATGCAGGGCTGAATAGATTTTATATACATATCTGATGATGACAATCACCACCTCAGATCAAATTGGCCGTTACCTGAATAAATCAGACTTTGGCATTTGTGGAAACAATTTTCAGAAACAATGCCTTTCTTAAAACTACATCTGCATTACAATCCCTCTACTTTCTGAATCATAAATCATCTACATTTTATGAACAGTCCAGTTTGCCTTGGATGGGTTTGGAAAATTATCCTTTTGGTTACATACAAGCTATTACATATGATTGAATTATTAATTTGTACATGAGCCATGTCAGATAAGGATTTGACTTAATGAAAAGTGACAAAACACCCAACTCAATAGAAAGAAAGTAAAGAATCTATTTAAATCAATCCTCTATAGATCAAATTTATTTAGCAATTCAACTATAAATGTCCGCTATCAATTCACCTGATTTGTCATATTCAAAACCCTCAAAATCCCATTCTTAAACTGGGCAATAGTTCTGTATACTTTTAAACTAAATTACAGTTATGAAGCAAAATAATTATGATTAATAACTCTATGGTATGCCATGATGACAAATTAATTTCGAACAGTGAGGGAAAAAGCACAGCACCTTGACTTATTCCAATACATGTCAGGAAATATGATCCCTGAGGTAGTTATTCAAATAAGTAACTGGTATGATCAAACTTTTCCAACATTTGTCAAGATACCACCCACAACTCAAGGGTATGATTAATGTGCTGACTTCATCTAATAAAAGCAAGTGTCAAGTACTGTTTGAGCCATCTTTGAGGCTGCGCAGACTGATCAACCTGTGCTTTTGTTGTCATAAGCATATGAGCCGCCTCTCGGGAAAACCAACAATGTGGTGTCCGAACAGGTTCGACACAAACCGAGCTGTACTGTCACAGAAGATGGCTAAGGAATTGTAATGTTGTAGCGAAAACAAAGGCGCTGATCAGCTTCGCAGTTACCGCGAAGCTGATCTGTGTCTTTGTTTTCGCATATGCAGGTTGTTGAATTTCTCATGAGGTGGCTCATATGCTGAGACTCAGTCAGTGGTGGAGCATCAGAGATCACAGGCCCCGAGGTTATAAAACTTCTTTCATGCTCAGCTCAGCTGAGACTAAAATTTGTATTGCTCATAAATGTTAAAATGCCAACAATCGTTAAATAAAATACAGGCTTTGGTGTTCTAAACCTTCAGTAGCAATATATTTGGGCTATTTCGGTATTTATGAGCAGTAAAATTTAACACTCAGCTGAGATGAGCATGAAAAAAGTTTTATAACCTCGGGACCTGTGTGTGTAATTGTAATGGTTGGGTATGCAGAATGAAGTGGTTTCCTCCAAACATGTCTGAAAAATTGTTGACTGGGACTTTGGCCTTTGCTGAATTTCATTCTCAGACAAATCAATAAGCTACAAACCTGAACTGTCTTGTCAAATCAGTGCCCCTTTTCTCTCTCTGTCTGGGTGCCTGTTTTTCTATGCAATACAGTAATGCTTTGTCCTGGTGATGCAGATGCCATCAGTTGCCTTGTTTATAAAGCTACCAATCTCTGAAGCACTAGGCAGCCCTATTAAAATTCAAATATAGCAGCTTTATATAGTTACAACTAAATGAAATCACAGTAGGAAATTGCAGTTTAATTGCTCAACTTACTGAAGTTCAATAAAATTTTATCTTGCTCCTTTGATATTTTCATCACATCATGCAATTTTATTAGCTTGAAATGAAACTTATAGCGACTTCTTTAACCCTGTGAGTTGTTAAGCAATGATAGCATTATTGACAATTCTACATAAATGATATGACCAATTTAAAATTGGCATTGTTTGTGTGTCTGTATTGTGGTTTACATCATATTCAACAATTTTTCTGTTATGCTGGGATGTTTGCATTAACTCATTTAAGTCTGGCGTTCCTTTTATGGGACATAGGCAAACAGAATAGCCCCAGATGTGACGCCGCACAATGTGGCATCCCATCTGGGGTTATTCAGTTTGCTTTAGAGAATTTTCATCGAAAAATTGAATGAAATTTAAAAATCACTCCTGACGCCCATAAAAATGAACGTGGATTCACCCTAATGATAATGATGGGAAAATCCATTCATCAAATATGGATTAAATTTACCTTATCAGTCTCATTCCAGGCTAACTGTCTCATTCCAGGCTAACAGTACCCTAGCTTGCTTTTAAATACCAAATTTTTATAGTTTTTGATTTGTGATTAAGCATCCCAGTCAACAGTAATGGTCATGTCCGGACGTTGTCTCCATTTCACGGGACTTTTCTAGTCTTTAAAGTGGTTAGCTGAAATTAGAAGAGAAAATATCTCAATGTATTATATACAATTTTTCATCCCAAATTTCGCAAAATTACTTTGTGGTGACATGTTACCAAAGGGTATACTATTTCCTCTCTGTCATGGTGTTTTCTTATTTGTCATTTTTACCGCAAAACTGTATTTTTTACCATCACTATATGAATCATTGTCATAAAATAATCTGCTTTATTAAAAAGACCAAATATAAAGATGACACTGGCTATATGCAATGTTTCAAGATCTGCTCACTGTCTTTGCAACTTCTTGCTTGGAAAGTAGCTAGAAAACCATTTGATTTTTTTTTTTTAATAATTTTAAACAACTTGGCACTGCAGCTGACCAAACTTCATGTATAAAATAGGAAGAAAAGGGTTTCTTTGGTTGAAGCCCATTTTGTGGTAACAGGATTGACAGAGTATCACTCCCAGTGGCTTTTGACCTCTTTTCAGTTTGTAATTGTAACAAATTTGTTTTCCATTAAATTTCTGGAAATTCAATACTCTTGAAAAATTGTCAACAACTTCTTGATCAATGGTAAGAGTGAAATGTGAGTTGAGGAAAATAAACTGATTCAGTTTCCTCCTAGTTCAAGTCTCTCAGATAATTAAGATACAAGCTGATTTATTTAGTCCAACAAGGCAAACCACAGAGAGCCAGAGTAATCTGACCTTCTTACTATTTCTTCTTCTTTTTCAAACTACATTTTTGTCATTTTCTTTTTCAAATAAATAATAACTATGATACATACTGTCCTTAGCTCTTAAATCAGGCTGTAAATTCCGAGCCTGATCAACTTCTGAAGAAACAAGAATCTTCAGCAATACCAAAACAGGTTTTAATGTGCATTGGCTCTTGTAATTCCTTACAACATTTCCCATTGTTAAAGTCATGAAAATAATTAAAATTTTAACAACATTTTTGTTTGAACTACTGAAACTGTTTCTTTAGGGACTTTTTTTCTCCCATTTTCTTATTTGCTATTCTTATTACTAATTGGATCCTCTGGTCATTGACCTTTGAGAATTTCATCTAGGAGGGGAGGGGCTGCGGCCAACCTAAATATACTTATGAATTAAATGTTATGAAAAGTAAGCCTTTTGTCTTGTTAAATTTTAATTTGCAATTATTTTTGCCTAAAAGCAATTGACAAATTTCAAGTATTATTATAATACTTTTTCGTACAACACGCCAAAATTAGACAAAAATGATAAAACTAGTCAACTTTCAGCATGATGGGATCTGTGAAAACAAAAATGTTTTGTTGCAGTGAAAAATCCAATTCAGGATTTGATTTCTGAGGGATGAAAACCTTCGGAATTTTTATACATTTATCTTGCTACTGCAGTTTTTGTTGTTTTTACAGATAAAAAGCTTATCTTGGCAATCAGATTCCAAGGTGTTTGTTTAGTTTACATTTGTAAATAATCTTCCACCCCACCACCTGCATGGATAATCTTGAACAGTATTGAATATAACAATAATATTTATAGTTCACTTATTACATCATAACATGCTTTAATTTGAAGACAAAACTTGGGATACCAGAAAAACTTACCCATAGCAATGACATGTGAGCCGCCTCATGAGAAAACCAACAATCTGTATATGCGAAAACAAAGGCGCAGATCAGCTTCGCGGTAACCGCGAAGCTGATCAGTGCCTTTGTTTTCGCTACACGGATAGTACAATTCCTTTACTTTCTAAATCCAAAATTTCCAGTCTCTAGCCATTTTCTGTGCTTGTACAGGTCGGTTTGTGTCGGTCCTGTTCGGAAACCACATTGCTGGTTTACCCACAAGGCGGCTCATATGTTGTGGTAGCATAAGCCTACCAGCAAACAATATTGGTACAGAACATGGAGTCTTTCATTTGAGCCGCCTTGTGGGAAACCCAACAATGTGGTTTCCGAACAGGTCCGATACAAACCGGTCTGTACAGTCATAGAAGCAGGCTAGAAGCTTGAAATTTCGGATTTAAGTAGAAGAGGAACTGTACTATCTGACTAGCGAAAACAAAGGCGCTGATCCGCGAAGCTGATCTGCGTCTTTGTTTTCGCATATGCAGATTGTTGGTTTTCCCATGAGGTGGCTCATTTCTTCTAATAATGTTCAAGATGGTTAAAAAGTTATCCTCAAGCTTAGTCAACCTGTAAAAAAAATCCAATATAAAATATTTATGGTCAAAGGGAGATAAATACTGATTCAGTTGTGAAATGTTTGAGTCATATCAGGATGCTGTGATGATTTCACATGGAAGAAAAACTGCCCACCAAAGATAACAGAAAATAAAATTGAGCTGCATAATGAGAAAATCAAGAATATGGTTTCAGAACAGGTCTGACACAAACCGAGCTGTACAAGCACAGAAAATGGCTAGAGGCGAGAAATTTTAGATTTAGAAAGAAGAATTATTGTACTATCTGTGTAGCGAAAACAAAGGCGCTGACCAACAGTGCAGTTACAGCACAGCTGATCTATGTTTTTGTTTTTCCATAGGCAAAATACTGGCTTTATCATGACTTGGCTCATTTTATTCTAAGCATTTTTGTTAATGTCCCTATCATTATATTTCATCTGTTGAACCCTACTATGTGTACAAGCTAGCATCTTTCGAGAAACTTGAGCAATGGCTTGTCACCGGCAACACTTCACTTTTGTCTAGGGTTGAAATATGAAAACCATACAACAAAGACACAAATCAGGATGTTATACCCACCAATTTTTATGAACTACAGATTTGTACATGTTTGATTAAACCTTTTTTTCTTCTGCTGTAACTCGTATTTCTAATGATAAATATCTTATGACCTAACATGCTCATAACATGTTTCACCGAAATAATGTACGAAATCATGATGAAAGGCTAAGATTTGGTGCAAAATCATGATCAAAAGCCATTAAAATTGACAATATCACACCTGTTTAATCAAATGATATGTAAAACCTAATCTGATGTTGTAATATCATGATATTATCCATGTTTTATGAGTTGTCAATGGGTGCATGCTCCCATGAAACATGCTTTAAATTCCATTAGAGAAGGATTATATTTCAAATGGATTCTGTCAAAATACTATAGATACTAGTCATTAAACTTTTAGAAAGTCATTGTCAACATGATATTACAATGTATAGAGGCTTCAATATATAGAAACTATTCTTGCATACATGAGAAAACCAGATTTTTGCCCATGCGAAAACAAAGGCACAGATCAGCTGTGCAGTAACTGCACAGCTGATCAGTGCCTTTCTTTTTGCTACATGGACAGTACAATCTCTCAAAAAATCCAAAATTTCAAGCTTCTAGCCTTTTTCTGAGACTGAACAGGCCAGTTAATGTCGGACCTGATGGGAAACCCCGAAGACTGGCTTTCTCACGCTGTGGCTCAAATGCCATCTATATGAAAAGCCAAAACATGACATACCCAATCTGTTACACCTGGGATGATACAGGAACAGTTGTTTCCCTAACCATCATGGGGTTTACAGCCAGTAAGTCTGATCAAAACCATCCAAGACTGAAAATACATGTACCATTCTGTTCTGACAGCTACTCACCATAAACCAGAAGACCATGGTAGATTGTTGGTTTACTGATGTAGCGGCTCATTAATTTGATTCTACTTCATTTAGATCTTTAATTTCAGTAATGCATGTCATCTAAAACATGTCTATTTTTTTTTTAGTAGACCTATTCTAAAAGCATAAACAACACAAACCTTTAGAATTATCATAGAAATGATCCATTAGTGAATCATAAACAATGATTGCTGTCCAGTTGCTATAATTATTACCATCCCAGCCAGGCTATAATTCAACAATGTTTCCAGAAATAGGCAACTTTTCTAAACTAAGATATTCTCACACTAAATATGCCACCATGGCATGCTGCAACCACATTTAAGCAACGTAATGACAAAACCTTTCTTTTATTTTTGTTTGGGCGAAAACAAAGACGCAGCTCAGCTGTGCACTAAATGCACAACTGATCGTAACTGCACAGCTGGTCAGAGCCTTTGTTTTCACTACACAGATAGTACAATCCCTCTTCTTCTTCAATTCGAAATTTCAAGCTTCTAGCCTTTTCTGTGACTGTACAGACTGGTTTGTGTTGGAACTGGTTGGAAACACCGAAGACCAGTTTTCTCCTGATGCGGCTCATTTAAGATGCAATGACATATTTTCAATCTCTGTGCAAATGCCACATGAACAATGGCATGTAGACCTTCCAGCACTATTATATGAGCAGCAAAACGAGAAAACCAGCTTTTACTGCACAGCTGATCAGCTCTACACAGATTGGCCTGGACCTCTTTATAACACGGTTCTTTATAGCATGATTTTGGATATAACACTGATCATTGTTGGACCCCAATTGGACTATTTTTGCTACATATTTTATACTTATTATATAAACAGCGGTTGGATAGATAAACACGGAAATTGGCTATGACCCAAGCAATCATTCCTCTTCTACTTAAATCCAAAATTTCAAGCTTCTAGCCATTTTCTGTGACAGCACAGACCGGTTTGTGTCAGAACTGGTTGGAACCCCCGGAGACTGTTTTTCTCGCCCCAAATTGGCACTGTCTCTTTGTGTTTTATGCAATCCCACCATGTACTGGCAATGTCACTGCCCTACTACAGAGATTTTTGTCATCATACTGTGCACATTGGCATTCTATATTTTTTCAGATAGTACAATTCCTCTTCTACTCATAAGAGGTACATGTATAAGAGAAAAAGGAAAACCAAGAAAAATTACATCAAAGATGATTTACCAGAAAGTGATGTAGTCTAAAATTTCAAGCATAATTATAACATTCTTCTGTGACAGCACAGGACAGATTGTGTCGGACCTGGTCAGAAATCCCAAGGATCGGTTTTCTTAAGTCACGGCTCAATATGGTACAACTGACCAAAACATTACCTACAAATGTTAAGTATCACAGCTAAACACATGGATTAATTCTCTGCTTGGCCCCAACTTCAAACTTGTGTCTGGTTGGTTAATCCAGTATCCCCATCTCATATGAATATCACCCTGACATTCTCCTTAAAGCACTACCTGAAGAATTAAAGAGCAAGAGCATAAGTATGGTCAAGCATACAGAAACTGGTCTTGGATTTCGTATGAACTTAGCTGTTGCTGAGTCAAAATCTGAATACATCCACATATAATATGGCTATCCATATACTCATTACGAAACACCCATATAAAATACAGATTTTTTCTTATTTGTAAAAACTGAAAAATTTCAGCTGCCAGAATTTTTTTGATATTTTTTTTTTAATTGTACTCAAAACATAGATTGTGGGTGCACTTTAGAACCGTCTCGGCGAGGTGGTTCTAACAATATCCACAAGCTATGTTTTGGATCAAAACAGAGAAAAAATGTGTACACCAGCTTTACTATATAAAAGTGGGGTTTAAGGGGGTTTTCATTACATGGACATGTTATTGTTTGTGTGATGTGACCTTCACTGAAAGTCTCATCCAAAATATTGGAGAAGTCCAGGACCAAATTTGCATCCCCATATTTACTAGATGAGTTACTTTGTTTGTTATAAGGTTTAACATCCAGTCAACAATTTTTCAGTCATGTCGGGACAAAGCCACCGCTTCCAGGGTTATAACAATTACTCCAGGGAGTTAATGACACAACTTGGTGTCACCAGTCTTGATTCAGAGACTGACACTGTACCAATATGCAATATGCTACTGCGCTACCTGTGAGTTACTTTAACCAATATGCCAACACTGCCAATCTAAACCAAGAAACTAAGTTACGTAAGTACATCAGTTCATCTCAGTGTTTCTTGATTTCTACATAGACAGACCTGGTGTTCCCAGAGGAAGAAACAATATTTTCTGTTGACAGAAGAATTATATTTACAAGGAGTAAATATGTTTTCAGAAATGACATTTATGAGAGCTCATTATTTCAACTGTTGTCATATTTTCATTTACTTTTCAGACACCCAACATAATTCGGCCAGAATTTCGGAAACTTTAGAAGCATGATCAATATTCCTGTAATGAAATACTTGGCGGAACAAACTAATGTAAGTCCCCTGGGATGATAATTTATCAATACACCATTCATTTTATGATGTTCTAATATAACATCCTCTTACGCTTCTTTAGGTACAAAATAGCATGAACTACATCCTAAGAAATCATTGAACAACTTTTCATAGTTTTCCCTCTGCGAAAATCAAAGGCCCAGATGATATCTAAGCTGATCTGAGTGACTTTGTTTTAGCCATTTTGAACAATTTGTGTAGACCCCCATTTCCAAAAATCCAGAGTTTCTAGCCTCCAAGAAGGGAAATGTGCATGACAAAGGTGTGAAAAATATAATTGATGTCTCTACAATGACAATCTATTTCTTTATTTCTATTGATATGGAAAGCCATTAGATTTAAAGAATGCCATATACTAATGGCCATTTCCGATGACAGTCTCAGAAGAAATGATCGCCAGACATGAAATTAAGTGCTCTGTATGATATGCTGTATCCCCTATCTAGTATAGAATTTCATCCTCTAATGGACTCTAAGGTGACAAAACAGGTGCTTATTTATGATTGACAATTAAGAATACATGTATTTAGAATGAATAATTGCAAGTTTTATAACCACAGAAACCAACTATACATGTACATGTAAGATAAAACAGCTCAAAGAAAACATACATTTTGTGTTGATTTACATAAGGCACATCATAAATCTGCATTCAGATACATACATATTGGAAGCATGTTTAAATCTAATGCTACTTGTTGCTGTGTGAATGTCATGCAATTATTTCAATTTCCAGGCAATCCTTGAATTTCATGTCAGCCTCCAATATTTTCAGTCAAGCCAGAGTTTTTGCGACAATATTCAGCATTCTATTTCCCTGGTTTCTGAGAAATCCATCTCATAACTGTATCAACTGAGTGACAGATCAATTATGGAATAAAACCTCACAAGATTTACATGTAATTACGAAAAAAACATTTAATGATCCCAAGAGTATTGTCCATACACAAAACTAAACAGATTAAGACTTAGTCAGAACATGTAGGTCATTGGAAACTGTTACTTCACGTTTTGGATGCAGCATCATACAGTATAGGGGAAAAATGAAGGTGCTAAACTACTAATAAGTAAAGCCATCAATTCATCAGTCTTAATAATCTTAGCGTGATAAGTCTGTTTATTTTTGGTCATGGGGTAGTTATTTACTATTTATAAAACAGATCCACCTGTCGAAAAGAACAGAATGTTTAAATTAGAACAACAAATTTATAAAACATGTACCCTAACATTCAAAAGAAGTTGCTCAGCCAATTTACATACTTTTACATGCCACAGCTGAATCAAATTGTTTTCAAATGTAAAACTTGGCATTGAAACAAGCTCTTATTGAAATATTGCATGATCTAGAAGCAAAAAGATGTGTTTTTATTTGTTTTATTTGTTAACTCTGACAGCTTGATTGCTTTTTAAATGAAGTTTTGCTGTTAGTAGACATTTTGTGGATCATGTTTTAGAAGCTGTATGGTAGCACAACACATGTACCATTGGCATCCAAATAGACAGCTTCCCAGATAAACTTGCCAGCACGATGATGACAAAAGTTATCAAAATTCAGTCAATTTTCTTCGACAGAAATATAAATGCATAATTGTGTCCATTGACCCAAATTGCATAGCTTTCTGTCTTATATATGCTGCAGCACTCTTTTGCCAGGATTATGTGCAGGTGTGCTTGTATGGGATGTACAATTTTACAGGAGCACCATTTACCGAATGCCTCAGCACTATTTGCTTCAGTTAGTTCACTATAGTGCTTGCTTGCACTGAGGTTTAACATCCCAGTCAACAATTTTTCAGTCATGTCAGGATGGAGCCACCACTTCCTGTGGATCTTGCTCAAAGACACTACACTGTGCTGTAAGAGGGGGTCGAACCCAGTACCTCTCAGTTTGGAGTCTGATGCTCTACCACTGCGCAATGCTCATTATAGAGTCTTATCTGTTTTGCTGACAGTGTGTCCAAGTTAGCATCTCGTGAGAACAGAGATTAATTTCCCTCCTGGTGTACTCCCTAGTGAAGTATTGTCAATTTTGTGTGTCCCCTGTAAACCATTCAGAATCAGATCTGGTGAAAGCAGGTATAAAGTTCTGTAAGGAGAAAAAAGTTTTTTTGTGTGTTTTTTTCATAAAAGCATAAACTTGTTACGTTTCATTTCTAAGATCACACCTTCAGATCATGGTGTTCAGACATCAAAAAAGTAAACTTATAGACGGTAAATTATATGTATACTAACTCTTTGGCACTCTTACAAGTAGTTCAACCAGTTTAACGTTACAAGCTGTACCTATTTACATGGACAGAGACCAGTAAATGTAACGTTGCCTGTGATTGGCCCGAAGTGTGGGCAGATCTACCGCGGCAAATTTAAGATGTAACGCTACCTACCATTGGTCATAAATGCGTATCTATCAAATGTCTTTTGTCACATGATAGTATGGTCGTTCTTGAATATTTTGCTATATATTTCTATTTAATCGGCTGCTGTTTTGCCATGCTATGGCCAAATTGCGGATGTAGTTATTTTTGAATAATTATTTTTTCATTGTTGAGCGATTTTGGGGTGTCCCTAAACAGCGAAAAGTACCGTCCTTGAATGCTGGCTAACGCCCTATTTTTTTGCTGCACTTGTACACGGCCTGGGGCGATCTCTCGTCTGCTGAATGTGTCGGGGTCCACTATAAGCTGTGAAGCCTAAGAATGAGTATTGTTTTGGGGCAAATTACAATGGGAGTCTATGGGAACGATAATTAGAGGTCTCTGCCCTAAAGAGAATATCACCTTCAGGCGTGCTCCCTGTTTCGACACTGAAATGAAAGTGTGTTTTCAGGAACCAATACCCCCTTTGTATCTCTTCATGATTTCACATCTGAAGCCCAAGGCGGAACAGACAGAAACTGGCCATCCTCGAATTTTAAAATAGAAAAATTCACATAAAAATGCAAATACAAACAGATCAATAAACAGACAACATAAAGATTTTTCACAACAGAACAGCACTGGAACTGTTATCTAAGAAATGACTTGGGTGCTTTAACGAAATCTACTGGACCAAACCTCACCCATTGCATCAGTAGTGGTTCCAAACACCTCTGAGTAGTCAACAAGGTGCAGTTATGACCCCTATAATGTATAATGTAATCATTAATGATTTTCAAGTTTTTCACGTTCTCTGGTGTAATAATGTTAAACTCACCATGATAGTGCATCATAATGTTAAAATGAAAAGAACAATATACAAAACAGACAAATTGAAGGTCAAGGTCACAGCTTTTACCCGTTATTTTGTGAAGAATAGGTAATTTTGGTGCAAAAATCCAATTTTAAGTGTAGAATTGTGACTATCATAAAGGTCAAGGGTCAAAGGTCAAGGTCACTGAATTGCCTTATCTAACCTTTCCTGTCATAGTCCTTAACAAAACGATACCAGAATTGGTGATGCGCCAATGCTTTGAATTAATTCAGTGGCTGTATCTTTACCATGTAGAGAGGCAAATTTGTCTTATTTTGGACTTATTGAAGTAGGGGGTCGGTTGACTTTTTGAATAGCTCCAAGACTATGATACGTTTAACCAAGCATCAAACAGCATCGTTGTTATTGTAAGAGCTCCCTTCAATGTATAATTGCAATATCTCGTCAAAATAAATGAAATAATGGGTGTCTTTAGGACAGAGACCAGTAAATGTAACGTTGCCTGTGATTGGCCCGAAGTGTGGGCAGATCTACCGCGGCAAATTTAAGATGTAACGCTACCTACCATTGGTCATAAATGCGTATCTATCAAATGTCTTTTGTCACATGATAGTATGGTCGTTCTTGAATATTTTGCTATATATTTCTATTTAATCGGCTGCTGTTTTGCCATGCTATGGCCAAATTGCGGATGTAGTTATTTTTGAATAATTATTTTTTCATTGTTGAGCGATTTTGGGGTGTCCCTAAACAGCGAAAAGTACCGTCCTTGAATGCTGGCTAACGCCCTATTTTTTTGCTGCACTTGTACACGGCCTGGGGCGATCTCTCGTCTGCTGAATGTGTCGGGGTCCACTATAAGCTGTGAAGCCTAAGAATGAGTATTGTTTTGGGGCAAATTACAATGGGAGTCTATGGGAACGATAATTAGAGGTCTCTGCCCACATACTGATATTGCTAGTTGTACAGCTCGCGGTTTTTCAATATAAATATCCGATAAAAAACGAGAAAAACCCGGAGTTTTATGGATGGAACTATCTTACAAGCGGCGATATGAATGTGCATGCCAATTATGATCTATATATTATAATTACCCTAGTTGCCTAGCCTATCACCCACGATTTCCCGCCAAATGTCAAAATAACTATTGATATGATTATCGTGCCATTAGTAAGCTCCGGTGTTCTACCGCCCCTTTACACTAGGACCTTTCTACTAGCACCTTCTAATTGCCCCTTCTTTGGACTTTTTATGTATATATGAATAGCATATGGATATAGGGGCTTACTGAATACAAGTGGACAAAGGCTGTCATCGTGAAAGTAAAGGTGTGAACTGACTGGCCCAAATATATGTATGGACTCAACTGGGGGACTCAGTCGTCAAGGGCAGAGACCTACAATTATCGTTCAAATAGACACTCATTGTAATTAGCCCCAGAACAAGACTCATTCATATGCTTCACTACTCATAGTGGACCCCAACACATTCAGCAGGCGAGAGAACGCCACAGACCGTGTACAAGTACATCCAAAAATAGGGTGTTAGCTAGCATCCAAGGACGGTATATTCCGCTGTTTAGGGACACCCCAAAATCGCTCAACAAGGAAAAAAAATGATTATTCAAAAATCACTACATCCGCAATTTGACCATTGTATGGCAAAACAGCAGCTGATTAATCATTTGAATGGGGTGGTTTAGATTCTATAGTATAAGGTTACTTTTTGTTTGTTCAAATACTCCTTGCATAAAAAAGCTTACATGACTGGTGCAGATGCATTAAAGGACAATTCAATTTAAAGCTGCATTTCCATTATTCAAAGTGTATTAGAAACCTGCTGTGTTTTGTGTGTGAAAAACGTAAACGAACAAACGGAACCATATCATTTAGCCAGAAACAACACGGTTTTATTGAATGGATATTCGATGTAGTCCAATTTTCTATTAGTTTAAATTGACGACTCAATTTGCCACTTTAACCTGGCATTAAGTATAAAATTGCGAATAGCTCAGTGCACAAAAATAAATTAAAGGGCAGTCAAATTCATAGCGACCCTAGTTAACCAACAATTTGTCTACATTCAAAGCCGCCTCCCAAAAGTTTCGATGTTTCATCAGGAAAACATGTCCGTGCAATGAATACCCCCTTAAACCCCACTTTTATATAGCAAAACTGGGGTATGCAGGGGTATACCTATTTTCGAGGCGGTTCTAACGTGTACCCACAATCTATGTTTTGAGCAAAAATAAGAAAAATATTGAATAAAATCTACTGAAAATTTTCATTTTTTACAACTTTAAAAATCTCTGTATATTGCATGGGCATGTTTTCGAAATGCCAGTGACGTTACATTGTTTTCAAACGGTTGCCCATGATTATTAATGTTTAAAGAATCAATCACCTTTACACTTTGTTGTTGCTCGAAATTACCTTTATTTGAATCGCAAAAATATGTTCTCAAAGTTTTTATGAAAAGGAAAGTATGAATAAAGTAGAACCCTTTACAGTGGCGGATTAAGAGGGGGTTTGGTCCCTCTGGGACCAAATTATTTCAATTTCATGCGGGAAATTTATGAAAAATTATGTAAAATGTTTAAAACGAACCCCCTTTTTTGAATTTGAACCCCCTTCCAGAAATCCTTGATCCACCCCTGGTTTAACGCCATAATGAAGAAAATGCAAGCTAGTAATTCAAAAATTATCTTCATACCAATTTTGAAAGATTCAATTTCAAGCACATTAGTTATAGGTCTGCTGGGGCTATCCTGGTCGTTAACAAAACCGCCCAATTAAGGTCTGTCACATCAAATTTTCTCTAGTATGGGCACGGAGACAGATCCATGATTTATATCTTTTGTCAGGTTCTTAAAATTGCGTGCTAGAAAAATTGTCTTGAACGTTCAGACACAATCAAGCATTAATGTCTTATAATTTTTTGTGCCCAGAGTGACCCTTGGTACTTTATTCGGAATCATTAGAATACCAAAACATCTGTAGGGCACACAAATTTAGTTATTATTTCGATTTATTTTCATACTCTTTCTTTTCATTGCCACAATTTCTTGACAATGTGGGTGCCACAGTGGGAATATAAATTCTGCCACCATCTTTCACCAGTATCATCGCAATGGTATCGTATTATGATTATTTTTTGTTTTGAACATATAAAGAGCGGGGATGTCGAAAGAAGCTGATTCTTTTCATGCAAAGCCCTGACAAATAGCTTTCAACCGAAAGTTTTCAAGGCTGTGCCTCTAAATCAAATGTAAACGGCCTACCATATTATTAATCGAATAGACCCGTGCTTGTAATCAATCTTGTCTGCATGACGTTTTGTTGGAAATTCTGCAAGTTCTCCTGCATCTGTGACCATTTCCCTCATGCATCTTTGTCCTACTTTATTCAACTACATAACATATTTTCGTATTTCATGCTCCATTTGCTTATAGACCTGTGGAGTAATATCTATCATTATGACAGTACACATGTCTTGTTGGCTTTCAATGGCTTTTCAAAGGTCTACATCGCCTGTTATAACAGCTGGAAATAATATTTTCATTCCTAGATGACAGCAATACCAAAAATAAAAAAAATGCAATTTATATCATGCGTTGCTTTAATTTTTTCTTAGGCGGCCCCCGTGGCCGAGCGGTTAAGAGCACTGTTTCTTAATCACTTGATCATCTCATCGCTGTGTTTGGTTTGGGTTCGAGTCCCGCACTGGCCACACGTGAGACAGGCCAAGTTCTGCTTGCGGGTGTGCCAGGTGGTTTTTCTCAGGGATCTCCCGTTTTCGCGCCCCACCTATTGATTGGCCGTCTCATGTGAGTTGAAATAATCTTGAAAGGGACGTTAAACTGAATTAAAAAAATCACACAATGTCGTCATAAAATGTACATAAGCAAACTGGGTGGCATTGTCGCTACACTAACATTTAAAAGCTCACTGGCTTCGTGTTCTGGTGACATTTTGACACTTTTTTACTCCCATTTCCGACTATAGTTCAATTCGCATGCGCAAAAATACACGCGTGTAAATATACTCCGGTGTGTATATATACTCCGGTGTGCAAATCAACCTGTGAGTAAATTTAAATTGCGTTCGCATGGGTTTTATCACCAGGAGTATTTTTGTATGTAAATTTATCATTTCTGGATTAAAACCTTTTCATTTAAGTTTTCTGTATTTGCAAAACAAGAAGAGGCTGTTTCAAGGTGTTCTTGCAGAGGAGAGTCAAGTAATGGTCAGGTATAACCTTAGCAGTTATACGGTTCCCTTGTATCATCCTTTTACAAGGAATTACTGTTAAAATGCCCCCAATAATCCTCACCAAGAATGATGAAGAAATAGTGTGGCTGTTTGCACTCCGTATGATCTAAAATGTGATGAATGGCAATAAACTCTTATTTAGCAACAATGTCCACAGTTTCAGCAACTGTCATATAATCAGTTATGAACAAAAAATGTGAAAATTAGTTATCTAAAAGCAGAATTTTGACTTGAAATAAAGATATTTAAGAAATGAATTTCATTTTTCCGGTGTTCATTGAGCTATGAACCGCAGTGGGTCGCGTGCAAAGTGAATGAACCCCGAAGGGGTTCATGTAAGCTTTGCTAGCGACCCACTGCGGTTCATAGCTCCATGAACAACAGAAAAATTAAACTCATTTATGGAACGCCAGAGCTGTCTCATGATCCATAAACGTCATTATATGATGTACAAACGCCATTATATGATGTAACAACGTCATTATATGATGTACAAACGTCATTATATGATGTACCAATGTCATTATATCTCCTCTGAAATCGGAGGGGTCAACATATACAGACCCTACCCAACAAGCCACAATATTAAACAAACAGTTTGAATCTGTTTTCTCCAAACCCAAAGTCATCTCCTTAAAAATCCTTGCAGAACTAAAGCTTTGGTATAGTACCTGAAGACTGGAAAACTGCTCTTGTTGCTCCTGTCTACAAAAAAGGCCTGAAATTCAAACCTAGTAACTACAGGCCAATTTCACTTATAATGTATAGCCTCTGAATTAATGGAACATATATTGGTGTCAAACATCATGACCCATTTTGATTCAAATAACATTCTTAGCCCCTTCCAGCATGGCTTCCGCTCTAAACACAGTTGTGAGACCCAACTTATAAGCTTTACTCAAGAAATATTGATAATTTGGATGATGGAAAACAAACCGACTTAATTGTTACGGATTTCAGTAAAGCTTTTGACAAAGTTGATCACAATTTACTTATTTACAAACTCTTCAATTTGGGTGTAAATCTTAAAGCAGTCTCTTGGATAAAAACATTTCTCCAAGAAAGAAACCAGTCAGTAGTTGTTGAAGGTAAACAGTCCCCACTCGTACCTGTTATGTCGGGTGTTCCCCAGGGATCTGTGTTAGGGCCCTGTCTATTCCTTTCATATATAAATGATCTACCCGACTCCCTCAAAAGTAGAGCACGACTTTTTGCTGAAGACACAATTGTCTATCTCACAATAAATTCCCCGTCAGACCCAGAAATTTTGCAGGCCGACCTACATAAACTTGAAGAGTGGGAATCAAATTGGTCCATGGAGTTTAATCTTGATAAATGTGAAGTGATAAGAACAACTGGCAAGAAAAATCCTATCATGTACCCATATAAACTTCATAACACTGAGCTCAAATCCGTCGAAACAGCCAAATATCTTGGAATTACAATTAAAAAAAGGATCTAAATTGGAAACCCCCACATTGAAATATCTCATCCAAAGCTTCAAATACCGAGTATTTTCCCATCTCTCAACAGTCAATTGGTACAGGTGAAATCCCTAAAGAATGGTCTCTAGTAAACATTTGCCCTTTGTTCAGGTCGCTGGCTAGCAATTATCGTCCAGTGTCATTAACTTGTGTACCTTCAAAGTTGCTGGGACATATAATTTGTTCAAAAATCATGGCCCATCTGAATGAACATAAACTTTTGTCAGATAAACAGTATGCTTTTAGATATGGATTATTTTTGCTTGTTGGAAATGATGCTGCTTTGAACATAGTAACACAAATTACACATAGGACATAGAGAATGTTAAATTGCTAGGGTATTTTATCATTTCTTTGGATCCAGCCATTAGTTTAGAACAGATATTGACCACTTGCATCAAACATTAGTGTATAAGCACGTACTGCAAGGAAAGTATCTAAAATTCAGATAAATGTGTTACATATGTTACCATTTTGCATCAAGCTAGAATGATAAGCATCAATAAATTGTTAAAACAGGAATCAAGGCACATTGAAATGTCAGAAAATAATAAGCTTTTGCAGCGTTTTTGGTTTATTAGCACATAGTTTCAAATTTAGGCTATGGCAACAGTATTTTGGTGTGTGACATTTTGGATGGGCTATGGGTGTTTAACAGGCCATAACTTCAAAAGTATTTTAGATATTAGAACAAATTTTGTGTTGTCGGAAAGGTAAATAAATCTTCTTGAGGATGAATACTATGATTTGTCCTCGTTAATAATGTAGCAAAGTATATAAAGAACTATTTAGCTTCCAACATTCATTTAAAATGTCTTTGTGAAAAAATGTTACATACGTTACACTGTGACACTCCAACGTGAAAATCAAATGTTTCATGTTGTAGCTTGAGACCCTTTCTATCAGAAGAAACACAGTTTAATCAACAGAAAAAGGTTTTCCTTGATCTTTACAGCAGTTTTTATTTCAAGGGCAATTATTAGATATTCAATAGGTTACATACGTTATTGGATGTTACACGGTTACGTGACACTTTACAGAGGGCTAACATGTTTCAAAAAACTCCTAAGACATCAGGCTACATGAAAATCAAGATCTGCAAAATTCCCCGGGGGAGAGCGAAACCATATCTGGCCAGTGGCCTATTACTTACTTAAGGTACTTTATAATATCCCCGTACCTTTGGGAAATTAGCACAGTAGGAGGGTCTAGTTAATTGTCTTTAGAAAGGCGAGTTTTGCATGCTTATTAAGTTAAATACATGTGAGCCGCGACATGAGAAAACAAACAATCTGCTTATGCGAAAACAAAGGCACTGATCAGCGCCTTTGTTTTCATTCAATAAATAATACTATACCTCTACTTTCTAAATCCAAAATTCCAAGCCTCTAGCTATCTCCAGTGTCTGTACAGCCTGGTTTGTGTCGGACCTGAAGAAAACCACATTGTTGGTTTTCTCGTGTCGCGGCTCATGTTTTTTAAAGGCTCCTTTTTTGCTTACTGCAGTCTTGTAATATCATATTAATTGGTCACCATCGCATTTGTAGAATTTATCATGGTACTCGAAATTTCACAGAGCTGACGATTTGCTAATAACTTTGCAATGATGACCAGTGTAGATCCCTGAAAGATTCGAACATGATTTCCAACAACGCATATGAAGATATGGAATTAAAAAGATAAAGGTTAGATCCTTTGGAAGCAGTGAAAATGTTCGAACTTGGAAAGGAGGGCGATGGACCATATTGCGCAAATTCAGATATAAAACCATCACAGTGACCCTCCTCATGAATACTGGCAACGAAACCCAGACGTGTGTGCTGCCATTTCAAGAATTTACGCCGTGGTAGTATTAAAGACTTGAAGTCTACCTTCATGGGAAAGAGCTTATCCAAAGGGGATACTCCGAACTTTTGCTCATACATAGGCTCGGATCCAGCATCTGCTCCATACCCAAAAAATATCTGGTCTGAGGGTATTTGAAGGACACCCCAAAAAATACGTGAATTCGCTTTAAAAACCGTAAAGCAAAACCCCATAAAAATAGTCAAATTTTGAAGTGATCCCAAAAAATATCTGAAAAAAAAAAAAAAAATGCCCATGCCCAAAAATATTCACATTTTCTGAAAACCCCCAAAACTATGGAAATTCAAAATTTTGATCCCCAAAAAAGTCCGCCGAGCCTACGTATATGGAAATTTTCAGAATACACCCTCCACCCCCGGGAGCTTATCATCTTGCTCTTCGTATGTAATGTCATTTTTCATGTTTCGTCTGTCTTGTTTTGTCAGTTTCTTTCCTGTTTCTATTTCAATTGGGTTCTGGATCATAAAACAGTTGAACCCCAGTGAGGGGCAAATGTCTTTGGAGCGCAACGACTTACAGACAAAATAGTTGTGGCGAAAAGACTTGGTTAGAAAATGAAAAAAAAAGGAAATGATTTACAGGATGAATTGCCTAGCAGAAGAAATGGGTTGGGGCGAAACGACTTGGGTTAGTTTCGGACTTTCAACACCGTGAAGCAAAACAAGTTCTACCGGTGTTAAGTAAAAAATCTTGTCTATTGATTTTAACCGCATCATAACGAAAAAGCTACATAATGGAGTTTGTTCATAACATAATGAAGTTTGTTCATAATATAATGAAGTTTTAACATAATATAATGAAGTTTGTACATAATATAATGAAGTTTATACATAACATAATGAAGTTTGTACATAATATAATGAGGTTTGTACATAATATAATTAAGTTTGTACATAATATAATGAAGTTTGTACATAATATAATGAAGTTTGCACATCATATAATGAAGTTTGTACATCATATAATGAGGTTTGTACATAATATAATGAAGTTTGTACATAACATAATGAAGTTCGTACATAATATAATGAAGTTTGTACATAATATAATAAGGTTTGTACATAATAAAATAAAGTTTGTACATAATATAATGAATTTTGTACATAATATAATAAAGTTTGCACATCATACAATGAGGTTTGTACATAATATAATGAAGTTCGTACATAATATAATGAGGTTTGCACATAATACAATGAGGTTTGTACATAATATAATGAAGTTCGTACATAATATAATGAAGTTTGAACATCATATAATGAGGTTTGTACATAATATAATGAAGTTTATACATCATATAATGACGTTTGCACATAAAATAATGCCGTTTATACATCATATAATGACGTTTGCACATCATATAATGAAGTCACATCATATAATGACGCATTCTTGCATAGAAATCTATGTGCATAGCTGTTTGAAGCCGTTTTCGATTGGTCGAAAGCCGTGTTCAAACAGCAAAACCCATGTTCAAATCATGAAATTCACGTGCCGTTTGAACATGGGATTTGGCCGACGTCATTGGTCAATGCGACGTGACGTCATGTGTTTCGTTCTAAACAAAATGGCCGACGTTGAAGAAGCTCCGCGGGTTTCGGTGAGTTTTTACGTTGTTAATGTTATTTTCAAGAGATTTTAAGTGGATTAGAGAGAAAATGCAAGAATAGCGATCAACCATGGTTTGCTTCAGTGTTCAAACATTCGCTGGATCACTCGGAAGGCGTTTGAACACGCGGCCTGCGGCCTTGTGTTCAAACGCCTTCCTCGTGATCCATCGAATGTTTGAACACTGAAAACCATGGTTGATCCCTATATTCACATCATATAATGACGTTATCACATCAAATAATGAAGTTTGTACATCATATAATGACGTTTTCACATCATATGATGAAGTTTGTACATCATATAATGATGTTTTCGCATCATATAATGAAGTTTGTACATCATATAATGACGTTTGTACATTATATAATGAAGTTTGTACAACATATAATGATGTTTCCACATCATATAATGACGTTTGTACCTCATATAATGACGTTGTTACATCATATAATGACGTTTGTACATCATATAATGACGTTTATTGATCATGAGACAGCTATGGCGTTCCATACTCATTGCTTATATTTACATTCATTTCTCTCTGTCGCTTGATGAAAAATCACCAAGGCCGGTCACATTTACCAACAAACAGAGAATCTACACACAGTGTGTGTTGAAACAGCGGAAGGCGTCGACGTTTACAACGTCCAATCAGATTGGCGAGATTCATGTTTTTGACGTCAAGTTTGGATTACGTCACGTCGCGTGACACAATGTTGTTCATGGAAGTATGAACACAGATGAACATCTAATGGTTCATCTAAGGAGGTTTTAGAAAAATGTAAATATTCATGGGTAAATTTACTTTGCGTTCGCATGGTACAAAATAGTAAATTTACACGTGTGTATTATTTGCATCTGGTCAGACCCAGGAGTAAATTTACCCAGATACTCCGGTGTGTATTTGCGTTTGCACGCGCCATTTGCTTACTCCAAGTAAAATTTGCTCACCGGAGTATATTTACACGCGTGTATTTTTGGCGCATGCGAATTGGACTTATGTGTTCATCATTAGCAGGTTCCCATTTGCAACAGTGGTTGCATTTTGTCAACGGTTGGTTGTTTTGAGCTGCCTCGTCCATATA
Organism: Rugalucina vietnamica; assembly: GCA_964017185.1. Lineage (NCBI taxonomy): Eukaryota > Metazoa > Mollusca > Bivalvia > Lucinida > Lucinidae > Rugalucina > Rugalucina vietnamica. The sequence goes on along the minus strand of OZ024880.1, from coordinate 39,244,426 downwards.
ATATCATCAATTTCGTTAAACGTTTGGCCAAACGGAATTATCCGGCAGAGCGGTTGTCACTTTATGTGCATTATTATGCTTTATTGTTGAAAGCTTCTGTAGTCTCATCCTATCATTTGAATAGTTTTCTCATATGTACTTAACGATTGTGCGTTTTCTTTAACATGAAGCGTTTGCATAGGTCTTTCCTCGCGAGTTTGAAGGAGAGCTGCGAGTAAACCTACAATGCCAGGTTAATGTTTTGGAGCAATGTAGGAATTCCTAGCACGTCTGTATTAAGATCAGTCATTTGCAATTAAAATTTATTTGTTTTTATTCAAAATGCAGTTGACGCGGAAATTGCCTCGTCTCGAAAGGCGGTAGACCCTAGTCACACTGACATAAAGAATATAGAAAATGACAACCCACAATCAAGTGTCTGGATAGTCTAAGTTACCCTGTAATTTTGAAACCGTCCAAAGTCAGTTATGTTAAATGCTCCGTGCTGACTTCGGACATATCACTGGGGACTTCATAGTCACGGGGGCCTCGTAATGCCCGATTGATTATTTATAAAGTGATTGCAATAAAGGCCTCACGGGAAGGTTCTACATGTATTAGGGGCTACGGGGATGTTGTCGTGCCTGTGGTGTAAGTCAAAACATCAGGATAACATGACCCCACTCTCAAACTGGGGTATGCAGGGGTATATATAGACATAGATTATGGGTACCCACAATCAATGTTTTGAGCATTTATCTTGAAAATATCATTTTTTTTTTCAATTAAAATTTCAATTTTTAATGAGGAAAAACTCTCTAAATATTGCATGGGCGTGTTTTCGTAATAACTGGCAGTCGTTGTTGCATGCAATCCAATCATGGACCGCATCTTCTGTAGCTGTAGTTGTTTTGAGTAGTCGGTCGCCATTTGTCACTCAGTAATTAATACGTTTAACAATTGTGTTTTGCTTACTTTAGAGCCTCCATTGTCAATGTGTTTTGTCATTACATCATATTGCCATTTGTATGATGGATTGGTTGAAATAAACATTGAATTTAATTGAATTGAAGAAGATCATAGAATGGTGGTGGCGATCATTTGTGTCTGTTTTCGAAAAGATATTCACAATAAGTGTGATATAAGATAAAATCTAGTTTAATTTAGAGGACTGGTACCTTTCTATTTAGTTTCTACAGAATGACCGAGGTAGCCAGAACAACTAAGAGTACCATAAACAAACGTTTGCAGTTGCTCATAGGACAAAGAACAAAAGGAAAGCAGCGAAATGCGTCGTCCCTTTCAGCCTTATAGACTTATTGTCATTCGTATTCTTTTGAAACTGCACCTTCTGCGACTGTGTTATGCATGTGGCATGTATGTGGCATGCATTGACACATTGAACAGCTGTTTCCATGTTCAAATTTAAGTATGTGTGGAATTAAACGAGATTGGTGCGGCAGAACAGCATTAACATGCAAGAAAACCTTTACAGCAAGTTGTTGTTAGATTTACGTTGCTTTTATCGCCTCTTTTTGCTATTATTATGCAAATTGTTAAAACATTAAAAGTTAATTAAAGGAGTGCTAGAATAAATCATTAACATGCATTGCAAAGCACCATTAAAATCTTTAGTGCTAGTAACCCCGAGATACCAAAGACAGCAAGCTCACAAAGAGGCAAGCTAAGCTAGAGAACCCGTCTGTGCAGTGCATGGACAGTGCAGTGCATGAATACAGCTAGAGGCAACCTCTAGCATTGGCTCGACTGAAATTCTATCTTCATGATGCAAAACTTGGTAAATATCTCGATTCATTCCATAAACATGATTATCTAACATGTTCAATATGCATATGGTGTCTAAAAATGATGTATGTCTAGGTAAAGTAATCTCATTTGACACATCTATCTCGCTCCTACCAGACAGATTGTCAAACTAAAAAGACAGATATGCTTTTTATCCATGTCATGTTGCCTCCACGATTATGGTATGTAGTCTTTCCCTGACATGGTGTTCGTAGAATAGCTTCTATAGCAACCAAAGGAATTCACGCCTTTACATGAAATTCGGTTTCTGTTTTGTGTCTTTCGTGCATTTTCACATAACATGATGCTAATAATGAATAATGAAGCTAATTTAGCCAGCACAATTGACTTCGACTACAGGGCATCTATAATTTTAAGAAGTAAGAATGAAATTTTGAGCAGTAAGAATTTAATTGCATCAAAGTTTTGTGAAACAAATGTTTGCCAATTTAGCGCAAAGTGTGTTATTTCAAGTAGCTCATGAGACCAATATGCTCTTGGTAATTTATATTTCTTTATTTTAGTAAAAAAATCGGATATCCACTTTGCTCTGCTGAAATTTATCTTCAGGATAAATCTGGTTATATTTCGTCTACCTCTCTATTGCGTTACCTTTGTTTTGGTTGATGCTAGCTGGGTGGCTACCTTTGGGAAGTAACCCAGATAACTATACTTTGGGAAGTAACCCAGATAACTATACTTTGGGAAGTAACCCAGATAACTATACTTTTGGAAGTAACCCAGATAACTGTACTTTGGGAAGTAACCCAGATAACTATGCCTTTTGGAAGTAACCCAGATAACTATACCTTTGGGAAGTAACCCAGATAACTATACTTTGGGAAGTAACCCAGATAACTATACTTTGGGAAGTAACCCAGATAACTATACCTTTGGAAGTAACCCAGATAACTATACTTTGGGAAGTAACCCAACTATACTTTGGGAAGTAACCCAGATAACTATACTTTTGGAAGTAACCCAGATAACTATACTTTGGGAAGTAACCCAGATAACTATACTTTTGGAAGTAACCCAGATAACTGTACTTTGGGAAGTAACCCAGATAACTATGCCTTTGGGAAGTAACCCAGATAACTATACCTTTGGGAAGTAACCCAGATAACTATACTTTGGGAAGTAACCCAGATAACTATACTTTGGGAAGTAACCCAGATAACTATACCTTTGGAAGTAACCCAGATAACTATACTTTGGGAAGTAACCCAGATAACTATACTTTGGGAAGTAACCCAGATAACTATGCCTTTGGGAAGTAACTCAGATAACTATACCTTTGGGAAGTACCCCAGATAACTATACTTTGGGAAGTAACCCAGATAACTATACTTTGGGAAGTAACCCAGATAACTATGCCTTTGGGAAGTAACCCAGATAACTATGCCTTTGGGAAGTAACCCAGATAACTATGCTGCCTTCTTTAATTGCACGCCGAAGGGTCGGGCGTCAGACTCTATGATGGCCCCGACATATTGCTATTCATTGTAGTTGGTTGTGGCCGGAGCTTCTTGTCTGTTGCTTGGCCCACCGGGGTTCAACTGGTGTTTTTCTTTTGCTCCGGGTTTCAGTAAGTTGTACGGCGCCCATGGGTCTCCATCGTCGGGCAGCTTACTAAATCCGTTGAGTCCTCGTTTTTGATTCATCAAGGTGGTTATCATGATTTATTTGATTGTCCTCGATGATTCATTGACTAGTTAGTGATTCACCACGTGGACCGAACAGCTAACTAAATGTTGTGAACCACTGCAGAAGATGAGGGCGAGGGTAGGCGCCTGTAAAATCGATTAACCCCCCCCCCCCCCCCCGAGTAATTTAATATTGCTGATTTATCCAAGGCGATGCTTCTGTTGTGGTTCCATTTGTTTTATGGTTTGGAGTCGATTTTTTGTGCTGTTTGAACTTTGAACCTTAAGTGCGTTTTCATATTTTTATATAAGTGCATAAGTGCTGGTAGCTCAGTGGCCGCCTATTGGGAAATAGCTGCTCACTCGGCTTACAATATGTTTTCTAAGTATAAGTACCTAATTGTCAATAAGTTCTTCCTCTCTTTCTGATTGCGCCTTTTCCCTGATCATTGTCTACTTGTACCTTGTTGGGAAAGAGCTAGTCATCTTGCATTTCAAGCGTGTCGATTACAAAAACATTTTTGTGATGTTGATGTTTAGTATTTTCTTTTTTCCCCGTCTGGTATCTGCCTTGGGAAATTTAAATTTAATTGTATCGATTCATGGTCCCTCTATTCTTCCTTTGTGAAATTAATTATGAATATTAAGATTCCGCAATTTATGACTGCTAGCCTGTGCCATGTTATATTTTTATATTTCCTAGGCGGAATAAACACATGTCAGTAATATTAGGAAATGTCAATCTTAGATTCGGGACAATCGCCGAATTACACTAAAACAGCACTAAAACATGACAAACGCACACCGGAGTCTCAAGGGTGTATTTAGTAATAATGTTTCTTAAAATTATGCAAATTGTTTTCTTCATACCAAATGATGACGTTATTATTAGCTGCCGAAAATCGAAAAGCTGGTTCTTTTTATTCAGTTTTTTATTGGCATCAACTTGCAGAGTTTTGAAATTTAGATGCATCTTAAAGCGAAATATTTCGGACAAAATTTACAAACTAGAGATTATGTAGTTGTGTATGAACATGGAGGTATTATCACAGTTATTATATCTCTATAATATATAACCAACACTTGAAGTACCATTTTACAGCGGAGGAAGACGGAAAAGTTGGGCCTGTATAACACACACTATCCTAATGTACAAATACTTTGTATGGACTGTTACAGCGGGGAAATAATAAGTTTGGCCAGTATTACACTTGTGTTCTTTCTAATCTTGTTAGAAATGTTCAAACACTTTATTCAAAGTCGTTGATATACTGTTACAGCGAAAGAAGACAAAACTTGGCCAAAGTGACTATTTGGCTCCTTGTGTACTCTATAACCTTAAATGTTCTACAGCTGTATATGTTAGGTCAGATTCACTGCTACTGTAACATGTTATCAGTACTGCCTGTTGTCATGCGGTGTGGATGGGGCTCGTTAGCCACAGACGGCAACTCATCTAGGACTTTGATAGTTCTCTACGTGTACAAAAATCTAGCTGGGCAGAGGGGAACTCATTAGTTTTGGTCGACAGTCCTCTTAGGACTTTACAGCTCTAAGCAAAAACCTAGGAGAATGGTAGACGGAGCTCTTCAGCTGTGGCCAGCAATTCATCTAGGAAAGGGTTATTCCAAAATAAAACCTGTGTGTCTGGATATGCCATGTGCAGATATCAAACTAGATCAAAGACTTGATATGCACATCATGTTAAGGAGGCTATCCCACAAGACTTCAAGCCCACCTATACAGGCGGAAAGGCAATCCTCAAGTCTGTGACAACCACAGAGGCATCTCTCGCTCTTATAAATTGCTAAAAAAGATGCTGGCAGAAATTCTGTTGAATCGTGGGACTTATCCCAGAGTGTCAATGTGAATTCAAAAAAGACAGAGGGACAATAGGCATGATCTTCATCAAGAGACATGCCAAGAACAGAATGCAGATCGATACATGACGTTGGTCACAGTCGTAATGGAATCTGGAAAATCATTTGTGCACCAATCTTACTTGCTTTAAAAACCAATCACAATAGGGAGATTGCTAGGAAAATTATTTTTATGTTGCAAGCATTATAACTTTGAAATATAAAATCTGTATTCAAAGAACCAAGTCCAATACTATATGAAATAATGAAAGGGAAATAGTTCGAAAAACACTCAAAGCAGGGTAAACACATTGGTTATTTTTCTTCAATTCACAGAAACCTCATGAACATGCTGGTGTGATGGAGGAAATCGGAGAACCCTGGACAACCGGCACGGATTCGTACCTGGCCCGCAGAGGTGATAAATGCGTGTATCAACCACTGTCAAGACACAAATTGTTTATTCATACTGAAATACTCTCCCGACAGTGCAGATTTCTGTCCATGATGAGTGTTTTTTTCTCTTCCCGTTTTGCTGTTTAGGTTATTTCTTTCAGTCAATCTAAAGGCACAATGTAATAAGGTGGTCGGGCAGTCGGCTCTAAGCTTTGCCTAGAATAACATAACAGTTTGACATTATTTACACACTCCACGTTTCTTTTCATATTCATCGATGCTTGTCTGGCAGGGTTTTACCCCTATTTTTTCTTCGGCTTTATATAGTGTATTATATTATTATATAGTAATCTGGACCGAGCAGTGGGTCGTGGCCACAGGCAGACGGATGTGATTGTCATGGATTTCGCTAAGGCCTTTGACAAGGTCCCACATAAAAGGTTATTATACAAACTTGACTTCTACGGGATTAGAGGATCTACACATAAGTGGATCGACTCGTGGCTCTCTGAGCGCTCTCAAAAAGTGGTATTAGATGGCCGTGCCTCAGACCCAGTCCCGGTTCTTTCTGGTGTCCCACAAGGATCGGTCTTAGGACCGGTCCTATTTCTTATTTTCATTAATGATCTTCCTGACAACATCAGGTCATCTGTTCGGCTATTTGCTGATGATTGTGTTTTATACAGAAATGTCAAGTCACCATTGGATTGTCAAATTTTGCAAGATGACCTGAATAGCTTGGCCAAATGGGAAATGGATTGGCAAATGAAATTCAATGTTAGCAAATGTCATTCAATGAGGGTGACGCGGCTACTTCCAAGCAGGCATATAGATTTCAATTACACACTGCATCAGCAAACATTAGAACAGGTTCAATCCGCTAAATACCTCGGTTTAACTATCACAGATGATCTTGATTGGGGTCAACACATTTCTGAAATTACATGCAAGGCAACTAAGACTTTGGGTTTTCTTCGGCGCAATTTGGCACTGGCACCTAGGCATACAAAGGAAGTTGCATACAAAACATTGGTTCGGCCTCAACTTGAGTATGCAGCTCCTATTTGGCATCCCTATCATGAAACTCAGATTGAGATGGTGGAGAAGGTGCAGAGGACTGCTGCCCGGTGGACCTGCAGGCGATGGAGGAACACCAGTAGCGTCGGTGAAATGCTAGACGAACTTGAGTGGCCATCCCTGGAGTCTCGCAGGGAGCGGTCCTCCTTAACCTTCTTCTACAAGATACACTCTGGTACAGTGTCTCTTGATAAAGACAAATACCTGACCCCGGCACCCAATCTAAGGCATACTCGGGCATCACATGAATCACAATACACAAGACCATTTGCCTATAGTGATGCCCTGAAAAATTCCTTTTTCCCCAGAACTATTCCGGTTTGGAATAGTCTCCCTTCTTCAGTGGTCCTATCTAAGACCATTGAGGAATTTAAGGCTTCTATTTAAATCATTAGCCCAGAGGCATGCGTTTTAGTATGCCTCTCATCTATATCTTGTAAATAGTTTTAATGGTCCACCCCAAATGTTTTATTTTCCCTTGACTAAATTCTAAATTTAGCCACCCACCCCACACCTGAGGTGATGATCAGAAATTGATCGACTCAGTATCAGAAGATAGATAGTGTGACCGAAACGACTTCATTTACTCTGCAGTTGCAGATATAGATTACACCCATAACTCCCGAGTTGCCTCTTTCTATTAATCTTTGAAATGCCAAAGAAACAGCCCCTTCATCAATTGTTCAAATTAAGGTAAAATGTCTCATATGTTATCCAAATATTTCTTAATTTTCTAAAGACGTACATATAAATAATTACTGAGGAGTCAATACTTGCACAAGTACTATCTTTTATAATTAAATCCTTGTATTTTCGTTTTACATTGTTTGAATGGTTAAGCAACCTGAAATACCTAATTCTATAATAAAACACTAATAATTATAAGGAAATGGTCTAGTCCAAAAGATAATGGAATGAGCCGTAATCTGATTGGTCAGTGACGTCACAGGGCACTATAAAAGGACCATGCTCTGTGTGAAACAGTCAGTCTTGCATTGAGAGGCGTCGAGAGCACACGGTAAATACATAATACCAAGTTATAAGCACAACTGCACATAGTAACCGGGATCGGAAGGTAGCTTGTCTGGAAACAGATAGCTACTGTACCATGCCTTAACGGTTCAGTGTAGTTAACTTAAGACGACGAGGTAACAATTTACCAAGCTGTATACTAAGGTAGAGGGGTAGAGGTGTTCTTATTTAGTTACAAGTGAGGTAGTAGTGTTGAGTTTGCGGATAAGGTTTGAGGAGATAGTGGATATATTTGATTAAGTTAACTGATGTAAGGCTTACTAAGAGTTCTGGCAATAGTTTAGGTTCAGTGCAAGAAATAGGATGTGACATTTGAGCTAGATCATTTCGTTTTAAGAAGCAAATTTTTAAGTGATTTAAAGTACATATCAAATCATAAATAGTAATCATTTCTTACTTAAGTATATGTGGGAAAATATGAAATCATCGGCTAGATAGCCCAGAGAAAAATTAATATATATCTATCAGTGTTAGGAAAACGCTGATATTTTGAAAGTGCAATTGTTCAAGTATTTTTAGACAACAAAGAGAGGTTGTCTTGTTTTCTATATTATAACCGCTCGGATATTTTAAATTATTTTGTTCACTGCATTTAGTAGCAGTGAGTGAATTTGTTGTTGCTAGCTCGGCTACACGTTACATTTGGTGGCAGCGGTGGGATTCAATCGACAATACCTCCATTGCCGAGATCCACACCTAAGTTTATCATGCATAGGGGATTACAGGAATTAGAGGATATGGGTCCTAGGGATAGGGAAAGAATGATGATGGAGGAGATTGAGAGGTTGCAACATGAAAATCGCGATTTAAGAGAGTTGAGGGAGTATGATAGGGAGCATATGCAACATGAAATACGCGATTTGAGGCAAAGAATCGACGGCTTAAGCTGTCAAGATACACCAAAAGCAGGTAGTGGCCAAATGCCGCTAAAGATTAAAAAGGAATACCCTTGGGAAGAACATGATTTAATGACTTTCGCAAATGCGAAGAACAATCAAAAGCAGGAAGATGATTTTGGCCTAATTGAAGATCACACAGCGGCTCACGAAGGAGAGAGGAGGCCCCATTCTACAAAGGTCAAGGCTGCTACATATGATGGGTCTACCTCATGGCGAGATTACATAGCTCATTTCCAAACGTGTGCGGAGATAAACAACTGGTCGTACCTAGAGAAAGGGTTATACCTAGCTGTATCCTTACGAGGACAGGCACAGGGGGTGATGGGTAACCTGTGCAGCAACTCCAAAGACTTTGATTCTCTGGTTAAATCATTGGAAGAACGCTTTGCACCGCCAAACCAAGCAGATTTATATCGTGCTCAGTTGAAAGAGAGAAGACAGAAAGCCACAGAAAGTCTGTCAGAATTAGGACAGGATATAAGACGACTAACTAACCTTGCCTACCCTTCTGCTACGACAGAATTGAAAGAAACTCTGGCCAAAGATCAATTTATTGATTCCCTTGCAAGTGTGGATATGCGCTTGAGGATCAAACAAGCTAGACCAACAAGTCTCAATGACGCAGTAAGACATGCAGTGGAGTTAGAGGCTTTCCATAAGGCTGAAAAATCCAGATGGGAAAATCAGGGCATACTTAGCACAACTTCAGAATCGAGTCAAAAAGAAGACAAGAGTAGCTTACATTCGGAAGAACTGACGAAACTACAATCTACCGTAGCCAAGCTTGAGAAAGATTTACAGCGTTTTTCAAGAATGAACAACTCAGGAGAACAATCACAGTCGCATTCACAGTCAAGGCCTGATCGAACATGCTATGAATGTGGTTCCAAGTATCACATTCGTAGTTATTGTCCGCGACTGGTGTCAGGTAGACAACGAGGGGGTCTAGGCAGAGGAGCAGGATCATTTGTGAGAGATAAAAGAGGACAGCTAATACAGTTGGACCAGGGCTATATATACCGGTGAAATTTCGAGGTTAGGTATTGAGTTGTTTAGTAGATACTGGAGCCTCATTATCAGTACTCTCAACAAGAATCTGGGAACACTCTGACTTATGTAAACCAGGAAGACTTCAGCCTTATGATAAAACAATAGTGACGGCGTCAGGGACACCTTTAGACGTAAGTGGTAAGACAGAGATAGTTGTTAAGATAGGAGATTTAGTTTGCAATGCTGAAGTAATAGTTGCAGACATTGAAAATGATATGTTAATGGGACTGGATTTCATGCAGCGTCATGGCTGCACAGTGGATGTGTTAAATTACCAATTGATGATTAAGGACAACAAGTACCAACTGAATTGTATGGGAAACAGTGGATGTCATAGAGTTATAGCCTATGAAGACGTGGACATTCCGGCTAAATGTGAGAAAATCATAAGAGGAAAAGTGGTTGATATGAATGAGAATGAAAATAGTTTGTTTTTGATAGAACAAGCCGACGTAGTGAAAGATAATGTGGGGATTGTTGCAAGAGCACTGGTTCAAGGAAATAAATGTGTTCCTCTGCGTATAATGAACGTTTCTGATGAACCACAGAAAATAAGAAAAGGTGCAAATATAGCCAATCTTAGTCCCGTCAGTGAAGTTAAAAGTCATTGTATAAAACCAACCAAGGTTGCTGATGTTCCAGAACACCTGAGAGATCTGTATGAGCGTACAACTATAGGGATGGACTCAAAACAATGTGACAGTGTGGCAAAGCTGTTGAAGAAGTATTCAACTACCTTTTCCGTCACAGATTCAGACCTTGGCAGAACAGGGATAGTGAAACATAGAATAAATACACAGTCCGCACATCCAATTAAACAACCATTGAGAAGGACACCTGTCCATTTAAACAGTGAAATTAATAAGCAGATAGATGAGATGATAGCTAAGGATGTTATTCAGCCATCAGCAAGCCCTTGGGCTAGTGGAATAGTGATGGTCTCTAAGAAAGATGGTACGAAACGCTTCTGCGTGGATTATAGAAAACTAAATGATGTAACAGTTAAAGATTCATATCCCATTCCACGCATAGATGATGCACTTGAACAGCTGTCAGGGGCACAATGGTTCTCATGTTTGGATTTGAACGCGGGATATTGGCAAGTGGAAGTGGACGAAGCTGATAGAGAGAAAACGGCATTTGTCTCTCGTCATGGATTATTTGAATTTAAAGTGATGCCATTCGGCCTTTGCAACGCCCCGGCGACCTTTGAGAGACTCATGGAAGCAATTTTAGCTGGGTTAAACTGGGAAATATGTTTGATATATCTTGATGATATAATAATTCATGGCAGAACCTTTGAAGAAATGTTATCAAATTTGGACAGAGTGTTGAATAAACTGCAAGAAGCAGGGTTAAAACTGAAAGCAAGAAAATGTCAGTTATTTCAGAAAGAAGTTGAATATTTAGGTCACATAGTTTCATCTGATGGAATTAGGACAGATCCTAAGAAAATAGAAGCAGTTCAAAACTGGCCAACCCCTGAAAATGTAACTGAATTAAGAGCATTCATAGGACTCTGTAGTTACTACCGGAGATTTATTCAAGGATTTGCAGACATAGCTAAACCTCTGCACAGGCTGACAGGAAAGGAAGTATTATTCAATTGGACCAAAGAATGTGAAGTAGCTTTCCAGACACTAAAACATAAGCTTTGTGAGACACCTATTCTGGCACATCCAGATTTTTCTAAGGAATTCATCCTTGACACATATGCCAGTGATTTTGCTATCGGTGCTGTACTTTCACAAGTATTTGCAATTTTAGCTGGGTTAAACTGGGAAATATGTTTGATATATCTTGATGATATAATAATTCATGGCAGAACCTTTGAAGAAATGTTATCAAATTTGGACAGAGTGTTGAATAAACTGCAAGAAGCAGGGTTAAAACTGAAAGCAAGAAAATGTCAGTTATTTCAGAAAGAAGTTGAATATTTAGGTCACATAGTTTCATCTGATGGAATTAGGACAGATCCTAAGAAAATAGAAGCAGTTCAAAACTGGCCAACCCCTGAAAATGTAACTGAATTAAGAGCATTCATAGGACTCTGTAGTTACTACCGGAGATTTATTCAAGGATTTGCAGACATAGCTAAACCTCTGCACAGGCTGACAGGAAAGGAAGTATTATTCAATTGGACCAAAGAATGTGAAGTAGCTTTCCAGACACTAAAACATAAGCTTTGTGAGACACCTATTCTGGCACATCCAGATTTTTCTAAGGAATTCATCCTTGACACATATGCCAGTGATTTTGCTATCGGTGCTGTACTTTCACAAGTATTTGATGGTCAGGAACGAGTCATTTCTTATGCCAGTAAAACTCTATCAAAGTCAGAAAGAAGGTATTGTGTAACAAGGAAAGAACTGCTGGCACTTGTCCATTTTGTCAAGTATTTCAGACATTATTTGTATGGCAAGAAATTCACCATAAGAACTGACCATGGTTCTCTACGCTGGCTAATGAAAAGCAAAAATCCAGAAGGTCAGGTAGCCAGATGGCTAGAAGAGTTGTCCTCATTTGATATGAACATTGTTCATCGACCAGGAAGAGCACACAGAAATGCAGATGGCATGAGTAGAATACGGTGTAAGCAGTGTGGAATGGACATAGAGCAATCTGGAGAACAAACAGGAGAACAAGAACAAAATGACTTGTGTAAGAGCGAAATGATTGCCCACATTACAGAAAGTGAGATAAGTGATATCAAAACGATTCAGGATAGTGATAGTGAGTTAAGTGAAGTTAAAAGATGGGTTGAGTCTGAAGAGACACCAAATAAATATGATGTTCAGGGAAAAAGTTATTTTGTGAGATCATTAGTGACACAATGGGACAGATTGAAAGTAGAAAATGGAATACTTTGTAGAAAATGGACAGTCTTGGAAACAAACGAGGTTAGATGGCAGGCAGTGATCCCTTTTAGTCACCGGCGACTAGTGCTGAAGTTTTCGCATGACATCAAAACTGCAGGACATTTAGGAATTTCTAAGACATACAGCAAGATATCACAAGGCTACTATTGGCCTGGACTAAGGAATGACGTGAAAGCATATGTAAATGGGTGTGAATTCTGTGCACGGCGCAAAGATCCTTTGAAAACCAAAAAGGCGCCAATGGAACTAGTCAGAAGTGGATTCCCTATGGAGCGTATAGCAATAGATATATTAGGAGAGCTACCAGTCACAGAAGAAGGGAATAGGTATATCTTGGTAATTGGTGATTACTTTACCAAGAAGACGGAATGCCATGCTATGCAAAATATGGAAGCAAGCACTGTTGCCCACATTTTGGTTGAACAAGTAGTTTCTCGCTTTGGAATTCCGTATACCATTCACTCAGACCAAGGTAGGCAATTTGAAAGCAGGTTGTTTAAAGAAATGTGCAAGTTACTTCAAATCACTAAGACCAGAACCACACCTTACCATCCTAAGTCGGATGGTATGGTTGAGCGTTTTAACAAAACCCTAGTGACTATGTTAAGTGCATTTGTTAATGAACACCATACAGATTGGGATAAACACCTGCAATATGTTATGATGGCATACCGTTCAACAGAACATGAAACAACGGGTTTAACGCCAAACATGTGTATGCTTGGACGAGAAACAGCATGTCCCCTAGATCTGATGTTTGAAATGCCCCAGGCTATTAAAACTATCCCATCAAATGAATGGGTATGGCAATTACAAGAAAAATTGGAGACAGCTCATAGGTTTGTTCGTGAAAATACAGGCAGAAACATGCATAGACAGAAAAGATACCATGATGAGAACTTGTCATACGAAACCTTTGAGGTAGGTGATAAGGTTTATGTTTTCTTTGCCGTAAAAAGGGTAGGCTGCTCACCAAAGTCGAGGCCCTTTTGAGATAAAAGGTAAGCTCTCAGCTTCTTTATATAAAGTCAATTGTGGTAGACAAGGTATAACACAGGTTATACACTGTGATAGAATAAGGAAGGCAAAGAAGCAGACATTGGCCTGGGAAGAAGGTATAGGTAATAATGAGGCAAATGCACCAGAAGCAAATGATGAGCCTGATGTTGAAGATAATAGGATATGGGCTGAGGAAAGCATACCAATTGTGAATGATAATGTCGAGTACGAAATTGATTTTGGTAGAGGAAAAAGGGTACGCCATAGGCCAAACTGGATGAAAGACTATATTCTTTCTCTTTTCAGGCGAGGCATGGCTAGAACCAAGAAGACCCCAAGGAAACAGTCGCATAAATGTAATGCGTATGGCCAATGCTTTGGGACAAAGCGGGAATCAAAGTACCACATGCTTACTGAACATTTGGGAGAAGTTGGCTGCTCTGTATGCTTGAAAAGCTTTAGCAAGAAGTTCTACTATGAGAAACACATGAAGAAATTGCATGCGGGAGAAGAGAAAGACTTAAAGATAGAAAAGGATACTGAAGAGACAGTGAAGGAACAGATTGAAGAGAAAGACTTGAAGAGAAGGTTTCTAAGAAAGGGAAAGTCCAGTCAGTCGTAGAGGAGAAAACGTCTAAGAACAAAGGTGAAATTCAGATAATTAAACCAGGAGTTTCTGACAGCAACAATAACATTTTTGCTCAAGTTGACAATTCAAATGTTATTATGCAGAAAGAGGTCGTTCAGGAAGAAGGTGATAAAAGGATGGTACGGGAAGTGTTTGCAGGGAGAACTGTCTCTAAGCCAACCCGGCCAAATCCAGTTTATACGCCCCGCCGAAAGAAGGCCGAGGCAAGTACCATGACTAATCAGCAGAAAGATTCTGAGTCAGAAATTGAGTCAGATATTGATGAGGTAACTGTGGTAATGAAGGCAGGGGGGAAAAAACGAATGAAACTTAAGTTACCTGGCGGTGAGTTACAGATTGACTTTAAGATGCAACCAAATTAAAGTAACATTAAAAGTGTGTTTCAGAAATAATACATACGTATAAAAGTTTAAAAAAAAATGAATGATGATAACAATAAAAATGAAAGCTTAGGAAAGCTCACTGAATATTTTCACTGAGAACTATATAGTGCTTATTTGTTTGCTTGCAGTTAAGTAACTGCTTCTAGATAACAAGTAGTTATCTCATGTCAATAGTTGAAATAACTGTCATATTATATACATGTATGTGTTTGACAATGTGTCTTATATTTACTTGTTCCCAACAATCGAGGTCGATTTAAGTCGGAGGCGTGGGTAATGTGACCGAAACGACTTCATTTACTCTGCAGTTGCAGATATAGATTACACCCATAACTCCCGAGTTGCCTCTTTCTATTAATCTTTGAAATGCCAAAGAAACAGCCCCTTCATCAATTGTTCAAATTAAGGTAAAATGTCTCATATGTTATCCAAATATTTATTAATTTTCTAAAGACGTACATATAAATAATTACTGAGGAGTCAATACTTGCACAAGTACTATCTTTTATAATTAAATCCTTGTATTTTCGTTTTACATTGTTTGAATGGTTAAGCAACCTGAAATACCTAATTCTATAATAAAACACTAATAATTATAAGGAAATGGTCTAGTCCAAAAGATAATGGAATGAGCCGTAATCTGATTGGTCAGTGACGTCACAGGGCACTATAAAAGGACCATGCTCTGTGTGAAACAGTCAGTCTTGCATTGAGAGGCGTCGAGAGCACACGGTAAATACATAATACCAAGTTATAAGCACAACTGCACATAGTAACCGGGATCGGAAGGTAGCTTGTCTGGAAACAGATAGCTACTGTACCATGCCTTAACGGTTCAGTGTAGTTAACTTAAGACGACGAGGTAACAATTTACCAAGCTGTATACTAAGGTAGAGGGGTAGAGGTGTTCTTATTTAGTTACAAGTGAGGTAGTAGTGTTGAGTTTGCGGATAAGGTTTGAGGAGATAGTGGATATATTTGATTAAGTTAACTGATGTAAGGCTTACTAAGAGTTCTGGCAATAGTTTAGGTTCAGTGCAAGAAATAGGATGTGACATTTGAGCTAGATCATTTCGTTTTAAGAAGCAAATTTTTAAGTGATTTAAAGTACATATCAAATCATAAATAGTAATCATTTCTTACTTAAGTATATGTGGGAAAATATGAAATCATCGGCTAGATAGCCCAGAGAAAAATTAATATATATCTATCAGTGTTAGGAAAACGCTGATATTTTGAAAGTGCAATTGTTCAAGTATTTTTAGACAACAAAGAGAGGTTGTCTTGTTTTCTATATTATAACCGCTCTGTAGCAACGATAAGTGTCCATCAACGACTTCTGTTCACCATGGACAATAGTCGTTGCGGCCGCAACGACTTCTGTCCACTAGCTAAATGGACAATAGTCGTTGAGCATGTAGATATAAAAATTACTTTCAACGACTACTGTTCATTTTCATAGAGCACTGCGAAAAATGCTGATTACTGTTAAAACCGTTCTGTAAGTACATACCTTGACCCCCATTTAGCAAACAACATTCACAGATGGACTGACTTGTGTGTTTTGACGGTAAGGATCGGTTGACCTACTTTCCATGGTTCAGTGATTTTGCCTTATATCTTGACACTCAATTAATATATTTTCTTACTTCTTTCAGATTATGAGTAAGTATGACCAGATCTTTGACCCCAATATACTTATAGGTCACTGTGACCTAATTTCACGGTTCAGTGATTTTGCCTTATATCTTGACACTCAATTAGTATATTTTCATACTTTTTTTTCAGATTATGAGTGTGTATGACCAGACCTTTGACCCCAATATACTTATAGGTCACTGTGACCTTATTTCACGGTTCAGTGATTTTGCCTTATATCTCGGCACTCAACTGGTATATTAACAAACTTCTTTCACACTATGTTTGCGTATGACCAGGCCTTTGAACCCAATATACTTATAGGTCACTGTGACCTAATTTCACGGTTCAGTGATTTTGCCTTATATCTTGACACTCAATCAGTATATTTTCATACTTTTTTCAGATTATGAGTGTGTATGATCAGACCTTTGACCCCAATATACATATAGGTCACTGTGACCTTATTTCACGGTTCAGTGATTTTGCCTTATATCTCGGCACTCAACTGGTATATGATCATATTTCTTTTACATTATGAGAAAGTATGACTAGACCTTTGACCCTGAAGAACTTTTAGGTCATTGTGATCTTATTTCACAGTTCAGTGAGTTTGCCTTGTATCTTGGCACGCATTTGGTATATGAATACCCTTCTTTCACAATATGAGTGAGACCTTTAAATCTTAGGTAGTTATAGTTAACTTTCATGGTTGAGTGATTTTGCCTTGTTGAATCAAGGCAAAGACCTTGTTGAATCAAGGCAAAGAGATGTATGAGCATAATGCTTTGGGTTACAGGTCAGGTTTGGCCTTATGTTTGTCAAAGGTCAGAAGCAGTCGAGCGCGCTGTCCTGCGACAGCTCTTATTTTTTTTACAAAGAGTTCATATCTTCACAACAACTTATCATAAAACATTCATGGTTCATACGCATTAGGTTCCCTGACATCGGACCACTGGGTCGGAGTCAGGGGCGGGGCTAGAGGTCAAAATCTAGAACTGCCTAAATATTGTTTTTAGCTCGACTACACAAAGGGCATAGAGCATAGAGCTATGGTATTCACCGCGGTCGTCCACGTTCCGGTGCGCGTGCGCGTTACACTTGCGTTTAAGGTTTCTAGAATCTTGACAACAACTCATCAGAAAGCATTGATACTTAGACTATTGATACCCTGTAGGGTTAGCTTTCATTCCATGGCATCGATCCCCTAGGTCCAGTCCCGAGAGGGAGGGGGGGGGGGGGCTGGAGGTTTAAAAATCTAACACACCATTATTGATGGCTTTTCTGCGATATAGTATTCTAGAAGTCTATATCTTTGAAATCTTTTATCAGTGGGCTTTCATACTTGAACCATAGGTACCTTGTAGGGTTGAGTTTCATTGCATGGCATTAGATCCCTGGGGCCATGCCTGGGGTATGGAACTAGAGGTTAAAAACTAGAACACTGTAAAATGGATGTACTGCTGTGTAACTTGTACGAAGAAAGATATCTTACTTCATACAATTTAGGTTCCATGACATCGGACCTCTGGGGTAAAAATCTAGAACTCGCTACAATATTTTTGGCGATTTATATCTAAATAGAAACAACTTACTAAGATGGTTGGTCATTCATCTTTCAACATTGTGAAAATGGCTTGTGTGTCGACGGTAAGATTGCGTTGACCTACTTTCCGTGGTACAGTGATTTTACATCTTGACACACAATTAGTATATTTTCTTACTTCTTTCAGATTATGAGTAAGAATGACCAGACCTTTGACCCAAAATATACTTATAGGTCAATGTGACCTAATTTCACGGTTCAGTGATTTTGCCCAATATCTTGACACTCAATTGATATATTTTCATATTACCTTCAGATTATGAGTGAGTATGACCCCAATATACTTATTGATCATTGTGACCTTATTTCACGGTTCAGTGATTTTTCCTTATATCTAGACACTCAATTGATATATTTTCATACTTCCATCAGATGATGAGTGAGTATGACCAGACCTATGACCCCAATATACTTATAGGTCACTGTGACCTTATTTCACGATTCAGTGCTTTTGCCTTATATCTCCACACTCAACTGGTATTTTTCATACTTCTTTCAAATAAACTTACAGGTATAGGTCACCGTGATCAACGTAACGACTGCTATGAACAGTTGTCGTTGAAAGCTCAACCGGTTCTGTCCATCATGTACAAAAACACTTGAACTTGTCTCATACTAGTTCCGAACGCCACGATTAATTGTTATAAGATAGATTTTTTAACAGGAACTCTTATTGTGTTACGATTGAATGATTTATATGATTTTATCTGTCGTGAACAGAACTCGTTGAAAACGTAACGACTTCTGTCTACTGTGAACAATTGTCGTTGAAGCCTCAACTGGTTCTGTCCATCATGTACAAAAGCCTTTGAACTTGCCTCATACCATTTCAGAACGCCACAATTCATTATTTTAAGATATATTTCTGTATCAGGAACTTTAATTGTTAAAAGATTGACTTACTAGTGTGATTTCATCTGTCGTGAACAGAAGTCGTTGACAGCGTAACGACTTCTGTCTGCTGTGAACAGTTGTCGTTGAAAACTCAACCGGTTCTGTCCATAATGAACACAAATCTTTGAACATATCTCATACTAGTTCAGAAAGCCACAATTTATTTGGCTTATATGATTTCATCTTTCGTGAACAGAAGTCGTCGACAACGTAACGGCTTCTGTCTGCTGTGAACAGTTATCGTTGAAAACTCAACTGGTTCTGTCCATCATGTACAAAAAACTCAACTGGTTCTGTCCTGTCCATCATAAACAAAAATCTTTAAATTTGTCTCATGCTTGTTCAGAAAGAACATGATTACTTGGTTTAAGATTTATTCGTGTATCAAAAATTTTCATCGTTATAAGATTGACTGATTTCTATGATTTCATCTGTCGTGAACAGAAGTCGTTGACAACGTAACGACTTCTGTCTGCTGTGAACAGTTGTCGTTGAAAACTCAACCGGTTCTGTCCATCATGTACACAAACCTTTGACCTTGTCTCATACTAGTTCAGAAAGCCACGATTAGTTGTTTTAAGATAGATTTGTGTATCAGGAACTTTAATTGCTATTAGATTGACTGGCTTATATGATTTCATCTTTCGTGAACAGAAGTCGTCGACAACGTTACGGCTTCTGTCTGCTGTGAACAGTTCTCGTTGAAAACTCAACTGGTTCTGTCCATCATGTACAAAAACTTTAAATTTGTCTCATGCTTGTTTAGAAAGAACACAATTACTTGGTTTAAGATATATTCGCGTATGAAGAATTTTTATCGTTATAATTGTCGTTGAAAACTCAACCGGTTCTGTCCATCATGTACACAAACGTTTGAACTTGTCTCATACTAGTTCAGAAAGCCACGATTAGTTGTTTTAAGATAGATTTGTGTATCAGGAACTGTAATTGATATTAGATTGACTGATTTCTATGATTTCATCTGTCGTGAACAGAAGCCGTTGACAACGTAACGACTTCTGTCTGCTGTGAATAGTTGTCGTTGAAAACTCAACTGGTTCTGTCCACCATGTACAATAAACTTTAAATTTGTCTCATGCTTGTTCAGAAAGAACACGATTACTTGGTTTAAGATATATTTGTGTATGAAGAGTTTTCATCGTTATAATTGCCGTTGAAAACTCAACCGGTTCTGTCCATCATGTACACAAACCTTTTAACTTGTCTCATACTAGTTCAGAAAGCCACGATTAGTTGTTTTAAGATAGATTTGTGTATCAGGAACTTTAATTGATATTAGATTGACTGATTTCTATGATTTCATCTGTTGTGAAGCTAAGTCGTTGACAACGTAACGACTTCTGTCTGCTGTGTACAGTTGTCGTTGAAAACTCAACCGGTTCTGTCCATCATGAACACAAAACTTTGAACATGTCTCATACTAGTTCAGAAAGCCACGATTTGTTGTTTTTAGATAGATTTGTGTATCAGGATCTTTAATTGTTATATAGATTTGTGTATCAGGATCTTTAATTGTTATTAGATTGATTGACTTATATGATGTCATCTTTCGTGAACAGAAGTTGTTGACAACGTAACGACTTCTGTCTGCTGTGAACAGTTGTCGTTGAAAACTCAACCGGTTCTGTCAATCATGTACAAAAACCTTTGAACTTGTCTTATACTCGTTCAGAAAGCCACGATTAGTTGTTTTAAGATAGATTTGTGTATCAGGAACTTTAATTGATATTAGATTGACTGACTTATACAATTATTCTACCCATTCCGGATCAAGTTCATGAAAATTGCTGCGCATGCGCATATGAATGATATGAGTATAATAAACTTAGTATTATCTTGAAGCCAATTTTGTTCCTCATCATCTGTAATGTTTTTCATTTTTGATCAAGCACGCGACTGTGACCACTGGAGCGTGAAAGTATATGCATAATTGAAGTCAATGCGGATCAGTTTGAGGTAATCCGAATCATGGACTAAATATCATCACCGATGGGTTTATTCTTCAAATTCTTTGCATGTAGTCATAAAGTGAAGATTATGAAATATTCCGAGGACGAAAACATGTGCCTTTTTCGGCGTCATTTTCCCATAGCAATGTTTGCTCAACCCCACCCCCACCGAACACACGATTTTCCATGGGTGATCTGAATCACGTCGGAATAGTATATGATGCTTGTTAAAAACGCAGACTATTTCATAGTTTATACTTAATTTTATTATATAAATACCTAGAATGTAAAAATATACCTTTAGTTACAAACATCAAACAATACAAGTCCTTTGAGAGCATAAAATGACAGTATGCGGTTAAACGTGATTCGGAGTAACTACAATGATACCATTTCAAAGTTTCTAATTAAATATGTCGTAATATTCGATTTTAGGACGGAAACTTCGTCAAAATGACAGAAAATAATTGGGGAAAATATTAGCAACCAATATCGAAAGATAACTTACATGGTACCTTTCATTTTCGAGAAATTTGGCGAACCACCGTGTGTAAAAGAAAACTTTTTCCATCGTGTTTCTGTATATGAGCCGGGAACCGTTGACGTCAACAAGATGTTGACGTCATTATCCACGATCATTGACCGATGGAATGAAACATAGTTGAACCAAGAGTCAAGTGGCCAAGTTCGTTTTAAAAAAATCTTGTTTTATGTTTTTGTAAAATTCTTTTGAAAATTATTTTGATCCGGATCATCTTCAGATCCGCTATGGCTACAACAAGTGTATGATGTCATCTTTCGTGAACAGAAGTCGTTGACAACGTAACGACTTATGTCTGCTGTGAACAGTTGTCGTTGAAAACTCAACTGGTTCTGTCCATCATGTACAAAAAAACTTTAAATTTGTCCCATGCTTGTTCAGAAAGAACACGATTACTTGGTGTAAGATATATTCGGGTATCAAGAATATTCATCGTTATAAGATTGACTGATTTCTATGATTTTATCTGTCGTGAACAGAAGTCGTTGACAACGTAACGACTTCTGTCTGCTGTGAACAGTTGTCGATGAAAACTCAACCGGTTCTGTCCATCATTTACAAAAACCATTGGACTTGTCTATTACTAGTTCCGAAAGCCACGATTAGTTGTTATAAGATAGATTTATGTATCAGGAACCTAAATTGTCATACTATTGATGGATTTATATGATTTCATCTGTCGTGAACAGAACTCGTTGACAACGTTATGACTTCTGTCTGCTGTGAACAGTTGTCGTTGAAAACTCAACCGGTTCTGTCTATCATGTACTAAAAACCTTTGAACGTGTCTAATACCAGTAAAGAAAGCTTAGATTAGTTGTTTTAAGATAGATTTTTGTATCAGGAACTTTAACTGTTATTAGATTGACTGACTTATATGATTTCATCTGTCGTGAACAGAAGTCGTTGACAACGTTACGACTTCTGTCTGCTGTGAATAGTTGTCGTTGAAAACTCAACCGGTTCTGTCCATCATGTACAAAATCCTTTGAGCATGTCTCATACTAGTTCAGAAAGCCACGATTTGTTGTTTTTGAAAGATTTGTGTATCAGGAACTTAAGTTGTTAAAAGATTGACTGACTAATGTGATTTCGACTGTCTTGAACAGAAAGCGTTGACAACGACTTCTGTCTTCTGCGAACAGTTGTCGTTGAAAACAGAACTGGTTTTGTCCATCATGAACACAAATCTTATAAATCCATCAATCGTAAAACAATTTAAGTTCCTGATACATAAACCTATCGTATAACAACTAATCGTGGCTTTCCAAACTAGTAAGAGACAAGTTCAAATGTCTTTGTAAATGATGGACAGAACCGGTTGAGTTTTCAGCGACAACTGTTCACAGCAGACAGAAGTCGTTACGTTGTCAACGACTTCTGTTCACGACAGATGAAATCATAGAAATAAGTCAATCTTATAACGATGAAAATTCTTGTTACACGAATATATCTTAAACCAAGTAATCGTGTTTTTTTCTTAACAAGCATGAGACAAATTTAAACTTTTTTGTACATGATGGACAGAACCAGTTGAGTTTTCAACGACAACTGTTCACAGCAGACAGTTACGTTGTCAACGACTTCTGTTCACGAAAGATGAAATCATATAAGTAAGTCAATCTAATATCATTTTAAGTTCCTGATACACAAATCTATCTTAAAACAACTAATCATGGCTTTCTAACCTAGTATGAGACAAGTTCAAAGGTTTGTGTACATGATGGACAGAACCGGCTGAGTTTTCAAGAACAACTGTTCACAGCAGACAAAAGTCGTTACGTTGTCAACGACTTCTGTTCACGACAGATGAAATCACATAAATAAGTCAATCTAATAATAATTAAAGTTCCTGATACACAAATCTATCTATAAACAACAAATCCTGGCTTTCTGAACTAGTATGAGGCATGTTCAAAGATTTGTGTACATGATGGGCAGAACCGGTTGAGTTTTCAACGACAACTGTTCACAGCAGACAGAAGTCGTTACGTTGTCAACGACTTCTGTTCAGGACAGATGAAATCACATTAATCGGTCATTCTTTTAACAACAAAAGTTCCTGTTACACAAATATATCAAAAAATAACAAATCTGGGCTTTCTGGACCAGAATAAGACAAGTTCAAAGGTTTGTGTACATGATGGACAGAACCGGTTGAGTTTTCAACGACAACTATTCACAGCAGACATAAGTCGTTACGTTGTCTACGACTTCTGTTCACGACAGATGAAATCACATAAGTAAGTCAATTTAAGCTCCTGATACATAAATCTATCTTATAACAACTAATCGTGGCTTTCTGAACGAGTATAAGACATGTTCAAAGGTTTTTGTAAATGATGGACAGAACTGGTTGAGTTTTCAACGACAACTGTTCACAGCAGACAGAAGTCGTTACGTTGTCAACGACTTCTGTTCACGAAAGATGAAATCATATAAGTCAGTCAATCTAAATTCAATTAAAGTTCCTGATACACAAATCTATCTTAAAACAACTAATCGCGGCTTTCTGAACTAGTATGAGACAAGTTCAAAGGTTTGTATACATGATGGACAGAACCGGTTGAGTTTTCAACGACAACTGTTCACAGTAGACAAAAGTCGTTACGTTGTCAACGACTTCTGTTCACGTCAGATGAAATCACATTAGTCAGTCAATCTTTGAACAATTATAGTTCCTGATACACAAATCTATCTAAAAACAACAAATCGTGGCTTTCTGAACTAGTATGAGACAAGTTCAAAGGTTTTTGTACATGATGGAGAAAAACCGGTTGAGTTTTCAACGGCAACTATTCACAGCAGACAAAAATCGTTACGTTGTCAACGAGTTCTGTTCACGACAGATGAAATCATATAAATCCGTCAATCGTATAACAATTTAAGAAAAAAAGTACAAGTAGGCAAAGATCAGGAAAAGGCGCAATCAGAAAAAGACTCCCACTCCAAAAACCAAGGTGGGAAAAAACCAAACTAACAATCAGGCACCTATACCATGAAAACATTTCGTAAGCCGAATGAGCAGCTATTTTCCCAATAGGTGGCCACTCATTTACCTTAACTTAACTAAAAATATGCAAACATACATAAGGCGCCAACAGCACAAAAATATTTTAAACACCAAGACATAAAACAAAAAGAACCACCACAGAAGTATCGACTTGGAACGATCAGTAACACAAAGTTACTGGCGGGTTTAAATCGATTTTACACGGCCGTAACCTCACCCTCAGCTTCTGCAGTGGTTCATAACATTTAGTTAGTTCTTCGGTCCTCGTGGTGAATCTCTAACTAGTAAATGAATCATCAAGAACAAACAAATAAATCATGATAAACATCCTGATGAATCAAAAACCAGGACTCACAGATTCAGTAAGCTGCCCGACGATGGAGATCCCTGGGCGCCAAATAACTTACTAACTCCGGAGCTAAAGAAAAACATCAGTTGGACACCGGTGGGCCAAGCAACAGACAAGAAGCTCCGGCCCCAACCAACTAAAATGAATAGCTTTGTCTGAAGCCCGACCCACCGGCGTGCAATTAAAGAAGGCAGCATAGTTATCAACCGTGATTGGGTTAAAAACTAAGCATGCAGACTGTCGCATAACATTCAAGTTACAACCTATACGCCTGTAACGTGTTATGATTTTTCTAAACTGAAAAGAAAA
Organism: Rugalucina vietnamica; assembly: GCA_964017185.1. Taxonomy (NCBI): domain Eukaryota; kingdom Metazoa; phylum Mollusca; class Bivalvia; order Lucinida; family Lucinidae; genus Rugalucina; species Rugalucina vietnamica. The sequence continues at coordinate 39,219,452 of OZ024880.1, read as the reverse complement.
ATCATTACTTCCTATAAGTTTCTTAAATTTGTAAACCAAGTCACCATAAAATTCTGGTTCCGAAAGACCCTCACTTAAAAGCGTCTTTAACCCAACATTATATTTGGAAATCAATTCATAGTGTCTACGATAAAATTTAGAAAAGGTTTTTCGAAGTTTATGATACCGATAGCCCTGTTGGAGAAGTTTGGCCGTTAAAGATTTATTTCGAGCGTTGAAGTCTGTAACATGATTGCAGACTCTAGCAAACCTAATAAGTTGCGAAATGTATACACCATAAGAAGCACGACGAGGAACGTCACCATCCAAAAACGGAAAATTTACTATATCAAAATCGCGCTTATCATAAATTTTAGAAGAAACAAATCCATTTGCAACAGAAAGATGTAGATCTAAAAAGGGGGCTTCGGTATCCGAGATATTGGCTTTGTTCAACTGTAGTTCAGATGGATAAATTTGATTGACCATACCTTCAAAATAAGGGTTGTCAATGTTCAAAAGGTCATCGAGGTACCTAGAAGTGGAATTAAAAGCCTCGATAACATCAGCTTGATTATCATGGTTAAGAAAATCCATGAAATCTCTTTCGTAGCAGTATAAAAATAAATCAGCTACGAGAGGTGCGCAATTTGTACCCATCGGAATTCCAACAATTTGTCTGTATAACTTGGTCCCAAATCTAATATAAATATTATCCAGTAGATAGGATAAGGCGTCGCACACATTCTGACATGACCAAAGTGTATACCGACTTTGGTCTGAGGATGTGAAAAAAAGCCTTTCTGTCATTACATGCCAAATAAAGTGAACCATAGTTTTAATGCCCTTTTGAAGGTCCACTCTATCAAATCCAGAAGTTTTTCTTTAATTAGATTATGTGGTAAAATTGTATACAGAGTAGAAAAATCATATGTGGACAAGATCCTGATACATAAATCTATCTTATAACAACTAATCGGGGTTTTCGGAACTAGTAAGAGACATATTTCAAGGTTTTTGTAAATGATGGACAGAACCGGTTGAGTTTTCAACAACAACTGTTCACAGCAGGCAGAAGTCGTTACGTTGTCAACGACTTCTGTTCACGTCAGATAAAATCATAGAAATCAGTCAATCTTTTAACGATGAAAATTCTTGATACACGAATATATCTTAAAACCAAGTAATCGTGTTCTTTCTGAACAAGCATGAGACAAATTTAAAGTTTTTTTTGTACATGATGGACAGAACCAGTTGAGTTTTCAACGACAACAGTTCACAGCAGACAGAAGTCGTTACGTTGTCAACGACTTCTGTTCACGAAAGATGAAATCATATAAGTAAGTCAATCTAATATCATTTAAAGTTCCTGATACACAAATCTATCTTAAAACAACTAATCGTGGCTTTCTAACCTGGTATGAGACAAGTTCAAAGGTTTGTGTACATGATGGACAGAACCGGCTGAGTTTTCAACAACAACTGTTCACAGCAGACAGAAGTCGTTACGTTGTCAACGACTTCTGTTCACGACAGATGAAATCACATAAGTAAGTCAATCTAATAACAATTAAAGTTTCTGATACACAAATCTATCTATAAACAACAAATCGTGGCTTTCTGAACTACTATGAGACATGTTCAAAGATTTGTGTTCATGATGGACAGAACCGGTTGAGTTTTCAACGACAACTGTTCACAGCAGACAGAAGTCGTTACGTTGTCAACGACTTCTGTTCAGGACAGATCAAATCACATTAGTCGGTCATTCTGTTAACAACTAAAGTTCCTGATACACAAATCTATCTAAAAATAACAAATCGTGGCTTTCTGGACTAGTATGAGACAAGTTCAAAGGTTTGTGTACATGATGGACAGAACCGGTTGAGTTTTCAACGACAGCTATTCACAGCAGACAGAAGTCGTTACGTTGTCAACGACTTCAGTTCACGACAGATGAAATCACATAAGTAAGTCAATTTAAGCTCCTGATACATAAATCTATCTTATAACAACTAATCGTGGCTTTCGGAACTAGTAAGAGACATGTTCAAAGGTTTTTGTAAATGATGGACAGAACCGGTTGAGTTTTCAACGACGACTGTTTACAGCAGAAAGAAGTCGTTACGTTGTCAACGACTTCTGTTCACAAAAGATGAAATCATATTAGTCAGTCAATCTAATATCAATTAAAGTTCCTAATACACAAATCTATCTTAAAACAACTTAACGCGGCTTTCTGAACTAGTATGAGACAAGTTCAAAGGTTTGTATACATGATGGACAGAACCGGTTGAGTTTTCAACGACAACTGTTCACAGTAGACAGAAGTCGTTACGTTGTCAACGACTTCTGTTCACGTCAGATGAAATCACATTAGTCAGTCAATCTTTGAACAATTAAAGTTCCTGATAAAAAAATCTATATAAAAACAACAAATCGTGGCGGCTTTTTGAACTAGTATGAGACAAGTTCAAAGGTTTTTGTGCATGATGGACAAAACCGGTATAGTTTTCAACGACAACTGTTCACAGCAGACAAAAGTCGTTACGTTGTCAACGAGTCGTAACGTTGTCAATCGTATAACAATTTAAGTTCCTGATGCATAAATCTATCTTATAACAACTAATCGTGGCTTTCGGAACTAGTAAGAGACATGTTCAAAGGTTTTTGTAAATGATGGACAGAACCGGTTGAGTTTTCAACGACAACTGTTCACAGAAGACAGAAGTCGTTACGTTGTCAACGACTTCAATTCACGAAAGATGAAATCATATAAGTAAGTCAATTTAATATCATTTTAAGTTCCTGATACACAAATCTATCTAAAAACAACTAATCGTTGCTTTCTAACCTAATATGAGACAAGTTCAAAGGTTTGTGTACATGATGGACAGAACCGGTTGAGTTTTCAACAACAACTGTTCACAGCAGACAGAAGTCGTTACATTGTCAACGACTTCTGTTCACGACAGATGAAATCACATAAGTAAGTCAATCTAATAACAATTAAAGTTCCTGATACACAATCCTATCTATTAACAAAAATCGTGGCTTTCTGAACTAGTATGAGACATGTTCAAAGATTTGTGTTCATGAAGGACAGAACCGGTTGTGTTTTCAACGACAATTGTTCACAGCAGGCGAAGTCGTTAGGTTGTCAACGACTTCTGTTCACGACAGATAAAATCACTTAAGTCAGTCAATCTTTTAATAACTAAAGTTCCTGATTCACAAATCTATCTAAAAACAACAAATCGTGGCTATCTGAACTAGTATGAGACAAGTTCAAAGGTTTTTGTAGATGATGGACATAACCGGTTGAGTTTTCAACGACAACTGTTCACAGAAGACAGAAGTCGTTACGTTGTCAACGACTTCTGTTCACGAAAGATGAAATCATATAAGTAAGTCAATCTAATATCATTTAAAGTTCCTGATACACAAATCTATCTTAAAACAACTAATCGTGGCTTTCTAACCTACTATGAGACAAGTTCAAAGGTTTGTGTACATGATGGACAGAACCGGTTGAGTTTTCAACAACAACTGTTCACAGCAGACAGAAGTCGTTACGTTGTCAACGACTTCTGTTCACGACAGATGAAATCACATAAGTATGTCAATCTAATAACAATTAAACATCCTGATACACAATCCTATCTATAAACAACAAATCGTGGCTTTCTGAACTAGTATGATACATGTTCAAAGATTTGTGTTCATGATGGACAGTACCGGTTGAGTTTTCAACGACAACAGTTCACAGCTGGCAGAAGTCGTTACGTTGTCAACGACTTCTGTTCACGACGGATGAAATCACACAAGTCAGTCAATCTTTTAACGACTGAAGTTCCTGATACCAAAATCTATCTAAAAACAACAAATCGTGGCTTTCTGAACTAGTATAAGACAAGTTCAAAGGTTTTTGTACATGATGGATAGAACCGTTTGAGTTTTCAACGACAACTGTTCACAGTAGACAGAAGTCGTTACGCTGTCAACGAGCTCTGTTCACGACAGATGAAATGATATAAATCCGTCGATCGTATAACAATTTAAGTTCCTGATACATAAATCTATATTATATCAACTAATCGTGGCTTTCGGAACTAGTAAGAGACAAGTTCAAAGGTTTTTGTAAATGATAGACAGAACCGGTTGAGTTTTCAACGACAACTGTTCACAGCAGGCAGAAGTCGTCACGTTGTCAACGACTTATGTTCACGACAGATGAAATCATAGAAATCAGTCAATCTTATAACGATGAAAATTCTTGATACATGAATATATCTCTTAAACCAAGTAATCGTGTTCTTTCTGAACAAGCAGGAGACAAATTTAAAGTTTTTGTACATGATGGACAGAACCAGTTCAGTTTTCAACGACAACTGTTCACAGCAGACAGAAGTCGTTACGTTGCCAACGACTTCTGTTCACGAAAGATGAAATCATATAAGTAAGTCAATCTAATATCATACACAAATCTATCTTAAAACAACTAATCGTGGCTTTCTGAACCAGTATGAGAACAGTTCAAAGGTTCAAAGGTTTTTAGTACCGGTTGAATTTTCAACGACAACAGTTCACAGCAGTCAAAAGTCGTTACGCTGTCAACGAGTTCTGTTCACGACAGATTAAATCATATAAATCCGTAAATCGTATAACAATTTAAGTTCCTGATACATAAATCTATCTTATAAATTAAAGAAACTTAAAGGAATAAATGATTTTTCTCTTCAGTTCGGAAAAATCACGTTACAGACGTATAGGTTATAACTTGAATGTTATGCGACAGTCTGCATGCTTAGTTTTTAACCCAATCATGGTTGATAACTATGCTGCCTTCTTTAATTGCACGCCGGTGGGTCGGGCGTCAGACTCTATGATGACCCCGACTTAAAGCTATTCATTTTAGTTGGTTGGGGCCGGAGCTTCTTGTCTGTTGCTTGGCCCACCGGGGTCCAACTGGTGTTTTTCTTTTGCTCCGGAGTTAGTAGGTTATTCGGCGCCCAGGGATCTCCATCGTCGGGCAGCTTACTCAATCTGTGAGTCCTGGTTTTTGATTCATCAGGATGTTTATCATGATTTATTTGTTTGTTCTTGATGATTCATTGACTAGTTAGAGATTCACCACGAGGACCGAAGAACTAACTAAATGTTGTGAACCACTGCAGAAGCTGAGGGTGAGGTTAGGTACCTGTAAAACCGGTTTAAGCCCGCCAGTAACTTTGTGTTACTGATCGTTCCAAGGCGATACTTCTGTGGTGGTTCTTTTTGTTTTATGTCTTGGTGTTTAAAATTTTTTGTGCTGTTGGCGCCTTATGTATGTTTTCATATTTTTAGTTAAGTTAAGGTAACTGAGTGGCCACCTATTGGGAAAATAGCTGCTCATTCGGCTTACGATATGTTTCATGGTATAAGTACCTGATTGTTAGTTTGTTTTTTTCCCACCTCGGTTTTTGGAGTGGGAATCTTTTTCTGATTGCGCCTTTTCCTGATCTTTGCCTACTTGTACCTTTTTCTAATCGTGCCTTTCTAACCTGGTATGAGTTTTCAACAACAACTGTTCACAGCAGACAGAAGTCGTTACGTTGTTAACGACTTCTGTTCACGAAAGATGAAATCACATAAGTAAGTCAATCTAATAACAATTAAAGTTCCTGATACACAGGAGTTTTCAACGACAACTGTTCACAGCAGACAGAAGTCGTTACATTGTCAACGACTTCTGTTCACGACAGATGAAATCATATAAAAAATCATATGAAATATCATATCATATATGAAATCATATAAATCCGTCAATCGTATAACAATTAAAGTTCCTGATACAAAAATCTTTTGTAAAACAACTAATCGTGGCTTTCGGAACTAGTATGAGACAAGTTCAAAGGTTTTTGCACATGATGCACAGAACCGGTTGAGCTTTCAACGACAACTGTTCACAGCAGACAGAAGTCGTTACGTTGTCAACGACTTCTGTTCACGACAGGTGAAATCATAGAAATCAGTCAATCTTATAACGATGAAAATTCTTGATACACGAATATATCTTAAACCAAGTAATCGTGTTCTTTCTGAACAAGCATGAGACAAATTTAAACTTTTTTGTACATGATGGACAGAACCAGTTGAGTTTTCAACGACAACTGTTCACAGCAGACAGAAGTAGTTACGTTGTCAACGACTTCTGTTCACGAAAGATGAAATCATATAAGTTAGTCAATCTAATATCAATTAAAGTTCCTGATACACAGGTCTATCTTAAAACAACTAATCGTGGCTTTCTGAACTAGTATGAGACAAGTTCAAAGGTTTTTGTACAAGATGGACAGAACCGGTTGAGTTTTCAACGACAAGTGTTCACATCAGACAGAAGTCGTTACGTTGTCAACGACTTCTGTTCACAGATGAAATCATATAAATCCGTCAGTCGTATAACAATTAAAGTTCCTGATAAAAAATCTTTCTTAAAACTACTAATCGTGGCTTTCGGAACTAGTATGAGACAAGTTCAAAGGTTTTTGCACATGATGGACAGAACCGGTTGAGCTTTCAACGACAACTGTTCATAGCAGACAGAAGTCGTTATGTTGTCAACGACTTCTGTTCACGGCAGATGAAATCATAGAAATCAGTCAATCTTATAATTATTAAAGTTCCAGATAAACGAATTTATCTTAAAACAAATAATCGTGTTCTTTATCAACTAATATGAGACAAAGTTAAAGTTTTTTGTACATGATGGACAGAACCGGTAGAGTTTTCAACGATAACTGTTGACAGCAGACAGAAGTCGTAAATTGTCAACGATACTAGTTTGTGACAGATGAAATATGTTAAACTTTTACAATTTAAGTCCCTGATACACAAAGCTATTTTTCTTTTTATTTTATACAACACACGGGCATTTTCCAAATCACAAATGCAAAAACCAAAAATTGTTGAAAACACAAAAAAGTTTGGTACCACATTGTTCCTCACTTTCTAACTAAGCAAATGAGAACCCACACCTTATGTTTTCGTTAATAAATTACGGAGTTATAGGCGATTGAATTTCTGAAGTGAAACACATTTAATGACGTCAAGTAAATGGAAACGTCAGAAGTAATCCAAACTCTACAGTGAAGATATAGGCTGATACCAGTCACTAGTAACTTTTGATATCAGTGAGATTTGATATCAGTGAAATTTCATATCAATGAAAATACCAATTTTATCAAGTTTTGATATACACTGGTTTTCACTGTAATGTATAAAATAAAAATCAGAATTACTGAAACATGAAATAAGGTTATAGTGACCTTTACGTACTTTATGTTCAAAGGTTTGGTAACACTCATTCATTATCTGAAAGAAGTTTGAACATTTACTGATAGCGTGTTAAGATATAAGACAAAATCACTTAACCATGAAATTAAGTCACAGGGACGTAAGACTAGTTTGTTGTCAAATGTCGGGTCATACTTACTCATATTGTGAAAGATGTATGCCCATATACTAACTGAGTGATGTGATATAAGGCAAAATCACTGAATCATGAAATTAAGTCACAGTGACGTAGGATTACTTGTAGGTCAAAGGTCTGGTCATACGCCAACATATAGTGAAAGGAAAGAAGTATACCTGCTCATTCGGCTTAGGATGTTTTCATCGTATAAGTACCTGATTATTAATTTAGTTTTTTTCCCACCTCGCTTTTTGGAGTGGGAATCTTTTTCTGATTGCGCCTTTTCCTTATCTTTGTCTACTTGTACTCTATCATATATCAATTGAGTGCCGATATACAAGGCAAAATCACTGAACCGTGAAAAAAGGTCACAGTGACCTATAAGTAATTTAGGGCCAATTGTCTGGTCATACTCACTCATAATCTGAATATCGACTGCTCTGACCTTTGTCAAACATAGGGCCAAACTCGACCTGTAACCCAAAGCAATATGCTCATACATCTTTTTGCCTTGATGTTATACAGAACAAAATCACTCAACCATGACAGTTAACTACAACTTATAACTACTGAAGGTCTCAATCATATTGTACATCAAGTATGTTAATACACCAACTGAGTGCCGAGATACAAGGCAAAATCACTGAACCGTGAAATAAGCTCACACTGACCTATAAGTACTTTAGGGTCAAAGGTCTTATCATACTAAATCATAATAATAAAGACGTATGAAAATATACCGAGTGTCAAGATATAAGGCAAAGTCACTGAAGCATGAAATTAGGTCACAATGACCCAGAAATACTTTAGGGTCAAAGGTCTTGTCATACGCAAACATAATGTGAAAGAAATATGTTTACGTGTATATACCAAAAGAAAACCGAGATAAAATGCAAAATCACTGAACCATGTAATCAGGTCACAATGACCTAGGACTACTTTAGGGTCAAAGGTTTTGTCATACACAAACATAGTGTGAAAGAATTATGTTCATAAACCAATTGAGTGCAAAGATATAAGGCAAAATCACTGAACCATGAAATTAAGTTACAGTGACCTATAAGTATATTGTGGTCAAAGGTCTGTTCATACTAACTCATAATCTGAAGGAAGCATGAAAATATCATAATTGAGTGTCAAGATGTAAGGCAAAATCACTAAAACATGAAATTAGGTCACACTGACCTATAAGTAGAATGGGGTCAAAGGTCTAGTCATACTAACTCATAATCTGAAGAAAGTACGAAAATATACTAATTGAGTCTCAAGACATAAGGTAAAATTACTGAACCGTGACATTAGGTTACAGTAATCTATAAGTATATTGGGGTCAAAGCTCTGCTTATACTCAGAAGTATGAAAATATAGTAATTGAGTGTCAAAATATAAGGCAAAATCAATGAACCGTGAAATTAGGTCACAGTGACTTATAAGGTAATTGGGGTCAAAGGTCAGGTCATACTCACTCATAATCTGAAAGAAGTATGAAAATATTCTAATCGAGTGTCAAGATATAAGGCAAAATCACTGAACCGTGAAATTAGGTCACAGTGACCTATAAGTACATTGGGTGTCAAAGCTCTGGTCATACTCACTCATAATCTGAAAGAAGTATGAAAATATACTAATTCAGTGTCAAGATATAAGGCAAAATCACTGAACCGTGAAATTAGGTCACAGTGACCTATAAGTTTATTGGGATCAAAGGTAAGGTCATACTCACTCATAATCTGAAAGAAGTATGAAAATATACTAATTGAGTGTCAAGATATAAGGCAAAATCACTGAACCGTGAAATTAGGTCACAGTGACCTATAAGTGTATTGGGGGTCAAAGGTCTGGTCATACATACTCATAATCTGAAAGAAGTATGAAAATATTCTAATTGAGTGTCAAGATATAAGGCAAAATCACTGAACCGTGAAATTAGGTCACAGTGACCTAGAAGTTTATTGGGGTCAAAGGTCAGGTCATACATACTCATAATCTAAAAGAAGTATGAAAATATACTAATTGAGTGTCAAGATATAAGGCAAAATCACTGAACCGTGAAATTAGGTCACAGTGACTTATAAGGTAATTGGGGTCAAAGGTCAGGTCATACTCACTCATAATCTGAAAGAAGTATGAACATATACTAATTGAGTGTCAAGATAAAAGGCAAAATCACTGAACCGTGAAATAAGGTCACAGTGACCTATAAGTATATTGGGGGTCAAAGCTCTGGTCATACTCACTCATAATCTGAAAGAAGTATAAAAATATACTAATTGAGTGTCAAGATATAAGGCAAAATCACTGAACCGTGAAATAAGGTCACAGTGACCTATAAGTTTATTTGGGTCAAAGGTAAGGTCATACTCACTCATAATCTGAAAGAAGTATGAAAACATACTAATTGAGTGTCAAGATATAAGGCAAAATCACTGAACCGTGAAATTAGGTCACAGTGACCTAAAAGTATATTGGGGGCCAAAGCTCTGGTCATACTCACTCATAATCTGAAAGAAGTATGAACAAATACTAATTGAGTGTCAAGATATAAGGCAAAATCACTGAACCGTGAAATTAGGTCACAGTGACCTATAAGTTTATTGGGGTCAAAGTTCAGGTCATACATACTCATAATCTGAAAGAAGTATGAAAATATACTAATTGAGTGTCAAGAGGCAAAATCACTGCATCTTACTCAAGTTTCTGGATTTTTCAGAAATGGACACTTATCGTTGACACTGCAGATCATATCTACCACAGCAACGACTTCTGTCTACAATGGACAGAAACGGTTGAAAAATCAACGATTACTGTCTAGTGGACAGAAGTCGTTGCGGCCGCAACGACTTTTGCTCATGGTGAACAGAAGTCGTTGATGGACACTTATCGTTGCTACACCGCTCGGATATTTTAAATTATTTTGTTCACTGCATTTAGTAGCAGTGAGTGAATTTGTTGTTGCTAGCTCGGCTACACGTTACAATAGTTATGAAAATACCAAACTCAGAAAAGTGTGACGTGTATAACTTCCTTGTTTCATTCATCGCCACGATGACTGTTCTTTCTATTTATTTATTTTAGTTGAATTGGCAAGTCTATTCGTCTTATATGGGTTAATGCATTTATGTTGGCATTCTGTAGAGAAAATACGTCGGAATTTCAAAACAAACATATTTGATGCAATTATTTTCAGTATATTTTGTTTCGATATCAGATGTTATATCTTGCACATGTTTTCATTACATGTATTCATCAAAACCATGATTTAGTTTAAACATATTTATTGCTCTTATTAAGCATGGGGTTGGGCCACAAGTTTTTCCAACATTAGTTACGGCCCTTCCCCTACAGTGTACATACAAAACGTAAAAAAGCGACATATAATAACTTTAAGAAAGCTTCATCAAGAATATGATAAACGGTGAAGAACGATGAATGATAATAATAAACTCAGTATGGTTTTGAGATGAGGAATGATTATGAATGTGGTGTGGATGAAAAACATGATGAGACGGCCTTGGTGGTTTAGCGTTTTTTTTTTTTTTATATTTTTGAAAGCATATTTAGAATCTTGCTTTTAGAGTGTTACCATTGGTTTATGTGCCATCGAAGCGTGATGATGTCCGAATAAAATTGTGGACAGCCTCAAAAATAGTTTGATTGTCTTCTTCAGTTAGGTTAGAATTTCCAGACATCAAAAGTTCAACTGATAAAGGATGATATGTCCTCAATTTTTGGAATAACTCCATACGCTGGTCATTATACTTATGACATTTAAAAAGGTAATGCTCAGCATTTTCTGGTTCCTGAAGACAACTGCAAAATGAATCAGGGCGCAAGAAGTTATTAAACAAATCCAGATTTAGATTGCTGCAATTATTGCGCATCCGTGCATGCAGAACAGATAGACGTCTGTTACCAGCTATGTAGTAACTGGGTACTTTAAGGTTTACACTGGATATACGCTTTTGTTGGTATTTAAATGACTGAAGAGAGTTCGAATCCTTCAGCGTATTGTCGGCTGCGTTCCAAAGACTAATGGATGAAGGGATGCATGATTTTTTAAAAATTTCTGTACGAGCGAATGGAATTGAATAGTTATGCATATTTCTAAGAGGGTAGTTTGATACATCTCTGACCAAGGGTGGAATCAGATCAGAAATATAATTTGGCACTTGACCCTGATGGACTTTAAACATGAAATTTAGCTTTTGTTGTTTTCTTCTTTCCGAAAGTGAAACCCATCCACATTCTTTATGTAAGTTTTCTAAGGAGACAGATCTGGTCAGCCCAGTAACGATTCTGGCTGCTTCATTTTGAATTTTGTCAAGCATTTCAGCGTTTTGGACGGAACAACCATCCCAAACTGAGGAGGCGTATTCCAAAGTCGGTAGAAGATAAGAAAAATAGATTTGATTAAGTGCACTACGACTAAGTGAGAATTTTAATTTACGCATAATACCTAATACTTTTGCTGCTGAGCTTTTAACATTATCTAAATGGTCTGTCCATTTACCATTGAAGGAAAGGGTAAGTCCTAAATGCTTGTGACTTTCTACAAATTTAATAAAGGTATTCTCAAATTTAAGGAGTGGCATATAAGTTAGATTCTTTAATGTAAACAAAATCGCTTCTGTTTTTGAGGGATTAAAAGTAACAAGCCATTGTTTAGCCCACTGAGATAATAATATTAGATCATGATTTATAAGACCTTGAATGTCGTCTAAGCTTGATGCAGAATAGAAAAGAGAGCTATCATCAGCGAAGAGGCGTGTAAGGCTAAGAAGAGAATCTGCGATATCGTTCACGTAAATAAGGAATAGCAGCGGGCCTAAGACAGAGCCCTGTGGGACACCTGCATTTATAGGTTTCGGACTGGAGATGCATCCTCTAATTATAACCTTCTGTTGCCGTTCCGAAAGATAGTCGGTTAGCCACTTAAGAAATTCTCCATCGATGCCATGCTGTTTAAGCTTGAAAATAAGACCTTTATGCCAGACTCTGTCGAACGCCTTTGAGACGTCGCAGAATACCATGCATGAAAATTGTTGATTATCAAAACTTTGACAAATGTTATGGTAAATATCAATTAGTTGGAAAACAGTTGAGTGTTGTGGAAGAAATCCAGACTGGTATTTATATAATAGATTGTTGGTAAGTAAATGATTATACAGATTCTTGAAGGCTATGCGTTCTTGTATTTTGCTTAAATTGCTAAGAAGGGCGATCGGGCGATAATTTGAAGGGGAAGATTTTTCTCCCTTTTTTGGAATTGGAACCAAACCGGAAGTTTTCCAGATATCGGGAAATATGCCTTCAGAAAAAGAGCGATTTAACAAAATTGCGAGCGGTTTAGATATGCTTTTGGAAACTGATTTTAGCATTCGATTACTAATTCCATCGAGATCATTTGCTTTGTTGGGATTTAGTGTTTGTATCAACAATTCTAGTTCGTTTTCAGTACAAGAGACTTGACGAAGCGAATTTTGAGATTTACAATGGAAAGGCGGCAAGGTCGTATTACGATCATCCACATTTGAAATTGAAGAAAAATACTCATTCAAGCATTCGGCCTTCTCTTCATCAGAAAAATGAAATTGTTTCTCGCCGGATGGTAGTGTAGAACACAAAGGGGGAATAGCAGAAGATGAATTTCCATTTTTAACGAAATGCCTCACAACTTGCCAAAATTTACGTCTATCATTTTTCTGGAAATCTGATATGGATAACTCAAGATTATTATAAAATAATTCTTTGGCTTGTTTTTTTTTATTATTGACTGTATTTCTAACTTTTTTGTATGATTTCCAATCGGAGGTTTTACCTGATTTTATTGCCTTTGTTTTAAGCCTATCTCTCTTACGTGTTGTTCTCCTTATTTCTGAATTGTACCAGGGTTTATCATCTGGCCTTACAGTAACGCGTTTCGAAGGAATACAGGATTTAACCATTTCAATAAAAATATCGTTAAAAAGACAACTTGCTTCGTTAACAGAGCCGTGAGACAGGCAGGACCAGTCAAATTCGTTAATTTTCGCATTTAGGGAGTTATAATCGGCCTGGTTGTAAAGCCAAATAGTACGCTTAAATGGGCTTTTGGGTTCATATTGAAAGGGTAGAGTAATGAAAGTTGCCGAATGATCGCTAATATGATTAGGTACAGGAAATGTACCGGCATCTAGAAAACTTAAGTCCTCGTTTATGACAATAGGGTCAAGAAGAGCATCCAGCCTTGTTGGTTCGTTAACTACATTCATTAAGGAATTAAATAGCATTATGTCTTTTAGACATTGAAAATCAGGGTTATAAAGATCTTCATTTAGGTCACCAAGAACAATAATATTGCTACAGATTTCCTGAGCTTTCTCAATATTCTGGTTTAACCCATTAAAAAATATAGCATCGGACGCGCGAGGACTATAAAAGACGCCTAATAGAAATGATTCATTCCTAGATTTGATTTCAACCCAGATGGATTCGTCACAATAAATCTCTAGTTGGGGCTGTCTTTTGTGATGCAGGTCGTGGGAAACATATAACATATAACATTACACCACCCCCATGGTTTGTCCGATCTTTCCTGTACGGTGAGTCAAAATTTTCAAGCATAAGACTATCCGTTGACACGCCAATGTCTAAATGTGTTTCTGTCCGGCAAATAATATCAAAATCAAGGAATTGCTCTTTAATGTAATCCAACTTGTTTCTTACGCTTCTTATATTGCTATGTAAAATCGAAAGTGAACCTTGGTGTAAAGTAGCAGGACCTGGGTTAGTTTCGATATCACCTGATTGCAATATTAGTAATATTAAAATCGACATGAATTGCGAATTAAGCAGATACTCTTTCATGTAGCTAGAGGTCAGGATACAAAATTTATCGCACAGTTCTAAAAAAGTTGCAAGATTGAATGAGAAATTGAGAAAAGTGAATCGGAATGTACATTTTCTACAGCATATATAAGTATTACTGTTGAACAGCCCTATACAAGCACGCCACTGGTCTAGGCTGTTACCCATTTGGTAACAATTTAACAACAACAAACATAAGTGCTTGTACAAGGGCTGTTGAGCAATAATACCATTTAGATGAACCATTCAGACCGTCTATGAAAGAAAGTGAAAACGAAATGAAAACAATGAAAATGTGCATGAAATTATGTAGAATGTATATGAACATATTATACAATGTCAGACAATATTTGTTGTCAGTAAATTGTGAAAAAAAAAACACCCAGTATATACAAAACCAATGTGCAACTCTCAGTAGAAATGCATCTCTCTCAAAACCATGAACAGAATGTCACTGTCACATAAGAGCATTTTCTACAAAAGTTGATATATCATCCTACATATAAACACTGGTAAAATAAAAGCATGGCAGCAGCGTTTCAAAGTACTCCTTTTAATGGCGGAGAGGGACAGCTAAGTGAAATTTTTGACGCGATCAACGAAAAAGTCTCTGTTGATCATAATAACGCGGAGTTTCAAGATATACAGTCAGCTGTAAACGAAATGCTTGAGAGAATAGTTACGAGAGTAAATGGGAGAGGAATTTTTCAGATTTCAAAAATTGTACCGGCAGGTAGCATGGCTGAGAAAACTTCGATTTGAAAGATGGAGAAGCCTTGGGAAATACCGTATACTGAATTTGATTTTCTTGCTATGCTTCAAGGAAATATCAACACTTCTGGAGATGATAAAAATTGCTGTGTATTCGTTGAGACCCCGCCAGTAAATATGGAACGTCTTAAGGATTACTATCGCAATCTACCAGATAAAATACTGTCCTTAAATGGTCGGGAAAACTTTGAGAGGCTGTTCATTCTAGAACTGCAGACTTGTTTGGTATCTAAGTGTTCGTGTATTTCTGTTGAATACATAATTCCAAATCAAATAACATTGGTGTCAAAATGCCCAAAGCAAGCATTTGGGTGTGAACAATGCAGTGTTGTCATGCCTACAGGCGTGCTACGTGTTAACATAGGAAAGGTGATTGACCGTTACCGCAGAAGTACAACCCCACCGGAGCATTGTTCTTTGATCTTCCTCTGGGAGAGCAAGTCTAGGAGTATTAGGGCACCAGAGTCTATGTTTTTACAAGAATGTTCAACAATAACTAGTTCACCAGTATATGTTGATTTTATACCTGCCATCGAGCTGTCAGAAAATCCCTGCATCAACAATATTAAACTTTTGGCCGTGGATACAAAATTAGTGGTTCCTAAGCGCTGCTGTTTATGCAGAGACAAGACCCCGGTTATTTGGCGTAAATCATCATGCTTGTCAGAAGTGAACTATGTATCAACTGGGATGAAAGATAGACATAGGAAATGTTACAAAATCATTAAATACATCATGCACTCTTTCTTTGACACGGAGTACAATTTCGTCAATGACTATCATTTAAAAATTGTTGCTTTAAATCATGACAAGTCATGTTGTATTGACGACGGTGATGATAGTTGTGCAGGATGTGTTCTTAAGATGTTAAATGAAATTCATATCGCTTACGATAAGCTTGAACTATTATCCTTTGATGCTGGAATAAATCTGATTCCACATTACGACATTAGTAAGCTTTACAAGACTCGTTCGGATGCATACGTGAAAGTGATAAATAAAATTGTGTCTTTATCTAAAGTGACCAGGTTCGAAACATTCATAAAGGAACTCAGACTGACGTTCGAGGA
This sequence comes from Rugalucina vietnamica, assembly GCA_964017185.1. NCBI lineage: Eukaryota > Metazoa > Mollusca > Bivalvia > Lucinida > Lucinidae > Rugalucina > Rugalucina vietnamica. Next base: position 39,203,333 of record OZ024880.1, on the reverse strand, counting down.
AGATATACGAAGAAACTACACTGCCATCATAAATACCAAAGGATGTCTACGCTGCGACAGAAATATACAGAGTTCCACAGCCATCTCAACTCGTCATTAAAATGTAACTTTCTGTGGTTTAAATCTAGTTATCAGAAATTCCGAATATATGTAGCCCAACCATTTTCAAAGGCGATCTGTGAAAATCAGCCGTGACACTTTTTTCATTCGCCTACAATTGCGCTAAAACTGGCGAAGGGGTCATTTTGAAAAATGAAAGAAATCAGCGATTTTGAGGAATTTCTTGCTTAACTGTGCAAACCACCATATTCTTTAGCAGCGAAGGAAGCACAGTTGAAAACGAATTTCCCATAGGTGCAATACACTTTATTCATTAAGACTAGGTTGCAAACACAACATAAAGCATATGGTTGACATCTGCAGTGACTTCGACCACACGTGGCCAAGTGACGCTGAACGCCTAAAACAAGCAAATTTCGGGTTCTGAAAATCAGTGCCAATGTCTGGCGTTGAGCGGTAGGTTTCAACATTGATATTGCCATACACTTATCAGACGACATTCCAAGATTTAGATCACGTGAATTGTTTCGAAAAAAAAAATCGATCATGCTTGCGCGGGGCACGAAAAATGCATTTTTTTTTTACCCTGGGACGTGATCCCGCGCCTCAGATTTGATAACACACACAGATTTTTGAGTCATTTCAATGATGATTGGGCAAAAAAGTATTTAGGTAATTGACCAGTTTAAAAGATGAGAGGAAAAAATAAAGTTGCGTTGGCTGTGGAACTCAGTATAATATAGAATATACATTTTTGTATTGAAAATAGATTTATTCTATATAAAAATAGAATAAACACGATTGAGAACTCTTTGTTCAACTAATTGAACATATCAAGCTCATCGAACTCATCCTCAACTTTATCCAACACGTCAAACTCAGCATGCAACTTATCTAACTCGAACTGATTCTGAAACATACCCAATTCATAAACATTAGCCTTTAATTAACCCAACCCATCGAATTCTTCCCTCAGCTTATCTAATTCATTGAACTCAGCTTGCAACTTATCCAACTCATCAGACATGTTGTTCAACATGTTCACCTCATCGATTTATAAAATGTTCTACTTATCAGCATTATCAAACTAATTGGTTAACATGCAACACATCGCGGAACATATCCATCAACGTATCCAACTCATTGAACCTCCTTTTCAACTTATGCAACTAATCCAACTCATGGAACTCAACATGCAACTTATCCGACTCATCGAACTTATTGGTCAATTTATTCAACTCATAGAACGTATTGTTCAACTAATACGACTCACGGGACTCATTATTCAACTTATCCAACTCATCGAACTTATTGTTCCACTAATCCAACTCATGGAACTCACCATGCAACTTATCCACCTTATCGAACTTATTGGTCAACATATTCAACTCATCAAACTTACTGTTCAACTAAAGCAACTCATGGAACTCATCCCTCAACTTATCCACGTCACTGAACTTCTTATTCAACTGATGCAACTAATCCAACTCATGGAACTCAGCATGCAACATACCGAACTCATCGAACTTATTGTTTATCTTATATTTTCCTTTGGGTTCTTTGAGATCAGCGGGGATCAGAAATTCATTATCGGTTTAGATTCATTTTATAACATTTGACCCCAATTGGATAAAAGTCTTTGTATTGACTACAATATTGAATGCTTCAAATTTACTGTAATTCTCTTTGGCTCGATGTTGCCAAATCTAAAGGATCACTGATGAGGCTTGAGTAGCTGAAACCGCGGTATGGCCCATCCCTTTTCTCATTAATATGCTCACTGCTCTTAAAGGATTTCAGTTCTATTTTTATTATGTAACTCATCGAACAAATCCTACAACTTATCCAACATATCGAACTCAGTCTTCAGTTGGACTTGCCAAGCATACACTACTTATCAAACTTAGCTTGCACTGTGATACACCTACCTTTTCATTTCATTTTACTACTAGTATCAAATGCAAACTTCAACTTGTCCTATTTAACTCGTCCATTTAACTTTCTTGCATTATAAGGTATGTTACTATTAGTGCGACTTATTGAACTTAGCTCAGCCATAGAAGCAACTATATGATTGTCTTGCCATGCCATTTTCTTAACGAACTTATCTTTAATAACTTGCAACTTACGAATGAGCCGCTGCATCACAATCTGCATATGCAAAACCAAAGCAGCAGATTACCTGTCCATTAAGTGCATAGTCTATAATCCGATGAAGTGAAAGAATCAGTTCGCTGAACAAATCGATGAAGACAATCACACGCTCCTTGATGAACCCCAAGAAGAAGAAATTGAAGACGAAAGTAACGTTCTAGCATAGAACGCTACCAACAAGCTATAGAAGACAAAGTCAACGTTCTAGCGTTTTCCGATCACGGCCGGGATGACGGGTATACACGCTCAGCAGAAGATCGATACAATTTACTCGGGTAGAGCGAATCATCGACAATGGCGAACCAATCGTAAAGGCCTTGAAAACATAACAAATTATAATTAATTTTCGTATCAAGTCATGTTTTTGATGTATGATGCATAGTTTGGTAAAAGAATCTGATAAAATTTCCGTCTATCAACAAAATCAGGGTTTTTGAAACGATTGACCATTTCTCTGCGACGCTTATAAATACATGTATAAACAAGAAAATTATAGCATGTTCTTAGTAACATGCTATACGGAGGGGTTCATAGAAATTTGGAAGTTTAAAATTATATGAGATTGTGATATTAACCTACACCGACAAGAAGAATTATTCCTATAAATTACTAACGTTTAGTGCATTTTGATTGCTTGATTCTGTGGTAGTATTATTCTGATTGGCTCTAGCACAATCAAACTTTAATCATGTTTTTGAAATCTTTGTTTGGAGACGCAGAGAATCTAATCAAGTTAGGCACAAACACGCTATACAACTTTGGGTCACTCAGATAGCAAGAATATATGTTTGGAATTTTGAATAAAATCTTATTTTGCTGGTGGAATTTTACATATGTTTGTTTGTTTCTTTAAGTTTTAAAGGTCAAGTCAACACTTTTTCAGACGTGATGATGAAACCATTAAGGTTTAACACAGTATCTGTTTTGTTTTATTTAGTATCAAAATGCACTAAACATTACTAGAATAATTCTTCTTGTTGGTGTAGATTAATATCACAATCTCATATTATTTTAAACTTCCAAATTTCTATGAACCCCTCTGTACAGCATGTTACTAAGAACATGCTATTATTTTTAGTAACATGCTATAATTTTCTTTTTCTCACAAACTTTTCCGTGTCGGACAATAATATCAGTTCGTTTCGGACAGTTTCGGTCCAATCCGGTAGTTGGTGATATCGCATGTCAATCATCTGTGACAGCGGACGTGAACGAGAACATTGTATTGAAAACAACATAATTTCATATGGATCGTTTTCCGATAAAAACCGATAAATAGGTCAGCGAGAGAGTTCGTCCAAACCTTATAATTTAAAAACATTTGAAACTAAGCAACACTACTTTTATCATTAAACAATACATCTCCAGTTAAATTTTATCATAAGCATCGTATTTACTGATCTCGTAAGCGTGAAGAAAAAGATTTAGTGAAGTGACAAAAATGGCCGACAAAACAAACTCTAGCCTAGTCTAGCCTCGAAGTGCATGGGGCCCAAGAAAGGGAATTCAATATCGTGCATTGAAACAGTTATCAAAATGCACCTTGATAAACCCATAAGGAGCCTTATTACGTCAAATGATTGACAGAATACTGAAAACATATGGAGAGGTAGTCTGGCGGGTCAGCCGTCAAAATTAATTTTTGATAACTGATTTATCATTTTGACGTCTGGCTTCAGCACTATCAAAATTTCCCAAGTTTTTTTTAGACATTGTTTTTAGACATTGATTTTATGGGAATTCCTAATCTGATTGGTTGATGGCTGGGTGCTGAGGTCATGCACTCTCTAAGAGCCTTTTTGAAGAAAAGCATGTCAGCCATGATGTGTGGATTCTTTTTAAAAAAATCATCAAAATAAACAAAACTTGGATATATTTTATGAATTTTCAAATGGAGGTTTGTTTATTATTTTGTTTTACTGTGTTTTACACCATTTGTTTTGCATAAAAACTTGTTATTCTGTAAATAATGGCTTTCACCCAAAAGTGGCTAACATCTTGGCTTTTTTGATAATGTGCTGGAGTCAGACGGCAAAATGAACCACTGGGTATGATTCTTCATTTTGACGGCTGACCAGTCAGACTAATGGAGAGGTCAATACTACGGTTAAACACTTCCCTCCTGAAAATTGGGTTCAGACAAAAGATGCTCACCTGTTAAGTTTTCTGTTTGTGTCAATGAAGGCCAAGACAAACTTCCTACGATGTATTGGTTACCTAAGCTTCACAAAAGATCGTACAGAGCTAGATTAGTCTTGTAGTACCACTAAACTTTCTAAATTATTAACTTCCTGTTTTACTGCTATCAAATCTCATGTCATACGATACTGTGAGACGGTGTATGAAACTTCAGATAAAAACTGGTTTTGGTCAATAAAAAATTCTGGCGAGGTGCTCAGTAAATTGAAGTCTAGAAGGTTCCATGCGACGAGCTGGTCCACATACGATTTTTCTACTCTGTATATACCACATTGCCACATAATCTGATTAAACGTATCCACATACGATTTTTCTACTCTGTATACCACATTGCCACATAATCTGATTAAAGAAAACTACTCGATTTGATAGAGTAGACTTTGATGTGGCGTCATGGGTTGTCGTGTGGTGTCTTGGGTTGCCATGTGGTGTATTGGGTTGTCACGTGGTGTCTTGGGTTGTCACGTGGTGTCTTGGGTTGTCATGTGGTGTCTTAGGTTGTCATGTGATGTCTTACTTGGTTTGTCATGTGGCGTCTTGGGTTGTCATGTGGCGTGCGTCTTGGGTTGTCGTGTGGTGTCTTGGGTTGTCATGTGGGGTCTTGGGTTGTCATGTGGTGTCTTGGGTTGTCACGTGGTGTCTTGTGTTGTCATGTGGTGTCTTGGGTTGTCATAGAGTGTGTTGGATTGTCACGTGGTGTCTTGGGTTGCCGTGTGGTGTCTTGGGTTGTCGTGTGGTGTCTTGGGTTGCCATTTGGTGTCTTGTGTTGTCATGTGGTGTCTTGGGTTGTCATAGAGTGTCTTGGATTGTCACGTGGTGTCTTGGGTTGCCGTGTGGTGTCTTGGGTTGTCGTGTGGTGTCTTGGGTTGCCATTTGGTGTCTTGTGTTGTCATGTGGTATCTTGGGTTGTCGTGTGGTGTCTTGTGTTGTCATGTGATGTCTTGGGTTGTCATGTGATGTCTTGGGTTGTCATATGATGTTTTTTGGTTGTCGTGTGGTGTCTTACTTGGTTTGTCACGTGATGTCTTTGGTCATGTGGTGTCTTGGATTGCCATGTGGTGTCTTTGGTTGTCATGTGGTGTCTTGGGTTGTCGTGTGGTGTCTTGGGTTGCCATATGGTGTCTTGGATTATCATATGGTGTCTTGGGTTGCCATGTGGTGTCTTGTGTTGTCATGTGATATCTTGGGTTGCCATGTGGTGTCTTGGGTTGTCGTGTGGTGTCTTTGGTTGTCATGTGGTGTCTTGGCTTGTCTGGTGTCCGGGTTTAGATTTCAGATTTAACTGGATCAGTTCTTGGATTTGTTATCCTTACTTTAAATAGATACTGGTTTGCATTTGCTATGAATAAAAATCATTTATGTGAAAATCAGTTGGTGCATATCCTGATATTATACCAAGTTCCGAGGCTATAAAACCTTTTTTTTTTTTTCATGCTCAACTGAGTAGTAAAGTTAAACTATTCATACATGACGAAATAGCCCAAGTAAATTAAATTGAAATTTCAGGTTTAGATCACCAAAGCCTAACAATTGTTGGCATTTTAACATTTGAGAGTAGGATAAATTTCAGTCTCAGCTGACCTGAGCATGAGATGAATGGTTTACAACCTTGGGACCAGGTCTTCCTTCCAAGAAATGATGCACTGTTAAGGCGGCTTGGTTCTAGGAAATCACTTACTATTCAAAGAACGGTCGGCCCTAGTCATTTTAGATCAACATCACATTATCACCATAACGACACCTGTCGATGGTAATTGTCTTCTTTCCAATTTACTGTTTAAGTATTTATCTAATGACAATGCCTAGTGTTATAAGTCTTAAGCCTGAAGAACAGCACTAATTACTAGAGGCCAGGGTCCAGTTAGCTTAACGTCAACGTTAAGACGTCAACTCGTTAAGTAAATGCCGACGTCATAAGCAAATACACTGTTTTTTTTTTTTTTTTTTTTTTTTTTTTTTTTTTTTTTTTTTTTTTGGTTGATAAAATGTGAGAATCCTTTGCAATGCAAAGGATTCTCACATTTTTTTCAACAAAAACGAACAGTGTATTTGTAATATTCATGTTTGAAATTTTAACAGACCGTTAACTAACGACTTCGTTAATTTTGAACAACTGGCCCATGTTGTTCAAAATTAACAAAGTTTTCAGTTAACGATTCGTTAAAATTTCAAATGGCATATTACAAATACACCATTATTTTGGGTTGAAAAAATGTTAGAATCCTTTGCATTCTTACATTTTTTTTCAACAAATAATAATGGTGTATTTGCTTTTGAAGTTGATATATGTTTAACAAATTGAGGACTTAACGACTGTCGTTAAGCTAACGAAGTTTTGAACAACTGGACCCAGGTTTAGAGGGTACGTGGACTATTCGGACCTTTGCTAATTCGGTTAGATCCATCTTAAAGGTGTCATAAAGTGTTTTGTTGAAAAGAGTAGAAGGAAAGTTGAAGCCATCTTATCACCTCATTTTTGAGAGATTAAAATATAGAAATTATTATTATTATTATTATTTTTGTTGTTGTTGTTGTTGTTGTTGTTGTTGTTGTTAGTACTAACATATGTTAGCCGTGTGACGGCCCCTAAAAGTCTTCCCGTAAGTTGTTAACATACATGGTGCAGATTTTATTTTTCGTTTGATCCTTTGAGATCGGTATGAATAGTTGGACTATATACACTGCTGGGAATCATGTGACCGCAAATGTTTCCATATACACCAAAATGTAAACAAATGACGTCATCAGTTTTGTTATCTTTATAAATAACTTCAAGATACGATTGTTGATTTTTATGCCACCTAGTGCAGTCCATGGACAACCGTATTTGGAAGAGTTTGATCCATAGTTTGTGGCATTTCAATTTTACTTAAAATACGCTGTTACCCTACACACATAAGCTTTATTTTCTTCAATATTTTAAATATTAAATGTTAATCATGACATTGAAAGTCATTGCATACTGCTGTGGTATTATAAAAACGTGGAAAGTTGTTTCATAATGGATAAAACCAAATCCTGCAATTTGACGAGCAGATTACTTTGCTAGATACCATGTACACAGCAAACCAAATTGATTCCTTCCACACAAACAAATTGTGTTCTTATTTTCTGTCAGTTTAATATTTAAGTAGACGAATTTTGGCTCTCTAAAATTGATTAGGTCCAATACATTGACGGACAAAGCCATGTTTTTCGCTAGTTCAGAAAGTACTTCAGCTGTAGATCATACGAACTGTTTGACTCTTTACGAGATAATTACTACTCATATCCATCCATGGTCTTTTAAACGTTTTATGTTGAATACCTTTTCTTTCTTCTTTTCTTTATTTATTTATACCCGACAATATAAGAAACGCAATGATGTCATTAATCAATTTCCCATAAAGCTCATAAAGATTAACAAAATTTTATGGATCCCATTTCATAGAGATGCTATTCAATCACCCTTTTAAACAAGGAGCAAAAAATGTGCTTCAAAAAATAGCCATCAACCAGGTGGTGGTCAATTGTTAAGTCACGTTAAAATTGCACCGTTTTTCATCCTCACTTTGGTATTTACTTTAGAAGTTTAGAACCTTTTGAGTACACTCCAACGACCCCAGACGCACACTCTTTGCATCTTTTGTCCTCATTTTGTTTAAACATGGCAGCTCTTGTTTTAACCGCAATTTAAACAAAAATGCTTACTGGAGCTAAAACGTATAAACCATGAAAAGTTTTAGGCTTACTTTTATTAGCTGTAACGATCAAAAGCGATCAAATTAGAAAGGTACAAGTAAGCAATGATCAGGAAAAGGCGCAATCACAATGAAATTCCCACTCCAAAAAACGAGGTGGGAAAAAAACAAATTGACAATTAGGTACTTATACTTACAGTATAGAACATAGCTTAAGCCGAATGAGCAGCTATTTCCCAATAGGCGGTCAAGCAGTTACCCGAACTAAACTAAAACTATGAAAACGTACATAAGATTCAAACAGCACAAAAATTCTACTCCGAAACATAAAACAAATAGAACCACAACAGAAGTATCGCCTTGGAACGATCAGTAATACAAAAAAATACTGGAGGCCTTAAACCAGTTTTTAGAGTCTCTTCTGAAAGACAAAAATGCTGCTACATACGCACAGTTCAATTCAACAGTTCTTGACAGAAAGTTTGCAGAATACTTGAATACTTGAATCTTGGTACCATTTTTATATAAAAACAGTTCTTCACAGATGTGATGATTAGGTGCAAATTCTTCACACGACAATCCATAAAAAACGTGTTAAATTGGAGCATACATGCTACCCAAAAACTTATCGAAACTGGCATACGCAAAAGGCGCAATCAGAAAAAGATTCCCACTCCAAAAACCGAGGTGTGAAAAAACCAAACTAACAATCAGGTACTTATACCATGAAACCATTTCGTAAGCCGAATGAGCAGCTATTTTTCCAATAGGTGGCCACTCAGTTAACTAAGCATATGAAAACATACATAAGGCGCCAACAGCACAAAAATATTTTAAACACCAAGACATAAAACAAAAAGAACCATCACAGAAGTATCGACTTGGAACGATCAGTAACACAAAGTTACTGGCGGGTTTAAATCGATTTTACATGGCCATAACCTCACCCTCAGCTTCTGCAGTGGTTCATAACATTTAGAGATAGGAAAATGCAAACTGATTGCAAGCAATCCCTGAGGATTGGAAAAATAAGAGCACAAACGGCACAAACCTGCATGCGAAAAGATTTTTTTTTGCTGTTGCAGTGCATCTAGTTTGAAAGTAGCTTGTCTGTTTTAGGTCATGCTTAATTTGCATTATCTATTCTGTTTAATCAAATTTGCTTGCACCATACGGCCATTAATAGCAGTCCAAGGGAGCGAAACAGTCATCGTGACAACGTCTTGCAGTCCATACAGTAGCTATATAAGATAACACCCCACCTCGTCGAATAAGTAAGCACCCTGTATACCATTGATGCAACTGAAATTGTTACGGCACAGATTGGTGCAACATTTCACGAAGGTAGGGGGAAATCATGTCAGTTTTATGGGCCTTAATGCGAGGATGTCTGGGTCGTGACTTTGTGGGAATGCCTTATATGCATTAATGCCTATAAAGCTGACATGATCGTCAACTTACCGCTCTCCATTTCTGTTGTGGTTCTAGTTGACGATCATGTCAGTTTTATAGGCATTAATGCATATAAGGCAGTCAGTAAAACCTTGATACTGACCGTGCTGTTACGATGAAAATTTTGGAGTGCCTTTTAAAAATTTAGGGGTTTAAGAGTGCATTGAAAGCATAATTATCCTGGTAATCAAAGTAAAATTGTCCCCATGAAATTGACGATTATGTGTAATTATTATAGAAACTACGAAAATTATTTTTTTCTTAATTCGCTTTAGCGCATGTCTGAGGCGTGTGCCGGACGTATAAAAAATCTCAAAGTTTTGGAGTATGTTGCGTCCCAAACACGCTATGCACGCGCTACAGGCGCGCAGCAAACGTTCAACACGCGTCTCACACACGCTTGGGGCACACTACCGAAGCGATATCTCATAAAAATTGGAACGTGCATGTAGCGTACACTGGCGTGCCTCAAACGTGCGCCGAACGCGTTCGAAGCGTATTCAACGCACATGTAACGCGCATAGAACTTATTCGAAACGTATTTATATATAAGACACACGCCCGGGACACACCGAACTTCTAGAAAGTTTTTAAGCATATTTAAATTGTTTTTGGGCCCAAACGCGCCTAGAGCGCGCAGCGACTTACAGCGACGTATATCAACGTGCACCAATCGTACACCAAGCGTACAAAACGCGCGTGTAACGCGCTTCTAACGTGTCTCCGATGTGCTCCTGGCGTATGTTGAATTTTACATTTTTGTCAAAACGCCCGGCGCGCGTTTGGCTTATGTATACGCTAATGTGTGACTGCTGTTTAAAATAGCAGAATAAGCCAACGCGCGCCGGGCGTGTTGACAAAATGTTACTTTTGAATGATTCAATATACGTCAGGAGCACGTCGGAGACACGGTAGAAACGCGCTACATGTGCGTTTTTGGTGTACGCTTGTGTACGCTTGGTGTTCGCTGGGTGTACTTTGATATACGTCGTTAAAGGTCGGTGCTCGCTCTAGGCACGTTCAGTGGGTTCAAACATTTTAAACATGTTTAAAAATTTTCCAGAAGCCGGGCGTGTCTTGTGCGTATGTCTTTTACATTTCGAATAAGTTCCACGCGCGTTACAGGCGCGTTGAATACGCTATGAACGCATTTGGCGCACGTGTTAGGCGCGTTAGTGTACGCCACATGCGTTTTCCGATTTTATGAGATATTGCTTCAGTAGCGTGCCCTAATCCTGTGTGAGACGCGCGTTGAACGTTTGCTGCGTGCCTGTAGCACATGCTTAGCGTGTCTGGGAAATAACACAATCGTACTTCAACACTTTGAGATTTTTGTACGTCCGCGGCACACGCCTCAGTCACGCGCTAATGTGTGACTGCTAACGCGAGTTAAAGGAACACATTATTTTTATACGTCCAAAATCTTAAGCATGTTGAGAGTTTTCATACGCCAGACGCGCGTTTGGGTTATACGCTAATGTGTGACTGCTGATACATAATAGAGCCAGAAAAGCATTCAAGGATTCGTTCTCAATATTGAACAAAACCGAGAAGGGCTACTTTTCTATTTTTGATCATATTTAAACTGCAATTGTGCATCAGTCATTTGTAACCACTGCTCCTCCACCTACGGGGAAGGGCGGGGGTTATGGCATTTCTGCTTTCAGTGTCCTGCTATAAGCCCCACACACATGGGGCAAACTGGGGGTCAAAACTTTGCTCTTTGCCCTACCCGTAGCAATAGAAAATCGTCCTGGGGTAAGGATCCTATTACCAAAACCCCGTCATGTCCCCTGCACTGCGGGTACACTCGACAAGTAATTGCCCCGCACTTAAGCCCGGCTATCCCCCACCCTTCACCGTAGGTATGTGTGTGTGTGTGGGGGGGGGGGGGGGCAATGGTTACAAAGGACTGGTGCATAAGCAATTAATACATATATCGACGAAAGAAAAGAATAATGATGACTATTGTTTTAGTGTGGAGGGTATCAATCCACATTGCATGTGTATAGGGATGCAATGTCAATGATGTTGATTATCTTTTTTTCATATGGCATTTAGCATATTTCTGTAAAATGGAGGTAAGTGTCCTTTGAAAAAAAAAAGTTATTTTACCTCTAAGAAAAGGACGTATTGTTGCTGGAAGAATGAATAATGCCCAAAATAAATATTTGGTGTACATGGCAAAAAACACTTTTGATGATGGGGATGAAGTGTTTACAAAAACAAAACACTTTGAAAGATTAGCTAGCACATGGTTAAATAAATCTGATGTCCCTGCAGCGCCTGGGCATATTCATCCATCATTATCCCTCAGCCTTTGAAAGAAGACTCGATAGACTTACCTAGACCCGGAGGAAAATGGCGGCTTCTTGTTTACAATTCGCACATATCATAAACATTGCGTATCACGTGATTCCCAGCAGTGATATAAACCGATATAAATACCTTATTTACAAATATCTTTTAACACAAGTTTAAGCGTTTCCAAAACGCTTGCGATCTCTCAGCACTAATTTCACTGTATGACCACATAATTATAAACCCACGGCGATAACCACAGACCGAAAACTCGGTTCAACGTGAGCTTTCATACCCGAACCGACATACGCTATTTGGTGTGACCCAATCGAAGCTGCCTCGTCCAATCAAGTACGACGGAAGTCGGAAGTCGGTGGTCGATTAAGCCCCACGTTCTGATCTTGATCAACTATATATGCGATCTCCCAACGGGAGATCGCAATTATTTTGATTATTTTGTGCCTTTGGAATATGAGTCTTTTATTTACACTAACCTTGATATAAATTCTTAAAAGTGCATCATAATTCAATGGTGCACGTGTAATTTATTCAAGGTACAGGTCTAATGATGTATAGTGACACTGTTATCATTTATCAAGTTTGTAAACAGAGAATGGTAAACATAAACACCAGTCTGAATCATGTTATAATCCAATTTTGTAAACATGTCATGTTTTTGTACTTTTAAATATCGACTAATCCTCGAAAACGGGCGTGCAGATGAGCTAACGAAATTAGACGCGTGGTACCGGAGATTTTCGGGAAGTCCGTTATAAGTAAGTAAAGACTTTATTTAAAGAGGGTTTTAGCATATATCCATGTACATATACAAATGAGAATATGTGCAATAGCTAATCTTCCATGAGGCACTTGTGAGGTAAAAAAGCATGTGCGTTTTCTACATTGATTCCCAGTTAAACACTGACCGTGTGGTTACGAGTCCGTCGTGCATTACACCATATTGTACAGGTATGTGAATAACATAGATCTGAGAGATTACTAAGTTTTGCCTCACATGCCTGTTTTGTCAAAGCTACCAGTCTCAAAGAGGTGTCATTTTTACACCTCTGCGTTTTTCCTGGAACGCCTCACCTACGTCTAATTCAGCTTCCCAATCTTCCCAGTGGATGTCTTGAAGCCCTCAGGTATTATAGGAGCCGCCGCATGGGAAAACCAGCAATCTGCGTAGGTGAAAAAAGGCGCAGATCAGCTTCGCGGTAACTGTGAAGCTGACCAGCGCCTTTGTTTTCGCTACACGGATAGTGCAATCCCTCTACTTTCTAAATCCAAAATTCCCAGCCTCTAACCATCTTCTGTGACTGTACAGCCCGGTTTGTGTCGGACCTGGTCGGAACCCAAATTGTTGATTTTCTCATGCACAGGCTCATAGAATTGTTTAGGCACTTACTCAGGAATTCAGCATGTGAGTTGTATCTTTAATATTCTCAGTTGCAGAAATGTCTCTGTTTTCATCTTCAGGAGTGTAATTCATGTAGATATTCTCAAATAAATATTCCTGACCCCCGCCAATTGGGGCATAGGAGAAATAGATGGGCTGCTTGTGCCTCCATGCAAAGCTCCTAAACTACTGACCGACCATCTGATTACTGATTAACTGCTCATGTCTGAGTCTGCCCAGAAAATGTGGTTTAGTCAAACCATCCATACATATAAACCTTATTGGCTTAGTTGGGCGGTTATTTTTGAGTGTCATGACATCCTGATGTCCATAAAATGGAGGCAACGTCCAGACATGATCATTGCTGTTGACTGGGACGTAAAACATAGGTATACCCCTGCAAACCCCAGGTTTACCATATAAAAGTGGGGTTTAAGGGGGTATTCATTGCACGGACATGTTTTCATTATGGAGTGAAAAATTACCATAGTGTTTATTATTTACCTTTTTCAAATGACACCAAAAATCATGAAAATATTATGTTTACCAGAAGAGGCAGGCATTTTTTTCTGCTTATTAACATGAATATACTGTTTATGGACATTCAGGCGTTGTGGAAATAGTTTTCGTCCTTGACTGTTGTTACTGGCCTTATGAGCAAATCGTTGAAAAGTACTACCTTAATTGAGTACTTTGATGTTTGGCGTTTGGGAATAGAAGTCGTTGTCAATGTTATTAATGAGCCCGTGCATGAGAAAACGAACAATATGGGGTTCCGCACAGGCCCGACACAAACTGGGTTGTACAGTCATAGAAGATGGTTAGAGGCTGGAAAGAAAGTAGGAGAATTATACTATCCGTATAGCGAAAACGAAGTTACTAACTTACTACGAAGCAGATCTGCACCTTTGTTTTCGCATATGCAGATTGTTGGTTTTCCCATGCGGCGGCTGATTTATTTGGTCAGACCTCCCTTTGATTAAATTGGGGACAGTTGTCCGACGACACCACTTTTAATGTTTTCATGTTTTTCAAGGTGTCATTATCAGCTTCTATAGTTCTATTCTGATAAAATTGCATAAAATCAAGTTGCATACCACCTTCAACTGTATGTAAAGTGTCACCCGAGAAAAAAGGAAGTTCAAAATATGTGCACAAACTCTTAAATGTTGTTGAACCCAGTCTAGTTTGCAACCTTGGCATTGTAGACTGTTTTGCAAAGTACTTTTGCACAAAGATATAAAGTACATAGTAAAAAGATACTTTTGATATTTGATTATTTTGCACACGCAATGCAATTAGTGCAACAGGTCATTGCGAAAACATGCCCATGCAATATACAGAGATTTTTAAAGTTGTAAAAACTAAAAAAATTCAGACGAAAATTTGTGATATTTTTCTTATTTTTGCTCAAAACATAGATTGTGGGTACACGTTAGAACCGCCTCGCCGAGGCGGTTCCAACGAGTACCCACAATCTATGTTTTGGAGCAAAAATAAGAAAAATAGGTATACCCCTGCAAACCCCAGTTTTTCTATATAAAAGTGGGGCTTAAGGGGGTATTTATTGCACGGACATGTTTTCCTGATGTTTTGGTCAATATAAATAAAGTTACTGCAGCCTTTATTTGGCGTATTTCAGTAATACTCTTTACCGAATCAAAGCCTCAGAAATGGGAAAGCAAAATGTAAGTTGTGTTTAGATTAAAATATTTAATATTAACTTGTGTTAATAATTTGTCTGTCTGTGTCGCGACTGATAACCTGGGCCCAGTTGTTCAAAACTTTGTTAGCTTAACGCTGTCGTTAAGACCTCAACTTAAGTTAATGCCGACTACATAAGCAAATGCAAGTTGTTTTATTTTTTGTTGATAAAATGTGAGAATCCTTTTGCATGGCAAAGGATTCTCACATTTTTCAACAATAAATCACAGTGTATTTGTAATATTGTCATTTGAGATTTTAACGAATATTTATCTAATGACATCGCTAATTTTGATATACTGGCCCCTGGATGTGCTTTCCTATTTTGGTGGACACGAAATTGCCTCTTTGTCAATAAAGACTAATGGAGGTATAATATTATTATCTTCTATTCGATTATTTTTTTATTATTTCCCAGAACATGAAATTACTTCAGTCCTTGACAGTTTGGGCAATCTGTTCATCACAAAGAAATTAGCCTGTGCATGACAAAACCAACAATTTGGGTTTCCGACCAGGTCCAACACAAACCAGCCTGTACAGTCACAGAAGAAACCCAGAATCTTGAAAATTTGGGAATAAGTAGAGGAGGAAATGTACTATCCGTGTAGCGAAAACAAAGACGCTGATCAGCTTCGCGGTTACCGCGAAGCTGATCTGCGTCTTTGTTTTCGCCCATGCAAATTGTTGGTTTTCTCACGCACAGGCTCAAATGTAATTAATGAGTCGAGCATTTTGAATATAGATATTCTTAGTTTACACTTTACATCAGTGGTCAACAGCCCCCGCCCTTTGGGGCCTATGAGAAATAGGTGGGCTGCTTGTGCCTCCAGGCAAAGCTTCTAAACTACTGACCGACCATCTGATTGCTGGTTAACCGCTTAGGTCTGAGCCTGCCCGCTCAGGTCTGAGCCTGCCCAGGAAAGTGGTTTAGTCGAACCACCCATACATATAAGCCTTATTGGCTTAGTTCGGTGGTTATATTTATGAAGCGCATTTTGAGTGTCATGACGTCCTAATGTTGGGTAAAAGTCCCATAAAATGGAGGCAACGTCCCGACATGACCATTGCTGTTGACTGGGACGTAAAGCATAAATTCAAACAAATTCAAACAATAATTATGTAAACATCATATGTACAAAAAGTTTTTTTATATCCAAAAATAAATCACATCTGAAAACTGGTACGTTTCCATTAGACATGAGTATATACGAATGTATTTTGCATAGTAAATGTTCAAGGAGCTTAGGGCTTACTCGGGCATGTTCCTCACATTCACCGTTTCATGTCTTCACCACTGTAGCCCGATTCACGAACCTTTTTATGACATCATCACGGTCTTATCCTAAGACACAGCTTATTACTAATTTCGGTGTAAGATATGTCTCATCCTTAAGATATTACTTTAGCCCTAACAATAGACATAACTTATGATCGATCTTATTTAATAGTAAACTAAAAAAGGCGACCGTGTTTATGTAAGGGCAAAAACAACAAAATATTACCTAGACTGGATTCGAACTCGGATCGCCTGGACAGAAGACAACAGAACTAACCACTTTGCCACCGAGTCATAATTTTTCTTCAATTATTCAGTATTTATTAGAATTTATTTTATTTTTAGTTTGTTTGTTTGAATTGATAATCAAACAGCTATGGTCATGTCGAGACGTTGCCTCCATTTCATGGGACGTTTATACAAAATTAGGATGTCATGGCATTCAAAAAGTGCTTAAAATATAATAAGCCAAACTTATAACGCAGCATCGATTTATTTGTAATGTAATATAAATAAAATTGAAGGGGTTAGTGCAAGAACGTGTCTTAGTCCATTTTTGTAAGTTTCGACAAAAACTACATGAAAAACATACAATTGTGACCAAGGGTTGACAACAATGTGAAAATGGTACCAAATTATTGGTCGTATCAAATAGAGTAAAAAGCTAAAATGCCATGAAATTTTGTTGAAAGATACGGGAGGAAATTAGGAAATTAAAACATTTATCAAATGTGTTAATGCAAGAATGCGTCTAAGTAAAAAAAATAAACATTTTCCCATACCAGTTTTGGCTGGAATTTTGTTAAAATACATCATTTTATATTGATATAACTGCTCAGTTGCCTAATGTGGATGTTTTGAGCTCCTACAACCATATCAGAACACATTATTTTTACACCAGCAGATGGTAACATATCTCTGGACTTGGGTATGTGTTTGCATTAAAAACTGTGCAATGTATGGACTTAGGCATGTTCTTGCACTGAAAATGGACTTAGCAACTTTTGAAAAAAAATAGAATAGAAATTTCAGACGAACACAATGTAAAAGGTATCACGAACTATATATCAGAATGTAGCTTTCTGTAAGTAGAGCGCAATGACACCAAAAACTCAATTTTTGCCAAAAGTGGACTTAGACATGTTCTCGCACTAACCCCTTCAATTTGTCTCCACTGAATTAGATTGCCGTGCGAACGACACATCTAACAACGTCTTGGTCAAGAAACTAATTAATTTTCACGATCAATAAAGAAGCAATTTGTGTTAAAACTGACTTCCAGAATCTCTCAGGAGGCGCATGCCACCGAAATTACCGTTTTGGCCAATCCCATTCGAGCTCAGATGTACATACTCTGAAGACCTAAAAACTTTTGTACCCAATTAATTCATTGGAGATTGCTGACCAGCATATGTATGGTAGGCATTTCATTGAGATGCGAAAACATGCCATAATTGTGTTGCGTTGTGTTTGGCTCAGTATATAGCTCATGAACAGAACAGAACAGAACAGAACATATATTTTATTAATCTCTGGTCAACATACATTGACATTTGAGAATGAATACACGATACAAAAATACAATAGTGAAGCATGGTTTGAAGAGCTTACTGTATGCTCTTTAAGGGTTAACATGTCGAGGTTTGTGGGGGGGGGGGGGGTCAAAACGTAGTGTTCGAGTCACAAATATAGTAGTGGCACTGCAGACTACTGGTAGTATCAAAGTGTAGACGTGACATGTTAAAAATCAATTGATTTAAGTTATTAAACTGAACAGTTTGTTAACTGAGTGGAAACATACATAGGCAGATTATCAGAAAAGAACAATAAGCATTCATGATTGTAAAATTTGCAACACATGATACTAACGTGTATGACAAATTTCAAAAATATATGAAATACGGATTCTTATGTGTGTAGGGATTGTTTGACTTGTAAATCGTTTTCGAAGCATGCTAAGACCTGAACGGTTAACCAGTAGCCTAATCAGATGGCCAGTCAGTAGCGTACAAGCAGCCCGTCTATTATTTCTCACGGGCGAATGGGTCCAATCTGTATTTTAACTGCAAACATCAAGAACTGTATACATAATTGAGAGTATAACTAGACCTAAGCTAAATATGGCAAACTGACTAAATTTCCCCAAATCGGAACAGGGCTTTGTTAAATACGAATACGAATACGAATAGTTTATTAAGCATAAAACATTACAACAATGTTTATAGCCACAGATACACAATAATTATACAATGAAGGCATAGTACATGATGTCGTTTACAAAAGAGCAAACAGTATACTTTACAAAGTTATATGAAGTTATATGAAGTACCACCACTAGAAAAATTTATGAAATACGGATTTTCATAGCATAATATATGAACTTAGATAGATTTAAGACAGTTTTGAATGAAGTTGATGACAATAAAATATCAAATTTATGCAATGTAGGCCAATGGCAAAAATAAGCTTTTAAATATTTCCTTCTTAGTTCTCTATACATCGGGCACACAAGTAAAAAATGGAATTCGTCTTCAATTTTCGACATGTTACATGATTTACATATTCTTAGGTTTCGGTCGGTTCTATCATATCTTCTACTTTCTATGAATAAGTCATGCGATGATGTTCTAAAACGCGTTAAGGCAACTTTATATTTATTTTCGATTTGTAAGCTTAGATATTTCTCTAAAGCGAATTCGTGCTTGAATATACAGTAGGACATAAGTCGACTCGAGTTGTTTATTTCCGCGTACCACTTTTGATAGTACATATCATGTATTCTTTGTTTAATAATGCTAAATGGTATTTCTGTTTCGAATTGTTGATTCCATATAAATTCTAAGCCATGTTCTTGTAAGATAGACTTTATTTGGTAGGCCCAGTTCTTTCCGTTGTAATTTCTTCGGTCCGTATCAGATTTAAGTAACATGTACATCTTTTTAATCAGTGATGAGTCGCTATGGTTTAAAATTTTTATCCAATATTTAATCATGATTATTTTGCGATGGACTACTAAGGGTACACGACCTAATTCGCCATAAAGTGCGGTTAGGTTTGTTGATTTTCTTACATTTAAAATTCGTCTTAGAAATTTCGTGTGTATAAGCTCAATATCTGTTGCTTCATGGTAACCCCACAACTCTGCACCAAAGTTCAAAATCGAACCAACCAGAGAATCAAATAATTTACACTTTTGCGATGGCGGTAGTTCAATATTATTAAATACTGTGAAGAGGTTATATAAGGCATATGAGGCATGTTGCGCTATGGACTTTTGGGAACGATTCCAGTTGCCGTTTCTGAATAAGGTAATACCTAGGTATTTGAAACTATCCACAAGATCAATTTTTGTATCATATATAAGAAACTCGTGGTATGTGCGCCCTCCTTTCTCGAAAATCATCGCTTTGGTCTTAGATGTATTAATATGAATACCCAATTCATTACAGTAATTTTCAATATCTTTGAGAAGCAATTGCAGCGTTTGTGGTGATTTTGCAAATACAACCTGATCGTCTGCAAACAGAATAAGGAAGAGTTTAATATCATCAAGGGTAAAAATTCCATCCAGATTTGAGTTGATGTGTTTCAGCGTGTCATTGACGAATGGTTGATCTAAGTACATGTATTTATATTTAAACAAAAAGAAAAAAATGGCTTGACCATTTACGTCAGCACACTGTTTTAGGTCCGTCACAGTGTGAGTGATTCTTTATGATATCAGCTACTGATTCTTGATGATATCAGGTCACGGATTCTTGACAAATGCTATGGATTCTTGACAAGGATTGATACTCCCAATTGCAAACAGCAAAAAATGGTAATTTTAGATAGTTGTAGATCTAAATTTTGTCAGGAGACATATTAGAAGCATGGTTCATGATAATCTATGTATATATTCTACATGTTAGGGTTTCAAAATAAAACAATTACATATATTTAGCAAATATGAAAAACATGGCAATTCGGTATAATTATGTGAATTCCTAAGCAAACATGTTTGGAAACATTGAAACAGTTAATAAAAGTGATATGTGGACCTTCAAATTCTACATTACCCTGCGTTATAACCCTTTTTCATTTTTTTGCATGCTACGGATTCTTGATGATACGTTACATATTCTGTATGATATCAAAATGTGGGTAACGGATTCTTTATGATATATGTTACTGATTCTTTATGATAAATGTTACAGATTCTTTATGATTTAAAGCAAGTTTATGATGTTCTACAACTTGAAATGCAGATTTGGACCCATGGTCCACCAATGAACTGTGTTTTTATCAACTCCACACTGCAAGAAATATGATGTGCAGTGTAAAATTCGATCAGATTTATCACAAACCAATTAATAATTGTGATTAATGTAGAATCTTGTTGTATATTTGTGTATATCACAAAACACTATTATTTATTTTTTTATTTTTTAACTTTCTGTTAAATCAATTCAATTTTTTTTCAATTAGTGAGACCGACAATCTTATAAGTAGTATTCATGTGTGTACAATTTTACATTTTTTTTCTGTTTTTGGTCTCACAAGGATGGGCATTGATCCCATTTCTAACCACCTTACCGCTTCGTACTGTCACCTTATGTATGTTTTCATGTTTGGTAACTGAGTGACTGCCTAGTGGGAAAAAGCTACTCACTCAGATTACAAAATGTTCCCTAAGTGTACCATGTACCATATTGTCAATGTAGTTTTTTCACATTGGTTTTCGGAGTGGGAATTTCTGATTGCACCATTTCCTCTAATCATCATCATTGCATACTTTTTTTTCCTTTTCGGTGCCACTTGAGAGAGGTAACATTTACTGCCAGACTGGAATTCAGGAAATACATATTCAAGGCCACTAACGAGTATTGATTATTTGAAACAGATCCACATTCCTTTCACTGCTGTTTCAGGATCTCATTTCTATGGCAAGCCAATTTACTGTTTATTCAAGAAAGCAGATATCTGTTATGGAATATTAGATATCTTGTTTAATAAATATGATATTTACTTTAATTTATTAGATATCTATTATAAAGAAGATATCTTATATAGCAAATACGATATCCATTTAATTATATTAGATATACAAAATGTTAATATTAGATATCCGCAATGTTAATTTAGATGTCTTATATAGTATATTTAGATATCATTCAGGCTTAATTAGATATCTTATTTGTAAAAAAATGATATCTAAATTGACAAATAAGATATCTTAAAAATAATATTAGATATCTTATTTGTAAAACATATCTTAATTCACAATTTGTCATAAAGATATCTGATATAGCAATTATGATATAAGATATTAGATTTTTTTTTCTTAATATGACATCTTAATCAGCATTTGAGAATATGACATCTTAATCAGCATTTGAGATATCTAAAAATAGTTGTATAGATATCTATGTTAACATATAAGCTTTTTATATTTGTCAAATAAGATATCTTCTTGAGTATATAAGATATCTTTATTACATAAGATATCTAATATGCTTAAGTAGATATGGTTTTAGACAAATAAGATATCTTAAAAAAGTTATCTTATATCCTTTATTAGCTATCTTAATGAGCTAAACAACTAAGACACTTTTAGTTTATAATATATCTTATTCATTTCGCCCAATCACAACCTATTTCTTTTACTTAAATAAGATATCTACTATGTCAATACAGATATCTAATTTATAGCCTTAATTAAGATATATTGTATTAATTCATATATCTGAATTATAAATTAAGATATCGTTTTTCTAATTAAGATATCTAATTTACCGTAAAAGATATCTTATTGACCACTGTATATAAGATATTTGTTTTACCAATTTAGATATTTTATATGCTAATTAAGATACCTAGTTTAGCAATAAAGATGTCTTATAAACCAAAGTAGATATCTTGATTAATCTTGTTAGGAAGATATCTTGATTTATCTTGTGAAGAAGATATATTATTTAGGTATAGCAGATCTCTCATTTAGTATATAAGATATCTAAATTATATTAGTTTCATAATCACTCAATCATCTCAGCGCTGTGATTGGTGTGGGTTCAAGTCCGACACTGGGTAATTGTGAGACAAGCCAAGTTCTGCTTGCAGGTGTGTTTAGGGAGTCAGGGATTTGAATGAATCACAGGTTGAATGAACCAGGGCCAGGGATGTTAACCTTTGCTGGAGCATGAACATCAACTGCCTTCTGCAATGTTAAAAGGACATCTTGTAGATCTATTGTAGAATGTAATACTAACAGCTGTGTTTTTTTTTTTTTGTATTCCTTTTTTTAAAATGTTCTCCTACACGTGTTAAGTAGAAGCAAGTTCTTATTTGTATTGGAATGAAAACAATAATATGCCGTGTTTACAGAATTCTTATTGACTTAATATAACAACCAGGGGTGTGTGATGTGCCGGGGTTGAATAAACCACGCCAATAAGCCACTACATCACATAGCAGGTAGGCCTACGTATAACTAAATTTCTGCACCACTAAAAAGACGATAGTTAAAAACGAATAAAACATGTGCCCTTTCATTACTAGAAAAAAGTGGCTGCTTTTCACTGAAAATACCATTTTCAAATGAATATTATTTAAGTGATTAATTCAACTCCACATGACACAGTCCAGTCTGTTTCAGTATTCAGACTTCACTTCAGAGCCCGGTGGCATAGTGGTAGAGTGTCAGACTCCAAATAGATAGGTCCTGGGTTCGATCCCCACAGGCGTCACCGTGTTGTATCCTTGAGCAAAACACATTAACTCCTTACAGTTAAACCCAAGAAGAATTGGCTCTGTACCGACATGACTGAAACAATGTTGACTGGGACATTAAGCTTCAATACAATTTGACTTCATTTCATTTAAAAAAAGGAAGTGCAGTGCCGTAGGGGTAGACTACAGGACTCCGATGCTGGAGGCCCTGGGTTCTAGACATAACTCTACCATGCAAGCTGTGTTCATGAATCTATAGTATTGTTTAAAACACAAGAAGTGGTGGCTCTTTGCCCCAACATGACTCAAAACTTGCTTACTGGGACGTCTAGTCATAACTTAACCAAACCATATCATAATATTTGAAAATAAATGCTCAAATCTCAGTTTGCCTGATAAAATAATGACTTGTTTACCAAACCGCATAGTACAAACCTGCTTTGTAGATCAGAGACATTAATAATTGCTCCCCCCCACACTGGGGGGGGGGGGCGTCTTTGCTCCCTGCTCCCTGAAAGAAAAATGACCTTTCTCCCCAGCTCATAAAATGTTTTCCTCAGCCCCCTGCTCCCTAAAACTCCAAAAAGTTATGCTTTCTCCCCAAATCCCATAAAATAAATGACCCTTCTCCCCAAATCTCTGAAAATAGATAGCCCTTCTCCCTGAATCCCTCAAAACCCTGGGAGGGCCTCATAATTGGTAGTTTATCTCAATAAAAGAGTGTCATAAAGAATCTGTAACATATCATAAAGAATCCGTTACCCATCATTTTGTATCATACGGAATCCGTGACAAAATTTTGTCACAGATTCTTTATGATACTTTTGATGCTTTAAAACACAAAAGTCTGCAAAACAATTCCTTTGAAGATTTACATGCATTGAAAAGTGTTAGTTCATAGATAATTAGTTAAATTTCTAAACTGTTGATAAAATGTTTTGATGTGTTATGTATTTTGATATTCATTTTCGATTTTCCTTGCTTAATTAACCATTTTAAGGATTTAATCACCCATTTACTTTAAACCTGTATACCAACATTGCTAAAATTGATGGAGAACATTATTTCCAGCTCATATATACTATGTATGTGTGCCAAAAAGGTGATTTCATGCATCAAAAACTTTAGAAACGCCGGTTTCTCATCACCTACCAATAGATGAGCTAAGAGAATCATAAAGAATCTGTAACGCTATCATAAAGAATCAGTAGCTGATATCATAAAGAATCATCTCGCACTGTGACGGACCTAAACCCCTGTGGTCAGGGAGGCTTCTGAAATGTTGTTTTGGAAAAAAGGTGTCACCCCATATCTATATATGTTTCAGTTCCTAACTACCCTGTGGATTGCTATCGTAATCGTAACACTGACTTTAAGTGAGTGGCAAGCTTTGGCAAAAGAACCATCAGAGCTCTGTTTTTATAAGTGTCAAAAACTCGTCAATTGTTCCGTACCAACGAGCCCAGCAGACGGCAGCGTGACCTACAGTGGTCTTGGCTTCGAAGCTACAGCAAATTATACCTGTAATAGTGGGTATAACCTTGTCGGGCTCTCTTCAAGAACATGCCAAAGCGACAGCATGTGGAGCGGTGTAAAGCCAACTTGTGAATATGCCGGTATGTCGTTTTACATTTTTAAATAATTACTCCATTTGAGCCGCAACGCGAGAAAACCGGTCTTCGGTGTTTCCGACCAGGTCTGACACAAACCGGACTGTAAGTCACAGAAGAAGGCTAGAAGCTTGAACTTTCGGATTTAACGAGAAAAGAAATTGTACTATCAGTGTAGCGAAAACAAAGGCGTCGATCAGCATCGCAGTTACTGCCAAGCTGATCTGCGCCTTTGTTTTGGCCTAGGCAAAAATCCAGTTTTCTCATCGGCTCATTTAATAATCATTTGAGAAAGATTTTACCATAAATATGAAAATTACTATTGATTTCGTCATTGATGCATTCTCAGTCTAGAAACCATCTCCTAGACTCATAGAGCGACAGGATGAATTGAGATAAAGACTATACTTATTATGTGTGATTCAGACTGTTGGTCGTATAACAGACCGGTCGACCAAGTACACACATGCATGTTATGTCAAGGCAAACAATCGCATTATTACTGACTGTCTCTAAGCTGATACAAGAAAACAAAAGGCAGAGGTTCCGGCTTATGACATTTGCAACCAACTTGTTCCCATCAATCTAAGATAAATGCACTTACATTTTAGGATGCGGGTTACTGTCGCCCCCCACACATGGCGATGTGAATTATGACGGTTACCTAGAAGGAAACACTGCAACGATCACATGTGACAAAGGCTATGTGCTGTCCGGAACGGGTCTTACAACTTGCCGTCTAACTGGATGGGAAGTCATTGATGGAGACTGCGTCCGAGTCTGTAAGTTGCGCCGCGAGAGCGTATATTTTATGAATGAATACATACCAGGGAACAATGCGTTTAATTCTTTCAATAACTGAATGACCACTTTTAGGAAAACAGCTAATCACAAAGCTTGCGATATATGTGTA
This sequence comes from Rugalucina vietnamica, assembly GCA_964017185.1. Lineage (NCBI taxonomy): Eukaryota > Metazoa > Mollusca > Bivalvia > Lucinida > Lucinidae > Rugalucina > Rugalucina vietnamica. Next base: position 39,177,874 of record OZ024880.1, on the reverse strand, counting down.
TCAGTATCTTTGTATCATTATATGATTGGTTTACCTCATCTCGGTTAAAGGGGTAGGGCTTTAGTTCTGATTGCACTACTTCCTGGTCATTTATTAATTTAATCTTTTACAATCTGATGATTTTGTTTTATTTTTACTATCTAATGATTTATTTTGATTTCTAGCTTGTGCAACACCTGAACCTCCAGTAGACGGTTCTGTATCTGCACCAGATCCGCCTGTGTTCGAGGATGAAGCCGTTTATAGTTGTAACTCCATGTTTGTCCTGAATGGACAAGAACGCCGATGTTGTCTCAGTACGGGTTTGTGGAGTGGTACCGCACCAACCTGTGTTCCTTTAGGTACACATGTAAGCCGCGACGCAAGAAAACCGGTATTCGGGGTTCCCGACGAGGTCCCACAAAAACCAACCTGTACAGTCACAGACTAAAGCTAGAATCTTGAAATCATGAGTATAAGTAGAGGAGGAACTGTACTATCTATGTGGCGAAAACAAAGGCCCTGATCAGCTGTGCAGTTACTGATCTTGAAAATAGAGAAATATATGGCCAAAATTCTACGGCACGCTACGTTTCGAGCAAACGGGGCTGCCGGGGCCGCCGGGAACAAAGTGTAAACGCAGTATAACATCAAAGTGTATTTTGAGTAAGACACTCAGTATACATTGGGAATAATCATTTTAAGCATTTGACATTTTTCAAATCAATATTACACTAAATATTTTCTTATTCACGGGGACCTAACTGTTAATCGTGATTATTGATGCGACGTGGAATGGTAATGTATGGTGAAGCGGCGAGATCGTTACGAACGCGACGTACCAAATCATCTGTCCTTGGACGGTAAGTACCACATGTTTTGCTCTCGTAAAAATAAACAAAGCCGAGTTTACAAAATCGGCGTCCACTATGATCTGCAAACTTCTTATATGTCCACACGAAGTCATTTGGAATACTTACGGCACTTGTGTTTTTCAGCTAATCATAAAGTTGACCTGTAGATACAAAGGTGACACGGAAACTCCTTTATTGAAATGTGTATCCAAACGGCTTTGTAAATGCACATTTATCTACTGAGCGTGAAAAACAGTAAGATAAGCATCTTTTGTATGCATCGAAGACGAAGCTACGTACTCCTAGAATGAGTCATGGAAGAATTAGCATTTTGTTGTGCTCTTTTAAAAGTTATTCACGTCAATGCAGAAGCATAACGAGTACCTTTATCAAGCGCAATATTGCATGATGTTTTTTTTTTCCTTGGACATGTACTTTGCTGAGCGAGCTTAAAAGCATACGTCACTTTTATTTTGAATTAGGTCACAGAGTGGAGTTTCTGATTCCGGCAGCATTGTCAACATTCAGGGCCCAGTTGTTCAAAACTAACGACGTCGTTAGTTAACGTTTCGTTAAATTTAAAACATTAATATTGCAAATACACTGTTATTTTTTGTTGAAAAAAAGGATTCTCACATTTTTTCAACAAAAAATAAGTGTATTTGTTACTTTTGCTGATATTTGCTTAACAAATTTATGTCTAAACGATATCGTTAAGCTAACGATGCTTTGAACAACTGGGTCCTGGTGACACAACCACAAAACCATTAATGAAGGTTTACGGAAAGCGATGGCTTTAGCGCAAGGTGGAACCCCTACAAAACTCCCTGCTCCCTGAAAAACAAATGGCTTCAGCTCCGGAAAATGTTTTCCCCAACTCCCTTCTCCATAACCCCCCCCCCCCCCAAAAAAAAAAAAAAAAGGTTTTGCGTGCCATGGTTGCCCCCTTTAACATACACCAACCATTAATTGAAAGAAAATGCATCACTGCCTCCGTATCGTAACATTTGCCATTTTGTTTTACTGATTCATCGATCTCATTCTTCCACGATGCATTTCTGTGTCGCATATTAAATTTTATTAACGTCTTCGATGCATACAAAAGATGCTTATCTTACCTTTTTTTTTCACGCTCAATAGATAAATGTGCATTTACGAAGCCGTTTGGATACATATTTCAATAAAGACCACCACAGGACTGTGTTATACGTCTTAGTCTACGACCAAGACAAAGAAAAACAAAAGGACTTTTAGAATGTAATGAGTATCCGTGTCACCTTTGTATCTACAGGTCAACTTGATAAACCATTAGCTGAAAAACACAAGTGCCGTAAGTATTCCAATTAACTTCAAGTGGGAACATAGAAGAAGAATTTTGCAGATCATAGTGGACGCCGATTTTGTAAACTCGGCTTTGTTTATTTTCACGAGAGCAAAACATGTGGTACTTACTGTCCAAGGTCAGAGGATGTGGAACATCGCATTCGTAACGATCTCGCCGACGCGTACGAAACTTCATAATAGCATGCATTAACATTCCACGTCGCATCAATAATCGCGATTAACAGTTTGGTCCCCGTGTTATTTAGCTGGACGAGCAAGACAAGCTCATCAGCTCATTCATCCCTCCGATTAAACTGTTCAAGGCGCTCGGAACACCCTGCGGCAGTGATATGGGATACTGGGAGACCCATTCCAGGCTTGGGTAATGTGTAGATCTGACAGATTATTGTACTCTTTGACATTAAAAGGACATTGATTATATTTGAATATGCCTTATTTTACTTATAGTCCAGTGCCCTATACCCGTAGATCCAAATTATGGTGAGTTAACATATACTAACGGAATTACACCTGGAAAAGTCGCAAAGTACCGGTGTTACTGTGCTCTGGCTAGTGGACATGATGATACTACCTGTCAGACAAATGGGACATGGAGCGGGGAACCAACATGCTTAGCAGGTCAGAGAAAAAGACTTTCTTCGAAGTTTCTGACCAGGTCTGACACGAAACCGGGATATGCGCCACAGATATATATAGAGAGAGGCCATACATTTAATGACATTTCAGATTCACGCCGAAAAAGAAAATATCCTCAATAGATATACCTTACCAATTTTACCAGAATTATTTAAACTGGTAAACATAACACTTTCTATTCTTTTCAGGTGCCAGATCTAGTGCGTGGATCTTATTGTAGTAATTGGCTTAACTGAGCCTGTGCATGAGAAACCAACAATTTGAGTTTCAGACCAGGTCCGACACAAACCAGGCTGTACAGTCACAGAAGCAGGCTAGAAGCTTGAAATTTCGGATTTAAGAAGAAGAGAGATTATACTATCCGTGTAGCGAAAACAAAGGCGCTGATCAGCTTCGCGGTCACCGCGAAGCTGATCTGCGGCTTTGTTTTCGCTTATGCAAATTGTTGGTTTTCTCATGCACAGGCTCAACTAATACTTTAGTTCAATTAAATATTACAAAATATATACAATTTTAATTAAGAAATAATTTTACTTTACGGTGAATTATCGTGATTAACGCGGGATGTTGGATGGCAGATTGCGATGTATTAATTCACGATGGCGCAGCCGGAGTGAATTAAATACCGGATCTGCCCGACAACATCACGCGTTAAGCAAAGATAATTCACCGTAAAGTAAAATTATTTCGATTCTAACACGACTACTAATAAATAAATGCTTACATGAAATATTTTTCCAGAGGACTCATTCTCGGCGGAAATGAATATTTAGTGTGCGGCGTCACAAAAACGTCACCTAACGCGTGTAATTTTGTTACGGTGAATTATTGTTAATTCTAACACACCTCGCCTATATAGCCAATGGTAAAAAACGTGTTATATTGTGCAACAATTTCACTGGGCGAATAAGCGTGACGTTACTTTGCGGCATTTGTGACGTCAGCTATCCCACAAAGCAGCGTTAGACGGTGAAACGTCGTTTTAGCGCACAACAAACGTAATAAGTGTGTGTAAATACCAGCATTACAGTCAAATATTTGGCGGGATATCTGCAATGCAATGGCGGAAAGCTGAACGATATCGACGGTTTCAGCAACATTTATTCCGTTTATTGCGTGTTAGAATCGAAATAGATCAGCTCAAGTGCGTGAATTGTTGAGTAATAATTCACTGTTTGTCGGTCAGTTGTAAGAAGATAAATCACTCGCGCTACGCGCTCGTGATTTGATCTTCTTTACAACTGACCTCCAAACAGTGAATTATTACTCAACAATTCACTGCTAGAGCTGATCTATTTCTTAATTTGCACACGGTGACGTTTCCATTAGGTTCAATGGTAAAAGCGATAACGTCGTGTTAGAATTTGTTATGATACAGAAGCAAAAGGCTTTTAAGGATGTTCGCCGCTATTATTTGTCATTTTTCGTTCGATTTTCCTGCAACTTTTCAGAAAAGTTTAGTTGTCTGTAAAAGTTAAGGGGTAAGGTAGATATAACTTGAATAGTACATGTCTTCAAATTAATTGCACTGATTCGATGTTAGCAGCAGTAGATGTATACAGGGTCTCCAAATATGGATTTGGCACATTTATGTATATTGAATTTTTTTTATTTCATTTATATTGAATGCAGCCTTTCATTGTAATTAATTTTATTTATTATATAGCTATAAATATCAAATCATTAAAACTTAGGGATAAAAGCCGAGTAACAAATTGGGACGTCAACTCTAATGACGTCATCTTCATCTGACGTCGCGTGGAAAATGACGTCATACCGGGCCAAAACGTCAGATTGTCACTTTCAGATTTAAGCAATTTAAGCCGAAAAAAGAAAAGAAAATGTCAGCAATATTGATTCAATTGCAAAATGTGCTTCCGAAAAGTAACAGTGCAAAAATGATATCATCTGATATTGCACTAGTGCAAAAATGATATCACTTATGGATATTATCGCGACCTTCGTGTAGATATTTCATTTTTTACGCTAACTCTCGACAAAATATCAAATATGAGAAGCAGATATTTATAGCTATATAATAAAAGGGTTATTGCACTGATATCGGTGAATATTGTCCCTCGTTGGGATATCTAGGGACGCTCGCAAGCTCGCGTTCTTCGATATCCCAACTCGGGACAATATTCACCGATATCAGTGCAATAACCCTATATTATTAGACTTCACAATTACTGGCCAATAAGTATATACGACAGGGTCAGTATATTAAATATCATTCAATTCTACCTCGTATAACTGTCAATGTCAAAAATTTGATCAACTGTCAATATGTGCGAAAGGAAATGTTATGCTATGCTATTACTTGCTTGACGCCATGTCATGCCCTGCCATGATGCCACGCCATAATATGACATGGCATGTTTTACGTAGAAACTGGGTATGTGATGACTTTTATTATAAATATTGTTTTAGATTTGCCCACAAATTTAGCCCTTAACAAAGTTGCCAGCCAGCCTTCTCAATGGCAATACGGTTCTGCAGATAAAGCTGTAGATGGATGTAAGAATAATGATTGGAGAGAAAGGTGTTGCTCTCATACTGACCTTACCTACGAACCGTGGTGGCATGTAGATCTAGGATACATAACAAATGTTTTCCGCATTGTTATAACAAGACGATGGGACGGTAAGTTTAAGCAAATTAAGTTTTGTTTGTTTGTTTGTTTTTGTATTGAGATTTAACGTCCAAGTCAACAATTTTCCACTCATGTCACCGCTTCTTTGAAGAGTTGGGTAAAGTATTGTTCGACCGGCAAATGCCATTGGCAAATGCAGAAGATTCTGGCATGACAAATACTCTAAAAACCACCTATTTGGCGAATACTGGCATTTATCAGATAAAGTATGCTTAAATACACGAAACGTACAACTTTATTTTGTTCTAAATGTTACACGAGGACATTAAATTACTTGTATATATCAATATTTCCACTATCAATATCAATATTTCCACTTGCAGATGTAGCTTTATACAGCATGTGCAGTGTCTTAAGAAACAAACACATCACAAGCAAAATGATGCTGTATAAGATATTTCTTGACTATATTGATATCGATTTTTTTCACCTGTCAAGCTTTTTTTTTCTTAATCTGAAAGTCAGTTTTTATCGCACCTGCTTATAGCAGGGTGCGATATAGGAGTCCAAATTTCTGTCCGTCCGTACGTTCGTTCGTTCGTTCGTTCGTTCGTCCGTTCGTTCGTCCGTCAACATTTACGTCGAAGTTTGGTTTTCTCGGCATCAATGATAGCTGTGAGTCTCAAACCTTGCATAGTAATTGTCCTTGACTTACCCTTCAAGCATGCACATTGACCCGCTGACCTTGACCAATATTTCACGGTCCACTGATTTTGACAAATTTTACGTCGAAGTTTGGTTTTCTCGACATCAGTGATAGCTTCGAGTCTCAAACCTCGCATAGTAATTGTCCTTGACATACCCTTCAAGCACGCACCTTGACCCGCTGACCTTGACCCATATTTCACGGTCCACTGACTTTGACAAATTTTACATCGAAGTTTGGTTTTCTCGACATCAGTGATAGCTGCGAGTCTCAAACCTTGCATAGTAATTGTCCATGACATGCCCTTCAAGCACGCACCTTGACCCACTGACCTTGACCTGTATTTCATGGTCCACTGACTTTGACAAATTTTACGTCGAAGTTTGGTTTTCTCGACATCAGTGATAGCTGCGAGTCTCAAACCTTGCATAGTAATTGTCCTTGACATACCCTTAAAGCACGCACCTTGACCCGCTGACCTAGACTTATATTTCAAGGTCCACTGACTTTGGCAAATTTTACAACATCGAAGTTTAGTTTTCTCGACATCAGTGATAGCTGCGAGTCTCGAATCTTGCATAGTAATTGTCCTTGACATACCCTTCAAGCACACACCTTGAACCAATGACCTTGACCTATATTTCATGGTCCATTGACTTTGTTAATTTTCATGTGGAAGTTTTTTCTGCATCCATCATAGCTGCGAGTGTGAAAGCTTGCATAGTAATTGTCCTTGACATGCCCTTCAAGCATGCACCTTGACCCGGTGCCCTTGACCCGGTGCCCTTGACGTATATTTCATTGTCCATTGACTTTGTTAATCTTTACGTCAAAGTTTGGTTTTCTCTGCACCTGTGGTAGCTGCAAGTGTGCAACCTAGTATAGCAGTTGTCCTTGACCGTTTCAGAGCACACCTTGACCTGGTGCCCTTGACGTATATTTCACGTTTTTAGTTATTTTGCCCAATGCAGGTGCAATATCGACCTCCGCGGCGTTCTTGTATGCACTTAGTATGTCAAAAATACAAAAATACCACAAAATACAGTTGTGTTCAAAATATTTTGATTGGTCAAGGGTGGGGTACATGGACTTAAAAAAGTTTCCTATCGTATGATCCTATAATGAATTAAAAAAATGTCCAATTTTTAAAGAAGCCACTGCTTACACAAAACATCACATGTCTAAATACAACAGAAACTTATTTTTCACTGCAAGAAACGTCATTTCAGTGCCTGGAACGTGAGATTTTGAAAATTCTTGGGCAATTTCGCTAGGGAAATCTTACGGGATCCTCTGTCACTTTTACTAAGGTCGATTTACTAAGGTCGATCGTAACTTTAGGGAAGCATTTTAAATCTGTTAAAGTGAGTATTTATTTGATAATAATTTATGATAATCAAAAGATAAATTCTAAAGAGCAACCACAACTACGCTTTCATGAGGAACAGGGCACAATGATTCATTAATGTCTCAATGGCATTTTAACATTTATGAGCAGGATAAATTTTGGTCTCAGCTGAGTTGAGCATGAAAAAAGTTTTATAACCTCGGGACCTGGTCTTCTAGTAAGGAGAGTAAATGATGTTTTGTAGACCCTGATCCAGAAGTCAGGAGTCGGATGAATGGGTTTAAAGTATACGTCACACCGACTAGGAGCATCAAAACACCAGTATACACAGAAACAACTGATCAACCGGGACCAAATATTACAATAGAACTACAACCATGGGTTACTGGACGGTAAGCCTTTTTCATCATTCATTATACGATTCATCATGAAAACATGTCCGTGAAATGTTTACCCCCTCATACCCCAATTTCATATAGTAAAAGTGGGGTTTACAGGGGTATACCTATTTAAGCTCACCTGAGCCGTTAGGCTCACAAGGTGAGCTTATAGTATACCCAGGCTCCGTCGTCCGTCGTTGTCGTTCACACTTTTCAATCATCTTCTCTGTAACCGCTTGGCCAATCAAATTCAAATTTCATGTGGAGCATCCTTAGGATGAGGGAACGGGAGTTTGTATAAATGGTCCAGGTCACATGACCAAGATGGCCGCCAGGGGTATAAATAGCAAAAACCTTTAAAAAAATCTTCTTCTCCAGAACCAGATGGCTTATGATTTTGAAACTTGGCATGAAGCATCAGGCAATGGAGCTCTACAAAGTTTGTATAAATCATGACCTTGGGATGTTCTTGATCTTTTTACGGCAAGGTCAACTTAGGTCGCCCATGCATTCGAATGGGGAAAAATCAGAAAATGTCATTTAATGGCAGAAAATTTGCTAGGAATGAGCAAATGAACATAAGATTTATGTTTATAAAAATATTTTGGGCCCATGGGGTTCTCTGCCCCTGCCCCAGGGCTATATATGTTACAGCCAATCTGTGAAATCAGCTTTTACATGAAATGGCTTAAATTTTTAGCCTTTTTGTGAAATGACTGAAAATTTGCTCTAGTCATTTCATGAAATGATTAAACTAAGAAGCAAGCATTTAAAACAAGACAAAGACTGAAGTTTATTTTTGTTAAAGCTTTGAACATTGGTTAAAACAGCTAACATAATAAAACACACAATGTAAGCACATCAAATGATGAGTTGTATGTGTCATGAGTAATTAGGTTAATATATTGAGGTTTTCATACTGTCACAATAATTTCATTACATTTTTCGTATTGTCTTGGGAAATTTCAAAGTTATTGAATCACGCAATACTTTAAACTAAGAACTCATGTATAAAATAGCACAATATCAGCAACATGCCATTACAAACACGTATCAATAGTTGCCATTACAAACACGTATCAATAGTTGCCATTACAAACACGTATCAATAGTGAACATTTTCAATTTAACCCATAATGTTCAGTTTAATTCACATACATTGTCTACTTATTATTACAAGTAAGACTGTTATGGCATCTGCTATTACACATTTTACCAGCCTTAAAACACATATATCTGTTGGTTTGACATTGTTGTTTACCATTTCCACAATCACATCGAAAACAAAACCTTGACCTCCTGAAGTTGTTGCTTTCACAGCTTGGCCAAGTATCACTGTACATACAGGAGCGTTTGTCATCATGAAAATAAGTCTGTGCAATGAGCACCCCCTTAAACCCAAGGCGGTTCTAACGTGTACCCACAATCTATGTTTTGAGCAAAAATAAGAAAAATATCAAAACTTTTCTTCAGAAAATTTTCAATTTTTACAACTTTAAAATATCACTGTATATTGCACGGGCATGTTTACGTTATGGTGGACATAAATCAAATTGATTCCTTGCATATTTGGAACTTGTTGTTCCAGACTTGCCAGCAATAGTGTACATATTTTGTTCATCACAATCCAGAATTACACCGAGAATGTTTCGTGGGTCACCTCTACCTCTGTCAACCATAGGAATAAGAATAACAACATTGTCTCCCACTTCAAATGAAAGGGTAGGCAGGTGGGGCTAATCACACATTTTAATTAGCTTGCAAAATTTGCTTTAATTAGCTTTAATTTTATTATGATCAAAGCAATGGTGTAAACTTTTTTGTTTTCTCAATGTGTTTAACTTATAATCTTAATCATGATAGTTCGTCTCTCACTAATGAGAAAGACCATCATTATTTCTTGAATAGTGCTGATGTGTGTTGGTGAGTTCTTTGATGGCTGACTAGGCCAATTCTGGCTCTAAACTGTCGGTTGCAAGTAGAGCAAGTCAATGTCATAGAGTCTGATGGTGGCACATTTGTTTTGGCTTTGCGCTCTCTTCGCTTTCTTTCAGCTTCACAGATTCTCTTCTTTTCATAAAGAGCTGCCCCTTTGTTGATGAGACCTCGCCACTTTGATCGCTCCTGTGCAGTCTGTTCCCAGGACCCCATTGGTATTTCGAAATCCTTCAGAGAGGCTTTGAGGGTGTCTTTGTAGCGTTTCTTCTGGCCACCTTGAGAGCGCTTTCTCTCCTGTAGTTCTCCATAGAAAACTTTCTTTGGAAGTCGCGCATCAGGCATTCTTATAACATGGCCAGTCCATCTTAGCTGTGCTAGCTTTAAGACTGTATGCATGCTTTGCATCCCTGCTTTCGTCAGGACCTCTGTGTCTGGAATCTTGTCCGGCCACTTGATTTTTAACAACTTTCTCAAACAGCTTAAGTGGAAATGGTTAAGTCTCTTTGCATGGCGTTGGTATACTGTCCAGGTCTCACATGCATACAAGAGGGCTGGCAGTACCACAGCCTTGTAGACTTTCAGCTTGGTGTCAAGCTTGATTCCATTTCGCTCCCAGACATTTGCACGGAGTCGTCCGAATGCCACACTAGCCTTTGCAATTCTGGCAGTGATCTCATCATCAATATGCACTGCTCTGGAGAGAGTGCTTCCCAGGTAGGTGAACTTGTCAACAACTTTCAGTTTTTGCCCATTCACAGTGATGGTTGGTTCATTATATGGCTTTCCGGGCGCTGGTTGGTGTACAACCTCTGTCTTTTTTGTGCTGATTGTGAGATCATAGTTATCACATGACTGTGAGACTTGATCCATGGCTCTTTGCATTTTTGCCTCTGTGCTGGCATTCTTATCCATATCATCTGCATAGAGGAGCTCATCTAGCACATCAGTCTGGACCTTAGTTTTGGCTTGCAACCTTCTGAGGTTGAATATGTTGCCATCAAAACGGTACCTGATTGGAAAACCAGTGTCACTGTCCTGAAAAGCATCCATAAGCATGGCAGAAAACATCATGCTGAACAGTGTTGGTGCCAGAACACAGCCTTGTTTGACCCCATTCGTTACTTCAAATGGTTCAGAGAAATCTCCATCATTTTGCACACGTGCCTGCATGCCATCATGAAACTGCCGCACCATTGCTATGAATCTGGGTGGACAGCCAAACTTGGCCATGATTTTCCAGAGTCCATCACGACTAACAGTGTCAAAAGCTTTGGTGAGGTCAACAAACGTCATGTATAGATCTACATTCTGTTCTTGGCATTTCTCCTGAAGCTGTCTTGCTGTGAAGATCATGTCTATTGTCCCTCTGTCTTTTCTGAATCCACATTGACTTTCTGGGATAAGTCCCGTCTGATCAAGATGAACATTCAGACGATTCAACAGAATTTTTGCAAGTATCTTCCCAGCAATTGATAGGAGGGAGATGCCTCTGTGATTGTCACAGACTTGAGGATTTCCTTTCCGCTTGTATAGGTGGATTATGGATGCATCCTTAAATTCTTGTGGGATAGCCTCCTTTCTCCACATACAGTGAAACAACTCTGTCAGTTTCTCTGCCATGGGTAGCCCCCCAGCCTTGTAAACTTCGGCAGGAATTGCATCTGCACCTGGGGCTTTGCCAGATGATAGTTGTTGAACTGCTTTTCTTGTTTCCGTAACGGTAGGAAATTCATCTAACAGAACATTGCACTCTATCTGTGGAAGTCTGTCGATTGCATCCTCATTGATGCTTGATGGTCGATTAAGCACACTATTGAAGTGTTCTGCCCACCTTTCCAAGATAGCATCTTTATCTGTGAGAAGAGTGTTTCCATCTGCACTGAGCAATGTGGTGGCTCCAGAACTCTTTGGACCATAAATGGCTTTCAGTGCATCATGAAATTTCTTCATGTCATTTCTATCCGCAAAAGACTGATATCTTCTGTTTTCTTCCTCAGCCAGGAATCTTGCATGTCCCTAAGCTTGGTCTGAACTGTCTTACAAATGTTGCTGTAGGCTGCTTTCTTTGATACTGAGCTAGTATCATCTTGATGTGCCTTGTGCAATCGGTGCTTTTCTTCAAGAAGCCTCTGAATTTCGTCATCATTCTCATCAAACCAGTCTTGATGTTTGCGAGATGGATGGCCTAAGGTGCTTGCAGCTGAAGAAAGAACTGTTTTATGGACTTATAATCTTAATCATAACAATTATACTTATCACTAACTTTAAATATTACTATTTATGCCTACAATAATATTCTTTTAAAAGTGAAAATGGAAGTTTATGTACAATCATATTCATTTTTGTGGTTTATTCAAATGAATTATTCCGTTATGATATCAAATGCATAAATAATTACATAGATTGCCTAAAACTGAACCAGTCAATCTGTGTAATAATGACATGGAGATTTTAGTCATTTCATGAAAAGGCTGAAATATTTAGCCTTTTCATGAAATGGCTGAGTGAATTAGTCATTTCACGAATAGGCTAAAACTTTCAGCCATTTCATGAAAAGGCTGATTTCACAGATTGGCTGTAATATATACATGTATATGACCAAAATATTCAAACATCTTCTTCTCTGAAACCGCTTGGCCATTCAAAGCCAAACTTTATGTGCAGCATTCTTAGGAAGAGGGAATGAAAGTTATTATGAATGGTTAAGGTCACGTGGCCAGGATGGCCACCATGGCTATAAATAGCAAAATCCTTTAAAAATCTTCTTCTCCAAAACCAGGAGGCCTATGATTTTGAAACTTGGCATGAAGCATCAAAGAATAGAGATCTACAACATTTGTTTAAATCATGACCTTGGGATGACCTTGACCTATTTTACGACAAGGTCAACTTAGGTCGCCCTTGTTAAATTGTCATTTGAAGGGCAAAACTTGCAGTAAATTGGCAAATGGACAGACTTTTCATGATTTGAAAGGACATTGGCTCCAGGGGTTATTCTGACCCTGCACTACGATTATATACATGCATATTACCATTGTAGTCAAACAAGTTTATAAGTATATATCTCAGGTCTCAGGTGAGCGTTTAAAGGACCATTGGTCCTCTTGTTCTTACTTTTGCTCCAAAACATAGATTGTGGGTACTTGTTCTAACGTGTACCCACAATCTAAGTTTTGAGCAAAAATAACAAAAATATCATTTTTTTTTCTACTGGATATTTCCTTTTTTACAACAAAAATAATCTCTGTATATTGCATGGGCGTGTTTTCGTAATGTTATGCCGAAGCGTCAGCGTAGTCAGTCGCCGTAAAAAATAAAAGATTATCATCTCTGAAACCGCATGGCCAAACAAAACGAACTGTTATGTGTAGCCTCCTTGGAAAGGGAGAACGAAACGCGTGATCAATGCCACACGAACAAGATAGCTTCACGCCCATACACGATAAAACGTTTCAAAACTTAGTCGATTGATCCGGAGGACGATTTCAACCAAACGTGATACAAAAAATAACTCATAATTTGCATGAACATTACCTTAGGGTAACCATGACCTATTCTTGTGCGAGGTCGAATTCGGTTACATAGGCTTTCGATGGGAACAGGTTTTTTTCTTTTCAAAGTGTTTTGTAGCCTTTGACGTTAAAGGTGGTCTTGCTGAGACATCTTGCTGAGTTAATAAAGCAATGAGAGTATTCAAGGTCAAGAAATGATCTTGTGTGATCAAGTTTGTGTTGACAAGATTTTGCGCTAGTTGCAATGATATCTATCTGTGTATATAATATAACCATTTGCAATATTTAGAGTGATGTAAAAACAAAGGTAGTTTCGGTATGTGTATCATTGACAGGGTTGGGGTAATCGTAATCTGTAATCGTTATTAGCGGTAATCGATTGTAAATTTTGAAGAAATCAGATGTAATTAGTAAACAGCTATTTGTTTGATTACAAGTAATTTTATTTAATCGATTACAATGAATAATGACTTGTAATCATGATTACATTTTGATTACATCGGCATAGAAAGATGGAATTCGTCTGGGTTTATGTTAATCTTTATAAGCATTGGTGAACATTATTCATGAAAGTTTTCTTTGTACTGTATGTTGCAATGACAGACAAAGGATATTATTGTAAATTATAGTTAAAATGCTCAAATGTTATTATGAACTTCACAAACTTATTTGATATACATTTTGAATATTTGCAGTCTGGAAAGGAAATCGTCTATTCCCTGAAAACCATCTTTTAACCAACACCCTAAGCTTCTAATCATATTAGACCAATCTCAGACAACAATAAGGTCAGTCTCATGCACCAATTAGGTAACAAAGCTGTGTCACGTTAATTGGCTTGCTGGATTATTGCAAAAATGAAACAGTTAAATAATATAATTGATTCAAATAGATGGGAGATTTACCTGTGGCCACACATGTACAAACTGTGAACAATCAAGATATTGACTACTAGACAATATTCATTACGAAGGTGCTATTACAATACAATACAATACAATACAAAATCGTTTATTCAGGCACAAACAACAAAGTGTTTCTCGCCCTACAAAACATACATACAATGGCGGAACGAGAAGAGCACGACAATATACAAACATATATGACTGCATGAAATATAACACATGGAAGCAATATGGTATGATATAAGCAACAAACATCTGCAAAATTGGATTCATGACAGTGTAGATAAATCTGCAACATTGTGAAGAATAAATGTGCGTTTTTCATTTGCAAGATAGACAAATTTAGCTAATTTTTTAAGAATACTATTTTGTTCTTCATTCAATAATTTAATAAATTTATTTCTAGTAGGCCAACGGCAATAATATTTAGGTAAAAGTTTTGTTCGAAGTTCTCTATAAATTGGACATACCAAAAGAAAGTGGTATTCATCCTCAATTACTTTCATTGAACATAGTGGACATATTCGTAAATTGCGCGCAATATCCCTATATCGACCTTCCTCTATCATAAGCTTATGAGCAGAACAGCGTAACCTACTAAGTGCAATGCGATGCTTATTAATATCAACTGAAGTAAGATACTTTTCGAATTTAAAGTTTTTACTTATTGTTTTAAATGTTTCCATTTTGCTAGCAGTATTAACTGTGGCGTAGAACTCTTGATAAAACTGATCATAAATTGTTTGTATCACCATATTAAGTTGCAGCTGACTAATTTCTTGAGAATTCCAAAGATAAGCAAAACCAAGACGATTCAGAAGAGTTTTCACGTTTGCAGACCATGAATTCAGATTTCTATTATTGTCAACATCAATTGCTTGTTGTTTGTAAACTTTAAAAAGAAGAGAGAATGGATCAGCTAAAATTTTAAACCAGTATTTTATGATACGTACTTTCCGAATGACGTGAAATGGTACCCTAGCTAGTTCGCCATACACTATCATGTTAGAAGTTTGCTGTCTTACATTAAGTATTTGCTTTAAAAATCGTAAATGTACTTTTTCAATGTCTTTACTATTATGGAAACCCCAAATCTCACACCCGTAATTCATAATTGGTGACACAAGGGCGTCAAACAGCTTTAATTTATCCTGTATACATAACTGTGTACTTTGAAAAAGACTGTTAAGAGAGTAAAGCGCCCTTGAAGCTTGTTCAGATAGATGTTTCTGTGCTTTATAAAATAAACCATTGAAAGATAAAGTCACCCCTAAGTATATGAATGAGTCAACAACTTCGAGCTGTTCATTATTATAAAATAAGTCAACTTCCTCAGGTCTGTTAGAGCACCTACATACCATTACTTTAGTCTTACCAATGTTTACTGTAATGTTCCATTTTTTGCAGTATTCTGATAATTTATTTAATAATATCTGTAGTTCCTGTAACGAGTCTGACATTAAAATGGTGTCGTCTGCAAAAAGCAAAATGAATTTTTGAAAGAGGTCAATTATGTCTTGATTGATATTTCCAGTATTAGTATCAATACCAAGTTCAGTAGATAGATCATTTAAAAACAAAATGAAAAGCAAAGGAGACAGTGGCTCACCCTGTTTGACGCCAACAAGGCTATCAAAGCAGTCCGATGTTTTGCCTAGAAGCTTCACGCATGCTTTTACAGAGTTATACATAACCTTTATAGATTGAACGAAAACTCGGGATGTTCCTAGCTCACACAGTTTAAACCAAATACCATTTCTATATACTAAGTCGAACGCCTTACGGAAATCAATGAATGCACAATACAATTTACGTTTCCTACTTAACTGACTGTTAATAATAGCCTGCAAAATATAGATACAATCAATAGTGCTTTTATTATTCCGAAAACCGAATTGACAATCATCGATTATATTATTATTTTCAGCCCAGGTACGTAAGCGGTCTTCAAGTATAATTGAGTAGATTTTAGAAAAAATACTGGTAAGAGTTATACCCCTGTAGTTATTTACATTAGTCAGATCTCCCTTTTTAGGAACAGGAACTATCAGTCCTTTTGTCCAACTATCAGGATAAAGATTGTTACTATAAATAAAATTAAAAAGTTTGCATAACATATCACCAATGAGGTCAAATGAGTCTAAAAAGAGTTCAGGGGGGAGAAGGTCATATCCCGGACTTTTATTTCGCTTCAACTTGAAAACAGCCTTTTTGACTTCAGCGCAAGTAATTATACCGTCTAATTGGGACGTATCATAATGAACCTGGTTATTTACTTCAGAATCATTATCATTAAGCAGGGCTTCATTAACAAATTGCTCAACATTTTCTATACTAAAGTTACTGCTCTCTGAATAGACTTCTTTAAAATGTTCTGCAAAATCCTCAATAGATAGCGAACATTCGTTAGAATTGCCAGAAGTTTTCATTTTACGTATTTCTTGCCAGAAGGCTTTAGGATTTGATGACGCTAAGTTGTGGAGCCGTTTCTTTTTTGCTTGATTATACTTGAATCGGGCATGTCGTTTCACTTTACTATAATATTTACGCTTATTGATTACAACTGAATGGAGTTCATGTGTCCTATATTTGCGAAACTGTTTATTCGCCCGCTTAAGTTCCGCCCGAGCAGTTTCGCATTCCTGATTAAACCACGGGCTAGAGTATAAGCGTTGTGTATTCCCATTGATACCTAACCGTTTAACTTTACCGAAAACATCAAATGCACTGTTGTATAGTGTCTGCGCAAAATTGTTTACGCCATCATCAATATTCGAGTTTTGACTAACAATATCATTTATGCAAGTTTCAAGAATATGCAAATTATTGCCAAGAACATTTTTGAAATCGGCTACCTTGTCCGTATCCCATGATAGCTTCTTAACAACCTCACTACCTTGAGAAATAACAGTGTTTACGTTAGAACGAATTATAAGCTGCAGAGGGGCATGATCTGAGAAAACTGATATATCGTGGACACAAAAACTATGTACAATTTTAAACAAAGAAGGCGAACATATAACATAATCAATTACACTTTTGCCACGAGACGACTGAAAAGTAAAGTTGCCAATACCAGCATCCTCGCCTAAGCGACCATTAAGTATACGCAACCCTGCATCTTTGCATATTTGCAACAATTTAACCCCAGAAGATTCAATTTTTGTATCCAGCGAAAATCGCCTACCAACTGAAACATCGGCGTCCAAATTTAATTCAGCCCCTTCAAGACAATGTATATATTTCTCAATATTGTCACAGGATTCGGAATGGTCACTAGATAAACCAGTCCTAGCATTCAAGTCGCCAATGACCATTATTTTGCCATAGTCAGAATAATGCCGTATATTGCGTTCAAGCACATCAAACAAATTCACATCAACATTTTGATAATACACAGAATTCTTAGGAGGAATGTAACAAAAACATACAAAAATATCATCTTGAAAACCAAAAAAAGTTTTACACAGTTTCACCCACAAGAAACCAGAAGTATGTCTCTCAATTATTTCAACACCAGCACATAATGTATGTCGCACAAAGAGGCAAATGCCACCATGACCACGTTTACCCCGGCCTCGTATTAACATGCTTTCAGGTCTTGGAACAGTTATACACTTATAACCGTCAATGGAAAACTTGCTGTCGCTCTTCTGCCAAGTTTCAGAACAGAAAACAATGTCATGTTCAGTCACAAAATTCAAAAATTCGCTGTCTTTAATGCATGACCCTAAGCCTTCGACATTCCAGCTAACAATCGAAAGGCCATGCTCTTCTCCGGACTCCTATTCGGCAAATTTACCATTTACATACAGTTTGTCTCTTACAAGGTTAGCTTTGTTGCCTTTTGCTCTTTCCTCGATCAGCCTGGGAATCAGCTCCTTGCGCCGCGCCACCACTTCTGGAGGTAACTGGTCAGTAACTCGGTATACACCATTATACGGTGCGGATTTAAGATCAACATTACTAGCCGCAGCCTTCACAATGTCCTTGTGTTCGGAGAGGACGAATTTCGCAACGATGGGACGAATTTTATCTGGCTTCCTGGACCCAATTCTATGCGCACGTTCGATCTGAATTTTCATTCTAGGGTTTTCGATCTTAAGCAGCGTTTCACAAAACTCGTAGACGAGATCAGCACAGTTTTCACCCTGTTTGGTTACATCAGCAAATGAAGCTGACGAAGAAAGTGGAGCTTTGAAGAGAGAGGGGCCATTATATGGAATCGACGGGCCACCAGTAGCACCGGAATTATCATCCATGGCTGTCGCCTGTTCGTCAACGGTCGAAGACCCCACACCAGTATACGCAGGTGATGGGCTCTCAGGAACCCCGAAGAATAGCATATTATCGCGCATAGACCGGCACTTTAAGTCAATAACTTCATCTTTGATTTTCTTGTTGCTTTTTGTAAGTTCATCATTAGCCTTGGTAAGACTTTTGACCTCACCCTGTAACCTATGTATGTCACTCGTATTTATCTTTGTTTTGGAATTCATGTCATCGAATTTCTCACTGATGTGGCATTGACTGTTTTCAATTTCAACGACTTTCTTGTTGGTTTCTACCATCTTATTTTCCATTTACATTTGCGCACATTTTTCAAAAATTTCGTTTGCGCACAGTTTTCATTTGCGCACAGAAATGTATATCATTTGCGCACAGTTTTACTGTTACATTTGCGCACATGTTTTTACGCCTCTTTTACGCCTGTATTCTGAGAGGAAGAATCGATAATGCAAGTGTTGCGTTTTTAAAGTCCGTGAGTATATATAATATATATAGGTACGACAAATAAAGTATCATCACTGTTATCCCTGTTTACCGGCCTGGGTGTGAAGAGTTTCAGGAGTCGCAGCCCTGGACTCTTCTTCCTAGTAGTCATGTTCCCTCAAAGAATCATTGTATCATTTAGCTGGGTTTGCAAGTTTTCTTTATGCATCACCACAAGTGTACCGTCTTACTTTCTCTTTCTTCTCTGAATCTAAAACCTTCATATAAAATTCCTCATTTTCCAAGATTTGTTTTAAAATGTTCCATTTGGCTTGTCTATACAGACCCGCGAGCGCAAACATACCATTTACCGAAGAAAATTTGATGTGCGCAAATGTAGCATTTACCTGGGGAAATTGTGTGCGCAAATGAAAACGTTTACCTGGGAAAATTGTGTGCGCAAATGAACCACATTCTTTCAAAAATGTGCGCAAATGTGCTGCCACCATTACGAATGGGGCATGTTAAGTTAAAAAAAAAAGTTTTAGCGCATGAAATTATAACCAAAATCTTAGCTTCTTGCACTTTCTTAAAAGATTAGGGTTTCTTTCAATTAATTGTGACAGTTTCTGGTCACTGTTTATTATTGTATGTGTGAAGGGTCCAGCCATTGTGTTTTTACAAAATTATGCATTCAATTCAGATTTATATTCTGCATGTTTAGGAAAGAGACATATTGTATGTCTAACTTCCATAATAAGCAAATTATTGAGCTAAGATGCCTAATTGATGAAATTAATCAAAATGCATGTAACAACAAATGATTTTCCGACAACTTAGATCACAGAGATGGAACCTTGATTTTCTGTCTGGAATTGTATCTGGTTCGCCAAATTTTACGCTAAAGATGCTTCCAGGAAAAGAATATGAAATATTCCTAACAGAGTTGGGTTTCAAATGATATTCTCAATGGGTTGCTATTGTTTGATTGATCTCCAACCTAAGATACCTGTGAGAAGCAAACAGCTAGTTGCATAACCATTTGAGAAAATAAAGCTGTTAATTGTTATTTTGTCAAAGTAATCAAAAGTAATCTAATTACATTGTCAAAGTAATTGTGATTTAATTGATTACATTCAAAATCTAAAGTAAGCAGATGTTATAGATTACCAGTTTGGATCGGAGTGCCAGAAACATGTCTAACAGCAAACGCTACAATTGATGATGATGATTAAAAAAGATAATTATACATCTGTAACTGTGAAACTAAATTTGTACAAGGTTATCAATGAACCCTGGCGTCCATCGTTGTCCGTCCGTCGTTCACAATTTCAAAGACCTTCTCCTCTGAAACTGCTCGGCCAATAAAAGTCAAACTGCGTGTGGAGCTTTCTTAAGAAGAGGGAACGAAAGTTTATAGCAAACACACATGTGTGTTTGCTTTAGGATAAACGTACGTAAGAAATTTAGAATAAAAAATCTACATACCTTACCGAACAAAACCGACGGTTAGGCGGCCATTAATGTTGGGCGCAGACATTTTTGTCGGCATGCGCAGACAATGTGTCGTTCAGATGTCGGGAAATTTGTACTTTCTTTTTTCGGCTGAACATTTTTCTTTGTCAAACATATTTCCATATATCCTATTTCAGATCATATTTGATTCCAAAATGTAAAAATATAAGATAAATACACAATTTACAAATGCAGACGACGATGAAGATTGGTTTTTCGAAATTACACCGTTAAAATCCTCGTATTATAGCAAACCAGTCAACAAGGCAATATAAACGCTCGAAAAAACAAGCGTCTGCGAAGTGTACCTAAAGCAGGTAACCGGCGAAATTATCGAGACGTTTCGAACACACGGAAATTACGCCGTGAATAGCGTGCCTGGTTATTTTTGGGGGACAATATTTGAGGTTTGAAGGAACAGAAGGAAAACATTTAAGGGAGCTACCTACCTAGGTCTACCTAAAAACCTAACTAGGTCTACCTAACTACCAAGGTCTACCTGCCTACCAAGGTCTACCTACCTAACTAGGTCTACCAACCTAGGTCTACCTACCTAGGTCTACTTTCCAAGGTCTACCTACCTAAGTCTACTAACCAAGGTTTATCTACCTGGGTCTACTTACCAAGGTTCCCTTTCCTAGGTTTACTTACCTATGTCTTAGTCTACCTATCTAGGTCTACCTTCCAAGGTCTACTTATCTAGGTCTACTTACCAAGGTCAAGTTACCAAGGTCTACATACCTAGGTCTACTTCCAATGTCTACATACCTAGGTCTACTTACCAAGGTTTATCTACCTAGGTCTACTTACCTTAGTCTATCGAACTAGGTCTACTTACCAAGGTCTCACTTCTGGGGTCTACTTACCAAGGTCTGTTTACCAAGGTCTACCTTCTATGGTCTACTTACCAAGTCTACTTACCAAGGTCTACCCACCTAGGTCGACTTACCAAAGTCTACCTACTAGGTCTATTAACCAATATCTACCTACCAAGGTCTACCTACCAAGGTCTACCTACCAAAACCTACATACTAAGTCTACTTCCAATGTCTACTAACCTATTTCTACCTACCAAGGTCTAACTATCTACGTCTGCTTACCAAGGTTTACTTACCTAGGTCTACCTACCTAGGTCTACTTACCAAGGTATACATACCTATCTATGTCTACTTACCAAAGTCTACTTACCTAGGTCTACCTACCTAGGTCTACTTCCCAAGGTCTACCTACCTAGGTCAACTTACCTGGGTCTACCTACTATGTCTACTTACCAAGGTCTACGTCCGGGGTCTACTTACCTAGGTCTACTTACCTAGGTCTACGTACCAAGGTCTACTTACCAAGATCTACCTATCTAGGTTTACCTACAAGGTCTACTTACTCAGGTCTACTAAAATGGATAGCTGGATACACTTATTGACAAAAAAATCCCAGCATACGGTTTTCCGTGTGTGTTTGCAGATAAGGCAGCGTGCCTTTATTTCATATTATAAATGGTCCAGGTCACATGACCAAGATGGCCGCTATGGCTATAGATAGCAAAATCTTTTTAAAATCTCCTTCTCCAGAACCAGAGAGCATATGACTTGCAAAAACTTGGCATGAAGCATCAAGGAGAGGAGCTCTACAAAATTTAAATATACATGTATCATGACCCTGGGATGACCTTGACCTATTTTACGGCAAGGTCAACATAGGTCGCCCATGCATTTGAATGGGGAAAATTGTCAAAATGCCATTTGAAGGGAAAAACTTGAAGGAAATGGACAAATGAGCGAGAAGATTTATGATTCTGAAAACAATGGACCACAAGGGCTGGTCTGCTCCCACCCCGGGGCAATATTCATTTATATTCATGTATATTACCATAATATTCAAATATCTTCTTCTCTGAAATAGCTGGGTCAATCAAAGCCAAATTTGATATGAGGGGGGATCCAATGCGTACATAAATAATCCAGGTCACATGACCAACATGGCCGCCATGCCCATATCTGGTACAACCCCTTCAAAAATCTTCTTCTCCAGAACCGGTGGACCAATTTCAATAAAACATGGCATGTAGCATTATTGACTAGAGTACTACAAGGTGTACCTAAATTATGACCTTGTAATGACCTTGACCTATTTTACATCAAGGTATCTTAGGTCGCGTATGCAGTAAACTGTTAAAATGGCATTGAAGGGAAAACCTGACAGGGAATGGGCAAATTGACAGAATATTTATGATTCGGAAAATAAAATTGAACACACGGGTTCTTTAATTGCACGCCGGTGGGTCGGGCGTCAGACTCTATGATGGCCCCGACTTAAAGCTATTCATTTTAGTTGGTTGGGGCCGGAGCTTCTTGTCTGTTGCTTGGCCCACCGGGGTCCAACTGGTGTTTTTCTTTTGCTCCGGAATTAGTAAGTTATTCGGCGCCCAGGGATCTCCATCGTCGGGCAGCTTACTGAATCTGTTGAGTCCTCGTTTTTGATTCATCAGGATGTTTATCGTGATTTATCTGTTTGTTCTTGATGATTCATTGACTAGTTAGAAATTCACCATGAGGACTGAAGAACTAACTAAATGTTATGAACCACTGCAGAAGCCGAGGGTGAGATTATGGCCATGTAAAATCGATTTAAGCCCGCCAGTAATTTTATATTACTGATCGTTCCAAGTGGTGGTTCATTCGTTTTATGTCTTGGTGTTTCTGGGGCTATATACATGTATATGACCATAATTATTATTGTCCAAAAAGCTTATTGGTATATACCCCAGATCTCAGGCGTGCGTTTACAGGACCATTTGTCCTCTGGTTATCTAGCGCGCCGTGAAGCAAATCGGGCTTAGCGTAATGCTAAGAAAAGGTTCAATGACAAGATGGTGTATAATTAGGGAACCATGGTTTGCAAAGTGTATGAGTGTATAACGGACAATCTAGCAGGACATGTTCTTCATATTCTACGGTATCCGAGCAGCGAAAGCATGTTCTTTCTTCTTCATTTAAGCGTTCATATCTACACGTTTAGATTCTCAAAGGTGCTATCCAAATTCTAATTTTGCAAACGCGCTTCTGTGATTTCTCTGCATGATTATTTTAACATAGTTTTCTTCTTTATATGCGGTTTTTAAGAAAGAGTTTATACGTTCTAAGTTTATTTCGTCCATTCCCGCGTCTGGCTTCAGGCCTTGTTTCGTGGCTTATCCATGTTTGATTATCCTGCGTTTTCAAATGCTCATCAATTCGGTTTATGATAAAGTTTTTATTTGAGCCTGTGCGTGAGAAAACCAACAATTTGCATGGGCGAAAACAAAGACGCAGATCAGCTTCGCGGTAACCACGAAGCTGATCAGCGTCTTTGTTTTTGCTACACGGATAGTACATTTCCTCCTCTACTTATTCCCAAATTTTCAAGATTCTGGGTTTCTTCTGTGACTGTACAGGCTGGTTTGTGTTGGACCTGGTCGGAAACCCAAATTGTTGGTTTTGTCATGCACAGGCTCATTTAAGTTTTCTGGTCCCGCAGTAAACAGATCTCCCGTATTACAATCATCCATCAGTTGCTTAATTCTGTATGCCCAGTTTTTACTTCGAAAGTTGCCGTGGTTAACGGACCATTGGTAGATTCTACGATTAAGTCTGCTTTGATCCATGAGCTTTATTCTACACCATTGATTCATTACGCATCGCCATTGTGTTAGATATATCGAGTCCCAGTCTGAATCTCCATTAACGGCAGCATTAGGTGCATATCTTCCGACACCAAGAAAGAATCTAAGCGCACGGTTTTGTACTGCTTTAACGCATGAAAATCGTCTACATCCCCAAACTGATCCACCGTAGTTTATTACACTCAATACTGTACTGTTGTATAACTTTGTAAATGTCGAAAAGGGTAATCCGCCTGCCGTTTTGAATTTTGTAATGAGAAGGCCCAGCGCTGTGCTTGTCGAGTTTGCGACCTGTTTTGCCATTTTCGCGTAATCTAACTGTTCTGTTAAAAGTAAACCAAGATAGATATATTGAGATACTGTTTCTTTCGTTTTATGCCCGCATCTAAATTTTACAGTGCTTATTGGTTTTGATCATACCCATCTTGGAATAACACTAATAATAAATTTTCTTGGTCTGTCCATATAAATACGCCGCAAACAAATCCCTAGACAATGGCATGAAACGTTGTATTAAACGATAATTAGATCTATCTCGGATTATGGCAACATATCAGATGATTCATGTTTGGAGGCAATGTTAGGGGACAAATTTCCTCATTTTTTTTTTCAAGGGGGTGCATATGTTTCAGCCACGATATTTTATAAGCTTATATAAATTGCTAACATTTCATATTATAATATTTTAATTATTGAATCAATAAAATGTCTCATGGTAAGTAATATTAGTCAGTGTTTATATTTCACATCAGACCTGGCATGAAGTACCTTAAGTGCGCAATGTTACCGGACTGCACCGTATATACATTTTAAGTTTAATATGAGATTTAGCTTATATACGTACACCAGTCAATCCCTGTCGGTTGCACTGGATCCAAGAAGGACGCTTAAATGATACGATTAACGGTCTACATTCATTATTCACATATTTTATTTATTTTTTTTTCAGATATGTAACAATCAAGATTCCCGGCCGTGAAACCTATCTTACACTCTGTGAAGTGGAAGTATATGGTAAATACGTGTATTCATTACTTGTAATTATCACGCCGAACGACACGTCAATGCAATTGACAGAGATTTTTACAACTACTTGAATTATTTTATTGTTTGACCCAAAACATAGATTGCGAGTACACGATATAACCTCCTCAAAACATGCAAACATGTCCATGTTTGATGCCCTTTATAAACAATACATTAAGATCTAAACCTACCCCAGTCGACATGGCATGACAAGAAATGATAGGAACTTTGTGACAAATTACTCTATTTCTGTATATTGAAATGTGGCCTTTTATTTTAAACAGTTTTATTTCTTACTGACCAATAAGTTTATACGACAGGGTCAGTATACTAGGAAGGTTCTTTAATTCTTGTCCGATCGACTCGTTTTCTCCTAAACCAGAATCTGCACCAGAAGAAAATTACTTGGTAGTTATATATACATTATTGGAACCACCCAACCATTTTAAGATGATACAATAGATCATTGCAAACTGAGTCTCCAAAGAGGGGCACCTTTATGACACTGCATATATGTACTTCTAAGTTCACACAGTACCAAAAGACATTATAATGTTTGAATTACAATGGTTAGAAGAACCATTTTATACTTTCTATACCCTTCATAACCTTGCTAATACATAGGCGAAAAGTTATTTTCCTAAAACAGAAATTACAATTTTTACGAGAGCTGTAATCATAGAACTACGTCTGTTTGTAATGGATTGTAAAATGAAAGAACGTCGGTATAGAAGTTTCAGAGCCTCATAATTTCAGTTCCAGTTATGACTGATCCAAACTGTTAATGCTGCTATGTGTCCGATCTTTGCTAATTCCATTGATACAAATCCTCCAAAACATTGATTTATAAGTTGTAACATTTTGAAAAATGTAATCATTTGCTAATAACACTACAACTTCACAAAATCTGTTTGCTAGATATCTTTAAGAAGCGTTTTGGTAGACGTTTTCAATCAGAAAATTTGACTGGGTTTCTAGTATTATAGAGACAAACAGCTGTCCTTGAAACTGTGCCCCTGCTTTACCTTAAACCTGACGTAAAAGTTAAATTGCCAGTTTAACCGTTTACAGCGAATATCCATCTATGAGACCATTTACGGCAAGATTAAGATGACCATAAATTTGATATATTCACCATATAATCCGTAGCCTGTGCATTTGATTTTAAATGTCGTATATTCAAAATATTATGACGTCACAAAGCAGGGGCAATAAATCTATAAAGTAAAGGTGAATACATTCTACAAAAGTGTTTTCTGATGCTCATATGAATGGCAAATTTATGTGTAAAATGGAAGCAGTTATGTATATAGGGTTGCGAATGTTACAGCATTTTGGTTTAAACTTTATTTCATTTGTACAATACACACATATATATAAAAATAATACAGTACAGATGGTATACAATACAAGCATTATACAAATGGGATCCAGAAAGAAGTCTGAAGACTTATTTTAATCTGTATCCCAAAGTGTGCTATGAGTTTATGTACGCTGTTTTTTATGATTGTCATAATTGTCAATTATAGAAAAAAATGTTTAACAGTTTCTTGTAAAAACGTTGTCGTTCAGAGATTTTAAAATAAAATTGTTGATCAAATGTGAAACTCCACGGGGAATGGAGAAAAAGGATTCTTAAGCAAGTTAATTTTCCAGGTTCAGGTCCATGCTGGTTACAGCATTTTCTATACTTGTGATCGAAATTACATGTTTTAAATTTACTGGAAAACAACACAGTGTCATTACTGTACCCTGTTTTAGAATGCGATTACTATAGGGTCGTGCGTTTTGGTATTAATCTGATCAGAACAGATTTACGTTACCTTTCACCACAGAATAATCATTTTTTCATTGTAAGGCGATTTTGGGATGTTTGCTGCACTTGCAAACGACCCGTTTTCTCGTCTGCTGAATGATTTGGGATCCATTATTAGTTGTGAAGCATATGAATGAGTCTTGTTTTGTGGCAAATTACATTGGGAGTCTATGGGAACG
The DNA here is from genome assembly GCA_964017185.1 of Rugalucina vietnamica. NCBI lineage: Eukaryota > Metazoa > Mollusca > Bivalvia > Lucinida > Lucinidae > Rugalucina > Rugalucina vietnamica. Next base: position 39,150,772 of record OZ024880.1, on the reverse strand, counting down.
ATAATTACATGTTTTCGCCCGTTTTAGGGCAGATACCTATAATTATCGTTGCATTTTCTTCTCTCGTTTTTTACAGAATAATCAATTTTCTGTCCATTTGCCAATTTCCTGCTGGCTTTTCCCTTCAAATGACATTTTAACAGTTTTCCCCATTTAAATGCATGGTCAACCCATGTTGACCTTGCCATAAACTGGGTCAAGGTCATCAACAGGGTCATTTATATATACATTGTAGTACTTAAGGCATAGATACTTCACACCAAGTTTCTTCGAAATCGGTCCACCGGTTCCGGAGAAGAAGATTTTTGAAGGGTTTTTTACCATATATGGGCATGGCGGCCATCTTGGTCATGTGACCTTGATTATTTATATATACATTGATTCCCCCATTCTATAGATGCTTCACATGAAATTTGGCTTTAATTGGCCAAGCGGTTTCAGAGAAGAAGATGTTTGAATAGTATGGTAATATACATGTTTAATGCCCCGGGGTTGGGGCAAATATGCCCCTGGGGTCCAAGTTTTTTCAGAATCATTAATATTCAGTCCTACTGCCCATTTCCTGCAAGACTTTCACTTTAAATGACTTTTTAAAAGTTTTCCCCATTCAAATGCATTGGCGACCTATGTTGACCTTGCCGTAAAAAAAGTCAAGGTCATCCAAAGGTCATAATTTATAAAGACATTGTAATACTTCAGTCCCCGATGCTTCATGCCAAGCTTCGTTGAAATCGGTCCATTGGTTCAGGAGAAGAAGATTTTTGAAGGGTTTTTACCATATATGGGCATGGCGGCCATCTTGATCATGTGACCTGGATTATTTATAAACACATTGATTCCCCCTTCCCATAGATGCTACCTATAAAATTTGGCTTTGATTGGCAAAGTGGTTTCAGAGAAGAAGATCTTTGAATATTTTTGTAATATACATGTATATTGCCCTGGGGTGGGGGTAGACCAACCCCTGGGGTCCATTTTTTTTAGAATTACCTACCTTCAGTCCATTTGCCCATTTCCTGCAAGTTTTGCCTTTCAAATGACATTTTAACAGTTTTCCCCATTCAAATGCATGGGCGACCTATGTTGACCTTGCCGTAAAATAGGTCAAGGTCATCCAAAGGTCATAATTTATAAACACATTATAGTACTTTAGTCCCCAATGCTTCATGCCAAGTTTCGTTGTAATCGGTCCAGTGGTTCCGGAGAAGAAGAATTTTGAAGGGTTTTTACCATATATGGGCATGGCGGCCATCTTGGTCATGTGACCTGGATTATTTATAAACACATTGATTCCCCCTTCCCATAGATGCTTCATATCAAATTTGGCTTTGATTGGCCAAGCGGTTTCAGAGAAGAAGATCTTTGAAAATGGTGGACGACGGACGTACGATGACGGACGACGACGGACGACGACGACGGACGCCGGATCATGGCCATCCTATAAGCTCACCTTGTGAGCCTAACGGCTCAGGTGAGCTTAAAAGACTATTGATAGATACGCATTTATGACCAATCATAGGCAGCGTTACATCTTAAATTTACCGCGGTAGATCTGCCCACACTTTGTCGCTTGCAACGTTACAATCAGAGGTCTTTGTCCTGTATGTGATGACTATTATTACAAACATTGTTTGTTTTAGGTGTGTCCGTAAATTTAGCCCTAAACAAGGATGCCAAACAGTCTTCTCTCTGGGAATATGGTACTGCAGATAAAGCTGTAGATGGATGTAATAATAATAATTGGTTTAATGGGTGTTGCTCTCATACTAACCTCAGTTACGAACCGTGGTGGCAAGTAGATCTAGGATACATAACAGCCGTAGTCCACATTGTTATAACAAGACGATGGGACGGTAAGTTTAAGCATTTTTTATTCAGTTTAACGTGCCTTTCAAGATTATTTCAGCTCATATGAGACAGGTCAATCAGTAGGTGGGGCGAAAACGGGAGAACCCCGAGAAAAACCATCTGACACACCCGCAAACAGAGCTTGGCTACTTAAGGAAAACACGTCCGTGAAATGTATACCCCCTTACATCCCACTTTTGTATAGTAAAACTGGGGTATGCAGGGGTATACCTATTTTAGCTCACCTGAGCCGAAGGCTCACAAGGTGAGCTTATAGGATGACCATGCTCCATCGTCCGTCCGTCGTCGTCCGTTCACAATTTCAAAGATCTTCTCCTCTGAAACCGCTGGGCCTATCAAAGCCAAACTTCATGTGCATGTGAAGCATCCTTAGGAAGGGGGAACGAAAGTTTATATAAATGGTCCAGGTCACATGACCAAGTAGTCTGGCGGGTCAGCCGTCAAAATTAATTTTTGATAACTGATTTATCATTTTGACGTCTGGCTCCAACACTATCAAAATTTCCCAAGTTCTATTGTCCTTTATGGATTTTCTAATAAAGATATTGTATCTTGTATTAATATCTCTGCAAGCTGTTTTAGACTTGATTTTATGGGAATTCCTAATCTGATTGGTTGATGGCTGGGTGTTTAGGTCATGCACTCTCTGAGAGCCAATCAGAAGCTCGCAATTAGAATTGTCTCCCCTCTCAAGATGACTTTTTGAAGAAAAACATGTCAGCCATGAAAAATCATCAAAATAAACAAATCTTGGATATATTTTATGAATTTTCAATTGGAGGTTTGTTTATTATTTTGTTTTACAGTGTTTTACACCATTTGTTTTGCATAAAAAACTTTTTATTCTGTAAATAATGGCTTTCACCCAAAAGTGGCTAACAGCTTGGCTTTTTGATAATGTGCTGGAGTCAGACGGCAAAATGAACCACTGGGTATGATACTTCATTTTGACGGCTGACCAGTCAGACTTATGACCAAGATGACCGCCATGGCTATAAATAGCAAAAACCTTTAAAAATCTTCTTCTCCAGAACCAGTGGGCCGATTTCCACGTAACTTGAAGAAATGAACAAAAGATTAATGTTAATGGAAAATTTTAGCCCCTGGGGGTTGTCTGCCCCTGCCCCGGGGCTATATACATGTATATGACCATAATATTCAAACATCTTCTTCTCTGAAACCGCTAGGCCAATCAAAGCCAAACTTTGTGTGGAGCATTCTTAGGAAGAGGGAATGACAGTTTGTATAAATGGTCAAGGTCACATGACCAAGATGGCCGCCATGGCTATAAATAGCAAAAACGTTTAAGAATCTTCTTCTTCAGAACCAGAAGGCCTATGATTTTGAAACTTGGTATGAAGCATCTGGGAATGGAGCTCTACAAAGTTTATATAAATCATGACCCTGGGATGACCTTGACCTATTTTACGGCATGGTCAACTTAGGTCGCCCATGCATTTGAATGGGAAAAATAGGAAAATGTCATGTAATGGCAGAAAACTTGCTAGGAATGAGCAAATGGACAGAAGGTTGCATTTCACCATTAGGTTTTCCATAGGTGACAATGTTAACGTTTCGTCACCTAGCTCGAAAACTAGACATACGAAATTCACAAGACTGGTCTCATTTTAAACGTCCATCATAGCCCATTAATTTAAATGAAAACAATCAGCATGTTTACCTACTCAATTCAAAACTAGGTCCCGTTAAACGGAAGCACCCTCAGAAACCATGCTTTCTAATGCGGGTGGGTCTTCAGAGGGGTTCATGGAGAAAAATCCGTCCCGTTCCCATCCGATACCGGGATTTATCGACTAAAACATGGCATTCGAAACGGCGCATATATTTCAACTTTTAAAACAAACACTTCACAGCGGAAATCAATCAACGATTATTGACAGGTGACGTCATTTTTGTCTCTAATACAAAGTAAATGCTCTCCCCGAAAAAGGCGGGGCGAGTACTTATGAATATTTAGTAGTATGTACCCAGAAGATTTATGCTTATGAAAATATTTTAGGCCCAGGGGTTGTCTGCCCCTGCCCCGGATCTATATACATGTAGATGACCATAATATTCAAACAGCTTTTTCTCAGAAACTGCTTAGCCAAACAAAGCCAAACTTTATGTGGGGCATCCTTAGGAAGAGGAAATGAAAGTTTATATAAATGGTCAAGATCACATGACCAAGATGGCCGCCATGGCTATAAATAGCATAAATCTTCTTCTTCAGAACCAGAAGGCCTATGATTTTGAAACTTGGCATGAAGCGTTAAGGAACGGAGGTCTACAAAATTTGTATAAATCATGACACTGGGATGACCTTGACCTATTTCACGGCAATGCCAATTAAGATCGCCCATGCATTTGAATGGAGAAAATTGTTAAAAAGTCATTTGAAGGACAAAACTTGCAGTTAATTGGCAAATGGACTGAATTTTTATGATTTGAAAAAGACATTGACTCCAGGAGTTATTCTGACCCTGCTCTAGGGTTATATACATGCATTGTACCATTCTAGTCTAACAAGTTCATTGGTACATGTATATATCTCAGGTCTCAGGTGAGCGTTTACAGGACCATTGGTCCTCTGGTTCTTATTTTTGCTCCAAAACATAGATTGTGGATACTCGTTAGAACCGCCTCGCCGAGGCGTATCTAACGTGTACCCACAATGTATGTTTTGAGCAAAATAGTATACGAAAAATATCAAAACATTTCTGTTGAAAATTTTCAATTTTTACAACTTAAGAAAAATCTATATATTACATGGTCGTGTTTTCGTCATGATCCAATAATTAAACAGACACAACAGAGTTACGATCCCAGTAGGCACGTGACGTCAGAATGACGTCAGATCGACGTCGATGCGACGTCATGACGTCGCATCGACGTTGATATGACGTCGTTCTGACGTCATGTGCCTGCTGGGATTAAGCGGCAGCAAAAAGCTAGTCATTCACACAATTAAACCGATTTTTATGATTTCAGTGTGTTTTAAATGCGAGTTTCAATGATTTATTAATGTCTCAATGAATATGATCAGTTATCATCAAATATCTGGTCTTCTAGTACGGAAAGTAAATGACTTTTATAGACACTCTGCCAGAAGTCAGAAGACGGATGAATGGGTTCCAAGTATTTGTGACGAAGACCAGTAGCTGGGACAACGAATTACCAGTATACACAGAAACAACTGATCAACCGGGACCAGTTATTGCAATAGAACTACGACCATGGGTTGCTGGACGGTAAGCAATTTTCATTTATTATAGGGATCAACCATGGTTTTCAGTGTTCAAACATTCGATGGATCACGAGGAAGGTGTTTGAACACAAGGCCGCAGGCCGCGTGTTCATACACCTTCCGAGTAATCCAGCGAATGTTTGAACACTGAAACAAACCATGGTTGATCGCTATTCTTGCATTTTCACTCCAAACCACTTAAAATCTCATGAAAATAACATTAACAACGTAAAAACTCACCGAAAACCGCGGAGCTTCTTCAACGTCGGCCATTTTGTTTCTACAAAACACATGACGTCACGTCGCATTGACCAATGACGTCGGCCAAAACCCATGTTCAAACGGCACGTGAATTTCATTATTTGAACATGGGTTTTGCAGTTTGAACACGGCTTTCGACCAATCGAAAACGGCTTCAAACAGCTATGCGCATAGATATCTATGCAAGAATATAGATTTAAGTCGAAGGTTCACCAACTTTTGTAAGCTTATAGTACACCAATAGTCCGTCGTCCGTCCGTCGTAAAAAAATTAAAAAAAAAAATGCTTCACGCCAATATTTACGTTAAAAGCCTTTCATTACGAAAACAAGCCCATGCAAGATACAAAGATTTTTAAAGTGGTAAAACATGAAAATTTTCAGTAGAAAAGTTTTGATATTTGAGCCGCATCGTGAGAAAACCGGATTTTTGCCTAGGCGAAAACAAAGGCGCAGATCAGCTTCGCGGTAACCGCGAAGCTGATCAGCGCCTTTGTTTTCGCTACTCGGATAGTACAATTCCTCTTCTACTTAAATCCGAAATTTCAAGCTTCTAGCTCTTTTCTGAGCTTGTACAGGCCGGTTTGTGTCGGACCTGTTCGGAAACCCCGAAGACCGGTTTTCTCGCGTCGCGGCTCATTTTATTCTCAGCGAGGTGGTTCTAACGAGTATCCACAGTCTATGTTTTGAAGCAAAAATAAAAAAATAGGTATACCCCAGCAAACCCCCAGTTTCTATGACGTCGCGCACGGTATAGTATCGTCGCGTAATATGTTCTCGATAGTCATATGTTCTCGATAGCTTTCGTTATGTTGTGAAGATTTCCCTTTGGCTGACGTCATATATTGTCTTGACCCCTTGTTTCACAGGACAATAAAAGTCCTGACAATTTAATCATAATTCAGCGATCAGAATGCTGAAAGTTAAATTAGATTTTAAGATTTGACAACATTTAGTTCATTTGAGCCCTTTCCCGCTATTTTCAAATTCTTATGACTTTGAACCCTAAGATTCAAGAAAAACTGACTCCTCGAACAGTCATGCATTTTTCGTCTGTTTTATTTACATCATGACGCTATAATTAGATACGAAAATTGCGCATGTCTTCCTTGCATTTTAAAAATACGGGAACAAAACGGTGGTATGGGTTCTTACGTTGCAGTTTTATGGGACGTTCAGAAATTGTAAAAACAGTACGATTTAGTTTCCAAAAAGAGCAAATTTGTAGACATATACCCTGAAGTTTTTTGAAAGACCTTACATGGTTGTGATACGTAAGGTTTTCTGGTGTAAATGGCAACTTGAGAAGGTGCAGTTCCGTTGACTTTCTATATACCAAAATGTTTGTTTTTATGAGTAGATCCCGAAAATGTTTCCTGCCATTTTTTCTATCAACTTTCAAGGTCAAGGTCAAAGGTCACGGCTTTGAAATTCGTATGACCTGTTATATGATCGTGACTATGCTTAGTATGCTATGAAACGATTGCTTAAAACAAGGTAATATGGAAAGTAAATATGTAACATCAATTCCAAATGGCATTTTGAAATGACCTTGACCTTTCATTTTGTAAGGTCAATGTCATTTATCCACTTTTTGTCAAAAATATATGCAAAAATTTCTAATAAAACATGCACATGTCGAAATAAGCAATAAATGAGTTGTATCTCAGACCTTCATTATGATAAGCATCTATGTTTGCTTTCATATTTGGTCACTTGAACCGTCAATCCTAATAGGTTGCCATAGCAACTAAAATTTACAGAAAGTCAAATAGAAAATTTTGGATATTTGACAATTGAAGAAATTTACGAGAATTCAAGTTTCTTATATCATGATACAAATATATATGATAACCTTGATTGTCGTACATCAAAATGTTTGTTGTTACGTATAGCTTTCAATACTGCTGTCTGCCATTTTCTTATTTACACTTTCAAGGTCAAGGTCAAAGGGCAAACGTCACATTCATAGAATTCATAGGATTTGTGGTAAAATCGTGTTTTATGGTTGATATTCGATTAATATTTAGTACAAAACGGGTTATGTGGAAAGTTAATACCAAACGTCAATCTTTAATGCCAGTTTCAAATGACCTTGACACATGCATTGGAAAGGTCAAGGTCATTTACTAAAAATTGTCAAAAATGTATGCATAAAATGCTTATAAACATGTGCGATCCGAAACAAGCACTAGATAAAATGTTTCCAATGTCTTTATTATGCTTAGCATCTATTCCTAATTTGTAATTTTGCCACTGGTACCGTCAATCCTGATCGGTTGCCATAGCAACGTAGAATTTTGGAAGACCAAATAGAGAATTTTGCATTTTTGGCAACTGAAGATCTTTTTGAAAATTCATGTTATGCAACAAACATATTTGATTGCTTTCATTTTCATACACCAAAATGTTTGTTTCGATGCATAGGTCCTGAGGTTTCAAATGTATTGCCTGCCAAATTCTCATTTACACTTTCAAGGTCACTGTCAAAGGTCAAAGGTCACAGCCAGAGAATTCATAGCTTGAGTACATGTGTCGTATATAAAGCTCATAGTAACTTCGTATTAGCGACGACTTGAATTTGTGCGAATAGTAGCAAAAAATAAGTTATCGCGAACATTTCCGAATCTACAGCATTCATAAAGATTAATGACAACTTTGGGAAATGGGAGAAAACCCGCAGAAATAAAAACACCACCATAAAAAGGTACAAGAAGGCAACGATCAGGAAAAGGCGCAATCAGAAAAAGATTCCCAATTCATAAACCGAGGTGGAAAAAAACTAAATTAACAATCAGATACATATACCATGAAAACATATCGTAAACCGAATGAGCAGCTATTTTTCCAATAGGTGGCCACTCAGTTACCTAAACTTAACTGTAAATATGAAAACATACATAAGACGCCAACAGCACAAACATTTAAACACCAAGACATAAAACAATAAGAACCATCACAGAAGTATCGCCTTGGAACGATCAGTAATATAAAATTACTGGCGGGCTTAAATCGATTTTACAGGTACCTAACCTCACCCTCAGCTTCTGCAGTGGTTCACAACATTTAGTTAGTTGTTCGGTCCTCGTGGTGAATCTCTAACTAGTCAATGAATCACCATTGACAAACAAATAAATCATGATAAACACCAGGATGAATAAAAAACGAGGACTCACAGATTGAGTAATCTGCCCGACGATGGAGATCCCTGGGCGCCAAATAACTTACTAACGACGGAGCAAAACAAAACCACCAGTTGAACCATGGTGGGTCAAGCAACAGACAAGAAGCTCCGGTCCCAACCACCTAAAATGAATAGCTTTATGTCGGGGCCATCATAGAGTCTGACGCCCGACCCACCGGCGTGCAAGCTAAATAAATATCTCTTGATTGCATGGACAAGTTTTCGTAATGAAGTACTAAATAAATATAATTACAAAGGGAACATATTATAAGCTACTACATTCGGTATGAAGAATATCAGGGTCTGATTGGAAAATAAAGATAAAAGACGTACAACTACGAGATTTAGGCAATATACTTCAAACAGTCAAACCCTGTCGGTAGCACTGGAACATACTGTGAATGGTTTTTTTTTTTTTTTTTTTTTTTTTTTTTTTTTTTTTTTCAGATTTGTAACAATTGTGATTCCCGGTCGTGAGGACTATCTTACACTTTGTGAAGTGGCAGTATTTGGAGGTAAATATGTCTATTACTTTTTGCTTGGCGCGACAGCGTCAAGCAATTGAAACGGAACGAGGATTTCTCCTCAATCTGTGTTTTTTTTCCTTCAATCTGTGGGGTTTCCCTTTGACATCCAGGGACCTGGTTCCTGTCGCAATGTTTTGCTACACTTCTTGCATAATAAAGCAATTGAAGACGGAAACCAGACTTGCTCTCCGATGACGTACTTGGATCTAACGTTAAACATTTAGCTGGCGTTCTGAACGGTTAATGCTAAAACCCGGAACTTTGTCCTAGGTCCGACCAAGTACGAAAGCTTGAAACCCACCGTAGCGAAAGTGTTCATGACCGATACGATCCATCGAGTTACCGAAAAACTCCACAAACCTACGAAAAGTTAAATTTGGTAAAGAGTTCAGAATATTATATTCTGAACACTCCCCAAGAAAACGTCTTTCATCCTCAACATAATGACTTTCACGAACTTACCATAGTCTCTGTCCTATGGTGGGTTTCGGGATTTCTCTTTCTCCCAAATGCTGTTTATAGGAATGAGTATAAAATTAATCCTTTGTCCTTTCTTGATTTTCAGATAATGCGTGTAACCTGGTTATGAAATAACACAACATCAAAACGAATGGGACTTGACGATTGTACAGAAAACACAGCTTGAGCATTTGGGAATATAACAAAATGAAATGCACTTTTTTGCTACAATGTTCAAAATACCAAGAGGAACGCAATTAGCTATTTTTGTATTTAGAGAATACATATGAACATTTACTGCATTATCAGATGATAATAAATTTATATGGCTCCTTACAAATGAAAATGAGGATGTAATGCAGAAAATGTCAAGTTTTATTTATACCTGTTTGGAAATCAGGAAGGTCCAGTTCTTAAGGGATATACAGTCACTCTCAAAATAAGTTAAAGATAACATTGAATATGAAATGCAGTTATTGACGTGATTTTGTATTTATGTATATAAATATGATCTATTTTATGTACAAATTTTTCATTAAGGACTCAGATTAAGGATTCACGTCTATTCAGTGAAACAGCTATATAAAGCATGATAGACATATTATTTTGGGAGAATTTCTAAGGTCAAAGCTTTTGTGTTTTGTTGTCTTGGTTTTGAATTAGTAATCAATTCATAAGTATTTTCAAAAAAAAAAAAAAAAAAAAAAAAAAAAAAAAACTAAAGGACATACACAGAATATTTTAAAATATGGTAGGCGTGTGTACTTTGTGATCATATGTATTGTTGTTTGTATGTATGTATATATGTATGCACTGTGTTATATAACCAAATAGAAATAAATAATATTCTATTCTATTCCTCGTTTTTATAGCTTCAACCCATCAATGTATTATTCTATAGCTATAATTGTAATAGAAAAGTTCCATGTAGCTATCCATCCGAGAAAAAAAGAAGTCCGGTTTTAAAAGATTGTTTATTCGTCAATATGATTATTTTAGGATGTAAAGCTGTAGACATACAAAAAGTAAATAGATTGTTTTTTTTCAACTGGGACACTTAAAAGTTTGAAAGTTACTAACGTTTCAAATTAAAAAGACTGCTTAGAGGCCATGTGTAGTGATTCGGTCGGCGGTCATCAGTCTGCGGTCTTTGCAAGCCTTAGGCATATTCGTCCCCAATTATTTCGATACAAATTGTTATTTCGGTTTCTAATCTATAAACGACATGCTTAAGACATGATTTCTATCATTGATCATGCCTGTAGTGCCTGTCTGTTCTTCATAATAATAATAGTTCATCGCGGTTTGTATTTAGCGCTACACTGCCGTGGTCACTTCAATAGTTTTTTTATGATAACCTCGAAGGTACGAATGAAGCCGAGATAGCCTGATTCTCTTTTCTCTTCTAATTGATTCGGTATCAATTAAGCATGGCACTGGTTCCTATTCCGAATATATTTACATATAACATAAACCTGATAACGGGAAACCAGCCGATAATGGCAACTATTTTTAGATTATTATTTATAGACCATAAATATTAATGATAACATGAGTAATGCCGTTAAAAGTCTGTCGGCCCCATTAGCTCAGTGTGTTAAGCATCGATCTTCTAATTAGACTCTTACAGGTTCGAATCTCACCGAGTATCCGCTATTCATTTTTTTTTTTTTTTTTTTTTTTTTTTTTTATCATAATAAGCCTCTTTTCTTTCTTCATTCGTTTTTATTCTTCCTTTTTTATGGAGTCTATTTAGCAGTACGCTGAAAAAAGTTGTTCAGTACTGGCGATAACTGGTAGACCTAGACAGATGAATGTTGCATTATCAAATGAGCCGCGTCACAAGAAAACCGGATTTTTGCCTATGCAAAAACAAAGGCGCAGATCAGCTTCGCAGTAACTGCGAAGCTGATCAGCGCCTTTGTTTTCGCTACACGGATAGTACACTTTCTATGGAGTCTATTTAGCAGTACGCTGAAAAAAGTTGTTCAGTACTGGCGATAACTGGTAGACCTAGACAGATGAATGTTGCATTATCAAATGAGCCGCGTCACAAGAAAACCGGATTTTTGCCTATGCGAAAACAAAGGCGCAGATCAGCTTCGCAGTAACTGCGAAGCTGATCAGCGCCTTTGTTTTCGCTACACGGGTAGTACACTTTCTCTTCTTATTGATCAGCGCCTTTGTTTTCGCTACACGGATAGTACACTTTCTCTTCTTATTAAATCCGAAATTTCAAGCTTCTATGCTGCTTCGGGGACTGGTCATGTTGGGATGTTGCCTCCATTTTACAGGACTTTTACCCAAAATGAGGATGTCATCACATCCAACAAGTGCTTGAAATATAACTATCCAACTAAGACACAAAATGCTTATACGTATGGATGGTTTGACTTGAAATGTTTCCTCGGCAGGCTCAGACAAGCGCGGTTAACCAGTAATCAGCCAGCAGTGTATTTAGCTTTACCTGAAGGCACAAGTAGCCTATATCTATTTCTTTAGGCCCCAATGGGAGGGGGGGCCCATAGTCTCTATGGTGAAAATAACAGTCACAAATGATTAGCGTGTGTCTAAGGTGTGTACAGGTCGTATAATAATCTCAGCATGCTGAAAATTTTGGATTGCATGTACTTTTGTACAGTTATGTTAAGCACACAATACAGTATAGGCGCGTATCAAACGTTTAATGTAACGCGTGTTGAACTTATTCGTATAAGACACATACCCGAGACACGTCGAGCTTTAAGCATGCTGCATGCTTAAAATACTTTAACGTACACCAAGCGTACAGAACGCACATGTACGAGGTTTGTGGACACCTTGGCTAGCAGGAAAAGTAAAGTGCTGTTGTTTAAGTTTTTTTGTTTTTGTATAAATATAAGCAGCAATATCTTATGAGCATATTTGAGGAATTTGTTTCAATATGAAGTATCAACACGTTAAATATGACATATTTTCTACTTAAACGTACGTAGGTCCACACGGGACAGGTGCCAAAACGTCAACAAAATATGACGATTTTCATATTGTGTTTTTTCCCTGTCAAACGGCACTTAAATATGTTATAACACCAAAATATTTCGTCCTAAAACCGTATAACACTGACTTCAGTTTCAGAAAGATTCCAACTTGGCGGCAGTGTTGTTTGATTTATGTGGAAAAAAATCAGAAGCAGACCGAAAAATCTGTTTGAAATAATGGCGTAATTTGACGTCGGAGAACAGCCGACGCCGATTGTATGTTTCGTTAAGGAAATCCTCCACAGATATGATGAAAATGTTACAAACAACAGAATCGTCATCGGTCTGTCAGTTACTATTTAGTTCTCAGTAGTTGTGGCACAGACGATTTTCAGCTGCTCAGAACTCCACCTATGATGATAAACGGAAGATCACCTGTCTGGCATGCTCGCCGCAAGAAATTGTTATACATGTTTAACAGGTGGACGAACAATTTTGCGAGAATTGGTACGGCGTATCTGCATTTGACAGCTGGATACACAGACATAAAAATGTTGACAGCCAAGGATCTTTTGTTAAAAAAAAAAAAAAAAAAAAAAAAAAAAAAAAAAAAAAAAAAAAAAACACCCTGAAACAAATGTATAACGTGCTGGCGGCTTAAAATGTCAAGTAACGTCATATAGAGACGTTGACCTTTGCCCCGCACTCGGTTCGGAAGTGCAGGGAAAAGGCTGTAGATGACGTGTTTTTGTCAGATTTCAATAAAATTTCTTGTATATTTGCTTATAAAATACTTTTGCAAAAGCAGATTATTCATTTTTCTGTTGAAAATATAAATGGTGTACACGAACTTTTCTGACAAACCACGTATGTATGTCTATGGAACTACATTGGTTGAATTTGCGGCATATTTTTCCACACGCTCGGTGCGCGCTTTGTCTTATACGTTATTGACTGCGATAGAAAATTGAAGCTATTGATATGACACTTGTGTCATATCTTTTCTTGTTACCGTTGTTTTATATGATACAACTTACAGCTTTTCAAAAACAAAGTAAGAACAGAACGTAATAGAATCGAATGGGTTATTACTCACCCACCCAGCTTGATACATTGTACAATTTGAGCCGCCGCATAAGAAAAACAACAATTTGAATACGCGAAAACAAACTGCGAAGCTGATCAGCGCCTTTGTTTTCGCTATATAGATGGTATATTTCCTCTACTTTCTAAATCCAAAATTTCAAGCCTCTAACAATCTTCTGTGACTGTACAGCCCGGTTTGTGTCGGTCCTGATCGGAAACCCAAATTGTTGGTTTTCTCATGTACAGGCTCATTTCTTTTAAAGCGTTTCTAAATCACAATGGCAGCGTCGCAAAAATATAGTAAATATAATAATAATAATAATAATAATCATAATAATAATAATAAAATAACTAAATAAAATTAGGAAAAAAATGTGAAACTGCACAGCTGATCAGCGCCTTTGATTTTGCTACACGGCTAGTACGATTCCTTTACTACTTGTACACAAAATTCCATGCTTCTAACCTTCTTATTTGAGTGTAAAGACCAGTTTGTGTCGGACCTGGTCGGAAACCATGAAGGCCGGTTTTCTTGCGTCGCGGCTCATTTTTAATGTTGTCTTGAGAATATGTGTTATTAATGTTTACTTGTATACTGGAAATAAGCATATATGTAGTATTTTCCATATATTGCGATGTGAAACACACCAAGCATTTTTCCTTTTTAAATTCTGAAATGACAGTAACGTCTGTGCCTCTTGTATCATTTGAATAGTGTATGAAGCTATCGACTAAAATGACAGAAAATGGCTTGCTTAAATCCAGACAAACATTTGCATTTTTCAAAAATCATGAAATTATGTCATTTGCCTGAAAGTCCACAGATAAGCGGAAAATCGAATTGAATTTGGATTTTTTGTGAGAGTCGGTCTTACAAACATTCTGACCAATATCATCAGGAAAACATGTCCGTGTAATATATACCCCCTTAAACCCCACTTTTATATAGTAAAACTGGGGTATACAGGGGTATACCTATTTTTCTTATTTTTGCTCCAAAACATGGATTGTGGGTACTCGTTAGAACCGCCTCGGCGAGGCGGTTCTAACGTGTACCCACAATCTATGTTTTGAGCAAAAATAAGAAAAATATCAAAAATTTTCTACTGAAAATTTTCATCATTTTTACAACTTTAAAAATTTCTATATATTGCATGGGCATGTTTTCGTAATGTGGACTTTCCATCGCCATTTTTTCCATTGTAAATTTTAATTTTGTAGTCACTGACCATGCGACACTTCTAAACGATATGAATGGAGCAGACATTCTCTGTTTTTGTTGAGTGCCATATCGTGCTTATTTAGCTAAGAAACATCATCTTAATATTGTCTTGATTATTTGGCATTTTTCGGACTACGCGTCTTTGGTTTAGACTACCCTGCTCTACATTCTTGAAATTACAGCTCAAGTGTCTGGTTTGACCAATGCTACATGTATGGGTCACTGCCGAAATGGTACAATATGGTTCACCTCCCCACTTTGAACGTTATCTCTTAAAGTCATATTTTATATGTAATTATACTGTGGTATACTAGTATAGTCCATTAGCTGTCTATAAAAACTGGTGTTTTGCTATATACCTTTAAACAACAAAAATAATCTGAGGTATGGTGCATCTTGAATGGTTATCTTATACATAACTAATCTATATTTTAACAATTTTTACACTTTGAGGTTAAAAACTTTCTTTTAAAAAATGACCATTTTACATGTCAATTTGGCTGTAATATATATGGGAGTAAATAAATTCATGTAATAGCCTAGAAATATGCTTCTTTGTATGTAATACCGCTATCCCTTGTTGGTTAAGTCTGCATTTTAAATGCACACGAACGCTAGCTCAAACCAAAGAACTGGCCAGTGTTCCAAAGCAAGACTCTGAGCAGTACGTTTTCTTCAAAGCTGTGCGCATGGGAACAGCAAAGTCCCAAAGCGATATACGCATGCTAAGTGGAGACATTTACAGTGGAAACACACACCATGATGTAGGGTTTAAAATGCCATGGCTATTATGCGAAAAAATGCATTCAAAATATTTTAGTACCGGTATAATTGTTAATCAAACTTATTCTCTTTTTTATTCTGCTAGAAGAAAAAAAATGCGTCCTAAAACTTTGCCAGAAAAATCGGATGTGATTGCGAAAATCTAAACGTATTTTGAAGCATTGACTCTGACAGTGAGGATACAGAGGCATGAGGATCAATCGAGTCTGATGATGACACTAAAGCTCAATGAAAGTGGTTACTTTAAACTTTATTGAAAAGTTCATTTTCATGGTTTCGAACATTCACTTTGCTGAACAGTATACTATTGAATTAAATTAATTTGCCAATTGAAATTTCATTGAATGGGATGTGTGCATGGGCGGTGCATATAGCTGTTACAATAATTCGAAGTACTTCCCTTCATCCTGTCTTAATTTATTTGTATTAAGTTTCATAGACAAAAGCAAAAAATCAACAAGTGAAAGTTCTGAAAACCAGTTTCTCTGAAAATCAGTTTCAATTTATAATATGTATTGGTATAAAAATAACATTAATTGTGTCACTAATAATAAGCCAGATATTCCGCAAAACACCAGTTTTTACTGACAGCTAATTGACTATACATGATACTAGAAAAGAGCCCGCGCAAGCGCGGAATTGTATTGCTTGCGCAAGCGCGCAAGCGCCGAAGATGTATTTGTTGATGTTACATGGTCAGGCTGTATTTCTATAAACCAATTTAATATAGAATTTAAAGTAAGATCTCATTTAGGCAATACGAATTTTTATCATATTCATCTATATAATCTCACTCGTTTCGGTAATTTCTATTTTCTATATGTATATTGTGTTACTTCTTTAATTACATTTGCATGTCTGACAAAAATAGTGCTTATTTGATAAAATCATATAACATTTTCATACTCTTCATATTGAATCATGCGACTTTTTGCGTTGGTAGATTTGCCCTTGCTGTATTTTGTCTGCATCCTTTGCTACCTCATGTTGGTAACATTGGTATCATTAGTAAATGGTCTACCAATTGTACCATTTCAAGTTTACCGATGGTAAGAAGTCCGAACGCACGCTTTGTGTCGTCTCGTGAGCGCATAAATTTAACCAATCACTATGGGCGTAATATATTATCTTAATGACCCGAGCATTTTGATTTGCTGTCAAAATGTACATGATGTTTGGAGAATATAGAGCAGAAAATTTCATTCATATCAAAATATTTAAAAACTTGAAAATAACAAAAAGAAGTTGAGACCGAAATTATCAATGAGGGCAATATATTCACACTTCCATACCAAAAACACGCTGGTCAAATGTACCGTTTCCAACTTTACCCGTCTAATTCGCTCCTTTAGTACAGTGAACTCGACAATGGAGAATCATCGACAATGGCGAATCACTCGTAAAGATATTGCAGAATTTCTTGAAACGTTGACCAAATATCATTCATTATATAACTCGGTCATTTACTTTCATCTATGCCTTGAGGTTTGGTAAAGGAATGGAGTCAAAATTCCACCGGACAATAAAATCAGGGTTGCTGAAACGCTTGACCCCTTAACTAAGATGCCTAGTTTATTGTTCTACAAAAGTGACGTTCAGATATAACGTGTTTCTTACATCGTTTCTTAGCATTCGATTATGACCACCTTTGCATTACTTTAATGCCTTATATCCCTGGTTATGCAATATGCCTGTTTTTGATAAAATGTTTGACATTGAAGGTAGATATAAGCGGGGAAGGATGTACATGTAAATTCGACAATAGCGAATCATACTTTGTGTGGTGAAAAGAATGTGCACAAAGTACTGATAATCTACCTTTGGAAGGCTTGCCCAGGTACCATTTGGTTTGGTCAATGGCATAACTAATATTGATGCAAGTCATGGTTTAATCTTCTTGCTTTTAGGCTTACATTGAATCATTACAGCAATAAAACGTGCTTAAATCGTTATAATTGACCTTTCGGATATGGCATTTTCTGTTGACAGTGAACGAAAAGTACAAAAGCAAATTAACACAATATTATCGAACACCATTTAGTTTCGCATGATGATGGCATCATTTGTGTGCAAAAATGCCCTTCTAAAATGGTTTCTTTTGGGCTATAGACTATTTGATTCGCCATTGTCGAGTTTGGTTCGCCATTGTCTTATGCGGTTGGTATGATATCAACAGAGTTATCTCCCATTAAGAAATTGAATGAATTAAAATTATTATTTTCCTGTAAAGCTGAGGTATGTTAGATGTTCTTCGTACCAAATAGAATAACATTCCTATAGTCGTGTTTAAAATAATAGCGTTTGACCTCTTAGTGATTCGCCATTGTCGAGTAAACTGTATTATAGATATGAAACTAGACTTATAAAGTCTGATGAGATGAAATTTTATTCATATTCATCCTTTAGAACTTTATAATATGACTGCAATAGCTATTCTTCTCAAACACTTCACTTCTCTATGGCTATCTCATCAGACTTATCAGATCTGGCCAGTGTTTATGCAACAAATCTGTTTATTGCCCATCTGTATAACAACACCATTAACTACTAACAGCAGCAGTCAAACTCTGACCACAAGACAGATTAATTACCCAAGTAAAATTTCCCACAGATGTTATCAGTGAGGAAATTGGGTTTCTGGCACTGAGAACATATTGCCTTTCATTTTAGTTTTCATTTCATTTTCGGCTGAGTTTCATTTCAAATCATACCACTATGCCAGTTTTCAACATGGGATAAAAAAATACATACTCATATGGAAATATTTTGGATTTGGATTTTGACAAGATGTAATAATATATCATAATGAGTAAAAAGTATTACAATTATATATGCTATAAAAGGAAGATTTCAACATGAGTACACAGGCACCGACGAAAGAACTTAGTAGAGTTCATCTAACACCCACCAGCAAAAGGATTTTATGTGTTATATGTGGAAAACAAAGTAAAAACAAGTATGAAAGGTTGTTACTTTTCAATAAAGGTGCAAAGACGAGTCATTGTGAATTGATTGAAAAGCATCTACGAGTCGAAATTTTAAGTTCTGTAAGCTACTCTGACCATGTGTGTCGCAACTGTATAAGGAAATTAGTAACAATAGAGAATAGTGTATTGAAGCTTGTGTCTACATTTAATGAGACACGTGAAAGTCTAGAAACAAGTCATGGAAGACAGAGCAAAAAGCGAATGTCCTCAGACAGTGAACCCAGCTCTAAACGTCCACTACTATTTTCTACACCAGATACTCGACAGAGCCAGTCAGATTTGGTAAGTAAGTAAGTAAGTAAGTAAGTAAGTAAGTAAATTCTTTATTTAACGAGGGTGACCCAATTGGCAGAACCAATCTTCCTCGGGGCCCTCAAAACATGGTACATGTAACAACAAACATGGCAATATACAATCAAAGCATTAAATTCAAAAGCACGTAAAATGTGAAACTTGATAGGAAATAAGACAGACAGACAGACAGACAGACAGACAGGCAGGCAGGCAGGCAGGCAGGCAGGCAGGCAGGCAGTCAGTCAGTGAAAGGGAGACAGACAGACAGATAGACAGAAAGGGAGACAGACAAACAGGTGGGCAGACAGATTGACGGACGGACGGACAGACAGACAGACAGACAGACAGACAGACAGACAGACAGACAGACAGACAGACAGTATATGTGTACAATATACGTCTCATTTGCGGTGGAGGTACAGATTAATAACTAAACTATCAATTAATGTAGAAGCCACTCAGTACACCTATTAACGAAAATTTGTAAGGATGAGGAATCCTTTATACTGACAGGGATACTATTCCAAATAATTACACCTGAATAAGTCAAGCTACCTTTAAAAAGATTACATTTTGCTAGTGGAACTACAAAATTTTTATTTGCGACAGACCTTAAATTGGAAGTTGTATTATCAAGATTTGCATCTCGCATTAAAGACATTTCATTCAAATAACTAGGGGCCAAATTGTTGTGAATTTTATACATAATTTTTAGCTCACCTGAGCCGAAGGCTCACAGGTGAGCTTATAGTATACCCATGCTCCGGCGTCCGTCGTCCGTCGTCGTCCGTCGTCGTCGTCCGTCGTCGTTCACAATTTCAAAGATCTTCTCCTCTGAAACCGCTTGGCCAATCAAAGCCAAACTTCATGTGGAGCATCCTTAGGAAGGGGGAACGAAAGTTTATATAAATGGTCCAGGTCACATGACCAAGATGGCCACCATGGCTATAAATAGCAAAAACCTTTAAAAATCTTCTTCTCCAGAACCAGTGGGCCAATTTCCACGAAACTTGGTATGTAGCATCGGGGAAGCGGGCCCATCATAGTTTTTATAAATCATGACCCTAGGATGACCTTGACCTATTTTACGGCAAGGTCAACTTAGGTCGCCAATGCATTTGAATGGGAAAAAAATTGCAAAAATGCTATTTAATGGATAAAACTTACTGGGAATAGGCAAATGGACAGAAGATTAATGTAAATGGAAAATTTTAGCCCCTGGGGGGTTGTCTGCCCCTGCCCCGAGGCTATATACATGTATATTTCCATAATAATGAAACATCTTCTCCCCCGAAATCGCTTGGTCAATCAAGGCCAAACTTCATATGGAGCATCCTTGGGAAGGGGGAAAGAAAGTTTATATGAATGGACAAGGTCACATGACCAAGATGGCCACCATGGCTATAAATAGAAAAAACCTTTAAAAATCTTCTTCTCCAGAACCAGAAGGCCAATGATTTTGAAACTTGGTGTGAAGCATCAGTGACTGGAGCTCTACAAAGTTTATATAAATCATGACCCTGGGATGACCTTGACCTATTTTATGGCAAGGTCAACATAGGTCGCTAATGCATTTGAATGGGGAAAAGTGTTAAAATGTCATTTGTAGGGAAAAACTTGCAGGAAATGGGCAAATGAACTTGATATTTATGATTCTGAAAAAATTTGGACCCCGGGGGTCTGTCTGCCCCCACCCCGGGGCAATATACATGTATATTACAGTGATATTCAAAGATCTTCTTCTCTGAAACTGCTTGGCCAATCAAAGCCAAACTTTATGAGGAGCATTGTTAGGAAGTGGGAATGAAAGTATATATAAATGGTCAAGGTCACATGACCAAGATGGCTGCCATGGCTATAAATAGCAAAAACCTTTAATAATCTTTTTCTCCAGAACCAGAAGACCTTTGATTTTGAAACTTGGCATGAAGCATCAGGCAATGGAGCTCTACAAAGCTTATATAAATTGTGACCCTTGGATGACCTTGATCTATTTTACGGCAAGGTCAACTTAGGTCGCCCATGCATTTGAATGGGGAAAATTGTTTAAATGTCATTTGAAGGGCAAAACTTGCAGTAAATTGGCAAATGGACTGAAGTTTTATGTTTTCAAAAAGAAATTGACTGCAGGGGTTGCTCTGACCCGGCCCTGTGGTTATATACATGTACATTACCATTCTAGTCAAACAAGTTTATTGGTATATATCTCGGGTTTCAGGTGAGCGTTTATAGGACCATTGGTCCTCTGGTTGCTTTACTGAGGAGAATACTTTGATCAAATGACAACATCTTTAATTTTTCGAGTGCCTCGGGCAAGCCATTATATTCATGCCCCAGAATCAGCTTGCATGCCCTTCTTTGCAATCTAGTTATTTTGCTTATATTCGTGCTGGACGTGTTACTCCAGATTAAACTACAATAGTCAATGTGAGGTTTGATATACGCATTGTAGAAAAGTACTCTGT
Organism: Rugalucina vietnamica; assembly: GCA_964017185.1. Taxonomy (NCBI): domain Eukaryota; kingdom Metazoa; phylum Mollusca; class Bivalvia; order Lucinida; family Lucinidae; genus Rugalucina; species Rugalucina vietnamica. Next base: position 39,129,430 of record OZ024880.1, on the reverse strand, counting down.
GTTCAATAGATAGATAAATTCTTATTTTGCTCAAAAGCCACAAGTGTGAGGACAATTTTTTAAGACAAAAAATTAAAGTGATCGTTCCACGTCAGATTATTGTCAACATGAATACCCAAGATTTTGTCACACGTGGTAATATCTATATCAATATCATTGTACTGGAGGTTCAAAACCGCATTATTCAAGTTCATTCGCTTTTGCCTGCTGGTTATAAGCATGACTTTGGTTTTATCTGTGTTTAAAATCATGCCATTTTCTCGACACCATATTTGAAGGCAGTCAAGAGACTTCTGCAAATTTCTTTCTAGCATTAATTTATCACTGCCACTATAATATATAGTAGTATCATCAGCATACAAATCAATTGTAGATGTATTGTTTTGTAAGTATAAAGGCAAGTCATTAATAAAAATCAAAAATAGTAATGGACCTAAAATAGACCCCTGGGGAACGCCATGTATAACATCGGATGTAGATGATAGATGATTATTCAAAGATACACGCTGTTTCCGATTACATAAATAAGATTCAAACCAAGATAAGCACGAGTCATTGCATTTATAACATTTTAATTTTCTTAAAAGAATTTCATGGTCCACTAAATCAAAAGCCTTACGAACATCAACTAAAACACAGCCTACTATCTTTCCTTCGTTTATAGCCTTAAGCCAAGAATCTACCATGAGAATAAGAGCGGATTCAGTCGAGTGCCTCGGACGAAATCCACTTTGAGACTTGTGTAATAAGTTAAAATCATTCAAATATTGAGAAAACTGCTTTTCCACCCATTTCTCAATAAGTTTTGAAATTGTTGGCAATATTGAAATTGGTCGGTAATTATTAATATCATCTTTATTTCCAGATTTAAACAATGGTTTTACCTTAGCTTCTTTCCATAAATCTGGGAATTGACTTAATGATATGCTTTTATTAACCATGTATAAAATACTTGGTGTTATGACATCTGCAGACAATTTTAGAATTTTTGGACCTATATTACTTATCTATGCTCATCATGGGAAACACTGCATTGTCAAATGAAAACAATGCGAACCATATATGCAGATACACTGCGCAATGATTTAACTGAAAAATTTACATTTGAAAGAGATACTGTTTTAAAATATTTGCACAAACAATGCCATGCTAGAAGAAAAACAGTGTACTTTAAATTTCACAGCAAATAACAATACCAGCCACATCATAAGAAAACCAGCTTCATGCAAATAAACAACAAAACAACATAGATCAGCCGTGAGGTAGCTGCACAACTGATCATGGCCTTAGTTTTAATTACACTGATTCATAAATCCCAACATTCAAAGGTCTAGCCTTTTTCTGTCACTCTACAGACTGATTTGGATTTTGTGAAATAACCCATAGACTGGTTTCCTTGCGATGTGGCATATAGATGTTTGAGTCAGCTTAGTATAAAATGTGGAGTGGCATATTAGCTTAAGATAAAATAAGGCATGGATAGTTGGTATGGAATCTAAAGACAACATCTACGACTGATATCAGTCTAATGTTTGAGTCAGCTTAGTATAAAATGTGGAGTGGCATATTAGCTTAAGATAAAATAAGGCATGGATAGTTGGTATGGAATCTAAAGACAACATCTACGACTAATATCAGTCTAATATGAAACATGCCACAGCGATGCTTATCAAATGTTGAGTAGCTAGCCTAGAGGGAACAATCGCAATTTTGAGTTAATGCAGCTACGGGGAAGGGCGGGGATTATGACTTTTCAGCTCTTGGTGCCCTGCTATGAGCCCTACCCCCAGGGGGCAAAACTTTGATCTTTGTCCCGCCCTGGGGTAAGGATCCTAATGACAGACCCCGTCATTTCCCCTGCACTCCGGGGACACTCAAAAAGTAATTGTCCCACACTTTAGCTCGGCTATCCCCCACCCTTCCCCGTAGGTGTGGGGGGGGGGGGGGCAATGGTTACAAATATTGAGATGATTATTATAGATCTATTATGATCGTAGTAGACTCATGTCACAGATTTACCGATGTAAATCTGAATGGCAAGCCTATTCCTAATATATTCATTTCATTCTTAATTTTAACGGTAAATCTGTGACATGAGCCTACTACGATCAGAATAAATTTAGACTTGAATATATATATTCAATATATCATATTGGTCACTTTTATTTTGGTTTACTGAATAAATATGAATGAGCTTCTTTGAGCGTGAACACACGTAACATATTTACCGTTATAAACACGAATAGCAGGTACTCGTATGTTCCCATTCGTTAAGTTCATTTATTTCATTGCGATTGTAATTCTTGATTGTCTTCTTTTACCCGATGTTGCACATTTAACGATTGCATGATTTTGCTAGGCCAGTCAGAGTGGCGGAGCGACTTCATTCGACATCATTTACGTCGTCATTAACACACGTTGACGCGACTTTGGTCACGTGTCACTTTTCTGATAAATCCAAAATGAGATATTATTATTAACCAAAGAATAATATAATATGCAAATATTATACTGAAAATATGCTCTTCACTTGTCAGGAAATAAAGAATATTATTAGCTTTCTCCGGATAATAAAAAAAAAAACACTAATAGAGTTTCGTTTTTCCTCTTCCAGCTCAAAATCTGAATTGCAATCCTTAGTGATATCGGAGGTCTACGCCGTAAGAAAAGGTACAAGTAGGCAAAGATCAGGAAAAGGCGCAATCAGAAAAAGACTCCCACTCCAAAAACCGAGGTGGGAAAAAACCAAACTAACAATCAGGTACTTATACCATGAAAACATTTCGTTTATTTATACTCCGTTAATAACGATTATATGTGGCTGATTTTCGGTAATTCCAAACTGACTCTGTTTGTATGTAATATTCTTTCCACAAAAGTGGGGGATATTGGTATACAAAATATCGTATCCCTTTCAAAACATACGAACTCATCGGAAATCATCTTTTTAGAAAATGCAAAAAATATCTGTTGATATTTTCAATATCTTTTTTTTATTGATCCTGTTTGTTGTGTCAGTAGTTGCTATTTCAGGTAATACTTTTTTCTATAGTTGAAAAACTGAAAAGTTAGAATGTAAAAATATAAGACATGAAATAGTTGTCATCTTTATTTAATATTATAATAAGAAATGAATACAGAGAATGAGTGTGTAATAAATGGTGTAACTATATTGTAAACAGAAAACTATATATATATATATATATATATATATATATATATATATATATATATATATATATATATATATATATATATATATATATATATATATATATATATATATATTGGGAGAAATAGGACAAACATCAAACAAAAATCTTCCCGGTGGCACTGGATCCTAAGAAAGGATTCGAAAATGATTGAGATAAGTATATAGGGGGATTAAACCATTAACAGTGCAAGAATAAATCAAACTAAGCGCGCTTTCGGCTTTCGCCTTCTTCAGAGTCAATATGTATTTACAGGTAAAAACTGGAAAAAAATGAAAATAGGTAAATAAACAAAATAAATAAAAAACAATGCAAAAATACACAAATACACAAAAAGCACATGAAATGTGACAAAAGTTGACACCACTGTATGTTCGGCAGTGGGTAAACGACTTAAAATTAATTCATGAACGCCCTTTGAAAGGGCCCAGTATCTGCTAAAAATTGCGGCAAAAATTGCGCGTCACTTTACTACATAAGGTCAGTGCTTTTTGTGTATTTGTGTATTTTTGCATTGTTTTTTATTTATTTTGTTTATTTACCTATTTTCATTTTTTTCCAGTTTTTACCTGTAAATACATATTGACTCTGAAGAAGGCGAAAGCCGAAAGCGCGCTTAGTTTGATTTATTCTTGCACTGTTAATGGTTTAATATATATATATATATATATATATATATATATATATATATATATATATATATATATATATATATATATATTGGGAGAAATAGGACAAACATCAAACAAAAATCTTCCCGGTGGCACTGGATCCTAAGAAAGGATTCGAAAATGATTGAGATAAGTATATAGGGGGATTAAACCATTAACAGTGCCATTTTTAGCAGATACTGGGCCCTTTCAAAGGGCGTTCATGAATTAATTTTAAGTCGTTTACCCACTGCCGAACATACAGTGGTGTCAACTTTGTCACATTTCATGTGATTTTTGTGTATTTTTGCATTGTTTTTTTATTTATTTTGTTTATTTACCTATTTTCATTTTTTTCCAGTTTTTACCTGTAAATACATATTGACTCTGAAGAAGGCGAAAGCCGAAAGCGCGCTTAGTTTGATTTATTCTTGCACTGTTAATGGTTTAATCCCCCTATATATATATATATATATATATATATATATATATATATATATATATATATATCAGAAATCATTCTACGAAATCATAACCAAAAAGTTACATCAGTCAAGTCATCTTTGCAATAAAAGTTTGGAAACATGTTTTTGGGAAATAGTATGAATTATTTAGTGACTATTTCGATACTATTTGTAATTTATATGTGCAAAGATATGTTGTATAATTAAAAAAAACACTCGGAAGACTATTGAATATTATTAGAATCTATTTCACCTTCCAGTGTAAAATTTCGTCAACATCAAAATTAAAACTATAAATTCTAGATTTTGTTTCCTCTTGATCTTCTACCCTGATCATCAGGAAAACATGTCCGTGAAATGAATACCCCTTTAAACCCCATTTTTATGTAGAAAAACAGGGGTATGCATAGGTATACCCATTCATCTTATTTTGGATTCAAAACATAAATCGTGGGCACTGGTTAGAACCGCCTCGACGAGGCAATTGAAGAACCAAGAATTCTTGTATTTGTTAATGACGAACAAACCGACTAAAAACTTTAAAAAAATGTAAAAGTAGGCAAAGATCAGGAAAAGCCGCAATCAGAAAGAGATTCCCACTCCAAAAACCGAGGTTGGAAAAAAACTTAATTAACAATCAGGTACTTACACTATGAAAACATATCCCAACAGCTGGCCACTCAGTTACCTAAATTTTACTAAAAATATGAAAACGTACATGAGGTGCAAACAGTACAAAATCTTAACGCCAAGATATAAACACTAAGAACCATCACAGAAGTATCGCCTTGGAACGATCAGTAATTTTAAATTATTGGCGGGCTTAAACCGGTTTTACAGGTAATTAAGCTCACCCTCAGCTTATGCAGTGGTTCACAACATTTAGTAAGTTGTTCGATCCTCGTGATGAATCTCTATATAGTCAATGAATCATCAAGGACAGAAAAATAAATCATGATAAGCATCATGATGAATCCAAAACGAGGAATCACAGATTCAGTTAGCTACCCGACGATGGAGATCCCTTGGCGCTCAAAAAATTACTGAAAATCCGGAGCAAAAGTTGAACCCGGTTGGCCAAGCAAGTCGAGGCCATCATTGAGTCTGACGCCCGACCCACCGGTGTGCAATAAAAGAAGGCATCATTATCAACAGCCATGATTGGGTTAAACACTAAGCATGCAGACTGTCGCATAACATTTAAGTTACATCCTATACGCCTGTAACGTAATATAATTTGTCTGAACTATAAAGAAAAAAAGCATTCTTTCCTATAAGTTTCTTAAATTTGTAAATCAAGTCACCATAAAATTCTGGTTCACGACTAAAAAGGTACAAGTAGGCAAAGGTCAGGAAATGCCGCAATCAGAAAGAAAATCCCACTCCAAAAACCGAGGTGGGAAAACCTAAATAGACAATTAGGTACTTATACTATGAAAACATATTGTAAGCCGAGTGAGCAGCTATTTCCTAATAGGTGGCCACTTAGTTACCCAAACCTAACTAAAATATATGAAAACGCAAATAAAGTGCAAACAGCACAAACATTCAACACCAATACATAAAACAAAAATAACCACAACAGAAGTATCGCCTTGGAACGATCAGTAATATAAAATTACTGGCGAGCTTAAACTAGTTTTACATGGCCATAACCTCACATTTAGCTTCTGCATTGTTTCACAACATTTAGTCAGTTGTTCGATCCTCGTGGTGAAGCTCTAACTAGTCAATGAGTCATCAAGGAAAAACAAGTAAATCATGATAACCATCATGGTGAATAAAAAACGAGGACTCACAGATTCAGTAAGCTGCCCGACGATGGAGATCCCTGTGCGCTTACTAAAAATCCGGAGCAAAAGAGAAAAAAAAAAAACATCAGTTGAACCCCGGTGGATCAAGCAACATACAAGAAGCTCCGGCCCCAACCAACTAAAATGAATAGCTTTATGTCGGGACCACCATAGAGTCTGACGCCCGACCCTCCGGCGTGCAATTAAAGAAGGCAGCATAGTTATCAAAAGGTACAAGTAGGCAATGATCAGGAAATGACGCAATCAGAAACTCCATAGACCGAGGGGTGGGAAAAAACTAAAATGACACTTAGGTACTGATACCAAGAAAACATATCGTAAGCAGTGTGAACAGCTATTCCCCAATAGGCGGCCACTCAGTTACTCGAACTGAACTAAAAACATGATTACGTACATAAGGCTCAAACAGCACAAAAATTCGACTCCAAAACACAAAACAATTAGAATCACAACAGAAGTATAGCTTGGAACGATCAGTAATGTAAAATTACTGGGGGGCTTAAACCGATTTTACAGGCGCCTAACATCGCCCTCAGCTTCTGCAGTGGTTCAGTGAAATGTTTACAAGAAATAAGGAAATCATGTAAGGAATTTTTATACATAGGTATCAACATGAATCACATACGTATAACGGAAAGCAGGGTGAGCAGCTATTGAAGGTAAGATGGTCACAGTGCTAGCTTGTACAGAACAAGTAAAATGCAGAGGGCTAAGTGAACAGCCAAATGATACTCGGGTGGCCACAAAGTCATGCAACATAAAACTCATAAATGGAATAACTTGGATAAATGTTAACCACAACAGCAGTGCCGCCTTGGAACGGTCAGTTATAAATAACTGGGGGGCTTAAACCGGTTTTACAGGCGCCTAACCTCACCCTCATCTTCTGCAGTGGTTCACAACATTTAGTTAGTTGTTCGGTCCTCGTGGTGAATCTCTAACTAGTCACTGAATACAAGTCAACCAACCGTGATTTGGTTAAAAAAACTTAGCATGCAAACTGTCGCATAACATATCCTTACAGTTATATCCTATACGTTTGTAACGTATAATGAGTTTTCTAAAATGAAATGAAAAAGCATCCCTTCCTACCAGTTTCTTAAATTACAAACCACGTCACCATAAAATTCTGGTTCCGAACGAAAGGCCCTCACGTAAAAGCGTTTTTAACCCAACATTAAATTTGGAAATCAATTCATAGCGTCTGCTATAACAAAATAGAATTTAGAACATGTTTTTTTTTTTTTCGAAGTTTATGATACCGATAGCCCAGCTGGAGAAGTTTGGCTGTTAAACATTTAAAAGCTAGAAGTCACACACACACACACACACACACACACACACACACACACACACACACACACACACACACACACGTTTGATGGAAATGTTTTGAAAAACTTAGATTGTTTCGAAAAACTTAGATAATTGTCTATTTGGTGTTTTCCAACCTCGGTTTTTGGAGTGGGATTTTCTTTCTGATCATTGCCTACTTGTACCTTTTAAGTCGTGAACCAGAATTTTATGGTGACTTGGTTTACAAATTTAAGAAACTTATAGGAAATAATATTTTTTTCTTTTTAGTTCAGACAAATCATAATACGTTACAAACGTATAGGATAAAGTTAAACGTCTGCACGCTTAGTATTTAACCCAATCATGTTTGATAACTTTTCTGCTTTAATTGCACACCGGTGGGTCGGGCGCAGACTCTATGATGGCCCCGACTTAAAGTTATTCATTTTAATTGGTCAGGGCCGGAGCTTCTTGCCTATTGCTTAGCCCAAAGGGGTTCAACAGTTTTGCTCCGGATTTTCAGTAAGGTATTGTGCGCCCAGGGATCTCCATCGTCGGGTAGCTTACTGAATCCGTGATCATGATTTATTAGTTTGTGCTTGATGATTCAATGACTAGTTAGAGATTCGCCACGAGGACCGAACAACTAACTAAATGATGTGAACCACTGCATAAGCTGAGGGTGATGTTAGGTGCCTGTAAAGCCGGTTTAAGCCCGCTAATAATTTTATATTACTGATCGTTCCAAGGCAATATTTCTGTAATGGTTCTTAGTGTTTATATATTGGCGTTGAATTTTCGTACTGTTTGCACCTTATGTACGTTTTCATATTTTTAGTAAAATTTAGGTAACCGAGTGGCCACCTATTGGGAAAGTAGCTGCTAACTCGGCTTACGATATGTTTTCATAGTGTAAGTACCTGATTGTTAATTAATTTTTTGCCCACTTCGGTTTTTGGAGTCGGAATCTCTTTCTGATTGCGTCTTTTCCTGATCATTGCCTACTTTTACCTATTTAGTTTTAGTCGGTTTGTTCGTCATTAACAAATCAAAGAATTCTTGGTTCTTTCTTCATTTGCCTCGGCGAGGCTGTTCTAATCAGTACCCACAATCTATGCTTTGAATCAAAACTAAGAAAAATGGGTATACCAATGCAACCCCCTGTTTTATACATAAAAGTGGGGTTTAAGGGGGTATTCATTTCATGGACATGTTTTCCTGATGATCAGGGTAGAAGATCAAAAAGAAACAAAATCTAGAATTTGTAGTTTTAATTTTGATGTTGACGAAAGATAACACTGGAAGGTGAAATAGATTTTAACAATATTTAGTCTTCCGAGTCCTTTTTTTAAATTATACAACATATCTTTGCACATATAAATTACAAATAGTATCGAAATAGTCACTAGATAATTCATACTATTCCCCCAAAACATTTTTCCAAACTTTTATTGCAAAGATGACTTCATGTATTTTTTTGGTTATAATTTCGTAGTATGGTTTCTGATTTTCTTTTTTTTTTTTTTTTTTTTTTTTTTTTTTTCTTTATTTTCTTAATTTATTTTTTTTTTTATAGTTTTCTTTTTACAATAGAGTCACAACATTTATTACACACTCATTCTCTGAATTCATTTCCTACAATATTGAATAAAGATGAAAACTATTTCATGCCTTATATTTGTACATTTCTAACTTTTCAGTTTTTCAACTATAGAAGAAATCCGTGATCCACCCCTGCCCTGCATCCATTTTTGTACTAAGGCTGAAAATTTTGTGTCTTTTTGAGCACTCTTTACAAAGCGGCTGTTCCAATATGAAACTAAACATGTCAGTGCTATTTTGCAAGAAAACTAATATTCCACCAGGACGCTTGTAAGAAGAAAGATTCTATGTGGGTTCCTTCATGAGGTAAGCATGTCCTAAAGCAATGTGGAGTCACCTCTCTTAAATGTGGGTTGGCAATTCATCATAAAGTTTCATGATTTGTTCCCCTTCACAGAATACAATAGTGGACTACATTTATTGTTAGGTAATGACTCACCTCCTCTTCTTGATATTCCAAACCTCTTCTACAGGGTTTAAGTCATGGAAATTAACAACATGCCAATAAAGGGTGCGAGAAGAATTAGTGTATATGCAAGGCAATGTTCTTTGTATTAATTCTAAAACCACAAAAACATTCTTGATGTTAGAGAAACGTCTGTGTTTGAATGTCTTGGTGGTTCCCTTGACTTAAACCCTATACAGCAGGTTTGAAATATCATGATTATTGTAACACTTTTACTAGGAACGCTTGTCCTAAGGTGCATTAACCTGCATAGTATTTCCTGATAAGTAAATGGTCTAATAAAACCGAACTATGATGGACACTCTGTCAGGGTTCAAAAGAAAACAACAATAATAGTCCATCTTAGGTGGACAGGTTTACTGATTCTGCTCAATCATTCTGTCAGGAAACGCCACAGAATGATTGTGCAAAACGTGACCGAGGTGAATATAAGGAGCATAGATCTGTTGCTTGGGCAGATTACATTTGATATCTCACTCGGTGTGTACGCAACGTTGTTCTGGCATTATGTAAAATATAGATGAAAACTATACGATCACTTTGTTTTATTGAGTGCTGTCCCTCATAGAACCGCCGAAGTGTGACATCGGGGTTCCTTTGGACTATGCAAAGTGTGACATCGGGGTTCCTTTGGTGTAACTGTACTGGGGGATTGTGTCCCGGTCGAGGAGCCTGCGGTAGGATCACCACTCCCGTACCAGCTCGCCGATCAAGCGGAACGACCAAAAGGGCGTCGCGTCTTAAGAATTCGGTATACGGAGTCGTACGAGGCGAAACTGCGTGAACTAAGTCGATGGATTAATGAGCTGGAGTTAACTCCGGCAGGGGCTGAGGATATTTCTGGGAACCCAGACGACAGTACGACCTCGTATCAACGGAATATTGGGACGACGAGCCGTATGATCCGCCAGATGGTAGTATAGAAGACTATTTGGCGGGCATCAATTGGAAGAACTTTGTTTTAAATGAATAGTTATTTTCGATGGACAGATTTTGGACAATTACAATAATATTAAACATTTCAGAAGTATTTGTGGTGGTGGACATTACTTTTATGATTATTTCATATGACATTAACAAGTTAGTTTCTTTAATATGTACATGTTTACTTATGTGTAGTAACAATTGGTCGTAAACGCTGGACTCTGATAGATTGATATAGGTATAGTAAAAGTGTTATATTTGATATCAAATTGGTTCGACTCCCTAGGTAACCAGTCTTAAGGGTGCTAAGGCTGGGACTTGGTGCGTGAGGAGTGTAACACTTTTACTAGGGACGTTTGTCCTAAGGCGCTTTAACCTGCATAGTATTTCCTGATGAGTAAATGGTCTAATAAAACCGAACTATGATGGACACTCTGTCAGGGTTCAAAAGAATTACTGGTTCAAGGCTGCTCAATCATTCTGTTAGGAAACGCCGCAGAATGAGTGTGCAAAACGTGACCGAGGTGAATATAAGGAGCCCAGATCTGTTGCTTGGGCAGATTACATTTGATATCTCACTCGTGTACGCAACGTTGTTCTTGCATTATGTAAAATATAGATGGAAACTATACGATCACTTTGTTTTATTGAGTGATGACCCTCATATAACCGCCGAAGTGTGACAAGATGAGCTGTGTGTGATAGCCTAACAATGAAAAACTCCCAGCTCCCTATGGTATTCTGTGCCGAGAAAACAAATCATGAAACAATATGATAAAATTCCAACCCACGTTTTGGCAGAATATAAAGCCAGAGGTGACTCCAAAGTGCTTTAAGACATGCTTACCTCAAGAAGAAATCCACTAGCAGGCTTTCGTCATACAAGCGTCCTTGTGGAATACCAGTATTCTTGCAAAATAACACTGATATGCTTAGTTTTATATTGTACAAACACTTTACCATGAAATTCTAAAATGCACATTGAAAAGTGCCCATTTGGACACCAAATTTTCAGCCTTAGTACGAAAATGGATTTTCTTTCATTAAATTACAAATTAAATTACAAACCATTAACCATGGTTCCTTGTGGAATCTTTGAAACTCGAATATAGAACAATTGGGCTCCATATATTATGTAATCAATTTAGGCATACAACATCACAAGATCTGGAAGTTTTATAGACAGAGTATGGAAATTTTATAGGCTGAGTAAATATTTACATTCATATTTAACAAAATATATAAGTAAATTCCTCCAGTTGTCCATTTCTTGCCAAACGAGAGGAGTTGCCAATTTATTTCTGAATATCGCAGGTGTAAATTAATAACTGAACGTAGCTGTTACCCAGGGAGCCAAAAATCTCTATCTCGCAAAAAAAAAGAAAAAAGGTTGGATGTGACAAAGCTTATATGATGCTGACTGGCTATCTGATTACTGGTTAACCGCTCAGGTCTGAGCCTGCCCAAGAAAAGTGGTTCCAAGTCGAACCATCTGCACATATAAGCCCTTTTGGCTTTGTTGGATGGTTATATTTAAGGATGTTCGCTGCTAACATTTGACATTTCGGAACTTCCGGTTTTTCTTTTCTTGAATATCTCGTAAACGGTTGCAGATATTTTCCTAATATTTTATATTTGGATACATATTGATGATATGCATTGAATGAGCCATGAAAATTGTCAATCTAAGAAACTTCATTTTTTCACCCCATTTTCTGCAACTTTTCAGAAAATTTTAGTTGTCAGTAAAATTTAGGGGGTAGGGTAGATTAAACTTGAATATTACACATCTTAAAATTAATTGCACTAGTTCGATGTTTATTTTAGCAGCAGTATATGTGTACATGGTTTTCTAAGTCAGTCTTTGTGTCTTTAGTGTGCTGGTTTTAAAATTTTAGGTGGTTTTATGAAATGGGCTTTTAGAAACAATACAGATGAAGAAAGGCTGAAAATGGCGATTTTCAAGTTGTTGGTTCTCTCTTATATGCTTACTACCCTATATATTTCTTTCTTTTATTCGAACAATATAACTAAGTTCTATGTTGTGTGAAAATACAAGAAAAAGTTTGAATCAACAAATATGAATTTGGCACATTTCAAAATATTGATTTTTCCAACTTTTCAAGTATGGGGGTAGGGTTGAAAAAGGAAGCGTAAAATTTTGTCATCCTCTCCAAGTTGCAAATTTTTCTATGCTTTTGGTCCAAAATAGTCTGCATTACGTAAATATTATGACTTTTGAAAGCATTCTAGGTGTATGTTTGTTCAAGACAGGTATGTTTCAAAGAATTAAAAATTAAATTAATTTTACCAAATTTAAAACATGGTGCTCAGAGGTCTCATTCAGAGACCCGAAGCTTGAAAAAATGCACACTACCCTATATTTATTTTGTTTTCAAATGTCTTGTGTTGTATTTTGGAATCAAAAAAGAGTGGATAGAAAAAAAGTTTGAATACTTTTTCATTGGCAGCGAACATCCTTAAAGCACTTGTTGGATGTCATGACATCCTCATTTTGGGTAAGAGTCCCATAAAGTGGAGGCAACGTCCCGACATGACCTTAGCTGTTGACTGGGACGTAAAGCATGAATTAAAAAAAAAATAAAATATCTTAAATAACCGTCTTAAATAATGGTAAAGCTAGACTTTTGTTAAAGGGAAAGGCAAGGTAGACATGCAATGCATCTTAATTGAAAGAGTTCGTTTTCCTTGACAATATGTTACAAGTTTTATTAAAATCGGATGGCAATGAAGGAGGTTATATTGGTTTGAATATTCATAAATTTCTGTTTCAGGAGGCGGCCATCTTGGATATTCATGAGAATTTATGACATCATAAAGCCCTAATTAAATATGCATAATCAATATTGATTAAATACTATTAACATTTTCTGTTAATGTTTGCTTGAATGTTTACAAGGTATTATCGTTGAATATTGCTTTCTCCTTTTATATAGAAAAACTGGGGTATGCAGGAGTATAACTATTTTTCTTATTTTTGCTCCAAAACATAGATTGTGGGTACTCGTTAGAACCGCCTCGGCGAGGCGGTTCTAACGTGTACCCACAATCTATGTTTTGAGCAAAAATAAGAAAAATTTCCACTGAAAATTTTCATTTTTTACAACTTTAAAAATCTCTGTATATTGCATGGGCATGTTTTCGTAATGTTACATGTTTGTCTATAATGATCTACTATGACTAGTGTTGTTCTTTGAATTATAAATCATTTCTGGGAATTATGTATGATTTCTAGCAAATGAAAAATAATTTCAATTACAAATGATTTCTAAGAATTCAGACTTTAGGATATTCACCGATCAAAAATTTTATTATTCATAGCCAAACACAAACAAGAGCATTTACCTTGAAAAAAAAAAAAAAAAAAAAAAAAAAAAAAAAAAAAAAAAAAAAAAAAAAACTAGAGCATTAGGAGAACCAAAATTAGGTCAGATGAGAAACAAAAACATATTTGATCCTTGAAAACTGTAAAATTATTGAATTGGAGGCCATAATGTGAAATGTCGGGTACTGAACCCTCATCAGTGACCCTGTACATATGATACTGGTAACGACAGCCAAACACTTGTGCAGCAATTTCAAGAATTTATAATCTGGGTAGTCTTAATCAAAGGTTCATATTCCCCAATGCGCAAAATTCAAAATAATGTTTAAAAGATATTTTAAGTTATTTATTTCGTTTTAAATAGTCCAAATAGTCCTACCGATCTCAAAGGATCAATCTGATCGCAAAGGATCGATCTGCACTATAGTTGTTGAACGGGGAGACTTTTAAGGGCCGCTACACGACTAATATAAAGTAATATCACAATAAATAAATAAATAAATAAATAAATAAATAAATAAATAAATAAATAAAGAAAGAAAGAAAGAAAGAAATAAATAAATAAAGAAATAATACTCTTTCAGACATGTTCCACTAGAACACTTTGTGACACCATCAAGATGGATCTAAAGATACTGATACTATAACCAGGTCCCGAAATTATAAAACTTTTTTCATGCTCAGCTCAGCTGAGACTAAAATTTATCCTGCTCATAAATGTTAATATGCCAACAATTGTTGGAATTTTAACATTTATCAGCAGGATTAATTACTGGCTTGTAATGCTACTTGTTCTCTTCGTATAAGCTGATAAGTACGATTGTTAATTTAGTTTTTTCCTACGTCGGTTTTTGGAGTGGGACTTTCGTTCTCTGACCATTGCTTATTTTACATTTTCTCTTCCGTCACGAACAATGATGTTATATCAATGACAAAAGCACAGCTTCGACTATCAAAGCTTCATCAGTGACCATAAGAGGACAGAAAAAAAAACAACACAAGTTTTAAATTTTCCAGTCGCCATCATTAATAATATGCAATGAATGATATAAGAATCATCAATCATTAAAACATACAAGTATATGCATTTCCAAAACGCTTGCGATAACCACAGACCGAAAAGACTCTGCCAGCTCGGTTCAACGTGAGCTTTCATACCCGAGCCGGCATGCGGTATTTAGGGTGACCCAATCGAAGCTGCCTCGTCCAATCAAGTACGACCGGTAGTGTGGTCGATTAACAACAAGATTCCAACCCTGTTCAATTATATATGCGACGGCGAGATCGCAATTATGGTTTTCACCCAGTCTCATCTATTAACCGAGATGAACAAAAGCTACCACCATATTAACAAAATTAGATGAATAGGCTTTTGCTGTTACTGATGCAGTGACTTTATAAGTACCAATATTCGATAATACTTATGAATGTATCTGTTTGAAGATCTAATCTTAATTAGTAATGGAGTTTCTTATTAATGCCACCACTAGGTATATAATTTATTTATTGTTTTAATAATCCAAATAATATACACCGTGTCACAGAGCTGTCGTAGCACATTATTTGTTTCAGGTTCAAGACCGATGATATGACTATGGGTTTTTTAAAATAACAAAATAAAACAGTAAACAGAATGGTAAACAGAATACTGTCGGTTCCAATGCGTAACTTATGTTATGGTTATGTTTTATATATATATATATATATTTAATGCTTTGATGTTTTTGTTTTGTGTGTGTGTGTGTGTGTGTGTGTGTGTGTGTGTGTGTGTGTGTGTGTGTGTGTGTGTTATGTGCATATTCATATATTTCGTTACGAGTTGCTACCTTTCGGGAATTAGCAGAATGCGTCATCAACAATTAATATGAACATTAAATATCACTCCTGATGCCCCTAATAATGTCAGTGAGCTCTCTCAAATGGTAATAATGGGCAAGTCCATTCGTCAAAAACGGTTAATCGGTAATCAAAAGATCACATTTCCACATGAACATTATTACAGTTCCACATGAACATTTTTGAACATGTCTCTCACATTATTCCATGTCCCATTGTGAGGCTGAGGGGTCAGATTCAACACATTACACATGATCTGGTACATGTCAACATTGGGAAATCCACGCGCAATATAGTTCTGCTTAAAATCTGAAAAAAGAGGAGAAAAAAACAGGTTTGCTCTACTTAGAGAGAAATAATAATAATAGTAATAATAATAATAACAACAAGAAGAAGAAGAAGAAGAAGAAAAGGAGAAGAAGACGAGAGAAGGATGAGAGACGACGACGATGACGACGACGATTATGATGATGATGATGATGATGATGTAGAAGAAGAAAAATCATAAAAAACAATAGTTGTTGCTAACTGATTTCCTTTCATACTCAATATTTGGCAATATATACTGACTTGGTCCTCTAGTAAGAGGACCTACTTCTTACAGAAGATACTCACTGGGACCTCTAGCTACAAAAATAGACCTCATATCTTCCTGCTCATTGTCAAAACCATGGTTACCAAGCCACACTCTCTTATCCCGCTCAGAATAGATCTCACGGGAGCGAGGCTGAAATTGTAACTACACTGTGAAGCGGTAAGAAAGTAAAATAACATACATGAATACATGTGTTAGTAAGATCTCTTAAATCCCGATCAGACTTGCCTCCCTATCCCATCTTGCAATAATTTACTACCAGCGTTTCTATTATGTGGTGTTTTTGGTGTTTTCACTATTCCTGGTCCCGCGGTTATAAAACTTTTTTCATGCTCAACTCAGCTGAGCATGAAATTTCAACTGCTCATAAATACTGAAATAGAAATGCCCATAAATACTGAAACTGAATGTTTAGAATGCCAAAGTCTGTAATTTATCCTGCTGATAAATGTTAAAATGCCAACAATTGTTGGCTTTTAAACATTTATGAGCGGGATAAATTTTAGTCTCAGCTGAGCTGAGCACGAAAAGTTTTATAACCTCAGGGCCAGGTGTAAGGTCAATTTCTTTACTGTCCTTACCATGCAAAGATTAGGTTCAATTAAGGTATCGTTTGTCACCTTTTTGGAAAGAGTCTGGCATGTCTGTGTTGGTTCTTTGCAATGTACATGCGTTTTCTATTTCAGCCTCGGTGGCATTTTTGTTTTCTTTATTCTAACCCTATGCCTTGTCATGACTCAAATTTACTTTCTCCGTGTAATGGGTTTACACCTCAAAATTACACCAAATGCACAAGAACCTACTTACATGAACTATATACCATCCGGGTTCTGTTGTCAGATAGATTGGGGGAATTCGTCTGTGATTCTTGAAAAACCATCGATCTTTGATGTCTTTGGTATAAAACACTTTCAAGTGATCGTGATTGAGGGACTTCAAGGCACTGTAAACCTGTAAAACAAGTAAAGGATGTGTTTCTGTTGTGTACGGTCGCGGGTGGTATTGCAGATGATACTTTTAAAATGAACTGATCAATATGAACTTATCGATGATGAATTAGACACTGGCCAGAAAGCACACACATATAAAATCCAAAAGCACCCATAAAATCATAGGTATCATGGTTTATGATAATCATGATTCTGCGACCATATTACATCATCATTACCTATATATTAATTACAATTTATTTTCTGCAATTTGTCCATATGTTTGGGGGTTCGTGACGTTCCCGATATAAGAACACCATTTTGACCCTTTGTTTTCACCTCTCTAACAATACCACACATTGCTAGATCTTATTTTCATTTTAAACATTCTTAGATATTTTGCCTCTCCCACAAACCATCGTGTATGTTGTCGGCTTACCTTTTCCTCTTTGCCAGTGTGAGGCCAGATATAGACCTGGCTCAGCGCCTCTGAAATCGCCCTCACGTCGTTCATATCCAACACACGGCTGATATTGATTTTCTGCTGGGCGTGTATACCCGTCATCCCGTGATCGGAAAACACTAGAACGTTGACTTCGTCTTCTATATCTTGTTGGTGGAGTTCGCCAAGGAGCATGTGTATGTCCTCGTCTATTTGTTGAACTGATTCTTTCACTTCATCGGAGTATGGACCGTACCAGTGACCAAAGTGGTCCACATCTTGGTGGTATAAATCTACAAAATACCATAACCCCTTCAGATAATAGCACAGATGGATAGGGTATGCAGATAGAGACAGTCGCATAGTATGAACTTCTTGGGTGTTGTTCTAAATGCATTCTGAGAAATGAATGAGAACTTAAAAGTAGGATACGAGGAAGATAAAGACGACGACGATGATGATGATGACCATTGTAGTTTTTCAACACACAAAGAATAATGTAGTTACTATCGTGTTATACGTGTAGTACATTTATTTATGCATTCTAAATACAGATAATGAAAAGAAAACGTAGTGTACACATACAGACAACGTCAGCGCCATCTTTCAATTGTTTCACCCCTTCCTTCATGGCAGCTTGTATTTCCTGTCTGGTCGGTATGCCGCTGTACGGTCGGCAGAATGTCGGGGTGGTCTGGTGGATACTGATATTGCACTCCCGCCAGTGATACATCATCGAACGCTTCCCCTGGAGAGGAAATGGTTTTGTTTGTTTGTTGGTGTAAAGTTGATCTTCTGACAGTACGAGTTAATCATCGTTTGTGCAACCGAAAATAGCACCAGGAAAACATGTCCGTAAAATAAATACCCCCATATACCCCATTTTATATAGTAAAACTGGGGTATGCAGGGGTATACCTATTTTTCTTATTTTTGCTCCAAAACCTAGATTGTGGGTACTCGTTAGGACCGTCTCGCCGAGTGTACCCACAATCTAGGTTTTGAGCAAAAATAAGAAAAATATCAAAATTTTTCTACTGGACTTTTCATTTTTTACAACTTTAAAAATCTCTGTACATTGCATGGGTATGTTTTCGTAATGGTTTGCTGGGCAGGTTGTGGATGATACCCTTATATTTGGGCTTTTTAAAATAAGCATATTTACTTGTCAATGAAGGATAATAATTTGTTGACATGAATACATTCCTTTTTTATAAATACAATGTGAGAACTATTTTCGGAAAAAGCGATAATGCTATTATAGTAATATTGACAACCTTTTATACTGTTAGTGACAAAGAATTTAAAGGATCACGTGTGAAATAGCATTTAGTTTGCCTATATTTTGATAGCCCGTATCTTGAAAAATATGGAAGTTATGGTTGTAACTATGTGTTTTATGAAAGCCTGACATATTGTGCACTCAACAAATTATTTAAACATTTTACATATACTGGTCATGGCTTCAGGTTTTAGAGGGTGGGGATAATTTTTTGTGACAAAATTTTTATTCAGAAAATCAATATTTCCGCCCGTATCCATCTAAACACATGCCAATATAACATTTGGGACATAATAAGAGGCTGCTGATGGCCCCGTTTTCATAAAAAAGGAAGTAAAAAAATATTGCCCACCCTTTAGTAAAAAAATATAACGCCCTTAACTTTTGAGCACAGCCTGTATTACCTACCCTATTCACTGAGGTATAGCATAAATACATTAGGCCAAAAATTAAAATTTGTTTGTTCGCCCCCTCCTAACCTACTCTCCAAAAATGGGGCCTAATCAGAAAATTTTATTGCCTTTCACCAGATTTTTTTTAATGTTTCTGTCAGCATGGTCAGAAGATAAATTGTTTTCCCTAGAAAGTAATGTGTTTTCATTTAAACCATGATCCTCCTCACCAATTGGATATTTCGTTCTTATGTTCAATCACTACAAAACATACAATGCAACTGTAATTGAGAGTAGCTTTGACAAAATTGTAGCTAATTCCTTTGACCAAAAATAACGCATAATACAGTAGTTCATAAAAAAGAAAAGCCCACCTACCCAACTTTTCTAGACAGGGTAGCAAGAGGGCAAACAGAAATAATTTTAAACGTGGCCTTATACATGTACGTGCAATACCAAGATGTTTAAGTAGTGTGTCTGATAAATGTACCTTGTACATATGTGCTACATCAAAACATAATTATGTGTGCTTTATGGGAAGTAAACACTGGCCCGCATACCATTTTTATGTTTAGCAAAGAATAAAATCCACTGTACATGCAGATCTTGACTTGTCTCATATACGGACATATATGTTTAGTTATGACAAATCTCTGTTAAGACTTCAAAATGCAAAGATAAAGGTATGAATCGGATGCAGAGAAACTTAAGCTTAATTGAAGCGCATCAGTACAGACACATAAACTAATGTTCGTATTACAAATCTAAATAGTGTTTTTCCTATACTAGACCAAGTTCAGTCAGGTAGAAAGTGTATATTAACAAGCTACAGGCTTGTACAAAATTATTGAAACCAGTTGGTTTGATAAACTAATATCAAATTTAGTTTTTGAGCATTTTGACAGCCTTCCCCCACTGAGATCAAGAATGCCATTTGTATATGATATGTATATTGGTACAGTACAATTGCGTGCAAAAGGATTTTCTTGATCTCGGTGGGGGGGGGGGGGGGGGGGGGGGCGGGGGTGGAGACACAACTAAAACATATATTTCTGTTTCCTTTATGTTTAATAGGGAAAATCATTTAACCGGACCAACTATTGTTTAGAAGAATTGTTTTTTATTTCCGCTTTAATTCTTATTTTTGATTTTCTATAGGCAGATTTCCATTCAAAAAGTACTTTCTCCTTTGTTTTCTAACGCCCCAATCAACATTTTTTCAGTCATGTCGGGACGAAGCCACTGCTGTCTAAGCACTACACATAACTTGATGGGTGTACTGTATGCTGCTGGTATCCTACTGTTAACATTTTAATGCTACTGGAGTTCAAAGAATGGACTACCTCATGTGGTAGTCCGCCGCTATACCACTCAGCCGGAACATAGATAATTAAAAAAATCTGTTTTTACAAGACTCTATGATTGAAGCCCTGCACACCTGTTTAGTTGCTGTGAGCCTGAGCGGTTCGGCATGCTCCTACCAATGCCTGTGGTAAGACTCGGGGTTCTCGCCAAGTTCAAAGGTATCCCCACCCCGCGTCTACCCCGTGGCCCCAATTTATTAGTTTCTGTGACCCAGAGGGGTCTGGTGTGTTTCCACCAGTGCCTGTGTTAAGATTCCGGGTTCTCTCCAGTTCAAAGGTATTCCCGCCCCACCCATTACGAAAACACGCCCATGCAATATACAAAGATTTTTTAAGTGGTAAAAACTTTGAAAATTTTCATTGAAAATTTTGTGATATTTTCTTATTTTTGCTCAAAACATAGATTGTGGGTACACGTTAGAACCGCCTTGAAGAGGCGGTTCTAACGAGTACCAACAATCTATGTTTTGGAGCAAAAATAAGAGGACCAATGGTCCTGTAAACGCTCACCTGAGACCTGAGATATATACATGTACCAATAAACTTGTTAGACTAGAATGGTACAATGCATGTATATAACCCTAGGGCAGAGTCAGAATAACTCCTGGAGTCAATGTCTTTTTCAAGTCATAAAAAATCAGTCCATTTGCCAATTAACTGCAAGTTTTGTCCTTCAAATGAACTTTTAACAATTTTCTCCATTCAAATGCATGGGCGATCTAAGTTGACCTTGCCGTGAAATAGGTCAAGGTCATCCCAGTGTCATGATTTATACAAATTTTGTAGACCTCCATTCCTTAATGCTTCATGCCAAATTTAAAAATCATAGGCCTTCTGGTTCTAAGAAGAACTAAAACTTTTTGCTATTTATAGCCATGGCGGCCATCTTGGTCATGTGACCTTGACTATTTATATAGACTTTCATTTCCTCTTCCTAAGGATGCTCCACATACAGTTTGGCTTTGATTGGCTAAGCAGTTTCTGAGAAAAAGCTGTTTGAATATTATGGTCATCTACATGTATATAGCTCCGGGGCAGGGGCAGACAACCCCTGGGCCTAAAATATTTTCATAAGCATAAATCTTCTGTCCATTTGCTCATTCCTAGCAAGTTTTCTGCCATTACATGACATTTTCCTATTTTTTCCCATTCAAATGCATGGGCGACCTAAGTTGACCATGCCGTAAAATAGGTCAAGGTCATCCCAGGGTCATGATTTATATAAACTTTGTAGAGCTCCATTCCCAGATGTTTCATACCAAGTTTCAAAATCATAGGCCTTCTGGTTCTGAAGAAGAAGATTTTTACAGGATTTTCCTATTTATAGCCATGGCGGCCATCTTGGTTATGTGACCATGACCATTTATATAAATTTTCATTCCCTCTTCCTAAGGATGCTCCACGAAAAGTTTGGCTTTGATTGGCCTAGCGGTTTCAGAGAAGAAGATGTTTCAATATTATGGTCATATACATGTATATAGCTCCTGGGCAGGGGCAGACAACCCTTTGGGCCCAAAATATTTTCTTAAACATAAATCTTCTGTCCATTTGCTCATTTCTAGCAAGGTTTCTGCCATTTAATTACATTTTCCTATTTTTTCCCATTCCAATGCATAGGAGACCTAAGTTGACCTTGCCGTAAAATAGGTCAAGGTCATCCCAGGATAATGATTTATACAAACTTTGTAGAGCTTCATTTCCAAATACTTCACACCAAGTTTCAAAATCATAGGCCTTCTGGTTCTGAAGAAGAAGATTTGTAAACGTTTTTGCTATTTATAGCCATGGGGGCCATCTTGGTCATGTGACCTTGACCATTTATATAAACTTTCATTCCCCCTTCCCAAGGATGCTCCACATGAAGATTGGTTTTGATTGGCCTAGCGGTTTCAGAGAAGAAGATGTTTGAATATTATGGTCATATACATGTATATAGCCCCGGGGCAGGGGCAGACAACCCCCCAGGGGATAAAATTTTCCATTAACATTAATCTTCTGTCCATTTGCCTATTCCCAGTAAGTTTTACCCATTAAATAGCGTTTTACCATTTTTTCCCATTCAAATGCATTGGCGACCTAAGTTGACCTTGCTGTAAAATAGGTCAAGGTCATCCTAGGGTCATGATTTATATAAAATATGATGAGCCCGCGTCCCCGATGCTACATACCAAGTTTCGTGGAAATCGGCCCACTGGTTCTGGAAAAGAAGATTTTTAAAGGTTTTTGCTATTTATAGCCATGGCGGCCATCTTGGTCATCTGACCTGGACCATTTATATAAACTTTTGTTCCCTCTTCCTAAGGATGCTCCACATGAAGTTTAGCTTTGATTGGCCAAGCGGTTTCAGAGGAGAAGATCTTTGAAATTGTGAACGACGGACGACGACGGACGACGGACGACGGACACCGGAGCATGGGTATACTATAAGCTCACCTGTGAGCCTTCGGCTCAGGTGAGCTAAAATAGGTATACCCCTGCATACCCCAGTTTTTCTATATTAAAGTGGGGTTTGCAGGGGTATACATTTCACGGACATGTTTTCCTGATGCCCAAAACCTGGCCTTTTCCAGCATTGATTACGCTCCTATACACTCCTAAACACACCTGTTTAGTTGCTGTGACCCAGAGCGGTTCGGCATGCTCCCACCAGTGCCTGTAGTAAGACTCCGGGTTCTCGCCAAGTTCAAATGTGTCTCCTGTTTCTTCATCCCACATATAGTTGCCAACAAAACCATGGCTTTCTACGTATAGTCCTGTAAAATGGTGGGCTGAGTTATATGACTATACTGGTAGGCATAAGTACAAATTAATAGAAGACGCAATATACAAAGAAAGTGAGAACATCGAAAACTGGAGTATATACGGAAAAAAGCTTTTCGACGGTATTCCAATAGAAGCCGATGCAAAATCCACCATGACATAGTTTCTAAGAGGTGCAGTGCAGTGTTATTTCTCAGAACTGAATAAACCGCAACAATAAGCATATACTGTGTTAATGTAGATCTCAGACAGGCCAAAGGTATCAATCAAAAATTCTAAAAATCAAATAGAGAATGGCTAAACAAATGAAATTTCGGTCTCTACAAAAATTAAGAATGTGTTGCCAATGCTCTAAATGAAACACGAATAAATGAAAAAAAAATGTATTACCAGTCATAAGGGTATAATAGTTGGGATAGGAGTTGGTAGGAAAACTTGGAATCATATATTCCGCTTTCACACCTTCCTGGAACAACCTGGGGAATCCCCGCAATTCCAATCCATCAAGACCAAAATAATCCCAGCGAAATCCGTCCAGTAGTAACAAAAATAGTTTTGAGCCACCTGCTAAAGTTAAGCTCTGAAGAGTTAATATAAGAAGAAGCAGGGTTGTTAATGATTTCATTTCTGATATTATAAAATCAGGAATTGTAGTTACGTAGTTTTCCACAAGGTCTGATCACAGTATATCCACTGACTTATGCTTATAACATTCACGAGGACAAATAGCATATATCGAAGTGGGCTCAGACATTGACCACTGTTTTTACAAATAAATGTATACAAACCCGATGCATATCTTGAGATATAGTGTGGTCAAAAATTTTAGTACTTTTCTGATCAATGAAAATTTTATTTGGTAGACCTACTGTGACTCAATGCATGCATGACCTGCTGAATATAAATTATTAACTGAAAATACTAATAATTTATATCATGGTGCATTCGGGGTTACAAAAATGAAGTGTTATGTTTTTGCTTTAAAGAAAAATGATAAATCTTGTGGGCCGGTTAGAACTGTTGACAAGTATATAATTGTGAATGACCGGTCACTAATATTTGTAAATACCCGGCCAGAAGTGAAACATGCAACATAATCAGTAAATTAGATAATGCTGTTGTTAAATGTGAAGGTTATTGCATATTGTTATGTGGGCGCTGATCGTACTGTACAGTCCTTTTCATAACTATGTTAGGTTAAGAGTCGTGCATTATCTAGATAAAATCGTGCATACTGAGAGATTGCAAAAGTACATCATAAAAAAAGAGATAATATCATTGAGCGCATAAAACAGTTACAAAAAATATCAATAAATACATTAAGAATGTTCATAGAATGTTAAGAGTTACTTATAACCCTTTTATGAACTGGTTTGAAATTGTAAAATATCAATCCTGAAAGTAAGTTTTAAGATTTTGCTTAAAAATATTTAAGAAACCAGCATTTCTGATAGTTTGAGGGAGAGCATTCCGCTGAGCAAGAGAAAGAGCACTCGAATATTGAAGTATGTGATCTAGGTACGTATAGTGTTCCAACGTTAGCAGATCGTAAATTAAGGGAATGTGTTGAGACAGGTTTCAGTAATTTAGATATGTATTCAGGTGTAAGGTTATTTAGTGCTCTATATGCAAATACAGCCTTATTGTCCTTAATTCTTTTTGGCACTGAGTACAAACCGAGCTCTTTAAACATATGTTCAGATGATGTATTGAATTCAGCTCGTAATACTATTCTTGCCGCGAGTTTTTGTAATTTTGAAAGCCGTTCAACGTGAACACCAGCAGCGGATCCCCATATTGCAGAACCATAATATATAAAAAGTAAAATGTAGCCTTGGTAAAACCGTTTTTTGGTTTCCATCGAAACGTATTCAGATAGTTGTCGGAGAAGTGATATTTTTGAGGCAATTATAGAACTAAGATGATCGATATGTGTTGACCAGGTCAAATTTTCATCAGTATAAATGCCAAGTAGTTTTTGCTTAGTTCTATTCTGTATACAATTATTTTCGATCTGAATGTTAAGTTTACGAGACAAATTCAATCAATGTCTGGTACCAAGAAGAATACACGTGTTTTTTTCCATAGTGAATTTTCATTTATTAGGCTTACGCCAGTCATCAGCATTTCCGAAGTCGCATACCAAATGATTTTCAATAGTTTCAACGTCTTTATCTTCGTCATGGACAGTCACATCATCTGCATATATATTTGAATTGCAATACTCGAAAGATAGAGGCAAATCGTTAATGAAAATTAGGAACAACATGGGCCCTAAGATGGGGCCTTGGGGGACACCAGAGCGTACATAAGAAAAGTCACTCGGACCATTATCGCTTTCTATAAATTGCTGACGACTGCTTAGGTAAGGGTTAAAGCACTCTAGACTAGATTGGCTAAATTTGTAAATAAAAAGTTTTTTTTTTCATCAAGATTGCACGGTCTACAAGATCGAAAACTTTTCTAAAGTCAATAGGGCTCAACAAATCAATATGAAGAACTTCAATATGGAAGACTTCAATATGGAGAACTTCAATATGGAAAACTTCAAAATGAAGATCTGAATATGAAGAACCTTTATATGCAGAACTTCAATAAGGAGAACTTCAATATGGAGAACTTCAATGTGGAAACTTCATTATGAAGAACCTAAATATGGAGAACTTCAATATGGGTAACTTCAATAGGGAGAACTTTAATTAGCAGTACCTCAATATAGATAACCTCAATATGGAGAACTTCAACATGGAGAATTTCAATATGGAGAACTTCAATATGAAGACCTTCAATATTAAGAATTTCAATATGGAGAACCTTAATATGAACAACTTAAATATGGAGAACCTTAATATGAAGAACTAAGATATGGAGGACTTAAATATGAAGGACTTCAATATGGACTTCAATATGGAGAACTTCAGTATGAAGAATTTCAATATGGAGAACTTCAGTATGGAGAACCTTAATATAAAGTACATCAATATGAAGAAATTAATCATGAAGGACTCCAATATGGAGAACTTCAATATGGAGAACCTCAGTATGAAGAACTTAATCATGGAGGACTTCAATTTGGAGAACTTCAGTATGAAGAACTTGAATATGGAGAACTTCAATATGGGGAACTTGAATATGGAGAACTTCAATACGAAGAACGTCAATATGAAGAACTTCAATAAGGAGAACTTAAATATGAAGGACTTCAAGATGGAGAACTTCAATACGGAGAACTTCAATATGAAGAACTTCAGTATGAAGAACTTAAATATGGAGAATTCAATATGGTGAACTTTAATATGGAGAACTTAAATATGGAGCACATCCATATACAAAACTTCAGTATGAAGAACTTCAATACGAAGAACTTCGATATGAAGAACTTCAATATGGTGAACTTCAGTATGGAGAACTTCAATATGAAAAACTTCAATAGGAAGAACTTCGATATGGAGAACTTAAATATGGAGAACTTCAATATGAAGAACTTCTAAAAGAACTTCAATAGGAGAACTTCAATATGAAGAACTTCAACACGAAGAACTTCAATATGGAGAACTTAAATATGGAGAACTTCAATATGAAGAACTTCAATATAAAGAACTTTAATACGGAGAACTTCAATATGAAGAACTTCATTATGGAGAACTTCAATATGAAGAACTTAAATATGGAGAACTTGAATATTGTTAACTTTAATATTTATGAAGGACTTCACTATGGAGAACTTCACTATGGAGAACTTAAATATGGAGAACTTCACTATGAAGATATTCAATCTGGAGAACCTAAGTAGGGAGAACTTCAGTATGAAGAACTTAAATATGGGGAACCTGAATGTGGAGAACTTCAATACGAAGATTGTCAATATGGAGAACTTAAATATGGAGAACTTCAATACAAAGAACTTCAATATGGAGAACTTCAATATGAAGAACTTCAATATAGAGAACCTCAGTATGGAGATTTTAAATATGGATAACTTCAATATGGAGAACTTTAATTTGAAGAACCTCAATATGAAGAACTTAGTGTTTTGGCACCTTTTTTGAACAAGTATTACAGTTACAGATAATAAATTATTATTTCTTTTACATCCACTCTAATTGCCACTTGGCATCTCCTAAGGTAATTAAATCAATGACAAATAGCCCATTTGCACTATCATCAAGGTAGCCATGTTCCATCTCTTATCAATAAAATCATTCCCAGAAGTCTGTGTACTTGATAAATCATGACATGGCGGCATCTGTTTACATAAACGAATGCCTATCAAAACTATTAATTCCCATGAATTTTTATCATGACAGCAGACTCCCACATCAAACCATTAATGAATGTTGCTTCCTTAGATGCCAATATCAGGGGTAAGTGGCTAGATACATAATGTCTGCAAATGAGAATAGTGACTCTGAGTCCAGTATGGGCAAGTTTAGTGCCCATGGGTATCAGTATGAACCTGAGTATTCAATGTATTTATACAAACTTGATCAGCACTCATTGCAATTTGTATATGTACATAAATACGGTAATGTTGTTAATAATAATAATTATACAAATGACATGAATAAAAATAATGTTATTTCATATAAATGCTCCAGCAATATATCAACAGACCTGCATGTCTTCTTTGAAACAGGTTGGTTCAAAATGCTTTTCAACCACCATTTTTGCTTAGAGTATGAAAATGTTCTTAAATCCAAAATTTTGTTCCCTAAATTGTGTGTCCATCTTTTGCAAAGAGCTCTATTATTTGTAGAGTAAGGTATATAGCAAAACACCTTATACCCATTCCCCTTGTCACCATGCAGAATTTTGTATTGCATGAAAGCATTTAACACTGACACATTTGCTGTCCAACAGCAACTTCAATGTGGAGTTCCTAAATATGTAGAATATTAATCGAGAACCTAAATATGGAGAACTTCAATATAGCGAACCTCCAATATGGAAAACCTCGGAAGGTAGAACTTCAATATGGAGACCTTCAATATGGACAACGTGAATAAAGAAAACCAAAAATGGAGAACCTCAATAAGGAGAACGCCTGGTGGGTCAACTCACCCCTGCATCCAGTGTGGGTTCGAGTCCCGTTAGTGGCGCATGTCAGACAAACCAGGTTCTGCTTAACAATGTGCCATGTTGTTTTTCTTGGGGGTATCATCTATTGATTGGCCTGTCTCATGTGAGCTGCAATAATCTTCTAAGGGATGTAAAACTGAATCTTGAAAAATTCAACCAACAGCTCATGTTGTGGGTCCTCAATTAACCAAAATACAAATACAGAAATTTTATGATCTTGTGTTTGTATCAGTCTAATCTGAGCCCTGGTCCCAAGCTTATAAAAATATTTTCATGCTCAACTCAACTGAGACTAAAAACTTATCCTGCTCATAAATATTAAATTGGCAACAATTGTTGGCATTTTAACGTGTTTGCAGGATAAATTACATGCTCAGCTCAGTTGAGCATCAAAAAAGTTTTATATATAACCTCAGGGCCTGGTTTAGAAAACAAGTAGCATTTACTACTACACCACAGAAGGTTTTAAAAAAAGTGAAATTAGGAATCCAGGTTATGTCGTTTTTGCAAACACTTCAGAAAAATGAACATCACAGTAACATTGAAGTGTTTGCGAAAACGAAATAAGCGGGATTTCTTGTTACTTTCTTTCAATAAATGTTCAATTGCTACATTGACTGCACCTATCTATCAGTAGGAGAAAACTCAAAAATCTAACCTCAACGTCTCAGTCGCAGTGTGTGTCACCGATCATTTTACGGTTTGTATGTATACAATACCATGTTACTGTCAGTAGTGCTGATGCTAGCCTTGTATCTCAACATGTCAAAATACCCTTGAAACAACAATCACTGTATCCGGTGTACATTGATAGACAGTGATTATCAAAGTTAGAATAGTTGTCAGACGTGTGTCAGTTAAGAAGCTGGTATGGTTAAAAATAACATAAACCCATGATGTTCTTCAATTTAATCCCCTTTACAAAATAAATAAGCTATTTCACAAACTTGTAAAATATTAGTTTTACAAGTTTACATTTTTTTTTACAATTTCTTCTCATCAAAGCCTGTTTAATAGCACAAAAACTTTGTCGGCCATGTTGGAAAATATTTCTTACTACTTGTCATTTATTTCATCATTAATTTTGTGAAAATAATTGTTATCCATGCTGCAGCTATGTGATCTAGTACATGAGAAACTGCAGATTTAGTTTTTCAAAACAAATCTGTGAAAATTACCAGAAAGTCATAGAATGAAACCCTTTTCTATAGGTAAACTATCCATGTCAGTAGGTACACTATCCATGTCAGTTAAAAAAAACTTCACATACATAAAAATTAACCCACAATAAATAACTTGTATGCAAGTCAATTTAAGTATGCTGTACAAAGGCACGGATCAGACTATGCAGAGCTTCACCTTTGTTTTTATTATATGCCAAACATTTTCATATGACCTGCTGTGAAGTATTATTGCACAAATTTATTATCATATATAAGCCTCCACAAGTGAAAACCAGCAATCTGAATTTCCGACCAGGTATGACACTAACCAGGCTGTACAGCCATACAAAACAGCTACAAAATGGTAAATTCAGATATAGAATAGGCACCTTACTACCTACAGAGCAAAAACAATGACGCTGATCAGCTGTGCAATTACTGCACTGTTGATCAGCGCCTTTTTCACATATACAGTGTTGGTTTTCTGATGTGGCGGCTCATTATATGAGCATGATCATGCTCAGACCCTGCTTTGTGAAAGTGTAAAAAGCAGATGCAGATAAAATGCAATACTTTTGTATTTATGGATCCTGTTTTCCCAACATTTAAAATTTACACACTGTAACAATAGTCTGTGATTGTACTGCCAAGTTTGTTAGGCGTTTTCATTATACAGCTTTTTCTCATCATCAGTGATCACAGAGTATTGCTGCAAAGACTTTAGTTTGACAATGCAGTTGCTTATTCTGTTATTTTTTAATCAACATAAGCACTGTTTCGTTAAAATCAGCAAAAATATTCTGATTTTATTATTTTTCTGTGTTTTCTGTCCATTCTTCACTATCAGTACTACAGTATAATATCCTATCTGAACTGTATTGGGCTAATTCTCAGGCCTATACAATCTTTGCCTATTTCTGTAACCTGTTGAGAAAAAAATAAGAAGAAAAAATGTTAAGACAGATAGAACTAAGTGAATAACTCAAAGGTAGCATTTGGCAATTTTAAGACATATTTTTTTTTTTTATGGAAGTCATTTGTGCATATGAACTCTCCTGTAACTTTTTTCATGGAATTTTGGAAACAAAATCATAATTAAGTCCAGTAAAAGCCACAAATAAATAACAGCATATTTCATATGATCATGAATTTTTGTTTGTTTGAGTTGGTGTTTTACCTCCAGTCAACAGCTAAGATCATGTCCAGACAGTAATTCCAGCCACACTGTACATGGAAAAACCTTAAAGAGGCATGTTACCAGTACTTAGTGCACATTTCCTTCATTAATTACTGACAAAGAAAGAATGACCTTAGAAATATTTTCACATGATCAACATCTTTATGTAAAGAATGAGCTGGACATGAGTATAGATCGCTGGCCCACCTCTTACCAGTCAGACACGTTACCAATTGAGGTATCCTACCCGGCCTTAAATAACTGTAAACTACTAATTTCATAATTGTTCTTGACTTACCGTTGTGACTCTACACACTTGACCTTTGAACTCTGGCAGGTAGCAGGCTCCACTGAGAGGACATTTCACCACAGGTTTACCTCTGGAAAAGGAAATCAAATAGCGATGAGTTTTAACCCATATTTGACAAATGGACCTGTCCATCATTTTTATTTGGATGAGTCCACTTTCATTTTAAGGGGCATCAAGAGTGATTTTTGATTTTTATTCAATTTTTCAATGAAATTTCTCTAAGCAAACAGAATAGCCCCAGATGGGACGCCACATGCTGCAGCGTCCCATCTGGGGCTATGCTGTTTGCCTATGTCCCACAAAAAGGACGCCAGGCTAAACTGAGTTAATCAGAAACAGTGTTTTCTATCAACCTTTTCTATTTCAAATAACTTCTTTTCAGGAGATAGTTTGTTGGTTTAGCAATATTTTTTCATTCCTGTCAGGACAAAGCCAATGCATCCTTAGTATTAGGTACAGTACTATGGGGAGTTCATGCCCCAAGGTTATAAAACTTCATGCTCAACTCAGCTGAGACTAAAATTTATCCTGCTCATAAATGTTAAAATGCTAACAATTGTTGGCATTTTAACATTTATCAGCAGGATAAATCACAGGCTTTGTTTATCTAAACCTGAAATTTCTATACATTTTGGGTTATTTCAGTATTTATGAGCAGCTGAAATTTCATGCTCAGCTGAGCTGAGCTTGAAAAAAAGTTTTATAACCTCTGGATCTCATGTCTTGCTCAAGGACACAACTTGGCACCGGTAGGGTGCCCTGACCTCTCCATTCAGAGTCTGACCACTAGGCCCCTACCTCCTTAAGTAATTGTGGAATTGTAGATTGTAGGCAGCAACACAATTCCTTGACATTTCTTTAACAATTCCCTGACACAATTTACAATTTCCCTGACATAAATATAGTGGGATGGGGTCTCTAATGACAGTTTAATACAACAACTTTTAAAACTTGGAAAGTTATATATTACTAAAACTGATATTACTTGAAACTGATCTTTTCAAAATTCCCTGACGTGCACCAAAAATTCCAAATTTCCTTGACAGTTTGCAAAATTCCCTGACAATTCCCTAACAATTCCTTGACCAGAAAAATCTTAAATTTCTTCGACTTTGCCCCGATAACAACCCTGAATATGATTTTCCACCTTGTAAAACAAAGTATAGAGTGTACCTACTTGTAAATTGGTGTATATGTTGCAGCACAGATATCAAAGGGGTTATGTTGGTCGTATTTCAATTCATGTTCATCTACTGGGTTCTTTTCACAGGCTGCTAAAATTTTTCTGGTCTGAAATAAATACAGTAAAGAACATGTTGTTTAAAACCATCAAAGCACCCGGTCCTGTTCACCTAAACAAAGACTCAGATCAAACTGGATATTTTGTTTGTTTGTTTGAACTGATGCTTTACGTCCCAGTCAACAACAATGATCATGTAGGGACTTTGCCTCCATATTTTGGGACTTTTACCCAACATTACAATGTCATGACACTCAAAATGTGCTTCATAAATATAACCACCCAAGCAAACCAATATGTTTATATTTATGGATGGTTTGATTAAACAACTTTTCCTGGGCTGGCTCACACTTTTAAAGTGGTTAACCAGTAATCCGATGGTCAGTCAGTAGTTTAGAAGCTTTGCCTGGAGGCACAAGCAGCCCATCTATTTCTCCTAGGCCCCAGTGGGCGGGGACCCATATTCCAATCCGACCGCCCATTAAACTGGATATCCATCCAATAAACATGAGCTGTATATTCCATGGACAAATACAGATGATATCTTAAAGCAACCAATTAAGATCAGATATGAAGGATAAATTGACTTCTTATGACTTATTTTGACGTTGCAGTATCATAGATGAGCCTGTGCATGAGAAAACCAACAATTTGGGTTTCGACCAGGTCCGACACAAACCGGGCTGTACAGTCACAGAAGATGGATAGAGACTGGAAATTTTGGATTTGGAAAGTAGAGGAATTGTACTATCTATGTAGCAAAAACAAAAGCGCTGATCAGCTTTGCAGTTACTGCAAAGCTGATATGCGCCTTTGTTTTTGCCAAAGCAGATTGTTGATTGCCTATGCGAAAACAAAGGCGCATATCAGCTGTGCAGAAACTGCACAGCTGATCAGCGCCTTTGTTTTCGCTACATGGATAGTACAATTCCTTCTCTACTTATACGCAAAGTTTCAAGCTTCTAGCCTTCTTCTGTGACTGTACAGGTCAGTTTATGCCAGACCTGGTCGGAAACCCCAAAGACCGTTTTCTCGCGTCGCGGCTCATGACATCATGCAATTTTGGCCTACCTGTTGTGCTACCTCAGGTTTTGGTCCGAGCTCTAACAGTCTCCTGGCAAACGATGCTGCCGTTTTATAATTCTTGAGTTTAAAGAAGAGATTAAGAGCCGTCCGCAATGTCAGGATAAGGTGAACTGGTTGTAAATTACAGTGGGTGAAATATGCAGCCATCTGAAAATAATAATATCGGTATTAACCCATTAGTGTCTAATGGACTTTTCCATATTTGGGTGAGTCCACTTCCATTTTTAGGGGAATCAGGAGTGGTTTTAAATTTTTATTATTCACCTTTTTTGATGATTTTTTTTCTAAGCAAACAGAATAGCCCCAGATTGGACACCGTATTCTGTGGCATCACATCTGGGGCTATACTGTTAGCCTATGTCTCACAAAAAGGACACCAGGTTTAAACGAGTTCAATCTTTATATCCCCCTCCCAAGCTTGTTGTTGTACTAATTCTACGAAAATTTTATTTATTTTTTACTTTTTACCCGATTGTTTGTTTGTGTTCTCGTTTAATGTCTTGCTCAACAATTTTTGTCATGTCTCTAAGGAGCAACTGCTTCCTGGGTTTAACCAGTATTACACAAGTGATTCATGTGGCAACTGGTTGGTTATCTCAACCTGTGACACGCTAGCACTAGTTCATTAAAGTATTCTGCCACACAGCCTTTTCTGACTTCATTTTGAAACATTCATTTTCATCAGTACCCAGGGAGCCAAAAGTCTCTATCTCGCAAAAAAAAGGTTGGAGGTGACATCTCCTGCTATAGTTGTTTTGAATGCATTTTTGGATAGCTCTGACCTTCCAAAAGAAGGTCTAAGTGGACTGCTCTGGAAATTTTTTTGGCGTGATGCTTTAATCAGACGGTATTTAGACATACTATTTGTTATACAGCTGAAATGCAGTACACAACTGTATTACGAACAGTCATATTTGTAGTATGTTTTTTCATTATCGTATACTATCCTGATGCCATTTTATCTTGTCTGATTGCGGCTGAGTATGTCTTACCCATGTATAAAGCTGTAAATGTGTCATTTGAGTAAACTATGTGTCATCTTAAGGCATTGAATTACCCCACCCACTTAATGTGTATGTTAAATTTTATGTGCAATTATGAGAATCAATATATTTTTATCCGTACATTTTTATCAACAAATGTTGATATCATCATTATTTTTATAACATTTTTAATTGTTTTTTACTCTGTTTAAAAGTTTTTCAAAGTTTATTTACTCATGTAGAGACAACACAATGATTTGTAAATGCGGAAAAAAAGTCTGCCAAAATTAATTTAAGCAAAACTTGGCTTCTCATATTGCCATTTGAAGTGTTTGGGGCGGGTTATCTAAAGGACTTACCTTGCACCCTTAGAACAAATGCTCATGGGTGCCAGTTTGGTCAGAGGATCACTTTAATGCCCATTTGTGTCACACAATGCTCACCCCCACCCCTAATAAGCAGAGGAAGTAATAAGTTACCCCTATATTACATGTACCATATGTATCTTGGCTACTGATAGACCTAGAGAGCAGAAATAGGTATCAAATGATTGTTTTGACAATGCTCTATAACCATGTAATCAAACTGACTTCCTGGTATTTGAATATCAATGAGAACTTTATATATTAGAAAAAAATCACAGAAAAATGGAGTATACCAGCACAATTGCTTATACCTCAGCAATCAAAAGATCTAGAGAGCTCAATATTGGTATCAAATGATTGCTATGACAATGTTTTATAACCATGTAATAAGACATATAAACAAGCTGGCTACATGTATCTTAATCTCAATTATAAAAGAGAACTTCAGATATTAGAGAAAAAATAACAGATAAATGAAGAGGGTATACCAACAACATTGCTGATATCTCAGCAACCAAAAATTCTACAGAGCTGAAATTTATATCAAATGATTGTTATGATAAAGTTCTATAATAATGTGATAAAATGCAGACATATTTTGACTTTCTTGGTGTTCAAATATTGATGAGAACTTTAAAAATTAGAGAAAAATCACAGAACAATGGAGGGGGTATACCTACAGAAACGTTTATAGCTCAGCAACCAAAAGCCATAGAGAGCTGAAATTGGTAACAAATAATTGCTATGACAACCACAAAATATGATACATAAATAATCAGACTTTCGTGCTGTTCGAATATTGATAAAAACTTAAAATATTAGAGAAAAAATGCAGAAAATGGAGGGGGTATACCTACGGAAATGTTTATATCTCGGCAACCAAAAGCCATAGAG
Source organism: Rugalucina vietnamica (assembly GCA_964017185.1). Lineage (NCBI taxonomy): Eukaryota > Metazoa > Mollusca > Bivalvia > Lucinida > Lucinidae > Rugalucina > Rugalucina vietnamica. The sequence continues at coordinate 39,093,759 of OZ024880.1, read as the reverse complement.
AGAAGAAATTTGTATCAAATAATTGCTATGACTATATTCTATAATCATGTATTAAGATATATAAATAAACTGACTTTCTTACGGCTCCAATATTTAAGAAAACTTTAGATATAAGAGAAAACTCATTGGCAAATGAAGGGGGTATACCAATAAAATTGAAAATATCTCAGTGACAAAAAGCTCTAGAGAGCTTAAATTGGTTTCAAATAATTGCTATAACAAAGTTCTATAATCATGTGATAAAAACCATAAAAATACTACTTTCTTGTTGTTGGAATATTGATGAGAACTTTAGATATTAGGTAAAAATCTCAGAAAAATAGAGGGGGTATACCAATGGAAACGTGTATATCTCAGCAACCAAAAGCCATAGAGAGCTGAAATTGGTATCAAATAATTGCTATGACAATATTCTATAACCATGTAAAAAGATATATTAACAAGCTGACTTTCTTATTGCTCAAATATTTAAGAAAACTTGAGATATTAGAGAAAAATCATTGGCAAACGAACGGGGTATACCAATAAAAATGAAAATATCTCAGTGACCAAAAGCTCTAAAGAGCTGAAATTGGTTTCAAATAATTGCTATAATAATGTCTATAATCTTGTGATAAGAACCATAAATAATACTACTTTCTTGTTGTTGGAATATTGATGAGAACTTTAAATATTAGATAAAAATCTCAGAAAAATAGAGGGGGTATACCAATAAAAACGAGTATATCTCAGCAACCAAAAGCCATAGAGAGCTTAAATTGGTATCAGATAATTGCTATGACAATATTCTATAACCATGTAATAAGATATATTAACAAGCTGACTTTCTTGGTGCTCAAATATTTAAGAAAATTTAAGATATAAGAGAAAAATCACTGGCAAACGAAGGGGGTATACCAATAAAACTGCTAATTTCTCAGTGACCAAATGCTCCAGAGGGCTGAAATTGGTATGAAATGATTGCTAGGATAATGTTCTATAACCATGTGCTAAGACACACAAACAATCTGACTTACTTGTTTTTCCAATATTGATAAAAACTTTAAATATTAGAGGAAAAATCACAGAAACATGGAGGGGGTATACCAACAAAAAAAATTATAACTCGGCAACCAAATGTCCTAGAGAGCTGAAATTGGCATCGAATGATTGCCATGATAATGTTCTATAACCAGATGATAAGATAAATGAATATTTCAACTATTTTGTTGTTTAAATATTGATGATAACTTAAAATATTAGATACAAATCACACAAACATAGAGGGGGTATACCATCAGAAACGTTCAGCAACCAAAAAATCCTAGAGAGCTGAAATTGGTATCAAATGCTTGATATGACAATAATGTACAACTAACAAGATACAATTGTAGTATTTCATAGCCGCTTGCTTAAAGGTGTGCATGATCCAGCCTATGGAACAATGAGAACTTACATCTGACATTTTATAGGAAACGGTAATCTGACCATGGACTTGGTCATAATAATGATGAACAGATGCAAATTTATAAAGAAACTGAATGACAAAAATAAATATAAATACATGTGTAATGTTTATGAGCACATCATATATTCATTTGCTCTTCAATGTCTCACGAATCACTATGCATTTATTTAAATTTCATGATTCATATTATTATGTAAGTGGGTGGGGTAATTCAACATCATAAATACTAAAACAATAGCTGCAAAAGTATGAATTAAAGAATGTAATAAGATTACTGCTTTATCTGTGATTCCTAGCATTGCTCTAGACTAGAAAATTCAGCAGTTTATGATCTGAAACACAAAGGATATGTTCATATATCTACAAAACGTTTGTAATACGTAGGCAGCTCAAATAGCATGAAACAATGTGTAATTTAACCATCGCGCCAAAAAAATTTCATGAGCAGTCCACCCAGGCCTTCAATAGGATGGCAAAGCCTAACCAAAAATTTATTCAAACCAACTATAGCAGGTGATGTCACCTCCTCTCCCCAAAACGGGGCTTGGCTCCCTGGGTAAGACTGTTTGGTTTGGCTTAATGTCTCAGTCAACAATTTTTCAGTCATGTTGAGACAAGAGCCATCGCTTCCTGGGTATTAACCAGTACTGTGGGAAGATTAAAATGTCCTGCTCAAGGCCACTACACAGTGGAGGCAGGTATCGAACCTAAGATCTTTCGGTCCAGAGTCCTTTACTCTACCACTACGTCACTGCTCTTTCCTTTATCCGACTTATCTATCAAAATTTTCAGAAAAAAAGTCATTTGAGCCTGAAGATTGGGAAAACCAACAATTTGGGTTTCCGACCAGGTCTGACACAAACCAGCTTGTACAATCACAGCATAAAGCTAGAAGCTTGAAACTTTAGATATAAGTAGAAGAGGAATAATACTATCCATGTGGCGAAAACAAAGACGCTGATCAGCTTCGCGGTTACCGCGAAGCTGATCTGCGTCTTTGTTTTCGCCTATGCAAATTGTTGGTTTTCTCATGCGAAGGCTCATTTCTCTTTACCTCGCAAAGTCTCTTCTGATCGGCAAGTGTTGCTTTTGGCAATTCTTTTCTCTTTGTTTCCATGCTCAATCCTACAATGTATTCTCGGCATATCTCTATCAGCTGCTGGGCCTGTAAATATAGAAATGTTTATAAAAATCCTGAAAACTGTGCATCTCGATTACATGTGAGTGTTATGTATACCCCCTTATATCCTGTGTTTATATAGTAAAGTTGGGGTGTACAAGGTACGCACTATTTCTTATTGTTGCTCAAAAACATAGATTGTGGGTACTAGTTAGAACCACCTAGGCCTGGCGGTTTTAACGTGTACCCACAATTAATGTTTTCAGCATTTTTAAGACTTTTTTTTTTTTTTTGCAATGGAAAATTATCATTTTAATGCTGAAAAAAATCTATATTGTATGGGCATGTTTTCGCAATGAATCAACATGTATGTCCATTATGACAACCAATATACACAACTGGTATACTATACCTCTGCAATCTCCTGTTTACTTTCCACCACTAACAATGGCACGCTGAGTAGTATACTCCGGAACTTCTCGACACCCTCCGTAAACTTGCCTGTGGTCGTGAGTTGGTACGCCACCTGTAGCTGCTGTACTAACATGTTCAACTTTAACCCTACAGCTGGTACCCCACCTCTACCTCCTGCCTCTTTCCTAAAACAGAGGATAAGACTGATTTAAGAAGAAGAATTATTGACTGATTGGTTGACTGATTGACTGTAGCTAACGTACTAACATATTCAGCTACTGCTGGTACCCCACCTCTACCTCCTGCCTCCTTCCTAAAACAGAGAATAAGACTGATTTAAGAAGAAGAATTATTGACTGATTGGTTGACTGATTGACTGTAGCTAATGTACTAACATATTCAGCTACTGCTGGTACCCCACCTCTACCTCCTGCCTCCTTCCTAAAATAGAGAATAAGACTGATTTAAGAAGTAGAATTAGTGACTGATTGGTTGACTGATTGACTGTAGCTAATGTACTAACATATTCAGCTACTGCTGGTACCCCACCTCTACCTCCTGCCTCCTTCCTAAAATAGAGAATAAGACTGATTTAAGAAGTAGAATTAGTGACTGATTGGTTGACTGATTGACTGTAGCTAATGTACTAACATATTCAGCTACTGCTGGTACCCCACCTCTACCTCCTGCCTCCTTCCTAAAATAGAGAATAAGACTGATTTAAGAAGTAGAATTAGTGACTGATTGGTTGACTGATTGATTTGTGAGATGTTACGCCGCCTGTAGCTACTGTACCAACATATTCAGCTACAGCTGGTACCCCACCTCTACCTCCTTCCTAGAAACAACATACAGGACAGAATTAACAAGTAGAATAAGTAATAAATTGACTGAGCAAGTGATTGACCAATTGATTGATTGATGCTAAACTTTTATCATACAACTGGTACATCTACCTAAAGCCTCTTTCCAGAAAACAAAATTTGTTGGTTTAATTTGTGGTTTAATGTCCCAGACAGCAGTTTTACAGTAATGTAGGGACAATGCCATCGCTTCCTGAGTTCTAACCAGTACTATAAGGAGTTACTGTATCTTACTCAAGAACTGTTATTGATTGATAGAACATCCACTGTTAGGATCATGCGAGCCTTCATGTGAGAAAACAGGTCTTTGGGATTTCTTACCAGGTCCAACACAAATTCGACTGTGCAGTCAAAGAAAAATGCTAGAAGCTTAAACTTTTGGATAAAAGTAGAAGAGGAATTGTACTATCCATGTAGCAAAAAAGGCGCTGATCAGCTGTGCAGTTACTGTACAGCTGATCTGCGTCTTTTTGCATGCTATCAGCTGTGCAGTTACTGTATAGCTGATCTGCGTCTTTTTGCATATGCAAAAAGCAAATATTCTCATGGCATGACTCATGTTGGAATGGTCAATTATCTGATAACATGTTTGACTATAGCTGTAAGTCTGTATAAACAGTTGTTTGTATGTTGTTATTTTTTAAGTGGTACAATATAAATGCCAAAATGAGTGACAGTTTACCAGTTCCTATGTGGGTATCCCATTAGCGGTGTGAGAGAAGGTAGCCCCTGATAACATGTTCGACTACGGCTGTACGTCTGTAGAAACAGTTGCTTGTACGTTGCAAAATCAACCACGCCAACTTGGTCATGAAGCAGCTGAAATCAAATTTATCAAAGATTTTGATATAAAGAACACTGAGTATCAGCTTCATTAACAAAATTATTAGTGCTTAAATCTTTCTTGTCACTGCCTGTAAAGCTGTCTCCATGGAATCTCTTGTTTCTATTCAACTTAGAGGAGAAACTACATTACTGACTCAACTTTCCCATCCCCAAAGTCTGGCTTGTGAACATTATGGGCAGTAATTGTTGCCTTTTAATTTTTCTTTGATTCCTTGAAATACACCATATAGCTAAGATGAACAAAAATACCTTATTGTTTGTCTATATGCTCAAAATAGGAGGCTAGTCTTATATGAGCATCGTCAAGAGAAAACTGGATTTTTGCCTATGCAAAAACAAAGGCGCAGATCAGCAGCTGATAAGCGCCTCTGTTTTCACTACACAGATAGTACAAACCCTCATCTTCTTAAATCCAAAATTTCATGTTTCTAGCCTTTTTCTGAGACTGTACAGGCCAGTTTGTGTCAGACCTGGTGGGAAATCCTGAAGACTGGTTTTCTTGTGTCGCGGCTCATATGGTGAAGGATTAAAGGCAACACAGTTGTGTATTAATATTTTCTGACTTCAGGTAAATTCTGTTACACAAAATGATCTTACCCTCATGGCTGTTTCAAAGGAGCCTGCTAACACATGATCCACTGGCAGTTGGGAGTTATTACACCACACCTACAACACACATAAAGTGATGTTGAATAATGCAGCATATTAAAACTTCTCTGTTATTTAGACAATAGCCATCAAACGATACAGAATGGGGATTTTTTCACCTTTTTTAGAAATCTTGGTACCCTAAAATTGGGAAAAAAGGCCAAATTTTTCTTTAAATTGTGGAAAAATGTGTGATTTTTAGCCAGATTGGGAAAGTTTAACTTTTAAATTGGGATTTTTCTGCTATTTGGCAAAGTTTCAGATCAAATGGGAATTTTTTCAGTCAACTGGGAAAAATTTGGTACTGGACCGGTCCCAGTTTTGTATAGAGAAAAAGCCCTCCAGAATAATATAGACACATCATCAAAATTAAACGGTAAACTACTCTGAATGTACAGCTAGACAAACACACATGTAACAGCACACCTTAATTTTAGATGCAAGAACTATAAATAAAAATATATTTTAATGATTTTTTTTTCAGATTTATGTAAACACATCTGATTAACAACGATAATATTCCAATATGCCCTTAGCCATTCTCGTGCCTTTGGTCAAAACTCACCGATTCTAAGGTAAGCTTGGAAATGTTCGTGAGAACTTAATTTTCGAGAATATTAACAAATTTGTGGCCTCACGAATTCTAAGTTCTTGCTAATAAAGAATCACTATAAGCCATAAAAACTACTAGAATACTCGTTCGCGAATTTAAGAACACACAAATAAATGGGAAATAGAAAATAAGTGAAATAACAGTCACATGAAAATGTCCAAATTTACAGTATTTGTCATAAGAAAAATGATAAATAAAATGAGCTGAAAATAACAAACTTTATTTCAATTACCAGTTCAGTAAGCTAAAGCAGGTTATTTCCCTTACCTGTGCCTGACTAGTTCCTTTTGTCGGGGGTACAAAGTAACCCTCGTCCCCTCCGGCAGGGGTCGGCCCCACCTCCAGGTCAGCTGGGAGTTCAAGGTCATCATCGACATCCCAACCCCCTCCTTCCTCATCCCCTCCCGGTACGACATCCTCATCACCACCAAAACCTCCCTCTGGAAGAAGACATAACATAATAAAATTACACATATTTTTACAAATTTTAAAACAATACAAATGAACCTTAATATAACATTGCCTGCAACTCATCACCAAGGTGCAATAATAAACCCGAGTGTAATTTCAGGTAGTTCCACCTCAAAAGTAGGTGCAAATTTGCACCCTGGTGTGTTTTTGTACCTGGGTGTATTTTCTTACAACACTGTTTAGTGTTCTCATGGCATAAAATACATGCAGAGTGCAAATTTGCACCCAGGGTGCAAAAATACACCCGGGTGCAAATGCTGCACGTGAACACGGCTTAAGCCATTCAGCAACAACAAAACAAAGATTATATGAGCCGCGTCATGAGAAAACCGGATTTTTGCCTAAGCGAAAACAAAGACGCAGATCAGCTGTGCAGTAACTGCACAGCTGATCAGCGCATTTGTTTTCGCTGCAAAGATAGTACAATTCCTCCTCTTCCTAAATCCGAAATTTCGAGCTTCTAGTCATCTTCTGTAGCTGCACAGGCCAGTCTGTGTCAGACCTGGTTGGAAATTCCGAAGACCGATTTTCTCCAATCGGGGCTCATATTGTCTACTCGTAACTAAACCCACCTTCATCCAGAATAAGGTCAGCGTCCTCGCCCCACCCCTCTCCTGCTCCGCCCTCATCATCCACCGCTGCAGCCATCGCAGACTGAGGACCCCGCGCTGCCATAGCACCCTCAAAGAATCCCTTAGACATGGTGAGTAGGGGCCAGTTACTCTCCTGTTGGTTGATAGGGACTGGGGGTTGGAGGAGACTGGCGTTGGGGTACAGGTCCGGGACTCGGTCGTTCTCACCAAAACTCTCCTTGATGGTTTCAGCTTCTTCCTCCAGACCGTTGGTAGCAGCAGTCAGATAGGCCAAGGACTCTGTAAGTTAACATCGTTATTTTTTTTATAAATTTCATTTGAATTATGCGAAGAATCATGCTGGCTATCTGTCGAATCCAAAGAAATTTAGGCAACAAATTCCAAACAGGAGAAATAAGATTTTGTTTAATATTGTTTTATTTTGTAAAGTTCGAACAGCTGCCTAATCAAGATACATTCCAAATCAAGATACATTCCAAACAATTAACAATTTATCTATGTCAAAAACTACATCAGCTAATGTTGTCTCGAGTGCACTTCTATACTTACAGAATACTAAATGAAACTTTGTTCATTAGATTAGCAGACAAAATGTTCATTTATTCATATGAGCCGCCACACCAGAAAACCAACAATTTGCATATGCGAAAACAAAGATGCGGATCAGCTGTGCAGTAACTGCACAGCTGCTGATCAGTGCCTTTGTTTTCTCTACAAGGATAGTACAACTGCTCTTCTACTTAAATCCAAAATTTCAACCTTCTGGCCTGCTCCTGTGACTGTACAGGCTGGCTGGTGTCAGACCTGGTGGGAAACCCAAATTGTAGGTTTTCCCTGGATGTTCATATGTTTCCAGCAATGAAATGTTTCAAATGACTTGGGTATAGATTATCTTTGGTTCCTTACTTTGTCCACATCCTTGTAGAATTTTGATCCTTTCTGCTACATCTCCCAGAAACAAGGCATTCTGGAAATGTCCACTCGTGTCCTTACGGATCTCAGCTGAAACATAGAACAAAGAAGTTATACAGGGTGCTACACAGTAATAACACGGGTGTTAAACAAACATTTTCTCCATCTTTCTGGGAGAGACCGCCATTTCCTGTGTACCTAGGTGGACTATAAAAGGCAAAATTAGGAAGCTTATCTTGCCCGGCATGACGAAAAACTGCCACTTTCTACTACTACTACTACTACTACTACTACTACTACTACTACTACTACTTATCTCAGTATTTGTCAAGACACCAAAGGGCAGCTCCTAAAAATCCAATAATCAATTTGATTGGCTGTGGCTGTTACCTGTGGAATAACTGATATATGCTCGCTTGTAAAATAGATAACCATAAATACCTATGCCCATACCTGTGGTTAATTTTATTGCACTTTATTCAAACAGGTAGTGTCTTGGGGATTATCAATAAGACAATAAATATGACTAGCTGCACTGCAGCACATCTCTACCTGTATTACCTGTCTAAATAAAGGTATTACTCTCCTGCCACCCGGCCACTGACTTAGCCCTTTAACTGGTGCTAAGCATGAAGATAATGTTTCTTTACTTATGAATACAAAATAACAGAATTAGGATTCAAACTCAAGGACTTCAATCCACAGTATGGATCTCTTGAAATGAGTCATGGCATTCCCATTTATTCTAACTAAAAGATGACTATTTCATTTCTCCCACAATACGATACAATGCTGGTTATCATAGAAATTCTGTGCTGACCAATTTTATCAAAAATCAACTATCATCAAATGAGCCGCGTTGTGAGAAAACAGGATTTTTGCCTAGGCGAAAACAAAGGCGCAGATCAGCTTTGCAGTGACTGCAAAGCTGATCAGCACCTTTGTTTTCGCTACACGGATAGTACAATTCCTCCTCTACATATAGCGTAAGGCGACCAGTGATCGATCAGGGACCAGTGATCGATCAACTAGTGGTTATCGGCTATTAATTCTCAAAGGATACCTGAAGTAAATCTTATGCTAGTCTCAACTTCAAGCGCATTATATCACCTTACAAATACTAATCTAAATTTATTTGAAAAGCTTTTCTTTCTTGAATTTTCTGACACTTTACGAAGAGGGGGTCTTAGTTGTACCGCTTAAAAGTGGTGATTGTTCAATAAATTCTTCAAGATGAAACAACCTGCATTCGTTCCGACTGGCTATTTTTTTAACTTTACTGCATACTAAACAAATCTGATCCACATTCCAAATTGTATTGGATAACGCTGCGATTAATGGACGATTTCTGTGATTTTCGAGCTATTTTTTCAACAGTTTTCCATTGTTTCTATGGGCGTTTATGCTTTTTGACCACCTTATTGCGCTGCTTTATTTCTTTTACCTCACTGAAAATTTTCAAACTGTGTTTGGTGGCTTGAGGTAAACAATAATTATTCTTTCTAAAAAATGTACATACCTTCCAAGTAAGCCGCGGTTTTGGAGAGAAAAAGAAGGTGATCGATCACTGGTCTACCTGGCCCTGATTGACGCTTTATGATGGTGGGTATGTTAAAATGACGTCACTGAGAACGTGACGTGATGACGTCATAAATTGACGTATTGAAAAACATGGCGAAGGTTCAAGCTTGGATATGGTATGTACTCAGGCATTCTCCAGTGCATGTCTGATCCGCAAATTTATCAAACATGGCTATTTTTGATCGATCACTGGTCCCTTTACGCTACCCAACATTTCAAGATTCTACAGTAGCTTTTTTCTGTGGGTGTCTAAACCGGTTTGTGTCGGACCTGGTTGGAAATCCTGAAGACTGGTTTTCTCGAGATGTGGCTCAAATGCCTCAACATTACCTATTTTGGTCATCTTCTTGAGTTTCTCCAGGTTCCCAGTGATCAGGTAGAGGAACGACAGTTTGTCAAAGTTTTTAGTTCTCTGATACGCCATTTCAACAATCTGATGATTCCCCTGCAGTAGGGCTGCTTCACCCAGCTTTTCCCAGCATGCCTGGTCATCCAGGGCTCGGGCTGCTTCCAGCGCAATCTATAATAGGGAACAAAGCAAGTAATTAAAAATTGTCAAATTTCTTAGTCCTCTGATATGCCATTTCAACAATATGGTGACTGCCATGCACTAAGGCTGCTTCAACCAGCTTTCCTAGCGTGCCTGGTCATCTTGGTCTCTGGCTGCCTCTTGGGCGATCTAGATGCAACTTTCCCTGTACAGATTTCAACTGACCAGTACTCAATGTAATCACTTGCAACAATAACTGACAAGCCACTATTTAAATAAGTAGATAATGGACACAGACAAGATATCATGACAAAACTCAATGAAGGAGTTTTAAATAAAATGCGCCATGAGAAAACCAACATTTTGCCTATGTGAAAGCAAAGATGCAGCACCTTGGCTTTGCTTCATAGATATTACAGACAATATTTTCTTTAATCCGAAAGTTCAAACTAGCCTTCTCTGACTGCGAAAGCCCGTTTGTGTCTGACCTGGTCGTAAACTGTGAAGGCCAATTTTCAGCTATGATTGCCTCTGTAGAGTCTCCAAATACTGAGATAAATGAGAATCTTACCTCAATATTTCCACACTCCAGTGCTAGTCCGAATCTTGTCTTCTCATCTTTTACAAAGTGTAGAGCCACTTCTGGGTAGCCCTTCTTCTGTAGGTAAGAGATGATAGACTGGCCCACCAACTTGGCATTCCTAACCATGTGTAACACCTGGAACACATACAGAAATTGTGAACTTTATAAGTAACCTGGTACTGGTTTAAAGCTTGATCTAAAATACTTTTGCAGGAAAACTGGCCCATGTTGTACTACTGTTATCCTCATTCCTAAGGTATAGATTGATTTGACCAACAAATTTTACCTCTGATATTCTTTTAATTCAGTTTCACATCCCCTTTAAGACTATTTCACTCATATATGAGATCAGTAGGTGGTGGTTAACGGGAATACCAACAGACAAAATACCTGGCATACCTACAAGCAGAACTTGGCTTGTCTCACATGTGCAGCATACAAGGCTATAAATCACACTAATTACTCAATGATCAAGAGTGGCAATGAAATCATCCACTTTAACCACTCAGCCACCGAGACTGCAAAACCTGATATTGACACACCACTCAATACAGAGATCAATGCTCTCAAAGTCAAAGCTCAATCAATTAAGGTGAAGTCATTTCCATTGCAAAACAATTTCAGGCCTATTTTCCTCCACATATTCACTAAAATGCAGATGCAGTTATAGAAATCATGCAAGAGTTATCTCACCTCATCATACTTTCTGTTGACCAGTGCCAGTTTAAACTTGAACTCTGTGGGGTCAATACCGAGGACTCGGGTACGACATTCCCGGTCCAGGCAGTGGATACTGTTTCCTTTGATACGAGTCACATAGATAGGTAGGTCCAGGGTACGGATTATACCATGGTCACTGAAAACATACACATACACCATAATTCAAATTTGAGCCACCGCATAAGAAAACCGACAATTTGCATAGGCATGGGCGAAACAAAGCCGCAGATCAGCTGTGCAGTGCCTTTGTTTCCGCTGCACAGTAAGTACAATCCTTCTTCTTCTTAAATCCGAAATTTCAAGATTTTAGACATCTTCTATGCTTGTACAGGCTGGTTTGTATCAGACCTGGTCAGGACCCAAATTGCTGGTTTTCTCATGCACAGTCTCAAAATTTTATTTTTATGGAAAGAAAACAAGGTGATATATGAAAATTTTGATACACTGAAGTATGAATCAAATATTTACATTAAAGTGGTTGCTTGGTAGATTTCATGTTTGACAATCCAATCAACAGTTTGGGCCATATGAAGATGGTACATTAGTTTAAATTTATTCTCATCCAAAAGAATGGATAAGCCCGGGATCCAACCCGAGACCCCAGGTTTACACCGCAAGTGGCTTAACCACTGAAAGCTCATAGCATTTAAATGGATACAAACATATTGTGCGTTCATTGATTGATCACAGGGCTGTTTTCCTATTACCAAGATATTGAGGAAACATTTGAGCTGCCCCATGGGAAAACCAACAATCTGCATAGGCGAAAACAAAGGCGCAGATCAGCTTCGCGGTAACTGCGAAGCTGATCAGCGCCTTTGTTTTCGCTACTCGGATAGTACAATTCCTCTTCTACTAATCCAAAATTTCAAGCTTCTAGCTCTTTTCTGTGACTGTACAGGTCGGTTTGTGTCGGACCTGTTTGGAAACACATTGTTGGTTTTCCCACGAGGCGGCTCATTTGTTTACTTTCTAAATCTTGAAACATCCATGAAAACAACGCTTTTTGGAAAAATCATCTTACCCATTAGTGAGAGCATATTTGATGTGGTTGCTGGTAGTGTAGACAAATACCCCGCTCTCATCCCAGGCTCCACTCTTTACACGGATATTCTCGTGTATATTACACAGGTTCTCTAGCTTTCTGTTACAGATAGCAATCACTGAAAACAAACAATAAAGAATTAAATATTTCTGAAGCAATAACATCTCCACTACTTAAAGTACATGTACAAGGATCAATTTATGCAGCTGCATTTAAATGGAGAGGGCAAACAAACAAATTTTTATTTTTGGCCTTAACTATCTTCATGTGCATAATGTAAGAGTGCTGGTGGATAAAATGAATTCATAAAACCAAATCTTTTACAGAATATTATGAGACAAGGTTCTATTTCGCAAATGATTAAACTGAAACAATGGATGTAAGTATATCTCCACAATAGTGTTTAAATAGGCAGAGTTGAGGTAATTAATTATGCATCTGGCGTGCAAACTCAGTGTGTCACGCATATATAAACAACCTACCATGTTTGCTGATGAGAGCCACATGTGACATGTCACCTGACCAGATCACATATTTCACCTTGGAGATCTTCACCGTCGCCAGTGTTCTCTTCTGTTGAACGTCAAACAATGTCACATTGTCGGCGTCCTTCAACAACAGGCAACCAGTCCCTGCGTAGAAAATATCCTCGCAGTTTGGTGCCTGAACTTTCTTTGTGATTTCGTTCTTCAGATTCTTGATCACGATGGAGTGTGTTCTGTCCAGCACAGCGAATCTATTCCTGGCAACCCAGATGGCGTTCAAGCCCGAGGACCTCTTCCCCTCCGGGGCGTCAGGGTTCTTGGAATCGCTGTCCTTTGGTATGGAGTACAGGTCATATGTGCTGTTCTCCACGTTAGATGTTCGTGTGATCAACAGTACAGCATTCTCAGCTGGGTTGTAGGACATACAGTAGACCGGCGACCGGGACCCTGCTCTCAACTGCATCACAGGGACGTCCTTGTTGCTGTTGAAATCCAGTCGGCGTAGGTACTTCTCCTTCACATAGTATAGGAGATTACTGTGTACTGCATATGCTGGCCGCTCCCTCTCTAACTTATAGATGATCATACCACTGTCATGGCCAGCGGCAAAGATGTTGAGGCTTGGATGGGCGGCCATGATCCAGAATCTGTCATGTTCTCTTCTGAATGTCTGTACACCAGTTCTGGAATAAATGTACAATAACATTGGCTTACATTTCTGGCCAATGCCTTGGGTTAGCTAACAGTTCAAGTTTTTATGAGAGTCCCTGTCAAATTTTACTTGGCGGCAAAAGGGAGAATGAGGTGTTTGATTTCTTTCTGGGAATAATTAAAATCTAAATGCACTGATTATGATAATCAGAGGTGAAGAATATCTTTAAAAATCAATTTTAAGATATGTCTAAGAAGGCGAAAATCACCCTTAATTTAGACCTGAATTAATCAAACTTACAGGTTATGCTTTAAAAAGATGCATCAAAAATGAAATCCAAACTATGGCTTCATCAAAATCCTCATGCCAGGAAACTATCTGGAGCTAGACTTTTTGCTAAGATTTTTCCATATATTGTAAAGAAGAAAGTGACTAATTTTCTACCTCTTGCTCATGTCCCAGACTCTAATACTCTTATCCTCTGAGTTACTGAGTATCAGTTCTTGTCTTGGGTGGAAGAGACAACAGGATACATTGTTGTAGTGACCTCGGCAGGTGTCAACCTCCCACGCTTTGGCCTCTGAAATTATGATATGCGACGAATGTTATAATAGTACTGTGCTTTTCATCATTTTTAAAATATATCATGATACCAACCAAATTGTTCTGTTATTGCAATCCCCTTTGCAAAAATAGTAGCTAATGTTTGAAAACAGTAAACATGGTTATTATTATGTTCATGACAGATTGTGGCATGATCCTTTCTACCCCTGCAGACTGATCATGTGATCCAACAGCAGTGTTGTTATATAGACAGGCAATGATTATTAAACTTAAAGAGTCTCATTTTAACTATGTAAAGTTTATTTAATTGTTTGTTTTGAGGCTTAACTTCCCTGTCAGCAATTTTTTAACTATGTCAGGACGGATGCAGCGCTTCCTGCTATTAAACAGTACTGAGCGGCTTTAAATTGTATATTTTGCATTTTTTTTAGATTTAGTCTGGCCTTCAGCGGTATAAAACTTTTAATATCTTACCATTCATTCTCCACAGTTTGACCTGTCTGTCGTCAGCCCCTGACACAATGAGGGGGAGAGAAGGGTGGAAGGCACACCAGTTAACCCCCCTGTCATGACCCTCCAACACATGCTTCACTACAGCATCAGAAATACCGAAGAGATCTGGCTGGTTACTGCTGCGAATCCTGTCTTCTATACTATTGGATCCTGGAATAAAGAGTTCAGAAATAGTGGACTCAGCAAAGTGTCTTAGATCAGACTGTGCATATGGAGCAATCTAAACAGACTATATAATTGCTAACCGTGACTTTATTCAGTTATTATTTTTAAAATGACAACTTCTAAAATGATTATTACAATAGGGTGCAAAAATAATTATTCTTTACATCATTCCATTAGTCAATTTTATCTTATGTCTGAAATTCCTTGAGGTTACATTATATGTAACAACAGCCTACTTTATCAACATATGTGGTTCCACAAGCCAGGCATAAAAGGTGCACAAAACCCAGGGTGTGTTCATAACAGAGGAACAGTGGATAGCTATCTGAATCTATGGCCTTAGACAACCCTATCTTCTGATGGATGGAAATGAGATGATACAGAGGTGAGGTTACCTGGTGATACATTTTTCTTCCTCAGTCCCAAGAGGTCCCAGACCCTCACAGTCTGGTCTAGGGAGGCAGAGACAATGAGATCTTCTGATGGATGGGTTTGGGGAGTGGGGGAGGGGGTGGGTAGTTACCTGGAGACAGAGATACTGAATAAACTTTCTGATTCTGGGTGGAACTGAGGGGGTTGGGGAGTGGGGGAGGAGGTGGGAGAGTTACCTGGCGAGACATTTTTCTTCCTCAGTCCTGAGATATCCCAGACCCTAACAGTCTGGTCTAGGGAGGCAGAGACAATGAGATCTTCTGATGGGTGGAACTGAGCACACATCACAAAGTGGCTGTGACCTGCCAACACACTGAAATACAAATGGTTTTCTAGTTCTAGTTTCTATTCTTTTTCTACAACATCTTTTGTCAATAATTATTTAGTTGAATCTTTAACTGAAATTTGCCATTCTTGAAGTCGCAAAACACCTTTATACAATTTACTGTAAAGCGATCTATCTTTTAAGGAGAAAATTATTTTCAGGAGAAAAAAAATTTTTATGAGAATAAATTGTTGCATAAAAAATACCATTGGTCACAAAATCGTAAAATTTAATGGCCGTGAAAAATAAGCTGGCTTAAAGTATAGATGGAATATTATACATAAAACTTACCAGATGCAATTTCTGGCCTGCCAGTTCCAGATTCTGATAGTCTGATCATCAGAGGAGCTCAAAATCCATGGGTACTCCTGAAGAATTATTGTAATATTGTTTCTTTGAAAACAAAGATGTACAGTTCAACTTCATTATAACATGCCTAACTATAGTGCGGTTTTCAATATAACATGGCCATGTCAAGGTTCCCAGAATGATCACTTTTACTGTTTCCATGGACCCCAAAGATAGCGTTTTAATGAGGTTGACCTGTATTGCTATCATGCACTGCTTTTGGACCCCAGTTGGTATGCCCACTGTTCAACCATTCAACAATAACATCATTCAATCATAACAAAGATTCTAGTAAAAGAGAGATTAGGTTATGGTAAACCTTAAGACTTCACTTTAACATACAAAACAAGATTTGAAATGGCAGTCAAGATTGGAAGAGGACCTTATGGATTGCTAAAAAAAATCAATTAATCAAAATAAATTTCAGGACAATTTTATGACCGTCACATAGAAGAAGAAGTGGCTCAAAATGAGCTGTATCATTATAAAACCAAGAATGTGGTTTCCGAACAGGCCTGACACAAATCGAGCTGTACACACACTGAAGATGGCTAGGGGCTGGAAATTTTGGATTTAGAAAGTAGAGGAACTGTACTATCAGTGTAGCCAAAACAAAGGCGCTGATCAGCTTCGCAGTAACTGCGAAGCTTAACTGCGAAGCTAAGCTGATCGCTTCGCAGTAACTGCGAAGCTGATCTGCGCCTTTGTTTTTGCATATGCAGATTTTCCCCATGAGACTCTGGTACCTTTTCAGTGGCAATGAATTCAAGACACAATGTTTACTTTCCTACAAACTTACATGGTGGAAAGTCGTGGTTCTGATATAGTCTTGGTGACCCAACAGGGTAAACAGGCATCTTCTCAACTTGTAGTTCCAAACCTGAAAACATATCATTTTATTTGTATGGTTCATAGGCTTTCTTAACTCATTTACGCCTGGCGTCCTTTTTATGGGATAAATGCAAACAGCATAGCCCCAAATGTGACGCCGCACAATGCGGCGTCCCATCTGGGGCTACTCTGCTTGGAGGAATTTCATTGAAAAATGAGATAAAAATTAAAAATCACTTCTAACACCCCTAAAAATGAAAGTGGACTCACCCAAATGATAATGATGGGAAAATCCATTCGTGAAATACGGTTTAATGTCAATGTCAAGATACATGTAGTTGGTTATCCTAACAACAGTTCCTGGATGGGCTTAACCTAAAGGGTTAAACATCATTCAGTGTTAATCATTTCATCACATATCGAACACAAGTACATGAAAGTGGTAAAACCAGAAATCAAATCTTGTTTCTCCCAAATCATGATTATCTGTGACATAGTCTCAAAATTCGTAATGTTGAAATTGATGTGGTGTCTTATATTGTCATTTCTTTCCCGCCTGGTGTTGTGGTTGTGATTCTAAACTTTTATAATTTGATCAATATGCATCCTTACCTTCGAAAGTTTCCCATAATTTGAAGGAAGGGATACCTTCCCAATTTTGATTAAATAAAATGAACTCACTTTTATTTTATAGTCATCTCCTCCAGATACAAACAGTGGTTGTTGAGAATGGAAACAAATACCTCGTACTGGCCCTATCAAAATTCAGACAAATACATTTTATTGCTTTAGAATGAAATGTAAATTTTTATTTTAGTATTATGTAATATCTGGTCTCAAGGTTAACCATTTAAATTCTTAAATTAGATGAGTGGGAAATGTGCCACGTTATGAGAAAACCGGATATTTGCCAAAATTCCAAGCTTCTACGTAGCCTTTATCTTTTTTTCTTTTTTTTTTTTTTTGTATTCAGTTTAACGTCCCTTTCAAGATTATTTCAGCTCATATGAGACGGGCCAATCAGTAGGGAGAACCCCGAGAAAAAACACATGTTGTTGGCATTTTAACATTTATGAGCGGGATAAATTTTAGTCTCAGCTGAGCCGAGCATGAAAAAAGTTTTATAACCTCGAGACCTGAAAACTGAGTCATATTTTCAGGATGAGATGCGACACAACGTATAACAACATTTACCATCATGTTCATCAAACTTGTCGATCAGTGTGCACATCCGATAATCCCAGAGCTGTATAACACCATTGAACAAACTGGCCAACACCCAGGGTCTCTTGGGGTGGAACGATAATCCTGAAAGAAATCATGCTAAGTTAAGCACTAAATATATACTTTGGCAACCCTTGCCAAAACACAAGCAATTTTTGAACCTACATTATATTGTGATATCGTTGGCTCATTGACAAAACCTCGTAACTGCACTTTTTTCAAAAAATCGTTTTTTCACATGGCGCGATTCAAAACATTCAAATTCAGCTTGTGACAAAGCCGTGTAGGTTATGTCCAATGGGAAGTTAGTTTTTCGATGACCTTACAAAACCTCGTAACTACAAATGGTAAACGGACTTGAAAAAAGGTGACAAAACCTCGTATATTTAATTTCAAAAAATTTAAATACAAGAAAATCTTTATCTTTTAGATATGCAAAAGTTGCATATGTATGATTTCTCATAAATGAATTCTTTAATTCATCATAAGAATCTGCTTCTAGCTTTCATTTATCAAGTTTTGTATATACGACAATTTGTAAACATGCACAATTATATATCATTTATATACAAGTTTTAGTTTTTTGCTTCTCCTGAAAAATTTGTTTTTTTGCAGTTACAAGGTTTTGTCAACGAGCCAACGATATGCAAGTCATTACCCAATTAAAATATTATCCCCAACTGATCAAACGCCACCTGTCAGTCAAAATTTACACTGACCAGTATATTTGTTGCCAAAATCCAAGAAAAACAAAATATGCATATGGCTGATTGTGAATATGTGTTACAGTAAACTGTGTATACAATGAATGCACATAATTCTAAGTTTGTTCTGGATTTAAAAGACGAGCAAGGCGATGCTGAATAGCACAAAAGATGTTCAATGATATGGCAAATGGAAGGGTACAGTAGCTTCTCATTACGAAAACTTGCCCATGTAATAAGCAGAGATTGTTTGAGCTTTAAAAAATGAAAATTTTCAGCAGAAAAATTTTGATTTTTTTCTTATTTTTGCTCAAAACATAGATTGTGGGTACACGTTAGAACCGCCTCGGTGAGGCGGTTCTAACGAGTACCCACAATCTATGTTTTGGAGCAAAAATAAGAAAAAATAGGTATACCCCTGCATACCCCCGTTTTGCTATATAAAAGTGGGGATCAAGGGGGTATACATCACACGGACATGTTTTCCTGATGTAAGCAACAAATCCCTACCTGGAACACTCGTTAGGAATCAAATGAGCCGCCTCAGGAGAAAACCAACAATCTGCATATGCGAAACCAAAGACGCAGATCAGCTTCGCAGTAACCGCGAAGCTGATCAGCGTCTTTGTTTTCGCTACATGGATAGTACTATTCCTCTACTTTCTAAATCCAAAATTTCCAGCCTCTAGACAGCTTCTGTGACTGTACAGGCTGGTTTGTGTCAGACCTGTTCGAAAAGCACAGTGTTGGTTTTCCCATGAGGCAGCTCAAATATTCATTTTAACAGCTGACTCATCAAACAAGGTCTGAATGGTTCAGCCAAAATTCCTACAGATGACCTTATCCCAAAGAATTGTGTGTTGTAGAAATCAGCACTCATTGGCATTTCAGATACCTTCAGCTAGCAAAAAGTGTATGAAAGTAGTTGCTTTCCACAGACTATCACGACTAGAATGACCTCCCTGATTTTCTGATCTCCTCTGCAGAAATGTCTGATCAGAATCAGAATTAATAGTTTACTGGTGAAACGTCAAACTGACAATACCACACCAGGGGGGTGGGGCTTGACCGGAGGGGATTAGTCCCGAGCTCTCACAAGAGATGACCATTATGAAAGCATGCCCATGCAATAATTATATAGAATTTTCTGAAGAAAAAAAAAAATCAGAGGACCAACTGTCCTGTAAACGCTCACCTGAGATCTGCTATATTAACCAAATATTTATTTAAAAAATTTGCCCTTTATGGGGCCCCACCAACCAATCAAAATAAAGGATTAGGACAAAAGTCAAACAAACTGTAGAGGACTACTTTATAAACATTTCTGCAAAACTAGAATTCAAATATCTGCAATTGGACCAGAAAAAAATAGCCAATTTCCACTTTTCCCGTTTTAAGTCAATCGAAACTTTAAGTTGCCATAGCGACCAGATTTCTTATCCTACTGAAATAAAAAACACAAATTATGTAGAGACTACTGTCAGGAACATGTATACAAAGTACAGGCTTCATGCCATAGACAATTTCTGAGGAAAAGATTTTAAGATGTTTTTCCAAATTTTACCCTTTATGTGGCCCCAGCAACCAATCAAAATAAAGGATTAGGTAAAAAGTCACATGAAACATAGAGATATACTCAATAAATATTTCTGCAAAGACAAAATTCAAATACCTACAATTGGTCGAGAAAAAAAATAGCCGATTTCCACTTTTCCCATTATAAGTCTATGGAAACCATAGCAACCAGAGTTCTTATCCGACTGGAATAAAAAAACACAAATTATGTAGAGGCTACTATCAGGAACATGTATACAAAGTACAGGATTCATCCACTTGACAGTTTCTGAGGAGAAGATTTTTGAATGTTTTGTTTTTTTTCTTCAAAATTTTGCCCATTATGGGGCCCCAGCAACCAATCAAAATAACGGATTAGGACAAAACTCACAAGAAACGTCAAACACTACTCAATAAACATTTCTGCAAAAACAAAATTCAAATGTCTGCAATTTTAGTGGAAAAATAGCCGATATCCACTTTTCCCATTATAAGTCTATGGAAACTTTAAGTTGCCATAGCAATCAGAGTTCTTATCTGCTTGGAATAAAAAACACAAATTATGTAGAGGCCACTGTCAGCAACATGTATACAAAGTAAGGCTTAATCCCCTTGACAGTTTCTGAGAAGAAGATTTTTGAATGTTTTTTCGAAATTTTGCCCTATATGGGGCCCCTGCAACCAATCAAAATGAAGGATTAGGACAAAAGTCACATGAAACGTAGAGGACTACTCAATAAACATTTCTGCAAAAACAAAATTCAAATGTCTGCAATTTTAGCGGAAAAATAGCCGATTTCCACTTTTCCCATTATAAGTCTATGGAAACTTTAAGTTGCCATAGCAACCAGAGTTTTTATCCGCCTGGAATAAAAAACACAAATTATGTAGAGGCCACTGTCAGGAACATGTATACAAAGTACAGGCTTAATCCCCTTGACAGTTTCTGAGAAGAAGATTTTTGATTTTTTTTCGAAATTTTGCCCTATATGGGGCCCCTGCAACCAATCAAAATAAAGGATTAGGACAAAAGTCACATGAAACGTAGAGGACTACTCAATAAACATTTCTGCAAAAACAAAATTCAAATATCTCCAACAGGACAGCAAAAACTAGCAATTTTCACTTTTTTCCATTATAAGTCTATGGGAAGCATAAGTTGCCATAGCAACCAGAGTTCTTATCCGATCAAAACAAAAAAACATAATTATTCTTTCCCCCTACCTGTAGATGGTGTATGTGAAATATGAGAACAATCGGCCCAGCGGTTTCAGAGAAGAAGATCTTTAAAATTGTGGACGACGACGGACGGACGCCGGAGCATGGGTATACTATAAGCTCACCTATGAGCCTTCGGCTCAGGTGAGCTAAAAAAAAATAAAAAAAAAAAATCTTTGTTGAAACAAGAACTCCGCGGAGGTCGATATCGCACCTGCATCGGGCAAAGTCAACAGACCGTGAAATATAGTTCAAGGGCACCGGGTCAAGGTGCGTGCTTAAAGGGCATGTCAAGGACAATTACTATGCAAGGTTTCAGACACGCAGCTATCTCTGATGTTGAGAAAACCAAACTTCGACATAAAAATTTTCAAAGTCAGTGGACCGTGAAATATAGGTCAAGGGCACTGGGTTGAGGTGCTGGCTTGAAGGGTATGTCAAGGACAATTACTATGCAAGGTTTCAGACTTGCAGCTATCTCTGATGTTGAGAAAACCAAACTTCGACGTAAAAATGATCAAAGTCAGTGGACCGTGAAATATAGGTCAAGGGCACCGGGTTAAGGTGCGTGCTTGAAGGGTATATCAAGGACAATTACTACGCAAGGTTTCAGACTCGCAGCTATCTCTGATGTCGAGAAAACCAAACTTCGACATAAAAATTTTCAAAGTCAGTGGACCATGAAATATAGGTAAAGGGCATCGGGTTAAGGTGCGTGCTTGAAGGGTATGTCAAGGACAATTACTATACCAGGTTTCAGACTCGCAGCTATCTCTGATGTCGAGAAAACCAAACTTCGACGTAAAAATTTTCAAAGTCAGTGGACCGTGAAATATAGGTCAAGGGCACCGGGTTAAGGTGCGTGCTTGAAGGGTATATCAAGGACAATTACTACGCAAGGTTTCAGACTCGCAGCTATCTCTGATGTCGAGAAAACCAAACTTCGACATAAAAATTTTCAAAGTCAGTGGACCATGAAATATAGGTCAAGGGCATCGGGTTAAGGTGCGTGCTTGAAGGGTATGTCAAGGACAATTACTATACCAGGTTTCAGACTCGCAGCTATCTCTGATGTCGAGAAAACCAAACTTCGACATAAAAATTTTCAGTCAGTGGACTGTGAAATATAGGTAAAGGGCATCGGGTTAAGGTGCGTGCTTGAAGGGTATGTCAAGGACAATTACTATGCAAGGTTTCAGACTTGCAGCTATCTCTGATGTCGAGAAACATAATGTTGACAAAACTTCGACGTAAAAATTTTCAAAGTCAATGGACCGTGAAATATAGGTCAAAGCCACCGGGTTAAGGTGCGTGCTTGAAGGGTATGTCAGGGACAATTACTATGCAAGGTTTCAGACTCGCAGCTATCTCTGATGTTGAGAAAACCAAACTTCGACGTAAAAATTTTCAAAGTCAGTGGACCGTGAAATATAGGTCAAGGGCACCGGGTTAAGGTGCGTGCTTGAAGGGCATGTCAAGGACAATTACTATGCAAGGTTTCAGACTCGTAGCTATCTCTGATGTCGAGAAACGTAATGTTGACAAAACTTCGACGTAAAAATTTTCAAAGTCAGTGGACCGTGAAATATAGGTCAAAGCCACCGGGTTAAGGTGCGTGCTTGAAGGGTATGTCAGGGACAATTACTATGCAAGGTTTCAGACTCGCAGCTATCTCTGATGTCGAGAAAACCAAACTTCGACGTAAATGTTGACGGACGGACGGACGTACGGACGGACGAACGGACGGACGAACGGACGGACGGAAATTTGGACTCCTATATCGCACCCTGCTATAAGCAGGTGCGATAATAAATCTATCTTTTTCCTTATTTTTTCTCAAAACATAGATTGTGGGTAAACGTTAGAACCGCCTCAGCGAAGCGGTTCAATCTATGGTATGGATCAAAAATAAGAAAAATTGTATACCCCTTCAAACCCCAGTTTTACTATATAAAAATGGGGTTAAAGGGGGTGTACTTTTAAGGGCATGTTTTAGTTATGACTGTGTGTACAAGTTCGCATCAACAACAATGCATCTCTTTTCAGAGCCTGGGACTAATTTCCCTCCTGGCCTACTCCTGCCCATCCTCCCCCATCAATTTGGCTTGTTACCGGTGTAACAGTTTATCTTGCCCCCCTGGACAGCTTGCCCCCCGGGGGGCAAAATTTCCCGGGAAATCTTACCCCCCACCCTGATTATCTTCACCCCCGGGGGGTAAGCTGTCCAGGCCAGTTTATCTTGCCCCCCACCCACTTGGAAAGAAATTGTTTTTAGAATATATATGTTTATTTTCCTGCACCAATGAAATAATATCATGTCCTTTTACCATTATTTAGTGACATGTTATCTAATCTGCCCTTTTTTTTTAAAAAAAATATTTTAATAACCTAGGTGGGGGTGAAGCTGTCCAGGGCGGTTTATCTTGCCCCCCGCCTAGGTATTGGAGGATCAATTTTTCTAAGCTTATTACACTGTTTCAAAATTAATACCATAAGAAGACCTACCTTTTAGAAATGCAATTTATTTGATTAAAAAGCCCTTTTCCTTATCATTCAGTTTTATACCCACAGTTACATAGGCGGGGGTGAAGCTGTCCAGGGCAGTTTATCTCGCCCCCCGCCTATGTATTGGATGATAAAATTTTCTAGGCTTATTACAACTGTTTCCAATTAATACTGTACTTAAGAAGCTTTATCAGTTTTAACTGCAATCCATTTTATTATCAAGACATTTTCCTCGTCTTTCCATTCTATACCCTCAGTTATGCAGGCGGGAGTGAAGCTGTCCAGGGTGGTTTATCTTGCCCCCCGCCTAGGTATTGGAGGATCAATTTTTCAAAGCATGTTACACTGTTTCAAAATTAATACCATAAGGAGGTCTACCTTTTAAAATGCAATTTATTTGATTAAAAAACCCTTCACCTCGTCATTCAGTTTTATACCCTCAGTTACATAGGTGGGGGTGAAGCTGTCCAGGGCGGTTTATCTTGCCCCCCGCCTATGTATTGGATAATAAAATTTTCTAGGCTTATTACACTGATTAAAAATTAATGCAGTAGGAAGAATTATCAGTTAGAAGTGCATTTAGTTAGAATACATATCTCTTTTCCTCCTCATTCTTTTCCTATTGTCACTTTCTCAGGTGGGGGTGAAGCTGTCCAGGGCGGTTTAACTCGCCCCCCGCCTAGGTATTGGATGATGAAATTTTCTAGGCTTATTTCACTGATTAAAAATTAATGCAGTAGGAAGAATTATCAGTTTGAAGTGCATTTAGTTTGAATACATAACCCTTTTCCTCCTCATTCAGTTCCTATCTTCACTTTCTCAGGCGGGGGTGAAGCTGTCCAGGGCGGTTTATCTTGCCCCCCGCCTAGGTATTGGAGGATCAATTTTTCAAAGCATGTTACACTGTTCCAAAATTAATACCATAAGAAGGTCTACCTTTTACAAATGCAATTTACTTGATTAAAAAGCCCTTTTCCTCGTCATTCAGTTTTATACCCTCAGTTACATAGGCGGGGGTGAAGCTGTCCAGGGCGGTTTATCTTGCCCCCTGCCTATGTATTGGATGATAAAATTTTCTAGGCTTATTACACTGATTAAAAATTAATGCAGTAGGAAGAATTATCAGTTAGAAGTGCATTTAGTTTGAATACATATCTCTTTTCCTCCTCATTCAGTTCCTATTGTCACTTTCTCAGGTGGGGGTGAAGCTGTCCAGGGCGGTTTATCTCGCCCCCCCACCTAGGTATTGGAGGATGAAATTTTCTAGGCTTATTACAACTGTCTCAAATTGATACTTAAGAATCTTTATCACTTTTAACTGCAATCCATTTTATTATCAAGACATTTTCCTCGTCTTTCCATTCTATACCCTCAGTTATGCAGGCGGGGGTGAAGCTGTCCAGGGCGGTTTATCTTGCCCCCCGCCTAGGTATTGGAGGATCAGTTTTTCAAAGCATATTACACTGTTTCAAAATTAATACCATAAGAAGGTCTCCCTTTTAGAAATACAATTTATTGGATTAAAAAGCCCTTTTCCTCGTCATTCAGTTTTATACCCTCAGTTACATAGGCGGGGGTGAAGCTGTCCAGGGCGGTTTATCTTGCCCCCCGCCTATGTATTGGATGACAAAATTTTGTAGGCTTATTACACTGATTAAAAATTAATGCAGTAGTAAGAATTATCAGTTAGAAGTGCATTTAGTTTGAATACATATCTCTTTTCCTCCTCATTCAGTTCCTATCTTCACTTTCTCAGGCGGGGGTGAAGCTGTCCAGGGCGGTTTATCTTGCCCCCCGCCTAGGTATTGGAGGATCAATTTTTCAAAGCATGTTACACTGTTTCAAAATTAATACCATAAGAAGGTCTCCCTTTTAGAAATGCAATTTATTTAATTAAAAAGCCCTTTTCCTCGTCATTCAGTTTTATACCCTCAGTTACATAGGCGGGGGTGAAGCTGTCCAGGTCGGTTTATCTTGCCCCCCGCCTATGTATTGGATGATAAAATTTTCTAGGCTTATTACACTGATTAAAAATTAATGCAGTAGGAAGAATTATCAGTTAGAAGTGCATTTAGTTTGAATACATATCTCTTTTCCTCCTCATTCAGTTCCTATCTTCACTTTCTCAGGTGGGGGTGAAGCTGTCCAGGGCGGTTTAACTCGCCCCCCGCCTAGGTATTGGATGATAAAAGTTTCTAGGCTTATTCCACTGATTAAAAATTAATGCAGTAGGAAGAATTATCAGTTAGAAGTGCATTTAGTTTGAATACATAACCCTTTTCCTCCTCATTCAGTTCCTATCTTCACTTTCTCAGGCGGGGGTGAAGCTGTCCAGGGCGGTTTATCTTGCCCCCCGCCTAGGTATTGGAGGATCAGTTTTTCAAAGCATGTTACACTGTTTCAAAATTAATACCATAAGAAGGTCTCCCTTTTAGAAATGCAATTTATTTAATTAAAAAGCCCTTTTCCTCGTCATTCAGTTTTATACCCTCAGTTACATAGGCGGGGGTGAAGCTGTCCAGGGCGGTTTATCTTGCCCCCCGCCTATGTATAGGATGATAAAATTTTCTAGGCTTATTACACTGATTAAAAATTAATGCAGTAGGAAGAATTATCAGTTAGAAGTGCATTTAGTTTGAATACATATCTCTTTTCCTCCTCATTCAGTTCCTATTGTCACTTTCTCAGGTGGGGGTGAAGCTGTCCAGGGCGGTTTAACTCGCCCCCCGCCTAGGTATTGGATGATAAAATTTTCTAGGCTTATTTCACTGATTAAAAATTAATGCAGTAGGAAGAATTATCAGTTAGAAGTGCATTTAGTTTGAATACATAACCCTTTTCCTCCTCATTCAGTTCCTATCTTCACTTTCTCAGGCGGGGGTGAAGCTGTCCAGGGCGGTTTATCTTGCCCCCCGCCTAGGTATTGGAGGATCAATTTTTCAAAGCATGTTACACTGTTTCAAAATTAATACCATAAGAAGGTCCCCCTTTTAGAAATGCAATTTATTTGATTAAAAAGCCCTATTCCGCGTCATTCAGTTTTATACCCTCAGTTACATAGGCGGGGGTGAAGCTGTCCAGGGCGGTTTATCTTGCCCCCCGCCTATGTATTGGATGATAAAATTTTCTAGGCTTATTACACTGATTAAAAATTAATGCAGTAGGAAGAATTATCAGTTAGAAGTGCATTTAGTTTGAATACATATCTCTTTTCCTCCTCATTCAGTTCCTATTGTCACTTTCTCAGGTGGGGGTGAAGCTGTCCAGGGCGGTTTAACTCGCCCCCCGCCTAGGTATTGGATGATAAAATTTTCTAGGCTTATTTCACTGATTAAAAATTAATGCAGTAGGAAGAATTATCAGTTAGAAGTGCATTTAGTTTGAATACATAACCCTTTTCCTCCTCATTCAGTTCCTATCTTCACTTTCTCAGGCGGGGGTGAAGCTGTCCAGGGCAGTTTATCTTGCCCCCCGCCTAGGTATTGGAGGATCAATTTTTCAAAGCATGTTACACTGTTTCAAAATTAATACCATAAGAAGGTCCCCCTTTTAGAAATGCAATTTATTTGATTAAAAAGCCCTATTCCGCGTCATTCAGTTTTATACCCTCAGTTACATAGGCGGGGGTGAAGCTGTCCAGGGCGGTTTATCTTGCCCCCCGCCTATGTATTGGATGATAAAATTTTCTAGGCTTATTACACTGATTAAAAATTAATGCAGTAGGAAGAATTATCAGTTAGAAGTGCATTTAGTTTGAATACATATCTCTTTTCCTCCTCATTCAGTTCCTATCTTCACTTTCTCAGGTGGGGGTGAAGCTGTCCAGGGCGGTTTAACTCGCCCCCCGCCTAGGTATTGGATGATAAAAGTTTCTAGGCTTATTACACTGATTAAAAATTAATGCAGTAGGAAGAATTATCAGTTAGAAGTGCATTTAGTTTGAATACATAACCCTTTTCCTCCTCATTCAGTTCCTATCTTCACTTTCTCAGGCGGGGGTGAAGCTGTCCAGGGCGGTTTATCTTGCCCCCCGCCTAGGTATTGGATGATAAAATTTTCTAGGCTTATTTCACTGATTAAAAATTAATGCAGTAGGAAGAATTATCAGTTAGAAGTGCATTTAGTTTGAATACATAACTCTTTTCCTCCTCATTCAGTTCCTATCTTCACTTTCTCAGGCGGGGGTGAAGCTGTCCAGGGCGGTTTATCTTGCCCCCCGCCTAGGTATTGGATGATAAAATTTTCTAGGCTTATTTCACTGATTAAAAATTAATGCAGTAGGAAGAATTATCAGTTAGAAGTGCATTTAGTTTGAATACATAACCCTTTTCCTCCTCATTCAGTTCCTATCTTCACTTTCTCAGGCGGGGGTGAAGCTGTCCAGGGCGGTTTATCTTGCCCCCCGCCTAGGTATTGGAGGATCAATTTTTCAAAGCATGTTACACTGTTTCAAAATTAATACCATAAGAAGGTCCCCCTTTTAGAAATGCAATTTATTTGATTAAAAAGCCCTATTCCGCGTCATTCAGTTTTATACCCTCAGTTACATAGGCGGGGGTGAAGCTGTCCAGGGCGGTTTATCTTGCCCCCCGCCTATGTATTGGATGATAAAATTTTCTAGGCTTATTACACTGATTACAAATTAATGCAGTAGGAAGAATTATCAGTTAGAAGTGCATTTAGTTTGAATACATATCTCTTTTCCTCCTCATTCAGTTCCTATTGTCACTTTCTCAGGTGGGGGTGAAGCTGTCCAGGGCGGTTTAACTCGCCCCCCGCCTAGGTATTGGATGATAAAATTTTCTAGGCTTATTTCACTGATTAAAAATTAATGCAGTAGGAAGAATTATCAGTTAGAAGTGCATTTAGTTTGAATACATAACCCTTTTCCTCCTCATTCAGTTCCTATCTTCACTTTCTCAGGCGGGGGTGAAGCTGTCCAGGGCGGTTTATCTTGCCCCCCGCCTAGGTATTGGAGGATCAATTTTTCAAAGCATGTTACACTGTTTCAAAATTAATACCATAAGAAGGTCCCCCTTTTAGAAATGCAATTTATTTGATTAAAAAGCCCTATTCCGCGTCATTCAGTTTTATACCCTCAGTTACATAGGCGGGGGTGAAGCTGTCCAGGGCGGTTTATCTTGCCCCCCGCCTATGTATTGGATGATAAAATTTTCTAGGCTTATTACACTGATTAAAAATTAATGCAGTAGGAAGAATTATCAGTTAGAAGTGCATTTAGTTTGAATACATATCTCTTTTCCTCCTCATTCAGTTCCTATTGTCACTTTCTCAGGTGGGGGTGAAGCTGTCCAGGGCAGTTTAACTCGCCCCCCGCCTAGGTATTGCATGATAAAATTTTCTAGGCTTATTTCACTGATTAAAAATTAATGCAGTAGGAAGAATTATCAGTTAGAAGTGCATTTAGTTTGAATACATAACCCTTTTCCTCCTCATTCAGTTCCTATCTTCACTTTCTCCGGCGGGGGTGAAGCTGTCCAGGGCGGTTTATCTTGCCCCCCACCTAGGTATTGGAGGATCAATTTTTCAAAGCATGTTACACTGTTTCAAAATTAATACCATAAGAAGGTCCCCCTTTTAGAAATGCAATTTATTTGATTAAAAAGCCCTTTTCCGCGTCATTCAGTTTTATACCCTCAGTTACATAGGCGGGGGTGAAGCTGTCCAGGGCGGTTTATCTTGCCCCCCGCCTATGTATTGGATGATAAAATTTTCTAGGCGTATTACACTGATTAAAAATTAATGCAGTAGGAAGAATTATCAGTTAGAAGTGCATTTAGTTTGAATACACATCTCTTTTCCTCCTCATTCAGTTCCTATCGTCAGTTATACCCTCAGTTATATAGGCGGGGGTGAAGCTGTCCAGGGCGGTTTATCTTGCCCCCCGCCTGTGTATTGGATGATAAAATTTTCTAGGCTTATTAGCAACTGATAAATGTTTTTTTTTTTTTTTTTTTTTTTTTCTTTTTTTTTTTTATTGGTTACTGTTACAATCTGGAGGATTTTCTACGTGTAATGTGTGAAATTAAAAAATCTCAAATCATCATGATGGGTTTTTTAAACACCTGTCCAGACTTTCAGGTGTAAAAAAATGGCTATATTCTTCCACAGAATGCATTTTATTTAACACCTGTGTGTTGTTTATTCTAGTGACACTTGAAAAAAAATACAAACAAATAAGTTTCACACCTTCAGGTCTAACTACATGGAAGTGGCTGATGTTAGGTTTGGGTGGGGGTGAGGCAAGAGAAAAAGAAAGAACAACATTAAATCCCTTGGAGTTTGCCGGGGGGGGGGGGGGGGGGGGTGGGGGGGAGATAAATTTCATCAGGATAACCCTCCATTCTTCATCCAATTAGTTTCTTACTCTCTGACACTGAAATTAACTTATAGGACTTGGTTTGTGATTTAAATCCAATATTGTTTTATACACATATGGGTGCAGGACATTTCCCACTCCAAAAAACCGAGGTATTAAATCCACTTTTATTTTATAAGAAGGTGGTTCAAATGATGGTGAAGAAAAAAAATCAACATCAAAAACCTAGGTGGGGGGCAAGATAAACCACCCTGGACAGGTTACCCCCCACCCTTGTACCAATTACATGTAGTTTCTTCTTTTCCGACATTGAAAAAAAGTTGATAGGACTCGTCTTGTGATTTTAAATCCACTTTTATTTTATATCAAGGTCGTTCAAATGATGGTTAAGAAAAAAAAAATCGACATCAAAAAACCTGGGTGGGGGGCGAGATAAACCGCCCTGGACAGGTTGCCCCCTACCCAGATACCAATTTTTTTCTATTTTTCTGACATTGAAAACAAGTTTATAGGACTTGTCTTGTGATTTTAAATCAACTATTATTTTATATTTAGGTTGTATAAATGATGGTGAAGAAAAAAGATCAACATCAAAAACCTGGGTGGGGGGCGAGATAAACCGCCCTGGACAGCTTACCCCCCACCCATGTACAAATTAGTTTCTTCTTTTCCGACATTGAAAACAAGTTTATAGGGCTTGTCTTGTGAGTATAAAGCCAATACTTTTTTATATTTAGGTTGCACAAATGATGGTGAAGAAAAAAAATCAACATCAAAAACCTGGGTGGGGGGCGAGATAAACCGCCCTGGACAGCTTACCCCCCACCCCTGTACCATTAAGTTTCTTTTCTGACACTGAAAACAAGTTTATAGGGCTTATCTTGTGATTTAAATCCAATATTATTTTATATGAAGGTTGTTCAAATGATGGTGAAGAAAAAAAAATCAACATCAAAAACCTAGGTGGGGGGGCAAGATAAACCGCCCTGGACAGGTTACCCCCCACCCTTGTACCAATTACATGTAGTTTCTTCTTTTCCGACATTGAAAGAAAGTTTATAGGGCTCTTCTTGTGATTTTAAATCCACTTTTATTTTATATCAAGGCGGTTCAAATGATGGTGAAGGAAAAAAATCAACATAAAAAAACCTGGGTGGGGGACGAGATAAACCGCCCTGGACAGGTTGCCCCCCACCCAGGTACCAATTTTTTTTCTTCTATTTTTCTGACATTGAAAACAAGTTTATAGGGCTTGTCTTGTGATTTTAAAGCCACTACTATTTAATATTAAGGTTGTTCAAGTGATGGTGAAGAAAAAATATCAACATCAAAAATCTGGGGGGGGGGGGGGGGGCAAGATAAACCGCCCTGGACAGCTTACCCCCCACCCATGTACCAATTAGTTTCTTCTTTTCCGACATTGAAAACAAGTTTACAGGGCTTGTCTTGTGAGTATTAAGCCAATACTTTTTTATATGAAGGTTGTTCAAGTGATGGTGAAGAAAAAAATATCAACATCAAAAACCTGGGTGGGGTCAGTTCAAACCGCCCTGGACAGGTTACCCCCCACCCCTGTACCAATAAGTTTCTTCTTTTCTGACACTGAAAACAATTTTATAGGGCTTAGCCTGTGATTTAAATCCAATATTATTTTATATGAAGGTTGTTCAAATGATGGTGAAGAAAAAAAAATCAACATCAAAAACCTAGGAGGGGGCAAGATAAACCGCCCTGGACAGGTTACCCCCCACCCTTGTACCAATTACATGTAGTTTCTTCTTTTCCGACATTGAAAAAAAGTTGATAGGACTCGTCTTGTGATTTTAAATCCACTTTTATTTTATATCAAGGTCGTTCAAATGATGGTTAAGAAAAAAAAATCGACATCAAAAAACCTGGGTGGGGGGCGAGATAAACCGCCCTGGATAGGTTGCCCCCCACCCATGTACCAATTAGTTTCTTCTTTTCCGACATTGAAAACAAGTTTACAGGGCTTGTCTTGTGAGTATAAAGCCAATACTTTTTTATATTAAGGTTGTTCAAGTGATGGTGAAGAAAAAAAATCAACATCAAAAACCTGGGTGGGGGGCGAGATAAACCGCCCTGGACAGGTTACCCCCCACGCTTGTACCAATTAGTTTCTTCTTTTCCGACATTGAAAACAAGTTTATAGGGCCTGTCTTGTGAGTATAAAGCCAATACTTTTTTATATTAAGGTTGTTCAAGTGATGGTTAAGAAAAAAAATCAACATAAAAAAACCTGGGTGGGGGGGGCGAGATAAACCGCCCTGGACAGGTTGCCCCCCACCCAGGTACCAAATTTTTTCTATTTTTCTGACAT
The DNA here is from genome assembly GCA_964017185.1 of Rugalucina vietnamica. Taxonomy (NCBI): domain Eukaryota; kingdom Metazoa; phylum Mollusca; class Bivalvia; order Lucinida; family Lucinidae; genus Rugalucina; species Rugalucina vietnamica. Next base: position 39,061,212 of record OZ024880.1, on the reverse strand, counting down.
TGAAAACAAGTTTATAGGACTTGTCTTGTGATTTTAAATCCATTGTTATTTTATATTTAGGTTGTACAAATGATGGTGAAGAAAAAAAATCAACATCAAAAACCTGGGTGGGGGGCGAGATAAACCGCCCTGGACAGCTTACCCCCCACCCATGTACCAATTAGTTTCTTCTTTTCCGACATTGAAAACAAGTTTACAGGGCTTGTCTTGTGAGTATAAAGCCAATACTTTTTTATATGAAGGTTGTTCAAGTGATGGTGAAGAAAAAAATATCAACATCAAAAACCTGGGTGGGGGTCAGTTCAAACCGCCCTGGACAGGTTACCCCCCACCCCTGTACCAATAAGTTTCTTCATTTCTGACACTGGAAACAAGTTTATAGGGCTTATCCTGTGATTTAAATCCAATATTATTTTATATGAAGGTTGTTCAAATGATGGTGAAGAAAAAAAAATCAACATCAAAAACCTAGGTGGGGGGCAAGATAAACCGCCCTGGACAGCTTACCCCCCACCCATGTACCAATTAGTTTCTTCTTTTCCGACATTGAAAACAAGTTTACAGGGCTTGTCTTGTGAGAATTAAGCCAATACTTTTTTATATGAAGGTTGTTCAAGTGATGGTGAAGAAAAAAATATCAACATCAAAAACCTGGGTGGGGGTCAGTTCAAACCTCCCTGGACAGGTTAACCCCCACCCCTGTACCAATAAGTTTCTTCTTTTCCGACACTGAAAACAAGTTTATAGGGCTTATCTTGTGATTTAAATCCAATATTATTTTATATGAAGGTTGTTCAAATGATGGTGAAAAAAAAAATCAACATCAAAAACCTAGGTGAGGTGGGGGGCAAGATAAACCGCCCTGGACAGGTTACCCCCCACCCTTGTACCAATTAAATGTAGTTTCTTCTTTTCTGACATTGAAAAAAGTTTATAGGACTCGTCTTGCGATTTCAAATCCAATTTTATTTTAAATCAATGTGGTTCAAATGATGGTGATGAAAAAAATATCACTATCAAAAACCTGGGTGGGGGTCAGTTCAAACCGCCCTGGACAGGTTACCCCCCACCCTTATAACAATTAGTTTCTTCTTTTTGGACATTGAAAACAAGTTTATAGGGCTTGTCATGTGACTTAAATCCAATATTATTTCATATTAAGGTTGTTCAAGTGATAGTGAAGAAAAAAAATCAACATCAAAAACCTGGGTGGGGGGCATGATAAACCGCCCTGGACAGGTTACCCCCCACCCTTGTACCAATTACATGCAGTTTCTTCTTTTCCGACATTCAAAACTAGTTTATAGCACGTACTTATCTTTTGATTGAAATCCAATATTATTTCATATTAAGGTTGTACAACTGATGATCAAGACAAAGAATATTAACATCAAAGTCTGGGTGGGGGGTAAGATAAACCGCCCTGGACAGGTTACCCCCCACCCCCCCCCATCCTTTTACCAATTAGTTTCTACTTTTCCGACACTGAAAACAAGTTTATAGGATCTGTTTTGTTATTTTAATTCAATATTCTTTTATATGCAGATGCTTTGTATAGAAAATATAGTTATAATTGGGTGGGGGGCAAGATAACCTGCCCTGGACAGGTTACCCCCCAATAAGTTTCCACTTTTGCCACTCTGAAAACAACTTTTTAGAACTTGTCTTGTGATCTTAATCCAACATTTTCATTTTTGGATAGTTAAAAAAATGTGCATAAAAATCAATCACAACCAATACTTGAAACTGGGTGGGGGGCAAGATAAACCGGCCTGGACAGCTTGCCCCCCGGGGGTGAAGATATCCAGGGTGGGGGCAAGATTTCCCGGGACAGCTTACCCCCCGGGGGGTAAGCCAACCGCGGTCAGCTTACCCCCCGGGGGGTAAGCTGTCCAGGGGGTAAGATAAACTGGGACACCTGTAAACCATTTAGATTCATATCAGATTCAGACAAGTTCTTCGTGGACATTGAATTTTCAAAACAAATCAAGTTGTTGAACAATTATACTAAATTGTAGAAGTCGGGGTCAGAAAAAAAATCATGATCAATCATCAGAAGATGTAAGTCACCAATGATTGATCATTAATCGATCAAATGAAATGTATAAACTATATAAAGTAATTACACAACCACTCTATTATCTGTTCAGTTTCTTGTCTGTATCATGTTCATTATCATGTTCATTGTCAAATGCCTCTTTTTAGTTCCCTTTCAGTCATTCAGAAAATTTATGCTTATTCTGAATTAGAATTGTAGTTTTGGGTGGACATGTGTTGTAATGCCCCTTGCTTGATGAAGCTTATTTTCTGAGATTTTTATTAAAAAATTCTCAGTACTATTATTTCAAGCAGAAAGGGTATTTTATATTCAATGGCCATGAAGACAGTAATTTTCAGTTAACATTTTTGATCATGAAAAACATACAAGCCGCCTCATGGGAAAACCAACAATCTGCTTAGGCGAAAACAAAGGCACAGATCAGCTTCGCAGTAACTGCGAAGTGATCAGCGCCTTTGTTTTCGCAACACGGATAGTACAATTCCTCTACTTTCTAAATCCAAAATTTCCAGCCTCTAGCCATCTTCTGTGACTGTACAGGCCGGTTTGTGTCGGGCCTGTTCAGAAACCACATTGTTGGTTTTCCCACGAGGTGGCTCATACAACTTTAAGAAGTGGTGGCAAATGACCCTTCTCATGTACAGAGTAGCTTAACATGCCAGACAACCACATTTTTAATAGAACCAAAGTATGACCACTTCTGTCTGTAATATGGAAAAAAAAATCTCTTTTCAGGCTTCTGGAAGTGTTTTTACCAGTGAAAATGAATTGATCAAAACTAACTGCAAAATTGAAATGCTGTTAAAAGTTGGAACCAATTAATTGACCACAGGAAAAACTATCAAATCGGAAGCCCAAAAGTGAGTAATGCTCGATGAATATGATTAATCGTCCTACCACTACTAAATTGAACAGGTTTAGATTATGTTTTCAATCACACGACAACTGTGCGGATACTCAGTGTGAAATAACACCTTCATCGTTCCAAACGAGCAACACCTTCTTTTGGATGAGAAAATGTTCCAAACTTGGATGACTACGTAGACTGGAAGACCCTGCCTTTGCAAAGACGAAAATGCCTAGTTCTTTATATTTATTGTGTTCTTGCATATTTTTATTGTCAATGACATGATTTATGTCAATTTTAACATTAGTTTGGGAATTCACATTTCTAAGCATTAATGCAATACGATAGATTGAAAGCAAATTTACTTTTGAACATGTACTGTATCTCTATAAATACATCTACATAACCTAAATATACTCACCCTGACACCGGTTTGACAAGAAATACGACTATGAATGTTTACAACTGTACAGTTGGTGTCTTTAAAATTGTTCATAACAACTGTGTTTATTTTAGTTCATGGAAAATTTCAGGAAATTATACATTTTCACCTTGCTGACCCTGTTCCCCCCCTAGACCCAGGATGCCACTTTGATATGATGTGTGAATGTGAAAAACACACAAACTGACAAAAGGGCATGCTGGGTCCCGGGGGGGAACACACCTAGAAATAAACTATAAGATTGTAAATTAAAGATCTTATGCACTAAGCTAACATTTCTTTTAAAACAAACTTAAAATTACAAAACAATAAACAATCAATGTGTAGATATTGTTCAGCATTCATATGACAAACAAGCCCATATTTGTTTGCTTGAAAAGTGTTGTTGACAAACAAATGCAAATCACTTCAAAGTCTAATGGTTCATTTTTGCCAAAGATGGGGTGGGTTGTGAAAATATTTAGTTGCATTGTCTAGATTCTGTTAAATCAGCCAAACTGTTTTGTAAACGAAAGAGTATATATTTCTTCTCCTATAAATGCTAAATTCAGCCCCATAGTCATAACATGAAAATTTCGTCGTCCCAAATCTGAGATTTAGGGACTTCTTACATCTAAGGCATAGATGTCCGTTGTGAGATTTCAATTTTATTTCTAACCCCGTGGAACAAAATTTTCAATTGTCATATTTGAGTAGTGTTTCCCCCAGCCCAAAAAAAGGGCATGGTAAGGTTGCTAAAAAAGGGCACTTTTAACGCGCGGCAACATGTCAAAAAGGCACTTTCAGTGCGCGACGGCAAGCCAAAGGGCACTTTTTAAGTGGCACATGGCATGCTAGGAGGGCACATATTAAGCACATTCATTAGATTTAACACATCATATTTTCTCTGTAATTTCAAATTTGCTTTTGAGCTTTTGTTTTTTTCCTCACTTTCCATATTTCAGGATTCACTTTTACCAGAGACAACTTAGAAAATTTCTTTTCCATCTGCCTCACATTACTTTAATACTAAATTAACCATGCTTGTCAACATAAGAGATAACCTCACTGGAGATTTGTTTTAAAAAGTAAACTATGGTTATGTATACAAGAACTCCGCGGAGGTCGATATCGCACCTGCATCGGGCAAAGTCAACAGACCATGAAATATAGTTCAAGGGCACCGGGTCAAGGTGCGTGCTTGAAGGGCATGTCAAGGACAATTACTATGCAAGGTTTCAGACTCGCAGCTATCTCTGATGTCGAGAAAACCAAACTTCGACGTAAAAATTTTCAAAGTCAGTGGACCATGAAATATAGGTCAAGGGCACCGGGTTAAGGTGCGTGCTTGAAGGGTATGTCAAGGACAATTACTATGCAAGGTTTCAGACTTGCAGCTATCTCTGATGGCGAGAAAACCAAACTTCGACGTAAAAATTTTCAAAGTCAGTGGACCGTGAAATATAGGTCAAGGGCACCGGGTCAAGGTGCGTGCTTGAAGGGTATGTCAAGGACAATTACTATGCAAGGTTTCAGACTCGCAGCTATCTCTGATGGCGAGAAAACCAAACTTCGACGTAAAAATTTTCAAAGTCAGTGGACCGTAATATATAGGTCAAGGGCACTGGGTTAAGGTGCGTGCTTGAAGGGTATGTCAAGGACAATTACTATGCAAGGTTTCAGACTCGCAGCTATCTCTGATGGCGAGAAAACCAAACTTCGATGTAAATGTTGACAAAACTTCGACGTAACTATTTTCAAAGTCAGTGGACCATGAAATATAGGTCAAGGGCACCGGGTTAAGGTGCGTGCTTGAAGGGTATGTCAGGGACAATTACTATGCAAGGTTTCAGACTCGCAGCTATCTCTGATGTCGAGAAAACTAAACTTCGACGTAAATGTTGACGGACGAACGGACGAACGAACGGACGAACGAACGAACGTACGGACGGACGGAAATTTGAACTCCTATATCGCACCCTGCTATAAGCAGGTGCGATAAAAACCTGTAACCGAACCAGACCAAACCGAACCTACGGAAATTACCGAACTTACCCGACCGAACCTACGGGAAATACCGTACGTTCCGGGCCGAACCTACGGAAAATGCCGATATATCGATACCGAGATTTAGCATCAATACCGGTTTAATTTGGAAAAATAAAAGGTAGATGTATGGAAAAGCGATTCTTAGGGCCTATATATAAATGCAAGGAGTACTTGATACGAAACCGATAAACACAAAGTAAGAAAATCAAAATACAAAATACGTTCTTTAAATGAATGACGGAATTGATTTTCCGGGTCATTAGTAATTTTCATGCAACTAGTTTCTTATTTGCAAGATCTCATGTGAAAAACGTGGACAGCTCGGGAATTCAAACTGTATACGGCTAAATACAGCAATAAATAAATATATAAATAAATAAATAATCGAAATAAAATAAAATAAAATAAATAAATAACTGGGTCCGAACATATAAACCGAACTGCGACCGAACCTGTTAACCGAACATGTAAACCAAACTGAGTGCGAACATGTAAACCAAACTGAGGCTGAACCTGTTAGCCGAACTGGGACCGAACCCGTTAGCCGAACTTGGGCCGAACACTTTCACCGAACTGTGGCCGGACCTGCTAACCGAACTGTGGCCGAAACCTGCCAACCGAACTGTGGCCGAACCTGATAACCGAACTGTGGCCGAACCTGCTAACCGAACTGCCGAACCTGCTTACAGAACTGTGGCTGAACCTACTAACCGAACTGTGGCCGAACTAGCCGAACTGGGACCGAACCTGTTAGCCGATCTTGGACCGAACACTTTCACCGAACTGGCACCGAACCTGTTAACCGAACTGTGGCCGAACCTGCTAATCGAACTGTGGCCCAACCTGCTAACCGAACTGTGGCCGAACCTGCTAACCGAACTGTGGCACCGAACTGTGGCCGAACCTGCTTACCCAACTGTGACCGAACCTGCTAACCGAACTGTGGCCGAACTAGCCGAACTGAGGCCGAACCTGCTTACCGAACCGTGGCCGAACCTGCTAACCGAACTGTGGCCGAACCTGCTAACCAAACCTGTTAGCCGAACTGGGTCAGACGTGTAAACCGAACCTATTAGCCGAACTGAGGCCGAACTGGGATCGAACCTGTTAACCGAACTGGGGCCGAACATGTTTACCGAACTGGGGCCAAACCTGTCAACAGGTTCGGCCCCAGTTCGGTTTACAGGTTCGGCCCCAGTTAGGTAAACATGTTCGGCCTCAGTTTGGTTTACATTTCGGGCACAGCTCGGCTAACAAGTTCGGGCCCAGTTCGGTTAACAGGTTATATGAATTATAATTTTTCATTTTTCGGTTACATCTTGAAAGTGACGTATCTGTTGGGGACATAGTGTTTCATAAACATTTTTTTTTTTATCAAAATTTGTATGATTTTGTTATTTGGATTGTTTGTTAAACTTAATTGACATTATAGTATCAATTAAAAGAATAATAATCGCGATATCAATCCGATAATTAGCTATGTTTGACAAGGGCGTGAAAGACAGTCTTTATCGTAATAAAGACATGATTATGAAAGTGACACCTGCGTTTATTAACAGAAATTGGATACAGAAGGATTATCATCAGCTATTCAGTGAAGGTGGTCATGCATCACAGCAGGGGTTCACTGTGTATAGAAAGCCTTTGCTCTAAGTAAAATCTTTGAAGTATTAAATACAACAGCACCATTACAATAGGAAAGGAAAAGAAAATACGCCATTATAATATAGATACTTAAAAAACAAACAAATAAATAAACAAACAACCTTTATGATCCTTCATTAAGCTTAACTTAGCGGTAAAATTACATAAAACCCTTTGTAAATAGTGAAATAAGTGCTTGAACTTCAAAATTTTGGTCATTTTAACAGGTAATGCAATTAATTCCCGGTATCGAAAGATCATAATTGCCATAGGTCCGGTCCGGATGTTCGATAATTTCCGTAGGTTCGGCCGGATATGTTCGGTAATTTCCGTAGGTTCGGTTCGGTTTGGTTCGGTTACAGGTTTTATACACAGCCGTAAACTATTGATTATTAATAAGAGCTGTCGCAGGACAGCGTGCTCGACTGCTTCTGATCTTTGTCAAACATAAGGCCAAACCCGACCAGTAACCCAAAGCATTATGCTCATACATCTTTTTGCCTTGATGCAATAAGACAAAATCACTGAACCATCAAAGTTAACTATAACTACCTAAGATTTATAGTTATAGTTATAGTGTGTTCATATACCAACTGAGTGCCAAGACACAAGGCAAAATCACTGAACCGTGAAATAAGGTCACACTGACCTATAAGTATTTCAGGGTCAAAGGTCTAGTGATACTTACTCATAATGTGAAAGAAATATGATCATATACCCATTCAGTGTTGAGATATAAAGCAAAATCACTGAACCATGAAATTAGGTCATAGTGACCTATAAGTATGCTTGGGTTAAAGGTCTAGTCATACTCATTCATAATCAGAAAGAAGTATGAAAAAATACCAACTGAGTGTCGAGATATAAGGCAAAATCACTGAACCATGAAATTAGGTCATATTGACCTAGGACTACTTTAGGGTCAAAGGTCTTGTCATACGCAAATATAGTGTGAAAGAAGTTTGTTCATAAACCACTTGAGTGCCGAGATACAAGGCAAAGTCACTGAACCGTGAAATTAGGTCACAGTGACCTATAAGTATATTGGGGTCAAAGGTCTGGTCATACTCACTCATAATCTAAAAAAGTATGAAAATATACTAATTGAGTGTCAAGATATAAGGCAAAATCACTGAACCGTGAAATTAGGTCACAGTGACCTAGGACTACTTCAGGGTCAAAGGTCTTGTCATATGCAAACATACTTTGAAAGAAGTTTGTTCATAAACCATTTGGGTACTGAGATATAAGGCAAAATCACTGAACCGTGAAATTAGGTCACAGTGACCTATAAGTATATTGGGGTCAAAGGTCTGGTCATACTCACTCATAATCTGAAAAAAGTATGAAAATATACTAATTGAGTGTCAAGATATAAGGCAAAATCACTGAACCGTGAAATTAGGTCACAGTGACCTATAAGTATATTGGGGTCAAAGGCCTGGTCGTACTCACTCATAATCTGAAAGAAGTAAGAAAATATACTAATTGAGTGTCAAGATATAAGGCAAAATCACTGAACCATGGAAAGTAGGTCAACCGACCCTTACCGTCATGACACACAAGTCAGTGTCACAAAGTCAAAAGATGAATGACCAACCATCTTCCTAAGTTGTTTCTATTAAGAAATAAAAAGAAAAAAAATTCGGGGAGTTCTAGATTTTGACCTCTAGCCCCACCCCCCTGACTCCGACCCAGAGGTCCGACGTCATGGAACCTAAAGTGTATGAAGTATGAATGCTTTATGATAAGTTGTTGTCAAGATATGGACTCCTTGTTAAAGTTACACAGCAGTACATCTATTTTTTACAGTGTTCTAGTTTTTAACCTCCAGCCCCACCCCCCAGGCATGGACCCAGAGATCCGATGCCATGCAATGAAACTCAACCCTACAGGGTACCTATGGTCCGAGTATGAAAGCCCTCTGATAAAAAGTTTTCAAGATATAGACTTCTAGAATACTATATCACAGAAAAGCCATTATTATTAATGGTGTTCTAGATTTTAACCTCTAGCCCCACCCCCTGGCATGGACCCAGAGATCTGATGCCATGGAATGAAAGCCGACCCTACAGGGTGTCAATGGCCCAAGTATCAATGCTTTCTGATGAGTGGTTGTCAAGATATGGACTTCTAGAAAACTTTAACACAAGAATTGCCATTTTTGAAGGTGTTCTAGATTTTAACCTCCAGCCCCACCCCCTGGCCTGGACCCAGGGGCCCGATGCCATGGAATGAAAGCTAACCCTACAGGGTATCTATGGTCCAAGTATGAATGCTTTCTGATAAGTGGTTCTCAAGATATGGACTTCTAGAAAACTTTAACGCAAGTGTGACGCGCACGCGCACGGGAACGGGAACGTGGACGACCGGGGTGACTGCAATAGCTCTATGCACTTCGTGCAGTCGAGCTAAAAATGACACACTTATTACCAAGTAAGACATTCAATTTTCACACCTTTTCTGATTAACAGCTCATTTGGTGTGAAATTGGGATAAGTAATTATCCACATTTGCCACTGCAATAAAATGACAATAAACAAGGGATTAAAGCAATCAACAACTGTGGAAGTCATGATAATAAATTTTGCCAAATTTGTTCCTGCAGACTTCCAACAAAAAATCTTGTAACTTCCTTATTTTTTGTCTGATTTTGACAAACTTTTTACCAAAATGTAGGGCACAGAATGTAGATTCAGAAAAAGGGCAAGGCGCTGGGAAAAAAGGCATGGCGCTGGAAAAAAAGGCATGGCGCGGCACCATAGTAAAAGTGGCTAGGGGAAACACTATAAAAATTAGTGTGTTTGTGCATTATCACCATTATCTACAATTATTTAACCGACATCAAAGGATATAAAGCCAACTGGCAGTATGAAAGTTTCTAACGAAGCGTGAAGATAATAACAAGATGATATTAGCCTAAATTAGTTGCTTAACCATCAATACGCGCCTCAATGTGCGAACAACAAACAAAACAGTAGTGAAGTGTTGATTTATTTTGTCCTACTGCTAAACCCCTAAAGTAAGACATTGGCATTGTTTGATTTGCCAATTATTATTCGGCAAATGCTTTTAACTTTTGGTACGGTTAAGTAAGTAACTGCAATATAAAACTCAATTCAATTGCCGTACAATTTTAAAACATGCAAATCTTGATTCATACCATTAGAATGGCTCATACTTTCATACTGGGCAAAAAGTTGAAAACTTTCAAGCATTTGAAAGTGCTTCTGAGCGCTATTAGAATGCTGAAAGCGTGGAGTTCTATGAATGAGATAGAAGTGTAGAAAAGGCACAAGTGTGTATTTCGTATAAGTTGAACGAAAGACTAAAATACTATGAAGTTACATTCAGGTGTATTCACAGCGGCAAGAACTTCAAATCTCGAGGGACAGGAGTGAGAGTATCTATCTATCTATCTATCTATCTATCTATCTATCTATCTATCTATCTATCTATCTATCTATCTATCTATTTGGGTTACATGCCTTCATCAAAGCGCTGCATTGTGGCTCTCCACGTCAGTGCATTTTCTAACACACATTTTCTAACACTTGCGCTTTCTATGTTAGAATTTGCAGTTGAAAAAATTGTCTACCAAAGAACTCTTTCCGTGATTTATGATATAATGCAATGCTTCAACTTAAAACTCACCTGAAAATATTATATTATCAATTTTTTATCTATACTGTACCTTTAGCCATTTCCGATATATAGACAAGTACAAAGCTTACGTCATCAGACAATGTTACTATTTTCCGGTATCGAACACCAATTCCGGTGGGTGGCAAAACATCAATATTGGCCATAGTGGCGTATGGAAAGTCTGTGTTAATTATTTCGCCCAATTCCATGTTTTTCACATGTATATAGATTTGAGAATTGTTGATTTACTTATCTAACCCATATTTGACGAATTAGTAGTCTTTTTTTATAAGATTTCCATTGATTTTTTTGATAGATTTTATTGAATTAAAATACCTCCTTTATTGACAATATTTCCACAATATCTGACCCCAAAAATAACATAAATATAATTTAAAAGGTGAAATTGGCTGGAACTTACAATTTAAGATGTTTATTTATTTATCCATTGTCTTTAAACAAAGTTTTTATTTGATATTTCTATCAAATAAAGCGACAAACTGAACCTATATCATAATGTGTTTATATGAAGATCGGCACATTCTGCCCACCAGAAGGGGAGACAATCCAGGTAATCGGAGTTATCTCTGGATCTGTGCGCATGCGCATAGCAAATGTAAACACAATCTGAACTGCCTCGTCCAATCAGAGTTCATTGATTTTTGATTAGGCAAGGAGTTCCGAATGTAGTAATGACAACGGTATCGATCAATAATGGCCGGCCTATCTGTCAACATGCAAAGTTCGCTCAGAAAACTCGCTCATTACAAAGCTGATAAAAGAGATAAAATTTAAAGAAACTAGAAATGGGTGTTTGTAAAACACTATGCCCCCATTCCCCCCCAACTGTATGTTTGTCCTTAAACTGGCAAATTGTAGGGTTTGTTTATTTCATTTGAATGAAGTGAAATTTAATTTCCTGTAGAAACTGTTCGGTTGCTTCTGTTTTGACCTCGATCCAGAAACAGAGAATGTAAGCTTTATGCCGACAAGTTAAAATGGAGTAAAAATTTCAAAATTGAGTTATTTTGTCAAAATTTGACGGAAAGTCCTCAAAAGTTGATCAGGTAATTTTCTTCTCAGCCCCAACCAGTATACCAAATATAAAGGCTCTAGCTCAAATACTTTTTGAGATATCTTGCACACAAGATTTTAAAATTTTGTTTTCAAAGGGACATAACTCAGAAAAGGGGCATAACTCGGACATGAAAAAAAAATACGGGTCAACTATTTTTTCATGAGGAATGTGCATATGAAATTTCGAAACCCTAGCATTCACTGTTCAAAAGTTTCAAATTTCACTGAAAAACTGAAAAATAATCAAAATTTCAAAATTCCGTAATTTTGTCAAAATTTGCGGTAAAGTTCTCAAAAGTTAATCAGGTGATCTACTCCTCAGACCCAACCAATATACCAAATATGAAGGCTCTAGCTTAAATACTTATTGAGATATCTTGCACACAAGATTTTCAAATTTTGTTTTCAAAGGGACGTAACTCAGAAAAGGGGCATAACTCGGACATGAAAAAAAATACGGGTCAACTATTTTTTCATGAGGAATGTGCATATGAAATTTCAAAACCCTAGCATTCACCGTTCAAAAGTTAACAGACGCACCCACCCACCCACACACACACAGACAAGCCGAAAGCAATATGCCCTTCCAACTTTTTCAAAGTTGGGGGCATAAACATTAGTTTTGTAGCGGAATGTTTTTTCTTTATTTGCATCTATTTTTTATTGGCATTGATTGATGCATTTAGTCAGGAAATAAGGTCAAAGATCGTTTCGACTTTACAGCAAAAGCGTGACGCCATTTTTATGCTGACCCGCTGTGTCGTGTGTTCAAAATTAATTTAAAAATATCTTGCAGTGATCAGATTTTGAATATTTTTAGACCATATGACGCAGAAGAAACTCATCTATGATCCAATCAAAAAACATCTTTCAATGTCTCATATAGCACATGACTAAATGAAGCCTAAAGATTGGTGAACTTTGAACACATGTATCTCGCCTCATTTTAAATCGGACCTCTTCGGACCTGCGCAGAACGATAGATTTGGGCCTTCCCAACAACAAAAAAAAAACAACTAAATTTTGCAACATTGACGCATGCGCTTTTCTGTGCTTTGCTCTAGAAGTCAATACCTGTTCACGGGATTTCCCATTATAGTGCATTGACCGGTATACGCGATACACATATTTGTGAACTGGGTTTACCTGTAAAAATCAATTGATTTTGACAGATGGTTTTCGGAATAGTAGTAAAGTTCAAAGGTGCATATCTCGCTTAATAACGAATGGATTTTAATAATTCAAACACCATTATTTTCCGAAAAAATTGAATTTTTATCTGATGTTAAAACTTTTGAAAAAAGTTTAGATTTTAAAAATGGCTTGTTATATCTACCGAATGATATAAACAAGGCAGTGGCTAGAGATACGGGCCCGTATCCCTAGCCAATATAGGCTAAATATACGGGCGCGTATTCCTAGCCAATACAGGCTAAAGATACGGCTCTGTACGATTAGCCTTTCCTTAAGGATTGGCTAGTCGTACGGCCTAATTTTATAGAACCAATTACACTTTATAATTAGAGTATCTTTTTCTCTTAAAATTAGCAGCATTTTCAATTTAAGAATTAGACTTTGAAAATCTATTACATTTTGACTAGAATACAAATTTATGATAAATGCGTGTTCCGTTTTGTGCTTAGTATAGAATAATGTTTTCGCATATGCATATAGGATGATAACACTTTGACTTTGTAACTTGAAACGCATACAGTTTTCGACCAGCTCCGACACAAAGTGACCTGTACAGTCACACAAACGGTCACTGCAAAGGAAGCTGTGTCTCCGATCCGACATGACTGAGAAACTGATGTCTGGGGCGTTTAAACTGTTGTACTTGAAATGTTGAATTTGATGTTTTATTTGAGCCTTCACATGAGAAAACCATCAATTCGGGTTTCCGACCAGCTCCGACACAAACCGACCTTTACAGTCACACAAGCAGGCTAGAGGTTACGTAGAAGAGGAATTGTACTAAGTAGCGAAAACAAAGACGCTGATCAGTTGTGCAATTATTGCACTGCTGATCTGAATCATTGTTTTCGCATATGCAGATAGGATGATAACACTTTGACTTTGTAACTTGATTTGCGTATTTGATATGCAGATAGGATGATAACACTGATTTTTTAACCGTTTGAACCTTCGAATAATTGCTCAAAGAAAAAAATGTTGCTACTCGTTAAAACGGTTTTATACACATACATGTAGCTTGACAGCACATTTTAATGTTAATCGTATATTTTACCAAACGTGATCGTCAACAGTGACGTTAAATCATGGCGTTGACCAGCATAAACAAAGTTACTGGGTTTCCTTGCAGCGTTGTTGGCGTTTGCCAATATGTCGTACTATACCCACAAGTTCATTAGGTTATTTTTGTTTTTTACATTTTAATATTTATGTTTTTTGATTCATATATTAGTTTTAGATTAACTGCTTTGTAGTTCTTAGAATAAATAAACTCACGATTTTATAACATATTATTATCTGTATCAAGTCCAATATACGTCAACCTGGTTGGAAATCCCACAGATACATTGTCTTATGATGCGGTACAATTTACGGCTCACCTGAGCGGTCAGTGTGCGCTTAAAGTATAACAATGTCCCGGCGAAGTCTGTCGTCGTTCCACCATTTTCTGCTCTGGAACAGGTCAAATTTTATATACTTACCATATTAAAACAAACTTATTAGTCTACTTCAACCCCGATTTGTATCAAACCTGGTCGGAAACCCCGCTTTGATGCGGTACAGTTTACAGCACACCTGAGTGGTCAGTGTGCGCTTAAAGTATACAAATTCCCCGGCGAAGTCTGTCGTCTTTACACCATTTTCTGCTCTGGAACCGGTCAGATTTTATGTAGAACCAATATATGCATTGGTAACAAAAGTGTGAACTTGCTATCCAGTCCACATGCAAAAAAAGTCCTACAGAATCAGCATTTTTCTTGTCCCATGATGCACCTAATCTCTGTCTTAAACATACCCGACATAAGCCGTAAGACTTTATGAATTTTCAAATAAACTTGAAACATAAAGGTGTCAAGTACAAAAAGTAATAATCTTCTAGACCGACAATTACTGCATTGAGTTGTTATTAATTAGAGCCGTACGACTAGCCAATACCTATAGGAAAGGCTAATCGTACAGAGCCGTAACTTTAGCCTGTATTGGCTAGGGATACGCGCCCGTATCTTTAGCCTATATTGGCTAGGGATACGGGCCCGTACATGTATCTCTCGGTTAGCCTAAATAGCACAAAGGACTCCTTTTCGCGAAAAGGACTTAAAATAGCGAAAAGGAGTCCTTTTCGCTATATAATCTTACCCTAAAATAAGAAAAGGACTGATGTTTGTAGAAAAGGACTTTAATATAGCGAAAAGGAGTTGATAATTGTGTTATTGCTTCTCATTTCAACAGAATGTGTTACGAAATTTAGTTATTAGACTGAATATTTAGATCTGCCAAGTGGCGCGATGTCACTCAACTGATACAGTAAAGTAGTGCAAAGTGGCGTGAAGAGGAGTAAAGTAGCGTAAAGAGGCGTAAAATGGCATTAAAGCTATTGTTTATCAAATATGAGGTAGATGATATACATGTATGCAATACGCATGTATGTGTGGGGAGAGAGAGGGGTTGGGTGCAAAGAGTTTCCTTGGTCTGACGGACGGAAACTTCGGTGCAGTATTTTGGCAATGTTTTCTTTTTTCTTTTTTTTTTTTTCAAATGAAAATGATTCTTCTCAAGTTCTTCGGTCCTAGCTTGAAGTTTCCATGTGAGAGTAATTTTCCGCTACACAGAGTGATGGTGTGGGATTCAGATTTTGCGCAAAATTTTACTGGAAGAAACATTGTGCAAAATAATGATCTTCAGAAGACTTAAAACTTGTCTGCATGTGTGATGGAAGGTAAAGAGGCATTTATTTTGTGAAGTTTGGCTCTTTCTTATACGTGCCATGCAATATTTTAGAGATAGGCAATGTCAACTGCAAAGTGTCACGCATGTGGTGAAGTATGTCAAATATTGTTCGGAAACTGGTCGTTGTTGTCTCTTTGTTCCATGGAGGTATCAGAGATGTCATTATAGCTACATGTTGGTTCTAAGAATTCTATAGGTGTACCTTATTACACAGAGAGAAAGAAGAAAGAAAAAATTTCAGTGTGTATTGAGAATCGTTTGTATATTAAGATCATGTGACTGAGCAATAAAAGGTGTGAAAACGTGTGTCAAGTTACCGTGCGGTATACGAATTATCAGTCACGTGCCGTCTGTTTGCGAGGTGTTAAAACAATTGGCTACTGTTGTTGAATTAATCTCTAATAGCGCGTGTCATTAATTAGATTATCAAGTATTTCGTGTTAACTGAAATTGGAAAGTTTCCTAATTTGAAATTTATAAGAATGTTTCATATCGGCCGCGGTAGTCTAAAGTTACGTATTAACTTTTAATACTTTTATTCTCGAAAAAGGAACATGTTATAAACAAATAATTTTAAAACATGTTAGCTTTTGCAACTAACATGTTTGCGCAATGTTAAATTTCATTAATTTAAGCAAGTTTTACGATTGCGCGGCTATGATATTTTCAATAGCAAACTTTTTTTTTATTTATTTATTTTTTTTTTTTTCAACCAAAGTTAGTACCAAAATTAGTTTGCGCTAAAATATCATTCTCAGAGATTTGGCTTTGCCATATGAATGTGTCAGTTATGTTTTCCGGCGTTATCATATATTATATGAGGAAGCATCTAGACAAAAACTCAATTGGTCGCATGTTTTGCGCATGTTGCAGTTATAGTTGCGCTTCTACGGAAAACCTTACTGGTCACGGTTTCGTTTCAGTTAATATTCAGCTGTGTCTTTATATACACTAATTATTTCTTGTTTATGATAAAGTATGAATATCAAAGAATAAGCTTTTCAGCCTGTACACATTTGTTTCCATGGGTAACGGGAAATGCGCACGTGATACCTCGCCACTAAGCTAGCATTTATTTATTATTATTATTTTTTTTTTTTGGGGGGGGGGGGGGGGGGGGGTAGAGAAAAGTACATTTTAAACCATTGTGTATTACATTGCGACCATAAAAACCCATTTTAATCGGACATGGCTGATAAATAATTGTTAGAGTTGTGATTTTGAAAATCTTCATTATGGTTTGTAAGGTTTATTTCCAGTATGCAATCGCTAAGCAAGGATTTGTCAGCTGACAATGTATGCTACGTGTGTGAACAAAGTGCAGAAAAATTGTTAGAACAAAACATTGGGAAAACATGTCCGTGAAGTTTATACCCCCTTAACCCCCCACATTTATGTAAAAGAATGGGGTATATCTATTTTTTTCTTCTTATTTTTGTTCCAAAACACAGATTGTGGGAAGGCCTGCTCGTTAGAACCGCCTCAGCGAGACGGTTCTAACGTGTACTCACAATCAATGTTTTGAGCAAACATATTAAAATTAACCAAATTTTGCCAATGAAATTTTCAATTTTTAATGCTGAAAAAGTTCTCTGAATATTGCATGGGCATGTTTTCGTAATTGTATTGCATGGGCATGTTTTCGTAATGATGTACACGTCTGAGTACCTTCTGGTTAACTGAAAAAGATTCCAACCGCCCAATTACCGTTGACGAGAACAAGAAAAGCGATGTAAAACTTAACCTTAATTTAACAATGAACCCCCAATCTGATTTTTGACTAATTTTCTTGAGCACATTTCGATCCCCAGTTTCAAATGCTATATGCAGTTGCATCGGCGAGTAATATATCTTTGAAAAAAGATCTTTATGAAAGTGTCTCAGCATTTGTGACCTTTTTGAAACATTGAGAACAGCCGGCCAGGAAAAGTCAAGATTAACACATACATGTACATGTATGGGTGATAGGGTTGATATGCAGGAAAGATGTTTTCGTTTATCACCACGAAATATAACGTTACAAATATAAAAATAAGATGAAAAAAATATTCAACTTAAAAAAAATGGCTGGTAAAAGGTCTTCAGGAAACAGCACGGCCTATAATAGATTTTATGTAGTCTTGTCCTGAGTCACATCTCCCCTTGTCGAAGACAATACTACACTGCGCGTTGCCAGCTGGAAACAGAGGATACAATTTTATCCTTTGGCTAATGTGGCAGTGCAAAAATCAAGTATATACATGTAGCTATGTCCCTTTTTCCTATATTTCTCTCATTACATTAAAGTCATTTTCGCGAAAAGAAGTCCTTTTCTTATTTTAGGGTCAGTAGATATAGCGAAAAGGACTCCTTTTCGCTATTTGAAGTCCTTTTCGCGAAAAGGACTCCTTTGCGCTATTTAGGGTAACCCCGTATCTCTAGCCACTGCCTATAAACAATAACATTGTGTGTATAGGCTACAGATACTGTACCGTATCTCTAGCCGCCAGGCTAGGGATACAGTACCGTATCCCTAGCCCACAGGCTAAAAATACGGTACCGTATCCCTAGCCACTGCCCTTTATTGTCGGTACTGAAGCAGCTACAGATTCTGCAGCCTCAAAAAACGTCACCCCTTCACATGCTTTAATTTTATTTCTTGGCATTATTTTATTAACATGCGCTACCTTTGACCCTCGCCGACTTCGTTTCGAATTTTGTTAGCATTTTTCAGTGAAGTTATTTTGCATCCGACATCTACTCCAACCAGTTCGGTGTATTTTAATTCGACTTGTCAAAACCTCCAACGTGTAAATAAGCAAAATGTCTACCAGACTGGTTCTTGACACCGATCTTGTCGCTTCGGCTTGGTTTTGGAATTTCCTCCCAGTGTGGTCTCGCCACAAAGACGTTAACCCTGGCAGTCGATAACCTCTAATCGATTCACCCCTAATATACCCACCAATATACAAGATGTATATATCCAGGAAAAACACAGAAAATTTGCTGTAATGATACAACAGCCATTGTAGCCCTCCCCCTCTCTCAGAAAAAGGACAAAACGTTGCTGTAATGATACAACATCCACTGCAGTCTCTCTCTCTCTCTCTCTCTCTCTCTCTCTCTCTCTCTCTCTCTCTCTCTCTCTCTCTCTCTCTCTCTCTCCTGATACTGAGCCAATCAATTTCTGATTATCACCTCACTCGTCTTCAGGTGTGGAGTGGGTGGTTAAATTTAGAATTTAGTCAAGGGAAAAAACATTTGGAGTGGACCATTAAATATTTTTACAAGATATAGATCAGAGACATACTAAAACGCATGCATCTGTGCCTATGATTTAAATAGAAGCCTTAAATTCCTCAGTGGTCTTAGATGAGACCACTGAAAAGGTACAAGTAGGCAAAGATCAGGAAAAGGCGCAATCAGAAAGAGATTCCCACTCCAAAAACCGAGGTGGGAAAAAACCAAACTAACAATCAGGCACTTATACCATGAAACATATCGTAAGCCAAATGAGCAGCTATTTTCCCAATAGGTGGCCACTCAGTTACCTTAACTTAATTAAAAATATGAAAACATACATAAGGCGCCAACAGCACAAAAAATTTTAAACACCAAGACATATTAATAAAACAAAAAGAACCACCACAGAAGTATCGCCTTGGAACGATCAGTAACACAAAGTTACTGGCGGGCTTAAACCGGTTTTACAGGATCCTAACCTCACCCTCAGCTTCTGCAGTGGTTCATAACATTTAGTAAGTTCTTCGGTCCTCATGGTGAATCTCTAACTAGTCAATGAATCATCAAGAACAAACAAATAAATCATGATAAACATCCTGATGAATCAAAAACAAGGACTCACAGATTGAGTAAGCTGCCCGACGATGGAGATCCCTGGGCGCCGAATAACCTACTAACTCTGGAGCAAAAGAAAAACACCAGTTGGACCCCGGTGGGCTAAGCAACAGACAAGAAGCTCCGACCCCAACCAACTAAAATGAATAGCTTTAAGTCGGGGCCACCATAGAGTCTGACGCCCGACCCACCGGCGTGCAATTAAAGAAGGCAGCATAGTTATCAACCATAATTGGGTTAAAAACTAAGCATGCAGACTGTCGCATAACATTCAAGTTATAACCTATATGTCTGTAACGTGTTATGATTTTTCTGAACTGAAAAGAAAAATCATTAATTCCTATAAGTTTCTTAAATTTGTAAACTAAGTCACCATAAAATTCAGGTTCCGAAAGGCCCTCACTTAAAAGCGTCTTTAACCCAACATTATATTTGGAAATCAATTCATAGTGTCTACGATAAAATTTAGAAAAGGTTTTTCGAAGTTTATGATATCGATAGCCCTGCTGGAGAAGTTTTGCCGTTAAACATTTATTTCGAGCGTTGAAGTCTGTAACATGATTGCAGACTCTAGCAAACCTAATAAGTTGCGAAATGTAAACACCATAAGAAGCACGACGAGGAACGTCACCATCCAAAAAAGGAAAATTTACTATATCAAAATCAAAGTCATTGCGCTTATCATAAATTTTAGAAGAAACAAATCCATTTGCAACAGAAAGATGTAGATCTAAAAAGGGGGCTTCGGTATCTGAGATATCGGCTTTGTTCAACTGAAGTTCAGGTGGATAAATTTGATTGACCATACCTTCAAAATAAGGGTTGTCAATGTTCAAAGGGTCATCGAGGTACCTAGATGTGGAATTAAAAGCCTCGATAACATCAGCTTGATTATCATGGTTAAGAGAATCCATGAAATCTCTTTCGTAGCAGTATAAAAATAAATCAGCTACGAGAGGTGCGCAATTTGTACCCATAGGGAGACTATTTTAAACCGGAATAGGGAGACTATTTTAAACCGGAATAGTTCTGGGGAAATAAGTTTTTCAGGGCATCACTATAGCCAAATTGTCTTGTGATTCGTGTGATGCCCGAGTACGCCTTAGGTTGGGTGCCGGGGTCAGGTATTCACCATTTTTGCATTATCGTCTGGTTTCCAGGTCACAAAATCAATATTGGAAATACAGGTAACCAAAACCACCCTGACCTTGAGGTCAGGGTGGTTGTGGTTACCTGTATTTCCAATATCAATTATTTGGAAGCTGGAAACCAGCCGATAATGCAAAAGTGGTCAATTTGTCTTTGTCAAGAGACACCGTACCGGAGTGTATCTTGTAGAAGAACATTAAGGAGAACCGCTTCCTGCAGGACTGTAGGGATGACCACTCAAGTTTAACTAGCATATCATCGACGCTACTGGTGATCCTCCATCTCCTGCAGGTCCACCTGGCTGCAATCATCTGCACCTTTTCCATTTTTCACCTGATCAGTCTGAGTTTCATTATAGGGATGCCTAATAGGAGCTAAAATACCCCCTCTCTCTCTCTCTCTCTCTCTCTCTCTCTCTCTCCAGGAAAAAGACAAAAAGTTGCTGTAATGATACAACATCCACTGCAGCCCCCCCCCTCTCTCTCTCTCTCTCTCTCTCATATTCTTTGCTTCATACTGTCCTTCCTTTCAAACTCATCTCTCTACATTTCATTCATTCATTCATTCATTCATTCATTCATTCATTCATTCATTCATTCATTCATTCATTCATTCATTCTCATTCATCCATTCATTCATTCATTCATTCTGTTTCTTATTAAATCCATATAATGCTGTAGCGGTATGCTGTAAATTTCAAACGATCTGAAGCGAGTATATGAGTGTTTAGTATATAGCCCTGTAACCCACCCTTGGTGGGTGAGCATGCTTTTCCACTGACGAGGTTAAGCTGTTCAGAATCAGAATCAGAACAGTTTACTGGTGATAGGTCATATTGACAATACAACACCAGGGGGATTAGGCTTGACCGGACGGGATTAGTCCCGAGCTCTAACAAGAGAAGTATTTAGACACACAATCATCTGCCATTTCAGCAGATGAAATCAGAGAATCAGAGAGGTCATTCCAATCTCTAATAGTTGGGGGGGGGGAGTAAATTGGCATTTGTACTTGCTGAAGGTATCTGAATCCCAAGGAGTGTTGATTCCTACAACAAATATTCTTTGGGATAAGATCATCTGTGTGTATTTTGGCTCTCCCTTTTTGATATTTGTACAGCAAGATAAAGCTATTACCCTTCCTTCTTTTCTGCATGGATTCCTATTTTAGTTTTTTAGGGATACCTTTTTCATATGTATAATTCCTAATTACAAACCTAGCTGCACGCTTGTGCACTTTCTCCAAATCATCAATCAGACCTTCATAATGAGGGTCCCAAACTGAGCTACCATATTCAAGAATATGTCTCACCAGACATAGGCAGCTTGTCTCACATCTCTCGTTTCAAAACACCAAGTGCCCTATTGGTTTTAGTGCACACATTGCTGATGTGAGTATTCCATTTTAAATAAGGCCTTAGTTATTGTTACACCGAGGTATTTGATACTTTCAACATTTTAAGACACTGTACCTTCAACTTTGTTGCTGTGGTCGGCTTACGTTACATTTGGTGGCAGCGGTGGGATTATGGCAATTGCCAGACCTGAGTTGCCATGCTCATGTAGTTCCCACCCCAAGACTCGTTGCTGACTGAATAAAAAAACTTTACAGTCTCAGATTCTTTTTCATAACTCTGACGCGTAGTGCCTGCCAAAAATGTTCGCGAGTGCGTAGGCAGTATTTGGTGATAGATAGAAAGGTACAAGTAGGCACTGATCAGGAAATGGCGCAATCAGAAAGAAATTCCCACTCCAAAAACCGAAGTGGACAAAGTGCAAATTGTGTTTGTCACGATAAAAAATGTACTTTTGCTGTTTGTGGGGTTTGGATAATTTGTTTGATTTTTTAAATGTTTAGTTGAGCATAATAGGTATTTGGAAAACTCTTACACAGGAGTAAACATGACATGTTTACTGCATTGTCAAGGATATCTATGTATGTCAGACACGGCAAAAAATATTTGTGCCATGAAGAATTTTATGCTCAATTGTGATATTTTAACATTCTTTTTGTGTTATGGTATTTGTTGATTTGTGGCGTGGAAATTGGCATTATGTGCAGTTTAATTGGATTCTGTACTGGGCTCAGATTCGTGTTTTATCAGTTTGCCATAAATGGTTTCTGAGAGTGACACGGCTTTAACGAAAACATGAAGTCCGGGGATTTGAATCATATGATTTACACCTTGAGGTATAATCCTGAGAAAATTTGTATTGCCGATTTTATGGTTAGCAATATAACTTTTTGCAAGCTAATCTGGGTGTGGTTGTCAGTGTACATGTATGTGCATTTAGAATTGTTATTCACTTGCTCACGGTGGGTTATTCACATGTTCTGATGAATGGTTTTGGAATATATGATGGAAAACGGTATGGTTTTCAGGGAAATGTTCACAAACTTATGCGTATAAATAGGCAGCTTAGTTTGTGTGAAGTCAATATGAATTATCGGAAGAAATGTAAAGATTGGGCATGAATTTGAGATGTTTGGATATGGTTTATCTGGTACACCTGGTCATGGTCAGCGCCAGTCTGAGTAGTCGACCGTCGGTAAGTTATAACAGTTCATAAATATACATTTTGTACAGTGAGATTGTATAGCCATAATAATGTAGCTCATTATGGTGAAAAGCACATTGATAGGGTTGTAAAAATGAAGATTTCTATATTTCTGCACGCTACGTTGCCGTGAAGCGGCATTGGTTTAGTTTTTATGTATTAAATTTCGCGTAAGAATGACATTGCGCGGTATGTATGTCAACCAAAGTTGTAAAATGGAAATTTCTGTTATGTGCTACGTTACTTGTAGCGACGTTATTGTCGTTGACGTACATTAAGTTTCATGTTATGTTATGTTATCTAATCATCTCATCATAAAGGAAGTTAATGTTGACTCGGAACAAAGCTGTAAGGCTGGAAATTTCAGATTTTAAGTTTTACGTTATAGTAACGTAACGCTTAAATTTGACGTTAATGACGTCATTAAGAATATTTGCTATTACTGAAATTAGTGATGTCATTTAAGAAAGGTTTAATATTGTAACAAGATTGTCTCGCAAGATTTATCGTATTCTGAGAAATGGCTTTCTATGAATTTGGTCATAGATTGGCAGGACCAATTCCTGGGTGAGGAATTGTGGATGCATGTCGGAGATTTGCTTGTGATGTCGCTGGGTAAGGAACTAGGGTTAGTTCGCGACATATATGGCTTAACTGTATCGTACATGTGAATAAATGTTTCAGTGTAGATACTGGAGTATTATAGTTTATATGTAGTACAAGCAATCTAGCGAATAAACTAATACAGTTCCGGGGTACGGAATTGTGGGAGGTTATTTGCAATTGGATGTTGTGACGTGCATAGCTGCAGGAGATTTCGTTATGATAAATTGCGACACTATCAGTTCTTTTGTTGTTAAGACACAGTTACTTTATTTCAGGCCCTGAAGCTGAAGTTGTTACCTGAAATTGTAATCTATGGACGTAATCTGAATTCCTGAAACTAAACTGGGCTAAACTATATGGGGTGGCAGTGACGGTATAAACGGGACGATATAAAATCATTGGTATTTGGTTTACTATGGACGGGCGTGGTCTACAGTTCGTATTGGGAACACTGGACTGTTTTTGCGAGCAGTGGTGCGGAGTGTACTAGTGAGACGAACGTGTGACAGTATACCCGGAGATGCCAATGGGAAAGTGTGTAGGGACAATATAGAACAGTACTACAATGTGGGAAAATAATTGACGAACAAAGGACGTATTTTGTTTTTTTTTTTTTTTCTTTCTCAGTAATTTCTTTTTGTAATCTCTTTCTATCTTTTTCTCCTTCTTTGCTTCTCACTTTAAACATCATTATAAATAAATCATCATAATTTGAAAATTCTGTTTAATTGAACCCTCCCATAGATTTGCTGGTCATTCATAGCAGGAAGCGTATACCCTTGGTCATTCGATACATGATTTGTTGGGCACAACAAGCCATTGTATCCTCTGACTTTATATTTAGTAGAGTCAGTCCGTGACATTTGGTGTCAGAAGTGGGATACGCCCAACATTTCTGCATTGGATATCAGTAACTCTTGGAGGTGTTTATATATGCTAGGATTTAGAGAACCAAATGTGAATCACAGTGAAACTCTCTAGTGTACCAAAGTAAGCAATGCTTAAGCAAAGTAAAAGTAATTGTTTAAAATAATGCAAATGTAAACTCTAAAATTTCATTGTTCTGGTATATGTTACAGTCACACTGTCACTTAAGAACAAGATATCAAAGTATATTTCAGTTATGAGGGCCGATGGTTAGACTGATGGGAGTCCTCCGATAATTCATATTCCCGTCGACCGACTGTCAGGGTTGGCGAGCACCAGAGACGGGGTGTACCAGTGAAGCACCAGGTGATCCTGAAATTTGAGGTTTGTCAATTGAACGGTTTGTTTAAAGTATTCATGAGTATGGGCTTACTTTTGTAAATTGTTACGCAACAGTTTAAGGCATTAGTTGATTGTGGTAGAATGTCTGGGTGATTCTTAATGGGTTATTAAGAATAGGTTGCGTTGAGGCAATTGGTAAACAAAAGTTGAAGCTTGGTAAGCATTGGGTTTTGCTTATTTATTGATGTGAATACTGTGAAGTTTACGTTGTTGAGAATCAATTGATAACTCAGATTTCGTTTTATTGTGACCATCCTTACAAACAGTAATAATTTTTCAAAAGGGAAATAATCATGGATGTAGTTAAAGAGTTAACCAAAGTGGGAAAAGATTTAGGTCTTGAAGGTGAAGCACTTAATGCGTTTGTTTCAGAGCAACAAGTAATATTACGTGATGAACGTCAAGCGGCACGTGATGCAGAACGTGAGCGTCGAGAAGCAGAGCGCGAAAAAGAAAAAGCAGAACGCGAAATCCGCGAGATGGAATTAAGAGCTGAACGCGAACGCCATGAGTGCGAGTTAAAAGCTAAAGCTGATGAACAAGAAAAGCAGCGAGAAATTAAGGAGTATGAATTACAACTTAAGAAACAGGAAATTGAACTGAAGCGGAATGAGTTGCTAGCGCAAGAAGCTGAAAAGGTAAGACAGAAAGAATTAAAAGAACAAGAGTTAGAAACCCAGAGAGCATTAAAAGAGCGTGAACTGGAAGTACAATACGGGCATGCAAATGAAGAAATGGAGCTTAAGGCAGATGAGGAGCGTAAGATCAGAATTGCAGATAGGGCTAAGTATGAGGCAGAAATTGCATTGCGACAACAGGAGATTGCATTGGAACGAGAGAGGTTAGTAGCAGAGAGAGAGAAATTAGAACGTGAGTATGAAATGCAGATTGAATTACAGGACAGAAGACATTTCGCAGAAATGGAGAGGATCACAGCGCAAAGGGCGGAGAGGCCAATCCCAGCGCCAAGAGACACTATTAAGGCGAGAACGCCTAAAATCCCGGCATTTAATGAAGGTAAGGACGAAATGGATGCATATTTACTTAGGTTTGAATGGTATGCTACAGCACAAGGGTGGAAAAGAGAAACATGGGCAATTGATTTGAGTGCGTTATTACAGGGTAAAGCGTTAGATGTGTACGCATTGATGCCACAGGAGGATGCAATGGACTATGACAAGTTGAAGTGTGCATTGTTACAAAGGTATCAATTAACAGAGGAAGGATTCAAGCGTAAGTACAGAAAGTGTAGACCAGAAACCGGTGAGACATTTCAGCAGTTTTCAGCACGGTTGAAGAGCTACTTTACAAGATGGATAGATATGTCAGGTATTCCTAAAACTTTTGAAGGTTTGCAGGATCTCATGTTGAGAGACCAGTTTACATTTATTTGTAACAGAGAACTGGAGTTATTTCTACGGGAGAGAGAACCAATTTCGTTGGAGCAAGCTAGTAAATTGGCGGAATCCTACAAGGAAGCTAGGTATGTGGATATTGTTAATTTGACCTTCAAGAATGACAGAGGTAGATCTCGTTCTAATTCAGCATCCAGATCAAGGTCACCAGTGAAAAGAGACCAGATTCCTAATAATCAAAACTCATATGGAAGAGGAAGAGGTAAATACTATCCAGGTTTGAAATGTTATAATTGTGGTGGAACACATTACAGGAGGGAGTGTCCGGAACTAAAACCCGGTATCATGAAAGTAGGTGCGGTAGGACATAGAGGTAGATCACCCACAAAGAAGGTTACTTTTCAGAGCAAAGATTCGGAGGTACAGACTACATATGAAGACAGTCATGAGGATACAACAACAGATGTTAAGAAATGCGGTGCTTGCTTGACGTATACAAATACTGTCAGTTATTCCAAAGCAGCAATGGAGAGTAAGGATAACATACATGAGAAACGCCAAGTAAGTGTGAGTTCAGTATCATCTCTTTCAGAACTTAGTACTGTACAAGGAATGGTTGAAGAGAAATCGGTTGAGGTTTTACGAGATACTGGATGTTCGGGCGTGATAGTAAGTAAACATGTAGTCCCGGAAGGTGCATATACAGGAAGAAATCAAACTATGGTAATGGTAGATTATTCTACAAGAGTTGTACCGGAAGTGAAGGTAAACATTGACACACCATATTACAAAGGAGAAGTATTGGCACTATGTGTGGAAAAGCCATTGGTTGATTTAATCATAGGTAATATTCCAGGTGCACGGGAACGCAACAAACCGGATATAGACTGGGTGCCAATATTATTTGTGCAAACTAGGGCACAGAGGAAACAGGAAGGAACACATGTGAGTATGAAGACACCAGAAATAGTTATACAAGAAGTTACACCGGATCAAATTCGGAAGGCCCAGAATGAAGATCAGAGTTTGAAGGTAATGAAGGCACGGTGTGAAGCCAAAGAGTGTCTTAAGAATGCATCATATTTTATTAAAAATAACTTGATGTACCGGAAGTTTAGCTCGCCGAACATTGAGCGTGGTAGGTTATTTACACAACTTATAGTGCCACAGCAATTTCGCAAAACGGTAATGAAGTTGGCTCACGAGTCAATAATGGCAGGTCATTTAGCTGTTAAACGAACCATACAAAAGGTTCTCTCAGAATTTTATTGGCCAGGCATCAGTAGCGATATAAAACGATTTTGTCAGTCATGTGACATTTGTCAACGTACTGTACCCAAGGGTAAGATAATTCGAGCACCCTTAGGAAAGATGCCTAGAATAGATGTACCATTTAAGAGAGTTGCAACTGATTTGATAGGACCTTTGAAACCTGTGACATACAGTAAGAATAGATTCATACTTACAGTAGTTGATTATGCAACGAGATATCCAGAGGCAGTGCCATTGGCGTCAATTGACACGGAAGCTGTTGCAGATGCATTGGTAAGTATTTTTAATCAAGTTGGAGTAACCTATGAGATCAGCTCAGACTTAGGATCACAATTTACGTCATCCATTATGGAGGAAGTGAGTACTAGGATGTTTTTCAGGCGATCAGTGACGGGCCCGCACTCTACACCGTACACTAACCCGTACACCAACTCGTACACCAACCCGTACATCAACTCGTACATCGCTCTGTATACCGTCCCGTGTACCGCCACGTATTCTACGGTACATGACGTATTTGTGGAACATTTCAGGTGGACGATAAACAGCATGCTGATAAGAATCTATACGGAGAAATCAGCAGATTGTGGTAAGTTACCATTTATCATTTACAGAAACATGGAGAGTCAGAATGGCCGAGATGGAGATTGTGTGGCAACGTTGCCAGTGGGAGCGAGTGCAGGTTTGTTACCAGAAAGATCGACAGAAGAAAAGCCGGCAAAGGATGTAACACAGTGTTATGCTCAAAGTATGGTTGGTATTTTCAGCTCCGACGTTAACGAGACCGACACCGGAAGTTGTAGTTTAGAGACAAGATATCATCCAGGTTTAAGATTTAACGAGAGTTTGGCAGGTAGACAATATCTTACTTTCACAGGTTGGGTACACATTTGTATCAGTATAATGTTGTTCCTTACTTCCCAATGTCCAGGAGATATATTGGCATTCATGGTTTGGTTTTTGTCGATATGTAATAACGTGATCATGTTTGTTGCGGTGGTTACCGTGGCGTTGCGGGTAGACAGTATTGTAACTGACCGGCATATATCTTTTATTTGGGTAAGTGTAGTCAGTGTAATGACTAACTGGTGGCTGTGGCCGCATAGACGGAAGCCCAATAATAAGGTTAATACTACATGTAGTAATGCGGAGTGTTCCAGTGACGGTGAATGGAAATATGTAAGATGGAAAGCAAGGAAGGCGGAACTGACTATTTGTCGCGTATTTAGTGGATTACGGTTAACGCCGATAGCTTTTGCTGTTTCCTCCGGAATCCGAGTATAGATCCGATTGTCATGGAAAGTTTAAGTTCGCGGTAATCGGGGTACGGTTCTTGAAAGTATAATCTTCTAAATATGACTTCAATTAGTGTTATTCTGTGAAACATGAGTATTGTGCATTAAGGTTATCTATTTGTTGCGTATGTAGTGAATCAAGGGCAAGAAAGCAGCTTTGCAGTTTCCTCCGAGATCCGAGTATGTTCCATTTTATCATAAAAGATTTAGATTGCGATACGTGGAAGCAGGTTTTTGCAAGTATGATTCTCTAGATATGACTTCATTTAGTAAATTTTTTATCGCGTAGATCTAGTGTTACGCATTTTTGAGATGCTTCACACTTCAAAAGGGGGAAGGTATGTCACGATAAAAAATGTACTTTTGCTGTTTGTGGGGTTTGGATAATTTGTTTGATTTTTTAAATGTTTAGTTGAGCATAATAGGTATTTGGAAAACTCTTACACAGGAGTAAACATGACATGTTTACTGCATTGTCAAGGATATCTATGTATGTCAGACACGGCAAAAAATATTTGTGCCATGAAGAATTTTATGCTCAATTGTGATATTTTAACATTCTTTTTGTGTTATGGTATTTGTTGATTTGTGGCGTGGAAATTGGCATTATGTGCAGTTTAATTGGATTCTGTACTGGGCTCAGATTCGTGTTTTATCAGTTTGCCATAAATGGTTTCTGAGAGTGACACGGCTTTAACGAAAACATGAAGTCCGGGGATTTGAATCATATGATTTACACCTTGAGGTATAATCCTGAGAAAATTTGTATTGCCGATTTTATGGTTAGCAATATAACTTTTTGCAAGCTAATCTGGGTGTGGTTGTCAGTGTACATGTATGTGCATTTAGAATTGTTATTCACTTGCTCACGGTGGGTTATTCACATGTTCTGATGAATGGTTTTGGAATATATGATGGAAAACGGTATGGTTTTCAGGGAAATGTTCACAAACTTAATTATGCGTATAAATAGGCAGCTTAGTTTGTGTGAAGTCAATATGAATTATCGGAAGAAATGTAAAGATTGGGCATGAATTTGAGATGTTTGGATATGGTTTATCTGGTACACCTGGTCATGGTCAGCGCCAGTCTGAGTAGTCGACCGTCGGTAAGTTATAACAGTTCATAAATATACATTTTGTACAGTGAGATTGTATAGCCATAATAATGTAGCTCATTATGGTGAAAAGCACATTGATAGGGTTGTAAAAATGAAGATTTCTATATTTCTGCACGCTACGTTGCCGTGAAGCGGCATTGGTTTAGTTTTTATGTATTAAATTTCGCGTAAGAATGACATTGCGCGGTATGTATGTCAACCAAAGTTGTAAAATGGAAATTTCTGTTATGTGCTACGTTACTTGTAGCGACGTTATTGTCGTTGACGTACATTAAGTTTCATGTTATGTTATGTTATCTAATCATCTCATCATAAAGGAAGTTAATGTTGACTCGGAACAAAGCTGTAAGGCTGGAAATTTCAGATTTTAAGTTTTACGTTATAGTAACGTAACGCTTAAATTTGACGTTAATGACGTCATTAAGAATATTTGCTATTACTGAAATTAGTGATGTCATTTAAGAAAGGTTTAATATTGTAACAAGATTGTCTCGCAAGATTTATCGTATTCTGAGAAATGGCTTTCTATGAATTTGGTCATAGATTGGCAGGACCAATTCCTGGGTGAGGAATTGTGGATGCATGTCGGAGATTTGCTTGTGATGTCGCTGGGTAAGGAACTAGGGTTAGTTCGCGACATATATGGCTTAACTGTATCGTACATGTGAATAAATGTTTCAGTGTAGATACTGGAGTATTATAGTTTATATGTAGTACAAGCAATCTAGCGAATAAACTAATACAGTTCCGGGGTACGGAATTGTGGGAGGTTATTTGCAATTGGATGTTGTGACGTGCATAGCTGCAGGAGATTTCGTTATGATAAATTGCGACACTATCAGTTCTTTTGTTGTTAAGACACAGTTACTTTATTTCAGGCCCTGAAGCTGAAGTTGTTACCTGAAATTGTAATCTATGGACGTAATCTGAATTCCTGAAACTAAACTGGGCTAAACTATATGGGGTGGCAGTGACGGTATAAACGGGACGATATAAAATCATTGGTATTTGGTTTACTATGGACGGGCGTGGTCTACAGTTCGTATTGGGAACACTGGACTGTTTTTGCGAGCAGTGGTGCGGAGTGTACTAGTGAGACGAACGTGTGACAGTATACCCGGAGATGCCAATGGGAAAGTGTGTAGGGACAATATAGAACAGTACTACAATGTGGGAAAATAATTGACGAACAAAGGACATATTTTGTTGTTTTTTTTTTCTTTCTCAGTAATTTCTTTTTGTAATCTCTTTCTATCTTTTTCTCCTTCTTTGCTTCTCACTTTAAACATCATTATAAATAAATCATCATAATTTGAAAATTCTGTTTAATTGAACCCTCCCATAGATTTGCTGGTCATTCATAGCAGGAAGCGTATACCCTTGGTCATTCGATACATGATTTGTTGGGCACAACAAGCCATTGTATCCTCTGACTTTATATTTAGTAGAGTCAGTCCGTGACAGTGTTTTCTGAGTGTTGTCATGGCTTCGTCTACCATTTGAATGAAAAAGTTGTACTAGAGTTTAAAAGCAGGGACCTCCTATTTGCAATATTTTTCTCACCACAATTCCAAAATTGAATATATTACCAAAACCTCAGATCCAATAATAACCGGATAAGTCACTACAGTATTTATATGGTATTAATTGGAAATATGTGGTCTCGGCTAGATTGTCAAATCTGAATCTGAATCTGAATGGTTTACTGGTGATACGCCAGATTGACAATACTTCATCAGGGGGTGTGCCAGGAGGGAAATTAGTCCCTGGCTCTCAGAACAGATGCAAACTTGGACACACAGTCATCAGACATTTCAGCAGAGGAGGTCAAGAGAATCAGGGAGGTTATTTCAGTCCCTGATAGTATGTGGAAAGAAACCACTTTTGTATGCTTCTTTGCTAGCTGAAGGTATCTGAAAAAGCCAAAGAGTGTTGATTTCTACAAAGCCTATTCTTCGGGATAAGGTCATCTGTGGGTATTCTGGCTTTATCATTTAGACCTTTGTATAGCAATATAATGAGTCTACTATCATTCCTCCTTTCCTTAAGAGATTCCCATTTCAGTTGACCTAAAATGCCAGTCATGCTTCTACTAGTTTCAAACTGAGCTTCCATATTCCAAGACCAGCCGCACCAGTCCTTGATAAGCTGTTTCTTTCCCATCTGGGGAACAAGAATACAAATTTTCCCACCTCGGTTTTTGGAGTGGGAATCTTTTTCTGATTGCGCCTTTTCCTGATCTTTGCCTACTTGTACCTTTTTACACCCAGGTATTTTATGCTTTCAACGTTTTCCAATACAGTGCCCTCAAGAGTGTAGTTAGCCTTATCTTACTAGACCGTTTATTTGTCAGTTGCATCACGTTGCATTTATCGGGTTGCATACATGTGATGAGTCTGAAAGAGGAATCAGGGAGATTTTTGTTCCATTTCAGGGAGATTTTTGAAAAATGTATAGAATATATAGGAAAATTCCTGATTCATTTCAGGGAGGTTTTAAATTTTTGTTAAAAAAGTGGTACATTTTAGAAGAATTTTTACCAATTTTTCGGCTCATTTCCTGGAGTCTCCCTGATGATGAGGGAGGTATTACATGTATGGGGTTGAAATCTCATTCCCCATTTCCTAGTCCAACTGCCTAAATGTTTCAATGTATTCTCTTCATTCTTGATTTGCAAACACAATCATCAGCAAAGAATCTTATTTCAGATTCAAGGTCAACTGATATGTCATTTATATAGGAAAACAGCAAGGGGCTGAGAACGGTGCCCTAGGGGACACCCGACACAACCGGAGCCGAATCCGATTTAATACCATTTACCACTACCCGTTGTTGTCTGAAACAAAGGAAAGCATTTATCCAATTCAATGTTGCTCCACCTATTCCATAGCTAAATAATTTGCTTTCAAGGAGTTCATGGGGAGCTAGGAGTATCGAATGCCTTTTAAAAATCCAGTATAAAAGTGTCAACCTGGCCCTTTTTGTCTAAGATTTTTGCCCAATCATTTATCACCGTAGTCAACTGAGTTTCACAGCTATGCCATTTCCTAAATTCGTGTTGCCTGTCCGACAGGAGTTCATGTTCATCAAGATGGGCCATAATATTTGAGCATACAATATGTTCAAGAAGCTTACAAAGAAATGCCTGTTAAAGAAACAGGGCGGCTAATGGGGGCAAGAGACCTGTCGCCCTTCTTAAACAGGGGACAACTATTATCAAAGAGACCATTCTTTAGGAACTTCACTTGTATCAATTGACTCTGGAAGAGATGGGCGAATACCAGACCTAATCCCATTGCCAGTTCCTTTAGTACTAGGATGAAGCTCATCAGGCCCTAAGGCTTTAGACGGGTTAAGACCTTCGGGAAGTTTTGTCATCCCTTCCTTTGTGACCGCAAAACTGAGATTAACAAAGTTTGTATGTTGACATTATGAAAACTTGCCCATGCAATATACAGAGATTTTTAAAGTTGTAAAAAATGAAAATTTTCAGTAGAAAAAATTTGATATTTTTCTTATTTTTTGCTCAAAACATAGATTGTGGGTACACATTAGAGCCGCCTTGGCGAGGCGGTTCTAACGAGTACCCACAATCAGCAGCCCTGACATTAAGAACCATTACAAACGGTTCAGAGCACATGTTCAAAAGAGCATTAGAGATGCATATTGGAAGCATATTACCAATATCTTCTCCTTTGAAAATGATAACCCTGATCCCGATTGTCCCCGAAAAAATGAAAAGGCAAAAAAGTTTTGGTCATTTGTCAAGTCCCTAAAGAAAGACGCGTCTGGGATCAATACTCTTAGAGAAAATGGTATCTTGAAGACTGACACTTTGGATAAGGCTAATATTTGTAATAGGCAGTTTCAGTCAGCCTTCACTCGCGAATCAGATGATGAAATCCCCTCCAAAGGCACAAGTCCTTTCACCGCTATGGGTGAAATTACAGTTGACCCCAATGGGGTCATTAAACTGTTGAATAACTTGAATATACATAAGGCACCTGGGCCAGATGGCCTGAGTGCTAGGGTGTTGAAGGAATGTAGTTCTGAAATTGCTCCTGTACTGACCTATATCTTCAATGAGTCGCTTGCTCAGGGTGCTGTACCAGACGATTGGCGACAGGCAAATGTAGCCCCGGTATTTAAGAAAGGTGAGAAATACGATGCAGCTAATTATCGACCGGTGTCGCTTACTTGTATCTGTTGCAAAACTCTAGAGCACATAATAGTCAGCAACATAAACAAACACTTGGCTCTTGAAAACATTCTTGCTGACTGTCAGCATGGGTTCCGAAGTCAAAGGTCTTGCGAAACCCAGTTAGTTCAGTTTTATCATGATTTGGTTAGTAATCTGGACCGAGCAGTGGGTCGTGGCCACAGGCAGACGGATGTGATTGTCATGGATTTCGCTAAGGCCTTTGACAAGGTCCCACATAAAAGGTTATTATACAAACTTGACTTCTACGGGATTAGAGGATCTACACATAAGTGGATCGACTCGTGGCTCTCTGAGCGCTCTCAAAAAGTGGTATTAGATGGCCGTGCCTCAGACCCAGTCCCGGTTCTTTCTGGTGTCCCACAAGGATCGGTCTTAGGACCGGTCCTATTTCTTATTTTCATTAATGATCTTCCTGACAACATCAGGTCATCTGTTCGGCTATTTGCTGATGATTGTGTTTTGTACAGAAATGTCAAGTCACCATTGGATTGTCAAATTTTACAAGATGACCTGAATAGCTTGGCCAAATGGGAAATGGATTGGCAAATGAAATTCAATGTTAGCAAATGTCATTCAATGAGGGTGACGCGGCTACATCCAAGCAGGCATATAGATTTCAATTACACACTGCATCAGCAAACATTAGAACAGGTTCAGTCCGCTAAATACCTCGGTTTAACTATCACAGATGATCTTGATTGGGGTCAACACATTTCTGAAATTACATGCAAGGCAACTAAGACTTTGGGTTTTCTTCGGCGCAATTTGGCACTGGCACCTAGGCATACTAAGGAAGTTGCATACAAAACATTGGTTCGGCCTCAACTTGAGTATGCAGCTCCTATTTGGCATCCCTATCATGAAACTCAGATTGAGATGGTGGAGAAGGTGCAGAGGACTGCTGCCCGGTGGACCTGCAGGCGATGGAGGAACACCAGTAGCGTCGGTGAAATGCTAGACGAACTTGAGTGGCCATCCCTGGAGTCTCGCAGGGAGCGGTCCTCCTTAACCTTCTTCTACAAGATACACTCCGGTACAGTGTCTCTTGATAAAGACAAATACCTGACCCCGGCACCCAATCTAAGGCATACTCGGGCATCACATGAATCACAATACACAAGACCATTTGCCTATAGTGATGACCTGAAAAATTCCTTTTTCCCCAGAACTATTCCGGTTTGGAATAGTCTCCCTTCTTCAGTGGTCCTATCTAAGACCATTGAGGAATTTAAGGCTTCTATTTAAATCATTGGCCCAGAGGCATGCGTTTTAGTATGCCTCTCATCTATATCTTGTAAATAGTTTTAATGGTCCACCCCAAATGTTTAATTTTCCCTTGACTAAATTCTAAATTTAGCCACCCACCCCACACCTGAGGTGATGATCAGAAATTGATCGACTCAGTATCAGAAGATAGATACAATCTATGTTTTGGAGCAAAAATAAGAAAAATAGGTTTACCCCTGCATATCCCAGTTTTGCTATATAAAAGTGGGGTTCAAAGGGGTATACATTACACGGACATGTTTTCTTGATGATAATTCAATTATTTTAGCAAAAATCCAAAAATTTCTTCATAAAACAATAACTAATATATATATATAAAAACAGTCGCATTATATTTCTAGAGAATTAAACGGGTTCTGTAAATTTCTTCTAGAAACATATGTACCAAATTTTGACTGATTTCAGCTTTCGCCAAATCTGAATAAAAATGAAGGGAAAACACATTTTTAAATCAACGTTTTTTTTTTTTTTTTTTTTTTTTTTTTTTTGTTTTTTTTTTTTTTTATGAAACATGATAAAAACTTCATAAAGCAATCTATTTTGTCACCTAGACTCATTTTAAATGATCATTTTGCATTTTATGATACTTCAAACCTAGATGAGTCAACATCTGAATCTGATCTGAATGGACATAAATGGACATACATGTAGACTTTAGTGCCATATCCGGGCTATTTAATTTGGATCTGAGCCAAAACCTGAGGCCGAAATCAGGCCTTAAACTCCCTAGGCCTTTCCATCAAAATGTTTGCTTGATAATATCTTTGATAAGATCCTCTTATTTAAGGATGTTCGCTGCCAATGAAAAAGTATTCAAACTTTTTTTCTAACCACTCTTTTTTGATTCCAAAACACAACATAAGACATTTGAAAGCAAAATAAATATAGGGTAGTGTGCATTTTTTCAAGCTACAGGACTCTGAATGAGACCTCTGAGCATCATGTTTTAAATTTAGTAAAATTAATTTATTTTTTAATTCTTTGAAACAAACCTCTCTTGAACAAAAATACACCTAGAATGCTTTCAAAAGTCATAATATTTATGTAACGCAGACTATTTTGGACCAAACGCATTGAAAAATTTGCAACTGGAAGTGGATGACAAAATTTTACGAGTATTTTTCCAACCCTACCCCCATACTTGAAAAGTCGGAAAAAGTCGATATTTTGAAATGTGCCAAACCCATATTTGTTTATTCAAACTTTTTCTTGTATTTTCACACAACATAGAACTTTGTAATATTATTCGAATAAAAGAAAGAAATATATAGGGTAGTGTGCATATAAGAGAGAACCAACAACTTGAAAATCACCATTTTCAGCCTTTTTTCAGCTGTTTTGTTTCTTTAAGCCCATTTCATAAAACCACCTAAAATT
This sequence comes from Rugalucina vietnamica, assembly GCA_964017185.1. Lineage (NCBI taxonomy): Eukaryota > Metazoa > Mollusca > Bivalvia > Lucinida > Lucinidae > Rugalucina > Rugalucina vietnamica. The sequence goes on along the minus strand of OZ024880.1, from coordinate 39,024,202 downwards.
TTAAAACCAGCACACCAAAGACACAAAGACTGACTTAGAAGACCATGTACACATATACTGCAGCTAAAATAAAAAAAAGAAATAGTGCAATTGATTTGAAAATGTGTAATATTCAAGTTTAATCTACCCTACCCCCTAAATTTCACTGACAACTAAATTTTTCTGAAAAGTTGCAGAAAATGGGGCGAAAAAATGAAGTTTCTTAGATTGACAATTTTCATGGCTCGTTCAATGCATATCATCATTATGTATCCAAATATAAAATATTGGGAAAATATCTGCAACCGTTTACGAGATATTCAACAAAAGAAAAACCGGAAGTTCCGAAATGTCAAATGTTAGCAGCGAACATCCTTAAATGTGCATCTGTTCAGTATTGCATTGTCCTTTAACACCCACCTGAGAATATCTCGTTTTTACTAGGTGCACCGAAAAGTCGACGGCGGAACTTTAGAAAACAACAACAGGTAACGACACGATCTGACCCACGTACAAACATTAGTGTACCAGTCTCGTGACACGCGACCCGTGAAAAGTAAACAAACAGACGGAAAATGTTTCCAACTTTTACGCGATTTGTACAAAGATCAGCAACTTCTGTGGCCAAAAGGCGACAAGATTTATTTCCAAAACTTATGAGACAAAGTAGTCCTTGTTCAGGAGGTCAATTGTTACAAGGTAAACACCACACCAGTGGTCGAAATTATGATTTTTCATAAGATTTTTCCTCACAAACCCGAACCTTATATATTTAATCATTTGCCAACTGACCTATATATGTATTGGGCTTAACTGAGAAAAATTACTAGTCCAACAACCCTTTTAATGGGACATATACAAACAGCATAGCCCCAGATGTGACGCGTCCCATCTGGGGCTATTCTGTTGGCAGTGGCTAGGGATACGGTACCGTATCTTTAGCCTGTGGGCTAGGGATACGGTACTGTATCTTTAGGCTGAGGCTATCCGCACGACGGTCGTGCCGATATCGCCGCTTATCCGAACGACGGTCGGTCCGATAAGCTGTGTTAACGGCCCGACCGTCTTGCGGATAGCCAATGCTACAGGTATTGGCTATCGGTACGACAGGTGTATAAGATTTTCTAACAAGCTTACGTATGTATTAAACCATTAATTTGTCATTAAATAAATTAATTATGTGTTTAGCTATTGAGATACATTCAAAATTAGCATTTACATCAATTATGAATAAGAAAACTAGTTTGATATGATTAATCCAGCTGATATAGACTGAATCACAGTAGATTCTAACAGCAGAGAAAAATATAACCATTGCAAATGCTTTTTTAATTCTGTTACTGAAATGTTTCCATACTCCATTGTTAAAATCAAAGGCTGTTTATTTTTTCTTTGGATTACCTCATTTTTTTATTATTTAGGTAACAACAATTACTTTTTCGTTTACGCATACGCATGACTGATTTTTACAGGTAAATTCACAGGTAAGCCAATTTCAGCAAAATAACAATTTTGTTAATTGAAAAGTAAAAAATATCCTGCATGTGTAATATTCTGTTTCAGTTTTGAAGCCAGTGTATAATATTTATCAACTTAAAATGTACCCATTCAGGGCTTTTTCTGACCTTTTGGGGAAATTTTTAGTACCGATGAAATTGGGAAAAAAAATTGTGATTTTGGGAAAAACTATGACAATTTTGGGAAAAAATAGTGCATTTTTTAACAAAATTGGGAAAGTTTACCTTTTAAATTTGGATTTTTCTGCTAATTGGGAGTGTTCCACGTCAATTGGGAATTTTTTCAGCCAATTGGGAAAAAATTTGGTACCGGAAACCGGACCCAGTTTTGTATAGAGAAAAAGCCCTGCCATTTCTAAACATTTTAACATTTGGATACTAATTTCCCTGTCATGCCGATAATGCCGCTTATCCGCACGACGGTCGTGCCGATAAGCGGCGTTATCGGCACGACCGTCGTGCGGATAGCCAGTGTCGTATCTTTAGCCTGGCGTCTAGAGATACAGTACCGTATCTGTAGCCTATATATCGGAAATGGCTAAAGGTACGGTATAGATTAAAAATTAAAAATATTAAAGGTACAGAAGACGGCATGTGCGAACAACAAACACAGCATTAATGAACTGTTGATATACTTTGTCCTACGGCTAAACCCCTGAAGTACTTGACACTGGCATTCTTTAATTTGCCAATTATTATTCGGTGAATGCTTTTAACTTTTGTTATGGTTAAGTAAGTGACTGCAAAATAAAACATGTCTGCAAATAAAGACACGGCGTAAATTTGAATGCGGCTCTCCACGTCAGTGCATTTACTTAAAAATTTGAAACAAAGTATTTTGAAATTTTCTAAGACTTGCGCTTTCGAAGTTAGAATTTGCAATTGAAATAATGGTCTGTCAAAACTGTTACCGTGATTTATGATATAATTTTTACGCTTGGTTTACGCGTTTTCTTGTTCTCGTGGTTGTTCTTTATGTGCTTATTTTAAGTTGGAAAACATGTTGTGACACTAAATGTCAATAATTACTGTTCAACTTAAGACGTTGATTGAATTTTTTTTGCGTCGAAATGATTGACATACATGTATGTTCATTTATCTAAGAAGTTTTTTTATTTTTATATAAAGTGTAGAGCTTGCCCAGCCATGAAACTGTGAGAAAATTAAGACACCCGTAAGAAGTAATGGATGATAGTTCCATCCATCACTACTCCCGTAAATGTTTAATTTTATGATTCATTAGGATACTTGCAATGATTCAACTTACAAAACACCTGGAAATATTATATTATCGATTTTAATCTATACCGTACCTTTAGCCATTTCCGACATATAGGCTACAGATACGGTACCGTATCTCTAGCCGCCAGGCTAAAGATACGGTACCGTATCCCTAGCCCACAGGCTAAAGATACAGTACCGTATCCCTAGCCACTGCCTATTCTGTTTGCTTGGAGGAATTATATCGAAAAATGGAATAAAACATCAAATTCACTCCTACCACCCCTGAAGTTGACAATGGACTCACCCAAATGATAATAATAGGAAATTCCATTCCAAATACATGTATGGGTTAAATTTTGGCACCAGATGATGTTTCATAAAATGTCTTTGATTTCCGACTTAGATCCGTAATTACTGTGTGGTTTACTCATTCAGCGTACGCTTATCCAAGACTTTTTGACATTAAAAATAGCCTTTTACTAGACTGGCAGCTATTGATATTATCACAACTGACAAATTAGATACCCTCTTTTCAATGCACATCCCCCCTTCCCCAACATCACTAGTATAACTAGTAAACTATTCATTACGAAAACATGCCCATATGATATACAGTAATTTTTTCAGGTGAAAAATCGATAATTTTAGGAAAATTTTTGATATTTTTCTTATTTTTGCTCAAAACATAGATTGTGGGTACACGTTAGAACCGCCTCACTGAGGCGGTTCTAACGAGTACCCACAATCTATGTTTTAGAGCAAAAATAAGAAAAATAGGTAAACCCCTGCATACCCCAGTTTTACTATATAAAGTGGGGTATAAGGGGGTATACATTACACGGACATGTTTTCGTGATGCAGATTCAGTCACTCAACTCATTTTAGCCACCAATACATGTTAACTATCTTTTGCACTGCATGTACAGCTTTGAAATTTCCTTTAGCAGCCTACTCAACACCAAGGACCCATACAGATGTGCGAGACCTGACCAAGGAAGAGTGGGCCAAAAGGCTGACCCCAGAGCAGTTCTCAGTGTGCAGGGAACAGTGCACAGAACCGGTAAGAGTGAAGGGGTGAGGCCCTGAGGTTACACATTTTTTCATGCTCAACTGAGCGGAGAATGAGCGTTACCCTGCTCATAAATGTTAGAATGCCAACAATTTATTAGGAGGATAAATGAACGGTTTTGGTGATCTAAACCTGAAATATCAACTAATTTAGGTTAAGTGAGTATTAACGAGCAGTTTAACTCAATCTTAGCTGAGATGAGCCTGAAAAATATTTATAACCTCAGGGCCTGGACCTAGTTAGCTGTGAAGCTATAAAACATTTCTGAGAGGATTCTAAGTCTGACCGGCTTGAATACAAACTAGATTGTGACTACAGACGATTGTTTGAAACATGAAAAGGCCTAGGGGATTTAAGGCCTGATTTCGGCCTCATGTGTTGATAAAACACTGAATTTTGGAATTTTGAGGAGAAACGTATTGCAAATAGCAGGTATAGGTCCCTGCTTATATACTCTAGCACAACTATCACATTCAAATTACACATGTTGCCATGGCAACCCTCTGAAAAGCATAGAAATATCACTTTTTGCAATTTTCGGTCTATTTTTCACCATTCAACATCATTTTCAACTACCGGCCCACGCGACGAACAATTTCTTATTGTGAAATAATTATGAAGTATCATCCAGAGATATTGTATGCTAAGTATAATTTTGTTCGGAGTGTGGGCTGGCACTTAAAAATTAAAAAATGTGTTCAGAAATGGTCAAAAATAGACTAAAAAGTGCAGAAAGTGCTCTATCTATGGGTCTTCCCGGCGTTGCCATGGCAACGCTTGTAGGATAAATGAAATACTTGTTCTTGTTTTTAACAGAGGAGACATATGACTGTTTTAAGGAATAGTTTTCTCACCTAAATTCAAAAAATTATTTTTTAGCAAAATCTGAGGCCAAAATCAGGCGTTAAATGCCCTAGTCCTTTGGATGTTATCATCAAATATGCATCTGATATGTATGTCTGCTTTTGCCAATGCAAGAAATTTATCATGCTTGTAAGCATTAAGATGTCATGCAGTTCATTTGAGGATGAAATTTTTTATAAACCTGGACCTCTTTATAATACAGTTCATTACAAAATGGTTTTGGATATAACACTGATCACTGTTGGACCCCAATTTAACTTTTTTTGCTATATGCCTATACATTTAACTTTCGTTACAACACGGATTGGATAGTTAATTCAGAAATTGTTTTGCACCCTAGCACTAGTGTTATAAAGAGGTTGAGGTGTATTATTTTCTTAATGTCCCAATAAACAGCTATATTCTGGACTGGATGTTCATTGCAATAAATGTCATCCTGAGCACAGACCCAAGTAAACAACTACAATGTGTATCTACATTTATTTGACATAACCATTTTACTGGGCAGGCCGAGCTGTTGACCAGGTGGTGTGTTAGAAACTTCATCAGGAAAACATGTCCGTAAAATGTATACCCCCTTTAACCCCACTTTTACATATAGAAAAACTGGTGTTTGCAGGGGTATACCAAATGTTCTTATTTTTGACCCAAAAATATACATTGTGGGGACTCGTTAGAACCGCATCGGCAAGGCGGTTCTAACGTGTAACCACAGTTTTGAGCAAAAATATACTTAACGACACTTCCAACGCTACCGATAGAGTTTTTGCTATGATTTCAAAACTATTCAAGATATTGAAATGAAAATTGCAGGGACGATAGCAAAATTCATGAGACGTGTACTAAAGGCAAAATCATGCCAGCAAACATTTATTAAGAAATATCCATGGCGTTTAGACAAACCACACCTCATTTTCAAAAGTCGCAAAACTTGAGGGATTAGACAAAACATTATTTCAGCAATAAACCTACAATTTATTGCTATACTGCATTTCTTTTTGTATCTTTTATTCATGTTAAGAGAAGAAAAAACAAATCAACAAACAAAACAATTGAAACTAAACTATCACAGCAAAATACTCATCTGATCCAATCAAATTACCTGGTTAGGCCGTCATTTACTCTAATGACAGCTAGCCAACAACTACGCATCGAAGCCACGTTTCGCATAAAAGTACGCTGCGCTATACCATACCACCCATACCTTACAAATTGCCCAAACTGTATAACATTTGCAGGGTACCGTCTCCTTACTACACAGCTGTTAACGTCCCAGATATGGGACAGATACTGTCGATTCGATTTAGGTCGGCGATTTGGATGGCTAAAACATTAACTCTATTTACTTGCAAATGGTTTACAGTCTTGCGTGTTGCATGAGGCGTCACACCGTCGTGCATCAGACGCATACCCCTGTGAGTCCGTGCATATGATTTGTTTTTTCTGAGAACTGTTCTTCCCTTCATGTGCTGTGACCAGAAGAGAAAACAAAAGTTGAGAAGAAAATACGGAGGAACTGTTGTAACGATCTTTGTTCGCTACACATGGTTTTGTGACTTTTGAAAATGAGGTGTGGCGTGTTCAAACGTCCAGGGCGTTTCTTCACAAACGTCTGCTGGCATAATTTTGCTGTCAGTATACGTCTCACGTTTTTTTCTATCGTACCTGCAATTTTCATTTCAATATCTTGTGTAGTTTTGAAATTATAGCAAAATCTTTATCGGTAGCGTTGGAAGTGTCGTTAAGTATATTAACATTATCAAAATTTTTCCATTGAAATTTTTAATTCTTAAAAAATCTCTGTATATTGCATGGGCAAGTTTTCGCAATGCTCCCATTTCTCACAGCCATAATGAAAGTTGTTTAACATTTCGTTGAGTGTGGCAACAAATTTGATTAAAAGCTTACATCAGGAAAACATGTCGGTGAAATGTATACCCCCTTAAACCCCACTTTTATATAGAAAAACTGGGGTTTGCAGGGTAATACTATTTTTCTTATTTTTGCTCCAAAACATACATTGTGGGTACTTGTTAGATTCACATCAGCAAGGCAGTTCTAACCTGTACCCACAATGTATGTTTTGAGCAAAAATAAGAAAAATATAAAAAAAAAATATGACGAAATTTTAGACATTTTTACAAAAAAAAAAATCTGTATATTGCATGGGCATGTTTTTTAGCCATTCAGTGGAGAATACAACTCACACTACGAGCCAGGAATGTACAGTTGTGTTGCCTGTGGGGTGGAGCTGTTCAGGTGGGTAGATATTATTAGCATCTACAAAACTTTATTCACTCCATATTTTGTTAAAACTGTATTGGGGGTTTTCAGACCTTGTCCAACACCAAGTTAACCTTTAATAGACATAGAGGCTGGTTAGAGGCTAGTAGACTTAGAGGCTGGTTAGTCTTGAAATTTAAGGTTTTGAAAGGAATGGGATCATGTTATCTCTGTAGTGAATACAAGCAATGGTCATTTGCATAGTTACTCAGCCTACTGGGTAGTCTCAAAACAGCAATAAAGTATTCAGACTCTTTAGGTTAACTATATATGAACGAAGATTTTTTGTCACAGGCCACATGCTATGCAATTCATTTCTTCAATTTCTAAGGTATTATCTCTAACTATACTGATACATTTATCAACTGATTGCTTGCAATGTGAACTTTGGTGAAGAAACTTTGCTCATCAAAACCTTCCCCGTTAACAAAGTGTTAAATTTTTTTTGTATTCCGCTGTTATTTTTCAGCTCAGGAGCTAAGTATGACTCTGGAACAGGATGGCCATCATTCTATGAAGCCTATGAAACATCCCCAGATCATTCTAATGTTATTGAGAGGCCAGAAAATAATGCCGACTTTATAACATTCAGGACTGAAGTTATATGTAGAAAGGTTGGTAGCAGAACTCTTCATTCTCTTTGTAACTCTATTTGAGCATTCACACGAGAAAAACAACATTTTGGGGTTCAGACCAGGTCTGACACAAAACAGCCTGTACAGTCACAGAAAAGAGCTAGAAGCTTGAAGATTTGGATTAAGTAGAAGAGAAATAATACTATCAGTGTTGCGAAAACAAAGGCGCTGATCAGCTGTGCAGTTACTGCACAGCTGATCTGCGCCTTTGTTTTCGCTTATGCAGATTGTTTGTTCTCTGATGCATCGGCTCATTATACCCCCCGCCAAAACAAAGTTTTAAGGGGGGTATACTGTTTTCACTTTGTCCGTCCGTCCGTCCGTGCGTCCGTCCGTCCGTGCGTCCGTCCGTCCGTAATGTTTTGTTTCTTTAATATCTTGAAGACCCATTGATGGAATTTCATGAAACTTTGCAGGCATCTGTATATCTATGGGGCAAACATGTACATGCAAAAATTAAGGGCTAGGGGCCAGTCCCTTTTGAGTTACTTCCCTTTATAGTTCTTGATGGCTTTTGTATACAGTGAAGATGGTGCATTTACGGGCCGATCAACTCCTACAACAGTTTTTGTTGGAACTTTTTGATATTATGCCTAAATGATGTAGGCCCATTGGACATTTGCATGAAGAAATGTTATCGCGAAAAAATAATTTTTGACAAAATGACAGCTATGAGAACTTGGGCAATTTTCTTACTTTTTTTTATAGGTAAGGGCTTTCACAGGCCGATCAACTCCTACCACAGTTTTTGATGTAACAATTTGTTATCATGCCTACATGATGTACACCCATTGGACATTTGCATGAAGAAATGTTATTGCAAAAAATAATTTTTGACAAAATGTAAGCTATGAGAACTTAGGCAATTTTCTTACTTTTTTTTTTACAGGTAAGGGCTTTCACGGGCCGATCAACTCCTACCACAGTTTTTGATGGAACAATTTGTTATCATGCCTACATGATGTACACCCATTGGACATTTGCATGAAGAAATGTTATTTTGAAAAAATAATTTTTGTTAAAATTACAGCAATGAAAACTTAGAAAATTTTTCTTAGTTTTTTGATAGGTAAGGGCTTTCACAGGCCGATCAACTCCTACCACAGTTTTTGATGGAAAAATTTGATATCATGCCTACATGATGTACACCCATTGGACATTTGCATGAAGAAATTTTATTGTGAAAAAATAATTCTTGTTAAAATTACAGCAATGAGAACAATATTTCTTCGTTTTTTTTACAGGTAAGAGCTTTCACGGGCCGATCAACTCCTACCACAGTTTTTGATGGAAAAATTTGATATTATGCCTTCATGATGTACACCCATTGGACATTTGCCTGAAGAATTGTTATTGTGAAAAAATAATTTTTGTGGTAAACAGTTACCCTGCGGGGGGTATTTAATAAGCATTGCTTATTGTCTCTTTTTTCATTTGAGGTTGCTTTACTTTGCTGTGGATATCAGAAGGCCACCCCATTAATATTTAGATGTGAATATATGCATTAATAAGGATTCGTAAGAAATATGTCTATTCAATTCAAAAGATGAATAATTGCAGAATTGATAAAACAATAATACTGCAAAAAGCTTCTTGACATGGCACTTCAAGAAAGTTCTGCGACAGGAACTTTTTTGACATGCATGTAAGGTATTTGTGTTGTTACTGCATAACTGATCAATAGTTTAAGTTTATTTCGTGATAAAGGCCACCGGCCCACAACACAATAAATACAACATATGATACAAAATACAATATGGTACATGCATGACATATTCTATTGCGACATGTTTGCTAATAGATTCGAACGTCTCAGATTTGCATAATATATATACAAAGCAATATTCTTTATAAGAGCTTCCTTTTTTGATGACATAAGTATAGTAAGTTTATGTAAATTTGGCCTCTCAAAATATTTATTAGGTAAATAATCATACCTTAAATCTTCATACTGTTTACATACTAGCAAAAAATGATATTCGTCCTCAATGCAATTGGGACAAAATCGACATTTTCTGAGTAACCTATCTATATCCCTATGTCTACCTTTTTCTATTTCCAACATATGACAAGAAATTCTAAAACTTGACAAAGCATTACGAAATTTAGGAATTTTCAAAATATCTAAATAACTTTCTAAACAATGCTGTGTTTTGATATCTGCGTAAAAAGACAGTTTACTACTTTCGTTAACCTTCGATTTCCATAACTGCAAAAACTGGTCCTTTATTCTCTTTTCAAACCTATCCAAAAACTCATTTTCATTTGTTACGCCTTGATTCTCCCAGACATACAGAAACCCATTAAATGACAAAATATCTCTAATTTCTGATGCCCAATTCTTATAGCCTAAGGACTGAAAATGAAACAGCATATTATAACATTTTCTAACGTACCTATCATCTGGCATCTTTAAAATTTTCAACCAATATTTTATTACGCGTTTCCACGATGTAAGATACAGAGGTTTTCGACCACAGTCACCCAAGACTGCATAATTGCTGGCATTTTGAGACACATTCATAAATCTTTTACATGCGTAGTATTGTATTCTTTCAATACTGTCAAACTTTTGAGTACCCCATACTTCACAACCGTATAACAACATGGAACATATTTTCATATCAAAAATCTTAAAAAATGCAGACGCAGACAATTGACCATAGCTATTCAATGTTTGCAACAATGATACTAATATTCGTTTTGCCTTTTTAGATAAATCATCAGTCATCCTATACAAAGAGAGCCCCGGAGTAAATAACAGTCCAACATATTGGAATCCATTTACTATCTCCAGTTTAATGCCCTTGTAGAAAAACCTTTCATTTGCACTAAGTTTACCACCTAATCTGAATACCATCACTTTGGTTTTAACAACATTTACAATCATTTTATATACTGCACAAAAGTTTTCTAAGATATTTAATTGGCGTTGAAGGCCCTTAACTGTGTCGGATATAAGAGCTATATCATCTGCAAATAACAACAGAAATATTTCTTTAATATCAGGAAATAACTGTATGCCACGAATGTCACTATTTTCAATTAATTTCGTCAATTCGTTCACGAAAATTGAAAAAATTACAGGACTGAGCATACATCCTTGTTTAAGACCGACAGGACACTCAAAATACTTAGTGCATTCACCGTTCACCCTCACGCATGTTTTGACACTTTCATACATACTATATACAACTTTAAAAATATTACCTTTTATACCATTTGATTTTAAAACCTGCCATAATTTGTTTCTATTTACACTATCGAATGCCTTTTTAAAATCTACAAAGCATACATATAGTTTGCTTCGTTTCCTCATAATATGGTTTTGAATAAGTGCATTTAAAATGAAAGCATTATCTACTGTTGAATACCCCTCTCTAAAACCAGCCTGTGCATCGGATACTTTGCCATAAATATTAATATAAAAAGTAATCCTTCTATTTATTATCGAAGTATAAATTTTTCCAAATACATCCAATAATGAAATGCCTCTATAATTATCAGGTACATTAATATCTCCTTTTTTGTGTAAAGGAACTAGTATAGACTGACTCCAACATGAAGGAAATATACCATTTAAAAACAAGCGGTTAAAAAGTTTACTTATAACTGGTAATAAAGTATCTATGCAATCAATGAAAAATTCTGGAAGGATACCATCAGGCCCCGCTGATTTACCCCTTTTCAAATGCTTTACGGCATGTACAATTTCATCATCGGAAATACGTTCATTAAAAATCAGATGCTCAATCTCATCATCAGGTTCATCTATTTCGATATTTTGAAATAATTCTGGATCGTCTAAACTATCACCAGCGAATAATTTTTCGAAATGTGAAAGCCATTCTTGTTTTGTTATTTTTGCGGCGTTGGCCTGGTTACTTTTATTTGTTAGGGATTTCAGTTTCGACCAAAATGATTTTGAATCATCTATACTTGCCATAAGAGAATCAATCTTAGCTTCCTTATAAGCGTTTTTCTTCTCTTCAGTTTTTGTTTTAAAACTATTTCGTGCGGATATATAATTTTGTAAATTTTCTGGAGATCGATTTTTTCTAAAGCGACGCAGTAGTAATAGTTTACTTGACCTTAACGTCTTACATTCCGCATCAAACCAGGGTTGTGTTGTTAATTTTACTTTGCGCACTTTTGGGGTCGCTGCAGTTTGCATGAGCTTAACTATGCTTAGTATGACATCGTTTATGTCAAATATACGTGCATTTTCAATCTTAGCAAGAAGCTCTTTTATGAAAGAATTTGTGAATAAACTTCTTATATTTTCTAAATAACTATTAATGTGTTTCGGCAGTCTACTAAACTGATTTTCGCACTTTACTACATCCCCATCAGGAAGATTAGTATCATCAATCCTTCTATGTTTATGAATGTAAAAATGTACAGTTACCGGCAAATGTGTAGACTCAGTCCTCGTTTCAATACAAAATTCCGATACACAATCAAACAGTTCTTTAGGCAATAGCAAATAGTCGATTAAACTACACCCGTTTGGACCAATATATGTAAAACTTCCCTTACTTGCATCCCTACCTAATCTCCCATTTATGATATACATGCCATACGTTTTGCAAAATTCCACTAAGCGTCTACCAGGACTCGTTATAACTTGATCACATGAAGTTCTAGCACTAATTCTGGTATCAAAAATAGAGTCAAACTCTTCTAAAAGAGGCACATTATTCTCATATTCATGAAAATCTTTAAGGTTCCCCGTTCTACAATTGAAATCACCCATAAGCAGCATATACGCATCAGAAAGAGAGAATAAAGCAGAAAGCATATAATCTTCAAGTAAGGTGATGTCAGTTTGCTCATATTGTTGATAAAATGGGGATCCAAGCGGTGGCAAATAAGTATATACCATTAAAATATCTTTTTCAACGTTGAAAAGTGCTTTGTTACATTTTATAAAAATAGCAAAATTGCATGAAACATCTATTTCACTAAAGTATTCCTTAAATTCTTCTTTTATAAATACAATAATGCCCCCCATCGCTCGTCCATATCGCGCCGTTTTCTCTGCGGCACAAAATATACTAACATAGTCTGCAAATGTGTTTTTTATCATGTCAGAGTTCATTAACTCCCACGTTTCTATGATACAAAACATATCAAAAGTTTTTAGATATTCTGTAAAATGAACATCCGAAATCTTATTTTTTAAGCCATCAATATTCCAAGTCAGAATTTTAAATACAGTTTTTTCTATGTCCGGGCTTCGGCCTCCATCCTATTTAGTATCACATGACTGCTCAGTAGCCCCGAAATCAGCCGTAGCGCCACCAACCGCACTGTCATCGCCGCCCAATTCTACCCCTTCCATATTTTGTCCCTCATTAATTCTCCGATGCGCTCTACGAAACACCCGCGAACCGTTCGTGTTTTTAGCATTTTTCACTATAAGCTCCCCACGGTAGTAATATCCGTATTTACCCCGCGCTGAAAGATCTTGGAGTGTCTTACGCTGACGTCTAGTAAGATCATCGCCGATTCTAATGCCAGCGTCACGTAACACCTCGCGCCCCTTTAACACTTTCATCTTTTTATCCCAGTGTAAGAATTTGATAAGTAATGTTCGCGGTTTCTGTTTATCACCATCGTCATCACTTTCGCCCCAAACTTCCGGTTCAACTTCAGCTTTATACCCGACCCTGTGTGTACGTACAATATCCTCTTCGCTCCATTCAACGTCCGGCCGCGCACGTTTTAATCAACTGATCAATATCTATGTCTTCATCTGCTTTGTTGTATTTTCTCTTCATTCAATTATTCAAATTTTGATCACATTTCAGTGCGATTCTCACCTAGGTCATGTGTTTGACGACGGACCAAAGCCAACCGGGAAACGGTATTGTATCAACAGTGTGTCCTTGAAATTTACACCCAAGTGACACTGCCAGTTGGTATACAGAGAGAAAAAGCCCACCAATTTTACCACCTGCTGACTTCCATCCATCACATGTTACTCTCAATGAATGCAAATCACATCTCAGCATCATTGCATGAAAGGTCTTGTTTGGGATTGTTGATCAGTTTTTTCTTGAATGTGTAAGAGCAATATGGAATTACATGTAATTCCAAATCACGTCTAAATTTCACGACATGAATGTCATTGTTTTGGAATATAGCATCATGGCATGAAAGTTATTGTGTTTGGGATTACCGGTATACATCAATTTTTCTTGAATGTGTATGAGTAATATGGAATAATTGTAAATCACACGCATAAATTTAATGTCATGAATGTCTTAGTTTTGGAATATATACATGTACATGTATCTAGAAGACTAAGCTTGTCATCTAAATCGCCGTATGTCGATGTGACAATTTTTGTCCTGTCAGAGCATGTGGTATGAAGAATGTGGAATCATTGTATACTTTTAAATGAACCACCGCATCAGAAAACCAACAATATGCATATGCAAAAACAAAGGCGCAGGCCAGCTTCGCGGTTACCGCGAAGCTGATCAGCGCCTTTGTTTTTGCTACACAGATAGTGCAATCCCTCTTCTTTGTATATCTGAAATTTCAAGGTTCTAGCCTGCTTCTGTGACTGAACAGGCTGGTTTTTTTCAGACCTGGTATGAAACCCTAATTGTTGGTTTTCTCATGCACAGGCTCAAATAAGAGTGCCATTGAATAAGTTGTATACAATGTATTTACAATTGAGCTTTTGCACGAGAAAACCAACAATTTGGGTTTCAATACAGGTCTGACACAAATCAGCCTGTACAGTCACAGAAGTAGGCTAGAAGGTTGAAATGTCGGATTTAAGAAGAAGAGGGTTTGTACTATCTGTGTAGCGAAAACAAAGATGCTGATCAGCTGTGCAGTTACTATGCATGCAGATTGTTGGTTTTCTGGTGCAGGCGGTTCATTATTGAATTTTGTCCATATGTAATAGTGATAACTCAGGGTTATTATTGTTGGTTTGTTTTAAAATATTGTTTATATTGTATTTAAATTCAATACAGGTCAACCTCATTATAACGCTATCTTTGGGGTCCATGAAAACAGACCGTGTTATAAGTGAACCGTGTTATAATGAGGTTATTTATAATAGACATATAGCAAAATTATCAATTTGGGAGCCATGACATGGCCGTGTTATATTGAAAACCGCACTATAGCGAGGCGTGTTATAATGAGGTTGAACTGTAGTTGAGAATTGTTAGGTCATAGATAATGGTAGCAGTTACATAAAGAAGTATTTCAAAACAAAGAAAAATATAGGAGAATTCAATGATGTTGGTACATATATAACATCATGTGGTTGTATGAGTAAATTCCAAAGACCCCGATGCTCAGCTTAAATTTGTATCCTTTTTATCACAGTTTTTAGCTCGCCTGTATGAAAGTACAGGAAAAGCTATTGCAGTCACCCTGGCGCCGGCGTTGCTCAAATGTTAAAGTATTTGGTTAAAGTTAAAGTCTATATCTCTTGAACATGTTGATGGATTAAGTTGATACTTTGCGTGCTGGTAGATATTGGTCTGAAGTTTTATTCAGTACCATCATGACCCACCTGGGTGACCTTGAGGTCAAGGTTATGGACTTAGAAATTTTTTGTTAAAGTTTTTGGTTAAAGTTTTTGTAAGACTATATCTCTTGAATGTGTAGATGGATCAAGTTGATACTTTGCATATTGATAGATATTGGTCTGAAGTTTTATGCTGTACCATCACGACCCACCTGAGTGACCTTGAGGTCAAAGTCACGAGCTTAGAAATTTTGTGTTTAAGTTTTTGGTTAAAGTTTTTGTAAATCTGTATCTTTTGAATATGTAGATGGATCAAGTTAATACTTTGCATGTTGACAGATATTGGTGCAAAGTTTTATGCTGTTCCATCCTGAAACACCTGAGTGACCTTGAGTTTAAGGTCACAGACTTTGAAATTTTATGTTAACGCGTTAGCTTTGAATTTTTAGAACTATATATTTCTTGAACAGATGGATGGATATAATTGATATTCTTACATTTTATGCTGCACCATCTTGACCCACCTGAGTAACCTTGAGGTAATGTTTTTATAAGTTTATATCTCTTGAATATGGATCAAGTTGATACTTTGAATATTGATAGATATTGGTCTGATACATGTATTGGTCTGAAGTTTTATGCTGTACCATCAGGGCCCACCAGAGAGACCTTGAGGTCAAGGTCATGGGTCAAAGATTTAGTGGCAAAGCACAAGTTAGGCCAGCTACGCTGTCCTCTGACAGCGCTTATTATATATATTTGAGCCACATCAAGAAAAAATCAACATTGTGATTTCTGAACAGGTCCTACAGAAACCGAGCTGTACAAGAACAGAAGATGGCTAGAGGCTGGAAATTTTAGATTTAGAAAGAAAAGGTATTGTACTGTCCATGTAGCGAAAACAAAGGCACTTAACAGCTTCGCATTTACTGCAAAGCTGATCTGTGCCTTTGTTTTCACATATACAAAATGTTTGTTTTCTCATGAAGCGGCTTATTTGTTCTGTTCAATGTATGTTAATTTTTTAGACTATCAAGTTTAATATCACTCTGCATATGATTGTTTATTGTTGCCATTATATATTTAATGATTACAATAAAACCATTTTGTTCGGAAGAAAATCAGTCACTATTTATGCCAGCCATGTTTGACTGTGTAGTTAGCTGCCTATGTCAAAGCAAAATCTTCATTCTGGATGGTAGTGCATGCATGTATGTAGCAAGAACAAGTACAAAATTCTCTGACCTATTCAAAACGTTCAAATTGGACCATAGACTTATAATTGGAGTAAATCTAATTAATAAGCGTAAAATTGGGGTAAATGTAATAAGCATATAATTGGGGTAAATCTAATAAATGCTGTAGCAGTAGTACATGTAGTAAGCTTTATTTCCTCCATTACTGAAGAGCATACAAACAATAAATGGGAACAAAACAACAATCAAAACGTACATATAAACATCAGGTATCAACATTTATACAAATAATCGCCTAAGCGATGTATTGTTGCTCATCAGAGATTGCATTTTAATGCAAAAATACCAGGCTTCAAATAATATTGTCAAATAGTACTGATGATTTTCGCAATATCGCCAGTCTCGTATTGCCAGTCTCGACCATAATCCATTAAATATATATTGTTGGTAATGTAATAATGTTAAATGTAGCTTCTTATCTGCAATCTAATGATTGCCAATTCTCCCCGACCATATGAAAAATAAGAACAAAATGATAAGAAAAGGTGCACAATCGCAAGACTCCAATACCTTATATGCTGGGATCCCAGCATGACTAACAAACACCTTACCATACCACATTAAGGATATCACTTAAGGCACTCAATAGCCATGCTGAGATTCAAGTCAAGATATCACTGTTAAGTGTCATTAAAACCATTAAGCTGAAAAATAATTTGAATTAAATTATAATACTTGTCTTAGATGGTATCTTTGTCAGTGACATTACAAATATTTTGATACAGTCAATGATGTCCTTCCCCTCGTTCAAAATACCCCTAGAGCCAGAAAATAGCAAATCTATTTGCCTTTCTGGTGACCGTGACATAAGCACAATAAAATAATCAATTCCAAACCGAGTAAGTAGCTTTTGCCATAATGCATCACGAAATTGGTTTAGTTTGGTACAATACAACAGGAGATGTACAGTCTCGGAAAAGATAAAATCGCCACAAAGATAACAATTATGAAACCACTGAGCTGAGCACATACTTCCTAACATACAGACAGCTTTATAAGTTAATGTCAAATAGTTTGGAAACTTTGCAAATACTCCATATGATATAGTCTTTATCAACGATTATTTGATTTAAATTGGGACAAACTTGTATCTTTTCAGAACGCTCGGCAGCACATAGCTTTCAGATTCTTACATTTATCAATTTTTTCCATGATGTTTATGACATTTTTAGAAACAATTGTAGTACCGGTAAGGCGGTAACAAAGAATATTTTGCTAAAATGGGATGTATGTTTGGAATTAAGTCTCGCTGGTAACTTATCCGATTATCAAAATTCAAAATTCTATACAGGAAAATGTCCTTCACTGTATAATCTGTTGGCAAACAACACAATTGTCTGAAGAAGATCAATTTACGATACTCTATCTCATGCACGATGTCATTACAGTCCAGCAGAGTCATTACAAAGTTATGGATGGTACATGCATGTATGTAGCAAGAACAAGTACAAAATTCTCCCACCTATTCAAAACGTCCAAATTGTACCATAGACGTATAATTGGAGTAAATCTAATAAATAAGCATATAATTGGGGGTAAATCTAATAAATAAGCATATAATTGGGGTAAATCTAATAAATGATGTAGCAACTTCACTTACATGAATCCTGGCTGATAATATAAAGAACATGCAAATAAGGCCAGAGAAAAAATGTTAGGTCTCATTCAAATTCTGGAAAATATTGGGTTGGGTGGGTGGATTTTATTTTTTTTATTTTTTATTTTAGAATATCCAATATGACTGCCAGAGGCATAGAATCTTAGAGTTAAGTAAATGAAATTTATACATTATCTTGTCTTTTTATTGAAAAAAAAAAAAAAAAAAAATCACTCATTTCCAACCCAAATAAAAATGATTTTTGAGGGTTTTGAACATGGATAGGTGGGAATGAGAATCTGAAAATTAATTTCATCTGACCTAATGCAGGCCCCTTTTGGGACATGTTATTCCATAGCATCTAAGTTTTCTCTCAGTCTGAATGATTGTACAGTTTCTTCGAAATACTCAGGAAGCGTAAAAATATTCAACAAAAATCATGGAACATTTGATATCTGGCAAATATATGTATGGAAGGATAATAGAGTTTATTTAGAAAATGTGATAAAACTGTTTTAACATGTCATGAAATTGTATTTTCTTAAGATTTTAGACCTTGCATATAAATTTGGTTGGATTAGTTTTCCTGATTAACCACCGCTTTATCAGACTGTGATAATTTCTCAATGTCATCCAGTGTTAGATTGGAAGCGAGCGTTATATCATCCATATCTCTCTCAGAGATTGTATCATGATCAGACTGCTCCTTCTTAGCATCGCGCAGGTCCATATCTTCACAGTCTTCTCCATCGGATGCTATCAGGTTTGCTTGACTCCCAGACTTGTCGCAGTATTCAAGTGCATCAATTTCTAGCCTGTTTTCTGCAACGGTTTCATATTCGTAAGCATCTCTGTCATCAGTGCCATCCAGTAGTGCATCATCTCTTCCTAGAGTACTGTAGCGGTGTTCGACCGTATCTCTCACAGGAGTACTATAACACTGTTCTACCACGTCTGGCTGCCGCGTTGTTTCTGTGACATTCATATAGCTGTGACCTTCAGCGATCGGCACATCATTTAAGGAAGAGAGCCCATAGATTTGATTGTTTACTGTCATTGGTCGAGCCTCAGTCCTGCGTCTGAAAAACAAGCTCATCATAGTTTAGAATGATGACAGTGACATTTTTTTTAACCCATTTATGACAAATGAGCCGTCTCGTGGGAAAACCAACAATGTGGTTTCCGAACAGGTCCGACACAAACCGGGCTGTACAAGCACAGAAGATGACTAGAGACTGGAAATTTTGGATTTAGAAAGAAGAGGAATTATTATACTATCTGAGTAGCGAAAACAAAGGCGCTGATCAGCTTCGCGGTTACCGCGAAGCTGATCTGCGTCTTTGTTTTCGCATATGCAGATTGTTGGTTTTCCCATGAGGCGGCTCAAATGGTCTTGCCCATCATCATCAATCGGGAGAGTCCATTGTCATTTTAAAAGTCGTTAGGAGTGATTTTGGATTTGTAAACATTTTTGGATGAAATTCCTCTCAGCAGATGGAACGCCACTTTCTGCGGTGTCACATCTATTTGTCTGGGTACAAAAATGCATAAAATAACAAGCAGTTTTATATCGAACAACTAACTAAATGTTATGAACCACTGCAGAAGCTGAGGGTGAGGTTAGGATCCTGTAAAACCGGTTTAAGCCCGCCAGTAATTTTATATTACTGATCGTTCCAAGGCGATACTTCTGTTGTGGTTCTTATTGTTTTATGTCTTGGTGTTTAATTTTTTTGTGCTGTTGGCACCTTATGTATGTTATCATATTTTAGTTAAGTTTAGGTAACTGAGTGGCCACCTATTGGGAAATAGCTGCTCATTCGGCTTACTAAATGTATACATGGTCTTAGTACCTTATTGTTAGTTTTTTTTTCCCACCTCGGTTTTTGGAGTGGGAATCTTTTTCTGATTGCGCCTTTTCCTGATCGCTGCCTACTTGTACCTTTTTAAAAGTGTGTCAATGTGAGACAACCTGTTTAGAGGTCTGATCCTCGGCTTGTCTGTACCTTACTAAAAAGAGAAAAATTTGCAAAATACACTTCTACCCCATAATATTATAACATGCCTCATTATAATGCGCTTTTCATTATGCGCCTGTCATGGCTCCTAAATTGATTATTTTCATGTATGTATAGAGTAAGTAACCTCATAACACCATTTCACTTATAAGACGGTCTGCTTCTATGGACATCCAAAGATTATAGTGTTATAATGAGGTTGCACTGTAGTATCCATCAGGAAAACATGTCCGTGTAATATATACTCCCTTATACCCCACTATTTTATAGCAAAACTGGAGTATGCAGGGGTATATCTATATTTCTTATTTTTGCTCCAAAACATAGATTGTGGGTACTCGTTAGAACCGCCTCGGCGAGGCGGTTCTAACGTGTACCCACAATCTATGTTTTGAGCAAAAATAAGAAAAATATCAACATTTTTCAGCTGAAACTTTCAATTTTGAAAACTTAAAAAATCTCTGTATATTGCATGGGCAAGTTTTCGTAATGTAAAATTCTTACCTCTTCTTATATACTATAAAGATTGCCAAGGTGAGAATCACCATGATCAGTAGCGTTCCTAGGACAATGCCTGCTATTGCTGCACCTGAATAAAAAAACACTTATGCTCAGTTGTTAGAAAGTCCGCTTCGTGAGATCGCACCTGGTCGCACTTATCCAAAGGTGTTCAAAATGGCACCAGCTTTTCTCTTCCAATTTGCTGCTTATGTATTTTATTTGCATATTTGTATATCAGTAAAATTAAGGTGGCCACTTTTGGGAAAAAACCAACCACTCTGTTATGCTTGCCCTTCTCTTTCCATAATTACGTACATGCGTTTGTAAATTTTGTTGTTTCCCACCTATATTTCATCACTCAGGATAGCATATCTGTGTAATATATACCCCCTTATACCCCACTTTTATATAGCAAAACTGGGGTTAGCAGGAATAATACCTATTTTTAGCTCACATCAAAGATCTTCTTCTCTGAAACCACTTGGCCAATCAAAGCCAAACTTCATGTGGAGCATCCATAGGAAGGGGGGGACGAAAGTTTATATAAATGGTCCAGGTCACATGACCAAGATGGCCGCCATGCCCATGTATGGTGAAAACCATAAAAAAATCTTCCTCTCTGGAACCGGTGGACCAATTTCAACGAAACTTGGTATGTAGCATTGGGGACTCAGGCCCATCATAATTTGTATAAATCATGACCTTTGGTTGACCTTGACCTATTTTACGGCAAGCTCAATTTTGGTTACATAGGCTTTTCAATGAAAAAAAGCGAAAACACTGATTTTTTTCAGGAATTTTTGTAGCCTGTGACCTGAAATGTGGTAGATACAGACAACATATTGAGCTAATAAAAGGTCAAGGTCATTTCTTCACCTTGGCCAAAGGTCATTTACAAATTAAATGTAAAATTTAATTTTCTCAGTAACCATTTCAGCAATCAAAGCCAAATTTTTTATGAAGTATCCTTGGAATGGAGGAACAATAGTGTATATAAATGGTCAAGGTCACATGACCAAGATGGCTGCCATGTCTATAAATACCAAAAACCTTTAAAAAATCTTCTTCTCCAGAACCAGAAGGCCTATGATTTTGAAACTTGGCATGAAGCTTTAGGGGTAGGAGCTCTACAAAGTTTAAATAAATCAAGACCCTGGGATGACCTTGACCTATTTTACGGCGAGGTCAACATAGGTGGTCCATTCATTTGAATGGGGAAAATTGTCAACATGTCATTTGAAGGGAAAAACTTTATGGAAATGGGCAAATGGATACAAAGTTTATGATTCTGAAAGAAATTTACTTTAGGGGCAGGTCTGCCCCCCACCCCAGGGCAAGATACATGTATATATTACATGATATTCAAAGATCTTCTCTGAAACCGTTTGGCCAATCAAAGCCAAACGTCTTAGGAAGGGAGAATGAAAGTTTATATAAATGGTCAAGGTCACATGACCAAGATGGCCGACATGGCTACTTGGCATGTAGCATCAGGGAGAGGAGCTCTACAAAGTCATGGGCGGATCCAGAGGGGGGGGGGAACGGGGGTCCAGACCCCCCCCCCCCTGGAATTTGAAAATTTTACCTAAAAAAGGTAATTTCGGGATTTTTTTTTTGGGGGGGGGGGGGTGGACCCCCATCGTCTGCATAGCGTACACATCTCTTATAAAGTTTATGTGCATTTTTTCTTCCCTGAACCATGAAGCTGGCATATGGTTTCAACTATAAACTGGGCAATAAAGTGCTGCTGATGCAGCAGCTCACTGCAGGGGGGGTGTAATTAGCTGAACATGTCAGATAAAAAAATATTTTCATCAATGTGCAAAATCTTTAATATTTCGAGTAGAAAACTGATTGAAAATGCAATTTTATTCAAAAGATTCTCATTATTATGATTTTTTACTTTGTTTTCATCTAAAATGTAGAATTAAATATTCTGATTTTTATATAGATAAATCAATTATCAACAGATAATTAATCACAAGATAACCATAGCAAAATTTACATAAAGACCGCAGTAGCAGTGGGGGAATTAATTATTTTATTACTTTGTAATTTGCACCATCTGTACCCGAGATACCTTTCATCTCAGGCAGAGTGAAAGGTATCTCGGGGTCCAAAACAATAAGACATGTGTACGCCATGGTGACCAAAAATTACCATTTTCGTTGGCCCCCCTCTCATGAAAATTTCTGGATCCGCGCATGAAAGTTTATATAAATCATGACCTTGGGATGACCTTGACCTATTTTATGGCAAGGCCAACTTAGGTTGCCCATGCATTTGAATGGGGAAAATTAGTAAAATATAATTAAATGGGGATAAACTTGCTGGGAGTATGCAAATGGACAGAAGATTTATGTTTATGGAAAAAACGTCCTCAGGGGATTATCTGCCCCACGCCCCTGGGCTATATACATGTATATGACCATAATATTCAAACATCTTCTTCTATGAAACCGCTTGGCCAATCAAAGCCAAACTTTATGTGGAGCATCGTTAGGAAAGGGGAATGAAATAATATAAATGGTCAAGGTCACATGACCAAGATGGCCACCATGGCTATAAGAATAAATACTGCCTTAAGCAGTATTTTGCATTTATTTTGGTCGGGCTTGCTTCTGTTCTTGTTTTCAGCTTTTCGTAAGTACCTCCACATCATTTCATTCTATTGGTTTAAGAAATGATAATCAATTCAATTAAGTGTTTTCCTGACTGTCAATCAATAATACATCTTTGAGGTCACATGATCTAAGTCACATGACTGACAGTGCAAATCACATGATCAGGTGTGATTTCATGCTGGTCCTCTGATGTCATCAATATACCATGTGACCCTCCTGTTCTGTGGAGATCCAGTTCTCAGTTGCGGCCAATCAGTTCCATCCAGAAACAATTATCAATTTCCTTTTAACCCTTATTTATGCCAGATATACTTAGAGCATTAAATAAAAGAATAGTTATATTTTATTTGGTGTTGAGTTGATACAGAACAAGCCCATCCTAAAATAAATAGCAAAAAACCTTTATGAATTTTATTCTTCAGAACCGAAAGACCTATGATTTTGAAACTTTGCCTGAAGCATCAATGAATAGTTTGTATAATCATGACCCCCCGATGACCTTGACCTATTTTATGGCAAGGTCAGCTGAAGTCGCATATCCCAGATCTCAGGTGAGCGTTTACAGGACCATAGGTCCTCTGGTTCTTATTTTTGCTGCAAAAATTTAAACATAGATTGTGTATACTCATTAGAACCGCCTCAACGAGACAGTTCTAAAGTGTACCAGGGACAGTAGATTTACAGGGATATGAAACTTCAGTACTGCTATTATCATGTTCCAATTTATGTGTGACTTGGAGTCAGGCCAGGTTTTAGAATATGCCCAATAGGTATTTACATGGAGAATAAGTAAGAAAATATGTGTTTATAGTGGTCAGTTTCTACGAACTACTCCTTCTTCTATATTGCATTTTCATTCAAGCAAAACATGTCATCTGTTTGAACACATATTGGGCTGTTGTTTTATGTCAAGTTTGAATATATACACCAAAAAATACCCCTAAGCCATCTGTATAAAAATGAAGAAAAAATTGTTTTCTTCCAGAAGAAGTTTTTTACCTCTTTTGTAACAGCCTTTTTATATAAAAGTACTCACTCAATATATTTGAATTTTACATAAAACAACACTGGGGCAGTTCATCTTTAGAATGGCATATTTCTTTTTAAGTTATGTTCAGTATGCTTGTAGGAGTATTTTGTAAAACACAGGCAGTGTTTGGAATATTTTGCCTTATTTAATTGCATAGTCAATTATTGGAATACCTGTCCAGCCCAGTCCAGGTGGCAAGACAGTCATATTCTATTAATAGGGCTAGACTCCAATCACTTGTATTATAGATCACTGAGTGTACCCACAAACTATGTTTTGAATGGAAATATTTAAAAGATTAAATTTTTTTCCGATGAAATTTTCAATTTTTGCTTTAAAAAAAATCTATATATTGCATGGGCAAGTTTTCATAATTGTAGGATGGGACTTTGATCCTGATTGTATCGTAAAGTTTCTGCTCATTGTTTAGCTGTAACTAGCGATGGTATCAGTTTTGTTGTATACACACAGCAAAGGCTAATGATGGTTGTGTAACCGGTGGGTTTATGGCTACATTAAAGTTTAATTTCTTTTAATTTAAACATAAGTGGTGGGGAATTAGACTCAAGTCCGATTTAAATTTTCTTCATTTTAATGTTACTTTTTTACTTCTTCATTATCAATTTAATTTCAGTGCATGTTCCACCTGGCAGTTCCTTAAATTATTTACAGCATATACATTTCACTTCACTATTTTTAATTTATTTCATTTTGGCGCCTAAAAACTTTGTCTTATTTCTCTATCAATAATTCTGTCCTGCACTTTTCAAAATCCAAAACTCAACTGATTTGCCCCCCAAATTCAAAATTCAAAGCTTCCCTCCTTCCAGCCTCATTCTCAAATTTTTCCCATAACTCCCTTTGATTTATTCCTATCTACCAATCATATTGTCTGTTACAAGATGCATCCTAGGTGGCGCTGATATCTACCCTGAGAGTTTGCCAAATATGGGAGACCCCTGCAGCTGATAAGCCAGAAAGAGGCTATCACTTAATTGCTTCATGATCCACAGGTAGCAAAATTTTCCACCAGCTTGCTGCATTCCTGGGCCCCCAATTAAGCAAGCTCCCAGAGTGTTATGATAATGCTTATCATGACTTTCAAAACTTACACATATTAATTAGCCCTATAGCAAAACTCTATATACACATAATAAGTAAAAACTGACTGCTTTAGAAACTCTTCAGAATATGAAATACTTTAATTTTTACTGCAATTAAACAATACTAATTAAAACAATAATTATTATAACTTTGATTAGCTGGGTGACACATGCTCCTCCTCCAATTAAATTTGCTCCTGCAAATTTCCTTATATTATAATACTTTTGTCTGGTCTAAAGAATCAAGGACACATGTCACCATTGCAGGCTGCCTCCATCAGATCAGAATAGGTAACATGTTATCCCTGAAATCCATCTTACAGACTTGCACTAAGCTTTAGACATACCTAAGTTTCAACTGTTGGAGAAGATGCTCACATATAATATTTCAAAAATTTATTTTAGTACATAATAAGGTAATGAAATTTATTCTTGCCAGGTGGAACCAAATTTTACAACTTCAATACAAGACAAAGGCATGCACAAACATGTATTTCAACACAATTTATCATCACATAGAATGAATTAAATGAAATATGAAATATGTGTCACCCAGCTAATTAAAGTTATAATTGTTTTAATTAGTATTGTTTAATTGCAGTAAAAATTAAATACTAATTAAAACAATTATAACTTTAATTAGCTGGGTGACAGTTGCCCAGCCATGCTGAATACTTGTTTTTAACTTCAATATGAACCACATTATAGACAATGTTTGGTTTAAGACATAAAGCATGCTTTCTTCCATTTTATTTCTTGTGAAACTGATGTGAAATAGCATGTTTTTATTGAAAATATCAATCTGGAGAAAGAAAATCCTGGTGAATCAAAGCTAGAATACCTACCATTTAGTTCTGATGTAGAAGCCTCAGTTTCAGTCTCTTCTGCTTGTAGAGGAACTGAAATGGTATATTGGGACTAACAAAATTACCCTTATTATTTTTTTATATGAGCCTGTGCATGAGAAAACCAACAATTTGCATAGGCGAAAACAAAGTCGCAGATACGCTTCGCGGTAACCCGTGAAGCTGATTAGCACCTTTGTTTTCGCTACATGGATAGTACTATCTCTCTCCTACTTAAATACAAAATTTCGAGCCTCTAACCATCATCTGTGACTGTACAGCCCGGTTTGTGTCAGACCTGGTCGGAACCCAAATTGTTGGTTTTCTCATGCACAGGCTCTTATATAACGCTTAAATGTCAGAAAAAGTTAATATATTTGTTCTTCTATTTAGCACACAATGCGCTTGGGCCTTTCAAAATAGCTTCCAGATTGCTCAATAGAATTTCTTGCTAATATTTACACAATAAAACAGAAAGAAGACATATAATAACCTAAGTGAGCATGCCCAAAATTGAGGATGGTGAAAATTAAGTATCTTTTTTTGTCAAAAAAAAACAAAAAAAAAAAAAAAACACCACACCTAAGATCATTAAAGGGAATGTTTTAATACACCTATTGACTTATTTAGCCATTAGACAAAGATTGACTGCTACTAATATCATTTTTTTTTTCTCAATAATATGAGAAAAACTGGATTTTTACCTATGGGAAAACAAAGTCACAGATCAACTGTGCAGTAGCTGCACAACTGATCAGCGCCTTTGTTTTCGCTGCGGATAGTACAATCCTTCTTCTTAAATCCAAAATTCCAAGCTTCTAGCTTTCTTCTGTGACTGTAAAGGCCATAGTTTTTAGCTCGCCTGCACGAAGTGCATAGAGCTATTGTAGTCACCTCGGTCGTCCCCGTTTACGTTTATGTTTACGTGTACGTCCGCGTCACACTTTCGGTTAAAGTCTATATCTCTTGACCATGTTGATGGATCAAGTTGATACTTTGCATGTTGCTAGATATTGGTCTGAAGTTTTACACAGTACCATCATGACCCACCCTGGGTGACCTTGAGGTCAAGGTCAAGGACTTAGAAATTTTGTCTTTAAGTTTTTGGTTAAAGTTTTTGTAAGTCTATATCTCTTGACCATATTGATGGATTGAGTTGATACTTTGCATGTTGCTAGATATTGGTCTTAAGTTTTAGGCAGTACCATCATGACCCACCCTGGGTGACCTTGAGGTCAAGGTCACGGACTTAGAAATTTTGTGTTTAAGTTTTTGGTTAAAGTTTTTGTAAGTCTATATCTCTTGACCATATTGATGGATTGAGTTGATACTTTGCATGTTGCTAGATATTGGTCTTAAGTTTTATGCAGTACCATCATGACTCACTCTTGGTGACCACAGACTTAGAAATTTTGTGTTTAAGTTTTTGTAAGTCTATATCTCTTGACCATGTTGATTGATCGAGTTGATAGTTTGCATGTTGGTAGATATTGGTCTGAAGTTTTATGCAGTACCATCATGACCTACCCTGGGTGACCTTGAGGTCAAGGTCACAGACTTAGAAATTTTGTGTTAAATTTTTTGGTTAAAGTCTAAATCTCTTGATCATGTTGATGGATAAAGTTGATACTTGCATGTTGATAGATATTGGTCTCAGGTTTTATGCTGTACATCACAACTCACCTGGATGACCTTGAGGTCAGGGTCACGGACTTGGAAGTTTTGTGTTTAAGTTTTGGTTAATGTTTTTATAAGTCTATATCTCTTGAACATGTAGATTGATCAAGTTGATACTTTGCATTGGTCTGAAGTTTTATGTTGTACCATCATGACCCACCTGAGTGACCTTGAGGTCAACGTCATGGATTTTAACAGATGTAGTGGCAAAGCACAAGTCAGGCGAGCTACGCTGTCCTGCGACAGCTCTTATTTTGTGTTGGACCTGGTCAGGAACGCCGACAACAGTTTTTCTTGCATCACAGCTCATATAGTACCTGCTTGCCAACTAGCTTGGAACCCTGTCCCAGACACAGAATTGTCTGAGTTGAAAATAATTGTAAGATTATTGCCCTCAGATAGATGCAGTCGTGGAATGATGTTTCCACAAAATTTTATCTCCTCTTGGTCTCTGCCTCCAATAATCTAAAGTAAAACATTGTTACTTTGTAATGTTATGTTAAACATTTTGTATCATATTTTTTCCATATCTGAAATTTTGAATTCAAATAATGAAATTTTACTTAATATTGTTTCAAAATTTTGTATGAAATGACCAGTAAAAGGTATAAATTGACAGTCATGTAAATTTCTAAAGTACATGTAGTAATTAATTTTGATGTTGTTTTAGTTTGCAAAGTTGAGTAGATATCAAATTTTAAAGATTATTATCCCGTTAAAGATTGCCTTAATTTAGCCTGTTTTAATGTAGATGATGGTAAGGTCATGAGCGACATGCGTGTGAAAGCTTTTTATACTTCATTACCTTAAATATACTGAACAAAAAAAGAAATGCAACAATTATATTCCACTAAATTTTGAGTAAACTATGATACAATCAGAAATCATTGCATTTTCTACCTATGCATTAGATATCAGACTTCCGAATGCAAGAAACTGATTTTCTTTTTGATGAGTATTTCCCGAGTTATTCGATGCCAACCATAAGCATACTGAAAGTAGTAAACCACACAGTGCGCATGCACAAGCATTAAAATAATGGTACGCTTTAAATCCCCTATAAGCCCCCATTCAAAATCACCATGTACCACTCAGCAGATAACCAACATGTTAAAGAAATAAAATGAATAAAATTGAAATTATTTCCCTTTCAATTAAACATATAGGGATTTTGAAGGTCTTAATTACGAGCTTGTGTGTCGTGGAACTTTATTTCTTTTTCATGAATTTTAATTAAGAAGCAGCTGACATTGTTTCTTGATGATTTGGAGGTTCAAAAAAAGTGCACATGCGCAGAGCAATATTTCCCAATTTGCATTATTTAAGACGACAAAAAATTCCCAGTAAATTTTTATCGAAATGAAAATCAGTTTTTTGCCTGATATACCCTAATTTCCCATGAATGGGAATCATACAGCAATAGACCTGAAATTATCAATGTTTTACCCTTAGACTAAAAAATCCTCTGTGGCCTATTGTTGCATTTCTTTTTTTGTTCAGTATAAATATAGCAAGTGGCAAGGAGTTGCAGTTACCTTTATAAAGTCATAGAGGCAAAACTCATGCTCTTCAAGATGAAAATTGGTGAACTCTAATTTGACACGGTAGCTATCTGTCACAGTTATCCCCCACTCACAGAGCATATTGTAACCATAGCTACCGGGGTAGCCCGGTGACTGTATAGTACCAAAGTTGGTTGTTAGATTCCCTCCACAGTTAGACCTACCTGTAAGTCACAAAAGGCAAGAAATGCCAAAATGAGGTATAAGCTCTTTATGAGAAAACCGATAATATGAGAAAACTGATACTCCCAAACTTTGATAAAAAACACTGAAATGATTTAAATGGCTTCTACACTCTTAGCTTAAAACTTCAAAACAGATTTATGGTCTCAGACGAGTGAATTATGCCTTTTTGGTTTATTTTTTTCTATACAAAAACAAAATGCAACGAGAGCAAAGCCAAACTTGATGTTTAGTACAATTTGAGCCTCCACAACAGAAAACCAATAATCTGCATATGTGAAACCAAGGCGCAGATCAGCTAGGAAGTAACTGCACAGCTGATCGGTGACTTTGTTTTTCGCTCCATTTATAGAACAATGCCTCTTCTTTCTAAATCTGAAAATTTCAAGCTTCTAAATATTTTTGTGGCTGTACAGCCTGGTCTTTGTCAGTTCTGGTCGACAAACTAAGTTGTTGGTTTTCTGATGCGGCTGCTCATTTGTTATACTGTATAAACATACTATATTCACAGATAAATGGGTATTCATAGGAAGCATCTTGCAGTTTTAGTTTCATTATAGTTCCTCTGTGTTCTTTTAGTGTGCCTGCAATGTATGCTTTCTCTGGACCAGCGGACAGGTTAAATACTGAAAAGTAAAAGCAAAGACCTGGCCCCAAGGTTATAAAATTGTTTTCATGCTCAACTCCGCTGAGACTAAAATTTATCCTGCTCACAAATGTTAAAATGCCAACAATTGTTGGCATTTTAAATTGTTGGCATTTTAACATTAGCAGGATAACTTACAGGATTTGATGATCTAAACCTGAAATTTCAATTTATTTGGGCAGTTCAAATTTTATGCTCAGCTGAGTTGAGCATGAAAAAAGTTTTATAACCTCGGGGCCAGGAAACATGAAAGAATATATTTGTAGGAAGGACAAATGGAACACACTTAAACAAGAAATATTTTATTATTATTATATTTTTTTTTTATTCAGTTTTTCTACCCTTTTAAGATTATTTCAGCTCATATGAGACGGGCCAATCAGTAGGTGAGCAAAAACGGGAGAACCCTGAGAAAAACCACCTGGCACACCCGCAAGCAGAACTTAGCTTGTCTCACATGTGGCCAGTGTGGGGCTCGAACCCACAACAGACACAGCGGTGAGATGATCAAGTGATTTACCTTAAACAGCGCTCTTAACCGCTCCGCCACGGGGGCCGTCGAAACAGTTTTATGGTTTCAGTGTGATCTTTAAAGAAAATGTCCTTTTTTTGGTTCATATTATGGCAATGTATTTTGCATTACAATTCCAGAACATTAAGTATACTTTCACTAATTGTTTGTTTGTTTTGAGGCTTAACATCCCAGTCAACAATTTTTCAGTCATGTCGGGATGGAGCCAACTCTTCCTGGGTTTAACCAGTACTGTAGGGAGTTAATGTGTCTTGCTCAAAGACACGACCTGTGGGGATCGAACCCAGGACCTCTCGAATCGGAGTCCGACGCTCTACCACTACGCCACCGCGCTCCCTTTTTCACTAATTGAGATTCAGTACTATTAAATAAAAAGTATGTGTACAAGCTACATTTTAATAAATAATTTTTTATTAATAGAAAATATCTGAAAATATACATGTATGTTTAAAATATGTGTTTGCCTGTAACTTACAGAGTTTTTAAATATGATTAGTACCCTCTCTGATTTGCCTTACCTTGGGGAAAATTAGAATGCTGGCCCCTAGTCTTAGCTGTCCAGAGGGGGTTCCACACAGTATGATCAATCCAGTCTGGTAGATCAAGAATCCCCACTGATCCTGGCAAACGCTCACAGTAGGAGACAGCAGCTTGCCAAGATAGTACATCGTCACCATAGTAGGTCATCAAAGAACCTGTCAATTTCATTACGAAAACTTGCCCATGCAACATACAAAGAATTTTTGAGCTTTGAAAATTGAAAATTTTCAGCAGAAAAATTTTGATATATTTTTCTTATTTTTGCTTAAAACATAAATTGTGGGTACACATTATTGAGTACCCACAATCTATGTTTTGGAGCAAAAATAAAATAGCGGAAAATTTTCAATTTTTAAAACTAAAAAAATCTCTGTTTATTGCATGGGCAAGTTTTCGAAATGAGGTCACAGAGGAACCTGTCGATTTATAAACATTATATGGTTGAAAATGTAGGCTTTAAGGCCCTATTAGTTTAATACTAACCATTCCAAGGTGGTGGTTTTGTTCTGGCTTGTTCTGTTTGGTTATAGTGTTAGATTTTTATATGATGCAAATTTTGCATATTTACAGATTACATTTGATTCGATGAAACCCATTAGATTGACTGATGTTATAGCTCATCTGAGCCAAAGGCTGACAGGTGAGCTTACAGGATAGGTAGCCACCCAGTTGTGTCATCCATAATTTTCAAAGATCTTCTCTGAAACTCATTGGCCAATCAAAGCCAAATTTTATAAATAATAAAGGTCACATGACCAAGGTGGCTGCCATGCCCATATATGGTAAAAACCCTTCAAAAATCTCTGGAATTCAAGTGGACCTATTTCAACAATACTTTGCATGTAACATTGGGGACTAGTGTACAAAAATGTGTATATAAACCATTTACATGTACTATATGACCATAATTATTAACATTCAGACATTGTTTTTATTGGTATACAGTCATGTACACTGAAGAGCTTTAAAAACGCAAAAGTTTTTATTCACATGTTTTTCATGATTTTTAGTGGTTGGGTTTCAGTGAAATTTCATACACACAAAGGTTGGTCTGTATGCAAACTATGTTGTGAATTTCATACCAAAATAATGAGTAATGTGAGTGCAACAGTCTACCCCTAAAATCCAAAACTGGAAAGTAATATAATAACAATTTGCCCCTTGGCATACAGAGCATCGCTTTCTCATTAAAAGCACAAGTTTTGCCAATTGCACTGATTGTCTGGCATTGATTCTAGCTTGTTTGAATGCATGATCATGGTTGACGTAATTCGACATAATTTAGCGCAGTGACGTCAACCTTTTACTGTCCCAATAGCCTGGGAGGGATCGCTGAGGTGCCGAAAGATGGCAAATATGATGTCACGTGGCATCACATATGAACCTCAACATGACAAAATGTACCTTCGGACATTCTGACGTTACTATTAGAAAATTGCAAAAATGCGGGAAAATCATGTAATTTATGTTTTAGAAATAACAATGTATTTGTAATCTTTGAACACTGGACTACAAAATAAATGAGTTTTAAAACATATTTATTCTTAATATTTGGAGTTATCTGCCCTTGTTTTAGCCCATAATTAACGTAATTTTCATATAATGTGTCGTCAAACGGTAACCATAGCAACCGCATGTTCACAATTATAATAGACAAAATAATTTCGACAGATTCCTTGTAATGATAATATTTTTCGATCTAAACAATAGTTACTGGCCAATATATAAACAATTTTCAGCGAATACTTTAGTTTTGTAGGCACCCCTAATATGCAGAATTGCATTAAGCAACTTTGACGTCATTTTTGAGAACAATGATGTTTCTAGGATTCATGCAGTAAACATGTCATAACTCAAAAATTAATTAAATTAATCCGGTCAAATAAAGACTATTGGACTCAAGAAACAATATACTTTCAAAGTAAAATTGATATTCTGACAGACAAAATATTGTCGAAAGGTACATTTTCTTGCGTTGTGGCCCATATACGTCATCAATATTGTAAAACTCCAATGGTGTCGGATAATTCATTTTCGAAGACCGTTAGAATGATCAAAAAAGAGACAAAACTAAAACTAAAGCGATTTTCATTTATGAATTGCTACAAGCTACATGTGAAATGGTAAAATAGATTTATTCATTAATTCAAATAGACGCCATACGGCAAAAAGTGTATAATGCATTTTTATTGCTGGGGGTGGTCAGTGCCTTTTAAAAATTAGAAGTAGAGTACAGCTTCAGACACCTTTCACCTGTTAAGGAAGACTAAAAATGGCATTGGTGCAAAAAAAAACTAATTTTCCTTTCTTGCCTTTTTAAAGCTCTTCAGTGTACCAGATCTCAGATGAGCACCTACAGGTCCAACTTAAGTCAATCTATGTATAAATTTTAGTAATATAAGGTATACTAGATTACCATTTTTAAAGCCACATGTGTAACCCAGTTTATCACTGCAATACCGCGCCTCTAATGAAAAGGAAGTTAGGGATTCGGCCAAACAGTCTGTGTTAAACTTCTCATCTTCCCCTGTGTAAACATCATCTAAAAAATATCAAAAATTATTATTGTACATGATTATGCATATATTTAATAGCCATCCATAGGATCTACAAGAGATGAAGCTAGCAACTGTCCAAATTTTGAAACAGAAAGCTAAAAGAAATAAAAAAAAAATATGCAAATATTGAAATCAAATATGTAGCAATGTCAACCGAAGATTCAGACTTCGGATCCCATACCGAAGTTCGAATCTGAAATTCAACATTCTGACGTTCGCCGAAAAAAACAAAATGTCTATAATATTAAGGAAAACTTCCATTATTTAGGATAAATATATGATTGCAAAATACATAATATCGACTTACATGTAGTTGAATAGAAAACAAGGTAGATGATACATTTGACTTAAACAACAATATTATTCACACCTCTCATATTATAAAACAATAATTTCGGTCATAATTATACAGGCCGCCGACCAGTAAAACTATATTACAGTTGATTAATAGATATGTTTGAGAATTAAACAAACAACTCCAAGCAACATGAACTTAACTTTGACAAAATTCAAATAAGCAGATAATGTAAAGCTGATTTGTGTATGCAGGGAAGAAATAGAATACCATTAGATTTTCTATGACATGACTAAATTAAGTTTGTTTCCTGACGACCCAGTATGACATGATGGGAACTTAAATGAATGTTCATGACTTTATTACCACATATTTTTTCTTTTTAAAGTTAGTTTTTATTCTGAGCAAATCATCATGCCAGCATTTCTCCAGTCTTACTTTTAGAAAAACACCGCATGCCATCCCTAAAAATAAGCACGCCAAGACAAGAAGTTTTTAAAAGTCAGAAATACATGTACTGTTCAGCAGCTTCTGTTTATGCTTAAGCTTAGTATTAATCATTGATTTGACTGAAGTAATTAATGGGGGGGGAGGGGGGGGCATGACTGTGTGGTTAAGAAGAGTGTCATCAGGATAACATGTCCGTGTAAAGTATACCCCACAAACTCCACTTTTATATAGTGAAACTGGAGTTTATTGGGGTATACGATTTTTCTTTTCTTATTTTTGATCCAAAAGGCGGTTCTAACGTGTACTTACAATCTATGTTTTGAGCAAAAATATCAAAAATACCAACATTTTTCCAATGACCATTTTCTATTTTTACAGCTTTAAAAATCTCTGTATATTTCATGGACATGTTTTCGTAATGTGGTAAGTTATTATCCTACATCTTTTAACTTACAAGTTTGATAATAAGTATATGCATTGTTGCCCCCACATCTCTCCTCCCTGTTTCCTGGGCAGGGGATGTCGCATTCCATCACACATACAGTGTAATTTAGCTGCGAATAATGGTCCTGGTCCAAACAATGACATGAACCACCCTGGAAGATGAGGAATAATATGTTTAAAACTACAAATCAAATTAGATGAAAGAAATGTGTTATCTTAAGGTAAAGAACCATAAAAATGCTGATCCATAGAATTCTTTTATTTTTTGATATTTTAGAGAAAATATTTATATCTATCGATTCGTGTAATAAAAAAACATGGTTACCAGGTTGGTTTTCCCGCAAACCGCTCCCCTAAAATGGCTAAAAATGCCATTATTTGTACGTGACGTAATGGGAAAGTAATAAAAACGCGTCGCTTTTTGCACATGAGTGCCGTTTACAAGAGAACTAATCCATAGAATTTTTTTTAAAACTAAATAGAGTCTCGTTTTTATATTGTGAGTCAAAAAGTAAAATAAAAGTCCTTGACTACCAGGTTGGTTTAGGCGGTATTTGTCAACGAATGAAGCCAGGTAAGCTAAAAATCTTAATTTTCCGTAAGTGACGTTGACGTCATGAGAATGGCGCCTTTTGATTTTTCGAACTTGTTTCATAAACGTTCGGCATTTGGTCTATTAGAATGAGCTTAAGGCGGTGAATTAAGATCATTAATTAACGTGTGCTTGTATCTGATTAATTAATTTTCAACACGAATGACCTTTCAGACATATTACGAACGGTGAATGGTTTAAATCCGGCCTAAGTTCAACAGTATGTACAGCCGTACTGTTCAAAATCTTTGACCCTAAATTTCAATCATACGTGTTTGTTTGTTTGAATTGATGCTAAAAGTCCCAGTCAACAGCTATGGTCATACCGTGACGTTGCCTCCATTTTATTGGACTTTTACCCAAAATAGGATGTCAATATTATTAGGGTTTAAAATATAACCACCAAACTAAGCCAACAATGCGTATGTATGGATGGTTTGACGTGAAACCACTTTTCCTGGGCAGGCTTAACCATTAATCAGATGGCCTTCGATCAAACTTATTCAATTGTTCAACATAAATATCATTTCATCAAACGCGCAATGCATGGGATGTAAGTATATAATGTGTCTGTTTTAGTTTTATTATTTCCCTTGCGTGACTTATTACAAACGAAGGTGGAAAAAAGGGATTATCCCAGAAAAACCATCTGGCATACCCACAAGCAGAATTTGGCTAGCTCACATATGCCTGATGTGGGGCTCGAACCAACACCAGACACAGCGCGTTAATGAAGCGCGTTTATGAAATCAGCGTTCTTAACGACTCGACTATCGACCATGGGTCGCTGGATAAAAATTTTGTTCAGATGATTATGTTTCATATAATACATTAGGTCGGTTTTTAATGCTTTTCGTTTAAATTATAGAAGCCGTTAATTTCATTTCAAGTGTCTCTCTTTTCTGTACCGTTTTTAAAACTAATATGCGAGCCGCTGAATCAGAAAACCAAATATCCGCATATGCGAAACCAAAGGCGCAGATTAGCTATGCAGTGACTGCACAGCTGATCAGCACAATTGTTTTCGTTACTCGGATATTACAATTTCTCTTTCTACTTAAATCTAAAATTTAAAGCTTCTATCCTGCTTCGGTGGCTGTACAGTCTGGATTGTGTCAGACCTGGTTGGGAATTCAGATTGTTGGTTTTCTCATGCATAGGCTCATTCTAAATCTGAATCTGAATCTGAATAGTTTACTGGTGACACGCCAAATGACATTATTTCACCAGCTAAAGTTCCTTCCACGAGGCTTGAAAGCTCAATCGGATAAGTCAACAAAACACCACAAATGAATAAATAAATTTATTTAAATAAATAAATAAATTAATTAATTAAATTTGATACAAAAATAAATTATCGGGAGAATGAACAGAATGAATAAATAAACATGATAATAAAGAGGCTTTGGCGGTCTCGATCCTCGAGTCCCTCACATCACCTTCCACACGATAAAGCCGACCGAAATGAATGGGTGTACAAAATAACGTACACCTGCTTTCTTGAAATTCTATAAATTCATTTTGTTTTTGTCTTTATGTCGCCAGTTTTATACTTTAGCCTAAACCGACAGCACACACTCGTAATCTAAAATAAAGCAATATGCATTAAATTGGAAACGGCATTCGACTATCGCCGTTATCATTTTCTGGACCTTCTTTTCTCTCCAATGCGTTTGTTCGTATAAATTAACAATAAATGCGGTCCGTTTCTTTGTTTCTGTCGATATTTACTGTGTGTTCGGACCGCACACCTACAACCTACGCGATATTGAAAACGACGTCATTGGCGCAACGTTATGGCATTTCGTCCTTCGCGACGCACGGACCTTTAAGCGCCACAGTTTTTATGGTTCTTTACCTTAAAGTAAAATAAAATATTCCCATAACAAAACTTTATATACACATGTATTTAGGCATTTCTTAAAAAAGAAGCCTCTCTGTGGTGCAGTGGTTATGTCACTCGCCTCGTAAACCAGGGGTCGCAGGTTCGATCCCGGGCTCCAGTCCGTTGGATGGGACTATAAACCGAGGTCCCGTCTCCATACTGCTTAGCTGTTGGTGGGACATTAAAACCCAATCAACCAACCAACCAACTTCTTAAAAAAATGTGCATGATAGTGCAATTGGTGGCATGCCCGAATTGTAATGAAACAGACTTGCATTTGACCGATTCTTGGTGACATTCAGAACATTTCTTTCATGAAGATTTGGTCATGAAAGCATTTCTATGGTCATCCTTTTATTCGAGAAGAACAAACAAGGGTATAATTTAAAATTACATCTGGAAAACAGTTCCTTGAAGTGTGTACTTAGAGTTTTATGACTTGGCGTTGAATTTTTGCTGTTTGCACCTTATGTATGTTTTCATATTTTTTGTAAGACTTAGGTAACTGAGTGGCTACCTATTGGGAAAATAGCTGCTCACTCAGCTTACACACATTTTCATAGTATAAGTACCTGATTGTTAATTTATTTTTTTCCCACCTTGGTTTTTGGAGTGGGAATCTCTTTCTGATTGCGTCTTTTCCTGATCATTGCCTACTTTTACCCCTCATACTCCACTTTTTATCGCACCTGCTTATAGCAGGGTGCGATATAGGAGTTCAAATTTCCGTCCGTCCGTACGTTCGTTCGTTCGTCCGTCCGTTCGTTCGTTCGTCCGTCAACATTTACGTCGAAGTTAAGTTTTCTCGACATCAGAGATAGCTGCGAGTCTGAAACCTTGTATAGTAATTGTCCCTGACATACCCCTTAAGCACGCACCTTAACCTGGTGCCCTTGACCTATATTTTACGGCCCACTGACTTTGAAAATTTTTACGTCGAAGTTTTGTCAACATTTACGTCGAAGTTTGGTTTTCTCGACATCAGAAATAGCTGCGAGTCTGAAACCTAGCATAGTAATTGTCCTTGACATACCCTTCAAGCACGCACCTTAACCCAGTGCCCTTGAC
Source organism: Rugalucina vietnamica (assembly GCA_964017185.1). Classification (NCBI taxonomy): domain Eukaryota; kingdom Metazoa; phylum Mollusca; class Bivalvia; order Lucinida; family Lucinidae; genus Rugalucina; species Rugalucina vietnamica. Next base: position 38,985,724 of record OZ024880.1, on the reverse strand, counting down.
CTATCTTTTACGGTCCACTGACTTTGATAATTTTTACGTCGAAGTTTGGTTTTCTCGACATCAGAGATAGCTGCGAGTCTGAAACCTTGCATAGTAATTGTCCTTGACATACCCTTCAAGCACGCACCTTAACCCAGTGCCCTTGACCTATATTTCACGGTCCACTGACTTTGATAATTTCTATGTCGAAGCAAGGTTTTCTCGACATCAGAGATAGCTGCAAGTCTGAAACCTTGCATAGTAATTGTCCTTGACATACCCTTCAAGCACGCACCTTAACCCAGTGCCCTTGACCTATATTTCACGGTCCACTGACTTTGAAAATTTTTACGTCGAAGTTTAGTTTTCTCGACATCAGAGATAGCTGCGAGTCTGAAACCTTGCATAGTAATTGTCCTTGACATGCCTTTCAAGCACGCACCTTGACCAGGTCCCCTTGAACTATATTTCAGGGTCTATTGACTTTGCCCGATGCAGGTGCGATATCGACCTCCGCGGAGTTCTTGTATATAGTAAAACTGATGTTTACAGGGGTATACCTGTCCTATTCTTATGAATACGAATATGAAAATTCGCAAATAAGAAATGATGCATAGTTTGAAAAAAAATCCCACTTCCCTGATGAGATATGAACCAGGTGGATCGCTGGGGTAGAAATCAAATGCTCTAACCGCTGAGCCAAAGAGTCGACTCCCTGACACAAAATGTCAGAGATTGTTCTTATAGGATACATTGTATCGAATAGCTGTGCTATCTATAGAAGCTATAGAAGCTACACATCATGTGATCTGCCAACGCGACCTTCCAACCATGGCAGATAATCTCGAATGAATGAGCGGTGCAATGGGACATAACACGTCTATTTTTCTTAATTTTGATCCAAAACATAGATTCTTGGTAGTCGTTAGAACAGCCTTGAAGAGGCGGTTCTAACGTGTACCCACAATCAATGTTTTGAGTAATTTATTAAAAAATTTATTAAAAATATCATTTTTTTCCTTATGAAATTTTCCATTTTTTAAATACAACTGAAAAAAAAAATCTCTGTATATTGCACGGGCAAGTTTCATAACTTTATAGACCAATAAGTGGTAGATGTACATGTAATTACCTGAAGTAAGAAACCCTTTTTCCCAGAACATGCCACGGAACATTCCAACTTCTGATTGTACTTCGAATTTAAGTACTGCAACTGCATACCGTGTTCATGACTCTGCGTCACACATCCTGCAAAGTACCATAATTGAGCCGCGATGGAGAAAACCGGTCTTCGGGGTTTCCGACCAAGTCTGACACAAACCAGCCTTTGCAGCTATAGAAGATGGCTAGAGGCTGAAAATTTTGGATTTAGAAAGTAGAGGAATTGTACTATCCGTGTAGGGAAAACAAAGGCGCTGATCAGCTTCGCAGTTACTGCGAAGCTGATCTGCGCCTTTGTTTTCGCCCAGGCAAAAATCTGGTTTTCTCATTAGCGGCTCAATTGATAATTTCAATTGGTTCCATGAAATCTTAGTAGTATGGGGGCCCCTTTAGGGCAAAAGAGACCCTGATCTGGGTAATATATTGTGTTTGTTTAAATAGCTAATGACTTGGATTGCTATAATCAAAGAATGTTCAGCAGACATGCCTAAATATCATAGAAAGTGATTTTATCTTGTGTAAAAGTCTTTCAGAAGTAACAGGGTGTCATGTGGAAATAAAAGAAAAATGAGAGGAGTTATTAAGTAACATCAAAATTACAGCATATATAAATTTTATTTTCAGTACTAACTATACAATTGTTTTAAGCATTATTTGATTATTTTTTTTGGAAAAAAAAAGAAAAGAGATAGCCTGTGTATTTGTTGTGCTTTATTATCAAACAACTGCGACAACTACCTTGCAATGATGTCCATGGTGTTACAAACTGACCGACCCAAGCATCAGTAATCTCTTTATTATTTTCAACAAGTTGTGTTAGTTCTTCGCTAGCAAATGGATAAACACTGGCCAACTCTCCGTAATTTTGCTCACAGAATTCCCTGGCACCCAACCATGTTTTCTTCTGAGGGTAAATCTGGTAGGTAGTTGCTGCTGACACTGATATGGTAGGAAAAGAATCTTCAATCAAGTTAAAATCATGTTGGATGTTTAATTTAAATCACAAAATCAAAATCTGTGGTGCCAGCAATTTACATTAATAACTGTTTGACATGTACATGCACATGATACAAAATTGAATTCTAAAATTCATTCATTGTTGATGCACTTCTTTGGTAGCAAATATCTAATGCATTAAAATATGATTGCTAAAAATACCTGTTTTAATTGAGCCCAATAGACTTGGTTGAAATTTTGACCTTGACGAGTATATATGGATGGAAACAAAATTAGAAGTTGAATGGAAATATGCTGGTGTCTGTAGTGGAGAGCAAGTTTTGGACAGTATGTATGTTGAAGAAGACTTCACCCCGTCCAAAATCTGAGAAATAAAACATTTATTCCAGTGCCAATCAACATGACTTGTTTCATTTTAATGTTGTTTTTTGTTTCTTTGTTGTTTTCTTTTTTCTTGTTGTTTTTATTTACAACTTTGCAAATAGCTGGTAGCTTTTCAAAAGGATTGAAGGTATAGAAAAAAGTAAATATGTCACATTCACTTACTGTTGGTGAGTGCTCCCATGACTTACCATTTGATTTGGTAAAACTTGTATGCATTGAAAATAGCTCAACATCATTGCGGTATCTTTACCTTATAGATTTACAGTTTTACAGAACAGTCATATAAATCCAAACAAAACATGATTTTGATATAGGGTTTTCGACGAAAGGTCTTGGAAGGGTATAAAACATTTACCTCGACATATCCCCGATTGCAGTCAGGCCGGTAGCTAATGTTATAGATATAAAAAGTGATGGCTATTGTCTCTCCATGTTTCACAGTGAAGTTCCAGTAACAGTCTTCCGCATGTGTCTTGTCGAATGTTGTTGTTTCGGGTAATTGGATGAAGCCATACTCTTGGAAGTATGAACCAGCACATGATACACCTTTGGTTTGAAATGATATGATAAACTAAGAAAACAGTGTGACGAAAAGGTAAAAGTAGGTAATGATCAAGAAATGGCACAATCAGAAAGAAATTCCCACCCAAAAAAATGAAGTATGAAAAAAATTATTTGACAATCAAGTACAGTCCAACCTGTCTTAAGCAAGCGGCCAAGGGAAACACTAAAATTGCTTGCTTAAGACAGGTGCTTGCTTAATAGAGGTTATGTTCTGACACTAGGGTGGACATCATAATTGAACCATGTTGGCTAGAAATAAAATACATTGTCCTGTCTACAGAATTAAAATGCATAAAGAACTGCAAACAGATGCAGACAAAAGGCACACTCATTTTCTTGATTAGCTCTTGCCATCTTGTTATGATTTTCATCTATAAAAGTGCTAGCACATTGTAAAAAATGCTTCAAGAATTATAAATCATGAATAATTTGGCCTTTTTGAGAAAGCATTTTTTCTCAGTATATTATATCATTGAATAAGAAATTTTACATCATATTAAAATCAACAATTTAGACTTTTGTTTGCTTTGACTGAAAAGTAAAACATGACAGGATGGAACTGGCACAGTAAAGATAAAATCTTTATGTAAAGGTGTTGCAAATGAATGAAAAGTCTGTTACTACTGTTATTGTTCTGTTGGTGGTACTCCCAGACAAGTTGTCTAGGATTATCATTTGAGACAATAAACATCTGGAAGGTGTGAAGACAATTTTGACACCTGACAGAGTTTAAATACCCATGTAAAATATTTCTTTTTTATGCAATTAATGAAATGAGTGGCTGCTTAAAGCCAAAATTGGGACAGAAAGTAGTGGCCTCTGGCCACATAAGACAGGTGCTTGCTTAATAGAGGTTCATTTACATGATAAATCAATTGGAGGGAAATGAAAGTGCTTGCTTAAGACAGGTGCTTGCTTAATACAGGGCTTGCTTAAGACAGGTTGGACTGTACTTATACCACAGGCGCTTGAAGTTACATTAGTGACCCAAAAAGCATCAGATTTACGGTAGTGTCTAAGGTCAATATTCTATATTGACTTACACTATGATTATAATTATATATAGGACTTCAAGCCCCTGTGCTTATACTAAGAAAATACATCATAAGCTGAGTGAGCAGCTATTTCGCAATAGGTGCCCACTCAGTTTGATTATGTAGCCCTTATATTATATAGCCATAAATATTTACTTCTCATTTTGATGAATTTAATTGTATTAAACATTGAAAAAATATTCTCTGCAAGAATATCTATATGTGATGTTGTTATTGCACGAGTGCAATATATCAAATGATATCATTTTTGCACTGATGCTGTTCAGAAGTAAATCTTTCAATGACACAAGTTTTGCGAACATTTTTTGAAATTCCATTCTATTCTAAAATCTGCAAGTTTTAAACTTGAAAAAGTACATTTGATTTTTTATAAGCAACGTCAGATCAGAATTGGTGTCTCAAAATTAGACCTTAATGACAACACCCATCAACTCGGAGATTTTGACAATACTTTACGAAAAGAATGTTTTGCCTTTAACAAAATGTGCAATATCAAAAAAGTGTATCTGCACACTTATCTCTAGGTTTTCATCATTTGACATTTATAGCTATACATAATAATTCAATTTACATGTCTGTTGTAATTTAAGCAATAACCATCAGGAAAACATGTCCGTGCAATGAGTACCCCCTTAAACCCCACTTTTATATAAAAAAAAACTGGGGTTTGCAGAGGTATACCTATTTTTCTTATTTTTGCTCCAAAATATAGATTGTGAGTACTCGTTAGAACCGCCTCGGCAAAGCGGTTCTAACGTGTACCCACAATCTATGTTTTGAACAAAAATAAGAAAACTATCAAAATTTTTCTACTGATATTTTTTCAATTTTTACAACCGAAAAAATCTCTGTATATTGCATGGGCAAGTTTTCGTAATGTTACTTACTCCTTGAATGGCAATCCCTGAAGATTCCAGAATGTCTGATTCTCTTGCACCATTTCAATGATTTGAATGATGTCTTGAATCTCAAAGATCTCAAAGTTATTGACTACGACCTACCAAAGTCCATGGGATGTTTTTGATTTTTTTTTTTTTTTGGAAAAAAAAAAACAAACAACAACAACAACAAAAAATCATACTGACATCCATCCCAGCAGGCACATGACGTCAAAATGACGTCATATCAATGTCGATGCGACGTCATTGCGACGTCATGACGTCGCATCGAGCGACGTCATGACGTCGCATCGACGTCGATCTGACGTCATGTGCCTGCTGGGATAGGTTTACCTATTCACAGAAGTTCTACTTGAATATGATTTGGCCTAAGTATGGATAGAGAGACCAGGAATTGATCAAATATTTAGAATCCCAAACCAGATATCAGGCAGGAAAGAAGTAACAACCTGTGCAAAATTTTGGGGCAGATTCCGCCTGTAAATGAGGCGTAATTGGGGCGTAAAACCTGTTTTCCGGGCGAAAATGAAGCGGAAATCATAATTCTGCCCCAAAAGTTGAAAAGCTCCGAGTTTTTACGGGCGAAAATTTCTTTATCCCACACGTAAAAATGAGGCATATTTTTTTCCACCCGTAGATTAGTCAAGCAAGAAATTACAACTTCCTTTCTACAGTATTACATATGCAGTTATAAGACTGGTTTAAATTAGCTCCAATAAGAATGTTAAAAATTGTTTTTCTATTTACTTGAAAAAATAATAAGCGGCATTAATTGGAGAAAATGAATAATTCAGGTTAGTGTTATTTATGTATCTTTGAATTTTAGTGCATGTCTGCTTTAGATGTGAATTTTTACAAGTTCTTATTTTTAACCTATCCAACAATTGTTGGCATTTTAAAATTTTTAAGCAGGATGAATTACAGGCTTTGCTAATCTAAGCCTAAATTTTCTACCAGTTATATCTGTATTTATGAGTAGTTTAAATTTCGTGCTCAATTTAGTTGAGCCAGAAAAGTTTTGTAACCTCGAGGCCTGTACTCTACTGCTAGGCCAGCACGACACAACAGAGAGTCAAACAGAACAAATACGCAACATAGATATTAAAATGACAGCAAAAAAGGAATTCAGTTAAATTGTATAAATTTTGTCATTATTATTGAAAAACAAACAAACAAGGTTTTTTGTCATGGCACTTTCTGTAGAAAGAAACCTGGAGCAACTCCTTAGGTGACACAAAAGAAGTGGGCACCCAGGCCATTTAAATGTGTACTTAGTAATAAAACTAGTTTATACTTATTGTTAAGTAAAATAATAATAGCTTACTGTATTCTTGAGATGCAGCTAACTGAACAGTCAAAACAAACACAAAGAATCCTGGATTCTGCATTACAAATTCAGTATCAAAGTGTAAAAATTTCAAGATAAATTATCAACATTTTCTGGTTTGCAAATCTTTTAAGAAACAATATTAACTTGAATTTTACTCATTTCCTTTTGGTGTACTTATCTGCATTGTTTTCTGGATGAGTATTGTCAATGGCCTATTTCCACAAATACATGTATGTAAAACCTGGGACGAGAGTTACAATGTATGGTAACAATTTTTTACCATTACACTGGGTATATGTATAGACTATTGCTATTGTGGCACTTACTGGACCTTCCATTTGACCTGCTTTCTGCTTTCATAGGCTATAAAACTTTTTTCATGCTCAGTTCAGCTGAGGCTAAAAATTATCCTGCTCATAGAAAATGTTAAGTTGCCAACAATTTTTGGCATTTTAACATTTTCTATGAGCAGGATAAATTACAGGCTTTGATTGTCTAAACCTGAAATTTCAATCTATTTGGGCTATTTCCATATTTATGAGGAATTTAAATGTCATGCTCAGCTGAGTTGAGCATGAAAAAAGTTTTATAACACCGGGACCTGTTATATGGTTGGTCTTGTTTATTTTAATGCTTTACAGATGAATAAATTAAGATTGGCAGCTTGTATGATTTGTATTGAAATGGACCCACAATCAATTTTTCCAATCAGGCTCAAATATTTTCATGGCATAGATTCTTCCTCTTCCAATGATTCAACAAAGGCATTCGTCATGAAAGACATGGGCATTTAATACTGGTAGTCTGCCTGAGAGGCTTGCCACCAGAAACAGTGTGGTTAGGACATATGACCATCCTGAGTTGACCTAAGCTGTTTATCATGGGCGCACACTAAAAAAACAAAAGGAAGCTGAATGTCTGAAGCCACTTTAACAATTTTAAGTTTTGACAATTAAGAGGCTGTAACAGTTAAGTGGTTGGCATTTAACTTCAGTCTCTTCCTCTTGTATATGATGGGTTTCCAAGAAATTAAGGATTGGGAAGTTCCCTTAGTTTTTCCTGGCCAAATTCTAAATTTTCCCGACCCAAATCATTGAGGTTCATCGGCATTTACCGAGCCTACATGGTCATATACATGTAAGAGCATGAGTTTCACAAATGAAACAAGGAATAACACTTAATACTTGTAAGACAAACAAGACAAATTTGGTCATTTATGAAAGACACAATATATGTTCATCTTCAGGTTTGTACATCTTAATTCTAATAAAAGACAAATTAATCTCCTTACAATTACAGCTCCTGTCACTCGAGCTTGCCATTAGAGCATTTGTATTACACAAGAAAACCATGTGTTCTGAAGAACTGAGTTTCTTTTCATGTTGTCCACAAAGATATCTGGATTGATTGATCTGCTGATTTGAGTGACAGTTTGTTTCAACCTACATGACCTTTAAGACGGCAAACTCAAGTGAAATGTTTATCTTACTAATAGTACCATGTAGATACCAATAGGTAACTGCTAAAATTAATAAACTTCTGCTTTTGTTCCTATCCTTTTTCAAATGGGTGTTCTTTATATACATTGTATATGTTGTGCAAAGAATTTTGAAATAAAAAAATGTGCTTTAACCAAACAATTACAATGTTTTATCAGAAGTGGTGACATTACCTAAAGATAAATGCTGAATAGATTTTAAGAACATTTGACACCTGGGACACTGTTTCAGTTCTAAAATAGAATAAAAAGGTTACCTGATTTACACAAAAAACATGACCTAAATGCTGAAATGGCAAGCTAGAGTGAAAGGTTTATCAACTTTAGAAAAGTAGAATTAAAAAAAATCCCTGACCTTTGCCAAAATTTCAAAATTCCCTGACAATTTCAACATTCCCTTTTCCCTCACCTTGAATCTTTTTTCATGTTTCCTTGATTGTTGGAACGCCGTATGAAGACTATAAGGTCTTCATTGCAAAACCTCCATTAGGGTGATTTTCAAAAGAATGAAGTAAAAGTGTGACATTGACCCATTTTAGGTCCAAATTGAGATGTGCATTTGTCTGTTTAATTCTTGTTCCTGGTTTTTCTATGGATATCAAAATAAAAGAAATCAACATTCAAATCTTTTTGACAACGGACATTTTTGTGATTTTCTTGTTTCTGTGCTTTTTGTTGTTTATTTTCAAAACTGGTGATATACCTTATAAGTAGTGCTACATTTGTAACATACACTTTATGTTTCAAATTTGTTCTTAGTTTGATAGACCCTATATTGGGACTAGACTCTATGCCATTAATTTGATAAAATTCTCCAAAAAAAAAATTTTTCACACACTTATTTGATAAATTTGACCCTAAAATTGCTTTCTGCACTTATGTTTCCATAACCACTCAAATGATCAATGTATTTAATGATGAACAGTATCTTACAAGTGTATAATGCTTCCTGTGATTGCTATATACATTTATAAGAATGAAAGTAATATGTATCGTTAGGAATAAGCATTCAAATTTTTAGACTAGAAAATATGTGACATTTGCACTTGTGACATCACTTTTGTTAATTATTAGACACCAATATGCATAACTGTATGCAAAGGGTTGTTTTGTTGGTTTCTTTCTGACCTGCTAGACTAAAATATAAAGCAAAATAACAAGTCATACATGATATGCTTATATGGTCAGTCAAGAAATACAAAACGTTGCACTTGTGACAAAAATGGTTAACTGATTAGATTAGTTACTTTTCAAAATATAAGAAAGGGTTTTAAATGAAGAACCTCTGATAATCAATCCAGATACATCAGACTTGACCAGTAAGAGCATACAATAGATGTAGGGCTTACAATGATTGAACACTGGCTTTCACAAGTTTAAGCTAAGCTTTTTTTTTACTGTAGTTTATTTTTAGGGGTATGGTTATTATTTATAAATGCTGAAGAGGCAACAAAGGCGAAATACATGCATGGCTTATTGGCAACTCTCAAGTACTTAATTGTTTGTAACTTTTTAGAGATTTTGTTTTGTTAGGTAATCAGATAATTGTTTTCTGACCATTTGAAAATGACTTGATATTCAAAATGTCACGCTAAAACGTTGACTTGTGACATTTTTAGGTATATATTGTTGTATAAATTTGGTATAGATCTCTTTTTATGAAATTTTGCATGGAGTTTGACACCTTCATAACACACATTTAAGGTATAAATGAGACCTTATATGTATAAAGCTTATCAGTTCAGCTTTAATATTGAAAAATACTTCATTTTTTTGAAAACCACCCATTAGTCAAAGGCATCTTCAAGTATTTAGTCAAAGGCACCTTCAGGTAAGGCAAGGTGAGCTTATAGTATGTTCTGCTGACCATTGTCATAGTCCCACCAATTATCAACCAGAGGACCATTGGTCCCGTGAACGCTCACCTGAAGCCTGATCTTGGAGCATATTATAGTAATCATGAAATGACCTTGACCTTGAATAATCTCATACCTTTACTGACTTTATTAGTTGTTGCATCTGCCAAGTTTCAGGTCTCTTGCTGCAATAGTTTCCAAAACATTCCTTGTTTTCACTTATTTCCATGTAAAAGCAAGTTTCCAAAATTGATCTTGCCATAAAATAGGTCAAGGTCATCATTGAGTCATCATTTGTACAAACTATAATCAGCTAAGGTCCCTGATGCTACATACCAAGCTTCGTGAAAATCTGCCCACCTGTCCTGGAGAAGATTTTTGAGCTATTGTGAGCATGGTGACCATGTTGAGCATTCGACCCAGATTTTGCGCATAAAATTTTGTTTCCCCTAAGCATGGAGGCTCCACATAAAATTTCACTTTCATAGGCCCAGTGATTTCTGAGAAAACCATAATCTTAATTTTGATATTTAAATGACCTTGGGTCAAGGTCAAGAAATGACCTTGACCTTAATAAATTATATACCATCATTGACTCGATTAGTTGTCTGCATCTAGCAACTTTCAAGTCTAAGGCTGCAATAGTTTCCAAAATATCCATTGTTTTCACCTTTTTCCATGTAAAAGCCTGTTTCCAAAATTGACCTTGCCATAAAAATAAGTCATGGTCATCCCAGGGTCATCATTTTATCATACTATGATGGGCTGGAGTGCCCGATGCTACATATTGAGTTTCCATGAAATTGGCCCACCGATTCTGAAGATTTGAAGGGTTTTTACCATATATGGGTGTGGCGGCCATCTTGATCATGTGACAAAGATATCGCATACAAATTTCAATGCAACTACCCAAGGAGGCTCCACATTTCACTCCACATAAAATTCACTTTCATAGGCCCAGTGATTTCTGAAAACCATCATAATCTTAATTTTGATATTTAAATGACCTTGGTTAAAGGTCAAGAAATGACCTTGACTTTAATTAATTATATACCTTCATTGACTCCATTATTTGTCTCCATCTAGCAACTTTCAAGTCTCAGGCTGCAATAGTTTCCAAAACATCCATTTTCGCCTTTTTCCATGTAAAAGCCTAAAAATTTACCTTGGGCTGCCGTAAAACATGCTACATACCAAGTTTCGTTCTGGAGACGATTTTTGAAGGGTTTTTACCATATATGGCTGCCATTTTGGTCATGTGACCAAGATCCCGACATGACCAAGATCCCGTGAACAAACTTTCATTCCTCCTATCCATGGAGGCTCCAAATAAAATTTCAACTTGATCGGCCAAGCGGTTTCAGAGATCTTTGAAATTGTGAGCCTTCGGCTCAGGTGAGCTAAAAATCTACCCAGAATCTGCTAGATGAATCAATGGCATTTAACAATCCACCTCCATTGGATGGTGGAACGAAAGTGTTCCATGTCACATGGCCAAGATGGCCACCACTCCCTTATATGGCGGAAACCTTTAAAATCTCCTTCACCAGAACCAGAAGACTTATGATCTTGAAACTTTGCCAGAGTTGGCAAGCTCTAAAAAGATACAAGTAAAGTTTGCATGGATATGCATCATGTAAAATTTGGCTTTGATTGGCCAAGCGGTTTCAGAGATCTTTGAAAAGACCATGGACGCCTGACTATCCTATAAGCTCACGTGAGCCACCAAGCGGTTTCAGAGAAGATCTTTGAAAATGGTGGACGAAGGATGACGATGGATGCCTGCCTATCGTATAAGCTCAAGTGAGCCTTTGGCTCAGGTGAGCAAAAAAAAAAACAGAGGACCAATGGTCCTGTAAACGCTCACCTGAGATCTGCTTCATATACCAATAAACATATTTAAATAGTATGGTATTTAAACAGAGCAGGGGCAGATGAAGCCCTTGGGCCATTTTCTTTTTTCAGAATAATCAATATTCTGTCCATTTGCCAATTTCCTGCTGGTTTTCACCTTCAAATAATATTTTAAATCAGATGAGCCCCTGGGGTCCATCTTTTTTTCAGAATCATTAATATTCAGTCCTACTGCCCATTTCCTGCAAGACTTTCACTTTAAATGACATTCTAAAAGTTTTCCCCATTCAAATGCATTGATGACCTATGTTGACCTTGCCATAAAATAGGTCAAGGTCACCACAGGGTCATGATTTATATATACATTGTAGTACTTGAGTCATCCATACTTCATGCAAAGTTCCGTTGAAATCGGTTCACCGGTTCTGGAGAAGAAGATATTTTAAGGGTTTTTACCATATATGGGCATGGCGGCCATCTTGGTCATGTGACCTGGATTATTTATATACACATTGGTTCCCACTTCCTATTCCTACGGACGCCGGAGCATGGGTATACTATAAGCTCACCTATGAGCCTTCGGCTCAGGTGAGCTAAAAAAAAAAAAAACATTCCCCCTACCACTGCAGGCTCCCTGTCAAATTTAGCTTTCATATCGATAGCTTTCTGAGCGGAAATAGTAGACAGGCGGCTGGGCACCAGATTATCGCAATACTAATTACATGTATATAAGCTCACCTTGTAAGCATAACAGCTAACACCTCGTGCTAAAAAAAAAGAAAAGAAAATAGATCCGGTACATGTTTTCAGCACCATTGGTCCCTTGGTTTATCTTTAACAAGGGTTTATGAATAAAAAGAAAACATTGTTTATTAAGTCTTATAAATTGTTTATTCTATTTTCTGTTGCATAGAAACAATAGTGTATTACAATGTACCATCCAACAGACATAGTGCATACTTGATGAAGAACTTAACTAAGTTAAGGGAACTCATTAGAGTCGTCTCCCAATCTAATTCCATTAAGGTAACATGTCCATTTTAAACCCTACTTTTATATAGCAAAACTGGGGTATGCAGGGGTAAACCTATTTTTCTTATTTTTGCTCCAAAAAAATAGATTGTGGGTACTTATTAGGACCGCCTCGTTGAGGCGGTTCTAGCGTGTACCCACAATCTATGTTTTGAGCAAAAATTAGAAAAAAATTCTCCAGAAATTTTTATTTTTTACAGCTTAAAAAATCATGGGCAAGTTTTTGTTATGTTATGAGCAACAATATTAACCATTTTTAGCTATCCTCAAATATGCTCTCAATTTTATAGTTCTCATAGTATTAACAACCAATAAAAATTTTCAGACAATCAAAATGTCTACCACTTATAGTCTACTACAAACAGATACGTGAATAGACAAACTGGTCCCATACTGTTCAACAGATAACAGGAATTCAAAATATTGTGGTACAACCTCTTTGTATATATTAACATTGAATGCAAAAACAAATATGCTTCATTAATGTGCTATTTTTGTGGCATTTATGCCCATATCAAATGAGCTGCCGCATGGGAAAACTGCGAAGCTGATCAACGCCTTTGTTTTCGCTACACAGATAGTACAATTCATCTACTTTCTAAATCCAAAGTTTCCAGCCTTTAACCATCTTCTGTGACTGTACAGCCCGGTTTGTGTTGGTCGGAACCCAAATTGTTGGTTTTCTCATGCACAGGCTCAAATATAATGTGTACATGATGTGAATTTGCATGTTATTCAATAGAATACAGGTCAACCTCAATATAACGCTATCTTTGGTGTCCATCATAGAAGCAGACCGTGTTAGATTAGTGAAACCATGTTATAATGAGGTTACTTACTATATACATATAGCAAAGTTATCAATTTGGTAGCCATGATATGGCCATGTTAAACTGACAATTGAAAACCAAATTATAGCGAAGCACATTATAATAAGATTGAAGAGCACTCACAAGATAAATGTATACAGGACTTTAAGTCTGGTACAGTTGAAAACTACATGTAGGATATATCAAAAACAATGCATTGATTACAGTATTCTAAACTTCGATATCAACAGTGTAAATAATACAGATTTATCAGTATTAAAAATAGTGAAAAAAAAAATCTTCAAAACTCTAGGGTACATGAATGAAAATCATACATGTATACAGACTCACAGCATGTTATATGAGTCGTGACACGAGAGAACCGGGGGTTTCCGACCAGGTCTGACACAAACGGGCCTGTACAGTGACAGAAGCAGGCTAGTAGCTTGAAAGTTTTCTCATATGCAAAAAATCTGGTTTTCTCATAATGTGGCTTATATTAGATCATAATACATGTATGTACATAAACTCAGCCTGGCCTCTGCAAAGAGGCAAGTGGTAATAACACCTCAATACAAACATGTGACAAATGAGCCACAAACAATTTTCTGATATAGAAGCATTCTCCCTGAACACAACTTTTGGGAATGTTATTCTTTTATCCGTTATAGTAATTGTTTGCAGTCATAATTGATAATTATTGATATTTCTGGAAAAACCAAATTCTTAATTTTTACAAAAGTGTGAAATGTACAACCTTTAAAGTGGTAAAAAATCCACTAGGTGAATGCAACAAGAAAAGCATAGCCCTGGTTAGATTGAACAACAAAACACTGCCAAAGACATAACAATTTGAAGCAAATTAGTTAAATCAAAACAAGCAAGCCTAAGTATATACAAAGTAATTTTCAAGTTTAGCAATGAATCAGTATCCAGACGAAAACATGCCCATGCAAAATACAGACTTTTTTCATCTGTTAAAATTGAAAATCTTGTCAGAAAAGTTTTGATATTTTTAATATTTTTCTCAAAACATAGATTGCTGGTACACCCTAGTTGTACTTTTTGTTGTGCTTGTTACCATGTTAACAGTTTTTATCATTACAACACTTTGCATGTTATTAAGCAAGCAAGAAAACAAAAATAAACAAGTTATAAGCAAAATATCAGCCAACCTTTCAAAAATGTAGCTAGATGTCAATGTGATTCTTTTTCCTCAATGATATTCCAAATAAAATCAAGAGACATAGATCTTCAGAAACTCTCAATATTTTACATGTCACAATACCATGAAATAGGCCTCTAAAGTGGTACAAAGTAGGCTGTTTTAGTGGACTTTTCAGTAAATGTGAAGGCTACATTTTGACTGATAAGTTATAGGAATCCATTTTTTTATCTAAAATATTACAAAATAAAGATGCAAAAAAAACTTCCAAAAACAGTCATGTGCCTTCCTGGGCTTCATGAATATGGCAGATTTACACGGAGGAGTCGAATAATGTAAATGAAGAAATGTCTCCTTCGAATGAGGCCACATCTCTGTTTACTCCTCACGCCATGCACTAGGCTACATTTAGCATAGAAAAAAAATAAAAATCATTATTCCACAATTCAAATCAATTGTCCACTTTAACTGCTTACTTTGCATCATTAACAAATTCATAGAATTCCAAAACAGATGACCACACATAGCAGATAGATCACATTATTTAGCAGTGCACATTTTAGCCACACATTTTATATACTTAACCTTTTGTCTTAACCTGCCAATGAAAAACAATATATTAGACTCATCATTTTAAGATTCTGCAGCTCTAAAAACAAAGCACTTATTTTTATTGAAAAATGTAATAATGTCCGAATATATAATAATGTCCTTTGATTTATGGCATAAACAAGATGAGCCGCCGCATGGGAAAACAAACAATCTGCTTAGGCGAAAACAAAGACGCAGACCAGCTTCGCGGTAACCGCGAAGCGCCTTTATTTTCGCTACACGGATAGAAGAATCCCTCTTCTAATTAATCAAGAATTTCAAGCTTCTAGCCTTTATCTGTGACTGTACAGGCTGGTATGTATCGGACCTGGTCGGAAACCCAAATTGTTGGTTTTCTCATGCACAGGCTCAGATTATTTGTGTTGCATACTATGCAACTTTAAGAGCACAGTCCACAAATATGATTTGTGTGAACTATAAATTTGAAATCCTGTCAATTAAGACATGCCAAAAAAGATTTCAAAACAGTATACTATAAAGTAACAAATTATAAATAAGAAGTTAAAATATAAATGAAAAATATCACATACAAAGATAATAAGATCTTTCATAAAATCATTTTGAAATTCCTGCAACTAACATCTTAGTATCCAAACTTGTAGACTCATTGGAAACAAAGATATAATCCTTTCCAATTTTGTGACGAAAATTTAGAGCAGATCAAAAACAAGTTTAATAAGTTAGCATTTGCTTGAATGCAAAAAACAACAAATCATGCAGTCATCATGATAGGCTTAAATGAACAATTTATATCTAGATCAGAACGCACCAAACTCTTAAAACGTTCATTTTTATGTCCAAATTTTGAAACTGTGACTTCATCATTCTGCTCATTATCATTCCTTTTATTCTTTTTTTGAGTAAATATATCTATATTGTCAGTTTGTTTTTTGTCTTCTCATTTTTAACTTTCTTCCTTCTTTTCAGATTCCCCTTGTTCTGATTTCTTTTGAGCTAAATCTTGCCTTGTCTTAAATCCCTTAAAACCTGCCTGTATTTTAGTAGCAGCTTTTTCAACCTCGGGATCATTTAAATCAATATCAATTTCCTCACCTTCCGTTTTTTCTTGTTTTTCTTCTGTTTGTTTTTCTTCTTCTTGTTTAACTTCATCTTGTTTCTGTTCTCCTTCTTCTTCCTTTTGTACATCAGTTCCTGCCTCTTTACCACTGTCTTTCATTTCTTTTCTAGTTTTATAACCTTTAAATCCGGCTTGAATTTTTGTGGCAGCTTTTTCAACTTCAGGATCATTTAAATCAATGTCAATTTCTTCGTCTTTTTTGTCATCAGTCTGTTCTTCAGTTTTTTCATCTACTTTTTCCTCTGATTTTTCACCTTCCGCACTCTCACCCTCCTTCTTATCTTTCATTTCTTTTCTAGTTTTATAACCTTTAAATCCTGCCTGAATTTTTATTGCTGCCTTTTCAGTTTCTGGGTCATTTAAGTCAATATCAACTTCTTCTTCTTCTTGTTTTGTTTCTTGTTTTTCTTCTTCTTTGGATTCCTGCTGTTCTGTTTCTTTAGATTCCTGAAGGAAAGTATCGAGTATGTAATAATATTAGATTAACTTCATTGAAAATTGAAAATTATTCTTTTTTTTTGTTAATTTTCCTTAAGAAAAATCTGTTTCTGATTCCATATAAACTACTTCTTACGAATATGACTGAAAGTCCATTGATCAATATAAATTTGTGCCAAAATTAATAGCATTCATAAGACTGTTCTCAAGGGATATTGGTATCTGTTTGAGCATTATAAGCTATGCAAAAAACATGACTTCAAAAGTTTTTTGTGTTGCTTTATCACTTTATGTCCACTGTCAACAGCTTTAGGACAGTCAGTTATCCTAACCACACTGTTCCTGTACGAACCTTTCTTAGGAAGATGATCAACACTTAGTGAACATATTGCCTTCACTAACTGAAGAATGCTCTTTTTGAATCAGTGGAAGACAAAGAATGGCTGTAAACATGTTTGTGTTACCAAATCTTCATGAAAGAGATGTTCAAGACAAGAGAATTGATCCTTAACATCCGCTTTAACATGAAATGAACATGCTACCTATTGAGCTACACATGTATACTGCAAAGAAAAAGATAAAATAGACCATGCATATGTAATATGTGACATACATGTATGAAGTTCCACCTTTAAACTCTTTATCTCCAGACCTGTCTAGCCTTCAAGCCCTTGAAGCCTCGAGAGCTGCTCACTGTACTTCAGCATCTTTTAGGTCAATATCAAGTTTGGATGTGCCATGGTTGGTCAGGAAAGAGGAAAATTATTAAATTTATGCCTCACATTTAATCTCCTGTCACGCCTTCATCCTCTTTCCTTTTTCTGTCTGATACTAACAAACCTTGCGCAGACCTGCCTAGAATGTCCGCGAGGGCGTATGGCAGTATACAGAGATACGAGGGGAAAGCAAAAAGTTTGTGGACTTTGTCAATAAAATCAAAAGTATATATGCGATTTCTCTGAAATTACCGTATGTTTGCGATCAATTTAATACAAACAAGCATAGAAAGTTTCAGACAAATCGCTTGATAAACACCGTTTCTATGGCAATTTGTTTGATGCGTGTTAGCGCTACCCGGAGCACGCCAAGACGTTAACGTCATTTGCCAACGGGTTTTCTGTATACGCTGGCCAAGTCAAAAGTTCCTATAAAAACATTATTTCTCATTCGACTTCAAGCAAATTTTCATATATTTATTCCCCATTCGTGAAGGATTACAGTAGAAAGTTAAAGGCAAATCGCTAGAAAAATTTAGTTTTTTATGACAATTTCTGCGACAGACGCTAGGATTATACGGGGCAAGCCATGACGTTTAAGTTGTTCGCGTAGATTTTTGTGCTTACTTGTTGTTTTTAACAGCTATTTCGTTGTGACTAACACTTTGCACATCATTGAACACTGTTGTATGCTTCAGTTCTGATGTGTCTCTAGCTGTTTGTAACAAATCAGACGTTTCTGTAGGTTTTATTCGGAAGTCTCGCACAAATTTCATCGATGTGCAAGTTTCCACCATTTACCAGTAACGTCATTTTTACTAAATTTTTGCTTAGACTTGTCTTTCAAAAAGTGTTGCTGTAGCATTGTCTTTCGAATGCGAGAACTGCAATTTCACATTTCAAGCCGAATTACATCATTATCAATATTTCCATAATTTAAGGAGATTTAGAAATGACATTTTTTAAAATATTTTTAAATTTATAAACACGTAAACAGAGATTTCATGGCATGCTCCGGGGTAGCAAACCCCATGTGTTTGTCGATGTAATTTGACCAATCAAAAATAAGATTCGACAAATAACATTTTACATCAATGTCGACAATAGACCATTATTACACTTGTGAAAATACGAAAACAATCGGACGTCAATTATAAAAGTTATTAAGAAAGTCCACAAACTTTTTGCTTTCCCCTCGTAGATAAAAAAGATAAACCAGCCTGTAGAGCTGCACTTTGTACTTCAGGGTCTTCTAGGTCAATGTCTACTGAGGTCAGAGCATTGTCTGTCAGGAAACAGGAAACAACAATTTTTATTTTTGCCTCACCTTTAATCTCCTGACATGCCTTCATTCCCTTGAATCCAGCCTGTATTTTCAGAACTGCACCTTGTATTTCAGGATCTTCAAGGTCAATGTCTACTGAGGTCAGAACATGGCAAGTCGGAAAAGGGAAAACAAAGATGATTTTAAAATTTGCCTCACCTTTAATGCTTTAATCTCCTGTCGTGCCTTCATCCCCTTGAAACCAGCCTGTATTTTGAGAGCTGCTCCCTGTACTTCAGGATCTTCAAGGTCGATATCTACTTCTTCTTCATCTTGTTTGGCTTCTTCCTGCTTCCCTTGTTGGGCTTCTTTCTCCTCCTATATAGAATATGATAGAGGCATTTTTCAAAAGTGCAGATCAATTTCAATTCTACTGTTCTGAATATAAACAGTAGGGACATTATTCTCTAGTATAGATCAACTTCTTCCTCATTCTGAATATCATTTTAATTATTCTACAGTATTATCATGATTATTACAATGTAAAATTTCTGCTTTTTGGACATGTTTCAAAATGGACACAAACAAGAAGATAAATGCTATTCAAGAGGAACGGTCTTACCAAGTTTTACATCTATATGCTGAAATCTGAGGTGAAGCAATAAAAATTTATAAATTTCAGGGGCCAGTTGTTCAAAAATAAAATGTCGTTAGTTAACGATTCGCTAAAATTTCAAAAGGCAATATTACAAATTACCCTTTTTTTTGTTGAAAAAATGCAAGAAAGGATTATCACATTTTTTCAACAAAAAATAACAGTGCAAGAAAGGATTATCACATTTTTTCAACAAAAAATAACAGTGTACAGTGTATTTGCTTATGTATTCAACATTTACTTAACAAGTTGAGGTCTTAACGATGACATTAAGCTAACACAGTTTTGAACAACTGGGCACAGGTTGATAATGAACCCAAACCTTCAATTATTCATTGAAAAAAAAAACCACTGAAAAATCAATGGATTTACAATGTTTCTTTGCTGATATGAATTATATAATCTATATAAAAGAAGTGATACAAATGAGCCCCATCGTGAGAAAACCGGATTTTTACCTATGCGAAAACAAAGACGCAGATCAGCTTCGCAGTAACTGCGAAGCTGATCAGCGCCTTTGTTTTCGCTACACGGATAGTACATTTTCTCTTCTTCTTAAATCCGAAATTTCAAGCTTCTAGCCTGCTTCTGTGACTGTACAGGTCAGTTTGTGTCAGACCTGGTTGGAAACCCCGAAGACCGGTTTTCTCGCGTCACGGCTCAAATGTTACCAAAGGACTTATGATAATCTACATCTATCACAGAACTTTTTAGATCTTTTGTAATTTTACTATTGTGCCAAGTGGCATTTTATCATTCTGGCTACACAACAAAATAAGTACCGAATAGTAAAATTTTTCTGAAGCAAAAAAGACACCAAAGGAAACAGCAGTAACTGCAAAGCTGATCAGCGCTTTTGTTTTCTTGACACATATAGTACAATTTCTTTACTTTCTAAATCCAAAATTTCCAGCCTCTAGCCATCTGCTTCGTTTGTGTCGGACCTATTCGAAAACCACATTGTTGGTTTTCTCGTATGTGGCTCAAATGTACAATAACTCAAGCTGCTTTTCGAATGACATGAATGAAACCAACGATTCCATCGAAAATATCATCAATGTTATCAGGATGTTCAGAAACAAAAATGAGGCTGGTATCAACTTCTTCAAAGAAGGATTTTTTTTTCTTTTTTGCCAAACTATTAATTGGTTCCTAAAGCCTTTGGGACAAAACCTATCCTTAAGTCAATAGATCAAAACCTATTGCAACAGTCGTCGGGGGTTTCCGAACAGGTCTGACACAAATCAGCCTGTACAGTCACAGAAGAGGCTAGAAGCTTTAAATTTCGGACTTACTAAGAAGAAGAATTATACTATACGTGTAGTGAAAACAAAGGTGTGATCAGCTGTGTATTTACTGCACAGCTGATCTGCGTGTTTGTTTTTGCATATGCAAAAATTCGATTTTCTCATGACGCAGCTCGTTAAAAGATGACCTCGTGGATTGCTTGTGATCAGTTATGATTTGGTGTTGAATTTTTGTGCTGTTTGCATTTCTCATCTACGTTTTATATACTTAGAGCGATGTGAGCAGCTACTTCCCAATAGGTGGCCTTTCAGTTTATTCCGGGTAATTGAAAGGCCACCTATTGGGAAATAGCTGCTCACATCGCTATTTCCGCTTCTAATATGTTCTCTTTGTATTAGAACCTGATTGTCAATTAGTTTTTTCCCACCTTGTTCCCACCTTGGTTTATAGAGTGGGCTCCATTCTGATTTCATGTTCTCTTTGTAGTAGTACCTGATTGTCAATTAGTTTTTCCCACCTTGGTTTATTGAGTGGGACCTGTTCTGATTTCGCCATTTCCTGATCATTGCTTACTTTCACTTCCTTGATTCATGATTGTCAATGGCGCCTTGTTGTTTGTAATCTCTAGCTTCCATGCCATGTGATGAATTTACCAAGCTTTCAACATAATGATTCATTGATATGTAAGTACACGTAATTCTGAATCAATCAAGAAACTAATAGGGGTTGCAAGTCCTTCTAAACAAAGGTTTACGAGAATAAATGGAGGAAACACAAGGACTATAAGTATGTTAAAACTCTAGGATTCTACCATACAGTTAGCTGGATGCAAGATAAGCCTACACATGTTCAGAGACGTGTTGATCGCATGTATACGGATAAGAATCAAGTGAAAATACACTATTTGGCCATGAATAATAACCAGAGGACCAATGGTCCTGTAAACGCTCACCTGAGAACTGCTACATATACCAATATACATGTTTGAATATTATGGTATTTAGCCCCAGTGCAGAGGCAGATGAAGCCCTTGGGCCATTTGTTTCAGAATAATCAATACTCTGTCCATTTGATAATTTCCCTTCAAATGACATGTTAACAGTTTTCCCCATTCAAATGCATAGGTGATTTATGTTGACCTTGCTATAAAATAGGTCAAGGTCACCACAGGGTCATGATTTATATATACATTGTAGTACTTAAGCCAACGATGCTTCACGCCAAGTTTCTTTGAAATTGGTCCACCGGCTCCGGAGAAGAAGATTTTTGAAGGGTTTTTACCATATATGGGCATGGCGGCCATCTCGGTCACGATTTGATTGGCTATGTGGTTTCAGAGGAGAAGATGTTTGAATATTATGGAAATATACATGTATACTGCCCCGGGGTTGGGGTATATGAGCTCCTGGGGACCATTTTTTTCAGAATCATTAATATTCAGTCCTACTGCCCATTTCCTGCATGACTTTCACTTTAAATGACATTTTAAAAGTTTTCCCTTCAAATGACATGTTAACAGTTTTCCCCATTCAAATGCATAGGCGACTTATGTTGACCTTGCCGTAAAATAGGTCAAGGTCATCAGAGGGTCATGATTTATATATACATTTACATAGTACTTGAGTCATCCATACTTCATGCCAAGTTTCGTTGAAATCGGTCCACCGGTTCCGGAGAAGAAGATTTTTGAAGGGTGTTTACCATATATGGGCATGGTGGCCATCTTGGTCACATGACCTGGATTATTAATATACACATTGGTCACCCCATGCTATAGATACTTCACATAAAATTTGGCTTTGATTGGCAAAGCGCTTTCAGAGAAGAAGATATTTGAATACTAGAGGACCATTGGTCCTGTAGCTCACCTGAGAGATTATCACATTGTAAGCTCATGAGATTTAAATTAATTGAGAATCGACCAATGAAAGTCTATGCATGGACACTATTGACCCCCGGGGCATGGCCAAATTTGACCCAGGGGCATGACTGGCACAATTTATAATGGGGACTACCAAACATTCCTACATACAAAATATAGAAGCTCTGGGCCTTTTGGTTTCAGAGAAGAAGATTTTTGTTAGTTTTTCCCATTGTAAGTCTATGGAGACTATCTACCCCCGGGGCGTGGCCAAATTTGACCCCAGGGGCATGGCTGGCACAATTTATGTAGAGGACCATTAGCCATTGCCACATACAAAATATCAAAGCTGTGTGCCTTGTGGTTTCAGAGAAGAAGATTTTTGAATTTTTTTCCCATAGCAAGTCTATTGAGACTATCAACCTCCGGGGCCTGGCCAAATTTGACCCAGGGGCATGAATGGCACAATTTATGTAGAGGACCATTAGCCATTGCTACATACCAAATATCAAAGCTGTGGGCCTAGTGGTTTCAGAGAAGAAGATTTTTTAATTTTTTTCCCATAGTAAGTCTATGGAGACTATCAACCCCCGGGGCGTGGCCAAATTTGACCCCAGGGGCATGAATGGCACAATTTATGTAGAGGACCATTAGCCATTGCTACATACCAAATATCAAAGCTGTGGGCTTAGTGGTTTCAGAGAAGAAGACTTTTTTAGTTTTTCCAATTGTAAGTCTATGGAGACTATCGACCCCCGGGGCGTGGCCAAATTTGACCCCAGGGGCATGGCTGGCACAATTTATGTAGAGGACCATTAGCCATTGCCACATACAAAATATCAATGCTGTGGGCCCTGTGGTTTCAGAGAAGAAGATTTTTTAATTTTTTTCCCATAATAAGTCTATGCCAGAGACTATCGACCCCCGGGGCGTGGCCAAATTTGACCCCAGGGGCATGAATGGCACAATTTATGTAGAGGACCATTAGCCATTGCTACATAACAAATATCAAAGCTGTTGGCCAAGTGGTTTCAGAGAAGAAGATTTTTTTTTAGTTTTTTTCCTATTGTAGGTCTATGGAGACTATCGACCTCGGGGCGTGGCCAAACTTGACCCCAGGGGCATGATTGGCACAATTTATGTAGAGGACCATTAGCCATTGCCACCTACAAAATATCAAAGCTGTGGGCCCTGTGGTTTCAGAGAAGAAGATTTTTTAATTTTTTTCCCATAGTAAGTCTATGGAGACTATCAACCCCCGGGGCGTGGCCAAATTTGACCCCAGGGCCATGATTGGCACAATTTATAATGGGGACTACCACACATTGCTACATACAAAATATTGTAGCTCTGGGCCTTGTGGTTTCAGAGAAGAAGATTTTTTTAGTTTTTCCAATTGTAAGTCTATGGAAACTATCCACCCCCGGGGCGTGGCCAAATTTGACCCCAGGGGCATGGCTGGCACAATTTATGTAGAGGACCATTAGCCATTGCCACATACCAAATATCAAAGCTATGGGCCCTGTGGTTTCAGAGAAGAAGATGTTTGAATTTTTTTCCCATAGTAAGTCTATGGAGACCATTGACCCCCGGGGCGTGGCCAAATTTGACCCCAGGGGCATGAATGGCACAATTTATGTAGAGGACCATTAGCCATTGCTACATACCAAATATCAAAGCTGTGGGCCTAGTGGTTTCAGAGAAGAAGATTTTTTTAGTTTTTCCCATTGTAAGTCTATGGGACCTATCTGTTGCCATGGAAACCACAATTTTGATACAATCTGCTCCAAAACCTAATGCCATCAATCCCCCAACCCAATAATGGTTCACATTAAATTTGATCAAGATCGGCCTACTAGCTTCAGAAATATTCTTATTTGAAATTGTGGACGGACGGACGACGGACGACGACGGACGACGGATGCCTGCCTATCCTATAAGCTCACCTGTGAGCCTTCGGCTCAGGTGAGCTAATTATGGAGATATACAGGTATACTGCCCGGGGTGGGGGCATATACGCCCCTAGGGTCAATTTTTTTTTTCAGAATCATTAATATTAAGTCCTACTGCCCATTTTCTGCAAGACAATCACTTTGAATGACATTTTAAAAGTTTTCATCAGAGGGTCATGATTTATATATACACATTGTAGTACTTGAGTCATCCATACTTCATGCCAAGTTTCGTTGAAATCGGTTAACCGGTTCTGGAGAAGAAGATTTTTAAAGGTTTTAACCATATACGGGCGTGGTGGCCATCTTGGTCATGTGACCTGGATTATTGATAATTTATATACACATTGGTTCCCTCTTCCTATAGATGCTTTATATAAAATTTGGCTTTGATTGGCCAAGCGGTTTCAAAGAAGAAGATCTTTGAAAATTGTGGACCGCGACGACGGACTGATGATGGACCGACGACGGATCATGGCCATCCTATAAGCTCACCTTGGGAGCCTAACGGCTCAGGTGAACTAAAAAGTGATCTGACTGTAAGAATATGAAGGGTGATATCTGCCTTTGTGGTGTTTGCCTATAAGAACAGCAAGTTCAGTAAAATTTCAGTTCAAATGGCAAGTCAACATACATTAGAGAGGACTCTAAATTAAGAAACAAAAACTAAGTTAAGTGAATGCTAAATTATTAGTAAGGAATGCTATTCTAAAACAATGATCTACATGGTATGTGCATTTATAAATCGATAATCTACGGTGTGTGTACAAAGCAACTATAAATCTAGAGAAATCAGTGCATCAGAGGACAACATCCACCAACCTAGAGGATACCAGAGGTAACTACACTAAGTGACTTTGAACAAACCTTCATTGATTGGACCTCTTTTCTAGCTAAATGACCCCTAAAACCTGTCTGAATTTTAAGGGCCGCATCTTTTAATTCGGGGTCATCAAGGTCAAGGTCAATTTCCTCCTGATCTTTAGGGGTCTCCTGATCTTGGGTTTGTTCTGTTTGGGAGTCAGCTTGTTGTTCCTAATATACAACAATTATAGTAAGAATAAACTGGAGAAAAATAGCCAAGAAAGTTCTTAATACAACAATTATAGTGCAAATGAATCGTAAGAAAAAGATGTAGCCTAGTAATTTTATTTATGATTTTAGGCACCACTTGGCACACAGATCAAGAATTCCTTTACTATCAAAAATTATGTCCCCTTATCTTTTGAGAGCAATCTAGTATTTTCTGACGACAATTTAAGTTCTAATTAGTCTTTGTACATGTATGTGCAAAAGTACAAGTATTCAGGATGACCAGGTTCGACACAAACTCACCTGTACAGTCTAGGAAAAAAGACTAGAGGCTTGAAATTTACGATTTAAGAAGAAGAGGGCTTGTACTATCCATGTAGCGAGAACAAAGGCGCTGATAAGCTGTGCCTTTGTTTTTGCATGGGCAAAATGTGGTTTTCTCTTGACAAGGCTCATACATACATATATATACTTTATCACTTATTTATAAGCATATGAAGACTTTTAATGGTTCAACAAGCTCTTCTTATGATAAGAAGAGCTTGTTAAACTGTCAAAAGTCTTCAGTCTTAGGAAGTAATTTCTACATGTTAAATACAATCATGTACATAATTTCTAAACAGATGTACGATCCAGCCAATCAGCCATCGAAGAATTGAATATCTATTTAAAGCTATCTAGTATCTACACAAAGCCACACACATGCATGTTAAAGCAACACTTAACATGGATAAGCACACATTACAAAGTCCAGCAAGGTATTTTATCTAAATTTTCAGACAAGCCATACATTGATCAGCCTGTATAAGCTGAATCACAAAGCAGCCTGCTCAGTGTATGCACTATCGGCCATGACATGTGTTCATGAATTTACAAAGAACATTGTCCTAGAATTTTAAGCCTCTGAAAATCATCAGGAAAACATGTCCGTGCAATGTATACCCCCTTAAACCCCACTTTTATATAGTAAAATGGGGTATGCATGGGGTATACCTATTTTTCTTATTTTTGCTCCAAAACATAGATTGTGGGTACTCGTTAGAACCGCCTCCTCGCTGAGGCGGTTCTAACGTGTACCCACAATCTATGTTTTGAGCAAAAATAAGAAAAATATCAAAAGTTTTCTACTGAAAATTTTCAATTTTTACAACTTCAAAAAATCTCCATATATTGCATGGGCAAGTTTTCGTAATGTTAGGTAATTAGCTTTATCAACTAACATTGACTCTAACATTCAAACTAGCACTAACAGTTTTGCAGCTAAATTCGAACTCAAACTTCCGGAAATAGCAAACTGAAAGCAATTGGAATATTGATTATGCACGATAATAAGTCCCTATGTAGGATTTTATTTTGATAAACCAACCTTCATTTTCTTAAACTCCTGTCTAGACTGATGGCCCCTAAATCCTGCCTGTATTTTAAGGGCAGCTTCAGCCACCTCAGGGTCATTTAAATCAATATCTACTTCCTCTTCCTCCTGCTGCTCCTGTTTAGGGGTCCCCGGGGGTGGGGGTGTGGGTGAACCCTTAGTTTCCTGGAATCGTTAGATGCAACATCACACATTGTAAGTCAAAACCACACAGTGTTTTGTGTTAGGCAGTGAATTTGGTACAAAAACAAAATGTGATTCTCTTCTTCTTTTTTTCTTTTCTTTCTTTTTTTATTTATTTACTTTTAAAATAAAATCTTGTTTGTCATTTATTATTATTTTACTTGTGCAAACAGGTATATAGAGGCAATCAAACATTTATAAGCATGATGATTCAATAGTTTTTATTTCGCCATATTGGGGTATCTAGATCATCATGAAACAGTATCTGTACCCATTTGAGCGAGCAAACATATTTTGGCCTTTTATAATGATAAAGATGCCCCTATTACCTTTAGCTGGTTTCCAGGAAATAAGAACTAACTTTCTACTAAAGCAATTTGTTAACAAACTAATGCCGTTTCAAAGATAAATGATAACTACTACTGTCTATACACCATCTTCCAGAAACTGCATTTTTCAAGATCTCACTTCTCTGACAGACCTCAAGAAAAATATGACCATGTCACCATTTTGCATTACAAAAGTCATAAAAAGTGCGACAAAAAAAATGAAAATCAGTTAACAAATAAAAAATTTATGCCAGAAAATAATTCTGAATAGGGCTTTTCCATTGTAAAAATGTCAGCTAGTCACTATTTTCCTGAAAGAAAATCTGAAATGATTACTTTTCAATTAAAAACAAAATTGTATTATATGCATAGCTGAGCACCAAACTCTTAAAATTATTCCACAGCTTTGCTTCATTTTCAGTTTTTTTAAGGGATTACCTCCCTTGCACATTCAAAATATTATTTCATTAGTGAACCAGCAATAAAAGGACTTTTGGATTGCGAAAAGATGACACTGTCATATTTTTCTTGTGGTGTTTCAGAAAAGTGAAATTTTGAAAAATGCAGTTTCTGAAAGGTGGTGTACAGACAGTAAATAAAAATTCAACATACAACATTGGAATTGGAACAATAATGTTAAAACAGGGAAACAAAATAGTATGCTAAAGGGAACAGGGCAACATGATTAACAAAGTAACAGTAACACTTGTTTTAACTAGTCAGGAAGGCAAGTTGCCATGGATCTGGCTCATCACTGTCATTCTCCCTTGTCTTTCTCCCTTGTTTTGGACCATTCTTTAGGTAGATCAATTTCTGACTTCTGTCATAAGATTTTTCTCTATTCTGTGATCCTGAATGGCACCTTTGTTTTGTGTTGTTGGCTGGTTCACCGTTGTTTGGAAAGGATAAGTCTAGTGGTCTTGAAGGAAACCAGTGTCACCCTGCAATTCTTTTTATTTTTTTTTTTTCTCCTGTTTGAAATTCTGTTAATGATTCAATCATGTTACAGTGTGTCTGTATAATATACTATATGCAGTTATATTTAGGTACCTGAATAGCCAACTTTTAGGAAAGAGCTGTTAACACAGATAATCTCATGTTCTATATGTATTGTGATTTAGTTGTGGTTTTGGTTTGTTCGTTTGAGCTGATGCTTAACGTCCCAGTCAACAGCTATGGTCATGTCTGGACCTTGCCTCCATTTTATGGGACTTATACCCAAAATTAGGATGTCATGACATCCAAAAAGTTCTTTAAATATAACCACCCAACTAAGGCTTACATGTATGGATGGTTTGACTTGAACCACTTTTCCTGGGCAGATGGTCAGTCAGTTGCGTAGAAGCTTGGCCTTGAGGCACGAGAAGCCCATCTATTTCTTTAGGCCCCAATGGGTGGGGCCAATATTAGTTGTGGTTTGATTGTTTCGCAACCTGGTATATAAGATAGGACTTGGACAGATTGTAATTTGACAGCAGCCCTAAAATGAATTCATGGACTTGTGGTGTTAAGTCTGTGCTAGTTATTAAATGGCAATGAAATAGGCCAACTAATTTTATTAAAAACAATTTCTGTAATAACATGATAATAAGATGCATGCATTTTTATATTCATTGTAAGCATTTTTAAAAGTCTCTTTCATACGATTCTTTCTACCGTAATTTAAAACATTTCTCGTTCAAGCCATTTTGTTTATTTCAACTTAATAATTTGGTCCATCACTTTAAAGCTTGCCTTTCAACATTTCTTCAAAGCATTCAAATTGAAATCTCAGGCCAAAATCAATTCTAAATATGTACATGTAATGTCGAAGAGCTCTATGTAATCTCTTCATTTCTTCTTCATCTATTCAAATCTTTTATTTCAACATCAACATTTCATAATCATTCAAATTCCATTCTCATAACAAGTCCAGTTTCGTCCTCTTACAAGTATCATCTGAGCTGTTCAGTTTATTCACTTCTTTTTCTTCATGTGCCTTTTAAACCCCGCCTGTATCTTAACAGCGGCATCCGCTACATCCGGATCATTCAAATCAATATCAACCTCTTCCTCTTCTTCGCCACCTGCTTTCTGCCCGCTGGGCGCGGCACCTTGTCCACTCGTTGAAGGCCCATCAGTTTTGCTACTGCTTTGTTCTAAATTTACTTTGGACAGTTTTTGGCGTGATAAATGTCCTCTGAAACCTGCTTGGATTTTGACAGCAGCTTTCTCTACATCTGGATCTGTTAGATCGATATCTATGGCATCACTTCCTACACGGGGCAGGGACTGCTGGGACTACATCAGGAGTGAAACAAGTGGCAAATATAGGTTAGTAGCTAACAAAGTTAGTGAACATTACAAAATGTTAAGCTTGTTCAGTAGTTTTGCTGTAACAACATCGTAGCCGTCCCATGAGAAAACCAAAAATGTGGTTTCCTAACAGGTCTGACACAAATCAGGCTGTACTGTCACAGAAGCAGGCTAGAAGCTTGAAATTTCGGATATAAAAAGAAGAGGACGTTAACTATCCGTGTGGCGAAAACAAAGGAGCTGATCAACTTCGCGGTTACCGCGAAGCTGATCTGCGTCTTTGTTTTCGCATATGCAGATTGTTGGTTTTCCCTAATAACACCGGTTACGAATGTGGGTCCATTCCACAAATTCATAATAAACAAGACAAAACAATTTTTTTATGATTGGCTTGAAAACTGCAATGACACATGTGAAAACAAAATTAAAGACTTGTCTGTTAAGTCAGGAATTCATCTTAAAAAAGTAATAAATATGTCTAAAAACTCTTTCAAACTAAAAGGATTGCTCCAAAATGAAAATATTTTTTCAATGTAAAGTTCATTTTCACTGTCATGAAAATACCATCCATCCCTATGGAATGTCCTGGTTTTGACAGAACAAATTCTTGCAAGTTTTTCTGCCTTCTCAAATAAACAATCTTGCAAGCAACACAGCCAAATGTAATGAAGCGAAAGTGATATGATATTGAAATTTTACATTTACTTCTAAAATTGTTTTGTAACAAAACTCTGGTGATTGATTAAAAGTACAGTTACAGACAAGTCTTGACAGTTTGAGAATGAAATGAGCCACTGCATGAGAAAACCAATAATCTGCATATGTGAAAACAAAGGTGCTGATCAGCTTCGCAGTAACTGCAAAGCTGATCAGCGCCTTTGTTTTCGCTACACGGATAGTACAATTCTTCTACTTTCTAAATCCAAAATTTCCGGTCACTAGCCATCTTCTGTGCTTGTATGTAGCTCGGTTTGTGTCAGACCTCGTCAGAAACCCAAATTGTTGGTTTTCCCATGCAAAGGCTCAAATTAAAGTTTCAACTTCTACCATAGCCTTCTGATTTTTGGACAAAAAGTGCAGGCCAAGATCAGAATGCAGTATCTAATCAGGACATACACTGAACATTCGGTCAGTGGTAAACATACATTGTTCAAAATGAGCTGTGTCACAACTTATGACAAGAAAACCATTATTTTGGTTTCTCAAGCTAGTATCTCACCGGAATGCAAATTCCTCATACAACATTCATGCCAGTGTTACAAATCTGTTGCAATTCTGTCGCTGAAAAATGTTGGCAATATTATTATGCAACAATTTCGCAACATTCTCAGGAATGTCTCATGACTGCTGTATGAGTGTCTCCAGACTATCGGGCAACAGTCGAGAGATATTTGTGCAAAATTATGCCAAAATTTGTGAAATTGTTGCATAAATGTCTATTCAATCAGACTGCAAGGTAAAAATTGCATTTTTAAAGTTTATCGTTGCTAACTAGTCATGAACTAGTCTCCAGTTGTCGCATTCCAGTGAGATAGGGGCTTTACACAAGTTTTCATTTTCTCTACTACATGTAATAACAAATTACATAATGGTATCAGTAGTGTTTATTTGGTGGGAGGAATATGCATATTATGCAATTTTCAAGGAGCCAGGGAGGAAAAAGCATTTTTATGCAATTTTTAAGGAGCAATCGGGATATGATGATTGTAGAGAGCAATCATTGTGCCAAGCAATCATTTTGGTTGGTTGATTTGGAGTTTTACGTCCCACTCAATAGCTAAGGTCATATCGAGACGGGACTTCAGTTTATAGTCTTATCCGAGAGACTGGAGAAGCCCGGGATATAACTCATGACCGCTGGTTTACGAGGCCAGTAGCTTAACCACTAGGCCACGGAGGCTTCTCAAGCAAAAGAGGAAAAAACATATTTATGCAATTTTTAAGGAGCAATCGGGATATGATGATTTCAGAGAGCAATCATTGTGCCTCGTCATAGCATATGGGTAATAATGGGTGCTAAAATCCTCGGTTTTTCCCGATACCTTGCGCATTATGAAAACATAGGTTTTACGATGTTTTGTGATGTTTCGCCCCTTTATGGGATGATTTGCCCTTTTACTTTATGGGATGATTTGCCCTTTTTAGACCATTTGCTTCTCCTGAATCATAAGTTGCTATTGTGTACTGAATTTGAGGTTTGAAATCGAATGGTCGTACACCACACCCGCTATAACTCTAGGTTGTAAATCAGGAGGTCTGTGGTTCGATCCCACTCCACGGATTTTTTTTTTCATTTTCTTCTTGAAGTAAACCTTTGAATTGAAGTAACTTCCAATTAATTCTCCCTTGTTGTAGGATAAGCCTGTGAGATAGACAGACATGGACAATACGGAAAAGAATATGATTCTTCAGAGGTTTTATTTCATGGGAAAAAAATCCTGCAGTATACTCTGGTGCACAAAATCTGTATCTCGTTCACGAAATGAAGTATCCAGAAGTTTGCAGAGTTCATCGACATTGCTTAAAGTTGTCTTAACTCCTATTTTACCTCATAGAATATGATATATTATAAATTTCAGAAATTGTATCCATCAGACAAGTGTCAGCATCACTTCATTATGTCTTCATTAAATGGTCATATGACTTGCAAAATTTTGTAAATGTATACCTTTCAATGAAAGGGGTGTCATTAATTCTGTCAGATACGTCGTTACAATATTATTATAAGAAAATTAATGTCTCAAACGTTTTTACCCCTAGCAGCCCTATCCTCATTTATTCACATCGGTTCGTTACTGTTAAACGGCCTCCTTTTCAATCATACCATGGATTGCTATTTTGGTTGACAACAGGGCTGCTACCTGTTCTGTCGAAACACGAGTGTACAAGTTGTAGACAAGAATCTAAGGTAACATATTTAACTTTCATTTGCGTGCACTGATTCTCTTATCGTTTGCAAGGGAACAAGGTATGTCGCGTTTTCTTGTTTCCTTTTATATGTTAACTGCTAATGTAAGACTAGATATCTTTGTGCCCCTGCAGTTTTGTCTTCTCAGTTAGCAATGACCAGGCGATTGGAATGTATACCTAACTGTAGCCTGCAGAATATCAAGGTATACCTATAAAAATCGTGCGTTTCAAACAATAATCACGCGTTTTAAACAAAAATCACGCATCTTAAACATACTTTTGGTGGTTAATTTTCACAAGATGCCTAAACATTTCTCTTTTGATATCCAGGCGTTTTAACATCGTGTACGAAATCTTAACAGTGAAATCTATGACACTTCATTTCAGATCAAAGTGGTTCATCAAAACTAATACCAGCATAAATGATGGTAGACTTCACCGAGTTTCCATTTGGATTACCAACAGCTTCAATCAAAGCTCATGTCGTAAATGACATACTCAAAGAAAGCTTCAATTTACAGAAGCGGCTCTTAATGACCAATGCATGTGCATTTGTCAACATAATCTTGCAACGCTGTTTCAAAGCGGCAGATATTGAGACAGACATTATCTATGGCAGTTTGGACTACGACAAAATTATCATTCCGCACATATGGTCAACCATTGATGGAAATATCATAGACAATACATATGTCATGCATATTCCTGAAAATCATTATGTGCAAGGAAAAGCAATAGCAAAGTATGTCAATGAGGAACCATCCGAATGGAGCCACAAATATTTTCTCGGTGACGAAGACACAAGACTCTTGGGAACTGACGACCACAACGTAAAGCTTTTCAAATGGATTTTAAATCATCAAGACCAAGCATTGGCAATATCGTTCAATAAGGTACAGATACAGCAGTATTACAAAATGATAACTCGTTTCATGAAAGATAAATATAACCTATCTGTGCCCCATTTCTTGCAATCTGACAACTATTGTTGGACATGCCTGAAAGAAGAAGTGCAGCTAAAAGCATGTTCCAGATGTAAAGTGAGCCGGTACTGCAGCAGGCGTTGTCAAAAAATTGACTGGAAAGAAATCCATAGAATCGCCTGTTTATTACCAAAGACATTTTAATATGGAGTTACAGACCTGCATAAGTGGCAGTTGCTTTAATTCACCATGCAGCAAGACTAGCTACCTCGCACGCCCGTACGCGTGTGCTTGTGTGTAAGTGCCATGAGAGGACTGTTTGGTAGGGAGGTGGGGGAAGGGGCTGCCTACAGACATATATCGTGAATAACGCAATGTGCCTCAAAATATTCGTGTTTTAAGTTTATGTGATAAAACTGCTCAACTACAAGGATATTATAGTACAAATGAAAACAGTGTACGCTTTTACTTGTAGCCGAAATTTCAATTAATCATCAGGTGTAAAAAGCCGACTGTAGATGTCCAGTTGAAATAGGTGAAATACATAAAAATGTGGCTTTGAATTAGATGAAACAGATACAGCACCGTGTTCTTTTTTTTCTTCATAAGTGTTTTCTATCAGCAATGTTACCATAGAGATAGGATGCTGAATATATGCATAATATTCCCATTACAATGTGTTTAATTTGTTTTCTTACAATGCTTCTTTAGATACCTAACATGAGCAACTTTTACCTCTATTGAAACTGACCAAACATAATGGGCAAATTATGCTAATGAAATATAATAGTTTGATGCTATCATCTTGTTTTGCATAAGATATTTATTTTCATTTCATAAAGTGCGTGTGTGTATATTTAGGATTTAACATAGCTTTCAATGAGCTTTCAGTCATATCACAACAGTGTCTCGTGGCTCGCGTTTTTTGTGAAGCTGCCTCACGGTGGTATCAAATCCCAGACCCTTTCCCTGATAACACCCCCAGTCACATTATACGGACACCGGAGCCACCAGATCTATCTCTACCCAGAAAATCTGAGAGCAAAGCGGGGAGCAACTAGTACAATTAGCCGTATTCGACTGGTAATTTCGTACTTTACGAACTACAGTCAGTGGACATAATTATTCGCCACCTTTGGAAAACTCCATAGACTTACATGTATTTTCATGTTTGCAAGAAAAAATATTCTGCCTCTTCTGGTCAACATATATTCACGTTTTTGGTGTCATTTGAAAGTTAAATGATTAAGGCAATAAACAAAGGTTAGTTGGTGAAGTTTCAACATTGCATTTTGTATATACAGCAGTTTAAAATTTTAGAAATTTTAGGAAATTTTGAAAAAGCCACTTTCCCATTGACGTCAATGGTGACGTTGCCCAAAAAGTGTCCGAAAAAAATCGCAAGTTTTTAAAAAAATGTAGCTTTAAAACGCAGACATGGAATTAAATGGAAAATATCTTGTTTATTGCTTTATTCATTTACCTTTCAAATGACACCAAAAACATAAAAATGTGTTGACCAGGAGAAGCAGAATATTTTTTCTTGCAAACATGAAAATACATGTAAGTCTATGGAATTTTCCAAAGGTGGCGAATAATTATGTCCACTGACTGTACTTTGTGCATCGCGTTTTCTATTCGGGTAGAATTTCACTATTGTTCTTACGGGAATCAAGCTACGGATATGTCACGTGCTATTTTGGTCTAGATTCCTCGCCGAACGCTATACACATGTGTTTGACTAGTAAGCATTCGTAAAGCACATTTTCCTCACAAGTCACGTGCACGGAGAAATTTTGTGCTTTGCAAAATCCCACCAGTCCAATGCGACAATTGGTAATGACTTTGGTATGTCGCAGCCCGGGATCCAACCCGGTACCTCCCGATCTCGAAGCGGACACTCTGCCTACTGAGCTAACGATTCTAGTACTATAACATTTAAAGTGATAAAAGATGTAACCCTTTGGGTACCATATGCAAATATACCTACTACATTTTAACTTAAGTAGCTCTCTGCAATTTTAAGTTACTTTTTGATTTGCGTTCTGAAACAAAACAAAACAAATAATTTTACATGTGAAGTTTACTGCTGCTGTATACCCCCTGACATATGTTCAGACTGCAAGGGGGTCATTGTCGTCCATTCTACATGCATCCTGTAATGTAATTTCTGCTTTAACGTAGATGAAAAGCATTGTCAGCAGAGTAACATTCTTCAGAGAGCACAGCGTCGCTATTTTTCTTGCTTAACAATTTCAGGGTCTAGTGGCATTATAAGCCTGTGGGTTACACTAGGTAACCGAAAAAAGAAAAAAAAAAGCAGGTTATTTCTGTCCACTGAAATAGGTCCATCAGGGAATTTTTAGAAATTATTATTACAGCTGAACAGTAATTATTGCTAAGCTTAATTAAATTAAGAAAACATTGTGTCCTTATATATATATATTTATATAGAGACAGGCCTTATTTTCTTTGTCTTTCATTTTTCCTAAATGTACGGTACCACTTGCTAAAATTCAATGTTTGCCCTTATTAGAATAACAATTTGATTTATCACCTTTATCAAAGCAATTTCATCACTATTATAAATACATTATCAATTTATGATAATGTTCTTTCATAATATTCTGTGTGGCACCGGAATGTCTACATTCTCACCCGTTAATCATAATCTTAAAATGCTAGGCTGACAGTTTATTTAACTGTTTCATAAAGAGAGAGCATTATATCATTTTGAGTAAAATTAGATAACAACGGCGATTTAATTTATGATAGGACTTCAAAAGGATTCTAACTTATTCCATTATTACATCTTACTGAAGTAATTTGCACCTTAAAAGAAGGTGGCTCCTAACACTCCCCTGTTTATGGGAATATGTTAATTTCATATCAATCGCAATCTTCTCATTTCCATTTGAATTGAAATAAGTTGCTGACATCACTGATAAAGAAATGTCATATAGCTACTGAAAGACAGGATAAAGTCATACAGCTAACAGAGTTGGGATTGAAGGGATCTGTTAGAATTGAAGAAATCGTTTTATACAAATTAGAATGGAACCAATTCGTATCAGCATCGGATACAATAAAAGCTTATGTGTGAAACAGAATGGACAGTACACTAATGTGTACATCAATGATAACTTCTTTGAGAATGGCCAACTGATTCAAGATAAATCTAAATCGGTATGGCTGAAGTGGTCAGAAGCCTTAGCGCTTAGGGATGCAATCACTTCTGCAGAGGAACAATTGGTATGCTTAGAGGTAAGTTTTGTTTAGACTTATTTTCAAATTTATGCCTTTTTCTTCCATGTTTTAATTTCACCGTATAAATTGCTTGCTAGTGCTTATTTACATCTTTAATTTGAATTTAAGCTGCCTGCCATTTTCATAGTAAATGATACAAATTCAGATAACAAAATTTACAAATATTTTACTTTTTTTACAGGAGTTTGGTGCTGAGCCGCCCATATCACCGAAGACCACAGGCAATAAGTCAGGGGTGAAGCGGAAGGAAACTAATCAGAATCCTACTGCTACAAAAGCAAAGAAAGCAACAGCCAGCAAAGTCACTGCTATCAAAGAGTGAAAAGACTTAATGAAACGAGGCTTTATTCCATTCTTAAAGTTAGTTTGTCGTTGTTTAATTCAAGTTACTTTATCTGTAATGTAATTCAAGTTACTTTATCTATAATGTGTGACGCTTTTGAAACTGGAAGGTGTCCTTTGAGCATACTTGTAACATGTAACTCCGCGTGTTTCAGACAGTTACAAAGTTATCTGAGAGATCAACTTATTCTGTTTGATATTGTCTCTTTGTCTGAAACTGATAAAGGTATTTTATTATTCTCAGCACGAGATAGGGAAGAATGCCACACGTTTCTAAAGTCTATGTATACTGAAGCAGCCCAATTTGGAAACTGTTTCCACGAATATGTATTAAATGATTGCTTCAGTTCAAACAGATCCTCTTCAAATCTTTGCGAATGCGATAGTACATCTTGATCCAATTAAGTTGGCAAGATTATAAAGTCCAGAACTGCTCTGCATCTTTTATTTTAGTTTGAAAAGCAGAAAACAATTTAAAATGTCTAAATTACAGGATAGATCATAAACTTTTAACAGAAGTTTCAATGACCTTGTCGGTTTACACAAATAAGAGACAACATCAAAACCCCAAATGTCGTATTACATAGATGATCATATTAGATATTGTATTATATGTCTAAAAAGAACAGTAACACGTCTTGTACAAGAGACATTAAACAATAAAATTGTAGTTATAAGAAGGTGCCTGTCATGTGGCACAAATGTACACGAACAATTACTTTGCTATGAGGTGTTTATTGATTAACATTGACAGTATCAAAATAATCCATCAGTGGTCTTGTTATAGCGGAGAATGTAGTAAAGAAAAGGTTTAACCAATCAAATTTTTTTTACCCAGCTCTAAGCGATTAAACTCTGCCTTAATGCTATATATAAGAAGAAATAAATGTGCATTCGTCTTAGACCTACAACACAATGGGGAAAGTAAAGAAAGACAGTGTTAAAAATATATTTTGTGGAACATGCATGAAATGGATGACTGAAATTTACGTGACTCGGCATTTACACAGTAAATTTCACTTTACTAAGAAGCTCTTTTCTACGGAGCAACATCTGCAGGAAAAGCAGTCAAAGATAAAACGTGCTAGGAAAAAACAATATGTTGTTAATAAGAATTATAATGGCAAGCAGAAAAAGGTAAAGATACCAGTTCCATCCGAATACCAACAATACAAAATAGTCCATGGCGCTGTTGAGAAGACTAGAAATGCTGAGGATTTGGATGTTAGAGACACGCCAAACCAATCGCTTTCTTTTACTCTCAGCAGTCATGAAGTTGACAATGATATACAGAGTCAGGGCAAGGAGCAGGTGTCATCGGACTATGTATCACTCAGTCAAGAATGTAAAACTCCTGAAAACGAGGAAACATTTTCTTTTCAAGGGGACACACTTAAAAAATGTGGTCACAATCATAGTAGCTACCTTCTGGAGGGATGTACCGACATACAACCTACAGCTTCATGGGAAACTCAGGATCGGGAACAAGTGAAACAGCGTCTATATACCAGCGAAAGTGAAGAAACTGAAAACGAACAAACGGACCAGGTACCACAAAATTTACTAGAAGCACTTGGACTTAATTGGGACAGTGAATGGTATGAAAACAGCGCAAATGAAACTAACTCCTTTACAGAAAACGGTGAAATGCCACAAGAAATATTTGAGACACAGCAGAACAACACTAGAGACATCAGAGGAGTTCCCCATTGAAGTGGTGAGTGGGTTTTTCCAGAGTTCATAATACTTTTGTATACATTAAGAACAACTTACAAACTACGAACTTACTGCAGTAAGCGTATACACTGTAATCTAATCGGATATTTAAAAGATGGATTCTAATCAAACTGTTCTTTTCGGACGCAAATTAAAATGGGACAATTATGTTCAGTATTTACAACGCCTATCGTCATTTGAAACATGGCCTCAGCAAATGCAGCAGGATAAAAGCACTTTAGCTCATGCTGGATTTATCTATACCAAAGAGGGAGACATTGTGGAATGCTTTGCTTGCGGCGTGAGAATCAGTCAGTGGAAAACATCGGATATTCCTGCAGTCGAACATAAGAAGTGGTCACCTGATTGTATTTACTTAAAACTAACTGGTTGTACTGATACAAAGTCACAAGGTTCAGAACGTGGAGCATTTTCGTGTATGTTTGACGACGAATAAAGAAACCAACATGGAACTGAGTGAATCGGTGTCGTTGTTACAGTCATATTTTGACTTTTGTTATGCCAAAGAAATAAGGTTGAAAATGCACCCAGTGTTTAAAGCAAGATGTAATGGGTGTCAGATGTCTCGTCTGTCGCAGATGGACCATGCTTGTTTGACGTTAACAGAGGAACAACAACTGAAGTTATACATTGAAGACATTCTCATGGATGTAGATGAATCAGAAATTTTGAAACAATGGAATGATGCAGTAACGGTTATTGGCATACCTTCAGAAGTGATTGAAATGTTCAGATTGAAACTAGGTTGTTTAGATTGGCGCCAGGCTGATATGAAAACCGTCAAATGGAGAGATAGAATGATACATATGACCATTAGACTACTGCATTTAGAAAGACGGTTTTACCAATATAACAAGACCACTGATGACTTTTAACTTGCAAGAATGGAATTAAGACGTTTTGTTACTTTGCTTTTATATGATTTCACATTTCAAAATGTATCTGTACAATATGAGCCGCATCGTGAGAAAACCGGATTTTTGCCTATGCGAAAACAAAGGCGCAGATCAGCTTCGCAGTAACTGCGAAGCTGATCAGCGCCTTTGTTTTCGCCACTCGGATAGTACAATTCCTCTTCTTCTTAAATCCGAAATTTCAAGCTGCTAGCCCTTCTCTGTAACTGTACAGGCCGATTTATGTCTGACCTGGTCGGAAACCCCGAAGACCGGTTTTCTCGCGTCGAGGCTCATATATTCTTGTTCTTTATTTAATCAGAGGTAGTTTTAGTGATAATATGTAACATAAAATAAACTTAGTAAACAAACTCTCTTGTCATTTTTGTTTTTGTTCTGTTTGCAAACTTGGTAATTAGGCAACCGAATTGCCTATATGGTCTGCATATAAGTGAAGTTGTAGAGTAGCTCTGATTTCATTTTGATAGATGTCTTGTAATGGAGAGTGTCATTAAACTGGAAGTAGGCTCCACAGCTCAAGTAATCGGTTAGTATTAACTGTAATAATGTTCCTTACTTTGAACTTTAGACACTCACAATATTATAGACATGTATGTAAAATGAAAGAAGGGTTGCTAAGAAAGTAACGTTGTTTACCAAGATCCCAGAGGAAACAGCCATCTCAAGACACCAGATAAAAAAGGCATCCAGCAATTGCCAAACGATTTAATAATTAAAGACACCAAGAGGAAGGGTTTACCGCTGCACCACAACAAAACACCTACAGAACACTTAGCTCCTTCGATTGTTTACCAATCATTCCTATTTCCACCACATATAACTTACATATAACAAGATGCAGCTTGTTTTTCATACCAGTTGCATAGATATCTTGATATGTCCAGTGTCTTATTAATTGGGAGGTTACTTACGCTAATCAATCCAGTGAAATGTCATTCTGAATGGCATGCTTATTTGAGTATTGAAGCCATACAATTTGACACTGGTCATATTAATACATGTATGCAGCATGAAAGTCAAGACAATATGAATTTCATCAAGTGCAAATTCCTGCCTTTTAGGTCCAACCAATGTTGGGAAGAGCACATTCGTCTTTGAGCTGTTAAAACATGCTGACGGAGCTTTCACAAAGCCGATTAATTCAATCTACTTTTGCTATGGTGTTGATCAACCTCTTTATGCGGAGATGAAAAAGGCAATACCCCACATAACTTTTTTCGAAGGTCTCCCCAAGAAAACTGATTTAGAGATGTGGCATATGCAACAGCCAGGAGATAAGATATTATGCATAGATGACATGATGAGCGAAAGCGCAAAAAGCCAAGATGTAGTTGACATTTACTGTAAATACGCCCATCACTATAAGTTCTTTTGTATTCTCATTTGTCAAAATGCCTTTTGTCCTGGACGGGAATTCCGTACCATCAGCCTAAATACTCACTATTTCTTTTTATTTAAAAACAACAGATCACTTTTGCAAACAGAGATATTGGGGCGCCAAATATTTAGTGGTCAAGTTAAATACTTTTTAGATGCTTTTAAGAAGGCCACGGCGGAGAAATTTGGGTATCTTCTTATAGACCTCTCACCCCATTCTGATCCCAAATATAAGCTGAGAACAAATATATTAGGTGGTCAATTGATGACAGTTTACCTGCCAGAAGACAAGGCAGTATGAATAAATTAATAAAGCAGGAAAAATATTTTCTGTGTCTGCTCTTGAGCACCACAACAAAACAGAAAAAGGCATTATTACAATCTATTGAGAAGTCGCAGTTAAGAGCCATAGTGCAAATTGTGTACAATCTAATGCTGGGTAACCGTCCATTGGCAGAAGAGGTGAAAAAGAAGTTGACAAAACGAAAAACTGTGATTCGGCAATTTGTTCGCCAGGGACTTTCATTTAGCAAGCGAAAGGAACTGCTTTTAAAATACTTTAAGTTCATTTTACCATTCATTAGCGCTATTCGAGGAGAACTCATTGAAAATGGCCAAAGAACTTGTGCTGGTTCCAAAACGTAAATATGAACACTTGCTTAAACTTGTTAAAGAGACAGAACAAAAGGAACAAAGCGGTGGACAAGGCACTTCAGAGGAAATTCCACCTCCAGAATCGCATATTAAAAGAGATGATATTGTGCCTAATGAAGGTACCAACAGCAGCCCAGACAGCAGGGGAGAAAGTGAAATGAAAGGAGAAGAAGAAAAACCAAGACTGTATGTCAATAAACCGCTGTCAGAAATGCCTTTTGAGAATTCACATGCACTAGCTTCTAGCAGAAAAGAAGCTGACAGTGTCGAAGCATCTTCCAGAACCAGGAAAAGCAAAATGGGTAGTGGAATAAAAAGAAGCAGAAAAGGGAAATGGATCAACTACATTGTCTGACTTTTGGTAAGTGTTTTGGTGGTACCCTTTTATCATACAGCTGCATATACATGCAATTTATTCAGTTTGTTCAAAGATTAATTGTCTACTTCCACAGTAATATGTTTCCCAGGTGAGATGGTCGCATACATTATGTCGCTTTAAATGTACTATAAATGTAAATGAAGAAAATAAA
Source organism: Rugalucina vietnamica (assembly GCA_964017185.1). Classification (NCBI taxonomy): domain Eukaryota; kingdom Metazoa; phylum Mollusca; class Bivalvia; order Lucinida; family Lucinidae; genus Rugalucina; species Rugalucina vietnamica. The sequence continues at coordinate 38,943,492 of OZ024880.1, read as the reverse complement.
AAATTGCTTTTTTATTCAAATGAGGGTGACATAAATGTATGGAAATTGCTTAGATACATATCAATCTCAGTTACATTGATATTCAGGCTTTTATCACAAAACATGAAAAGATACTCATTTATCAAGGAAAAATGATTTATACGAAAACGGTTTTGATAATTTAGACTGCCAGTAGGATAAAATATTAGAAAATGGAATGTTGAATTATTTCTTTCAAACAGCAGTCAAACTTTAAAGTCACAACTTAGGCTTAATATCTTTAGTGAAGTTGGAAATTCTATGAATGGCATTTATTCCAAAAACAAATAAACTGTCAGGATGAGTGATCGTGAAAATGACAATGGATCAGGTGAAAGTAGTGAAGAAGAAAACCTTCAAGGAAATCAAAACCTGGATGGTGACAGTAATAAGCAGAAGCCCCTGAAATGTATGATATGTGATAAACATTACAAAACTTTAAGATCGTGGAAACAGCATATACAGGAATGCCACATGAGAAAAAGAAAATGTGAATTTTGTGATAGATCATTCACGAGACTCGGAAATTTACGCCTCCACCAGTACAAACAGCATGGAAAAGGCAAAGAGCAGAGTAAACAAAATGTACAGGAAAGAAAATGCGAACTTTGCAATAAATCATTCAGCAGAGTGGGAAATCTACGCCTCCATCAGTACAAACATCATGGGAAAGTCAAAGAGCAGAGTAAACAAAAGCCAAGGTCATTCAAGTGCGATACCTGCAACAAATTTTTCAATAAGAAATATAATCTTACAAGACATTGTAGCCGTGTGCATGATCATGCGGTACAGAAGAAGAAGAAGATAGGAAAAACGAACTTTTCCTGCAGGCATTGTGACTGCGAATTCGAGGATTATAGCCAACTGTTTGAACACGTGCAGGCAAGGCACCCATTAAATCAGCAGGGAGGTAGAAGAGCTACAATGTCTAGAACAATAAATGCGAGTGAAAGGTTGGATAATCTAACAGGACAACAGTTAGACAATGGTTCTAGTGAGACCCAAAGGAATACTGTAGGTGTTAGGGGTGTTAACCTTTAGCATGCTGTAGGCGACTGCGGTCACCCGTGGAATACCTATCTGTGCCAACTAGAGGCGACTGCGGTCGACAAGAAAAACCGCTTTCAAATTTCCCGCACTTTTCGCCCACTGCCTACTTATGAATATTAATGAGCGATGCCCAGACAGTTGCGCATGAAAACAACATGGCGGCTTGTGGTTTTGGGACCGATTTGTCGGCTGATTTTGATCGGATTTTCGTTATTTTTGCATTAGAAATGCATTTTCAGCGCTTTTTTCGCTGGTAAATGGAAAATTGGGTGCATTTACACCCGAAATATGACATCGTAACGGTACGTATGATGAATTTTTACGCTAGAAATCGGCGTAACAAAGACTTCCGAAACCGAAAGTAGATTTGTTTACTGCGTTTGTTGAATTTATTCAGTAGTTTTTATGGCTCAAAAATTAAGAAAAAACACGGAAAAAATTGGAAAAAAAACGTCAGTGGGCTGCGATATCGATTTCACTATATTGCTCAGCATGCTAAAGGTTAATAATGCTGATTCTAACAAAACAGTTTCAGCAGATAGTCATAGCACTGAGACTGAACATAGAGGTGACAGCAATAAACCTCAACAGGCCAGTGATCATCAAGAGGAATCAGCTATAGGAAACAGAGTGGTAAATAGATATATATTTCCCACAGGCAGTGAAAGATATGATATGTTGATATTTCTCAGTAATGTCAGAGATCGTATAAGAAATTATTTACAAACTCGTGCCAGCGAATTGGGTGGCATAAAATGGAATTTATGTGTTCAGGTAGAGATGGGACGTGATGATATCCACCAAGTTGTCACCACTTCACCCTATTTCAGAAGTAGAACATATATAACATTATCAGGAGAAGGTTTAAGTGAACATGATTTGAATGAGGCCATGCAAAAAATGTATGAAAGTCTAGAAAAATTTATGCGTGAAGGGTCAGGATGGTACGTGAAAAAGGTACTTAAGCTGGAAATGCATACCATTGTTTACAAACCCTTGGGTGGATCCAGTTATTTACCCCTACCTAAGTCACTTTCGGCAAGTGGCAGCCTCTTGAATATCAACAATAACGATGATAAGTGTTTTCTTTACTGCTTGTTAGCGTCATTGCATCCAGTGACACAAGAGCCAGAGCATGTGGAACATTACTACAAGTTTTCAAATGAATTGAATATGTCTGGTATCAAATATCCAGTTACCTTATCGCAAGTTAAGAAGGTTGAGCATCAGAATGAAAGCATTTCAATCAATGTCTTCGGTTATGAGAATAACAACATTGTTCCTTTAAGAATTACAGAAAAACATCAACGCCAGCATCACGTTGATTTACTTTGGCTAACAAATGAAGAAAACTCTCATTATTGTTTGATAAAGGACTTAGACCGGTTCCTATCTCGTACAAAGACCCATCAAAGTAAAATGCACTTTTGCTGTTATTGCCTACACGCTTTCACCAAAGAAGAATCAAAGCAGGAACACATAAAGAACTGCTCAAGACATGAAGCGCAAAGAATAGAACTTCCAGTTGAGGGTCGCAATGATATACTGGAGTTTCAAGAATACGAAAAGACATTAAAAGTTCCTTTTGCTATCTATGCAGACTTTGAGACCCTAGTTACAAAGGTGGATACTTGCCAACCAGATCCAGACTGTTCAGCCAGCACTCCAGTTAGCAAACTAGAGGTTTGTGGATTTGGTTATAAAGTAGTGTGTGAAGATGCCCAATATACCAAACCATCTGTGATTTATAGGGGAAAAGATGCAGCCAGAAAATTAATTGAATGTTTGCTACAAGAAGAAGAAGAAATACAAAGAATTCTTTCCAATGTTCAACCGATGGAGATTACAGAAGAACACAAGGGTCTTATTGAAAATGCTCTTGAATGCTGCCTTTGTAAATCACGGTTTACCATCTATGACAAGAAATACAATAGAATAGTCAGGCATCATAATCATCTCACAGGTAAAGTAATTGGAGCTGCATGCAATGCTTGCAATCTTAGATGTCGCCAGGCCTCCTTTATTCCAGTATTGTTTCACAACCTAAAAAACTTTGATGCTCACATCATATGCCAAAATATAGGTCACTTCAACAACCGTAGACTGAATTGCATAGCTCAAAATACAGAAGGGTATGTCAGTTTTTCTCTTGGAAAACTACGTTTTATAGACAGCTTCCAATTCCTTCCATCGTCCTTAGGGAATTTAGTGGAAGATCTAGCACAGGATGGCTTGCAAGCATTTCCTCTCTTGAGCAGTGAAACAGTGGATGATATGGAAGCCAAACTGCTACTTCGGAAGGGAGTGTATCCATATGAATATATGGATTCCTTTGAGAAATTTGAAGAGACAGAACTACCCCCAAAAGATCAATTCTATTCTACTATCAAGAAGGAGCACATATCTAATGAAGATTATGAACATGCACAGTTGGTGTTTAAAACGTTAGGGATATCATCCTTGGGAGAGTACCATGATCTTTATTTGAAAACGGATGTAGTTCTACTTAGTGACGTTTTTGAGGCTTTCAGGAATGTGTGTATGACGCAGTATGAATTAGACCCTTGTCACTTTTACACATCCCCTGGTCTGTCGTGGTCGGCTTGTCTCAAAATGAGTAGAGTACAGCTAGAGTTACTCACTGACATTGATAAGATATTAATGGTGGAGTCCGGCATTCGTGGAGGTGTATCTCAAATATCCAACCGCTATGAAAAGGCCAACAATCCATACCTTGAGGACTATGATCAGTCAAAGCCAAATCGTTATATCATGTATTATGATGCTAATAATTTGTATGGCTGGGCCATGAGTCAGCCACTGCCATCACGTGACTTTGTTTTCATGGACAAAAGGGAAGTAGAATGCTTTGATGTTATGTCCGTTGAGGAAAATGGACATACGGGATATATCATGGAAGTCTCTTTAAAATATCCTAAACATCTTCATGAGGAACACAATTGCCTACCACTGGCCCCTGTTAGACAAATCGTTTCCAATGAAGAGCTTTCACCGTATGCAGAACAGTTGCTGAGGAAACTTCATGGACTGTCACAAGAGGAACCCCTTTCAAAGAGAGGAAAAACGGAAAAACTTTTAACCACATTGGAGGATAAGAATAAATATACAGTGCATATAAATGCCCTCAAACTGTATTTAAGATTAGGACTAGAAATAACGGCCATTCATAGAATTCTGAAGTTCACACAAGAAGCGTGGATGAAGATCTATATTGATAAGAACACAGAGCTACGTCAGAAGGCTACCAGCACCTTTCAGAAGAATTTCTTCAAACTCATGAACGTCTCAGTATTTGGAAAGGTAGGCCATGTTGCTGCTGTTTGTTTGAAAATTGTTTATGTCTCTTTTGACTTCATAGACTTTACATGTCAATTTTATCTATATTTCAGACAATGGAAAATGTCAGAAAACACAGGAATATAGAGCTGATACATACTGAAAGAAGACTTGTAAAAGTTGGTGCCAAACCCACCTATAAAACGTGCACCATCTTCAATGAAGATCTGGTTGCTGCAGAATTGTACAGGACCTCTGTCAAATTATTCAAACCAATCTACTGTGGAATGGCCATATTAGGTATTTATTTATTTAGTTAGTTTAGTTATTTATTATGATTTTGCTAGGCCCTCCCCCATTAAAAATATCATATTTTACAATAACCCCAAAAACCTGGAGAGAAACCGGACAAAAAAAAATATTGTAGTAGTTTTAAAAAAGCTGTCAAAGCCTGTTTGTAGTTTTATGGAAATCTGTTTTGGCTTTCTGGAAAACCAATGAATTTGGACAAATATACCCTAAGCTTATCATGATTTTTAAAAATGTTTTCAGATTTGAGCAAAACGCTGGTCTTTGACTTTTGGTACAATTTCATCAAGAAGAAGTACAAAGACACAGCCAAGCTGCTTATGACAGATACTGACAGTCTTCTTTTCTCGTGTGAAACAAAGGACATATATGAAGATATGAAGGAATCTCTAGACTACTTTGACACATCCGAATATCCAAAACAACACATGCTTTTCAGTGATTCAAATAAGAAGATTGTTGGAAAATGGAAAGATGAGACAAAAGGAAAACCTATATTAGAATTCGTGGGACTCAGATCGAAAATATATAGTTTCGTGTGTGAGGGAGACAGGGAAGAGAATAAACGAGCAAAGGGTATTGCAAAAGAGACAGTGAAAAAAGAACTGAAACATGCCCATTACAAAGCTACTGTATTTGACGAAACTAGTATGGTATCTTCAATGGCCGCAATGAGGAGTCACAAGCACGAATTGTTTGTTGAAAAGATTCAGAAAACGGGACTCTCTGCCTTCGATGATAAAAGATATCTAGTAGATGCTGTCAAAAGCTATTCATATGGTCATTATAAAATTGCTGGTGAAACAAACAGTGATGGTGATAATACTGATGAATGTATCGATAAACAATCATTCACTATCATTCCTATAGATCAAGGGGATAGAGAGTTCTGCAAACTGAATAACAATATGTTCATGATTGGTGACTTTAGGATCACGCCTTGTGCAAAGATGTAAATTGATTCATTACTTGTTGGACAGCCATGCCATTATGTTTTATATAGTAATGTGTGTTTTTGCTAATAAATTATGTATCCATGCATTTTGACATTTATTGATCATTTTAAGGAAAGGGAAGAAAACAAAAATGGTTAGAAGATACGTTTTCATCCTTTTATTGACTATATAGGCATTACAATAAAGTGTATTGAAATGATCACATGCATTCCATCAATGGACCACAGGTTTGATTTTTGTACAGTCCCTGTCCGACACACTCAGAATATGCGCTAAGCATAGTCTCAGCAACAAAATTATCATTGACATTCAAATTTGAAGAACTGAAAATATTTATAAAATCCTGAAAGCTATACCCCATTAGTCTTTCGTGAAGAAATAAGATACAGTAAAGTCCGCAGAGTGACGAACTATCACTCTGAATTTGAGCACGGTTAATCTGCACGGTGTTTGCATTGGTGTCTAACCACTGTTGGAAATGCTGACTATTTTGAGCAGGCGTTCTGGCGTAAGTGTCGAAAAAGTCAACATGTCCTTTGCAATTACAGAAAAAAGCACACCAGTGTTGACCTGGTTTAGAATGAATGTCTGTGTTAGCAATGAATCCAAAAGGTGCACTAGGGAGTCGTGTTGGAAGCCTGTCAGCGGCAAACACACCAATGATTGTTCCTTTTAGAGCGTAGTCACACTCTATCATACATGTTAGCTGCGAGGTGTCCATTAAGGAAGAATGATGTCTCTCTCCTTGTTGATCTCAAAGTAGCCAGGCCCTTCACTGTAGACAATGCAGCTCATTGGTTCTGCAAATTGAAACAAAAACAACTGATCACAAACCGCTCACCAATTTGAAAATATAGAAAAGAATGACATTCAATAGAATTTCATACAGACATAGAGACTAATATACACTACCTAGAATTCAAGTATTGAAAGAACCATTGTAAAAATGAAAAGGGCTGGTAGAAAAAAAAGTATTACAACAAATAATGGCAATGACCAGGAACTGATACAATCAGAGCCAAAGTATGATTAATTAAAGCTCAAGATATATGACTGATTCTCAATACATCAAATATATTTTATACTGTATAGCAACAAACCTGCCAGTGGAGTGTTAAACATGACATCCAGCCGCACATTACCAGTTTTAACGAGAGACAGGTACTCTCCGTGTTGTGAAAAGTCAGGTTCTAACTGAAACACGAAGATGGTGGAGCCGCTTAAGTAGTGTTTCCTGTCAAGCAGATTCCCTTCATCTTGTCTCCATTTTCCACCAGACACCAGTAAGTTGGTGTAGGCGCGCATAATGGCTGAGCCCCCGTGAGGATTCAAATCCAGTTTCAATGGATTTCCACCGACGGGTAGTCCATCAACGTACACGGCAATTTGCTGAACGGAGCAATTCTGGAAATTGAATGGGTTGGTTTGGTAATCACCGTTAATGGCTCTGCTTTTCACAAAGCCGATAATGAGTTTGTTAGGCCTTCTTCCCTGGAACATATTGTCCCACGTGTAATTGGTAGAGCCAGTTGAGATACTGACAGATTTAACTTCTACCTTGTTGTAGGGATACAGAGCATTCTGTTTCTCCAGAATTTTTGAATGTCCGTAGATGACGGCAGGATTTACTCGGACCTTCTTGGCTAAAATGTAAATGTCTTGAATGTTCAAGCGATAGCTGTTTGCATCGCCAGTCAGTAAGCAGAACTCTGCAGGACTTCTGTACATCTTGATCTTTAGATCCACTTGATTGATCAGGTATCTGGACATGGAAAACAAGTCGTGAAATATTGGTCCTTGTAAGTCTATGATATTAGACTTGCTGATGAATTTGGATCTCTCATAGAGGCCGTTGTTAGTGGATGAAGGATCTGTTACTCCTGGACTGTCGGAATCGTCCATGTAGAACAGCTGGGTGTCCAGCTGGCTTGACACAGCCTCAGTCCCATATTTTAAGATGGTGGGAATGTAAGCCCTGTAGGGATTATAGTTGCAAGTAATGGTGGCTTTGTTTTGCAATGTCACTTCTGTAGCAGTAAACAGGGCTTGAAGAAACATATTAGCAGGGCCCACCTTTTCATTGGTCAAAGCAGTACCATCAGCTTTTGTAACTTTGAGTTTCACATAAATCTGAGAATTTCTTAAATCCAAAAAGTCAGCTGAATTTTGTCCGCTTATTGCGAATTCAAAAGGGCTATCTCCGGACACTTGTGACAAAGGTCGTATTTCGTCATAGTAAACTCCAGTAACACTGGTTTGAACACTTGGAAGATCGAACAAATTCAATTCAGACACAAGTCCCTCAGTAAATTGCTCTTCGTTTAATACTGACATTCTGTTTAACTGATTTCAAATATGTCTTTTCTATGGCTCACAGCTGATTTTTTCCGCCCTTTTCTAGACACTTTCCTTTTTCTGTATGCTTTTTTCTTGCCACTCCCACGTTGCCGCTTAATTCCTTTCCTAGATTTCTTATTAATCCGCTTGCGTTTGACTCCACGCCGTCGCTTTCCAGATGAAGAATGAATCATGTTCACAACTTTTGCTGGATTTATATCCTCCCTTTCTAATTCAGATTTAGCTTGAGCTGTGGTCTGTTCAACCGGTAATACGGCTTTGATAGGATATTCCTTGTCTGAACCTGGACTTGTATTGTGTAAAGGTATGACAGATAACCTTCTACCGCCTCCAGATTGGTTGAGACTTGCTTTACCACTGCTGACTCTGTCGAAAAAGTCTACCCACTTTTGTGGATTGGGAACATAAAGTTTCATTTTTGCTTTAACTTACAAAAAAGGGTACTGTTTCAAATGAAGTGTCAAGTGCACTGGCTCCTTCAACTCTGAAACAAATGTGCCATCTGCAGCTTTAATATAGATTTGAAATTCTCTCAACTCCTTCTTTTTCACAGGCAGATAGTAGGGTGTTTCTAGCAAATAGTCCCACATCTGAGGTTTGTTCTTAGTCAGTTGCCTTAGCAGCGGCTGTTCCACACCGTGCACGATGCTTTCCTTGCAAATGTCGCTGTAAATGTATAAATCATCCACTGGCTTCATCTTGGATCTAGAGTCGTCCACAGCGCGGAACTCGGTTAATGCCACTCTCCAGTTGCCATTTAAGCTAAGTGGTAAACTTAAGTGAACTTTAAAACGGTATACCTTGTTATCAGAAAAATAAGCATTACTTTCATCGCTTCTAATGTATAAGTATCTCTCCATTCCGATTATTCTGAAGTCTGGGATAGGTCTTTTACATCACTGGCATCTACCCAACTGTTAAAGGCTTTAGGAAAGCCGTGCCATTCAACGAAATACTGCTTTTTATTTTTGCGTTTTCTAGTTTTCAGTATTCGCTCAATGAACCACAAACTGTTTTCGTCTTTGTTGACCTTCTGAAGTTCTGTTGTGTAAAATAAACCCTGGATATTTTCTCCTTTTAAATCGTTGAGTTTATACATGGGAATGCCTTGTTTGATGATTCTGCCCACCACCTTAAACACCTCAGTGGTATACTGCTCTTGATAAGCTCGTTGAAAAGGTTGCTTTGTAAAACTAATTCGCACCAGATCACCTTTGTTAAACTGGAATGTGGGTTTGGTAATAACTTTGCCAGGCTTATTCAAGTACATTTGAGCCCATACATCGGCTTCATTGCTCTTGTTCACGCTGTTAGGACTCATTCCGCTCAATCCACGATGAGAAGTCTGGTTATAACTAGAAACGACATTCTGCAGCTGATCGATATATCTGTAGGTTCTCTTGTGTCTCATCATCCTGTACAATCTTTCTTTCAGGGTTCTTTGAACTCTCTCTACGAAATTACTTTTTGGAGGATTATTGGTGGTAAAGAAGTAAATATTCTTTGTCTTCATATACTTCTTAAACCACTGATTTGAAAATTCGGTCCCCTTATCTGCGCGAATCTTTTGTACTTTTATTGGAGAAATGTCTGAAAGGATGTCTTTCATGGCACTCAACACCTCCTTTGCCGTTTTATTTTTGAGGGGTCTAACCCAAAGTTTTCTTGACAATATATCAATACAGCAAAGCAGAAACCGTACTCCATCATTCTCCTCGGCAAGGTTAGACATTGACAGCAGATCTATATCCAGTTGTTCTCCGATAGCAGTTACACGCACATTTGCTGTCTTAAATCGATGGCGCCTGGCTTTCTGAAGAGAATAAGCGTCTTGATCACTTAGCCATTTCTTTAGGTAAGTAATGGTAAACAGACCTGGATACTTCTTATTCAGCACACTATAAAGTTTCTGTGCACCAGCGTAGGCAGCGGGATTTTTATCTTTAAAATAATATCCCCGTAAAATGTCTTCTTTTTCTTGATTATCCATGTTTAACATGCTCTAAGGCTAGCCATACACAAACTGCGCTTAAACAACATATACTTGTTGTATAGAGGTGGCAAAGAAAACCGAACCACCGACCTCCTGGTTAACAGCCAGGCGCTCTACCGACTGAGCTATAGCGGGTTTAGTCACAATAATAAGAACATCAAAGATTAAATCAATAAAGACAAAACCAACAGGAAAAGAGAGAGAACTCTTCACAAATAAGTTATTTTATCAAGAGTGCTTTAACACTTATATGCCATGACCAGGCATAATGATTGCTTGGCACAATGATTGCTTTCTACAATCATCATATCCCGATTGCTCCTTAAAAATTGCATAAAAATGCTTTTTCCTCCCTGGCTCCTCGAAAATTGCATAATATGCATATTCCTCCCACCAAAGATATACTACTGGTATCATAAGCAACATCAGGAGAAAACCTGTCTTCAAGTTGCCCACCAGGTTCAACATATGAGCCGCCTTGTGGGCAAACCAACAATGTGGTTTTTTGAACAGGTCTGACACAAATCGAGCTGCACAAGCACAGAAAAATGCTAGATGCTTGAAATTTTGAATAGAAGTGGAAGAGGGATTGCACTTTCTGTTTAGCGAAAACAAAGGCGCTGATCAGCTTCGCGGTTACCGCGAAGCTGATCTGCGTCTTTGTTTTCGCCTATGCAGATTGTTGGTTTTCCCATGAGGCGGCTCATATCACAAACTGTATTCACAGAAGGCTAGAAGTCTGATGTTTCTAAGACCCCTTTTCTCATGAAGCGGCTCATATTATATCCTACAAGAGCTAGTAAGACTTCATAGCTACATACAAGAGAAAGAACTTACCTTTGTGCAGAGTTGAAGTATTGATTCTCTAGATTGAGGTGGCTAACTATATCATCCCTCCCTACTCCCTCCCCCACTAAGATGGCTAACTATACAATCCCTTCCTATCCCCCCCCCCCCCACACACACACACACTTCTCAGCCTACCCCAACAACTATAAATTTCAGCTTTTAAAGTTTTTTCATGCCATAAGACCTTATTCTCAAGACTTTTTTTATCCATTAAGAACATTTAAGTTACTCGACTGAGTAACAAGTCTGAACATCACAAGTCATTGTAACAGGTATGTGCAAAGATTGATGCGCATGCCTGATACAGTAACTCTTGCTGTTCAGACTTGTCACTAGAGTAACTTGATTTACCAGTACTCAAGTTGGCATTACGAAAACTTGCCCATGCAATAAACAGAGATTTTTTTAGCTTTGAAATGAAAATTTTCAGCTGAAAATTTTTGATATTTTTCTTATTTTTGCTCAAAACATAGATTGTGGGTACACGTTAGGTTCTAAGGAGTACCCACAGTCTATGTTTTGCAGAAAAAATAAGAAAAAATAGGTATACCCCTGCGTACCCCAGTTTTACTATATAAAAGTGGGGTTCAAGGGGGTATACATTACACGGACATGTTTTCCTGATGGTATGTCAAAAATACTCAAAAGTGTGCTTTCAGCATATAAGACACATCAAAACAAAACAACACTGCAAATTCTGTATCTATTACTGTAGCATCTAAAGCACACATTTCACAAAATAGCAAGTACAGCAAGCAAATGTTGAAATTTGTAAAAAACAGCTGTGATTCAAATGTGATTGGTTTATTGTTTGTTGTATTTTTTTTCCTTTTGCTTGTGTGTTTTCCTCCACCTTCAATGGAACGCTACATTGCCATTAGTTACAAAATGAAATTGATATATTTTTTAATTTCAATAAAAATTTAATTTTCAAAACAATATATTCAAAATGGGTGATAAGCTTGCAACATTTGCCAGCAACACATGCAATGTACTATTCTCACGAAAAAGCTGTAACAGGGAGTACAACATAATGTACTTTAGTGACCAATCATTTTCTTCTGTTTTTGTAAAACCATTCTTGTTTTCATTTTGCATTTTTGTAGCTCAAATATGCATGCAGACCAGATTTTAATTGTATATGAAATGAAAATGTGCATTTTCTCAAAGATAAAGGAGTTCCAGATCATATTAGCACTTCACTAAGACAAATAATAATCTCCACATCTTGTACTCGGTCAAATATAGAAACATCAATGACATATGACCACTAAAACAAATGATACTGCACACCCTCTTCAACAACATTGACACTGCACACAGTAAGCTAGCAATGACCTTGACACTGCATCCACTGACCTTTAACTCCTTGATCTCCTGTCTGGCCTTGAAGCCTTTGAAACCAGCCTGTATTTTGAGCGCAGCCTGCTCGACCTCGGGGTCGTCAAGGTCAATATCAACCTCCTCCTCTTCTTCCTGCTGCTTGGCTGGAGATCTGGAAATACATGTATAATGGTGTCACCTGATGAGAACACCACCTTTGTGGTTTCCAACCAGGTCTGACACAAACTGGGCTGTGCAGCAACCGATTATAGGTAGAGGCTTGAAATTTCGTGTTTAGCAAGTAGACAAACTGAACTATCCCTGTTGCTAAAACAAAGGTACAGATAAGCTTCACCATAATTACCCCCAAGCTAATCTGCATCTTCGTTTTTGCATATAAAATAAATTTTTTGTTCTTATGATCAATTATAGCAACATCTATATAACACTGTCTGTTATAAAGTTATTGTGGATATGACATATAAAATGTTACTCTTGCGATTCTGTTGTATAGTTTTGCGTTCTTGCTTTGGTTATAACACAGAATGGACATCTAACATGGAAATTAACTTGGATCCCAAAAAGTAGTGATATAAAAAGCCTTGCCATGAGCAAACTCAGGATTTTCCCTGGTGCACAAAACTGTGCATTTTGACCCCTGTTGGCATCCATCGACACCAAAAAATGTCCAGAGAGGTGACAATGGTGTCCCAAAAAATTCTCAAATATTTCTGTTTCCTGAAATGTCCCCTAAAGTCTCAACAGCCTTGTCAAAATGTCCCTCAGACCTTGCCAGTAGTGGGACATTGGTCCCCTAAATTAAAACTCCAAGGGAAACCACTGCAAACTTCCCGAAAGTTGAAAGTAACAGGGCAAACGTGGGAAGTCAATCTTTTGCCACTCCAGACAATACAAATAAGGCATGCTGCATACTGTGCTAGTAGAGCTACCACACCCGGTATATTAGTTCTTCAGCATCTTTGTGAGTGACTCAGTATGTCAGGATTGTAATCAAATTCTAGAATAATGAGCCGCCTTGTGGGAAAACCAACAATGTTGTTTCCGAACAGGTCCAACACAAACTGGCCTGTACAGTCACAGAAGACAGCTAGAAACATGAAATTTCGTATTTAGGAAGTACAGGGACTGTACTATCCGTGTAGCGAAAACAAAGGCGCTGATCAGCTTCGCGGTTACCGCGAAGCTGATCTGCGCCTTTGTTTTCGCATATGCAAATTGTTGGTTTTCCCATGAGGTGGCTCTAATAACAGGATATAACCATGCTGTCAAAACATTTGCAAACATCATACAATCATGTAGTTAAAATTGCCTCCGACAAAACTAAATATGTGTTAATCTACAAAAGTCATATAGCATGCATAATGTTAGCAACAAAGCAGATATACAAGTATTACAGAATTAAAGCTGACATAGCAAGAAACCAAAGAGTTAGTCAACATATCATACATGAATAAACCGAATCTTTGTCCCTTGGCAAAAAGTTTTAGTAGAATGTGAAGGTATATAATTCTTTCACCCAATGACAGTTTGTTTGCTTGTTCTCTTGTTTCGTTATCTATTTCTCTTATTTTGAGACATCTCTCAAAAATTATACTAGAATGTCATTTTACAACTTATCCATTATAACATCCATTTTTTTTTTTCAAACCCATCCCTCATCTGCATTGTAGGAAGTACCCCAAATGAATTTATTATCATTGTATTTTGCTATGAAAGAGCTGGATTGGTGGCCGTGACAAAATATTGGATTGGTGGCCGTGACAAAGTACTGGGTATATAATAGCCATGGCTCTTATATGTTGCACAAACTTATTATATCTGTGACATGCACTGTCACATAATGATTGAAATTGAAATACATGTATTTCATGGCCGAGTCAGGGATTTTATTGGAAACTTTGGAAACGGGCCCTAAGGCCTTTCTTATTGTGAAAATTAGCAATGTAACCCTGAAGGTGGGAAAATTTCATAATTATTCAAAATTGATATTTTCCATTGACTAGTCAAAATGAAATTTATCATTAAAAATATCTAATAATGAAAGTTAAACATCATTTCAAACACTAGTACAGAGTTTGAATTGAACAATATTTGGAGCTGATTAAATTACTTTCAGCAGAGATTGGGATTTTTTTTCTCCGGATTGGGAAAAAAGTCACCTAAATTCCACTGGGAATGGGGCCTTATTTCGACACCTAAGACAACCGAAAAAAAAATCCCTGCAAGTAGAGCTGATACAACCTGTATCACTTTCTGCTGTTCAAAATTTTACTCCTATATTCTGATAAAGGTATAATAATTATGAGCCGTGACGTGAGAAAACCGGTCTTCAGGGGTTTCCACCAGGTCTGACACAAACCGGCCTGTACAGTCACAGAAGCAGGTTAGAAGCTTGAAATTTCGGATTTAAGAAGAAGAGGAATTGTACTATCCGTATAGCAAAAACAAAGGCGCTGATCAGCTTCGCAGTTACTGCGAAGCTGATCTGCGCCTTTGTTTTCGCATAGGCAAAAATCCGGTTTTCTCACGATGCGGCTCATATAATATCCAAGCTGGACAATACAAAGCAACCTCCACATGCTAAGCTACACATCAATTCCTGCAGGATCTTACCTCACTCCAGATTCGTCAGATTGTTTACGCCAATAAAAAGAAAAACAAAGACTGGTCAAAAGCTTAGACAGGAGATGACTGATTCGTTGGCTTTTAAATAAATGTCCATTGTTATTTGAGCCGCGAAACTGGTCTTATGGGTTTTCGACAAGGTCTGACATAAACAGGCCTGTACAGTAACAGAAGAATGCTACATGCTCAAAATTTCAGATTTAAATAGAAGAGGAATTGTACTATTGTGAAGCGAAAACAAAGCCCCTGAAAAGCTGTGCAGTTACTGCTGATCTGCATATTTGTTTTCGCATATGCAAAAAGCCGTTTTTCTCATGATGTGGCTCATTTTATTGATAAATTCATATCTTTACATCCATGGAAAACAGCTAAGTTCATGCTGGGATTATCAGTTAACCTTACCACAGTTTTCTTAGTAAGGCGAAATGTAAATGGCTTACCAGTACTCAATTCACATCTATTAACCAGTAACTGACAATTGTTCTATTCAATGGCAGGAAAAGAAGAGGTTGTAATAAGATGCTGCTGGGTTTTCGACCAACTGACATACTCCACTCTTTCTCAATAAATGAGCAGCGCTTGAAATCATGTCATTGGGGATTTCTGACCAAGTTGAGCATAAAAAACTTGCATTTTTATATCAAAATAAATTTGCAAAGGTGCATTTTGTGCTACGCCTCAAAAACAAAGCAAGGGTTTACATGGAGTGCTATGCATTTCTGTATAAACATTGTGCTTGAAAAACATACTATTTAATATACAACCAATGCGACTGAGAACAACCAACACAGATGAAACTAATATAAGGCAGTAGCAAGTAAATGCCTGTTTAACAAGTTGTTCACTGACAGGCATTTACACCCTACTATCGCTTACTAATTTCTCCTATGTTAGTGATCTTCAGTTGTGTTGGTTGTATCTGGATAACCGGTGTGGACTATGCTATATATGAGCCACGATGCGAGAAAACCAGTCTTTGGGGTTTCCGACCAGGTGCGACACAAACCGGCCTGTACAGTCATAGAAGCAGGCTAGAAGCTTGAAATTTCAGATTTAAGAAGAAGAGAAATTGTACTATCCGTGTAGTGAAAACAAAGGTGCTGATCAGCTTCGAAGTAACGAAGCTGATCTGCGCCTTTGTTTTCACATAGGCAAAAATCCGGTTTTCCTACAATGTGGCTCAAATATCTTAAGTTAAAAAGCTCCTCATTTCAGCAGTTAATTAATCTTCTATGAGCTTTGTGTTCAATTTAAGTAACAAAGGCAGACAGTATAGCTCCAGATGTAATGCCGCACAATACAGTGTCTCATCTAGGCTACTCTGTTGCTCAGTGAAATTTCATCAAAAATGAAATATAAGTTTATAATCACTCCTTAAAGTGTCCTTAAAAATGGTCATGGAATCACCCACATGATAATGATGCCTTTATGATGGGCCATTTATATCACAAATGTGTTAACCTTCCATTATCAAAAACTTACTTCATATCCTGGAACTTCTTTCTGTCCTGGTAACCATGGAAACCGGCCTGTATCTTCTCCGCAGCGTCCTCCTCCCGCATGCCGGCAACTTCCTGTTCCGCGGCATGTTTTCGGTAGTTTGTCTGGATTGTGAGAGCTGCATCCTGTTGTTCTTTTGAGCCGGCGTCTATGTCTGGAGACTACAAATACAACAGAATCATACGAGCCCTGTCAGGCTTTGGGGGTTTCCAACCAGGTTCGTCACCAATAGTCAGGTACAGTCAAAGAAGGAGGTTAAAAGCTTGAAATTTCAGATTTATAATTTTAGAAGAGGGATTGTATCTATGTGATGAAAACAGTTACTGCACAGCTGTCAGCTGATCTGCAACTTTGTTTTTGCATAAGCAAAAAAAAAAAAAGTTTTCTCATGACGATGCGGCTCATTTGTTACAGAAACCGGCCAGTATCTTAAAGAGCAGTTCTTGGTCATTGCTGAAACTTGCACTTCTCCCCGAGACATGGCCAATATGAAAGCAAACAAAAGAAGACAATACCATTTTGATAAAACCAGCAAAGATTGGGGTCAGATTTAAAATTGCGAAGGTATATAAGCTGTCCTGGACCATGTTTCAACCCGATGCACGACATTTCGTCGAAAATGTTTTGTCAAAAATGTTGTAACTTCAAAAATATTCACCGCAAAATTTTGAGATTTATTCCTTAGAAGACTAGCCTATAGGTCCACATTTTGAGCCACCAGCCACTAAGGCTAGGGTAAAGGTCTGGGCATGGGGACATTTTCGACAAATTTGAAATGTAATTTTCGAGGAAATGTCGCGGAGGCTAAAATTGAAACGCATAATAGTTTTTATTCTAAAGCATTTCCTCCTACTTTTAGCGCCCTAAAAAGGCCTTAAAAAGGCGTTAATCTCTTGGCCTTACATAATTTGTCAGTGGACTTGGAAGATCACGGTAATCTTGCTGTATATTATTGCCAAATTTAGATTTTATGTTTATATGTTGCTTTGCTATTTCAATATTTGTTATCTATGCCGATTGGATTAATACCTTGAAAGAGTCGTTGTTGTAGAATCTGTCTTCTAATCTAGCACCATGAACTGCTGGGTCATGACCGGTTTCTGAAAATAGAGGGCAGAACACCTTAACAAAAGAAGGAAGATGGCAAAAAACTATCAACTTATCTGAATCAATAAAAATCGTGGGGGTAATGCAATAGAGCGGTATCTTGATTTTTGTGATTTTTCAGGAGAGACAAAAAACTGTCTGATTTTTTTCTTATTTGATGCATGAAACTGAAACTTATGGGGATGTGGCCCTAAAGCATAAGTATTGATATGATAGTGATATACATAATCAGATTATTCAAATAAGAGAGAAAAATGCCAAAAACTGACTTACCACAGTATTGCATTCCAAACATTAAATAATTTACTATATAAAAGGTGTTGTATCTTGAGTTACCACAGTTTTGCGATCAAAAGGGCTCACAACAACTATATTTTTTATGTTGTATCTTGAGTTACATCATGTTTTCTATCAAAATTTCTGACAAATAACTTGATGCAACAGTGCTGTATCTGACTTTGAAAAGCTTTCTTCAAAAAGGGAACACTGTTTTTGTAAATAATAGTGTGCTTTAACTTAAAGAGCTACATAAACCGTCAATTTTGATATAAATTTTATTGGAATCTGTCAAAAATGAAGAAAGTTATGGCTGCTGGACTATTTTTGCATTGGATACATATATAGACAGTTTAAAAATGAAATTTAACATGTGCTTGCCCAATTTCTGGTCCTAGAAAAATCACAATATGGAAATGGCAGGCACTGAATGAGGCTAAACAAAATTTAATCATATTTTACATGTTACCCGAGGCCATCAGGCTCAAGTACATAATGAGACTAAAAGTCGGACTAGATCCAAAAGTGTACTTATGCACTTGTTTATCTCACCCATGTATTAATACACATCAAATCATGAAGACTAATCATGTATTAATGCACCTCAATACCCATGTATGAATGCACCAATATACTTAATATCCATATACTGATACACATTGGACCGTCCACGTGTACCTGTTTTCCCCATATCCCTGTCCACATGTACCCTGTCTCCCTGTTTTTACAGTAGCCCTATCTACAAACTGTACCCCTGTCTCCCTGTCATCTTTTCTACCTGTTCACTTGTTTATCTGAACACCTGTCTCACTGTTTTTCAGAATCCCTGTCAACCAATCCACCTGTCTACTCGTTTCCCGTATCACTGTCTACCCATCCACCTATCTACATTTTTTCCCATATCACTGTCTACCCATCCACCTGTCTACCTGTTTTCCCATGTCACTGTCTACCTGTTTCACATGTCCCTGGTTACCATTCCACCTGCTTAACTGTTTTCCTATATCATTGTATAGTGTCTACCCATCCACCTGTCTACCTGCTTTTTCATATCAGTGTCTACCCATCCACCTGTCTACCTGTTTTCCCATATCACTGTCTACCTATCCACCTGTCTATTGTTTTCCTGCATCAGTCTACCCATCCACCTGTCTACCTGTTTTTTCCATATCACTGTCTACCCATCCACCTGTCTACCTGTTTTCCCATATCACTGTCTACCCATCCACCTGTCTACTGTTTTCCCATATCACTGTCTACCCATCCACCTGTCTACTGTTTTCCCGTATCACTGTCTACCCATCCACCTGTCTACCTTTTAACCCATATCACTGTCTACCCCAGTACCCCTCCACCTGTCTACCTGTTTTGCCATGTCACTGTCTACCTTTTTCACATGTCCCTTTTTACCATTCCACCTGCTTACCTGTTTTCCTATATCACTGTATAGTGTATACCAATCCACCTGACTACCCGTTTTCCAATATCCCTGTCTACCCATCCACCTATCGACCTGTTTTCCCATATCCCTGTCTACCCATCCACCTATCTACTGTTTTCCAATATCCCTGTCTACCTGTTTCACATGTATCTGGTTACCATTCCACCTGCTTACATGTTTTCCTATATCATTGTATAGTGTATACCCATCTACCTGTTTGCAAATCCTTGTCTACCCATCCATCTGTCTACCTATTTTCCCATATCCCTGTTTACCCATACACCTGTCTACCTTTTTTCCCATTTCCATGTCCACATGTCTACCCATTTGATCATATTCCTGTCTACCCATACACCTGTCTACCTATTTTCCCTTTTCCCTATCCACGTCTACCCATTTTCTAATATTCCTGTCTACCTATCCACCTGTCTTCCTGTTTCCCTCTATCCCTGTTCACCTACCTATTTTCCCATATTCCTATCCACATGTCTACCCATTTTCTCATATTCCTGTCTACCCATCCACCTGTCTACCTGTTTTGACATGTCCATAGCTACCCATCCACCTGTCATCCTGTTTACCCATATCCCTGGCTACCTATTCACCTGTCTACCTGCTTTCCCATATCCCTGTGCATGTTTTCTCAATGTCCATCTGTTCACCTGTTTCCCATGTTCCTGTCTACCTATCCACCAGTCCAGCTGTTTTTCCCGTCCATGTCTACATGTATCCCCATGTCCCTGCCTACATATCAACCTGTGTCTATCTGTTTTCCGAATGTCAATGTCAACCTGTTCATCTGTCTAGCTGTTTTCCCCTTGTCCATGTCTACCTGTATCCCCATGTTCCTGCCTACATGTCCACCTGTCTATCTGTTTTCGGCATGTCAGTGTCAAACTGTTCATCTGTCTAGCTGTTTCCCACTAGCCCTGTCTACTTGTTCACCAGTCTACCTTTTTTTCCATAGCATTGTCTCCCTGTTTCCCATACCCCTGTCTACCTGTCCACCCGTTTCATATCCTTGTCTGCCCATCAACTTGTCTACCTGATTTCCAATGTCTATGGCTACCCCCAACCTGTCAGTCTGTGTTCCCATATCCTTTTCTACCTGTCCACCTGTCATTTTGCTTTCCAGTACCACTGACTTCCATTCTGTCTGCCTCCCTGTCCACCTGTCTCCCTGTTTTCCAGTAGCCCTGTCTACCGGTCTACTTGTCCACCTGTCTACTATTACACCAGTTCCTGTTTACCCATATCTTCCTACCTATACACGTCTTCTTGATCCTTGGTTTTTTTTTTCAATATCACTATCTGTTTTCCACATGTCTAGAACCCCTATCTCCCTGTCATCTTTTCTACCTGCCCACTTGTTTTGTTCCTGTCAACCCATGCTGTAGTACCCCTGTCCACTTGTTTAGTTCCCATATCCCTGCCTACATGTCACCCTGTTTACCTTTCTCCCTGTTTTCCAATAGCCCTATCCACTTGTGCTTCAGTACTCCTGTCTTCATGCCATCTTTTCTACCTGTCCAGTTGCATACTTGTTTCAGTGTTTTATGGTATCCTTGTTCACCTGTATTCCCATGGCCCTTGCTACATCTCAGGTGATCTCCCCATGCATAATATCTGCCCGTTTTATTTTTCTAGTACTCCTGTCTTTTTGTCTTGTCTATCTGTACACCTGTGTATATGTACACCAGTCCTGTCTCCAGTTTTTAATATCCCTTTCTACTTATCTACCTGTAGAAGCCTCCATGGCGCAGTTGTAATGCCACTCGCCTTGTAATTCAGGGTTTGCATACTTTATCCCGGGCTTCTCGAATCTGTCGGATGAGACTATTATCCGAGGTCCCATCTTCATACGACCTTAGGTGAACAACAAATCAATCAATCAGCTAACTAACCTATCTGCCTGTTCCCCTCTTTTCAGTCTTCATGTCCACTGATCTTTTTGTATATCTCAAGTGGCACAGGAAATATATAGTTTCCTTACCAGGGGTTTGGAGGATCTTGGTATAAGGGCCATTATTTACAGGGATCTGGGGAGCACACAAAAAATCCCATTTCCTCCTGGAGTTGAAAGCTCTTACACTGATCCATACCACTCCAGCATTCTTGATTGGGTCTAAAATTGTAATTGTGCCAATCTCTGTACGATGTCTACATAAAATATACTATCCATAACTATGCCTAACACTGACGCAAACAAAGATACATGTACTTTTGATATTAAGTAGCTTATGAGGGGTCATGAGCTCTTGATACTACTAAAAGTTTGATTGGGATCACTTAAATTCATTTTTATGCCAGAGGGTCTACAACTATCCATAACTGATATATTTTCAAAACTGGGGCCCTATCGTGTTTTGGGAATCTGTGGGGAAGGGCCATTTATTTTCAGGGATCTAGGGAGCAAGCAAAAACTTCCATCTCATTCCGGAGTTGGAAGCTCTTAGACTGAGTCATACCACTCCAGCATTCTTGATTGGTTCATAGACTGTAAGTACACCCATCTTTACATGATTTTTACTGAAATTAAACTGTTCAGAACTGTCCCAATAAGCATAATACTGGAGCAAACAAAGATACAACCTTAAATTCTTTTGATATTAAGATAGAATTAGCTTCAAGATTGTTGTATATTGAGATACAACTCAGAAATTTTATGTGATTTTTGAGATTCTCAGTGCAACATTACTGTTAAGTCAAGATACAGCAGTTTTGCATTCAATAGTTTTTATGATCTAACAGAAAATTCAATGAAACACTGTTGTAAGTTAAGAAACAACAGTTTTGCATCCACATATTTTGCATCGCCTAGTCAAATATTTAATGCAAGACTGTTGTAAGTCAAGTTACAACAGTGTTGCACTTAACTTCTTTATTGTTTTAGCACAGTTTTGGATGCAACAATGTTGCAAGTCAAGATACAACAGTATTGCATTCAAAAATATGGGCCGCTGAGATACAACATTTTTTCAATGTCTAATATCATAAAAACTATTTAAGCGATGGTTATAAGGGTTTGTCAGTATCTGCATTATAGAATATGGCTTCCAGTTTTGCAAAAAAGCTATTTTCTAAAAAATGTGAGTTACCGCAGTTTTGCATTCACCCCACGAAATGTTCTTGATTTTTTCATTCTTGGTCATTGTGTGTGTAAGGCTCCATGTGAAAATACTTGACTTTCAGAGTTTCATACCAGATCCAACGTATACCCAAGATAGCAACTAGCTAAGGTCAAAACCCGAAATAACAATGCATATTGACTACTGTGACATATCTTAATCAGTTTAGAGATATTCTTATTGCTGCTGCTATTATCTTTTGCCGGGAATACAAATCTTAGCCTTTCTTATACTTCATGAGCTTGCATGTTTTACCGATACATTCTGGCAGTAGAAAACAGCGAAAGTTTAGCTTCATCTTCTGAGAGCAGTCTCATTAACAGATCTTTTTATGGAAGACAAGAAAAATGCCAATAATTATGGTCTACTTCATAGCAGCCTAGGGAAATACTTGGCAACTCAAATTTTCTTTATTTCTGCTGGTCTCTGAGAAAGGAAGCCTTCCTTTTGGAGGTTTTCTGTTGCGACAAAGCCGAATACATGGTAGGTGTCCTCAATTCTCATTAAACAATGGCTCTTTGCTGACTGCACATCCATTTCTCACTGTGGTGTGAACATACAGCATAAGGTTACCCAGGATGCGATACTGATAGTTTTTCTCCTGAGACTTTGTTTAGTGCAAATTGAGCCGCCGCATGGGAAAATCAACAATCCGCATAGGCGAAAACAAAGACGCAGTAACTGCGAAGCTGATCAGCGCCTTTGTTTTCGCTACACAGATAGTACAATTCCTCTACTTTCTGAATCCAAAATTTCCAGCCTCTATCCATCTTCTACGACTGTACAGCCCGATTTGTGTCGGACCTGGTCGGAGCCCAAATTGTCAGTGGTTCAATTGATTTCTCGCCATTATTACATTCTGTAAGGACTCTATCACTACAGTTTATGGTGCCTGAGAACTACTGAATGCTAATGCCACAATTAACTCATTTTTGACAAATGGATTTGCCCATCCCTATCATTTGGGCGATTCCACTTCGAGTTTTTGGGGCTCCAGGAGCTATTCTAATATTTTATGTTATTTTTCAATGAAAATCCTGTAAGCAAACAGAATAGCCCCAGATGAGACGCCGCGTTCTGCGGCGTCACATCTGGGGCTATGCTGTTTGCCTATGTCCCACAAAAAGGATGCCAGGCTTAAATAAGTTAATGAATGAGCTAGCAGGCAAAAAGATCAGAATCTTTATTTGGCATTTTCACTATCTATAGATATTTTAGGAAGCCAAGATCATTTTCGACATTATTTATTCATTTAGATCTAGCATTAATAAGCCTTAAAGGTTTAATTTTTGATTAGCCAACCAAGGTCAACGCATATTTTGAGTCCAAAAATGGACTATACAGGTATCTTCTGACTTTTAATTTCTTCAACACTTAAATGCTGTCCAAACTGGAGTAAATGTTAAATGAACACTGGAACAGACCGAAGTGGAGTTTAATGTCAAACCGTCCGCTTGTTGACTCACAAATTCAAATTCTCACTGAAAAAGTTTAATAGACTGCACTTTAGTACTCAGTCGCCAATTCAAGATCTCACTCATAATTTGAAAGTACATGTATTATTTTCGGGTATAAAAGCCACACGTAAATTGGCGGATTTCCCATAGACGTAGTATTTCTACATAATTGAACAAACATAACATGTTGTTTGGCTCAGCATCATCTGTTAGTAACCACATTAATTATTGAAGAAGCACTGGTTCTGTAATGACGTTAGTTTAGCTGACAATATAAACCAGACAATAAATGTGGATTATTAGCCAGTGTAACAAATCCCAGAAGAGCACTGTGCACTAGCAACTTAGTCTGGCTTCTTTTTTTTTTTTTTCTTGTGGATTAATGTCCCGGTCAGAAGTTTCTCATGCATAACCAGATAAGCCACCAACACTTCCTGGATATTAACATTACTATGGCGAGATATTGTGTTTTGCTCAAGGATGCTTGGTTGATGAGTGGTCAGGCAGCAGGACATCCCTATTACTAGATGAACACTCTATCACAAGACCACCAAACTGCTCCCAAGATCTAACAAAAATAGATTAACTTTCAATAATCTATATTCTAACACGACGTTATCGTCTTTCCCATTGAACCTAATGGAAATGTCAGTCACCGTTTGCAAATTAACAATAATTCACTGTAAAAAGAATAACGAGCGTAAGTTGGCGTTTTAGTGACGTCGCACATAAACATTCATATTCGCCACTGGACCATTTTAAAATGTAAGCATTTATTTATTAGTTGTGTTAGAATCGAAATAATTCTACTTTACGGTTAATTATCTTTGATTAACGCGTGATGTTTTCGGGCAGATGCGATATATAATTCACAACGGCGCAGACGTCGTGAATTAATACATGTACATTGCAATCTGCCCTCCAACATACCGCGTTAATCACGAAAATTCACCGTAAAGTAAAATTATTTCTTAAAAAATAATAAAATCTCTATACAATGTATTTCAGGAGGATCAAGTATTTAGCATGAATGCCAGTCTCCCTTACGGTCTTCTAGTGAACACAGACATTATTATCAAGCTATTATTCAGACTTTTCATACCTTTACATTAGACATGCCATGTAAGTGATGCAGTATGTTTTTGGAGACAAGAAGCCAGTGCTTGTCTTATAATGCTGTGCACCAAGCAAAGTAGCCACTGGCCCCATTTTAAACATCTTTGGTATGATGTTGCCCGGGATCAAACCTACGACCCCCCCCCCCCCTCTTTCTGGTCAACCTACTTATTATTATAAGACAGTTTCCTGAAGGACTCTTCGTTTATTACGAGAGTCCCTGACATGGTTTTTTTTTTATTTCTTTTCTTGTTCTTTTTTTTTTCTTTTAGTCAGGGACTGCCTTTAGGGAGATCAAAAGAGAAGAGGTATTTGATTTAATCCCTGATTCACTAAAGTTGGAACAGGAAATGCACACTAGTGTGACATCCTCAGTATCCTTGACATTAACAGGCATACTCTTTTATAAACTAACAAGAACGCCGCGGAGGTCGATATCGCACCTGCATCGGGCAAAATAACTTAAAACGTGAAATATAGGTCGAGGGCACCGGGTTAAGGTGTGTTCTGAAAGGGTATGTGAAGGACATTTACTATGCAAGCTTTCACACTCTCAGCTATCACTGATGCAGAAAAATACAAACTTCAACATAAAAATTAACAAAGTCAATGGACCGTGAAATATAGGTCAAGGTCAGCAGATCAAGGTGTGTGCTTGAAGGGTATGTCAAGGACAGTTACTATGCAAGCTTTCACACTCCCAGCTATCACTGATGCAGAGAAACCCAAACATTGACGTAAAAATTAACAAAGCTAATGGACTGTGAAATATAGGTCAAGGTCAGCGGATCAAGGTGCGTGCTTGAAGGGTATGTCAAGGACAATTACTATGCAAGGTTTCACGCTTGCAGCTATTACTGATGCAGAGAAAACCAAACTTCGACGTAAAAATTAACAAAGTCAATGGACCAGGAATATAGGTCAAGGTCAGTGGGTCAAGGTGCGTGCTTGAATGGTATGTCAAGGACAATTACTATGCAAGGTTTCACCCTCGCAGCTATCACTGATGTCGAGAAAACCAAACTTCGACGTAAAAAAATTAAAGTCAGTAGACCGTGAAATATAGGTCAAGGTCAGCGGGTCAAGGGGCGTGCTTGAAGGGTATGTCAAGGACAATTACTATGAAAGGTTTGAGACTCGCAGCTATCACTGATGTTGAGAAAACCAAACTTCGACGTAACAATTTTCAAAGTCAGTGGACCGTGAAATATAGGTCAAGGGTACTGGGTCAAGGTGCGTGCTTAAAGGGTATGTCAAGGACAATTACTATGCAAGGTTTCAGACTCGCAGCTATCACTGATGTCGAGAAAACTAAACTTCGACGTAAATGTTGACGGACGGACGGAAATTTGAACTCCTATATCGCACCCTGCTATAAGCAGGTGCGATAAAAAACCAGAAGACCAATGGTCCTGTAAATGCTCACCTGAGATCTGAGATATATACGAACAAATTTGTTTGACTAATGTTCATGTATATAGCCACAGGGCAGGGTCAGAATAACCCCTGGGGTCAATTTCTTTTTCAAAATCATAAATATTCTGTCCATTTGCCCATTTCCTGAAGATTTTCCCTTCAATGACAATTTAACAGCTTTCTGCATTATGTGACCTAAGTTGATCTTGCCTTAAAATTTGTCAAGGTCATCACAGTGTCATGACTTATAAAAACGTAGTACTCTAGTCCCAATTGCTAAATGTCTAGTTTCATTGCAATAGGTTTAGGCAGTTCCGGAGAAGATTTTAGAAGGGTTCTACCTTGTATGGGCATGGCGGCCAATTTGGTCATGTGACCTGGGTTTATTATATAATATAGTAACATTGGTTCCCACTTCCTTAAATCCTTCATGTAAAATTTGGCTTTGATTGGCCAAGTGGTTTCAGAGAAGAAGATCTTGGAATATTTTTGTAATATACATGTATACAGCCCCGGGTGGGGGGCAGACTCACCCCTGGAGTCCAAATCGATGTTTTCAGACTCATAAATCTTAAGTCCATTTGCCCATTTTCTGCAAGTTTTCACCTTCAAATGACATTTTAGCAGTTTTCCCCAATTCCACTATGTGGACCTTGCGCAAAATAGGTCATGGTCATCCCAGGGTCATAATTTATAAACACATTGAAGTACTCTGGTCACTGATGCTACATGCCAAGTTTCGTTGAAATCGGTCCACCAGTTCTGGAGAAGAAGATTTTTAAGGTGTTTTATTATATATGGGCACGGCGGCCATCTTGTCATGTGACCTGGATTATTTATAATCACATTGGTTCTTCCTTCCTGTAGATGCTTCATGTAAAATTTGGCTTTGATTGGCCAAGCGGAGACGAATTAGATATTGGAATATTTTTGCAATATACATGTATATTGCCCCGGGGTGGGGGCAGACTGACCCCTGGGGTCCAAATGTTTTCAGAATCATAAATCTTCAGTCCATTTGCCCATTTCCTGCAAGTTATTCCCTCCAAATGACATTTGAACTGTTTTCCCCATTCAAATGCATGGGTGACCTATGTTGATCTTGCCGTAAAATAGGTCAAGGTCATCACAGGGTCATGATTTATAAACACATTGTAGTACTTTCGTCCCAATGCTTCATGCCAAGTTTTGTTGAAATCGGTCAAGTGGTTTCAGAGAAGAATATTATTGAAGGGTTTTTACCATATTGGGCATGGTGGCCATTTTAGTCATGTGACCTGGATTATTTATAAACACATTATTTCCCCCTTCCTACAGATGCTTCATGTAAAATTTGGCTTTGATTGGACAAGGGGTTTCAGAGAAGATCTTTGAAATTGTGGACGACGATGGACGAGGTCTTAGGACGGACACTGGATCATGGCCATCTTATAAGCTCACCTTTTCAGCCTAACAGCTCAGGTGAGCTAATAAAGAAGAACAGACAAATTAAGAAAATTTAACAATGGTTCAAAATCTCACCTTTGTATGCATTGGACCTTTCTTTGCTTCTTGAAGAACAGGATTGAAAAAGTGAAAGTCTGTTACCCATTTTCCCTAACCTTCTGTAGACCAAGGATGTGCTAAGTCTTGATGTACGAAAGTTGTTATTAAAAAATCATGGAATCCGATTTTAAAACTTGTCTACCACAAAACAGCTGCTGTAGTGTCTTTGAAAGAACAGACTGAATGACCGAGTTGCTCCTAAGAATACATTTTAGCACATTTAACACCAAGTTCAGATCATTTCCACTGAGCTGTGATGCCAGAACACTGGTCTTCAGGGTTTCCAACAAGGTCTGAAACAGACCAGCTTGTAAAGTCACAGAAAAAGGCTACAAGCTTGAAATTTCAGATTTATGAAGAAGAGGGAATGTACTAACCGTGTAGCAAAATCAAAGGCACTGATCAGCTGTGCACTGCACAGCTGATCTGCGCCTTTGTTTTAACATATGCAAAAATCTGGTCTTCTTATAATGCGGCTCATTTCAGAGGTTCATGTATGGGCTGCGCTACAAGTAAACCAAGGACCATACCTGAAGAATAAAGTGGACTTAGTGGTACCCTTTTTAGCTTGCAAAGATGATCAGAAACATAAAAGACATGTTTTTCTTGATACATCTAAACATAAACTTCGGTCCAATCACTTTTACATATACATATTTTCCGATCAATGTCTATTTTCTGTTCTGAATTTTCACATCACTGATCATAAGAATGATAGAGAAAGTAGATTATATCAATTCAGGAACAATCATCAATATTTTCCAGAAAAAAAAAGTTATTCCCCGCATCAATCCTATTCCTGGGTGATAACCACAATATAACATTAAGCTTTCATGGAAAATATGTAGAAGTTATCCTCCATCATGAACTTAAGGCCAATACCCACATCCTGCTCTCTTAATGATGCTTTATTCAGAAATAATTGATAATTCAAACATTAGTTCCACTACTATGTTGACACTGTAGCCTCCTCACGAGAAACCATTTTTTTTTGACAATATGTATTTATGACAAAGGCACAGATCAAAAGCATAGACTGCATTCATTGCCAAATAGTTGGGGTTTTTTTACGTTCGAAATGTCAAAACTGTATCTGACTGTACGGGCTGGTCTAAATGTACATGTATCCTGGTCCAAAACACGGAAAGTGTTTTTATCATGCAAAGCTCAGTTCATGACTCAGGAACTTCAATACTGAAAGCTTTCTATTCTTGTACAACAATAAATTATTAAACATGTCATAAAAACAGGTCTTTATTCCGCTACAGTTATGATGCTGAAAGGTCCATTGAGTATACTAGTCAAATAATGCAAAGATCAATCCATTAAATTTGAGCCTGTGTGTGAAAAAACCAACAATTTGTGTTTCCGACCAGGTCTGACACAAACCAGGCTGTACAGTCACAAATGCAGGCTAGAAACTTGTAATTTTGGATTAAAGAAGAAGAAGGACAGGTACTATCCATGCAGCGAAAACAAAGGCGCTGATCAGCTGTGCAGTAACTGCACAGCTGATCTGCAGCTTTGTTTTCGCCTATGCAAATTGTTGGTTTTCTCATGCGGTGGCTCATTTATAAAGGCCAGCAATCATGACTGACCAAGAACCTACACTATCATTGACAAATCTATCAATGAAACCAAAATGGGAAATAGGAAACACTTAAGTCTCTGTCGCACACACACAAGTTGGAGCTACAAGAAAAGCTCTGCCCACTTTTTTGGTGAACTTGTAGCACATCCTAGAGAACCCGCCATATGTCTGTGGTTGTTGTGCACAACTCTTCTTTAATCGCCATAATTTGTAACTTGTCAAAAAAGGCTATGAGAATTTTAAACTGATAACATTCTTGTAGCAACTCACCATCTAAAAGTGGGCGAAGCATAAGTCTCATAGCTTATTGTACACTAAAAACACATAGTAATGCCATGTGATGTTCCTAAGAGTATCCATGATTAGTATCATATAAGTGTCGTGTAGAACTGGTAGGACATTTCTGACTAAAACTTTCAAATTCTTAACACAACTCGTGGAAACTTGTGCAAGAAGCAGCGAGTTACAATTAGTGTTGACTGGTAGCTTCAAATCATGAGTGTGTGTCAGGCTCTAAACTTTTCCAACAAAACTCGTGGCAAGCGGTGATTTGTAACTCATACCAATTTGTGTGAAGGCCCTTAAAACATCAAATGAGAAATATCCACTGGGCAATTTCCCGAAAACTGATTGCTCAAGCGGTTTCTGAATTTCTAAAAACAGTTTAATTGGTACTTGTATCTTGGTTTGCATAAACTCAACTTTTCTGATGCCCCCTCTCATTTGATGGGCACATCTGCGGTTAAAGACTGAGGTTATTTGAGGCAGCAAATAGTCTTTGGTACTGAAAAAAAATACAACTTGTCTCTAAAGGTCAATTCTAGAGAAATCCATACTATGCCATCTTGGGAGTTTAGTTTGTCACCTTCTAATCAATAATAATTATCAGCAATGACGGAGATCACAAGGAAGGTGTTCGACAAGACGCCAAAATAAACAATGATAATGTTTACTTACGAGAACAGCTACATATATGTCCCATGGTAGTTTAGTTTAAGAGAAAATTTGGCACAGCCTATTCCATCATCTTATTGATACAAATTCACAATAGGTCAGCTTATCTGTTAATAAGGCTTGCTCACTACTCCCTCATTACACTGAAATAACAACTTAACTATTTCAGTAAATCGAGTTTTTCTGTGAATCCATCACTGCCGTGTGCCTATACCATCACAATAGGATGTAACAACTCCATTCTAAGCCATTCATGGTATATGTCGCAAAGTGAGATTAAGACAAATGAGACACATCATTAGAAAATCGGCTTTTTGCATATGCCGAAACAATCCACATGGGATCAGTACATTTATGATTCTGGTATAGAATTTAAAGAGTTAAGCCAACTTCTATTGCTATATAGTACGATCTGGATCAGACAGGGTCATAAACCCCCAAGACAAGTTTCATCATGATATGGCACATATATTAATGCATATCATCCATTCAAGAGCAGACTTGCCAGAATCTTTGCACAGTTATCATTGCAATAAATATCATAATCACATAAACAGTTTCTAGCTCTAAGTCTGTCTTACAACTGAAATTCATCTCAATTTTCTTAATTCTCCTCAGCTTCCTTACAATTTCCCATAAATGTTAACGTTCTCTGAAGCCATATTGATCATTAAACAACCAACTATATGGTATCCATTAACTTATGCTACAAATCAGTAAGAACGAAGGTTAGAGTAACTTAAACCACAGAAACAGTAAATGGCTAAAAGTTTTTTCACGCCAAAAAGTAGTGATGGATGGGTTGTCACTAAATATGGGATTTTGACAAAGAACACCATCAGAAACATAGAAAAACAAATCTATATCTCTTCAAGACCAAGAAAAGGAGGTCAATGCTTAAAAGTTATGCTGATGTAGAACAGTAAGTTAACCCATATTTGACGAATGGATTCTCCCATCATTATCAATTGGATGAGTCCAATTCCATTTTAGGGGCGTAAGGAGTGAATTGCAATTTTCATACAAATTTTTGATGAAAATTCTCTTAGCAAACAGAATAGCCACAGATGGGACGCCGCGTTCTGCGGCGTCACATCTGTGGCTATACTGTTTGCCTATGTCCCATAAAAAGGACGCCAGGCTTAAATGAATTAATTTGCAATGGAATAATTTCTACCAGTCACTTTTGGTCCTTTAATTTGTGGATGGGCCCCTGAATTTCAAGAGAATGCACAAAGCCCAAGTTTTACCCACTTTATTTGTAGCATCTCTGTCGAAGTTGCGTAAGGATTTTGGCATAAAACCTTTAGTATTGAAGCTATTCAGGAAAGACAGAAATTAATTCCCAACTGAAATACTTTGTGCAGCAACCATATGAAACGAAACTGATTTACCTGATATGGAAGAACAGATAAGCTTTTAACTCTTTACATTCTGATTATTATTCTTGCTTTTTCAATGTCTTCAACATGTATTTATATTTCTTCAAAATGTAGTTTTCCCATAGAATCTTCATGAATTTCAGTGTCCAAGCTTGTATCCAAATTATATGTCATTGGGCTTGCCTTGGTCAAAGTTATTCTCAAGGTTATCAGAGGACAGAAATGGCAGGCAAAGAGATAAAACAGAAAGATTTCATGGTAACTAATGCTCAAGTTTTGTCCATCCTCAAAAGCTACACACATTCTTTGTCAGCAAACATTAGAAGCAAAATGCAAGCCACTTTCAACAGGTACCAAATAACCTTTGAGAAAAAATAAGCAATAATACACAATTAGGGCTTTAGGTTTCGAAATATACACCTTAACTGATCTTTCTGCGGATGTAAGACAATCATCATAAACGGCTTATTACCAATCAATGTCATTTTCAATTGCCTTGGTTCTGCCGCGTAATCAATTTTACTGCATGTCAAAGACAGTATTCCTGAATGAGAGGAAATGAAAGTATTTTGTATCTTTCATTTGCAGACTGTTTTAAATTATTAATGTTGCTCTGAAGGATACAATCTTCAGTTATTAGTGCCTGAAATCAGTTATGGCTCAGGTCAGATTGACCTAAATAGATTTAAAGCTCAGATTGAAGCTACATGTTATAAAATGTCAACCAATACCAAATTAATTCAGCAAACGCTTTTTATGATTTCAAACCAGGTTACATTTCTCGGTTTAATTAGAATGACAACCAGATTCATAATGCAAACAACCGGATGTCGTAGCTCTGTCCGCAGCATGTCCGATTTCTATTGAGACAGATCTGAACTCAATCATCACATCAGGCACATGTCTGTGTGGCTTCCCAGCAGGCACATGACATGACGTCAAAATGACGTCAAAATGACGTCAGATCGCCAAAGCGACGTCACGACGTTGCTACGTTGCATCGACGTTGATATGACGTCATTTTGACGTCATGTGCCTGCTGGGATGTCTGTGTGGCTTATGTCACAAGCAGAACAGGCAGTTCAGTCCTGGACCTCTCTGAAAGTGTGATTAGAATAACTAATTCCAACCCTCCTCAGCTGCGTTACAATGTAACTCAAACAAACAAATAATGTGAAACTATACTCTCTCGTCAAGCTACTGTTAATACTTCTGAAGCTGACAGATGAGCCTGTGCATGAGAAAACCAACAATTTGGGTTTCCGACCAGGTCTGACACAAACCAGGCTGCACAGTCACAGAAGCAGGCTAGAAGCTTGAAATTTCGGATTTAAGAAGAAGAGGAAGTGTACTATCCGTGTAGCGAAAACAAAGGCGCTGATCAGCTTCGCGGTCACCGCGAAGCTGATCTGCGTCTTTGTTTTCGCCTATGCAAATTGTTGGTTTTCTCATGCACAGGCTCAGATATAAACAGATGAAGTTACTATCATGTATAATTTATCTGAATGAAGTTGAGGGTACACTAAACTGCTTCAAAAGCAGATCATTCTTTCATAATACATGGTGTATACATAATTTATCAGGGCAGAGATGGCAAAGATTTAAGGAGAGCATTAACATATTGCCGGGCAAAAATAAAACAAAACCAGAGGACCAATGGTCCTGTAAACGCTCACCTGAGATCTGCTGCATATACATGTACCAAAAAACATGTTTTAATATAATGGTATTTAACCCCAGTGTAAGGGCAGATGAAGCCCTAGGGCCATTTTCTTTTTTCAGAATAATCAATATTCTGTCCATTTGCCAATTTCCTGCTGGCTTTTCCCTTCAATTGACATTTTAACAGTTTTCCCCATTCAAATTCATGGGCAACCCATGTTGACCTTGCCATAAACTGGGTCTAGGCTGTCACAGGTCATGATTTAAATATACATTGTAGTACTTTAGCCATCGATGCTTCACTCCAAAGTTCATGGAAATTTGTCAAATGGTCGGAGAAAAAGATTTATATGGGCATGGCGGCCATCTTGGTAATGTGACCTAGATTATTAATAAACACATTGGTTCCCCCATCCTATAGATGCTTCACATAAAATTTGGCTTTAATTGGCCAAGTGGTTTCAGAGGAGAAGAAGTTTGAATATTATGGTATTATACATGTATATTGGCCCAGGGTGGGGGCATATGAGCCCTTGGGTCCATTTTTTTTTTTCAGAATCATTAATATTTAATCCTTCTGCCCATTTCCTGCATGATTTTCACCTCAAATGACTTTTTAAAAGTTTTCCCCATTCAAATGCATTGGCAACCTATGTTGACCTTGTCGTAAAATAGGTCAAGGTCACCACAGTGTCATGATTTATATATACATTGTAGTGCTTGAGCCATATATACTTCATGCCAAGTTTTGTTGAAATCGGTCCACCGGTTCTGGAGAAGAAGATTTTTGAAGGTTTTCTACCATTATTGGCATGGCGGCCATCTTGGTAATGATAACTAGATTATTTATACACATATTGATTCCCCAATTCTATAGACGCTTTACATAAAATTTGGCTTTGATTTGCCTAGCGGTTTCAGAGGAGAAGATATT
Source organism: Rugalucina vietnamica (assembly GCA_964017185.1). Lineage (NCBI taxonomy): Eukaryota > Metazoa > Mollusca > Bivalvia > Lucinida > Lucinidae > Rugalucina > Rugalucina vietnamica. The sequence continues at coordinate 38,909,184 of OZ024880.1, read as the reverse complement.
TGAATATTATGGTAATTTACATGTATAATGCCCCGGGGTGGGGGAAGATGGGCCCCTAGGGTCCATTTTTTTCAGAATCATTAATATTCAGTCCTACTGCCCATTTCCTGTAAGACTTTCACTTTATATGACATTTTTAAAGTTCTCCCCATTCAAATGCATTGGTGACCTATGTTGACCTTGCTGTAAAAAAGGTCAAGGTCATCACAGGGTCATGATTTATATATACATTGTAGTGCTTGAGCCATAGATGCTTCATGTCAAGTTTCGTTGAAATTGATCCACCGGTTCTGGAGAAGAAGATTTTTTAAGGGTTTTTACCATATATGGGCATGGCGGCCATCTTGGTCATGTGACCTGGATTTCTTATATACACATTGGTTCCCCCTTCCTATTGATGGTTCACATAAAATCTGGCTTTGATTGGCCAAGCGGTTTCAGAGGAGATGATGTTTGATTATGATGGTAATGTACAGGTATATTGCCCCGGGGTGGGGGCAGATGAGCCCCTGGGGTCAAAATTTTTCAGAATAATCAATATTCAGTCCTACTGCCCATTTCCTGCAAGATTTTCACTTTAAATGACATTTTAAAATTTTTCCCCATTCAAATGCATTGGAGACCTATGTTGACCTTGCCGTAAAGAAGGTCAAGGTCATCACAGGGTCACAATTTATATATACATTATAGTGCTTGAGCCATCGATGCTTCACGCCAAGTTTTGTTGAAATCGGTCCATCGGTTCTGGAGAAGAAGATTTTTGAAGGGTTTTTACCATATATGGGCATGGCGGCCATCTTGGTCATGTGACCTGGATTTCTTATTTACACATTGGTTCCCCCTTCCTATTGATGCTTCACATAAAATTTGGCTTTGATTGGCCAAGCGGTTTCAGAGGAGATGATGTTTGAATATTATGGTAATGTACAGGTATATTGCCCCGGGGTGGGGGCAGATGAGCCCCTGGGGTCAAAATTTTTCAGAATCATCAATATTCAGTCCTACTGCCCATTTCCTGCAAGATTTTCACTTTAAATGACATTTTAAAATTTTTCCCCATTCAAATGCATTGGAGACCTATGTTGACCTTGCCGTAAAGAAGGTCAAGGTCATCACAGGGTCACAATTTATATATACATTATAGTGCTTGAGCCATCGATGCTTCACGCCAAGTTTTGTTGAAATCGGTCCATCGGTTCTGGAGAAGAAGATTTTTGAAGGGTTTTTACCATATATGGGCATGGCGGCCATCTTGGTCATGTGACCTGGATTTCTTATTTACACATTGGTTCCCCCTTCCTATTGATGCTTCACATAAAATTTGGCTTTGATTGGCCAAGCGGTTTCAGAGGAGATGATGTTTGAATATTATGGTAATGTACAGGTATATTGCCCCGGGGTGGGGGCAGATGAGCCCCTGGGGTCAAATTTTTTTCAGAATCATCAATATTCAGTCCTACTGCCCATTTCCTGCAAGATTTTCACTTTAAATGACATTTTAAAATTTTTCCCCATTCAAATGCATTGGCGACCTATGTTGACCTTGCCGTAAAAAAGGTCAAGGTCATCACAGGGTCACGATTTATATACACATTGTAGTGCTTGAGCCATCGATGCTTCATGCCAAGTTTCGTTGAAATCGGTCCACTGGTTCTGGAGAAGAAGATTTTTGAAGGGTTTTTACCATATATGGGCATGGCGGCCATCTTGGTCATGTGACCTGAATTTCTTATATACACATTGATTCCCCCTTCCTATAGATGCTTCACATAAAATTTGGCTTTGATTGGCCCAGCGGTTTCAGAGAAGAAGATCTTTGAAAATGGTGGACGACGGACGGACGGACGACGGACGGACGGACGGACGACGGAGCATGGGTATACTATAAGCTCACCTTGTGAGCCTGATGGCTCAGGTGAGCTAATAAAAATACACCTGGACCTCTTTATAACAGATTTGTTACAACACCGTTTTGGAATCAGGGTCAAAGTCAAAATTTATTTCAAATTGGGTATTTTAAACATATAACATAACATTAGCTATGAATAGCTATATACCAACTACACATTCAAGGCAGTGTCTGGCCGTCTGGGCTTGGACGTTTAGACTGGGAGTCTAGCCTTCCGGGTCTGGACTCCAGACTCCCAGTCTAAACGTCCAGGTCTGGACAGCTAGCATATACATGTAACTACAAACAGGCTGGACCCCAATTGGTCATTTTAGACCATTTTTGCTATATGAGTCTATACATTTTAATCTCATTATAACACAGATTAGATAGCCAACACTGAAATGGGCTTCGACTCCAACAATAGCGTATAGAGGTTTTGGTGTAATGGTTATCGAACTTCAACATGAACTTTGCCTAATTTTCTTATATTTAATTCAATGTTTTATTTTCAGCAGCATGGATCTTAATCGGAGTTCGTTTCATGGTTAGAAATTATTTAAATTGATTGACTGCAATCCAATACTTTAGTAATCAACTGCTGAGATTAAACCTGTACTGTCACATTCAAATGAGCAGTGTCAACATTAAAGCCCGTCTTATTGTACGGATTACGATCTTGGAATACACAAACCAGCTGATCATTGGATGTTGAAAATTTCTTACCGGGTATATAAAATTTTAATGTCTATAGCAAAAAAGTCAATGTATCTACCATAGGTTTGCTTGTCTCAAATCAACCAAAATGCACCAGACCAAAATAATGCTTTAGTATCTGTTTCTTTTTTTTTTCCAATTTGCAAGGGAGACAATACAAAACAAGATGAACATTGGACTGTATGCAGAGTTTTCTCTTAAGGCCTCATTTTGCTTTTTTAATGCAACTCCCGCTGAGTATAAAATCCTAAACTCCAAGGCAGTAAGAGAGTCTGATTATTACATATAAATAATAGGGCATATATCAATCTTCCAAGATATTACATTCTTCTGAGATGTTGTTATTATATGAGCCACCTCATGGAAAAACCAACAATGTGGTTTCCGAACAGGTCTGACACAAATCAGGCTGCACAGTCACAGAAGCATGCTAGAAGCTTGAAATTTCGGATTAAAGACGAAGAGGAAGTGTACTATCCATGTAGCTAAAACAAAGGCGCTGATCAGCTTCGTGGTTACCGCGAAGCTGATCTGGGTCTTTGTTTTCCCATGTCAGTTAAATCTTATCAGACATGTGACAAAGTTTGAAAAAAAAGGTATGTAAAATCATTCAACATTCAACACACATTCAACACATGCACAATATCTAGATATTATGATAAATGACCCTTTGCTTGAGAAAACCAACAAAGGTTTCCGACCAGGTCCAACTCAAACCAGCCTGTACAGTCACAGAAGCAGGCTAGAAGCTTGAGATTTTTGGATTCAAGAAGAAAAAGGATCATACTATCAGTGTAGCGAAAACAAAGGCAGTGATCAGCTTTGCAGTTACCGGGAAGCTGGTCTGCCCCTTTGTTTTCGCAAATGGAGATTATTGGTTTTCTGATGTGGTGGCTCAAATGTTACCATTTCTCCTTACATAACAATTTGTGTGGATCCCAACGATGCCAGAAAAAATGTCATCGCTGACAGCATTAAAATCATTTTTAAATGGTCACATCTTAAACAAAATCTTAACACTTGTATTCATTTCATTAAAATTTATTATAGGGTAAAGTAAGAATAGAGGGACAAGGAATGAATATAATGCCAGTGGAAAATATTATCAACTTGAATATTATGAAAAACTTCAAACTTCAGGGTTTACGTCATTTATTTTCCAAAATTGCTTAAAAAACCACTGAACCTTCATGGAGGTTGGTTACAAGTCTTGTAACTTCAACAAAGTCCAGAAATATGCTAAAATATAAATTTTGGATTTCCTTATGTGTACAGTTAAAATCCAAACCCAAGATAATTTTGGGCATACTTAAAATTTTGTTGCACTATTTAGGACTATTAGAATGCAAATCATGGATGACAGTATGAATTGAACTTATAAACATGGACAAAGGCTATGTTATATTGTCAGAAGAGAATTTAATACTTTTACCAAAGCCTCCTACTCAAACGCTAGCAACACATTAACAAAACGAAAGACTTTCAAACCAGACACTAGAATCAAAGTCAGTCATTGAAAAATCCTCAAAATGATACATGTAATAGGAAAAAATATGGGATTTTTTTCACAATTTAAGGATGCTCGCCAAGAATAATTCACACTCGCCGAAACAAAAAGGTGTTTTGAAGTGTGTAATTTAAGGCAAGAACTGCAGTCTGAGAATGGAGTATCGCGAAAACACATGACAATTACAATTTTTTCCAAGCGACCTTTGGAGGAATGCATTTTCCACTTGTGTCCGGTTGAAGGAAGTTATGCCACACATTGTTTTTTATAAAAGGTCAAGAGAACTTGCTTCAAGCAGGGATTTTTTAGCAATTTTGGGAAGGGGCCCTAGAGCCTTTCCGCTTGGGAAAATTAGCGACGTAAACCCTGAATTTTTTTCTGCAGATTGGGAAAAAAGTCACCTAAATTCCATTGGGAATGGGGCCTTATTTCGGCCCCTGAGACTCCCGAAAAAAATTCCCGTCAAGTAATCAAATTTCAATAAAAACACAATGGAGCATCAAAGACTGAAGCTGTGAAGAAAGATTGACTCATTTGGTTAGATGACCTCATTTTATTGACCAATCAAAATCTCTGTTACATGACACTGTAAAAAATTAAAAATGAATGAGAACAAGCTCGCTTCCCTTACTTTTTGTTTTTAACATGTTTTTCTCGTGAAAATGATTGATAATTGAGAGAAACCATCTGAAAATCACACTCGGCAGCCATGGCGAGCATGCCATGTGTCTTACTCGTCACAGCTTTTTTTCTCGCATTGCCGAGCTGGCGAGCATCTATATTTTTCGCTGTGATAAACTTACATGTTCAATATTTGCATACTTTCATAGTGGTTGAGCCCCAAAGAGTAAAAATGCCCGATCCTGCATAGCAATGTGATTATGAATGCATGACTTGTCCAGATAGCTACAACCAGCCCCATCAGCTAAATCATAAGAGTGTACCCCTCCAGAGCAGTATCCACTAAAAGAATCATGTACATGTATATGTAATTACTAATTAGCTTTAAGTACTAGTGATGGGTATATACGACACATATACAGCAAGGCTACCTTTTACAGCGATGTGTAGTTGTCTGGATATTGTTGCTAGTTAAACAATGTTAAGCTCAGTTAGTGGCTGGATGGGTGACCCAAGATGGAGCAGGGGCGACTGAGTAGTCAGCTGCTCATGGTGGTTACCATCATTTATTTACATAGCTATGCTGGCAATAAAAAGGAACGTTTCCAGTTTTGTATTTTATCACAGTTTTAGCAAACTTTCCCTTACTAAAAGCTAATTTGGACTGCAGCAGGAGTAGAGTGTAGGACTCCAGACCACACTCAGAGGTCCCGGGTTTGTTCCTAAGCAAGGCGACCTTTTGTTGTGGCCTGTAGCAAGTCACATTTCTACAGCTCCTGTGGTAATAGTCAGAAATTGATCAACTAAGTACACATGGAAAAAAAATATAATATTTCTGTCATCTATTTACCTTGTCTAACTTTCAGCAGCTGTTCAAAATATTTTGATCCAAACTCGAAGATGTCATCAGGCTGAGATCTCAGCACCTCTCGTGCCAGTCCTTCAAGGATGTTCTGAAAGCCTTTTGGAACACGGAGCTTTGTATTAGAGAATGGAACAGCCATTGTTAATGTTCAAGGGTTGTTTCAAGCTGAAATAAAAACAGCAACTCATCAAAGAAACAAATCAACACGTGAAATGCATAATAGTTTACGTTGGTTGCCTTTGGTAACGAGCAGGTGCTCGCACAGATTTTCTGTTTTCTTCAATTCTTTTCCCCTAAACATTTTAGAAACGCCTGTGTATTTTATTAAGAAAGCAGACGAAAGACTGTTTCGATTGCACAAATTGATGTGATTAAGTTTTACATGACTGACAAAGTATAATTAAAAAGAAAAAGTAAAAATTGTGTACTGTTTCAGACGATTTTCATTCGGAACCCTCGATTTTCTAAAAGGTAACTGAACGTCACGCAACGAATACATAAGTCGGTGCGTTCCTTTAGGTGGTAACTGGTCAGCTCGTACCGAGTCAACAGAATCTGAATCTGAATGGTTTACTGGTGACACGCCAAATTGACAATTCTTTACCAGCGGGGGTGCTCCAGGAGGGAAATTAGTCACGGCTCTCACAAGAGAAGCGAACTTGGACAGACAGTCATCAGACATTTCAGCAGAGGAGATCAGAGAATCAGGGAGGTCATTCCAGTCCCAGATAGTCTGTGGCAAGAAACTACTTTTGTACGCTTCTTTATTAGCTGAAGGTATCTGAAAAGCCAAAGAGTGTTGATTTCTACAACGCCTATTCTTCGGGATAAGGTCTTCTGTGGGTAATTTGGGAAAATAGCTGCTCATTCGGCTTACGAAATGTTTTCGTGGTATAAGGACCTGGTTGTTAGTTTTTTTTTTCCAACCTCGGTTTTGGAGTGGGAATCTTTTTCTGATTGCGCCTTTTCCTGATCTTTGCCTACTTGTACCTTTTTACCCCTTAGACCTTCCTCTTTTTCTTAAGAGATTCCCATTTCAGTTGACCTAAAATGCCAGTCATAATCCCGGTTTCGAAAACATAATTTCCAGTCACAAACCTTGCCATACGATTTTGGACCTTTCCCAGTTCTTCCTGGAGGCCATGAGTGTGAGGGTCCCAAACTGAGCTTCCATATTCCGAGACCGGTCGCACCAGTCCTTTATAAGCTGCTTCTTTCACATCTGGGGGACAAAAATACAAATTTCTCCTCAAGAATCCGAGAGTTCTGTTAGCCTTTGTACAAACAAACATTGGAAATATGAGTTCCATTTCAAATCATTTGTGATAGTTACATCTAGGTATTTTATGCTTTCAACGTTTTCCAGTACAGTGCCCTCTAGTGTGTAGTTAGCCTGTATCTTACTAGACTGTTTATTTGTCAGCTGCATCATGTTGCATTTGACGGGTTGAAATCTCATTTCCCATTTCCTAGCCCAACTGCCTAAACGATCAATGTCTCTCTGAAGTTTCAATGTATCCTCTTCATTCTTGATTTCATTATGATGGTAGTTGAATGACAACATACACATGTATCATCTTATAAAGCATTATCATGCGAGCATCAATCAGTCTATCTGCCAGTATTTCCAACCAAGCTCACACAACATATTGGAAACACTATCATATGAAGAGAAATTGCCAGTTACCCACCTAGCTGCTCTTCTTTGGATCATTTCAATTTTCTTAATGTTTTCTTTTGTGTGAGGAGACCAGACTGGGGATGTGTATTCGACTTGGGGCGGACTAAAGTTTTGTATGCCAGTTCTTTAACTTTTGAATTCGCTACACGGATAGTACGGATAGCTCATCTCTTGGTAAGGATCTTGGTTTTTATATCTCCCGAATTTAATCATAAGATTATGAGCACTACGGTGAATTGGCAAACGCTGTGTGATTGTCTATTCGCACACGCACACTGTTTGCATAATTTTTGTATTCTCTCTATAATTGATCATAATCGTTCAAAACAGTGACCTTTTAATAATCAGGATATGCTTAAAACAAACATATAGCCGTAAATTCGCCAAGACAATAGTCGTAAATTATCTATCGCGGTCAATTTGGTGGCCGTAATGTCACCAAGACATAGTCCACAAGTAACATATACTTGTCCAAAATTTGGGGGCTGCAAAAAAGGAAATGTTCTTCTGAAAAATGCCGATTTTTTTTCTTCGGAAAATGATTACATTCTAGAACAATGTTTCTCACAAATGTTTGTGAATATAATTTTTTTCCAGAATTCCATGCGAAGGCAATTTAACATATTACTATCTAAATAAAGTTCATATTACACGAAACATATTTTTCTGAAGTTGCAAACAAAATACATGATCACTGTCTTGCACTATACAATTTTTCCGGAATAGATGCCTGGAAAAACTAGACCAAACACTTTCAGTTCAACCCAGTCCAGCTGCAACCTTCAAATAGCGTAAAGGAACACATACGATTTGTAAATTATCTATGACTTAGTTCGAAATTCTCCAGGACGTAGCCGTAAAGGCAACTGACCGATAGCCGTAAATTCTCGCCTCCCATATATACCTTGTTAACCGGGTGTGATAATAAGAATATGATACTTCGTGTCAAAATTTGGCTTCGACTGGCAAAGAGGTTTAAGATCTTTTAAAATTGTGGATGACTGCCTATCTAATAAGCTCTCACCTATGAGCCTTTGGTGAGCTTAACTGAGAAAGGAAATGGTTGATAAGAAATGAAAGAAAACAACAACGCATCATTTTATACCAGTTTGAATGTCTGTTGTAATTATGCGCATACATGACATTGGACAATCAACAAAATTTCAACAAAATCTGGCTGCTTAGGCACAATACATAGATGCTTGAAATTTCAAATTTGCGCTGCTAAATAAGAACACCATCAATATGCATAGGTAAAATGAAAGGCACATATCAGCTGTCCAGTAACTGCACAGCTGATCAGCATCTTTGTTATCGTTACGCAGGTAGTACAACCACTTTTCTCCAATCCAAAATTTCAAGCTTCTAGCCTTCTTCTGTGATTGCATAGGCCGGATTGTGTCAGACATGGTTGGCAGCGAAGACAGTCGAAATGTACTAGTACTGAGACAGAAATAGCTCAGACGGGCATACAATGAGATATGGTTGTCTGATGGGTGAGAAAAGTTCAACTGTTACCCCAAAGGGTTAAGTTCAGTTCTCATTTTGCCATGAATCAATCTGCAAACATTGAAGAAATTGTATGAATAACATTAATGAATGGCTTTAGAAATACATAACATTTGAGTTGTCTCCCTTCCAATTAAACATTGAAATTTGTTGTTGTTGGTTCCTGGTGCTTTTTTTCGTATTATTGAGAATGCAGCTGTTATCTGTTTTTTGAGGATTTTAATTTTTGGATTGGAATGTGTGCACATGCACAAAGCATTCCCATTGTTTTTCGTCAACAGAATAATAAGAAAATGACAATTATGTACAAGACAACCAATGCTTATCGAATGAAGACAGCTACATGTATAATTTACAATTTGACACAACATACAATCCTCAACATGTCTTATATAAGAACAAAGGTGTGCAAAAAGTGTTAACAACAAATATATTTTATATTATGAAACTTTTGAAAACAATCATTTTGCAGTATACTTGATATGCACCATGAAAACAGTGTGAAAGTTTTATTTTACAATGCACAAGGAAAATAAATTCTGGTATGCTGGGTCACAATCTTCTCCATTGACAACACAAAGTACATAGTAATGATATGTCTTGTTCCTGGGTTTATTTGCATCTTTGGTACAACCATGGCAGGTGAGAAGTATATGTCAACCAACAAACTTTAACTATCCTCTGTCTTTTTGGCCTAAAAATAAACAGGGAATAACAATTTTATGCAATTTGTCATGTAGCTCTGTCTCATATATAGCTCTGAATTTAAAATTACCAATGCACACTCTTCGTTAGAATAAAGTATCATTAGGAAAACACTTTCGAGTAATACCCACATTTTTCTTGCAGCAATAAAAATTTTCTTTTCGTCTGTTTCATTTTTCTTTTTTTTTTTTTTTTTTTTTTTTTTTTTTTTGCTTCTGATCATATATTGAACAGCCACCATGACATTACAGAGACAAATTCCAATGATTATATGCATTAACAGATTCTTGTAAGTACAACTAAATTAATTGAACTTTGCAAAAAAACAATGCAAACCCTCAAGTATCTTTATGTTTCTCATAATAATGAAATCTGAATTGATATTTGTATGCTTAATTCGCCACAAGGACCAAATAACTAACTAAATGTTTTGAACCACTGCAGAAGCTGAGGGTGAGGTTAGGTACCTGTAAAACCGGTTTAAGCCCGCCAGTAACTTTGTGTTACTGATCGTTCCAAGTCGATACGTCTGTAGTGGTTCTTTTTGTTTTATGTCTTGGTGTTTCATTTTTTTTTGTGCTGTTGGCGCCTTATGTATGTTTTCATATTTTTAGTTAAGTTAAGGTAACTGAGTGGCCACCTATTGGGAAAATAGCTGCTCATTCGGCTTACTATATGTTTTATGGTATAAAGTACCTGATTGTTACTTTGGTTTTTTCCCACCTCGGTTTTTGGAGTGGGAATCTTTTTCTGATTGCGTCTTTTCCTGATCTTTGCCTACTTGTACCTTTTTAAACTCAGATCTAATAATCCTGGATATGTAACTACTGTGAATGTATGGTATTTATTAGAAATATGTTGTCTTGGCTAGGTTGTCAAATCTGTAATTGATAAGTTGACATTTTTTTATTAAGCAATAGCGTTAATATATTAAAATCAAGCAAAGACAACATAAATTGACATTTGCTTTAGTGCCATATCCAGGTCAGGTTATTTTAGATCTGAGGTATAATACACATGTATATTAAAAGAAAATTGCATGTTAAACATACAAACAATTCAGATACCATCACTGACTTACCTGCATAGGTTTTGTTTGTAAATGTATTGGGCAATGGTGGCTTCATCTTAGCTTCCTGTTCAAATGGGGTGGTGGTGGCTGTTCATTTGATGTTCGGCATGAACTCTTGTTTCACTAAAATCAGAATAAAAATCATATAGCATCCGACCACAGAATTAAACAGTCATGGTATCACAGTCAACAACTGGAAGTTTGTAATTTAAAAACAAACAAAAATGATAATGACACTTGCAAAAATGGTAATGATAGCAGAAATTCTGGTTATGTGGGGTACAGGGGTGTATAGAACATCAGGTGTTAGGTGGGGTTGGGGTTGAGCAAACATGGTGACGGGAAAATTGCCCATAATCAATATTCTGATCAAAATGTCTATTTATTTCACTGAAAATTTTCATTTTTTTTACAGCAGAAAAAACTAGAAAAAGTGCCTTGAGAGGCACGTATACCCCCGGCTGGTGGTCACCCAGTCCTCCTACTCCCTCCCACAACCACCCAGCACATGTACACCCCTGACACTGAATCACAAATCCCGAACAAAAGACAGTACCATTATCAAATACTTTATAGAAGTGTGCATTCTAAAGCACTTTGACCACAGACATGAGGGAGTGTAGTTTTTAGAGTGACATATCTTCTTTAGAGCAGTACACAGAGCTGACTTGTGTACTCCATCTAGAACTAATCACGGACATTGAGGGTCAGGTTCTCAGTCCTAGATGGAAAATGAAAATAGAATGTCAGTCTAAATTAAAAAAAAAAATAATAGTAATAATAAAAGTATTGATGTCCTAGATCTTGAACTCAAGCCCCCCCCCCCCCCCCCGTGACATGGACCCAACCCTATACCCTATAGGGTACCTATAGTCCAAATATGAATGGCTTCTGATGATTGGCTCATGAGATATACCCCACTAGAGAAACTTTAACCAAAACTTTGACGCAAATTAAAGGTGACCTAGATTTTGAACTCTAGCCCCACCCCCGGGCATGGACCCTGGGGTCCAAAATCATAGAAACAAAGCTAACCCTATAGGGTACCTATAGTCCAAATATGAATGGTTTCTGATATATAGTTCATGAGATATACACCAATAGAGAAACTTTAACCAAAACTTTGACGCAAATTAAAGGTGACCTAGATTTTGAACTCTAGCCCCACCCCCGGGCATGGACCCTGGGGTCCAAACTCATAGAAACAAAGCCAACCCTATAGGGTACCTGTAGTCCAAATATGAATGGTTTCTGATATATAGTTCATGAGATATACACCAATAGGGAAAGTTTAACCAAAACTTTGACGCAAATTAAAGGTGACCTAGATTTTGAACTCTAGCCCCACCCCCGGGCATGGACCCTGGAGTCCAAACTCATAGAAACAAAGCCAACCATATAGGGTACCTACAGTCCAAATATGAATGGTTTCTGATATTTAGTTCATGAGATATACACCAATAGAGTAACTTTAACCAAAACTTTGATGCAAATTAAAGGTGACCTAGATTTTGAACTCTAGCCCCACCCCCGGGCATGGACCCTGGGGTCCAAACTCACAGAAACAAAGCCAGCCCTATAGGGTACCTATAGTCCAAATATGAATGGTTTCTGATATTTAGTTCATGAGATATACACCAGCAGAGAAACTTTGACATTTTAATTGAACTAACGAACCAACGAACTAACGAACATACGAACGGACGAACGGAAAAGCGAAAACTATATACCCGTCGGCATAAATGCCGGGGGTATAAATATTGCATGACCAAGTTATCATAATATTAAAATATGATGACATATGTAATGAGTCATTGTAAGTTGTAGCCACCCCACCCCTACCAGCCTGCTGCCCCCCCCCCCCACACACACATATATGGATACTACTGGGTAGAGTGGGGCCCCTGTGGGGATATCCAGATTAAAGTGCAATAACTTTTTGTCCCTGCAGCGGCAGTGCAGGGAAGATGCCAGGTTTTTACAGTTTTATCCTTGCCCCAATGAGGCAGGGCCAAGATCATGGGTTTGACCTCAAGTGTCTCCTGAGACAATGGGGTTGACTTATTGCAGGGCACCGAAAACTGGAATGTCATAATCCCCGCCCTTCCCCACAGTTTAGGGTGGATGGGCATGTTCCTATTTGTGTAGAAAATTACGCTTGGCATTTCGCAGAGTAACTTGAGATGATGATCAGAAATTGATCGCCTCAGTATATGAAGATATATAGTGGAGCGGACTGACGCAGGGGTAGAGTGGTTGATTCCCGTCTTGGTGGTCCCAGGCTCAATCCTCAGATGGGGCACTTTTAGTTGTGGCCTTGAGCAAGTCACATTTTCCACAGCTCCTAAGGTTATGCACCAGTCATTTGTAAACACTGCACCCCCCCCCCCCCCCACACACACACCTAGGGAAAGGGTGGGGGAAATTAACAGGGCTGAAGTGCGGGGCAATTACTTTTCAAGTGTCCCGGCAGTGCATGCGAAATAACGGGGTTTGACATTAAGATCTTTACCCCAGAGAGATTTTCTACTGCGAAGGGCGGGGCAAAGAGCAAAGTTTTGACCTCCAGTTTGCTCCCTGGGTGAGGCTCAGAGCAGAGACCTGAAACTGAAAAGTCATAATCCCTGCCCTTCCCCGTAGGTGGGGGAGCAGTGGTTACAAATGACTGGTTCATAATGGTCAGAAATTGATTGACTCAGTAAACGGTAAAGAAAAAACAAAACAAAAATGTCTGACTTGGCGATGCTGCGCGTCAATGTTGACCGATGTCATTTCTTTCCAACAAAGATTTTGAAAAATATTTTGGAAAGTGCAGAACAGTAGTCGAATTAAACTCTTCTGTGAATAACGCTGTAAAACAACACTGAATGGCTTTATCGTGTTTATTCCATTTGTTACCACTTTTGTGGATTCTTTCTTTCCCAGGTGTTGTCAAACTTGTTATCGATTTTGTTTTCTTACAAATTCCGGAAGCTCAACTTTGATGACGATTTCCTCAATAAATTGGACCTCCCGCGTAGCTACTCAGCTATAAGACGGACTAGAGTTTACACTTCGAGTTTTTGATAAATGTTCCGTTATTCCTTCTGGGGGATTTTTATGTTCCATTATTTTCAAAGACATGTCTCTCAAGATAATAATTTTCGAGAACTCAGGTGCTTCTTTTCCCATTGCATTTAGATAGCGTTCCTTGATCTGTTAAAGTTAAAAATGTTAAAAATAGATGTAAATAGGATAGAAAAAAGTAAACAAATATCAAGACAGAACTGACACTTCAAGTTACTCGCAAAATAAAGCCCATAAATTAGGGAGAATTTCGCGCCATTTTCATGACGCCATTTTGAAGGGATTATTTTTTGACGCGCTTGGTGACGTTTTGTAAATACTTTCACAACTTTTGACGTCTTTGCCGTTCGACTATAGATACAACCAATGTTAAAAAAGAACACTTGAAGGCAGGGTGCGACCAGGGTGAGATAACGAGGGTGAGATAAGAATTTCTCACATGGGGTAAAACGTAGGATTTCTCTATCTGGTGTGCAAGAAATATATTGGCAGTCGGCCAGTTTCTGACAAAACCGCTAAATTTGAGGAAAATCTATTAAAGGGGCACCTGGACTATAAAAGGCTGAAATAGGGGTCTTATCTCATTTTTTGTGCTTCATGGAAAAAGTTACCTGTGGAATTATTGACAGCTCTTATCAGCAGATTAATAAATATTACAGGTATTACAATTGGCTTATAATTCCTGGGCAAGTCACACCCACTAGAAACTCAACAGGTAAATCCCAGGTAATAAAATGCTCGCCGGGTGGCATCAAATGTGCCCCTTTAATCCCTATGGATTTTAACAACGTTCCATTATTTCACGTGCATTAAAATAAATTCGTGTAAATTTTTATTAAACCGGATAAAGTTTGCCAGTCACTTCCGGTAATCAGTGATGCAAATTTATTAAACATCAAATAATCGATAATTTGAGCGCAAACACCTGAGAAATCGAAATGAACTCAGCAGCTGATCCACAACCTGTGGAAGATGTTCAGGGGGACGGGCGCTGGATGAGCCAAGTAAGCTATTTCAAGCCGAAATTTTGGGTTATTGTTGTTAATTGGTCAGGTGCAGGTATATTCGAATGGACCTAATTTCGTACCCTGAATCTGTGTACACATCTGTGTATGCTAGCAAGGCTTAGGGCCTGCATAGTACAAGTTTTAAACAATAGTCAAGTACATGTATGAAATTTAAGTAGGATGAAAGGTGTAACGTGTCGCCGAGCTAGCAACAACAAATTCACTCAATGCTACTAAATGCAGTGAACAAAATAAAATATCCGAGCGGTTACAATATAGATATACAAGACAACCTCTCTTTGTTGTCTCAAAACACTTAAACGATTGCACTTTCAAAATATCAGCATTTTCCTAACACTAATAGATATATACTAATTTTTCTCTGGGCTATCTAGCCGATGATTTAATATTTTCACACATATATTCAAGTAAGAAATGATTACGATTTATGATTGGATATGTACTTTAAATCACTTAAAAATTTGCTTCTCAAAACGAAATGATCTAGCTCAAATGTCACATCCTATTTCTTGCACTGAACCTAAACTATTACCAGAACTCTAAGTAAGCCTTACACCAGTTAACTTAATCAAATATATCCACTATCTCCTCAAACCTTATCCGCAAACCCAATACTGCTTCCTCACTTGTAACTAAATAAGAACACCTCTACCTTAGTATGCAGTTTGGTAAATTGTTACCTCGTCGTCTTAAGTTAACTACACTGAACCGTTAAGGCATGGTACAGTAGCTATCTGTTTCCAGACAAGCTACCTTCCGATCCCGGTTACTATGTGCAGTTGTGCTTATAACTTGGTATTATAAATATTTACCGTGTGCTCTCGACGCCTCTCAATGCAAGACTGACTGTTTCACACAGAGCATGGTCCTTTTATAGTGCCCTGTGACGTTACTGACCAATCAGATTACGGCTCATTCCATTATCTTTTGGACTAGACCATTTCCTTATAATTATTAGTGTTTTATTATAGAATTAGGTATTTCAGGTTGTTTAACCATTCAAACAATGTAAAACGAAAATACATGGATTTAATTATAAAAGATAGTACTTGTGCAAGTATTGACTCCTCAGTAATTATATAAATGTAAGTCTTAAGAAAATTAATAAATATTTGGATAATAAATGGCATAGTTTACCTTAATTTGAACAATTGATGAAGGGGCTGTTTCTTTGGCATTGCAAAAATAAATAGAAAGAGGCAACTCGGGGTATATATATATATATCTGCAACTGCAACTGCAGATCAAGTCGTTTCGTCACAAAAGGGTTAAGATTCAGATTCAGGGTTATAGTGAAGGATAAAAAAGATGATAGGTTACGAAATGTATAGATCTACACCATTAGAAGCACGACGAGGAACGGCACCATCCAAAAACGGAAAATTTACTATATCGAAATCAAAGTCATTGCGCTTATCATAAATTTTAGAAGAAACAAACTCATTTGCAATAGAAATATGTAAATTTATTAAAGGGAGCCAGGGATCTCACTAGGATTTTGAAAGCAGGAGTCCGGGACTCCTAGAAAAGAAAAAGTAGGAGTCCCAGACAAAATTTAGGAGTCCCACTATAGAAACTCAATTACAAGCCCATTTTTTTTCGACCGACAAATCATAAATTTGTTACTTTACTTAAAAACAGGGGTTTGGACTCTTTGTTCCTCTAAAGACAATTATATTGGCCATTGCACTAGTTATCTAAAACCTTATCAGAACCAGAAGGCCTTTGATTTTGAAACTTGGCATGAAGCATCAAGGAATGGAGATCTACAAAATTTATATAAATCATGACCCTGGGATGACCTTGACCTATTTTATGGCATGGTTAACTTGGGTCACCCATGCATTTGAATGGGGAAAATTGTTAAAATGTCATTTGAAGGGCAAAACTTGCAGTAAATACTAAGGCAAATGGACTGAATTTTTATGATTTGAAAAAGACATTGACTCCAGGGGTGATTCTGACCCTGCCCTGGGGTTATATACAAGCATATTACCATTCTAGTCAAACAAGTTTATTGGTACATATTTCAGGTCTCAGGTGAGCGTTTACAGGACCATTGGTCCTCTGGTTTATATTGCAGCGGTCTCATTTGAATTGCAGCACATCTAATTTATATCGCAGCACATCTCATTTTAAAAAAATATATAAGAGCAGCACATATCATTTATATTGCAGCACATATCATTTATATTGCAACATGTCTCATTTATATTGCAGCATGTCTCATTTATATTGCAGCATGTCTCATTTATATTGCAGCATGTCTCATTTATATTGCAGCACAACAGATTTGTGTTTGAGACCAAGGAAAAAGAACCAGAGGTTGTGTTCATTGGTGATTCTCTCATTCAGCAGATAGCTAACACAGAGGTAAAGGTTACTGCTTAGTTTGGATTTGAATGCCTTGAAATTTGGTTTCTTGAAGAAGGCCATGACATATTTCTCATTTATTACTAATACACAAAATTAAAACATTAAAAAAAAAAAAATAAAAAAATAAAACTATTGCAGCTTAGTTTTCACATAAATGAAAAAAAATAGAAATAAATAAATAGAATTTTTTTGTTTCTTTTTCTTTTTTTTCTTCGAGACATGTTCTAAAATATAAGACATTGATCTGAAAATTGTGTAAAAGGATCTTAAAAGTGTTTGCAGTGGGACAAAACAACTAAAAGTAGGCAGTGATTAAGGAACTTGTGCAATCAGAAAGAAATTCCCACTCCAAAAGCCAGGTGGGAAAAACTAAATTGGCAATCAGGTACTTATACATGTAAGAGAACATATGGTAAGACGAGTGAGCAGTTATTTCCCAATAGGCGGTCATTCAGTTACCTGAACTTAACTAGAAATATGAAAATGTACTTGATGTGCAAATAGGGCCTACCATAAAAAATTGTTGGTTTGCTGTGCTCCTACCTACCCGCCAAAATTGGCCCTACCCAAAAAATTTTATGGCCATTTTGAGGAAAATATTTTTTTCTTTTTTAAAAATCTAAAAACAAGGATTCATTTTCACAAAATTATTCTTTCAAGAACCTTTTTTATGTTCTGACAATGTTTTATTATACCGTTTTAACTTCAATATATCCTATTTTGAACCATATACATCTACTAATATAGCAAATTATAAAGATATTTTTCTGGTTCCGCGAAAAAAAAAAAAATGACCTACCTACCTACCCACGCTAAAATTGATGGGTAGGAGCACAGCAAACAAAGGATCATTTAAGGATGGCCTAGCACGAAAATTCAACACCAAAACAATAATTGAAAACATAAAACAGAACCACAACAGAAGTATCGCCTTGCACGAATAGTTATATACAATTACTGTGTGGGTAAACTAGTTTACAAGTTACTATACATTCCATGGTTTAATTTATTTCAATCCAAAAAAGATGCCAGAAAATATTTGAAAGGTCCATTGTTTTGTTAACAAAGTGTTTAACAATGTTCTAGCTATGGAAGAAGTTGTTTGAGCCTCTACATTGTCTAAACTTTGGTATTGGTGGCGACCAAACACAGAATATTCTTTGGCGGGTACAGAATGGCGAGATGGACTGTATTCAACCTAAGGTAACATATGAGCTGCCTCGTGGGAAAACCAAAAATTTGTGGTTCCGACCAGGTCCGACAAAAATCAGACTGTACAGTCACAGAAGCAGGCTAGAAACTTGAAATTTGGGATTTATAAAGAAGAGAGATTGTACTGTCCTATAGCGAAAAGAAAGGGCGCTGATCAGCTGTGCAGTTACTGCACAGCTGATCTGCGCCTTTGTTTTCGCATATGCAGATTGTTGGTTTTCTGGTGCATTGGCTCATTTAATGTTTAGAGGAAGTTACAAGGTTGGAATTCTTATTGTGCATCACAATTTCAATTTAAGGCATCATACTCCTGCTTCAGGAGGGACAGGTCATTGTTTCCCAGCCCTGACAAGCCAGATAGCATAGGCATTAAAAATGGTTTCATTTGCTATCTTACCTGACTATCAGCATTATAAGGCAAGCACAGGCTTCTCTGCACCAAAATATATAGATTGTCTGAATTATAATAAAATGTCCTTTGTTAATCAGTCATTATTCATTGGATGACAACTTTGAAAGTTGGCATTCATGCTAAATAAGTTATCCTCCTATAGAGATTGTTGTTATTAGATGTGTATGTGTTGGTTGTTTATAATTGTATTTCAAGTAAAGTACATGTTTGTGCTAAATAGAAGGAAATGTTTAGCATTTTGAGGTAACTCACTTTAAAGAATTATTTTGTTTGTTTGTATTGAGGCTTAACATCCCAGTCAGGGTTCGCGCTAGCGATCACCATTTTCACAAATTGCGACATTTCAGAAAATTTGGCGCAAAAAATTAGACATTGGCGAAAATAATTGGCGATGAAATAGACCACCTTTTTAATCCAAAAAATTACTTATTCAGTGAAAATCGCCACTGATTTACCTGTAAAATTGAGATTAATTATCAAGTTAATCCTATAATGCCATTTTGTAAACATGTCGTGGCAAAGGTCACATTGGTTCCGTGTTCCGTTAATTAAACAGTTGAAATGAGATTCAGTCGGTCACGGGGAGGTGACAATAAACAATGCAAGTATTATACTGTCACTGATTGTCAAAACAAACTCAGTCAACCGTTGCAACTTGCAAGTGATTAGAGAATTCAATAGACAACAATCTGTCACTTCTGCTGTTGGTTTAGATTCAATTATGCACACAGATTACACGCTCTGAGCACATGTTTGATATTACACAATGTGTAGAACATATGTAGTGGCGAGTGCAAAAGATCGTCACTATGCCTTGTGTACAAAAGAAATTCATTCTACACGGTCATGAACGTTTATGTAAGTTTTATTTTTAAAGTAGAAAGACTGTTTTTAGCAACAGAATAACTTGTTCAGCTGCACATGATCATCACACATTTTTATTTCTAGATGCATGTTTATTTTGCTCACTTACTTCACTTCAGTATACAATTTGTGTTTTGTTTCATTTTTAAGTCGATTAATTATTTGGTTAAATTTGCAAACATCATGATTTTAATTATTTAATAAGGTGTCTCCCTTGTTCATAATGAACAAGTACAAGCTTTTAAAAACATTTTTTTTTACATTCAATATCTATAGATATTTTTTTTTTTTTCTTCAAAAGATAAAAAAGGAGGAAAATGAATAATTACTGATCAGTACCACTGTGTGAGGTGTTTATTTATTTCTTTTAGATCTACATTTCTGAAAAAAAAAAAAACACAAAAAAAAACCCCACAAAAAAAAAACAAAAAACATTCTTAATCAGTTACTCAAACTAAATGTGTACAGGACAAAATCCTGTTCCTCTCCTAGGAAACATTTTGAGAGTCATACCTTCTGAAATAATTTCAGCATGCATTTGGTTGGATTCTGGTGCTACAAATAAGACAAGGCTACTGCTATTCCATGCCCATATGGAGTTCTCTTGTGTTGTAATCGATAAGCAATATAGTGAAGCTATCTTTATGGCGAAAAAAAATGGCCAAAATTTGGCACAAAGTTCAAGAAAATGGCACAAAAAATATCAGATTGGCTAAAGTGGTGGCGAAAGAAAAAAAATCCTAGCGCAAACCCTGCCAGTCAACAATTTTTCAGTCATGTTGGGACTGAGCCAACGCTTCCTGGGTTTAACCAGTACTGTAGGGAGTTAATGTGTCTTGTTCAAGGACACAATACAGACTCAGTGCTGCCTGTGGGGATCGAACCCAGGGCTCTATTCCGAGTCTGATGCTCTACCACTACGCCACTGCACTCCCTAAAAGAATTATTAAATTTCAGCACACACATGCACATACAATACCATTTTGCTCATTCAGGATGTATAATTGTAGTACAGTTAAACAGCTTTAAACAGTATGAGAAGATTCCCCTAAAGTGTGACTAGGATTTGACATGTCAGGAATCCTTGAAATCTCAATAAAACACCAATTTTAACCTTTATTATAGGTGGTAGTGTTACTAGCTGGTACCAACAACTATGGTCATACTGCCGAGCAGGTAGCTGAGGGTCTGATGGAGATTGTTAGTGCAGTACAACATAAACAACCTCAGACTCAAGTTGTTGTAATGGTGAGTTCCAACTTTTTAATATGTTGTATATCTTTAAATGAGACTCGTTAGAGAAAACAGGATTTTTGCCTATGGGAAAACAAAAGGCGCAGATCAGCTTCGCAGTAACTGCGAAGCTGATCAGCGCCTTTGTTTTCGCTACACGGATAGTACAATTCCTCTACTTTCTAAATCCAAAATTTTCAGTCTCTAGTCATCTTCTGTGCTTGCACAGCTCGGTTTGTTTCCGACCTGGTCAGAAACCCTGAAGACCAGTTTTTGCGCGTCATGGCTCAAATAACAATTATATAGAATCCTCATTGGGGTAGTGTTAAAACCACTTACCTTAAAGCCACGTGTCGTGAGTTCCATCCTAGGTTTCGTCAGTCTTTCAGATGAGACTTTAAAGCAAGGCGCCTATGCCCCCATACTTAAGCTATTGAGTGGGATGTAATAAAACACCAATACAATCAACCATATACCAATTTTGAATAGAGAATGAAACTACAAGACAAAGAATGATCCGTGACATGGAATAAATCTTTCCTTTTTAACCAATAGTTGTAATTGCTGCTGACTTATTCGCTTTTCCATTTGAGCTTCGACGTGAGAAAACCAGTCTTCGGGGTTTCCGACCAGGTCTGACACAAACCGGCCTGTACAGTCACAGGAAAAGTCTAGAAGCTTGAAATTTTGGATTTAAGTAGAAGAGGGACTCTTTTATCCGTGTGGTGAAAACAAAGGCACTGATCAGCCTCGCGGTTACCGTGAAGCTGGTCTGCGCCTTTGTTTTCGCCTATGCAGATTGTTGGTTATCCCATGCAGTGGCTCATTTGTAATTCTCATTTTCTCAAAGGAGTCTGAATTGTGAGGTGCTTGAGCAAGACACGTTAACTTTCTATAGTAAAATGAGCCGCATCGTGAGAAAACGGGATTATTGCCTATGCGAAAACAAAGGCGCAGATCAGCTTTGCAGTAACTGCGAAGCTGATCAGCGCCTTTGTTTTCGCTACTCGGATAGTACAATTCCTCTTCTACTTAAATCAGAAATTTCAAGCTTCTAGCTCTTTTCTGAGCTTGTACAGGCCGGTTTGTGTCGGACCTGGTCGGAAACCCCGAAGACCGGTTTTCTCACGTCGCGGCTCAAATGTAAAATGCTCTAATCTGACATGACTGAAAAATTGTTGACTGGGACACAAAGAATCTGATCAAACAAACAAATACAGCTCAGACTCATTAAAACACCATCTTTGGGGTCCCTAACTGCAGACTGTGTCATAAGTGACATGTTATAATTTGGTTACAGCAAAATAACAAATTTGGGAGCCATGATATGAGCCGCGACGCGAGAAAACCGGTCTTCGGGGTTTCCGACCAGGTCTGACACAAACCGACCTGTACAGTCACAGAAGCAGGCTAGAAGCTTGAAATTTCGGATTTAAGAAGAAAAGAAATTGTACTATCCGTGTAGCGAAAACAAAGGCGCTGATCAGCTTCGCAGTTATTGCGAAGCTGATCTGCGCCTTTGTTTTCGCATAGGCAAATTTCCGGGTTTCTCATGACGCGGCTCATATGGCTATGTTATATTGAAAATCTCAATGTAGTGACACACATTATAATGATGTTGAAGTGTAACTACATTTATATTGCATTGTAATGTTTTATATCATACATGTAATTCGTTTTCCAGGGTATTCCACCAAGGGGAGAGAATCCCAATCCTTTGAGGGAAAAAATAGCTAAAATCAACTCGATAGTGTCTGACCAGTTAACCAGTATACCTAATGCAACATTCCTAGCCACAGATCCATCACTGTTCATTGATAAAAATGGAAAAATTAGCCATATCGATATGCATGACTATGTTCATTTAACGACAGAAGGCTACCAAAAACTTTGTGAACCATTACTGGATGTAATACAGGATTTAGCGCAAGACTTTGTGAAAGTAGAAAATACATCCCTAGATTCTGATTCGTTAGCGGGAGATTTGGCGACGAAAGCTCCTTGAGAGATGATAAGAGTGATAGCTTTACAGCGCTTAAACTTTGTCAAACAGATGTGCTAACAAGGAGCATATATCATGGTAATAATGGTATGAGATTGTTAATTTGTCCCTAAAATAATTTGGATTTCTTGGAGTTTTTCTAACAATGCTTTATGCTGCTCTCACATATACCGAATATCCCTTGCGAATCCTAAAATTTGAAATTCGCGCTGAAATTACCGAATATGATGCGAATGGATGGGGCGGGGCTTGTACAAAACGATGTCTTTGCGAAAGCGTTAAGAATGCTTGCGAATCCTTACAAATTTCTTAAGAATGTTGCGATTGATTGCCATGCTCACTACCGAATTCTTGAAAATGCCTTACGAATGTTCCGAACGCTTACAAATGCCGTTACAAATAATACAAACGTCTTGCAAACACCTTACAAATGAAGCGAATGTGTAGCGAATGCTTGCCGAATTCTTTTGATTTTTTACTCATTCGCAAACATTGTAGCCAATAATATCAATATAAAATGAAATCACCCACAATGCCATGGGGCATGGCAAAATATATCATTATTGGTCCAAGTCTACTCTTTAAACACACACCACTTTGTTGTTTCTCTCAAATTGCGATTTACACAATAAAAAAAGATAATTTTACCGGGCAAACGAAAATTTCACGGGTTTTTAATTTGTCTGTCATACATTGATGGATAGCTTAACGCCAAACACCATAAATAATGACCTTTACTTGAAGGATAGGGCCAGAATAAATAAACTATGCTAAAAACTGAGCCTTGAATGTGAAAATGTTGCAATTCACTAGCGATTCTTTACGGACATCAAAACTCAATAGAATTTTATGCAAATGGCTTGCAAGTGTTACAAATGTCTTGCAATCAATCCAAATTGTTTACGAATTCTTTGCGAATATGTTACGAATATGATTTCCTTGCAAATTTTAGGAGCATGTTCCTAATTTTCGCAACGACTCTAAATTTTCACTGAATGCTAACAAATGCTACCGAATGCTTCCAAATTTCTAGCGAATAATGCGAATTTGCTCAAAATTGCATTCGGAAGGGCATTCGCAAGGGAAATTCGGTATATGTGAGAGCAGTATTAGCAAGTCTTGACAGTGTTCTCTTCTGCTGTTTTGATACGAGTCATTGTGATTTTTTTCTTTTTTTTTTTTTTTGGAAATGAAATAATGTTACATGTGATTTTGGAGTTTGTTTTTCGCATGATGAAATAAGGATAGTTTATGGGTTTCAGTTTTATAATTAACAAAATTTTTGAAAATATATCACTTGCATGTCATAACAGGCGCACACCATACATTTGGTGGACTGTAGGCAAGCAAGCAAAATCATCCTTGAAATATGCTCCTTATCAGTATGTTTTCCCAATGACAGGAAGATAGTGTCAAACTGCTTTGTCGATGTCAAAGCTTCATCTAAATGTCGTGGAGGTGGTTTATTTCTGAGATAGCTCAATGTTGAAGAAATAATGCTGCTACATGTATGATGCAAGGACATTTTTATAGCAAATATTTCACTGACATTTTAATTGACAATACTTTTGGATGAAAGCATACAATAGATTTGTACATTAAGCTAATGCAATATACAAGAAGATGAAAATAGCTCTTTCTTATGAAAATTTCTATTCTATAATAAAATAAAAGCAAAGCACCTTTATTTTAGAAAAAAAAGAAAGAAAAATAATCTATGTGGTTATGTTTTTGTTCAATAATTTATACTTTAAGTATTACACGAATACCTCAGTAGACGAGATCTGCAAACTTTGTATCTTTTGACTTTTCTTTTTGCAATTAAATTTTAACAAGAGCCTTGCCAAAGATGTTGCATTCGGCGTGTTATGAAGGCGCGGATGACCATATAAGAAATTTTTACGAAAGCATGGAGAGTATGTAGTGAAATGCGCGAATTCTTCGATACATCGAAAGTGCCGAATTTCATTTTATCATATGAGCAGATTTGTTAAAATCTAGATCTGATAAAAGCTGTTGGTACATCACAAATGTCTATAGACTTTATTACAGTGTTAAAATGCGATATACAATCCATCATGAACCAAACTTTTTCCCCCCTTTATTTGCTTCAGAAATCTCAAAATCCATCTTTAAAATCAATCTTTAAATAGAAGAAAAGATGGTTTTCACGCTTTTGTAATATGCCGGATTTATTATTTGAAAATTATCTCTCTCTAAGTTAAAATCTTCAATGTTCAAGTAATATTGTGATTTTGCCAGCTTATGAAATTCCTTGGCACTTTATCATTTATGGACAAGACACATGTAATTTGTTCATGAATATGAAATTTTCATTTTTATGGGCATTGTAATTTTGTAGTATTTATGAGCAGATTGCCTGCCCCATCCATTTCAAAATGTTGAATCATTTTTCATCTCTGACATTTTTTACGATAAAAATCATTTGAAATTCTGTCATATTTCTGGAATATTCATTTCATGGCTATATTTGGTGCACATTTTTTTCTCTCGTTTTTTTTTTCATTTCATTTAAATGATATTTGAATTATTTTTTTTTCTACTCTATTGAAAAGTAACAGATAAAATGGGCATTTAATTAAGAATAAGAGCAAAATTGTCTTCTAGTCTCTTTTAAAACAGACGGTGTTGGTTAGAATCAGTTTTAGGCAATTTTATGTAGCATACATTCCAATTTGTACAATAAGATACAAATTTATTTGGAAATAGGCACTTTTAACCAAAACTTATCTGCATGTCCTTAGAAAATTGAGCCGTCTCGTGGGAAAACCAACAATGTGGTTTCTGAACAGGTCTGACACAAACCGACCTGTACAAGTACAGAAAAAAGCTAGAAACTTGAAATTTCGGATTTAAGTAGAGGAGGAATTGTACTATCCGAGTAGCGAAAACAAAGGTGCTGATCAGCTTCGCTGTTACCGCGAAGCTGATCTGCGTCTTTGTTTTCGCCTATGCAGATTGTTGGTTTTCCCATGAGGCGGCTCAATTGTAATGGGTATTTAAGAATTTCTGTTTGAAGTAGTACATGTATTCTGTTCTGAGCAACACAAGCATTCTTAGCTATATACACAGGGTATCCATAATGTAACATAGATTTTTGTTTAGAAATTTGAGTATTTGGTCTTTTTTCTGTGGTCTATTAACACATTTAAGCCTGGCGTCCTATTTATGGGACATAGTATAGCCCCAGATGTGATGCTGCAGAACGCAGCATCCCATCTGGGGCTATTGTTTGCCTAGAGGAATTTCATCAGAAAAAAATCACTCCTAATGCATCTTTCAATGAAAAATGGTAACGATGGACAAATCCATTTGTCATAATTATGTGGGTTACGACTGTCCTTTATTCCTAGTCTGTTCTCTTGTGTTCATATCTCTAGATGCCATAGGTCCACAAAACGTCAATTGCATTACGAAAACACTACCATCCAATATACATATTTTTGAGCTGTAAAGATTGAAAATTTTCATTGGAAAAAAAAGATATGTTTTTAATATTTTTGCTCAAAACATTGATTGCGAGTGTATTATTATAAAAGAATCACCTTGGCAATTGAGGCGCTTCTAATGAGTACCCTTAATCTATGTTTTGGATCAAAAATAAGAAAAATAGGTATACCCCTGTAAACCGCAGTTTTACTGTATAAAAGTGGTGTTTAAGGGGTACATATTGTATGGGCATGTTTGCACGATGGAGCCATTTCCAATGTAACTCTGTCTTCTAGGGTTTGGAGTAAAGCCTAGGGCCCAGTTGTTCAAAACTAACGACGTCGTTAGTTAACGTTTCGTTAAAATTTCAAACATTAATATTACAAATACACTGTTATTTTTTGTTGAAAAAATGTGAGAATCCTTTGCAGTGCAAAGGATTCTCACATTTTTTCAACAAAAAATAACAGTGTATTTGCTTTTGAAGTCAATATTTAGCTAACAAATTAAGGGTTTAACGACACCGTTAAGCTAACGATGTTTTGAACAACTGGGCCTAGGTCGTCAGGTGTTCTTTTGATGTGGCTGTTTTTAGGTAGATAAAATAAACCTATTGCTCACAAAGGCTGGCAGTGTATCAAAATTCATTCAAATATATTTGAGCCTGTGCATGAGAAAACCAACAATTTGGGGTTCTGACCAGGTCTGACACAAACCAGGCTGCACAGTCACACAATAAAGCTAGAAGCTTGAAATTTCGGATTTAGGAAGAAGAGGAAGTGTACTATCCTTGTAGCGAAAACAAAGGCGCTGATCAGCTTCGCGTCTTTGTTTTCGCCTATGCAAATTGTTGGTTTTCTCATGCACAGGCTCATTTCACAGTAGTGCTCCAGTACGAGACTGGATTTGAAATCGACTTAAACTGTATTAAAGATGTATATTAGTGATATTATACATATAATTAAGTATTACTGTATAACCAATTTAGTTTGTGCATAGTTAATACAGAATAAGCAACTTTGTAACAATGCAAATGATATGGGCTATGTGTGGAGTTAAGACTGAACAGCCTACGAATCCAACCAGACTGATCCATGTCTCCTTTCAATAATGAAAGCTTTAATCAGACTGGCCATTTCCAAGGCCTGGCACGAATCCGAATATTGTTTGATTTGTCATGTAGCTGTTTTTGTATTATAATAAAAGTGCTTTGTAGCAAACATTTTAACATTACATATCACTTTTTTATTTTGCTGTGAGATTAGTTTCAGACAATCGAAACTGTTTGTAAAATAAAACATTTTCAGAAGTTTCCATTGTTAATGAATGAAGTGACATGGTAGCAGAGATCAGAAAAAAAACCTTTTGCCTTTTGACTGGGTGTCACTTTTCATTTCATTACGGAAACTTGCCCATGCATTATACAGGAATTTTTTCAGCTGTAAAAATTGAAAATTTATATTGGAAAAAGTTTTGATATTTTCCCCACAAAACATACAACGTGGGTACACATTAGAACCGCCTCGTGGAGGCGGTTCTAACGAGTACTCACATGTATGTTTTGAATCAAAATTAAGAAAATTAGGTATACCCCTGCAAACCCCAGTTTTTCTATAAGAAAGTGGGGTTTAAAGGGGTAGACATTGCACGGACATGTTTTCCTGATGTTCAGAATAACTGGTAGGTTGTAAATTTGGTTTCCGTTTATGTGCTGGCACAAAAGTTTGCTATGAATTTATCTTTTTCTACTATTTATGATGCCGTTAATGCATTTACATCTGGACAGTGATATTGTTAGCGAGCTTTGATGTGGCTTGATGTATTATATTGTAATAAAGATGTACATGTACACTGATTAACAAGTGTGGTAGTTTGATTTTATACCTAGGGTTCAACAAAATATTAAGGACATTGTTTTTCCTTCTATTCTGACAAGCCAAGTTCTGCTTTCAGGTGCGTCAGGTGCTTTTTCTTTGTCCAATTTTTGCCCCACATAGTGATTGGCCTATCTCATACAAGCTGAAACAATATTGAAAGGGATGTAAAACTGAATATAAAATCCTTTCTATTCCAACTTCTCATCTTCATTATCAGTGGGAGTTGCAAATGTGAAACATTGAATTTGGGCAGGCACAATGACCAAAGTACACTTGATCTGCTTGATTTGCATTTCATACTGCCATGAAATGTAGGGCAGAGCTACTGCATTTCTGTGTAAAAGTGACATTGAGTAAAAACAACTTTCCTTCAGTAATAGTCATATCCTGGTATGAGTATCGACTACATAACTTAGATTGAGCATGTCCATGAAAAGTTGGATCAGAATACAGACATTCCTGACAGGATCTGAGTTGTGTACCTTGATGAAAAGTTGAATGAGGCTACAAACCATCTTGACTACATCTCAATTGTGCACGGTGATAAAAAGTTGGATCAGGATATGGACCATCCTGACAGAATCTCAGTATCTACCATGGTGAAAAGTTTGATCAGGATACAGACAGTCCTGTCAGGATCTCAGTATCTACCATGGTGAAAAGTTTGATCAGGATACAGACAATACCGAAAGGATCTCAGTTGTGCACCGTGATGAAAAGTTGGATCGGGATACCGTCCATCCTGACAGGATCTCAGTTGTGCACCATGATGAAAAGTTGGATCAGGATACGGACCATCCTGACAGGATCTCAGTTGTGCACTGTGATGAAAAGATGGATCAGGATATGGACCATCCTGACAGGATCTCAGTTGTGTACCATGGTGAAAAGTTTGATCAGGATACAGACAATACCGAAAGGATCTCAGTTGTGCACTGTGATGAAAAGTTGGATCAGGTTATGGACCATCCTGACAGGATCTCAGGTGTGCACCAGAATGAAAAGTTGGATCGGGATACCGACCATCCCGACAGGATCTCAGTTGTGCACCTTGATGAAAAGTTGGATCAGGATACAGATGATCCTGACAGGATCTCCGTTGTATAATGTGATGAAAAGTTGGATCAGGATACAGATGATCCTTACAGGATCTCAGTTGTGCACCGTGGTGAAATATTGGATCAGGATACAAACCATCCTGACAGGATCCCAGTTGTGCACTGTGATGAAAAGTTGGATCAGGATATAGACCATCCTGACAGAATCTCAGTTGTGCAACATGATGAAAAGTTGGATCAAGATATGGACCATCCTGACAGGATCTCAGTTGTGTGTTGTGATGCAAAGTTGGATCAGGATATGGACTGTCCTGACAGGGTCTCAGTTGTGTGCTGTGATGAAAAGTTGGTATCAGGATATGGACCATCTTGACAGGATCTCAGTTGTGCACTGTGATGAAAAGTTGGTTCAAGATACGGACCATCCTGACAGGATCTCAATTGTGCACCGTGATGAAAAGTTGGATCAGGATATGGACCATCCTTGCAGGATCTCAATTGTGCATGGTGATGAAAAGTTGGATCAGGATACCGACCATCCTGACAGGATCTCAGTTGTGCACCATGATGAAAATTTGGATCGGGATACGGACCATCCTGACAGGATCTCAGTTGTGTATTGTGATGAAAAGTTTGATCAGGATACAGACCATCCTGACAGGATCTCAGTTGTGTATTGTGATAAAACATTTGGATCAGGATACCGACCATCCTGACAGGATCTCAGTTGTGCACCATGGTGAAAAGTTGGATCAGGATACAGACCATCCTGACAGGATCTCAGTTGTGCACCATGGTGAAAAGTTGGATCAGGATATGGACCATCCTGACAGGATCTCTGTTGTGTACTGTGATGAAAAATTGAATGAGGCTACAAACCATCTTGACCTGATCTCAGCTGTGCACCATGATGACAAGTTGGATCAGGATACAGATCATCCTGATGGGATCTCAGTTGAGCACGATGATGAAAAGTTGGATCGGGACACTATCTCAGTCATGCACCATGATGAAAAGTTGGATCAGGACACAGACCATCCTGACAGGATCTCAGTTGTGCACTGTGATGAAAAGTTGGATCAGGATATGGACCATCCTGACAGGATCTCAGTTGTGCACCGTGATGAAAAGTTGGATCAGGATATGGACCATTTTGACAGGATCTCAGTTGTGTACCGTGATGAAAAGTTGGATCAGGATACAGACCAGCCTGACAGGATCTCAGTTGTGTACCGTGATGAAAAGTTGGATCAGGATACGGACCATTTTGACAGGATCTCAGTTGTGCACCGTGATGAAAAGTTGGATCAGGATACAGACCATCCTGACAGGATCTCAGTTGTGCACTGTGATGAACAGTTGGATCAGGATATGGACCATCCTGACAGGATCTCAGTTGTGTATGGTGATGAAAAGTTGGACCAGAATACCGACCATCCTGACAGGATCTGTTGTGTATCGTGATGAAAAGTTGAATCAGAATACCGCCCATCCTGACAGGATCTCAGTTGTGTATGGTGATGAAAAGTTGGATCAGAATACCGACCATCCTGACAGGATCTCAGTTGTGTACCGTGATGAAAAGTTGGATCAGGATACGGACCTTCCTGACAGGATCTGTTGTGTACTGTGATGATAAGTTGGATCAGAATACCGACCATCCTGACGGGATCTCAGTTGTGCACTGTTATAAAAAGTTGGATCAGGATATGGACCATCCTGACAGGATCTCAGTTGTGTATCAATATCATCATTGCATAAATACCCGTGCCACACAATATTAACAGCCGTTTATTAATGAAGAGAAAGCCATTCATTAATATTGCAATTCACCCGCACACACGCTGTTAATACATGGCTTTTACTTATGCTCGCAACCATCACCACGCAAAGCACATGCTTATAATGAGAAACTGATTTTGACATTTATTATCATTCGCTATGTCCCTCGGGAAGTGTTGAAAACCTTTGGCTATGCCTTTGGTTTTCAACACTCCCCTCGGGACCTAGCAAATATTAATGAATGGAAAATCATGTTTGATCCCTATACTAAGAGAATTTGTCTTAAATACACACAATAGCCATGAATTGATGTCTTTTTTTTTTTTTTTTTTGATTCAGTTTTACGTCCCTTTCAAGATTATTTCAGCTCATATGAGACGGGCTAATCAGTAGGTTAGTACTTTAGTGTCTTGCTCAAGGATACATAGTGGCGGTAGATATTAATCATTAGGCTTTGTTAATGCTCTACAACAACAGATTCTTGTTGGATATAGACTTTAGGAGCAATAAATATACAAAGCACAATGCTGTAATATGAACCACCATGGTCTTCTCAGCAAGCATAAATAAGCATGTCTGCTAGCAATTTCAGGAAAGTCAAGGAAATAAGAAAAGTCAGGATAAGTGTCAAATTGTAGTTTTATTTTGCATGATAGTTACACATACAGTAATCTACTACTGGTACATGCCTCCAGTCAGTCATACGTCACAGTCAAACAAGCACTAATAACAGAAAATTCATTAGCATTGAGCCGCTGTGCGAGAAAACCAGTCTTCCAGATTTCCGACCAGGTCCGACACAAACCGACCAGTACTGTCACAGGAGTTGGCTAGAGGATTGAAATTTTGTTTAAGCACAGGAGGAATTGTACTATCCAAGTAGCGAAAACAAGAGCGCCGACCAGTTGTGCAATTACTGCCTAGCTGATCTGCGCCTTTGTTTTTGCATAGGCATTAATCCGGTTTTGTCATGAAACAGCTCTTATTTAGATGGAAAAATTATGACTGTGACCTGAATAATATATATTATAAGCATCACAGACAGAACAGCAAAACAGACGAAAGCCTTTCCTTCTTAATTGCCTGTTTCACTAATAACAAATGAATTCTCCTGTTAGATCCTCTCTTTCACAGTTTCCCCATTTACGAAAAATCTTTTACGAAAAATCTAAAGGTCTCCTAAGACGAGATGAAAAGGAGTCGCATCATGAGAAAACAGGCCTCAGGGCTTTCCCACCAGATCCAACACAAACCAGGCTGTACAGCCACTGAAAATGGCTAGAAGCTTAAAATTTCAGATTTAGAGAGAAGAGGCAATTAACTATCTATGGAACCAAAGCCATGCAGTAACTGCACAGATGATCTGTGTCTTTGTTTTCACATTGGCAAAACGCCCTGTCTCATGACGCAGCTCTCATTATGTTCTAGCCTTATCAAATACATGAACTTTTAAAATGGTGTAAAAGAGAATTTCTCACGATTATACACACTAAATACAAAACGGTAATACTGGCTACTAAAAAGTCCAAATGTAAAACGAAATGGAGAAACAATGACACTTGGCAACCACGAAATATGATTAAATGAGCCGCGACGCAAGAAAACCGGTCTTCGGGGTTTCCGACCAGGTCCGACACAAACCGGCCTGTACAGTCACAGAAGCAGGCTAGAAGCAAGAAATTTCGGATTTAAGTAGAAGAGGAATTGTACTATCCGAGTAGCGAAAACAAAGGCGCTGATCAGCTTCGCGGTCACCGCGAAGCTTTTGTTTTCGCTTATGCAAATTGTTGGTTTTCCCATGCACAGGCTCAAATGTATGATGAACCTGTAGTTAATCTGTTGTACATTATTCATTCTAAGTTCTAATTTCTCAATTCTAACTCCTTTTCTAGTAATTTGTCTGTATATTTGGCACATGAAATGGTGATTTTTGTTAAGTGAAAAATGGATAAAGGAAGTATTCCGGACTAAAGACTACAAAGAAGTTATTAACTTTCGGCTACTAAAAGCACACTTTTGCCTCTTAACATTAAGTGCTCTGTAATAATAACAATGAACCAATTTTTAGATATGAGACTGTGCGTGAGAAAACAAACAATTTGGGTTCTGACCAGGTCCCACACAAACCGGTCTGTACAGTCACAGAAGATGGTTAGAGGCCTGAAATTTTGTATTTAAGTAGAAGAGGGATTGTACTATCTGAGTAGCGAAAACAAAGGCGCTGATCAGCTTCGCAGTTCTGGGGCTTTGTTTTTGCCTATGCAAATTGTTGGTTTTCTCATGCACTGGCTCATAAAAAAATACATTGGTGAGAACAAATTTCCAAGTAAGATACATAATTACCGCCCTTTTTTATTTTTGGCATGGCAGAATACTTCATTTAAATATAGGACATTCATGCTAAACAGTTAAAATATACATCAAAAGGTTAGAACTACAGTCATGTACTTAAACAATATGAAATCAGTTTCAACAAATTTATTCAATATCAGAAGTTAAGTCAAACCATTCTGTTGAAATAACAAAACAATTTCTGAACACCTCCTTTAAGCCAAGTTTCCACGGACAATTTTTCTTTGACAAAGTAAAATATGTAAACTCATTCTGTGAAATTGTCATTGTCCATGTAAACTCAATTCTGTGAAATCGTCATTGTCAAATATCTGTGACAAACAGGAGAGAGCTTAGTAATATAAATAATCTTTGCTGTGTGTGAATGCAAACTCCTTGCCAAAGTTTCTGTGACAAATTATCTTCGTCAAAGAAAAATTGTCCGCTGAAACATGGCCTCATATATGCTTTTATCAATCCTTATGAGTTGTGTAAGATTAATGAAACAGTTTTTTATGTCTATCGAGCACCTTTTTGATAAATCAGCTACAGAAAAAATGTATAAAATCTTTCATATTAAATAATCAAGTGTACATGAGTAACTACATTTTGTAACTTAATGCCAAATCCACCTATGACATAATTAAAATGAAGCTTTCAACAGCAGTCACACATAAGCATATAAGTGAAACTGCTACAGCGAGTTAAAGGTACAAATTAATTTTTATACGTCCAAAATCTTAAGCTTGTTGACATTTTTCATACGCCCGACGCGCGTTTGGGTTATACGCTATGTAACTGCTGTTTTAGCCATGAATTATGATACCACTGCAATGAGCATCTAATTTTTGTGTGCAATAACAAAACACAGCTACACTGACATGTAGCATCAGGTACTCTCCTTATCCTTTTCCTCTTATGTATATATTTATAACCATTTACACCTTTAGGATTTCAGATAAATAACAACAAAACAAAGAATAATAATTATGTCAAAAACAAATAACTGAGCCGTGACGCGAGAAAACTGGTCTTTGGGGTATTTGACCAGGTCGGACACAAACCTGACTGAGCAGCTACAGAATGTCTAGAAGCTTGAAATTTTGTATACAGGAACTGTACTGTATCTGTGTAGCAAAAACAAAGGGCCTGATCAGATGTGCATTTACTGCACAGCTGATCAGTCTTTGTTTTCGCATAGGCAAAAAGCCAATTTTTCTTGTGACGCGGCTCAAATAACAGAATGCATGATTTAATCTTGAAACACCAATGTATCAACAGAATGGTTTAATGTATGATAGCATCATTTGACAAACTGATCATGTTCATGTACCCAGTGCTCTTAACCGCTCGGCCACGGGGGCCGCCCATATCTGTATACAGTAATACTGGTTTGTAAAGGGGGTATTTTTCTTATTTTTGCTTCAAACATAGATTGTGGGCATTTTCAATCAATATTTTGAGCAAACGTGAGAAAATTATCTCTTTTTTTTTTTTTCATTTGAATTTTTTTCAATTTTTACAACTTTTTTAAAGAATAATCTGTATATTGCATGGGCATGTTTTTGTAATGAAAAAAATAGATCTACAGGAATCACTAATTTGTCAAATGATGATCAGCGAGATTAATTTCTTGCTAATATTTATAAACACAAAAACACAGAAAATGCTTAAAATCATTTCACAACACAACTGAAAATCTCATATGACATTTGAGCCAAGTCACAAGAAATCTCTCTTTGGGCTTCCTAATACATGTATATGCAAAGACCAGTTTTTTATGATGTGGCTCATTGAATGGTAAAACGGTGATAAATTTGCTCATTGTCCGCCAAAAAAAAACCAACAAGAAGTGAGTACATAAACTTGTTTTTAAGCAACTTCTAATGAATACTCACTTATCCACAAATTATTTGAGCCTGTGCGTGAAAAAGCCAATAATTAGTATAGGCGAAAACAAAGGCGCAGATCAGCTTCGCAGTAGCTGCGAAGCTGATCAGCGCCTTTGTTTTCGCTACACAATAGTACAATTCCTCTTTTTTCTAAATCCAAAATTTCCAGCCTCTAGCCATCTTCTGTGCTTGTACAGGCCGGTTTGTGTCTGACCTGGTTGGAAACACAAATTGTTGGTTTTCTCATGCACAGGCTCATTTGGTAACTATAGTTACCTCTTGTACTGACAGGCCTTTCGTCACTTTTTGTACAATTATGAGCACGTAAATCGATATCCAGATGAAACTCTACATGAGACAAAATATCTGACTAAATTGCACACAGGTTAAGCCAAAATAATAAAACTCAACAAAATGCCCTAAAATAAGAATAAGTCATGCCCACTGTCAGTTTATTTCTGTTCTTGATCAGTATGTATTACCTCATGTTGTATTGTCCAGTCCAAAAGTTGATAAAGTTGTTCGGTTCCATAGCTTTAAAGCCATCAGAGAAACGTCTACTGTAACCCTATTTTTAGTGAAAGAATGTACAGGGGTATACAATTTTTCTTATTTTTTATCCAAAACATAGACTGTGGGTACTATCAAATGTGTTCCCAAACTCTGTTTTGTGTACAAATCTTAGGAAAAATCTGTATATTACATGGGCATGCTTTCATAATAGCTAAACACAGTACTGAGCATTTGCAGTTCATTTTTAAAACCACCTGAGAACTTCATTTTATCAACTGAACATGTTGTTTTTAAAACTATGGTATAATTTATTTTTTTAGATTATCTTTGTATTCAAGAACAATAATTTCATTCCAGAACAATAATTTCATTCCAAACTATAAAAAAAAAGCCAACTATTGTCATTAAACATTCATACAAATTGATTTTTCTCCTACATATACTTTCACTTGAACTCATCCTGATTATAATAACAGACCAGAGGACCATTGGTCCTGAGAACGCTCCCCTGAAGCCTGATCTTGGAGTATTAAGTCATCATTACATGACCTTGACCTTTAATACTCACACACCTTTATTGACTTAATAAGTTGTCTGCATCTGCAAAGTTTCAGGTCTCAGGCTGCAATAGTTTCCAAACCCAGTGATTTCTGAGAAAACTTAAATTTTAATTTTGATATTTAAATGACCTTGGGTCAAGGTCAAGAAAGGACCTTGGCCTTCATTAATTACTTACCTTCATTGACTCCATTAGTTGTCTGCATCTAGCAACTTTCAGGTCTCAGGCTGCAAGAGTTTCCAAAATATCCATTGTGTTCGCGTTTTTCCATGTGAAAGCCTATGTTTCCAAAATTGACCTTGCCGTAAAATAGATCAAGGTCATCCAAGGGTCATCATTTCAACAAACTATGATGGGCTGGAGTCCCAAATGCTACATACCAAGTTTCACGAAAATCGGCCAGCCGGTTCTGGAGGAGAAGACTTTTGAGTGGTTTTTACCATAGTTGGGCATAGCGGCCATCTTGGTCATGTGACCCAAATTTCGCGATCAAACTTTCGTTCCCCCTACCCATGGACACTCCACATAAAATTTCACTTTGATTGGACAAGCAGTTTCAGAGAAAAAGATCTTTGAAAGTGTGTATGGATGGCAGACTGGCCTAGGTCAAGAGATGACCTTGACCTAAATTAATCACATACCTTCATCTACTCCATTAGTTGTTTGCATCTAACACTTTTGAGGCCTCAGGCTGCAATAGTTTTCAAAAAATCTATAGTTTTCACTTTTTCCCTATGTATAAGTCTATGTTTCCAAAATTGACATTGCCGTAAAATATGTCAAGGTCATCCTATGGTCATCATTTGATCAAACTATGATGGGCTGGAGTCCCAAATGCTACATACCAAGTTTCATGAAAATCGACCTGCTGTTTCTGGAGAAGAAGATTTTTGAGTGGTTTTTACCATATATGGGCGTGGCAGCCATCTTGGTCATGTGACCTGTATTTCGCGATCAAACTTTCGTCTCCCCTACCCATGGATGCTCCACATAAAATTTCACTTTGATTGGACAAGCAGTTTCAGAGAAGAAGATCTTTGAAAAGTGTATATGGACGACAGACTGGCCAAGGTCAAGAGATGACCTTGACCTAAATTAATCACATACCTTCATCTACTCCATTAGTTGTTTGCACCAACCACTTTTCAGGCTTCAGGCTGCAATTGTTTTCAAAAAATCCATAGTTTTCACTTTTTCCCATGTAAAAGCCTATGTTTCCAAATTTGACCTTGCCGTAAAATAGGTCAAGGTCATCCAAGGGTCATCATTTTATCAAACTATGATGGGCTGAAGTCCCCGATGCTACATACCAAGTTTCGTGGAAATCGGCCAGCCGGTTCTGGAGTAGAAGATTTTTGTAAGGTTTTTACCATATATGGGTGTGGCGGCCATCTTGGTCATGTGACCTGGATTTCGCGATCAAACTTTCGTTTTTTCTACCCATGGATGCTCCACATAAAATTTCACTTTGATTGGCCAAGCAGTTTCAGAGAAGAAGATCTCTGAAAAGTGTGTATGGATGGCAGACTGGCCAAGGTCAAGAGATGACCTTGACCTAAATTAATCACATACCATCATCTACTCCATTAGTTGTTTGCATCTACCACTTTTCAGGCCTCAGGCTGCAATAGTTTTCAAAAAATCCATAGTTTTCACTTTTTCCCATGTAAAAGCCTATGTTTCCAAATTTGACATTGCGGTAAAATAGGTCAAGGTCATCCAAGGGTCATCATTTTATCAAATTATGATGGGCTGAAGTCCCCAATGCTACATACCAAGTTTCGTGGAAATCGGCCCACCGGTTCTGGAGAAGAAGATTTTTGAGTGGTTTTTACCATATATGGGCGTGGCGGCCATCTTGGTCATGTGACCCGGATCTCGCGATCAAACTTCGGTTCCCCCTACCCATGGATGCTCCACATACAATTTCAACTAGATCGGCCAAGCGGTTTCAGAGAAGAAGATCTTTGAAATTGTGGACGACGACGACGACGGACGGACGACGGACGGACGCCGGATCATGGCCATCCTATAAGCTCACCTTGTGAGCCTTCGGCTCAGGTGAGCTAAAAAACTGCCTTTTTTAAGTAGTAAATCACTGCTATTTTGACAGCACGGCTTAAAAGCACTTTTATGCCAGTATTTTTCTTACAACCATTAATTATGTCAAACCTATAAATAAATACATTAATATTATACATAATTTACAATACATGCAAGCTTATCTTTAGCTTAAGATAAATTATGATGGTGTAACTTGAAAATCCTTTTCATTTCCTTTCTCCAAGAACCCCTTATGAAATGAGCTGTGACACGAGAAAACCGCTCTTCAATGTTTAAGCGCAAGTCCCACACAAACCGGTCTGTACAGTCTCAGAAGGCTAGAAGCTTGGATAGAAGTGGATGAGGCATTGTACTATCTGTGTAGCAAAAACAAAGGCGCTGATCAGCTGTGCAGTTGATCTGCACCTTTGTTTTCGCATAGGCAAAAATCCGGGTTTCTCATGACACAGCTCAAATGAAGCAATTAAGATCTGTAGCACATTTAAATAAATAGTTGTGTACTTGTTTATTACAATGTATATACCGATAAAAACTACTGAAGCACATTACTGATAAGAGTTTC
Source organism: Rugalucina vietnamica (assembly GCA_964017185.1). NCBI lineage: Eukaryota > Metazoa > Mollusca > Bivalvia > Lucinida > Lucinidae > Rugalucina > Rugalucina vietnamica. Next base: position 38,870,338 of record OZ024880.1, on the reverse strand, counting down.
ATATTTGTTAACTTAAGAGTATGTCAATGTGAGTGCAGAACAAAATACATTTGAAAAGATGTATCATGGTTCATGCAGGTATATAGAGATAATGCACAAAAGTCAACAAGTGCATTATCACATGTACATGCATATTATGAGTCATGGTATAACTGATTTATACCATTTTAGCAACCTAGGTCAATCAAGTTTAGAGATAAATTGTGTTTTAAGTTGACAATTTGGTTTCAAAATGGTATAACTATCAACAATGAAAAAATGTTCAAAGTCTTTTCGATGAAATGGAAATGTTCAATGTCTTTTCGATGAAATGGAATATGTCGTTTATGAATGGGGATGACTTTAACTGTCAGAGATTCTTTCTTTTTGAAGAGTTCCAAAGTGTAAAATAACAGAAATGTTGTACAGAGCCTGTGCGTGAGAAAACCAACAATTTGGGTTAGACCAGGTCCAACACAAACCCGGCTGTACAGTCACAAAAGATGGTTTGAAGCTGGAAATTTGGGATTTAGAAAGTAGAGGAATTGCACTATCCGTGTATCGAAAACAAAGGCGCTGATCAGCTTCGCAGTAACTGCGAAGCTGATCTGCGCCTTTGTTTTCGCATATGCAGATTGTTGGTTTTCCCATGCGGCGGCTCAAGCACTGACCAACATGAAAACAAACCTGAGTAGAACAAATTGCTGTTAAACTCTTAAACAGCCCTAATTAAGATGGGTGCTTGACAATGAATTAAGGCCATTTTTCACATAAAATCAGAAATTGTTGGCTTAAGCATTTACAAATAACTTTAGTCAACTTGAGTGTTTTATGGAGACAACACTATTCCACACTAATCGATAAACATTCTGCAGAGGTATGCCAAATTAAGATCAAAGTACCAATCTTAAATAGGCTGTGAAAATTCTATCTATTATCTTCTTTTGATTCTAGATTAATAATGTTCCAGCACAACTGCACTAAATGCCAAATCAAGTGTTTCTAAAGAAAATCTAGAAGTTTTAAATGTCGGTATCCGGACAAAATCCCCCCCGGACAGAATCCCCCCCATTCTTTTTTGTTGACTAGGACAGAATCCCCCCCCAGTATATCTTGCAAATAGGACAGAATCCCCCCACCCCTTCTCAGACAGAATCTACTTCAATAATTGAGCAATCTTTGAATTTATTTAGATATTATTAAGTTGACTATAATAAGTGGTGATTAGAGAAAATTAAATATGACAATTTGGTTATTTTCGATACCTTTTACTATAACTTAGTAAATTACTCAACACATAGAAGTTTGTCTCACCTCATTTTTGCTATTAGCAGTAATTATAACATATTAATATGCAGCTTTCTTTGAAAAATAAAAAAACAAACAACATAATTATCCAATCATTAGCAAACAATGAATAAAAAAACTTTTTTGATGCAAAAATAATTGACCTATAGCTGTAAAATGTAACAATATGATTATGGAGATTCTGACTGGGAGTGGGGGGGATTCCGTCCTATTTGCAAGATATACTGGGGGGGGATTCTGTCCTCGTCAACAAAAAAGAGTGGGGGGGATTCTGTCCGGGGGGGATTTTGTCCTACACTCTTAAATGTCGGATGCAGGGACTAACAACCATTTTGAATACAATGATAACTTTTTCAGTACATTGATACACTACTATTTTCCTTGACTTACAATCTTGTTTAACATGTGTATAAAAGTGCATTTTTATTGCACTGTTTAATTTTCAGAAAATCAGACTACTATTTGATTGCTTTAAGTGCAGAATACGCCACATTTACGAAGTATTAGCAAATAGCACATATACTTAATACAGCGTGACAGAAAGTTTCTTTTCAACTACATAAAAGCATGCTCTTTTCAAAACCATTTGGGCCATCACATCAGAAAACCAACAATCTGCATATGCAAAAACAAAGAAACAGGTAGCTGCACAGCTGATCAGCTTCTTTGTTTTCACTACACAGGTAGTACAATCTCTCTTTTTCGTAAAAATTTCACGGCTCAAGCATGCTCCTATGACTGTACAGGCTTTTCTGTGTCGGACCTTTCAGAAACCCAGATGATTTGTTTTCTCACGCGAAGGCTCATTTTGATTCCAATTCAATCACAGACCAAATAAGGTGACATTATAGGTTGTTATTAAATGAGCCACGTCGCGAGAAAATCGGTCTTCTGAGGTTCTGACTAGTTCTGACAGAAATCAGCCTGTGCTGTCACTGCAGAAGGCTAAAAGCTTGAAATTTTGGATTTAATAAAACTGTTTGTGAAGCAAAAACAAAGGCGCTGATCAGCTGTGCAGTCACTGCACAGCTGATCTGTGACTTTGATTTAGCATACACAAAAAGGTTGTTTTCTCGTGATGTGGCTAAAATAATGTAGCCCAGTCTGACACTATTCATGTTGGGATGACATCAATGAAACAGGATTAAAAGACAACAGAGTTGTGATGAATTTGTTCCATAATGAATCTCATACAGATGGCCATTAAAATTGTAGTTTATCCAAGATCGTGTACAACACTTGATCAATGCTATCCAAGATGTGTGCAATCAGAAGGATAGATATTAAGGTGATTACCAGGAAAACATATCCGTAAAATGAATACCCACTTCTACACCACTTTTATGTTGTAAAACTGGGGCGTACAGGGTATACATTTTTTCTTATTTTGATCCAAAACATAGATTGTGGGTATATGTTAGAAACCCATCCTCCAGGCGGTTCTAATGTGTACCCACAATCTATGTTTGGGATCAAAAATAACAAATACTGAATAAACCTTTATTCCCCATTTTCACTATACGTTAAGTGGGACATAAAAGGGTGATACATTATACAAACAGGTTAGCCTTATATATTACATCTATCTGTTCATCTGATTACAACATCAAGACTACAACATTCTCTCAGTGTTGTACACAATCTCTGAACACTAGATCACACTTGCGGGCAATTTTTCAAAAACGTCACTTTTGCCCCCTTGCTGATGCGAGCTGCCCCGTCTCCGTGGCAACGTGGGATGTTCGGGACAACCATTGTTTGTGAGTAAGTCTACACATTCTTGAGAGCCAGAACTTTTGGCATACCACAGAGCATTTCTCCCTTCATGGTCGACAACTTTAACATTGGCATTGTACTGGAAAAGTAACAAGAATGCAAAACATGTTTAGTAATGCACCAGTCATTTGTATCCCCGGCTCCCCTAGGGCCGCGGCATAGTGGGGTTTTTAACTTTTCATTTTTTAAAGCCAGGCACTGGCACTGTGGGGTCAATTTGTATTAAAATCCCTGCTAAAAGCCCCAGCTCCCCTGGGGCTAACAATGTGGAACAACAGCTGAAAGTTGTTCTGATGAAACTGAAAGATGAGAGCGGGGTTTGAATTTATGCATGTAAATATGCAGGTACATTTGCAAATTAAATCAAAATGAGGACAATAAAAGTAATCAAATGTTCAAATACAACTAATATCTACTTTGAATTAATGTGACCATGTAGTGGCAGGAAATTAGAACCCTGGCACATCCCCGCCACTGACGGTACTTATCAGAGATTAAAACCAGACACTTTAGCCCCGCTGAGTCCCCACTATACCCCGCCCTAGGGGGGCCGTGGATACAAATGACTGGTGCATAAAAAGAATGTTGCCGTATCTATTTTTTTTTCAATTACTCACTACAAATGACACAAAAGCTTGACCAACTAACAATTTTACAATACTGGCAGTATAAGTTCATTTGTTGTTTGAAATTGTTGTTTAACAACAGCCCACTATATGATTTTAGTCGTAGAGGGAAAGAAGTACATGTATATAGGTACATCATCTTTAGATTTATCTGTTAGTGATAGTGGTTTAATCTAGTAGTACATCTTTGACTTCACAATGCACCTATAAGTTTATTTTTCTAATACATATTTATTTTATCCAATACCATCAGCTTCAGTTTTCACACAGAAAAAAAATGAACCACCGCATGGGAAAACCAACAATCTGCATATGCGAAAACAAAGACGCAGATCAGCTTCGCAGTAACTGCGAAGCTGATCAGCGCCTTTGTTTTCGCTACATGGATAGCACAATTCCTCTTCTACTTATATCCAAAATTTCAAGCTTCTAGCCTGCTCCTGTGACTGTACATGCTGGTTTATACGAGACCTGGTCGGAAACCCCAAAAAATTGTTGGTTTTCTCATGCGAAGACTCGAATAGAAAACAGAACACCTACCCATAACAACAACTGTACAAAGACAACATTTCCGAGGGCCGCAGCTATATGTAGTGCTGTTCTACCATCGTCTTTACTATAGGGGGCAGTAATGTCTTCGGCCTGGGCGTGGCCTAATATTAACACTATATTCCTAATGTCTTCTCTAACAAGGGCGTCTATTAATTGCTGTGAAAAAATGAAACACATGTAAATTATAAGGTATGTACTCTAGCCTAAAACATTTTCATAAATGCAAAGATCTACTATCAAATGAGCTGCATCATAACCGGATTTTTGCCTATGCGAACACAAAAGACGCAGATCAGCTGAGCAGTAACTGTACAACTGATATGCGCCTTTGTTTCCGCTACTCCGAAAGTACAATCTCTTCTTCTTAAATCCAAAATTCCAAGCTTCTAGCCTTTTTCTGAGACTGTACAGGCCGGTTTGTGTCGGACCTGGTCGAAAGCACCAAAGACTGGTTTTCTCGCATTGCGGCTCAAATGGAGTAGTATTTTTCTCTTATACACTATACACTATAATTGATCAGTATCTTTGTTTTCTCTAAATAGCAAAATTCCTCTTTTTTTCAAAATCTTCCAAGTTCAAGTCTCAAGCCATTTCTGTGGCTGTAAAGCCTTTTGTTGAACAAGGTTGGAAACTTAAAGACAAGTTTCCTCATTATAAGGCTTATAAAAAATACTAGATAAGGATCTTACCTGATTTAAGGGTATATCTACATAGGGAGGGGGAGGTAAAAATTCTTTATCTACATATTTACTTCTGATCCATCGCTCCTTCTCATCTCTATGAAACCAAAATAAAATCAATATTTATAAAAGTGAATGCAAGGATGTCATTTCAAGCAGAGTTTAGGCCCCATGTCATTTTTTTTTTTCACATTTTACTGAACTCAATGTGCGTGGAATTCTTACTGCTCATATATGAGCTGCATCAGGGCCTCTGTTTTCACTTCACGGATAGTACAATTCCTCTACTTTCTAAATCCAAAATTTTCAGCCTCTAGCCATCTTCTGTGGCTGCACAGGCCGGTTTGTGTCAGACTTGGTCGGAAACCCCGAAGACCGGTTTTCTTGCGTCGCAGCTCATATATTAGAGAATGTTTTCAGAAGGATGACTGGCTGAAATGGTTATTTAAACATGAAATTTAAACTCATTTTTACTATGGTATTCATGCTCAACTAATCGTAGTTAAACTTCATTATAACATGCATCAAAATAGTGCGGATTTCAATATAATGCAGCCATGTTATGGCTCCCAAACTGATTATTTTGCTACACATCTACATGTATTACAAATAACCTCATAATATCATGGCTTTCTCTATAACACGGTTTGTTTCTATGGACCCCAAAGACAGCGTTATAATGAGGTTGATCTGTACTTCAAACATAAACAATTGTGTTAAGCTATAGAGGCCTAAAGATACTACCAAGGTACCAATCAATGTCAGGGAACTTACCTAGGAGTGGTGGGGGTAGGTTTGGGTCGACCTTTTGAGTTAGCCTCCCACACAGAGTTAGCTACTGTGTTACCTATTGAAGTCATCACATGTATTAAATCTAACCTGCAAAACAATAGGAAAGACAAATGTTAGAAAAGTCATTTTTTGTTATTTTGGCTTAATGTAATGTCATGAATACGGTATGTCCATAATATAGAGGATATTTGCTTTTTTGAGGTGAATACCAAATATATTTCATCGAGTGAGTTGAAAACATCAGAATTTTCACGAGTGTGCAGCACGAGTGAAAATTTTTATGTTTTCAACTCACGAGATGAAAAATATTTGGTATTCACCAAAAAAAAGCAAATTTTCTTTTTATTTCATACAATACACGGGCATTTTCCAATTCACAAGGCAGGTGGTGAAAATGCAAAAACCAAAAATTTTTGAAAACACAAATAAGTTTGGTACCACATTGTTCCTTAAGTTCTAACTAAGACAAGAACTCCGCGGAGGTCGATATCGCACCTGCATTGGGCAAAGTCAACAGACCGTGAAATATAGTTCAAGGGCACCGGGTCAAGGTGCGTGCTTGAAGGGCATGTCAAGGACAATTACTATGCAAGGTTTCAGATTCGCAGCTATCTCTGATGTCGAGAAAACCAAACTTCGACGTAAAAATTTTCAAAGTCAGTGGACCGTGAAATATAGGTCAAGGGCACCAGGTTAAGGTGCGTGCTTGAAGGGTATGTCAAGGACAATTACTATGCAAGGTTTCAGACTTGCAGCTATCTCTGATGTCGAGAAAACCAAACTTCGACGTAAAAATTATCAAAGTCAGTGGACCGTGAAATATAGGTCAAGGGCACAAGGTTAAGGTGCGTGCTTGACGGGTATGTCAAGGACAATTACTATGCAAGGTTTCAGACTCGCAGCTATCTCTGATGTCGAGAAAACCAAACTTCGACGTAAAAATTTTCAAAGTCAGTGGACCTTGAAATATAGGTCAAGGGCACCGGGTTTTGGTGCGTGCTTGAAGGGTATGTCAAGGACAATTACTATGCAAGGTTTCAGACTCGCAGCTATCTCTGATGTCGAGAAACGTAATGTTGACAAAACTTCGACGTAAAAATTTTCAAAGTCAGTGGACCGTGAAATATAGGTCATAGCCACCAGGTTAAGGTGCGTGCTTGAAGGGTATGTCAAGGACAATTACTATGCAAGGTTTCAGACTCGCAGCTATCTCTGATGTCGAGAAACGTAATGTTGACAAAACTTCGACGTAAAAATTTTCAAAGTCAGTGGACCGTGAAATATAGGTCATAGCCACCGGGTTAAGGTGCGTGCTTGAAGGGTATGTCAGGGACAATTACTATGCAAGGTTTCAGACTCGCAGCTATCTCTGATGTTGAGAAAACCAAACTTCGACGTAAATGTTGACGGACGGATGGACGGACGGACGAACGAACGGACGGACAGAAATTTGGACTCCTATATCGCACCCTGCTATAAGCAGGTGCGATAAAAATGAATACCCACATTTTATGTTATCGTTCATAAATAACAGAGTTATAGGCGTTTGAATTTCTGAAGTGAGACACATTTAATGACGTCAAGTAAATTGAAACTTCAGATACAGTGACGATATAGGCTGATATCAGTCACTAGTGACTTTTGATATCAGTGAGATTTGATATCAGTGAAATTTCATATCAATGAAAATACCAATTTTATCAAGTTTTGATACACATTGGTTTTCACTGTAGAGTATAAAATAAAAACATATTTTTTAAATCTTAATATAAATACACACATACAACAGCCATCTTATTTGACAGCTGACAGCAATTGTTGTAGAATCAAATTCTAATGGTATGTGTTAGCATTTTTCAGATTAATTTTGAATAATAATTCCTAGGTCCCCATATGCAATATCCATAAATGTTTAACAGTAAAATAAATGTAAGATTGCAAAGTGGTTGTTTTTTCACAAATTTGGAAACCCGTACAAATGTTCAACTTTCTTCCCCTGACATAGGTCGGCCCAACCATTTGTACAGAATTCCTCTTTTACCCCTCACACTGAATTGAGTTACATGAGTAGAAATTTTACTAAGGATTTGGCAGTTTTCATCCAAAAACATGTCCATGCAATGAATACCTCCTTACATCCTGCTGTTATGTAGAGAAAATGGGGTATACAGAGGTATAATTATTATCATATGTTTGCTCCAAAACATAGATTGTGGGTATTTGTTAGAACTGCCTCAGTGAGACAGTTCGAACGTGTTCCCACAATCAGTGTTTTGAGCAAAAATTAGAAAAATATCAAAAATTTTCAACTGAATTATTTTCTATTTTTATAGCTACAGAAAATGTGTGCATTGCATGGGCATGATTTCATAATGTAAACCAAGTATACTTACGGCCATTCATCTAGGCCAAGGGACCTAACTCTAGATAAATGGGTTCCTAAATTTCTATGGATTCCTGAGCATTCTATACAGATTAATGTTCCCAAGTTGAGACTTGCCCACTCCGGACCTGTAAATATAACAACATTATTGACCTATTTTGATGAATGTTTGTTTGTTTGTTTGTTTGTTTGTTTGGGTTTAACGTCGCTCTCAACATTAACTGTCATATCACGACGGTGTCTGGTTGTGACAGGGAGCTCAATGGTCACTTTTATAGTGCTGCCTCACTGTGGTATCAGATCCCAGACACTTTTACCTGATACCACCCCCAGTCACATTATACTGACACCAGAGCGACCAGTCCTAGCCCTACCCCAAAAATCCGAGTGCCAAGCGGGGAGCAACTAGTACCATTGTTAACCACTTTGGTATGTCACGGCCCAGGATCGAACCCAGTACCTCCCGATCTCGGAGCGGACACTCTACCTACTGAGCTACCGAGGCCGGTATTTTGATGAATGGGTTTTCCCATCCTTATCATTTGGGTGAGTCCACTTTCATTTTTAGGGGCATCAGGAGTGATTTGAAATTTCCATTTAAATTTTTGGTGAAAATCCTCTTAGCAAACAGAATAGCCCCAGATGGGATGCCATGTTCTGTGGCGTCACATCTGGGGCTATACTGTGTGCCTATGTCCCATAAAAAGGATGCTAGACTTAAATATGTTAAATGTTAAGTTACTTTCTTATTTACAAAATGATAACATAAGCTGTCAGTTATGGCTTAACATTCTTTATATTTCGGTTTCGTCTTTCTTTTTGGTCAGCTTGTTCAAATTTTTATTGGAAATCACCTCCTTTTTAAATGGAGCCAATTTTCATATACTGACAATCAGTGAAGCTTTTCTCAAGCTGCCCACTCTGCTCAGAAGGGTTTAAGGGTCAGCAGAATTAATTCCGAGCCTTCTTTCTGTCGAACGCCAGTGAGTCATCCCATGTTTTCTTTACAAATGAAAAACTTGTTTTACTTACTAGCAGCTCCACAGTCAGCACACAAGTTATTCCCCCTGGTATTTCTTATGGCTAGAATACCGGCGGGATCTGTTGTCGACTGTTTTTTACCGCTACTTTCGTTGCCCTGGAGACTGGCGAGGATTTGTTGTTCTATTGCAGCTACCCATTCTTCACGCTCCTACAACATCAACAGTGATAGCTGGTGAATAGGCTTGTCATAAATATTTGAAATATACATACTACATCTCAAATACAGAAAAGAAATGGCCAAAGTTTTTGGTTAATTCTTTTTATATAGAGGCTATTAACCCATATTTGACGAATGAATTTTCCCATCATTATCATTTGGGTGAATCCATTTTCATTTTTAGGGGCGTCAGGAGTAATTTTTAAATTTCATTCAATTTTGCGATAAAAATTCTCTAAGCAAACAGAATAGCAGAACGCGGCGGCCCATCTGGGGCTATTCTGTTTGCCTATGTCCCATAAAAGGGACGCCAGGTTTAAATGAGTTAAACTAATGGCCATATCATTTAAAACCATTAAACAAGTCTTTAACAAGTTTAACTGATATCATATGAATTGACCACGAGTGTAAGATTCACTTTATCATATGACATTTTAAATGAGTTTTATTGCCTTCAAAGTATACATGCTCTTTCAAGTATTTTCACTAAAAATTTAAATTGCTGCAACAAACGTAGTCACATAATATGAACTCCTGCAAAAGTTAATATACATTGTCATACCATTTTTATGACATGATGTTTAATATCCACTGAATAACAGATTTCATATGATAAAAAAATACACCGTGTATTACTAAACTAATTCTCAGTTCAGTTCAAACATTTAGTTTACAGCCCTAGCAGATGCACATGGTTTATCAAGAACATCAGTTTCCTTACAGTCCATATCATGTTTTCCTTAACAATGAAAGTCATAAACCAAATCTCTCCAGTAGGGCAGTACAACCTTCCATATTTTTTGTTTGAAAACTGGTACATGTATTCCGGGTTGAATATAAAACACAGCTTTCATCAGTAAAACATGTCCGTGAAATGTTTACCCGCTTCAACCCCACTTTTATACAGAAAAACTGGGGTTTGCAGGAGTATGCTTATTTTTCTTATTTTTGCTTCAATACATAGATTGTGGGTACTCGTTCTAACGTGTATCCACAATCTATGCTTTGAGCAAAAATAAGAAAAATATCATAAATTTTCTGATGAAATTTTTCCTCTTTTACAACTTAAAAAATCTATGTGTATTACATGGGCAAGTTTTCGTAATGTAAACATCTGTGTTAGCAGCTAAGAACCTAGTCGACAGTTTTTCATCCATACTATCACTTACATCTGTAGTGGGGGCCTCAAACTGCCACTCTTTGTTGTGTAGCGAGACAATTTGGAACTCATAACCATCCGAATCTAATCAACACAACATACAAACAAAACAAAATATATACACATGCTGTGATCATGTATCTAATCTAAGGCAGCGTATAAGATTTTGAGACTTGTCAACTATTACACATGGTCATCAATATAGTAATGTTGATACATTTTAGTAACTAAAACTGGAGGTACTGAGTAGTTGATAAATGGATTTTCCCATCATTATCAATTGGGTGAGTCCACTTTCATTTTTAGGGGTGTTAGGAGTGATTTTTAATTTTTATCTCAATTTTCGATAAGCAAACAGAAAAGTCCCAGATGGGGCGACGCATTCTGGGGCTATTTTGTTTCCCTATGTCCCATAAACAGGACGCCAGGCTTATATGAGTTAAACAGATAAGGAGCCTACTTTGTAAAGAGGCAAGCTTTTATGGCACTTTACTTAGTAGATTGTGCACAGCACTGTTTCTCTACTTACAATATCTTATGAAAAATAAGCAAATTTTCTCATAAAGGTCATTTTTATTGGCTCTACAGCTCAAAATCTCATATAGTGCCTTTTTTCTAACACTAGAGGTACAGACAATACCGACAAGACATAAAGTAACTTATTTCTGCAGTTTTACCAAATTACAATTTAATCCAACAGTATCTGTATAAAACACTTTCATTCCTCCAGTTCATGTACAACAAGGTCTGCAGAAATATGTTACTGTTTTACTACAAACACTATAAATGCCTTCGTGACAAAGGTTGTTGAATATCAACTTTTTCTAACTTAAGAGAAACATGTATAATACATGTATCATAATACCTCTGAAATTCTAATACAAAGGTGACAAATCACTTTCAAGACTAAAGAAATTAGATACTACAAATTATTATCACGTTTGTTGGGGAAACATTTTTTTAACTCTATCATAAAGGCATTTCTGAGTCTGAAACAGCTTAGCAAATTTTTATGACAAATGCCAATTGAATTATTCTATATTTATCTTTTAAGAGATTAATTATTTCTATCAATTCACATTTTTTTCTCTTTTGACTTAGCTGGTATTTTTGAAGATAAAATGATAGAGGTTAAGACTGAGACAGTATATGAGTTTACTGTTGATATAGAGAAATCAAGACTATGTATTAAACAGTGATATATGACAAATCAAGAAGAGTGATTCATGCTCAGCTGTAACAGATGAACCAATCTTGCATTCCTATACAATGATGATAGGATTAAAATGATTCATGCTTTTGGATCATGTGCAGAACAAAGTATGACAAAATAATACAGACAGGCTGCATTTTCAATCCCCTGCCCATTAAAAGAGTGAAGACTTACTGCAAGAATAAGATGTACATGTACTGACTAGGTTATGCTTCTAATTCAAATGCCTGGACTATGGTTTACATATTGTAAACATAAAGGTAAGCAAGCAAGTTAACTTAATTTACTATTGGTGATATCAATCTTCCTTGAGACACTCTTGAAGCTAAATCTTTTGAGCATTAGACATAAAATGGATTCTTCCTGAACTACAGAACTTGGTCATATGAGATGTCCACATAAAGCTGTGTGTTACCTTTTATATGTGCATCTTTATACATCTGGTTTTCTGCATAATTTTCAATGACATTTTGAAACTAGTAATTATCATCATTTTTACTTTCCTGTAAAAATTATGTGATAAGCATGCCAGAAATAAAGGATAGTTTACTGTATAGAAATGCAAGCCAGGGTACTAAAACAACAAGACGTCAACAAAGATCTCCAACAATAATCATTTTGCACATCTTTCTTTGAAATTAACTTCACATGAAATAAAATTTATGTTTGAAAAAATATATTATCTTATACTGAAGTTATTTTTTTTATTTATGCTTTCATTTAATAAGCACAGAAGGTTCAGAATGATTTGGAGATCTTTGTGTAATAATCACTGTTACCATAGTAACTAACCTCATGAGAATTTGCCTCAAAATGCCACTGTTTATTGTACAGTGACACAATAACAAACTCACAGTCATCAGAATCTTTAATTAAAATCAGGCAAAAGAATTATTTTCAAAGTATTTCTACAATCTTAAGGTCTTTAGGGAAAAATAAAAGCAGATATTTATCTCATATACATGAACAAGGTAACAGTCTGTTTAATATGATATACCTTAAACTTGACACTTTAAGTTAACAATTTTTGTAATTTATGAGTACATATGTCGAAACAACAAATGGCCTTTAAAAAATCAAATGCTAATATCAGTTGGGCTACTACTGTGGTTGGTCAACAGCTACACATTTGATTTTTTGCCAGTTTTTACATCATAATATACCAAGGCCTTAAGCTTCAGGCTGTTCCAGCTAGATGAATAGAAGCTGTGTGTAGTCTTTGGCGTGTGCATTTTTGTGTACTCAATTTGCGACAAAATGTACTTTCCCACCCCTATCAACTGGAAGAGCCCACTTTCTTTTAGGGGCACCAAGTATGATTTTAAAATTTAATTTCATTTTAGAATTTCTCCATGCAAACAGAATAGCACCACATGTGCTGCATCACATCTAGAGCTATACTGTTTGCCTAAGGTGTCCCATAAATTGGACGCCAGGCTTAAATGAGTTAAAATACATACCATCTCCTTGACTGGGATCTGTAGATTTAAGGCCTCCACTTTTAGCCCGCCGATGTCTCTTCTTCACATTCGGCGTTTCTATTTTTGAGCTAATATTTGCATTACTGACAGCTAGTTTATTAAAATCACCATTTGGAATACCTGCAAATACAGGACGACAAAACCATGTATCAAAGGTTTCTAATCAACTATGCTGTATTAAACAAAATTCTAGATGCATTTTTGCAGGACTAAGCCACAGGGTTATAAAACTTTTTTCCCACTCAGCTCAGATGAGATCTAATTTTATCCTCCACAGAAATATTAAAATGCCTCCAATTGATTTTAATCTTTATCAGCAGGATAAATTTATACTGGCCTTTGTGATATACATCTCTATTTTCTATTTACATGAAATTTTAAACTCAGCTGAGTTGAGCATACAAGTCTTTTCCAATCTCATGTGACTGTCTGTCTTTTAAAGTTCAACCTCTTAACATCATGATCAGCTTATGTACCAAACAAAATTGGGAAAATTATCCAATGACTGGGATCAAGGCACTGCTTTATGCATGCAACTCTAAAATACAACAGAAAAGAAATACTGTATTGTGTATGAACACATCAGACCAGCAATGGAGCTCTCAAGACAAATGTCTGCTTAGGATAGGCATAAGATTTGTCATTTGATTTGTTTGTTAGGCTAATACTAGACATAATGGCATAATAATGATGATAATAAATTTAAGTTTGAAAAATGTATCAAAAAGATTCTTAAAAATTTAAGCTATAAGCACTATTCTAGATTATTTATATTTGTCAGTACTTCAATGACATCTTATTTCAAAATTAAAACAGGTTCTCAACATCAGGTACTTAAACAGACATAATTCTGAACCGTAAATGAGACACTGACATCCCCATCAATAAAGTTCTTTGGTAAAAAAACAACATTTATCAGCTTAATCATAATTTTTTTTATAAATTTGATTTGGTTATGAAATGGTAAAACAAAATAACACAGATGATTCATTCAACCACAAATAGTCAAGTTATCAATATGAAAATTCAAAACAGCCAAACTGCTTAAAGCAAAACCCTGCACATTTAAATGCTTTAGTCATACTGAATTGTAGACTTTTTTACAATCTTAAAAAAGCACTGACTACAAGCAAAGACTGTGACACTTAATACAATTCAACTTTAAATATTATAACCACAGAATATAAGTCTGAAAGCTGTTTTTTCTTGTGTAACTGATAATAATAAGAAACTATTTATGCATTCAGTGATATATCATCAATGAATAAACAGTGGAAACAAGCTCACAAATGAAGATTGTCAAGAAAAACTATAACTATCCATTATTAATGTTTTAAATGACAAAGTCCAAAGACTTTGCTTATAAAATACTATAGGCCTATTTTTTTACATAGAAGATTTTGGAAGGAAAGCCAATTATGAAGGCATTGGTCATATAATATAGGAACTATATGGCTGTTCTGTATTCTTTTTGTTCTCATAAAAATTAAACATTTGGTCTTGTTGCTTACTTTGGTCTTTGATACTAAATGCATGTGTGAATAAATACTGTAGTACTAGAAAATCACAACAGAAAACTGTTAATCAAGTAGTACAATTGAAAATATCAAATCAATTACTGAACTTATTCAAACCACTTTAGCATGTCTCAAGGCATCCAGTTAATATCTGAGGAACACAATAACTTACTGATGCTTAACAGCATAACCAGAGGAGAGGTACATGCTTGGTAAACATTTGAAACATCGGCCGTGCCTAAATTAACAACACAGATATGTAGGCTTTGTTCAGTGTTTCTGTATTTAGCATAACTTCTGCTTTAAGATATAAGATTTTATGTTTTCACAATTTACTGGTTTTTAATGTATCTAAATTCTATGTTTCAATTTCTGTTTTCTTAATGTTTTTTACATAAAATATGTTTGAAATGAGATTCTGTTTTCCAGAAATTATCGCATAATTCTGAAAATGTAAATGAAGAATTATATTAAAGGATAAAAAAGAAAAAGGGTTTTTTCTAGTAGATTTTCATTGAAGAAATGGGATAACAAGTCACCAAGGCATAATTAAAGATATTTCTACAGATGCTGTTTAAAAAGGACAGAAACTCAAAAGGATTTATTAACTTTCCATAATCCCACCGGTTCAAAACATTAAAATATAGATAGACAGAACAACCTAGTATGTTTCCTAAACCAAGCAAAAAGGGCTAATTTCTGAGCCAACATAATTTCATTTTATTTTTCAATTTTCTGTTATCTTGAGGTACAAGTGAAATCTTGACTATCTATTAGACTATGTGTGATACTGTGGTGACTACAAGTTGTGAATAGTGTGTCTATAAATACTTTAATTTGGTATACATGATTCATGTATAAGTATCTGTTCAGTGGAAAAGGTGAGGAATATTTTTATGGCAAATTAAATTCAACACCAGTTCTATAAATAGAGGATCTTACAAGAGTGGTTATTTAATATGGAATTTATTAAACTAGCCTTCGTAGAGTTTGATAAATTACATATGAAATGACCACAAGTGTGAGATTCTATTTATCATATAACTTTTAAAATAGGATTTTATCCCCCTTAAAGTAGAAATTCACATTGTTGTCACGGATGTCTTCAACGATGTTACATATTCTTGAAAGTATTAATACATGTGCGTTCATAACACTTTAAATTAAATGACGTTCTCCATTGTAAAATGTTATCCATTGTAAAACGTTATCCATTGCAAAATCTTGTGAATAATCATAAGAATCACAAGAGCAAAGGAACTCTTATGAACAGACATAACCTTTACCTATTCATTAGAACTAAATAAGTTTGCAAAATATTGCCCAGTTGTCCTCACTTATTCCTCACAAATTCCAAGGCTGATACTGCTCTTATAATGGCTAACATTAAAGAAGCATGCACAAGTTAGCGAGCGATAAAAAATTATTAGAATAACCATACTGGCCATAAAATGACGTTTAGGCATTGTTGTGAATAAAGTATCACAATTTTCCAAAAACTTTCAGACAGTTAATAACAAACTAAACAGATGGTTGAGCATAGTTTAATGCCTATAATGACCCTGACGTAATGCAATGTAACGCAACACAAGAAAAAGGGAATTTTTGCGACACAGATAGTACAATTCATCCTCTACTAATATCCAAAATTTCAAGATTCTTGCTTTCTTCTTTGGGTGTATTGGCTGGTTTGTGTCGGACCTGGTCACAAAACTCTGAAGACCGGTTTTCTTGCATTGTGGTACAAAGGATGAAGACCCTGACTGGACAGCTCACTATAAGATGTATTTGATCTGGTCATGCACAGTTTACAGGAACCAGCTGTCTGAAAGCTGAGGATCATTAATGATACAACTAAAGAATATAGAATATTTCGTGGAAAGTCGGGGGAAGCTTACTTTTACGTCTTTCCCATACAGTTTCGGAATCTGCAGCAGGAAAATGAAATACTACAAGATTTTTTAATAAAATACACTCCTACCTCTAGGTGCAACATATAAAAATTGCTTAAGATACAAACATGTTTTGGTTCAAAAAGAATTCTTTCTTTTATATTCTACTGCAAATAGCTTACTAATAAGTTCCGTTTTCATCGAGCTCTAAGAGGTAAGAACAAAGTATGTTCTACATCCTCTGTGTTGGTATTGAGGCCTTACCTTACATCAGAATCATTTGGACAAGTCCACTTCCATTTTTTGAGACATCAGGATTAATTTTCAATTCTTATTTCATTTTTCAATTAAATTCCTCTTAGCAAACAGAATAGCCCCAGATGGGACGCCGCATTCTGTGGCGTCACATCTGGGGCTATACTGTTTACCTATGTCCCATAAAAAGGACACCATGCTTAAATGAGTTAGAAAGTTAACAAAGTTGAAGTATTGTATGAAATACTTCCCATCCAAAACAGGAACCAATCATGACTGATTAGTAGTTTACCCATATGGTCTTAAAGAGTCTAAAATATTCCTTTTATAGTAATTCCCACATTAAGAATGAATGGCCAAGTATGGTAGTATAACAAGAACACCCACCTGGGGTTACAGAGTTGTTAGATATTACAAATGCATCATCTAAATTGGGTGGTCTTTCTCCCCGCAGGGGGTCGTAACCGGTTAACATCACATTTTCCTTCTCTTTAGAGCCTTTCCCTGAAAGTAGTCACATGCAGTTTCTAGACTAACATTCCTCGATGGTGTCAGATGCCACAGTAATACCTCAATGACAATGAACAAGATGATTTTCAACAAGCAGACAAAACACCTTTTTTCTAGTTTGTGTTTTGGTATAATAATTATACTATTAAAAAAAAAAAAAAAAAAAAAAAAAAAAAATAGCCAATATGTTTTCAGTTATGTCGGGAAGGAGTCATTTCCAGGCCTATGGGGAAAATGTCTAGCTCCCCTCTGGAAGGATTCAAACCTCTGAACTCTTAAGCTGTAGTCTAACCCTCAACCACTAGGTCAATGCACTACCTCACAAAGGTTTTGTTGTACAATACAAAAAGAACAATCATGAAATGAATCAGACACGAGCAAACTGGTCTTTGGGGTTTTCGACCATGTCTGACACAAACCGGACTGTGCAGCTTAAGAAGATGCATAGACACTTGAAATTTCGGATTTAAAAAGAAGAGGAATTGTACTATCTGTGTAGCGAAAACAAAGACGCTGATCAGCTTCGCAGTTACTGCGAAGCTGATCTGCGCCTTTGTTTTCGCATAGGCAAAAAATCCTGTTTTCTCATCGCGCAAATCAAAGTGCAGTGAAAGGCATCACCAAGACTTGTCCTCTGGAGGTCTGACCTTAGCAGTGTTTCCAAAGCACATCTGGTTATATACTTAATCGTAACTATTCACTATTTCTGCATTATCAGCTGGTTTCCAGCTTACAAAAATCAACATTGGAATGGAAATACAGGTAACCTCAAGGTCAGGGTGGTTTTGGTTACCTGTATTTCCAATATCGGTTATAACAAAGCTGAAAACCGGCCAATAATGCAAAAATGGTCAATAAAATTTTGTACCATACTGACACCATCATTCAAACTAACGAAAATATACATGGTGAATTTGACAACAAGTGCATGAACTCTAATATATTGAATGCATAACATGGTACCAAAAATGAACAGTGTTACAAATCAAAGTAGTTTTATGTACCAAACAGCCATGCATGAACATTTATGAGTTTCACCCATATAAAATCTATTAAGCATCACTGTAAGAAAACTTCAGACCAAGGCAGTCTAAGGGGCACAGGAAATGTTATTGTTCTTGAAATTTGTTGCGAACAATGTATACATCATACTGTCTGTACACAGGTTGATCTGCACATTTGTTATTTGAACAAATTTAAACAGTTTTCTCTCAATAATGCCTAAATAAAAAGTAATGTAAGAGTATAATGCTATACATGTTAGTTGAAAGGCCTTAAATAAAATATTGCAGCTGAAAATACTAGTTGTGTATGTGAATTTGGCAATTTAATATCAATATGACACTAAATGGAGCCTTTCATAGCTAATAAATAGACATTTCTTGCCTAACCTGAGATAGAGTTGTACACCATACACTGAGATACAAACGTCGTTTTCATGGGAATGTCTCAAACTAAAATATCAATCTTCCTTACATGTGTATTCTTTTTGAATTATCGATCAGGCTGACGCTAACCAGGAGCTGCACAGTCACAGGTTGATAGATGGTTAGAATTTTTTTGTATTCA
Organism: Rugalucina vietnamica; assembly: GCA_964017185.1. Lineage (NCBI taxonomy): Eukaryota > Metazoa > Mollusca > Bivalvia > Lucinida > Lucinidae > Rugalucina > Rugalucina vietnamica. The sequence continues at coordinate 38,851,445 of OZ024880.1, read as the reverse complement.
GAAAGTTCTCTCTTATACAATGTACATGTGCAAAGCGGTCGCACCAATGCTGATCTGTGCACTGATGGAAAGAGCGGGTTTTCTCACTGCATTTCTTGTTTTCGAATGTGCAGCTTTGTACACCGTACCCTTTACAAGTGACCGCGGTGCAAGAAAACTTTCTTTTGTCAGGGTGCATTTATACTTTAAAAACGTACACGACCAACAGCTTAGGCTATGTAAGATAACCGCATGTTCCCGGGCAAGCCTCCCAGAACTTGACTAACGGTGCTCTATACACTGAAACAAAGTTATAAAGAGGCCACTTTTCAAACTCATTTTTTGTTTCTAAGCCAAGTTCAAAATTGCACAATTTTTTGCCAAAAGACGTGTCTTTCAAGTAAGTAAAGTTCCAAAGTGTTAAGAAATAATTTTCTTTTACTAAAGGCGTTTTTGGAGTAAAAATGCAAAAATCAATGTTTTTAAATAAAAAATTGGATACAGCACACCATTTATTGAAATTAGGAACGGGTGTCATCAAAATGGTCGTTACGGCTCGGAAAAACATCAAACATTCGAATTTTCTCTACTGGTAGAATTTTTATGCATTTTTAAAAATCGCCAATTTTGAGATTTTTTGAAAAATTCATAAATGTGCCTCTTAAACATGTTGACCCCTGTTAAATTCACTTGATGAGGCCTGGAAATGAGAGATATAATTCGACTGAACTGTTTTTGACCATTTTCGAGGACCAACATGTCAAGGCTGCCGCACACTTCCGGTTTCAATGCCAATTTTTAACGAACAAAATAACAAAATTTGTGGACGATTTTTTTAATTTTCAAAATTTATCAGAGTCTAGTATTTGACCTAAATAATCGCTGAAAATTTCAATGCCGTGCTGCTGATAATAACGCAACTGGAGAAGAACAAAGTTGGTATGCAAATTGCATACAAAATCTGAATTCCTGTTATTCAGGTTGTTGTCTTCTTGCATGTGCAAAACAGAAACGAAGATTCTTATTGCAGCAACACTTTTGACTTAATTTTATCTTGCATCATGGCAGTCAGTAGCACTTTCAAATAAATTAAAATGTAAAAACACAACGTCATAATATGACATTTAATTTGATGTTAATAAAGTGTGACTTTTTGAAATAGGGTACCTTTACACATGCTTCGTCTGTGTGAGAAGTATCACGCATTTTGGAATGCAGAAACTCACAGAGCCACTGTTAGACATTGGTTTATTCATATGATCATGAATTTTAATTGATCGTATTTTACTTTCTGAACTAGAAGACAAAATATGAGGTGGCCTCTTATAACTTTTTTTCAGTGTACACATTTCTTTCTCCATAGGTTTAATAACCTGGAAATGGCGGTTCTGTCCCGACATGACTAAAAATGTTGACAGGGATGTTAAACCACAATACGACCCGCTGACCGAAAGAAATATACTTAGACGGCGCAAAAGTTTCGCAACACTAAGAAAATGCAAATTTCTTCTTATCAACTCGAAATATTCTTTCGTTGATATTACGATATTGAGTTCTTTGCCTTGCATACATGTACAACATGAAAATCAGAACGCCGGCTTATGGTTGCCGAGAAAACGACAAAACTTGAAGGTGACCAATTTTTAAAAGTCACAGATGTACGATATCTTACATTATATGCGAAAACGAAATTTCAAACCAACGTTTCAAAAGCAAAAAGGACAACAAATGCAAATATGGACAACAAATGCAGAAAAACAAAAAGGACAACAAACGCAACACTCCCGTTTTGGAGTGCGAATTTCGTTCTGATTACGCCATTTCCTGATGATTGCCTATTTTTGCCTTTTCATGCCTTGGTCGACGTTTATTACGTGTATGTGGCGTGTTTAAGTTTGGGCTGATTTTGATTGATGTTGTTTGTTTTTAAATCGATTACATGCGATCAAATCTCGTTTAAGGAGCGACCATTTAATTTTTATGCGGGGGGGGGGGGGGGGGGGGCAGGGCTGGAAGATGTTTACGGGCCTGGACATTTCTTTTTCACGCGCGACGCGGTCCTGTCTTTTTATTTGTTTATAATACAATACGTACGATAGAATATAACCTGTCCTAGATATTTTTTCTACCAGCCCCACCCCCATAAAAAGCAAATGGTCACTCTCTTGTGGCAATCACACTTAAAATATGAGACGCTACATGAGAAAACCAACAATCTGCATATGCGAAAACAAAGTTGTAAATGATTCGTTTTCAACTGGCACATGTACCAAAGCACTTTAATCCGTTAAGTGATGTGTGGATTGGTGCATGAGATGCACAATGCACAAGGCTTCTGGTAAGGAGGCATTGATTTGATTTGATTTGCAATACATGTAAAATATTCAATATTTTTTGTGTTCTTTAGCCGTCTACCGAACGGAATGTTTTGTTGTAGCGTTGACTAATTCCGTCAGTATATATATTTGTATAGACATCCTTCCCCTTTCTCTGGTTCTAAAAGACTTATTTATTAAGAGTCAGGATAACTGACAGTCCCGATATGACATTGGCTGTAGGCCGTGGTCGTAAAGCAAGAAAACAAACAAATGAACGAACGAACACACGAACAAACGTTTTATTTACAATGTAATAGTTCGATAAATGAAAATGTTCTGAAAGTGCGTCGATAAAATGAAATATCTTGAGATAATCCCTGACTTTTTGTCAATGTATGGTGTATTTACATCTCCAAATATATCTCAGGTTAGCCAAGAAATATCTATTACTAAACTGACCAAAGTCAATGTACAACGCTGATTGGCTTCAATTTTATAGTTTGTGCTTGACTAATTACTACAGTTAACAGTTGCATTATAGGCTGTAAGTTATTAAAAAGCAAATTTCTTGAGCTCATCAAGGATACATGTCCGTGAAATCTTAACCCCCTCATACCCCACTTTTATATGGTAAAACTGGGGCATAGAGGAGTATACATTTTTTTTTTTTCTTAATTATGATCCAAAAAATAGATTGTGGGTACTCGTTAGAACCACCTCATCAGTGAGGGGGGTTCTAACATGCACCCACACTCATTGTTTTGAGCAAAAATATTAAAAATATCACAATTTTTCTGATGAAATTTTTTATTTCATGTCTGCAAAAAATCTGTGTATATTGTATGGTCAAGATTTCAAAATGATGTAAAATATGATAGGTATACATGTAGTTTTACTTGTGAAAAGCAGCAATATAATTGGATACAATGTAATTTTAAATGATATTTTAAAGGATATTTGTGGTTATAATTTATTAACCAACCTACTGCTATTTGTTTACCACGTTTGGAAAACCAGAACCCTAAAATATTTAGCAAATTATTTTTCGGAATGTAAAACATTTTTTATTCCTTTGGGGCAAATTTTGCTCTAAAGCTCCTGTGGACCTACTTTGTATCATAAAATCAAAATATTATGTACCAGGTCTTTTTTTTTTTTTTTCAGATTTAAACACAAATTATATCCAGAAACAAAGAAAATATGCCAAGTGTAGATTTGAAGCTATGATATGCTCTTATTCAGAACCTGAATTTATAAATCTTGATGATCATGTATTTGAAAACACAGGCACAGATCTCCTTCCTAAATGAAAAATGACAAGTCTTTATACAACTTCTGGGGCTAACCACTGCCATTTGTGTCGGATCCATCAGAAACCCAAAAGTTCATATTTCTCCTAGACTAACCTCCTATGGATAAATTATTCATTTCCATGTTGATATTCCCATTATTGGTGGCATCACTCGTGGTGCTCGCCGTCCGTGAGCCTCGTGGCCTCATGCCGGGAACCTTCACCGTTGTGTGACCTAAAGAGATTTCCTTAGCATGGATGTCTTCCATATAATCCTGGAATGTGGAAATATTTATTTTTACTTTTCAAGATTTTTTGACACATGAACTTACTTCAAATCCATTAAAATTTTAGGACCATATAAACATTTACATGTTTGCATTAAATTTTGATATTACCGAGTTGTGGTTATTTTTTGCAAATAGATGCATGCATATAGACACCCGATTATCCTCTGCAAACGTTATATGCCTGAAAACTGAAATATGAAAGAGAAACTTGAAAGTAAACTGACAATCATACAGAACTTAAATGTAGACTGGGATATAAAAGAGAAACTTAAATGTAAACTGACCTTCACATAGAACATACATGTAAATTGGGACATGTTAAACTTGAATGTAAACTGACCATTACACAGAACTTTAATGTGAACTGGGATGAAAGAGAAACTTACACATAAACTGACTTTCACACAGAACTTACATGTAAACTGGGATAATGACTTAGTCTAGAAATTTACATGTAAACCGACCTTCAACTTACAGGTAAACTGGGATAATGACTTAGTCTAGAAACTTACATGTAAACTGACCTTCACACAGAACTTACATGTAAGCTGACCATCACACAGAACTTACATGTAAACTGGGATGATACGTAAGACGCCCATCATCCAATAAAGTCACATATTTCTTCTTCCATTCTTTATTCAAGCCATGACTTTTCTTGTAGAGGTACCCCTGTTTAATGGGTATGAGTCTTCCGCTACCCAACTTCTCCCCCTCTGTTTTCTTGTCCTCCTCTGATGGTCCCCCTCCTTTGTCTTTTTCTTTGTCCTTTTCTTTGTCCTTATTCTTAGGCTGTGGTGGAAACAGTAAAAATGAGTTGGAGCATAATAATTGGGCTTTTGCATGAGAAAACCAACAATCTGGGTTTTCGACCAGGTCCCACATAAATTGGCCTGTACAGTCACAGAAGCAGGCTTGAAATTTTGGATATTAGTAGAAAAGGGATTGTACTGTCTGAGTAGAGAAAACAAAGGCACTGATCAGCTGTGCATTTACTGCACAGCTGATCTGCGTTTTTGGTTTTGCATGTGCAGATTGTTGGTTTTCTGATGCAGTGGTTCCTAAAATAGTTTAAACCTCAAATCAGAAGCACAGTTCTTGTTGTCTTACAGGGAAATCAAATTTAAAATGGCAAGTGATATACTTTCCAAATGTACACCCTTTTCCATATAGATTCTGAAATTATTTGGTTGTGGAGTCAGCATATTGCTTTACTCAGAATATCTAGCAAAACCTAATGAACAGATAGCGTCTCATTGAAATTGAGCCTGTGCATGAGAAAACCAACAATTTGGGTTTCCGACCAGGTCCGACACAAACCGGTCTGTACAGTCACAGAAAAAAGCTAGAATCTTGAAATTTCGGATTTTAGTAGAAGAGAAACTGTACTATCCGAGTAGCGAAAACAAAGGCGCTGATCAGCTTCGCGGTTACCGCGAAGCTGATCTGCGTCTTTGTTTTCGCCTATGCAGATTGTTGGTTTTCATATGCAGCTGCTCAATTAATTAACTAATAGATCACACAAAATGAAACCTGCACAAAATGAAATCTGTCATTTTCTCTTTGAAAATCTCCAGTTTATGTAAAACTTATTACCTTTGGATATTACGTTGTATTGCCAGTGAAGCAATAACCAGACAATCAGTAATATAAGTAGTTTTTCTTAAAAATAGTTTGTATTGTATGATGGAAATCTTTTTTTCAATTTCTTACGGAATGAATATCAAACCATGCTATTTTTGCCAAAAAAAAAACACACTAATACATAAAACAAAAACATACTTTCAAACATAAAAGTTGTAAGTGAATGACTAACATTAAAAAGTCACAACATATAACATAATCGTAAGTCAAAATTGTCATTGCCCTTCACCTATATTTTGCGCATTGTTCCAATGTTCAGCCATTTCCATGCCAGCAAACATGCCTATTTTATGAGCTGCTATGCAAGAAAGCCGGTCTACGGGGTTTCTGACTAGGTGCGACATAAAACGGCCTATACAACCGCAGAAGAAAGCTAGAATCTTGAAATTTTGGGTTTAGGTAGAGGGAGAATCTGTGTAGCGAAAACAAAGGCGCTGTACTGTACAGCTGATCTGCGCCTCTGTTTTCACATAGGCAAATTCAGAGTTTCTCATGATGCGGCTCTTATCATGTACACATAGTTATTTTATATTTCAATTAAATTTCAATGGAAAGGGGCCAAAACTATGTTCTTGTTGTTTTGTTTTATTCATAAATATATACGAGGGTGGTTCAGAAAGTTCTGTCATAGGTGTTATAACTTTGTTAATATACATGATAGGTTGCTGTATTATACCTTGATTGAAAGGGCTACATTTCTCCTTTATAATGATGCCAAAACAATGCACGAACGAAATAAATATTTCGAAATACATGCCTTGAAAGACACCTGGGGTAAAACCACTGGCACGTTTTCTTGAATTTGTGAATATTATTGTGTGCGTTTCTTGCGTTATATCTTTATAACTTCCGATCAAATTTTCTCCAACTTTACAGTTATAAGTAATAATATATTTAGAAAAGCAATGTGACAAAAATTGCCGTTATCGATGCTATGCTGACTTTATAATAAAGCGATGTATATGACGTCATTAAAATACGTACCCCTATAGCGTTTCTGGCACCGCTGCACCATTATATTTGTTTGCTTTTTTATAAGTTTACTATAGAGCACGCAAGGATGAAACAATTATATGGTAAAATGCATTTTAAGCTCCCTGGACTACGTGTAGATGTCAATAAATGTCATTTGAATTTAAACCGTATTTTTAATGTATGTACAACAAGCCAATTTCAATATTTCATTTTACTATAACTCAATTAAATTCAGCTGAATGATTTTGATTTTTGCAGGATATATTCATCTATGTTTCAAAAATATATTACATGGATTATATTTTTTCGAAGTCGATTTTCTTTAAATAATATTCACAAATTTAAGAAAACGTGCCAGTGGTTTACCCCTGGTGTCTTTCAAGGCGTCTATTTCAAAGTATTTATTTCTTTTCGTGCATTGTTTTGGCATCATTATAAAGGAGAAATGTAGCCCTTTCAATCAAGGTATAATACAGCAACCTATTATGTCTATTAACAAAATTATAACACCTATGACAGAACTTTCTGAACCCCCCTCGTACATTTAAAAAAAAAAAAAAAACACAAAAAAAAACTTAAATTTATCGCCCACAAAGCTAATGCTCAGTAATCCAGAAATTGTACCATTTAGATGGCATAGATGTGAAAATGCTACCAGGCTAAAAATCATGCACTGTATTTAAAGATTTAATGGAACTGACTATTGTACAACTCATGTTAATAACTAAAGCCTAGGTTACATTTGCCCTACGATTAACTTGCGATGATCGTACGATGCCATTTTTTGCATTTTCGTGCGGTCTCCGCAGGGTGACCCTACGATGCCCCTACGATTCTACGGTTTTCTACGGCTTCCTACGACTTCCTACGGCTTCCTACGATCTCCGTAGCCTCTACGATTTTGTAGTAGTCTGCACTTTTACAAATTTTAAAAATCGTAAGACCGTAGCCCGTAGACACGTCGTAGGTAGCATCATCGTACGGGCGCCTTACGGAAACCCTGCGATGATCGTGCGGTCACCGCACGATTTTATGATAATTTGGGGACTAAAATAATAAGATAATCGTAGACCTTTAGGGTGATCGTGCGGCATCCGTACGGTTATATCACAAGTTTATTAAAATGGTACGGACACCTAACATCGTACGGCTATCGTAGGGAGAACGCAAGAAATCGTAAGGACTCCTCACGGCCATCACACGGGCTCCGTACGATTTCAACTTAAAGTGTGCGGAGACCCTTTGATTTCCCTACGATCTCCAAACAGTTCCGACTCAGGACATCGAAGAAAGCTAGAACAAGAAATCGAACGATGCCCGTATGAATTGTAAACACCTACGTCGTAGCCCATGATCACATTCGATTTTAAAAAATATCGTTGGGAAATCGCGGACCGAAAAATCGTATAATGATCGGGGCAAATGTAACCTACTAGGCATGATCCCTTGCGGCCTCCCTACGATCACTGTACGATTTTTGTTCCCAAATTATCATAAAAAAATCGTGCGGTGACCGCTCGATTATCGCAGGGTATCCGTACGGTGCCCGTATGATGCCCTACGACGTGTCTACGGTCTACGGTCTTACGATTTTAAAATTTGTAATAGTGCAGACTATTACAAGATCGTAGAGGCTACGGAGATCGTAGGAAGTCGTAGAATCGTAGGGACATCGTAAGGTCACCCTGCGGAGGCCGCACGAAAATGCAAAAAATGGCATCGCACGATCATCGCAAGCTAATCGTAGGCCAAATGTAACCAAGGCATCAGTCAGAAGTCCAAGGGACTCCGTACGATATCCACTAACAGTCAGCGGAGACCCTACGACTACCGTGCGGCCTCCTTGCGTTTTGTATAAAAACGTATAGGGACTCCGTACGGACAACGCACGGGATCCGTACGATATCTACGTACTATCTGCGGAGACATACGACTGCCGTACGATCGCCTTGCGTTTTTGTATGAGAACGTCGACAAACGGCAGATCAAAAAATCGCACGATGCCCGTATGAATTGTTAACTTATACGTCGTAGCCCACGATCTCCTACGATGTCTAAAAATCGTAGAGAAAATCGCAGACCGAAAAATCGTACGATGATCGGGGCAAATGTAACCTAGGCTTTACTGTTGAATATTTGCATTTCTATCTGTATCTACATCTATACTTTTAAGAAAAGTGGTAAAGGGGTGGACTACCAGCTAACAAAAATTCAAGCAAAGAAAGATAAATGAAAAAAAAGAAACATGCAAAAATGTTACCTCTAATAAAGAATTTGTAAATCCTTAAGACTTTGAATGAAAAATTGTGACTGAAACCAATTTTGTTTTAGTGGTCTTGCACGCTTAGTATACTGTTCAGCTTCATGCATTCAGCAGTGTTCTTTTTACTCGCATACTCCCTAGGTATTCCATTTTACCTTTGCATGGTCTACAAGACAGCTAGAGACTCAAAGTTTTAGTCATGCAAAGCTACCATTACTTTTGGTTTAAGAAGAGAATAATGCGAATTTCTTTATATAAATTCGCATTATTCATTTACATACAATACAAAACATATGAGATTCAGAAAGAAGCCATATGGTTATTGAAATCTGTCTCCCTATTACTTTTCATGAAGAGACTCAATAAAACCAAGTCTTCCCTATTACTTTTCATGAAGAGACTCAATAAAACCAAGTCTTCCCGGTTACTTTTCATGAAGAGACTCAATAAAACCAAGTCTTCCCGATTACTTTTCATGAAGAGACTCATTAAAACCAGTCTTCCCGATTACTTTTCATGAAGAGGCTCAATAAAACCAAGTCTTCCCTATTACTTTTCATGAAGAGGCTCATTAAAACCAAGTCTTCCCTGTTACTTTTCATGAAAATACTCAATAAAACAAAGTCTTCCCTATTACTTTTCATGAAAAGACTCAATAAAACCAAGTCTTCTCTATTACTTTTCATGAAGAGACTCAATAAAACCAAGTCTGCTGATTTGAATCTTTGGATGCCAAAGTTCCAAAGTTTTCTTTTTTATGGATCAGTAGACTAGGAAGACTGGATTTTATCTATACCAAGGCCACCACCAAGAAACTAATGAGAGTTTTAGCAATTTTACATTAATCCTGCAGCATGCAATCACACAGTGATATATTATAGGTTAGATGTGTTAACATGACAAACAATACCGGGGCTTTAAAGCTGCTCAAGGATGTTATTTTCAGTTTTCCGTAAATAATTTTTTGGTTTTAGGGCAGGAGCTATATGGGAATTATAACTCTTTCATTGTTAATACATTTTCAGTTCAACAAATATACAGAAATTACTAGGAGTTCTGCAGTATCAGTTATCAAAAGTTGTGATAATAAAGTTAAGTCATATGACAGAAATTCATTGATCAATTATAATCAAGTTAAAAAGACGATCAGATGATAAGTGCAAATAGTAACCCAATCCCTAGTGTATACCCCCACCATTATTCAACTAGCAGAAATTGATCAGACAATTAAATTCAAAGAAAATATCAAACAAAACTTCTAAACCAACTCTCCGGAAGGTGTTTCTTACTTTGGGCACAAAAACACTGAGCTGTATAGGGTGTGACTGGTACCTATAGGCCTGAAGAAAGGTATATATTTAACATGAACAAAGCTGGTCAAAGCTACCAGGTCTGGGTCATCTCGGGAAATTGTGATTGAAATTATCATGCAGATGCACAACAACTCTATGGTTGGTTGTTTCGGGTTAAACATCCCACCAACAGCTGAGGTCATATGGAGACGGGACCTCGGTTTATAGTCCCATCCGACGGACTGGAGAAGCCCGGGATCGAACCTGCGACCCCTGGTTTACAAGGCGAGTGACATAACCACTGCACCATGGAGGCTTCTTACAACAACTCTATGTACTGACTGGCAGTACAGGAGGTTTCATATCTCAACAGATAAACTAAGAAATGCGGCAAATTTGTCAAGGTTCTGCACGATAGAAAGCTTATACAATTGCTATCATATAGCCTCATTTTCAAATGTGATCAGACAATGAGGAGGGAAACTACAGAAGAAAGCAAACAAAAATTTTGCAAAACAAACCAGGCTTTCAACCATCTGTGGACAGAATCACACATTTTTTTTACTTACCATCTTTACATCAGTTTGATCTCTTATGTTTAGTACAATATTTGTTTGTAATCTTTTACTTCTGGGTTGTAATCTTTTTTGAAGAGGGGGACCTCGCTGCTGGAGTCCACATAGTAAGTATCTTATGCGATCAACCATTTCTGATTCATTTCATTCATTCATCGGAAAAAAATGTTTGGAGTGATTCCCCTTTATTAGAAAAATTAATGGTCGCATATCTGCGCAATTTCTATCACAATTTTCCGAGATGATCCAGGCCTAGCTACTAACTATTAATTTCAGGAGTCTGTTTGGTTAATTTGACTGTGGTTTAATGCCCCAGTCAACAATTTTTCAGTAATGTCCGGACAGAGCAACTGCTTCCTAGGTATTATCCAGAGCTATGGTAAGTTAAAGACACAACAAGGCACCACAGAGGGACTTTAACCGAGGTCCTTTAATAAGGAATCAATATCATTGATAGTAAAAGAATGAGACTTATGGTGAAGCTAACAGTTTAAAATTTAGAAATCCCACATTATTATCTGCATTTGGTGACATATCCCATCATTAACATGCAAGGAAAATGAACAACACCCACACCACAATATCGAAAAGCGCATTAAGAACAAAGCATATTAACTGAGGAAAATGAATTACGTCTAAATTAACGTGTAGAAACAAACAACACCCAATCTGGTTACTATTAGCGAGGAACGGGAGTACATTTAATTTCAATGAAGGTACGAGGAATTTCTGTGTAGAAATCTTACATTGAAAAGATTTGAGCGTCGTCTGTTTTTGCGACTCTGCGTAGGGGTGCTTGTCGGAGTTGGGAGTTCCTTGGGGTCCGGCTTATCCTGCAAGACAGATTGGTGGTGAGTAACGTTAGTATTGTCACTACATACAGATACAACACTACAGGGGCATAATTATGCTACTACTAGGAGTATAGATGAGTCATGTACATGAGGAAATGAAGAACAGTTACATGAACTGTGACACGAAAAAAAGGTCTTCGGGTTTCCGAACAGGTCCGACACAAACCGGTCTGTGCAGCCACAGAGGATGGTTAGATATTTCGAATTGAAGAAAAAGAGGCATAGTACTATCCTTGTAACGAAAACAAAGGCGCTGATCAGCTTCACAGTTACTGCGAAGCTGATCTGCGCCTTTGTTTTCGCATAGGCAAAAATCTGGTTTTCTCATGACACGGCTCACATGGTACTGTGCAGCAACTCACAGCTGATCAGGGTCTTTCTGATTATATTAAATATCATGCCTCTAACCATCTTCTGCGGACATTCTGCCTGGTAAATGCAGGAACTAATCCAAAAGATCAAACATTCCAAATGTGGTACATATAAGCTAAGCCACAATATAAACCTGGCCTAATAGCTCAGTCAGATAGTGTCCACTTTCTAATCAAGAAGATCCACTTTCTAATTATGAGGATTCACTTTCTAATCAGGAAGGTCCACTTTCTAATCAGGAAGTGGGTTTGATCCTTTGATCCTGCACATCATTTCATACAGACTGGCCGTGAAATTTATTTCTATGATCATTGCTCTCTTCCTAGCACCGGTTCCAGTAAGACATATACCTCATTACATGACTCAACTTTGTTTAATGTTTGAAATTAAAGCATGCCATATTATATATATTTGGATAAATTCAATCTAAATACACAAAACACACAAAAAGAAAACAACAGTACATGAACATTTAGAACAAACAAACAGTACGAGTACAAACAAAATTTGTAAATTCAGAAGTACCATAAAGATAAAGACTGTCATAAACTTGCAACAACCATTTTACTTTTAAAAAGTCAGTTAAATTGATAATGATTTCCCAAAATTCCTGTTTTTCTCTCTTCAACAACTAGATTTCCCAAAATTGTAGCCCAAACTGAAAACAAGTTTGAAATCATCCTTTAAAAGATTATTTCTAAACATGCCATATCTGTCTAAATAAGATCTTTATGGTACATCAAATGCATCCTAAAATTGCATCTAAATAAATTGTCTGTTATCATTTCTATCTAGTATATATAGCTAGCTTGAAAACAGTAACAGATGTAACACAATAAAAGAAACACTATGTTTTAGGGGGAAAAAGAGAGAGTGAAGCATCCAATTGAAATATAACTAAAAGAAATTACATTAATCTTCTGGTATGTTATTTAATATATATGTCTGTTGGTTATGTTTTGATTAACTTGAAACAAAAGATTGTCATAAGCTTATACATATATGCTAAAGCTTTAGATAACTATTCAATTTTCTTTTAAATTTAATTTCATTCCATAGCAATTACATTAAGATTATGGATAATATAATTAAATAAGATATAGCACTATTGTTAGTATTAAAGTGAACAACTTTATAATGTGAACAGTATTTTATTAACATTACACTGTAATAAATGTGCCAAGCCTATATATCATGTATATATTATTTATATAATATATAATAGTGTACGGTGTAATGAAGCCAATACAAGCAATACATGTTACATACGTGACACATCTAAATTCAAGATAATATATAATGTTAGCAACATTACTGAGCATTATGGTGTGGTGCTGTTTGTTTCTAGAATATCACATTTAAACTTCTTTTTTTGTAATTATATCCTATTCAACCATTTCTGAAATCAATGGCAAAAGATATCGACTTAATGTATGTTCTTATAAAACATACTAGCTCAAGCATCACATTCGCAGCCATAAGCATAATAATAAGAAGCCATTCAAAAAGCCAATTTTTGCAAAATACAAGAATAAGCATCATGCGTTTCATTTACAAAGCTTCTTACTTATGTCTCACATCATAGCACCATTTCAAGACATGCATATTATCCAGTTCAGTAGTAGTAATACATTACTTTTCACTAATATATGAGCCGGGACGTTAGAAAACCAGTCTTCGGAATTCCGACCAGGTCTGACACAAACCGGTCTGTGCAGCTTCAGAAGATGGTTAGAGGCTGGAACTTTTGGATTTGATAAGTATAGGAATTGTACTATCCATGAAGCGAAAAACAAAGACGCTGATCAGCTTTGCGGTTACCTTGAAGCTGGTCTGCGTCTTTGTTTTCGCATATGCAGATTGTTGGTTTTCTTATACAGTGGCCCATATAGAATTTATTTGTTCCGATCTTAATTGCTCCCTATGGTTACATTTAGTCCCATTATCATTGTATTTCATAACAATTAATTTGCAGTCATGCAAATAGCAGCAGCACCATTTGAACCCTATCAAAAGAAAACCATACATTTGAGCCACCTTGTGGAAAAACCAACAATGTGGTTTCCGAACAGGTCCGACACAAACCGGCCTGTACAGCTACTAAAGCAGGCTAGAAGCTTGAAATTTTGGAGTTAGGTAGAGGAGGAATTGTACTATCCGAGTAGCGAAAACAAAGGCGCTGATCAGCTTCGCGGTTACCGCGAAGCTGATCTGCGCCTTTGTTTTCGCCTATGCAGATTGTTGGTTTTCCCATGGGGCGGCTCATATAATGTTGACAACAACAAAGGTGGTGATCATTACCGCGAAGCTGATCTGCGCCTTTGTTTTCGCCTATGCAGATTGTTGGTTTTCCCATGGGGCGGCTCATATAATGTTGACAACAACAAAGGTGGTGATCAGACTGTTTATATTTGCAGACCAATCATCAACTTTGAAGTAAACTTCATATAAAAGGTTTTCTTCAGAACAGGCTCATTTTTAGAAGATAAAACCACATAACCAGGGGAAGTAACCCCGCCTATACTGTGATTATACACATTAACAGCTACGGTACATAGTAACTGGCACACATGCTAAGGTCTAGGACTTACAGCTACGGAATGCGATCGTACCCGGGATGTTCGGCCGAGATTTGGTGTGACCGGTACGTTATCGTGTACTTGTAATTCCATTCTAAACCTATCCATCTTATCCTACAAAGGTGTGAAAAATTGTTCTTGTATAAAATATGATGTGCGTTGATTGTTACGTGTATGATGAGGGTGTTAGTTTATTGAATTGAGCCGCTGCATGAGAAAACCATAATTTGAGTTTCAAACCAGGTCCAACACAAACTGGTCTGTACAGTCTCAGAAGCAGGCTGGAAGCTTGAAATTTCGCATTTAAGAAGATGGATTGAACTGTGTAGCAAAAACAAAGACACTGATCAGCTGTGCAGGTTACTGCAGATTGCTGGTTTCTCATGCCATGGCTCAAATATGACAGTAGAAATTGAGCCCCATTATCAGAAAACCCTTCTTAAAAATTTCTGATCTTCTAATATTCTTTCCAAAGCAAAAAAAAGTCTGCTTTGGAAAGAAACTTGGCAGTGAGCAACTAAGTCTTATGTGAAACAAACTGTTACTTGCATTTGGCTTTCTAATGACCAGGCTCAAATGAATGTAATGTGTGGCTATGTGGGCGATTAAATCAGAGAATGTTGCAAAATTATTAGATGTGAGTTTAGAAATAAACTATTTTTACTATATATATGATCTGATGATACAACACAATCAATATGCCTACAACTAAAACATGCTTAAAAGAATCGACAACGACTGAAAACGAAAGACTTTCTCTATATTTGTAAGTGCTAAAACAACATCAAAATGCATGCAGCAACTATGTACTATCAGTTAAATGTCAATAGAAATGTTCCGTGTCAACAATTAAATAATGGGTCTTTCTTTTATTTTTTACAAATAATTATTAATAGGGTGTTAATCACAAATTTAGTACATGTACAATCATCCTGTTATGGTTTCTACAAACTAGATGGTCACCGAAACCACATTAAATTTAGATACACAAATTAAAACACAACATTTTAACCATTTCCATTAAAATTTTATCCATTAATTTCTAGCATATATCAAGCAGCCTATAAGTGATGCTACAAATTTCAACCCATATTTTATGACTGGACTATTCAATAATCATTATTTAGACATTGAAGTTCATTTCAAATTTTAGAGGTTTCAGGTATACTTCTAATCAAAATGCCAGCAAACAGTAAAGCCCTAAAGTTGTCCAAGCTTATATGGGGTAAAATTAATCCCAATACAGTAAAATTTTGCTGTTTAAATAGTATGTATATATCAATATGAATTCTGGCTACTAAATCTATGTACATATATCACCTTAGCTTTTTAGTGACTATTTAGTTACAACCGATTATTACTTAAGTTGTTACTTTAGCTTTGCTTTTTAGAGACTATTTAGTTACAACCAATTATTAAAGTTATTACTTTTTTAAAATTAGGCCAGCTCTTCAATAAATACAAATTAATAGTAAAAATACCTATACATTAAAAGCATTAGAAACAAAATGACATGGTATGTACCTGTCCAATGATTTTGGGGTTATTTCTTAATGCAAATCATGTTAAATATACTCAGAGAAAAAAGTTTAGTCAGTAACTTTGACCAGCCCAATTACTATAATGCCCAGCAACTTGCCTTAGATGTTTCCCTTTATTAAATTTGCAAAGTTGGTCTCTTTCTAATTCTGGAAAGAAACTCCACCAGTTGTCAATTTTGACAGAGTTATTGGCTTTTTTTGTAAAACATCATTTTTGTAATTATCCGGTAAATGATCAAATTGGTGCTTTGATTAATAGGGTTTTCTGAAAGAGGTGGTTGTCCGTGACAAAAATCCGAAAAAAATCTTTTCAAAATTCAGCCACAGTCTCCAGAAATAACAAGTCAAATATTCATTATTTTTTAGATTACCTCCCTTTCAATTAAAACAAGAACGAAAATTGGTGTATGCACTGTGGCAAAACCACATGCAATATTTCAATCGTTTAGGTTTTATTCACAGTTTTATGACTGGTAATTTCTATCCTAAACTATTTAGGGGTTTTGAAGCCAGCGTTTTACGAATGCACGCATCAATATATCAAATGCGCAGAATTTTTTTTACGAATGCGCGGAAAAAAGACTATCAAATGCGCGTTTAAATTGTGCGGAAATCAATTGCTTTTACAGGTATTTTAAGGTATACCCATGCTATGATTGTATCTCGCTATCAAGACCAAAGAAATTTTAAAATCCATGATGATTAAAACAATATTCTTGCACAAAATACAAGTTAAAAACACTTTCAAAACGTCTAAAACCTATAAAAGCATGTTAAAATATGACTGACATAACGGTCGTATCTGTCCAAAGCCAGTGTGAACATACATGTAGGTTACCCGAGTGATTTTCGGCTAATATTACCCTAAAGACCATTCGCGCATTTGATACCTTGATTTCACGCGCAATCCAAACAACGTCACGGTATGATTTTTGCGCAAATGATATACGGCCTTTGAAGCTATAGCGATTTAAACTGTCCCAATGGGATTTTACATATATTTTCACTGACTAAACTTTTGCTGGTGAGCATATTATACTAAAGAATAATGATAATAAGTAGTATACCAAAACCGAAACTTACTATGTATAGTTTTTGAATTTCTTATTCATTAAATGCGAAAAGTTAATATGTAGTGCACAAAACAACCAACAAATTAATACTTTTCCTTCACCTTTCACTATAATAAACCAAACCAAGTGCAAAGACCAATCTATTTGTAACTACATGTTTTACTCTGTCTGACATCAAAAAGGTTATAGTATAGCCTAGGTACCTTAATTTCTGAATGATAAGAACAGGAGGGCTAAAATAGACATTAAAATCTTTATTTAAAAAGATGTCCAGTACAACCATAAAGCATTTATAGATCATGTACTATTAAAATGTTGTCATAAATACCGACATACATGTATTTGCCTTCAAGTTTAAGGTAACAAAAGCTTTTCTAATACAAGAAAAAAAATAAATCATTACGTACATGGTGGGGTAGTTAGATGTGTAAATGTGTATTATATAGCAGATAATGGGGAACAGTAGGTATAATGTTAAACATTTGCAACCATTCAAAAGAAATTATACAGAAAATGTACAAGATCATAGTTTACACCATTTTTTTTTTAAGATCAATGTGAATGTTTAAGTTATATCGACATCGATTATAATTTTACTAACCGCTAACATATAAAACTAGAATTTGTTTTCTATGTGAAAACTGATGTCTCCCCCCTTTCTATGTGCATGTCCAAAATATGCAAGCAAGAGTTATAGTTCTTGTGCATAACATATCCTGTCATTCTGTTTTATAAGTGTACAAAGTTTCAATGAAATGTCTCTTACGGTTTTCAAGTTATAGAGTGGGCATGAAAGTGTTTGGAAAATAATCAAAGGGAAATAACTCCAAAGATATGAAAGCAAGAGTAATGATTCTTGTGCATCATGCTTTATAAGTCTACCATGTTTCATTGAAAAATCTCTAATGGTTTTTGAGTTATAGAGCAGACACGAAATTGAATGAAAAATAATCAAAGGGAAATAACTCCGAAGATATGCAAGCAAGAGTTATGGTTCTTTAGCATGACACATCATCTCATCGTGCTTTATAAGTGTACCAAGTTTCATTGAAATATTTCTTATGGTTTTCAAGTTATAGAGTGGACATGAAATTGTATGGAAAAATAATCAAAGGGAAATAACTCCAAAGATATGAAAGCAAGAGTTATAATTCTTGTGCATGACACATCGTCTCATCATGCTTTATAAGTGTACCAAGTTTCACTGAAATTTCTCTTACGGTTTTCAAGTTAAAGGGTGGAGACGAAATTGTATGGAAAATAATCAAAGGGAAATTACTCCAAAGATATGCAAGCAAGAGTTATGGTTCTTTAGCACGACACGTAATCTCATCGTGCTTTATAATTGTACCAAGTTTCATTGAAATAACTCTTACGATTTTCGAGTTATAAAGCGGACACGAAATTGTATGGAAAATAATCAAAGGGAAATAACTCATAAAATACTCAAGCCAGAGTTATGGTTCTTGTGCATGACACATTATCTGATCATGCTCAATAAGTGTACCAAGTTTTATTGAAAAATCTTAAACGGTTTTCAAGTTATACAGCGGACACGAAATTGTATCGAAAATAATCAAAGGGAAATAACTCCAAAAATACTCAAGCAAGAGTTATGGTTCTTGTGCATGACACATCGTCTCGTCGTGGTCTACAAGTGTACAAAGTTTCATTGAAAAATCTTTAGTTTTCAAGTTATACAGCGGACACGAAATTGTATCGAAAATAATCAAAGGGAAATAACTCCAAAAATACTCAAGCTAGAGTTATGGTTCTTGTGCATGACACATTGTCTCGTCGTGGTTTACAAGTGTACCAAGTTTCATTGAAAAATCTTTAATGGTTTTCAAGTTATAGAGCGGATACGATTTGTGACGGACAGACGGACGGACGGACAGACGGACGGACAGACGCACGGGGAAAAACAATATGTCTCCCGACCCTGTTGGGGGGAGACATAAATATACTGTTGAAGGTTGCCTTACCTTTGTTTAATAGTATATATACTATACTTTTCATACCAATTATCATTACTAAATAAAGTTGAAAAGATGTCAAAACTTAAATTTCTCTTTATTCTCTTTCGAATGATTGCATTGGCAACTGATTATTTAAGAAAGCATATAATAAGCTATAGACAATTTCAAAATAAACAAATAAAGTGGGGATTATTGTCATTATTTACTCATAGAAAACAAGTATGTTTCAGATTGAATGAAAAGAGCAGACAATCATTACAATTTGAGCTGTGAGGCAAGAAAACCGGCCTTCCAAGTTTCCGACCAGGTCCGACACAAATCGGCCTGTACAGTCACAGAAGCAGGCTAGAGGCTTGAAGTTTTGGCTTTAAGTAAAAGAGGAACTGTACTATCCAAGCAGCAAAATCAAAGGCGCTGATCAGCTTCGGAGTTACTGCGAAGCTGATCTGCACCTTTGTTTTCGCCTAGGCAAAAATCCGGTTTTCTCATGGCGCGGCTCATTTATGTGAAGAATATTATAACAGTTAAAATGTTGAATTCAGCAAGAACCCACTTTATCCGTTCTAGTCCACTTGTGCTACATCGACCTATACATATTGTTGTTCCATACAATCTCCTTCGTGACTCCAAACCACCGTGTTCGGTTGCTATGGTAACCCAACAAGTGTCTGCTCACAGAACTAACTACACGCTCACTTACACTTAAGAAATTTGATTTAGAAAGCTTTGTGTTTTTCCGATTCAGAATTGGTGTCGTGATGGCCTGCTGAAGTTGACGTATATTTGTGGCTCCCTGTTAGAGATGGAAAATGGATACATCATGCAGTTTCTATGGCAACAGAATATAACCACGGCAACACAATAATACAAAACACAAGCTAAGGCAAAAAGAATAGGAAATTAAGCTAGATCTACAACAGAAAGATCATGACCACGTGTTTTCGCAAAGGCGATAAATAAACACCAAACGGGATAGACAGCATTCACTTATGCTCAAATTACAATTTTTTGAAACATTAGAGTGGTGGCCTCATGGTAGAGATCAGACTTCGAATAGAGATCCTGGGTTCTTGAGCAAGGCACATATACTCACTAAAGTAATGGTTAATACCCAGGAAGTGGTGGTTCCATTAAAAGTTGTTGACTGGGATGTCAAACCTCAAAACAAACAAAGCAATTTTGCAACGTTACTAACAGTAGCTTAGATTGTAAATGTTACTTATAATTTGAGATACAAAATCTGTTTTTAGTTTGGGATGCATTTGTCAATGAGCATAATGGAATGCCGCCTATGTGGTGAAACTACATGTACCAATGCTTATATATGGGCATTTCTCAATGTCAGTATATAATTGTGGATGAAATAAATTGTTAACTTCACATAACATAAAACACAATAGAATATTTTGCCACTAGTTGTACTAAGCGGTACTGAGTACTATCTTCAACATATTGGTGTTGATGCTATGTTACATATGAGCCGTGATGCGACCAGGTCCGACACAAAACGGTCTGTTAAGCCACAGAAGATGGCATCAAGCTTGAAATTTCGGATTAATGCACTATCTGTGTAGCAAAAACAAAGGCGCTGATCAGCTGTGCAGTTACTGGTTGGTTTCCTTGTGCAGCAGCTCATTTCAGTTTTGACATGCAATCGCTAAGATTCAGACACATTAGCAACATGATATGCAGTCAAAGTATTCACACTGCCAAACACAAACACAATCTTACATGCAATTTGTACAGACACATGCAATGCTAATGCACTAGTCGTTTGTATCCCCTGCTCCCCTGGGGCCGGGGATAGCGGGGACTTAGCGGGGCTAAAGTGCCAGGCTTTAACCTCTGATGTGTCCCGGCAGTGCCGGGGATTTGCCGGGGTTACACTGTCACATTAATTCAAATTAAATTTTAATGATATTTTTAACATTTGAGCCTGTGCATGAGAAAAACAACAATTTGCATAGGCAAAAACAAAGCCGCAGATCAGCTTCGCGGTAACCACAAAGCTGATCAGCGCCTTTGTTTTCGCTTCACGGATAGTACAATCCCTCTTCTACTTAAATACAAAATTTCCAGCCTCTAAACATCTTCTGTGCTTGTACAGCCCGGTTTGTGTCAGATCTGGTCGGAACCCCAAATTGTTGGTTTTCTCACGCACAGGCTCATTTAATTATCTTTATGGTACTTATTTAATTTTCAAATGCAGCTAAACATTCACATGCATAAATTGAGGCCCTTCTCTCATGTTTCACTTTCATCAGAACAACTCCCAGCTGTTGTTCCACGTTATTGTCAGCCCCTGGAGAGCCGGGGCTTTTAGCAGGGGTTTTACCAAAATTCTTGCCCGGGCTTTTAGCCGGGCTTTAAAAATTGAAAAGTTAAAAGCCCCGCTATTCCCCGGCCCTGGGGGAGCTGGGGATGTAAATGACTGGTGCATAATCATTCTAATTCTTATGTTTTGTTGGCTGTACATATACATAGCATCTTTAAAGCAACTTTAGACTACATAATTGTCAATGCCTAGAATGCCCACGAGGGCGGATGGCAGTATATAGAGATAGATAGATAATTGCCATTAAGTTTTACTTTCGCAGTTCGCAAGGTTTTTAAGTCTTTCAGGAAGCATAAATCATATGAAGCAAGAGGCAGTGTATTATCAAGCCTTTCTGTACTTAAATTTCCTTCAGTGTTTAATTATTCTTATTGCTCCTATTTGTGATTTTCATTTTTTTTTTTTTTTTTTTTTTTTTTTTCATAAAAACCTTCATGTGGGTGCCCCGAGCCTAAAACATTCAGTGCTTTGAGAGTGAATTGTCAATATTTCCTGTTATTCCTGTTAATGGATGTAACCAAAACCCTTCTTACTGGCCCCGAGGTTATAAAACTTTTCATGCTCAATACAAATGAGACTAAAATTTATCCTGCTCATAAATGTTAAAATGCCAACAATTATTGTAGGCATTTTAACATTTATCAGCAGGATAAATTACAGGCTTTGGTGATCACCTGAAATTTTCATTTATTTTGAGCTATTTTGGTATTAAAGAGCAGTTTAAATTTTATGCTCAGTTGAGTTGAGCTTGAAAAAAGTTTTACAGCCTCCGGCCCTGGGTGCTCACTTGGTCTTTTGATCAGTGATATCTGTTGATGAAGCTCTTCCATGATAATTGCACAACTTTTCCTGCTTCAGCTTATAGTGTACACAAGACAATATAAAACCCATAAAAAATTAAAAAGCACCTTAATGCAAGCACCTAAATTTGCAATGAGAAGCAATGACAAGCAAAATCAACTTAATGGGTGAGAGGGCGGATGGAATGGGGATATCCTTTCCAAGTATTGAATGAATGAAAACAACGTGATTTCAAATGCACACCTTCATTTCAATCCCTGGTGTCTTTTGTGTATCTTTAGCCTCAGTCTCGGTACTACCAGTCTGCATGGCTTGTCGCATCCAGCCGCGAAAGGTTGACCTCGAATTGAACGATTTGTACAGGAAGTTTCGTCCACAGCGTTTTAACTTCAGCAGTTTTAGTGTTGCAGGACTTACAACTTTTTCTGGCGATGAAGGCTTGCAAAACATTAACAAGAAATCCTAATCTGTGTTCTTTTCATTTTTTGGGGGGGTGGGGGGGTTGGGGGTGGGGGGGGGTCTTGGGTTGTTTAAGAAGTTTAACATCATAGTCAACATTTTTTCAATCATGTTGGGATGGAGCCATCCCTTCCTGGGTAGTAAATCAATGTGCCCCAAACTCCCCTTTCCATGTATCGAGTCGGAACCCCGGGTAATGCAAAATTTTGTAATGACTTGTCCATTGTTATGACTTGGATGAGTCCAATAATTATATTTTAAGAAACATCAAGAGTGATTCTTAATTTCAAATTTTGATGCAATTCCTCTCAGCAAAAAGAATAGCCACAGATTGGCCGCCGTGTTCTGTGGCATCATATTTGAAGCAATTGTTTGCCTAGGCCCCCCAAAAAGGACACAATGTGGGTGATTTATGGAGAAATTTAACTTCTCCAGCTAAGAGTAGCTGTCTGTAATTTGGTTTGTTTTCAAAAATGAGAAATATTCACAGATTTTTTTCTGGTAGTGTTTCACAAGCGGCCATCAGGCCAAGCTAATCATGATTAAAGTAAAATATATGACATAATTCGCTATGGGCACATATAAAGCTCCCATTAAAAAGGCTAGATAGTAGATAGGAATAAATAGCTCTAGATTACACAGTAACAGTCAACCTTTCCAAAATTAATCTATGAAAAATGCAAAGCCCTATAGATAGTAAAAAAAATATCAATACCCGAATGTTGTTGAATGCCATGCAAATATCATGAAAAGTTCCAACCACCAGTTCATTATTTTAATTAGATATTCATACTAGCCAAATATGATGATACAGATAATCATCAAATAAAGAAGACAACCATGGGAAAAATATGAGCCGCGACGCGTGAAAACCGGTCTTCGGGGTTTCCGACCAGGTTTGACACAACCCGGCCTGTACAGGTACAGAAGCAGGCTAGAAGCTTGAAAATTTGGAGTTAAGTAGAGGAGGAATTGTACTATCCGAGTAGCAAAAACAAAGGCGCTGATCGTTACTGGGAAGCTGATCTGCGCCTTTGTTTTCGCATAGGCAAAAATCTGGTTTTCTCACGGCGCGGCTCATATGGTATGGAGGGTTTAGCATCCTGGATATTTTAAGAAATATGTAATATTTTGTAAAGTGTTAATACTCTGAATACTTTAAATTAGTATGATTGGTAATATAACAGGACACAGTCAGAGCCAATACACCATACATGATGGAGTAGGATAATGAAAATATTCCGAGTATGATTACTCTTTATGTTATGTGGCTATTTAAGGAACATACATATGAAATTGGCCATACATAATCACTACTTAAAATTCGAATATTTGCATGAATTCAAGGACTTGTTCATCTCTATAATCTTTTAAGACTCCACAAACAACCGTTCGCGAATTCAAAACCTATTAGATAATTTGGAAATAGAAAATTGCTCAAATAAAAGTCCCACAAAAATTTCTGTACAGTAAAAATTCCATTCCACTGGTCTGGAGTTAAACTAACGTCTAACTTGGTGCACAAAGAGTAAATTGAGCTTTTGGTTGTTCCTTTTGATTGGCTGAAGTCAGTCAGCAAAAAGGGAAGTAATCAAGTATGGTCAACTAATGATGAGTTTATAAAACTGCCTAGCTTTCAAGTAGACAAGTACATGGTATAGATAATTTGAAAGTTTCAATGAACAGCCGCCATTCAAACCTTTCAAACTACTATTATAAATAATAAGCTAGTAATAAGCTTCAAAATGAATTGATAATTGAGCCTTAGCATGAAAAAAAAAAAAAAAAACAATCAAGGTTTCCAAAAAGGTCTGATACAAATCGGTCTGTACAGTCACAGAAGCAGGGTAGAAGCTTGAAAATCAGTATTTAACAAGAAGAGGGACTGTACTATCTGTCTAGCGAAAGCAAAGATGCTGATCGGCTGTGCAGTTACTGCACACCTGATCTGCGCCTTTGTTTTCACCCATGCAAGTTTCTTGTTTTCTTATGAGCGGTACTCAAACAGTGTTAAAACTATTAGATTTGATTTGAAATTTCTCATACAAAATCAATGGAACTCATCTTAAAACAAGCACAATTTGTATTGTTGTTGCTTTTGTTTTGTCTGGCTATTTCTCTGGGAAAATGTCTATAAGCAGGAAAAGTCATGCAATATCAAAGAATATCACCTTTGTCAATATACTGAGGCGCCATTCACCAAACTAAACAAAGCTACTCAGTTTGTACACCTCATGTTTATTATTATTAAATTGTGGAAAACATTTAGAATTACACATATACATGTAATTTTAATAATAGGATTACTTAAAAGTTAGAAAACATACAACTAAGATATACGAAATGTTGGTATTTTCAAATTTAACAATTCTGTTATTTTTCTTCATCAAAATTAATTTTTGTTCATTTTCTGTTAGATTCTTCCAAAGTTCTGAACATATTTGTATGTTATAATAATATATTCATTGTACAACTTTAAACAAATCATATCTTTTTTTCAACTTTTTTTATGTTTAATTCAATTAAAATTCACACAATGCAACAGTGCTAAAATTGGGAGAAAGAAGTGCAGGAAATTCTGAAGTGTGCCTAAGTGACATGTGCCTGTGACTACGGACAGACTGGTACCAAGTTTGTTGATGATTTTGGAGACAATTTTGTAAATTTTCCATACATTTTCAAAATGCTGATATTCATTAGTATCTCTTCTACACATTGTTTTATTGTTTTATTTAAACAATTTTTTTTACAGAGAAATTCACCACAACGAAAACTTGCCCATGCAATATACAGAGATTTTTTAGTTGTAAAACTTGAAGAAAATCTGTTGAAAATTTTTGATATTGAAAATTTTTGATATTTTTAAGGTTTGTTCAAAACATTGATTGTGGGTACATGTTAGAACCGCCTCAGTGAGGTGGTTCTAACGAGTAACCACAATCTATGTTTTGGATCAAAAATTAGAAAAATAGGTATCCCCTGCATACCCCAGTTTTGCTATATAAAAGTGGGGTATAAGGGGGTATACATTAAAAGGACATGACAAAATTTACCCCAAAATTATTGTCAAAAGTGGTCACCACATCTATCCCTTGGTGCGAACAGAGTGATTATCACACTTACACTAAATGAGTTTGACTTCTGTACATTGTGTCCTGAGGATTTCTTACTTTTACGTGACGAGAGCGGAGTGGACGATGGTTTGTCTCGTATATCAATCTCCTACAAACAAAACAGAACCATGCGCATGCATACATCAGAGCTCCAGTACGGTAATTTGAGCAGTGACATGAGAAAAACAGTTTTCGTTGTTTCTGACCAGGTCTGACAGAGGCCAGTCTGTACAGACACAGAAGAAGGATAGAAGAACAGGGATCAAACAATCTGTGTAGTGAGCATAAAGGCGCTGATCAACTGTGCAATTACTGCACAGCTGATTTGCGCCTTTGTTTTTGTTTAGGCAAAACTCTGCTTTTCTCATGTGGCTCCTTTGGTCTGTCTATGACATGAGGTGAAGGTCACATTACGCCATGGACATGCAACCTATTGCCCTAAATATCTTAAGCTTTCTGAAGATGAAGACAAAAAATATACAGTTCAAAACGAGCATAGGAAAACTCTCAAAAGCAACTCTTTCTGAAGTTATAGTTTTGGATTTATCCATCCCTGCACCATATTTTCCACTATTATATGAGCCGCGTCGTGAGAAAACTGGATTTTTGCCAAGGCGAAAACAAAGGCGCAGATCAGCTGTGCAGTAACTGCACAGCTGATCAGCGCCTTTGTTTTCGCTGCTCGGATAGTACTATTTCTCTTCTTCCTAAATCCGAAATTTCAAGCTCCTAGTCATCTTCTGTCACTGTACAGGCCGGTTTGTGTAAGACCTGGTCGGAAACCCCGAAGACCGGTTTTCTTGTGACGTCGCTCATATGTAATGACCAAGGAGTGGAGCTCTGATTAAACACAAAACGAAATAGCAAAGAGCAACTCAAGGAAAACGCAAGCTATTAATAGAAAGTCTTTTTTATATGAAATAAAGATAAGTAAATAATAAGGTGATAGTTTTATATCTTACAACAAGCAATAAATGAAAAGATACAAAATCATTAAAATCAAATCTCCTTTTTTTGTAACATTTTTATAAATTCTTCTAAGTTTGAGGAAAAAACATCACCGGCTATATCCATATCGACAATACAAGATGTTATATGTATATATACATGTATATCTGACTGCAGTTAACAGAAGCAAAAAAGCTACAGACAATAAAGATGAGACCTACAAATCTGAATGGTCCATCACATGATCTAAGATCTTGTAGGAGGAAACTTTTATTCACGCTTTAGTTGGTATAGTACATGTAATAAGTTTGTTAAGTCCTAAGTCCTATCAAAATATACTAGGCTAAACTATTTTGAAGTTACAAACAATAAATTAGAAACTTAAGATTTTGAATTTGAAATGATGCTTTATGTCACAGTCAACAGCTAAGATCATGTCGGAACATTGCCTCCAATTTTATGGGACTTTTCCCTAAAAAGAGGATGTCATGATGTCTAACAAGTGCTTGGAATATTATAAACCATCCAACTAAGCCACAAAAGGCTTATACGTATGAATGGTTTGACTTGAACCATTTTTCCTGGGAAGGCTCAGACCTCAGCGGTTAACCAGTAATCAGATGGTCAGTCAGTAGTGTTAAAGCTTTGCCTGGAGGCACAAGCAGCCAATCTATTTCTTTAGGCCCCAATGGGTGGGGGCCTGACACTGCTAAGACTGCATCACTGATTATGTGCCTTTCTGTTTGAATATGAACTCCTGTCTCAATTTCTTAAAAGCACATGCCAAGAATTCCTCCAATCAAGTTCCTTACAAGTCATGTGACCAACCATGTGATGACTGACATGTGACTAGATTGACCAATCAGAACCTACCTCATCATCAGGGGGTGGAGCTTTCTGTTTATCTTTCTTTTTCTCACTTTTCTCTTTTTCTACTCTCCCCTCCTTTTCTTTTCCCATTTCTTTAGGGGTGGGAGGCACCTGATAACAAATCTTCATGTTTTCAAAACATTTTTAATGATTAAAGATAAGACTTTATTTCATTCACCGCCTAGATTTCAATGTCCATAGCCTTCAGATTTTTTCCAGTTAGATTATCTGAGCTGCGTCATGAGAAAACCAGATTTTTGCCTATGCGACAACAAAGACGCAGATCAGCTGTGCAGTAACTGCACAGCTGATCAGCGCCTTTGATTTCACTACTCGGACACCCCGAAGACCGGTTTTCTCACAGTAACTGACATTTCCACAACTGCTCTTCCCTAAGAAAAGAGTATGATATTAAAAAACCAAATTCAGCTGACTTACATGCTAGCCCTACTACTACATTTGATCAAATGTGGTGCTTACTTTAGGAAGATCCTGACGTAAGTTTAAGGGTTTTGCTTTGAATAACTGGTAAATGGTGGATCTTCCAGGTGTGGTCATTTCATATAACTATAAATTTCAACTACCTGTGCTATACTATTCTGTGTATTTCCAGTGGTGACTAATGTTCCTGAACTGGACCCCGTCGACTGACTGCCGAGACTGTGTGTGTCATGAGGTTTGGATGTTTGAGTAACGTAGTATGGCCGCTGTGAATGGTTGGGAGTGCTGGGGACGTTGGGTAGCGCTGAAGGCATACTGGGGTACCGCAGCTGAACTATTCGTGAACAAGCTGAAATATAGAGCCGCGTCATGAAAAACCAGATTTTTGCCTATGCAAAAACAAAGGTACAGATCAGCAGGGTAGGGTCTCCAATATACCAGTTGATCCATAGCATACTATCTTTGAGGTCCATCAATTTGTGAACCTTACAATTTTTTTTATTTCACTATAAAAAATCTGATTACTCTGCAAAGATCATCAGTGATATGGGAGGTTGTTTCAAGTGGTATAATCTATCTCTAGATGCAACTGATACAGTCACTGACCTTTTCTCTAAATGTTATAATATCAAACTTACCTTATTGCATGATAAAACATTTATATTCTTCTATTTTTGTATGATTTGTACACTTCAGGAACACAGTCACTGTATAGTCACCTAGCATGATATGAGCCGCGACGCGAGAAAACCGGTCTTCGGGTTTTCCGACCATGTCTGACATAAACTGGTCTGCACAATCACAGAAGAAAGCTAGAATCTTGAAATTCTGGGTATAAGTAAAAGAGGAATTGTACTATCCATGTAGCGAAAACAAAGGCGCTTATCAGCTTCGCAGTTACTGTGAAGCTGATCTGCGCCTTTGTTTTCGCATAGGCAAAATCCTGTTTTAGCATGATGTGACTCATGATATATGTGTCCTGGTATATATTGCAATGTCAAAGGACTTAGGCCTTGTTATGGGTATGGCTAAACAGCGCCCTTATTGCTTAATTATACATATCAAAGTTGCAATAAATGTTTGAATATGGGATTCAAACATGATTTTCCATTCATTAACATTCATTAGGTCCCAAGGGGGGTGTTGAAAAACGAGGGCGTAGCCTGAGGTTTTCAAATTAATCCCCTCGGGACTTCGCGAATGTTAATGAATGACAAAGTTATTTTTAATCGCTACTATTGCATAAATTCTGCACAAAGGACAGAAATAATGGTGCACTATATTCTAACAGCCTCATCACATTTTCATACCAGTGAAAGCTTTATTCTTATGCTTTTTCCGAGCGGAGTTCAGTTACTCATTATTAGCACATGATTTTGTGTGGCACCCGGTAACGAGCATGAATAAATGCGGATGTGCGTATTTAAAGCTTGTGCACACGCCTACTGCCTCATTAATACAGGACTATTTTCTTTTTCTTCATTAACATATGCTGGTGTCTTGGTTGGGATCAATTTAATTGTATCCATTCCTGCTCCTTCTATTCTTACTTAGCGGATTATGATTTGAGCCGCATCGTGAGAAAAACAGATTTTTGCCTATGCGAAAACAAAGGCGCAGATCAGCTTCGCAGTAACTGCGAAGTTGATCAGCGTCTTTGGTTTCGCTTTACAGATAGTATAATTTATCTTCATCTTAAATCCGAAATTTCAAGCTTCTAGCCTGCTTCTATGGCTGTACAGGTCGGTTTGTGTCAGGCCTGGTTGGAAACCCCGAAGACCGGTTTTATCGCTGCACAACTCATTTATTACGCTTCTATCTTACCATCTTGAAAGACTCTCTCTACATTGAGACCGTAAGTGGCACAGGTTTCGTAGTAGGAGCAGCGCTTCAGATCGTTGGCCAGCCTTCTAGCTCTGGTGTCGTCTATTACCCGAGGATTACTCTCACTGATGGCATCTGAAAAATATATCATTCTTAATAACAGTGTCCGTAAACAAAGTCCCTGTTTGCTATCATTTGTGTATACGTCATGCGATATAGAGCCCTTTCGAACTGCGTCCCTGGCTTCAGAAATCACAAATTGCATTGTGTATATTTAAGAAGAATTTTGTGCCTATGTGCAGCATAACGAGGTCCTTATTTAGCAATATTTGCTTTCTTTAAAACAATTGTCTTCATTCAGAACATGTCAAGATAATAAAGTTCTGACAGTGTTCTCAGTCACATAGAACCACGAGGGAAGACCGAGGCTTGTAAAATACAAATAAAAATAATTGTTAGATCCCTTGGAAGCAGTAAAACATTCAAAGCAAGAAGATGGGCCATATTGTACAATTTCGGGTAGTGAACCTTCATCAGTGACCCTTTATAAAACTGGCAGCGAAAGCCAGACATTAATGCTGTAATTTCAAGAATTTACATCTGTGTAGTCTAAATCAAAGACTCGTATTCCCAAAGGGGCCAAATAATTAAAATACTGTTAAGCACATGATTCTTAGCGTACATCTGTGTAGTCTAAATCAAAGACTCGTATTCCCAAAGGGGCCAAATAATTAAAATACTGTTAAGCACATGATTCTTAGCGTACATCTGTGTAGTCTAAATCAAAGACTCGTATTCCCAAAGGGGCCAAATAATTAAAATACTGTTAAGCACATGATTCTTAACGTACAAAATATTTGAAATACTCCAAATATATTCACTGATCCCAAAGGATCAAAAGAAAAATATAATCTGCACTATGAATGATGTACGGGGAGACTTTTTAGGGCCGCCACACGGCACAACACCAGCTGCAGTAATGACAAATAAAAATAATTGTTAGATCCCTTGGAAGCAGTAAAACATTCAAAGCAAGAAGATGGGCCATATTGTACAATTTCGGGTAGTGAAACTTCATCAGTGACCCTTTACTAAACTGGCAGCGAAAGCCAGACATTATTGCTGTAATTTCAAGAATACGAGGCAAATACTTCCCAGTACAGTAACTTCTTTCACATACCCGCCTTTTGAAAATTTGATGCCCTGACATCTGAACTTCTTAACCAGAATTATTATTTTGTTATTATTTCCTAGAACATCAACAACCACTGTCATATTATTCCTCAAACGTCATGAGAAAACCAATATTTAGCATATGCGAAAACAAAGGCACTGATCAGCTTCGCAGTTACACTGCGAAGCTGATCACGCCTTTGTTTTCACTACACGGCCAGTACAATTCCTCTTCTTTCTAAATCCAAAATTTCCCATCTCTAGCCGTCTTCTGTGCTTGTACAGCTCGGTTTGTGTCCCACCTGTTCAGAAACCACATTGTTGGTTTTCTCATGACATGGCTCACATACTGTTCCTCAACCATTTTTCATTGCCAGGAACCATAGCAGACAATCAGACATTTACAGGATATTAATATTTGCTAAACTAATTAATTACAATGATAACAGACAAACTGACACTTCTAGTAGCAAGAACCAGAGATAGGCGGCAGACATATCAGAAATTAAATGGTCCATAAAGGAACAGATTGACTGACCAATAGAACATGCTGAACTATAGATTAGGTTTCCAGAAATAAATTGTTTCACAATCCAACAAACTGAACCTCAGTTTTGTAATCAAAACCAAATGAACAATTTGATGCCAGATTAAGAAATTCTGGTCTAGGTATATTTTGGTTTGGATTGGTTATGCCTTCCGGCACAGTCAAAAACTTTTCAGTCACGTCTCTTCCTTCTCTTTTTCCAGAGTTGAACCAGGATGCCCTCCTCTGGTTACTATTTTCATAATTTTTCAATAATCCAGGATGTGCGTCATTGTTCAAAATACACAAGAAGCAAACAAGATGAATTCAGGCTGATTTGTGCCCGAGTATTAGCAAGAAATTTCTAACACCACGAAAACATGTCCGTGTAATGAATACCCCCTTAAACCCCACTAACTGGGGTATGCGGGGGTATACCTATTTTTCTTATTTTTGCTCCAAAACATAGATTGTGGGTACTCGTTACCCACAATCTATGTTTTGAGCAAAAAAAAGAAAAATGTCAAAATTTTCCTAATGAAAATTTTCATTTTTTACAACTTTAAAAATCTCTGTATATTGCATGGACATGTTTTCGTAATGCAAAGAAATAGCAATTTTGATAGAAAACAGTACCTGATACATAGTCAATCCAGTGCTAGTGAAACTGTCCATCTGTCACTCAGTACTGAGAGCAATAATGTAGCAATAAACTGGGGGATGACTCTTACATGAGAGACTAGTTTTCATTGATTATCAATTAACTGTCATAAACTTTAATAACCAAATGGATAGATATGATAATAGTAGAGCTGGTAATATCACAAAGTTATGTATTTCGCTTGCAATGTTCAATCATTCTATGGAACTTATAGATATGCCCAAAGAACTAACAAATATATGTCAATAGTCACACATAACTCTTTTGCCTCTTGTACAAGTGTGTCATGCAGTTTGGGACTATTATAAACTGTCTTAAACTGGCTTTCATAAAATTTTAATTACTTGCAAAGTTTACATAGGTTCCATAAGGTTCAAGTGGTGCTTTCCATAAAATATTTTCTGTATTTCATTTTCCCATGCATCCATGAGCTACATAAAGAAAGGTTATCATGTTATGTCAAGAACTATTCCCAGAATTAGTCCCAAAGGTGCAAGACACTTGAAAATCACTTATATTTGAGCCACATCATGAGGAAACCAACTACATGTATGAGGTTTCTGAACAAGTCCAACACAAATCGAGCTATACATGCACAGAAGATGGCTAGAGGCGGGAAATTTTGGATTTAGAAAGAAGAGGAATTGTACTATCCGTGTAGCGAAAACAAAGGCGCTGATCAGCTGTGCAGTTACTGTGCACCTGTGTTTTTGCATATGCAAAATGTTGATTTCTCATGGCATGGCTCATTTGATCAGACACCTCAAAATACCAGCAGCTTCCATAGCATTTCCAGAGCCTACACCAGGTATGACAGTCATTCTGTCAACTTCCAAAACTTTGAGGGGAGGGAAGCAATTTTTTGCAGAAAGTCACTGCATGACACTCATTAACACTGTCTGATCAGTATACATTTGAAGAAGTTGGCTTTTTCTTGTTGTTTTAACACCCCAATACAAAAAGCTATGCAGGCCGAGACAATGAGATTTTCAACCCAAACCAAAACTGTAACATTTTTTTCAACACGATATAACCTGCATTATTTTTTTTTTTTTTTTTTGTATAAAACACAAACATACAATAGCATTTTCCACATCCTGAATTATTCTTTTTTAGAAAAAATATGGCTTATTTTTTTTTTTTTTTTTTTAAATCTCCCATTCACACCACTCACCTATAAAATCTAATGATAGCTCCCTTGCTCTCTAAGCAATACATTGGATATTCTGATCAATGTCAATTCACATGTGCTGAAAGCAGGTTTTTCTCATAATTCATCTTAAATCATACAGCTTCTGCAGCAAACATGCTTTTACAGAATGCATCAATTAGGTTCAAGCAAAAATTCTTTTGATGATCTTAAATTTTTATATTAATCTTATCTACTTCCAGTATTTCATCAGGCCAACTTATCTTCTCTACCTGAAATTAGCCACAACAACAGAAAACCTAGTTGAGGCCTCCTGCGTAACCAACACAAAACAATGTCACTGCTGCAGACTGATTAGCATCTTTGCCAGTTGCCAATTAGAAACAATATTCAATCCTGAATCCAAATTTCTAGTCTTTAAACACATTTCCAACACTTTGTTGTCTTAACCCAATTTAACCAAAGTTTGCCACTCTAAAGACAAGTTTCTACAGAGGAGGGAGGCCCATTAATATTGATGCTACATATACAGTTAGCACTGACTGTTTATACAGTATTAATAAGCTATATATCATTGCTCTAAATTAGCAAACAAGAACTCCGCGGAGGTCCATATCGCACCTGCATCAGGCAAAATAACTAAAAACGTGAAATATAGGTCAAGGGCACCAGGTTCAGGTGTGTTCAGAAAGGGTATATGAAGGACATTTACTATGCAAGGTTTCACACTTGCAGCTATCACTGATGCAGAAAAAAAACACTTTGACGTAAAAAATAACAAAGTCAATGGACTGTGAAATAAAGGTCAAGGTGAGCGGGTCAAGGTGCGTGCTTGAAGGGTATGTCAAGGACAATTACTATGCAAGGTTTCACACTCA
This sequence comes from Rugalucina vietnamica, assembly GCA_964017185.1. Taxonomy (NCBI): domain Eukaryota; kingdom Metazoa; phylum Mollusca; class Bivalvia; order Lucinida; family Lucinidae; genus Rugalucina; species Rugalucina vietnamica. The sequence continues at coordinate 38,817,241 of OZ024880.1, read as the reverse complement.
CAGCTATCACTGATGCAGAGAAAACCAAACTTTGACGTAAAAATTAACAAAGTCAATGGACCGTGAAATATAGGTCAAGGTCAGCGGGTCAAGGCGCGTGCTTGAAGGGTATGTCAAGGACATTTACTATGCAAGGTTTCACACTCACAGCTATCACTGATACAGAGAAAACGGAACTTCGACGTAAAAATTAACAAAGTCAATGGACCGTGAAATATAGGTCAAGGTCAATGGGTCAAGGTGCGTGCTTGAAGGGTATGTCAAGGACAATTACTATGCAAGGTTTCACAATCCTATCTATCACAGATGCAGAGAAAACGGAACTTCGACGTAAAAATTAACAAAGTCAATGGACCGTGAAATATAGGTCAAGGGCACCAGGTCAAGGTGCGAGCTTGAAGGGTATGTCAAGGACAATTACTATGCAAGGTTTCACAATCCTAGCTATCACTGATGCAGAGAAAACCAAAAGTCAATGGACCGTAAAATATAGGTCAAGGTCAGCGGGTCAAGGTGCGTGCTTGAAGGGTATGTCAAGGACAATTACCATGCAAGGTTTCACACTCACAGCTATCACTGATACAGAGAAAACGGAACTTCGACGTAAAAATTAACAAAGTCAATGGACCGTGAAATATAGGTCAAGGGCACCGGGTCAAGGTGCGTGCTTGAAGGGTATGTCAAGGACAATTACTATGCAAGGTTTAACAATCCTAGCTATCACTTATCAGACAGACGACTTTCTCCAATTTGACTTATCTAGAGCTCTACACTTTTCCGCAAGAGTGTTTGGATAAACTGATCATATATCATGAAATCCGCAGTGCTTTGTTTATATGTAACTACATGATAGTAAAAGAGTGATGTCAAAAGCAGCAGAGTGGCTGTAATACTACCTGTCTTATAAGTAGATTTAAACTAAAGCTAATTAACTGCAAGAGCTGTTGAGATAAAATGAAAATCAGAGGAATTTGAGAACCCCAAAATTGGGGGAGATTGGTGGAGAAAGTCGACAGTGTGTTATGTAGAGAAAACCAAACTTCGACGTAAATGTTGACTGACGGACGAACGAACGAACGGACGGACGGACGGACGGAAATTTGGACTCCTATATCGCACCCTGCTATAAGCAGGTGCGATAAAAAAATCAGAACCTGCCAAAACTGTTTTTTGGTTGATTTTTTTTGTTTTAACCCCACTCAACAGCCAAGGTCATATGATGGGACTTGGCTTTAAATTTCCATCTGAAAGACTCGAGAAGCCTGAATCATCCCTACAAACCTGCGGCCAGTTGTTCAAAATTAACAATGTTGCTATTCAACGATTCATTCAAATTTCAAACATGAATATTACAAATACACTGTTATTTGTGAGAATCCTTTGCATTGCATTGTTAATTTTTGTTGATAAAATGTGAGAATCCTTTGCAATGCAAAGGATTTTCACATTTTATCTGCTTATATAGTCGGCATTAACTTGAGGAGTTGAGGTCTTAATGATGACGTTAAGCTAACAATAAGCTAACATTAAGCTAAAGAAGTTTTGAACAGCTGGCTCCAGGTTTACAAGGCAAGTGGCTTCACCAACTATGCCAAAAAGGCTTCTTCAGCCAAAACTACTTGATACAAGTAAATTTATTTGCCATGTAATTGCCCTTTGGGTGTAATGAGACAGGTATTGGGAACCTAATTAAGTTCTTGATGCAGAATATTAACTTAATACCTAAAGGAATCAAGTAATTTTCACCTTTAATATTGCTGAATTTATTGCCACCTTTTTCTTTCATCTGAGCCGCATCATGAAAAAAAAACCCAGATTTTTGCATGTACCAAAACAAAGGCGCAGATCAGATCAGCTTTGCAGTAAGTGCACAGCTGATCAGCACCTTTGTTTTCACTACAATGATAGTACAATTCCTAAATCAGCAATTTCAAGCTTCTAGCCATCTTCTGTAGATGCACAGGCCAGACCTGGTCGGAAACCCTGAGGACTGTTTTCTCACGTTGCAGCTCATCTGTCAGGATACTCATTTGGACTATGTAGTCAATCAATGCGAAAAAAAAATCAAATTTTCCCCCAAGATGAGACTCAAATTGTTTGGTGCCAGAGAGATTCATCAAAGCTGACAAAATATTTTGCCTGTCTGTGTGCAGTTTCAAAATTACAGTACCTAATCATTTAAAGCCCCTGTCACACACTCACGAGTTGGACCTACGAGATAAGCTCCGCCCACTTTTTTGGTGAACTTGTAGCAACTCGTAGAGAACTCGCCCTTTCGAAGCAACTCGCCACATAAAAGTGGGCAGGGCATGGGTGGAGCACAACTCGTACTGATCTCATAGCTTATCGAACAGAACTCGTAGTAATGTCATGGGATGTCGTGCGTTCTGGGCATCTTGTCAAATATGCCGAGTTACCCGAGAGTTACCTACCAGTTGCTACGATATTCAAGGCTACTTCTCATGAGTTACTACGACATCTCGCGAGTTTACTACGACATGCCCACGAGTATCCGCGAATTTCCATGACTTAAATCGTAAGGATGTCGTGTAGAACTCGTAGGACATTGTAAAATGTTGCAACTCGTGCGACAAGCGCAGAGTTATGATTTGTGCTAACTCGAAGCATGTCATAGCTTCAACTTGTGGCATCTCGCGCGACAAGCGGCGACTTATAAGTCGTGCCAACTCATAGCATGTCTTAGCTTCAACTCGTGAGCGTGTGACAGGCGCCTATCAGATGTTTTAATGAAAACAAAAATTTTCCCAAGCAAGACAATGTGCTTTCAAGTAGATAATTATCTGAGCCGTGACTCGAGAAAACCCGTCTTCCCAGTTTCCGACCAGGCTCGACATAAACTGGCCTGTGTAGTCTCAAGAAAAGGCAAGAAGCTTGAAATTTTGAATTTAACAAGAGGAGGTATTGTACTATCAGTGGAGAGAAAACAAAGGCACTGATCAGCTTCGCAGTTACTACAAAGCTGATCTGCACTTTTGTTTTGCATATGCAAACTGTTGGTTTTCTAATGACGTCACACATCTATAGTGAAATTCTTTTAGTCCTTAAGCCAGATGTGCTCCTGTTTTCTCATTTATTTTTGCATTCCCCATGGTTTACACACTACAGATGTTTTCATACAAAATTGAAGATGAAAATTTCCAACAAGTTTGTATACAAAGAAAAGTAAGATATAATTTGTAATCATTAACTAGTAGCTTGTATACTTTGTAATCCATGGTTAAAATGCCAAAATGTGACTGATCTCAAGACATAGATAGATGTAAAGTAGATCAGCCTGAAGATATTTTCTTAGCAAAATTGAGCTCTTAGTTTGTTGCAATAATGTACAGCAAACTTTTGAAAATCGGTTGTCTGACCAAAATAAATTTTGAAGAAGGGAGGTAATTATCTCCACCCCAATTTGTTTTTTAAATTCTTAGTATTTTGTTATAAAATGACAAACGTTACTAATCTTAATGATCAAGTAACAACTTTGGAAAATGATATTAATTTTCATTGAATATTACGACGCGAAGGCGCCGTTTTACCCATATATATTCCTTTATTTTATTACAGTTTTAAGGCGTTTATGTGCGGATGAATTCACTGTTAAAAAGATCGTTGGCAGGGAATTCAACAAGGTTCAGTTTTCTTACAGTTTCTCTTTATGGTACTCGAGAGAAAAAAAAATAAAAGCAGTTGTCAGGCGTTTGCCAAGTTGCTATTTTCTAACAGTTTCTCTATATTATACATTGAGAACAATTAATGTTAATTATCTTTTGCATATTTAAAACTGAAAGAACAGGTTTTCTTATAGAAAGCATAATGTGTTTACGAACCGTGTCGGCTGCGTGTATATTCAAGAGTGATAATTGCGATGTCAGTAATTTTTAAACTTACACAATCCACCGTTCGCGAAGCGTGGATGACACATTGTTTTCTTAAGATAAGCCATAAAAGTTGTGAAAATAAGCCCAATGAGCTAGGGGATTATCGATAGACCGTAACGAGACCGTAAACACAGGTTGCTGTAGGCTATTGATGACACCTGTTACGCAACGTTGCTCATTTTCGACGGCGACACAAACCAAAGATTGTCTAAGCATTGGGACACCTATATCTTGTATAATTCTATCCGATCAGAAAATTCATTTAAGAAAGGCGAATTAAAATAACTGTAAATACGGTATCGGCAAAAGACCCTTGTCCGCGTTAAATATCCGGGTGCGCCAATAAGTCAAAGGCGGAACTCTACAATACAACAGCAACATAAGCCCGACGCTCTTTTCACATAAAATCGTACGTTGTAAATAAACAAATTTTATCATTGTAGATCGTTTTTAACTGATAAAACTGTGGAACACGCAATACTTCATTTTTGTTTATTCCATTTTACAAGGACTCTGAGATAAACCACCAAGCTCCGTTAAGCCAATACACACGTCGTATAGGTTCCCCACCCACCAATACACTACAGAAACTGCGATCAGCCTGGTCCGACTCAGTAGATTTGCATTACGCGCCTCACCTATAACGCGCATGCGACTTGTGGACCCCGACCAGCGCGTTGTAACGGGTCTGAAGTGTATATATATATATATATGCAGACCTATTTTCTGAGTCTTTATAGGTCCAATCAGGACAAACTACAATAATGATGTTGGCAAGAAATTAATTTTTCTCCCATCTTACTGACAAAAATAGTTTTACACAATAGTAAAATATTTTGACAAAAAATTAATTTTTTTTGAATTTATACAATCAAGGCTCTGGAAACCAATAGTGCTGCCAAGCAAAGAATGCAGGATTTCCTATGACGTGGCTCATACAGTCACTAAATTTTCTATGAGTGAAATTATCATACCATGATACGGAAATCCACAAATCCTTATAAGATCCACCAGAATTAACACATTTCAGTACTTTATAGCGCAGACTCGTATATCCTTTGTTTCAATAAAGTTTGAAGCAATCTTCTCATCCATCAAATGAGCTTCCAAGACACATGCACATATGAGCCCCAACACGTGAAAACAAACATTGTGATTTCAGAACAGGTTCGACAATAACCAGCCTATACAGCCACAGAAGATGGCTAGAGGCTGGAAATTTCAGATTTTGAAAGTAGAAGAATTGTACCATCCCTGTAGTGAAAACAAAGGCGCTGATCAGCTTCGCAACTACTGGGAAGCTGATCTGCGCCTTTGTTTTCACATTTGCATAATGTTGGTTTACTCATGACGTGGCTCAAACAGTTATTTATTTTTTAAGATACATGGCTGTCTTATTCATCATGCTAACACATTTATGAAAAATTCCGAACCAACAAATGAGCGGCCTCTTGAGAAAACCAACAATCTGCATAGGCGGTAACCGCGAAGCTGATCAGCGCCTTTGTTTTCGCTACTCGGATAGTACAATTCCTCTACTTTCTAAATCCAAAATTTCCAGCCTCTAACCATCTTCTGTGCTTGTACAGCACGGTTTGTGTCTGACCTGTTCGGTAACCACATTGTTGGTTTTCTCATGAGGCGGCTCAATCCAAACTTTACACAGAAAAAACTAAGGTAAACAATGGTATTCAATTCTTAAAAATGTACATTGTATGTATCACTATGAAATAAACTCCATAAAGTGGTCCAAATGAGAGCCCACAATCCAAATCAAGCCATAAAATGAAACAAATAATTTTCTGAAAGTGATCATCTATATATACATCTTAAAAATCTAAATGCATGTTAACCAACTTCTGATTTTTAAGCCCCATATCTCTAGTTCTAGATGTGCCTAATTTGCATGTGATAATATTAACAGATGAACCATTCATATCAATTCAAGAGCTCTAAAACACACCAACTGTGAAAAAGATGAGATAGCTCAATATTCCCAGGGTTACATAGGAATAATCAGGCAAGAAAAAATGAGCTGCGTCAAGAGAAAACCAATAATGCGATTTTTGAACAGGTCCGACACAATCCGAGCTGTACAAGCACAGAAGATGGCTAGAGGCTGAAAATTTTAGATTTAGAAAGTAGTGGAATTGTACTATCCATGTAGCGAAAACAAAGGTGCTGATCAGCTTTGCAGTTACTGCGAAGCCGATCTGCGCCTTTGTTTTTGCATATGCAAAAAGGTTGGTTTTCTCATGTCAAGGCATCAAAAATATTAAGTCATTTGCAATCATCTTTAAACCACATTTTTTCAAAGAGATATGAGCTGTGACATGAGAAAATCTGTTTTAATATGCCAAAAACATGAGCACAAATCAACTGTGCAGTAAAGTAACTGTGCAACAGGTCAGACCTGTTGTTTTCGCTACATACTTAGCTTACTCCCTGTACTTCCTAAATCTTCAGGACCATCTTAAGTGGCTGTGCGACGTTTGCCATTTATCAGACCTGGTTGGAAACCCCAAAGACTAGGAGCCACGTCATGAGAAAACCAATTTTTTTTCCGAAGCCAAAACAAAGTCGCAGATCCGCTGTGCAATACCTGCACATCTGATCAACACCTTTGTTCTCGCTACACGGATAGTACAATCCTTTTTCTTTTTGGATCCAAAATTTCAAGCTTCTAGCCAGTTTCTGTGACTGTACAGCCCAGTTTGTGCTAGAACTGGTCGGAATTCCCGAAGACACGGCTCCGGCTCCTATGATGATCTGGCCCATATTTAAACCATGAAACACTTGAGATTGGTTCCCCATGTAGTTGTAGATAGCTGGAAACTGGAACCAGCAGAAACAGCTGTTGGTCCTGTACTGTAGGTACTGTATATTTCATATATGAGTCGCGTCATGAGAAAACCGGAGTTTTGCCCAGGCAAAAACAAAGACGCAGATAGGTTTCGCAGTATTTTCGCAGATCAGATTCGTCTTTGTTTTTGCTACATGAATAGTAGAACTCCTCCTCTCCTGCTTTATAAGTATACCAGAACTTTGATTTGATTTTTAACAAAATTACACTCAAATATTAGCAAACTCAGATAAAGAGGTTTATTATCAGTGAATTAAGGAACTAAAGCCCTCCCCTGCCCTGCCCTACCTCATGATAGGGAGATGGGTGGGAGAGGGGGCACATGTACAAACATCTGGTGCCTAATAGAGAAGTAAGTAAGATATTCCATATTTACCACAAGACTTATAGGCGGCCCCCGTGGCCGAGTGGTTAAGAGCGCTGATATTTCATTACTGCACTTAACCATTCGATCATCTCACCGCTGTGTCTGGTGTGGGTTCGAGCCCCGCTCTGGCCACATGTGAGACAAGCCAAGTTCTGCTTGCGGGTGAGTCAGGTGGTTTTTCTCGGGGTTCTCCCGTTTTTGCCCCAAACAAGACTTATATCCTGCATGGTTTCAATAGGACAGGGGAGGTAACTCAATCTAGCTACTATTATAAAAACTTTCTTTTATCATTTCAAACATCAGAAACAATTTAAGATGTTAACTGTGTGTTCAGATAAGAGTCAAGTACTGCCAAGTTGTTTGGGTTTTGATAGCAGAGATGGCAGAGCAAACAAAACATATTTTGACAAGTACTTTTTTGACCAATTTGATACATGAAGGATGAAAAAAGCCAAAGGTTGAAACTTCAAGAGGCTAATGTCAAGATTTAATCTTCTTTACAACTGACCTCCAAACAGATTGAATTTGTTTGTTTGAATTGATGCTTTACGTCCCAATCAACAGCAACACTGTCATGTCGGGACTTTGCCTCCATTTTATGGGACTTTTACCCAACATTAGGATGTCATGACACACAAAATGTGCTTCAGAAATATAACCACCCAACTAAAGCCAATAACGCTTATATGTATGGATGGTTTGACTAAACCACTTTTCCTGGGCAGGCTCAGACATGAGTGGTTAACCAGTAATCAGATGGCTGGTCAGTAGATTAGAAGCTTAGCAGCCCATCAATTTCTCCTAGACCCCAATTATTACTCAACAATTCACTGCTAGAGCTGACCTATTTCTTAAATTTGAGTTGTAACACAACCCTAAGGCTGAAGCCTCTTAGGTGTAGTTGTATCGCTACAAGCAATGACAAACAAGTCATGGTTTTGACAATCCCTGATGAACCACTGAGTTGAGGTCTCATCTACATATGACCCGAGTTGCTCCTGGGTTCTTAGAACAGCAGCCAACATCACAAACTTCATTCAAAAACAATGACATGATGCAGTTTTCATCCTTCTACCAAATAATCAATCAGGAGCAAAATCTAAAAGGGATATAACTGGTACAAGCTCCATTTGTGCTCTCTGCACAACTTCCCATTAATCAAGTAGGTTTATATTTTTTATGATTATTGCCAAGCAGAGCCAGACAGATAGACAAAAATCCAACAGGTATGACCCAATATCTTACAGGTAGGTCACACAACATGAAAGAATGCATCAAGGCAGTTTCTGACAACCCAAGAATGAAATCAAGAAGAAACATACATTTCCTGGGTTCTTAACCAGGGCCCAAGTATAAAACTTCATGCTCAACTCAGCTGAAAGTAAAATTTATCCTGCTCATAAATGTTAAAATGCCAACAGTTGTTGTCATTCTAACATTTATAAGCAGGACAAATTACAGGCTTTAGTGATCTAAACCAAAATTTCAATCTATTTGGGCAATTTTGTCATTTATGAGCAGTATATATTTTATGCTCAGCTGAGTTAAGCATGAAAACCGTTTTATAACCTCAGGACCAGAGCAATAAGGAGTAAAATGTTGACTGAAAGACACAACATGACTGCACTAGAGCCCAACTCCCTACAACTGAGCCTTCACACTCCCCCAACAGACAAACACCTAGATAGTCATATGAATATAGGACCATGGTTTAAACTCTTCAACTGATTCACTGGAAAACACAGTAGTCATTCAAATGATGCTACCTGTGCTGTTCTCCAAGTCATTTGTATACATGTACTATCACACCCAAAACACTGCTGTCATCCCGAGTATATGGTTGATGCTCATAATTATGGTACCAATGATTTTGCTGTCGTCAGAGACATGATGCGACTGTTGATATACTTGGATGACAACAAACCTTTGCATATTATGGTATACAAAAGACTCGGACGACAGCACAGATTAGAAGCACAGATTAGAAGCTTAGCAGCCCATCGATTTCTCCTAGACCCCAACTATTACTCAACAATTCACTGCTAGAGCTGACCTATTTCTTAAATTTGAGTTGTAACACAACCCTAAGGCTGAAGCCTCTTAGGTGTAGTTGTATCGCTACAAGCAATGACAAACAAGTCATGGTTTTGACAATCCCTGATGAACCACTGAGTTGAGGTCTCATCTACATATGACCCGAGTTGCTCCTGGGTTCTTAGAACAGCAGCCAACATCACAAACTTCATTCAAAAACAATGACATGATGCAGTTTTCATCCTTCTACCAAATAATCAATCAGGAGCAAAATCTAAAAGGGATATAACTGGTACAAGCTCCATTTATGCTCTCTGCACAACTTCCCATTAATCAAGTAGGTTTATATTTTTTATGATTATTTCCAGTCAGAGCCAGACAGATAGACAAAAATCCAACAGGTATGGCCCAATATCTTACAGGTAGGTCACACAACATGAAAGAATGCATCAAGGCAGTTTCTGACAACCCAAGAATGAAATCAAGAAGAAACATACATTTCCTGGTTTCTTAACCAGGGCCCAAGTATAAAACTTCATGCTCAACTCAGCTGAAAGTAAAATTTATCCTGCTCATAAATGACAAAATTGTCCAAATAGATATTGAAATTTTGGTTTAGATCACCAAAGCCTGTAATTTGTCCTGCTTATAAATATTAAAAGGCATTTTAACATTTATGAGCAGGATAAATTTGTTGAGCATGAAGAAGTTTTATAACCTTGGCCCCTGGTTAAGAACCAAGGAAATGTATGTTTCTTTTTTATTCCTTTCTTGCGTTATCAGAAACTGCTGTGATGCATTCTTTCATGCTGTGTGACCTATCTCTGAGGAGTAAAATGTTGACTAAAAGACACAACATGAATGCACTAGAGCCCGACTCCCTACAACTGAGCCTTCACACATCCCCACCAGACAAACACCTAGATAAAAAGTCATATGAATATAGGACCTTGGTTTAAACTCATCAACTGATATACTGGGGGTGATTCAAATGATGCTACCTGTGCTGTCGTCTGAGTCATATGTATACTAATTTAATATGTAATTATGAAACTAGTGACTACTGATATACTCGGATGACAACAAACTTTTGCATGTTATGGTATACAAAAGACTCGGACGACAGCACAGGTAGCATCATTTAAATCACCTTCGTAGAAAAGCACTGGATCAATCTTATACAAGGTAAGTAGGTTAACCACAACAGCATACAATCCAGTAACTCATCAGCAGCCAAATTCTTCTCACACACATTTAAAATCAACTCATTTGCACATAATATTAAAACCAGCTGGGGTGTGCACCATACATATAAAGGCTGATCAGGTGCTTCTAAATGAGCCCCTGCATAAGAAAAACAACAATTTGGGATTTCGACCTGGTCCAACATAAACAGCCTGTAAAGTTAAAGAAGAATGCTGGAAGCTTGAAATTTCAGATTTAAACAGATTTATCTGTATAGCGAAAACAAAGACACTTCTGCACAGCCGATCTGCGCCTTTGTTTTCGCATGTACAGATTGCTGGTTTTCTTATGCAGCGGCTCAAATGGAAGTTTAATGGCTCAAATATCTGCAAAAGTTATTTTAAAACTCTTCAAAAGAAATTATCTGCAGCTGCAATGAACCATCATTAAATGAGCCGCATCGTGAGAAAACGGGATTATTGCCTATGCGAAAACAAAGGCGCAGATCAGCTTCGCAGTAACTGCGAAGCTGATCAGCGCCTTTGTTTTCGCTACTCGGATAGTACAATTCCTCTTCTACTTAAATCCGAAATTTCAAGCTTCTAGCTCTTTTCTGAGCTTGTACAGGCCGGTTTGTGTTGGACCTGGTCGGAAATCCCGAAGACCGGTTTTCTCGCGTCACGGCTCAAATGTGCCATGCCATAAGAAAACTTGTGTTTGGAAGACAATCTCCCCAGGCAAGCAGCATAGGTCTTGGACCTTGCCCCCAACCCCAAGTTCCTAATCCTCAGAAGAATCTTTCATTGCTAAGAATTTGAAATTTTCAGCAAAATTCTGCACTGCACAGATCCGTTTGGGTTCTGACCTGGTCTTAAACCTTCATCACAGTTTTCTCATGTGTAAGTGTTTTTTTTTTTCGTTTTTTTTTTTCTTTTATTATGGGGGGCCATTAACTATGCACTCTATTAAAGTGGAGCAAAATATTCAAAACTGTTTCAAATCTCAATTAGCCTAATTTTTCTTAGAGCTAAAACAACAGCTATTTCTGGAAATTTTTGCTTGTTTGATTCAGTCCTTCAAAAACATTCAAGGTCATGTCAAGACAGACAATAATCGTAGCCACAATGTTCCCAGGCAAGACGAGGCAGGCAGATTATCAGGACTAAGTGCATATTTCCTACCCCATACAGCCTATATGTTTGAATCATTAGATGAAGAAGAAGAATGGCAATAAATATATTTCCATGACCAAATCATCACAAAAGAAAAGTACAGCATATTAGCCAACTCGTGGGAAAACCAACAATGTGGTTTCCGACCAGGTCCGACAAAAACCGACCTGTGCAGTCACAGAAGATGGCTAGAGGCTTGAAATTTTGGATTTAGAAAGAAGAGGAATTGTACTATCTGTATAGCGAAAACAAAGGCGCTGATCAGCTTCGCGGTTACCACGAAGCTGATCTGCGCCTTTGTTTTCGCCTATGCACATTGTTGGTTTTCTCATGGGGCGATGACAGTTTCAACTTCATACTTGAGCCACCATATCAGAAAACAAGCAATCTGCATATGCGAAACCAAAGGCGCGGATCAGCTGTGCAGTAACTGCACATCTGATCAGCACCTTTGTTTTAGTTTCATAGGTATAATGCCTCTTCTTTCAAGTCTGAAATTTCAAGATTTTTAACTATTTACTGTGGCAGTACAGCCTGGTTTTGTGCCGGACCTGTTCGGAGACATGAACTGCTGATTTTCTCAAACTAAGGCTCATCTAAGCCGCGACTTGAGAAAACCTGTCTTCAGGGTTTCCGACCAGGTCTGACACAAACCGAGCTGTCCAGCCACAGAAGAAGGCTAGAAGCTTGAAATTTCGGATCTAAGAAGAAGAGGAATAGTACTATCCGTGTAGCGAAAACAAAGGCGCTGATCAGCTTCGCAGTGACTGCGAAGCTGATCTGTGCCTTTGTTTTCGCCTAGGCAAAAATCCGGTTTTCTCATGGCGAGGCTCATCTGATTCTTACCTTGTGTCCCAACTAAGATGAGAGGAATCTCTGCGGTGTTTCTGAAGTGGGCCATCTTGGCATAGAACGTGTAGACGGACTGAAAACTGACCTCATTCTCCAAACTGAACACAAATATCACAGCATCAACCCATTGCGTAAACTGAAACATTTAGTCATTAATAAATAACATTATTTTCATTATCATTCTCATTTTAATTCTTGAAACTAGAGGACCATTGGTCCTGTAGCTCACCTGAGAGATTATCACATTGTAAGCTCATGAGATTTAAATTAATTGAGAATCGACCAATGAAAGTCTATGCATGGACACTATTGACCCCCGGGGCATGGCCAAATTTGACCCAGGGGCATGACTGGCACAAATTATAATGGGGACTACCAAACATTGCTACATACAAAATATAGAAGCTCTGGGCCTTTTGGTTTCAGAGAAGAAGTTTTTTTTAGTTTTTCCCATTGTAAGTCTATGGAGACTATCTACCCCCGGGGCGTGGCCAAATTTGACCCCAGGGGCATGGCTGGCACAATTTATGTAGAGGACCATAAGCCATTGCCACATACAAAATATCAAAGCTGTGGGCCCTGTGGTTTCAGAGAAGAAGATTTTTGAATTTTTTTCCCATAGCAAGTCTACTGAGACTATCAACCTCCGGGACCTGGCCAAATTTGACCCCAGGGGCATGAATGGCACAATTTATGTAGAGGACCATTAGCCATTGCTACATACCAAATATCAAAGCTGTGGGCCTAGTGGTTTCAGAGAAGAAGATTTTTTTAGTTTTTCCTATTGTAGGTCTATGGAGACTATCAACCCCCGGGGCGTGGCCAAATTTGACCCCGGGGACATGATTGGCACAATTTATGTAGAGGACCATTAGCCATTGCCACATACAAAATATCAAAGCTGTGGGCCCTGTGGTTTCAGAGAAGAAGATTTTTTATTTTTTTTCCCATAGTAAGTCTATGGAGACTATCAACCCCCGGGGCGTGGCCAAATTTGACCCCAGGGGCATGAATGGCACAATTTATGTAGAGGACCATTAGCCATTGCTACATACCAAATATCAAAGCTGTTGGCCTAGTGGTTTCAGAGAAGAAGATTTTTTTAGTTTTTTTCCTATTGTAGGTCTATGGAGACTATCGACCCCCGGGGCGTGCCCAAATTTGACCCCAGGGGCATGGCTGGCACAATTTATGTAGAGGACCATTAGCCATTGCCACATAACCAAATATCAAAGCTGTGGGCCCTGCGGTTTCAGAGAAGAAGATTTTTGATTTTTTTTCCCATAGTAAGTCTATGGAGACTATCGACCCCCGGGGCGTGGCCAAATTTGACCCCAGGGGCACGAATGGCACAATTTATGTAGAGGACCATTAGCCATTGCTACATACCAAATATCAAAGCTGTGGGCCTAGTGGTTTCAGAGAAGAAGATTTTTTTAGTTTTTCCCATTGTAAGTCTATGGGACCTATCTGTTGCCATGGAAACCACAATTTTGATACAATCTGCTCCAAAACCTAATGCCATCAATCCCCCAACCCAATTATGGTTCACATTAAATTTGATCAAGATCGGCCTACTAGCTTCAGAAATATTCTTCTTTGAAATTGTGGACGGACGACGGACGGACGACGGACGGACGGACGACGACGGACGACGGATGCCTGCCTATCCTATAAACTCACCTGTGAGCCTTCGGCTCAGGTGAGCTAAAAAGTTCAGTGTTTGGAAGTGTCAGAAGAGTTGAAGCATCTATATTACAGATAAATGGCCACTGCAAAAGAAAACCAAGAAAATGCTTAGGCGAAAACAATGGCGCCTTTGTTTTCACTACACAGATAGTATGATCCCTCTTCTACTTAAATCCAAAATTTCAAGCTTCTAGCCTGCGACTGTGACTGTACAGGCTGGTTTGTATCAGACCTGGTCGGAAACCCAAATTGTTGTTTTTCTCATGCATAGGCTCAATTATAACAGAATTTTTAATAAACAGGACTTTGACTGAAAAACCTTTTTCATTTTCTTCAAAAATGCATGTCATTAAGTGACAACTGAGAACAAAACATGTTAAACTCTAGTACTCAAATCATGTCCTACCTGTATCTCAGGTGCACCACCTTCGTCCCGTATCAAGAGCAGATAACTCTGACCATCAATAATCACCTCCTTCTTGAACCGGCCACCTGGAATATAGTCAACAGAAATAATATGAACCACCTTCAATATGAAGAACAAAATTGCTCTTTTTAAAAGGTGAAGATCGCCCTGCATATTATTAGTTTTTGTATTGTATTCCAATCCAAAGCACGCCAACTTGATAATGTTTGCAAAAAATTATGCACCAGTCATTTGTAACCACCCCCCACCTACAGGGAAGGGTGGGGGATAGCCGGGCTAAAGTGTGGGGCAATTACTTTTCGAGTGTCCGCGCAGTGCAGGGGAAATGTCAGGGTTTTGACATTAGGATCCTTACCCCAGGGAGATTTTCTATTGCTAAGGGAGGGGCAAAGAGCAAAGTTTTGACCTCCAGTTTGCCCTCTGGGGGTTGGGGCTTATAGCAGGGCACTGAAAGCTGAAAGTCATAATCCCCGTTCTTCCCCGTAGGTGGGGGAGCAGTGGTTACAAATGACTGGTGCATTACTGCCAATGCAGTGTTTTCATCAAGACATTGCAATCAAACATATCATACCTAGACTCTTTAACATTTTGAAAATGATCTTTTCTGCTTGTGGAAAATACATCAGACGAATCAACATAATGTGCTGCACATAGAAGAAATTGTTTCTTGAAAGCGGACACTTGTAATTTTATGCACATTGCATGACTGCAGAAATTAAATGTTATACAATTTAAATTAGAAATTGCATATTTTTGTTGAAGATACTGTTGAACAAAAAGCAGTGGCGACTTCATGAGACGTGATGCGAGAAAAATCGGTCTTCGGGGTTTCCGACCAGGTCTGACACAAAACTCCCTGTACAGCCACAGAAGCAGGCTGGAAGCTTGAAACTTAGGAGTAAAAAAGAAGAGTAATTGTACTATCCGTTTAGCGAAAACAAAGGCGCTGATCAGCTTCGCAGTTACTGCAAAGCTGTTCTGCGCCTTTGTTTTCACATAGGCAAAAATCCGGTTTTCTCACCATGCGGCTCACATAATTCTTGTTCTAGGTGAATGTGCCCAGTTCCAACAAACCAGACAGTTGGTTTGATGTCATGTTCAGCTTGTTGCTTTTTTTTGTACCTCCACAGTAACAAATATCTTTTTCTTAACCAAAACTGTTCCTGAGCAAGATTCCAAGATGCAGTTTACCAGTAAGCAATGTCAATGCGGTCACCAATAACTGACAACTTCTTGAATAAGCGTAAGAAGAAAAGAGACTAGGGAAAGAATGTGCCAGAAGAGCAGACAAACCCTGGATTTCATAGATGACTATAATAGCAACTCCCTATCTACCGAGGGCCCAAACCCTCTGATAATTGAGCTGTGTCACGAGAAAACTGGGTTTTTGCCTATGCGAAAACAAAGGCGCAGATCAGCTGTGCAGTAACTGCACAGCTGATCAGCGCCTTTGTTTTCGCTACACAGACAGTACAATCCCTCTTCTTCTTAAATCCGAAATTTCAAGCTTCTAGCCTGCTTCTGTGATTGTGTCAGACCTATAAAAGCAACTCACTATCTACCAATGGTCCAAACCCACTGATAACTGAGCCGCATCATGAGAAAACCGGATTTTTGCCTATGCCAAAACAAAGGTGCAGATCAGCTGTGTAGTAACTGCACAGCTGATCAGCACCTTTGTTTTCGCTACACGGACAGTACAATCCCTTCTTAAATCCGAAATTTCAAGCTTCTAGCCTGCTTCTGTGACTGTACAGACCAGTTTGTGTCGGACCTGGTCGGAAACCCCGAAGACCGGTTTTGTCACATCGTGCTCAATTATGTTACCACTGTGACACAAAGTACCAACCTTCAGGTGATTCTTCTTGCATGTAGGAGCCTGTGAGATAACGATGAACCAGAGCCGACTTTCCGCTTTGTACGCTGCCAAGAATACCCTGGAACATACAATGTTGTAGGGATAACAATACTTATTATGTTAACATTTTCTAACCCTTACTGCATCTAAATTTTTCAATTACATGTACTGTATATTCGGCAATGTTTCAGCGACCCCCGTGGTTGAGCAGTTAAGAGCACTGTTTCTTAATCATTCGATCATCTCACCGCTGTGTATGGTGTGGGTTCGAGCCCCCAACTGGCCACATGTGAGACAAGCCAAGTTCTGCTTGCAGGTTGTGCTAGGTGGTTTTTATCGGGGTTCTCCCATTTTCGCCCACCTAATGATTGGCCCAGCCATATGAGCTGAAATAATCTTGAAAGGGACGTAAAACTGAATTAAAAACAAAAAAAAAAAACATAATTTTCGCTAATTTCCGCAAGTTTGTTACCTCTGACTATTAACGACAGCAGTCCTTTTTTTCTCGCGTTACGCTCATTTAATCAAGCACTATTCAGTGCAAAACAACTAAATAACTTGTGGGTTTATAAAGACGCACATCCATGTCATGTGGTCATATTTAGATGCCCTTTTGTTAGGGAGTTATCTCATGCCAAGAGAGATAACCCACAGTCATGATAATAGAAATCCCTGCCAGTGCAAAACTAACATGGTTAATTGTCCTCAAGATGTGGCCTATGCTTGTCTAGTCTTGAGAGTTAATTCGCTGGAATAACAACATTGCTACTGCACAATAATAATACACCATCAAAATGCATCAGTTGGATTATGCAGACTTTGGTACAGTTCTATCATTGATTGGATCTAATTTACCCAAATCAAATGCATGAATAGGTTGCATTTTTGTTAGGGGATCTGATTTCTCTGATTTTAAGCATGTCTTACGTCTCTCAGAACCATATTCTATTGTCAAAATTTGAGCCCCCTCGTGGAAAAACAAACAATGTGATTTACGAACAGGTCTTACACAAACAGAGCTGTACAAGCACGGCCGTAGACAAAGGTGCGACTGGTGCGACTTGGTCGCACCAATATTGACAGTTGGTACGACAAGTCGCACCAATATATTTGAACGAAATATGACGTTATATACTATTTTTTCCATTTTGATGTTTCTCGTATTTTTCGTTTTCGCATACTTTCTTCGTTAGCTAGTTTGTCTTTTTAATCTAATCTGCAATATATATTGCAGTTAATTGTACTTATAGATTTTTTTGAGTTGCAGCAGTTGCGTCTGTAAAATTTCCTCAAGAGTATCCGGCTCATTTTTTTTTTCAATCATGGAGACGGCGGATTTTGTAAAACTAACCGGTTTTATGAATGCTGGGAAGAAAGACGACATACAATCTCTTTTCAAAGAAAGGATAACGAGACTTGACATTCCGTTTGTGTCGTTGGCAAAAGGGAAAATGTGTCTTAAGTGTGATAAGCCATGCTTAACTCAGCCAAGACTGAGGCCCCGGGGATATCGTAGCTCCTTTCTCCCAAAGATGAAAAATGAAACTCTCCCCAACTCCCTTAAATGTTTTTTTTCCTCATCTACCTAAAGGTAAGGTCCTCCCCTGCTCCCTGAAAATAATTTCATGGCCCTTTCCTCCAACTCTCCCAAACCCTGGGTATAGGGTCTCAAATATTCAAAAGCAAGGGCATTTTAAGTTTGAAATCCCAAGGCAATATAATTTTCTTAATGTTATTTATCCAGCTATTCTAATGCACTTGAGAATGTAACGAGACGTCTGATTGGATAACGTCAAAAATTTGCGACAGTATATGGGTCATTATCAAAAAATGGAGCAATCCTTGTCCTTGATGGTTTTCTCGCAAGCGCGATGTCCGAGGTTTGCTTTTTCCATGTATAATATTAGTTTCCGCGGTGCTTTACTAGAACCGCACGCGATTTCACGTTTCCGAGTACGTTATTTGCAAAAAAGAGATGCTAGAAGTGCTATTTTATCGATTTTTACCGTGTCCCTGGGTCAGGGTAAGTAGTTTTATTTGTTTCCATTGCAAAAGAAGCTTGACAGAAATCACATTTTCTGTGACCATCTATTGCATAGAATGTTATTGAAGTCAAATTCAAAAATCTTATAATATATATAGTGCTATATAAGGGTGGGGGCACATATATAGTGTTGTCCCTGGAAAACGTATCAGTGCTGTCACAGTTATTGAAAATCGATTTTGACCAGAGTTACGAGTCATTTTCTCGGATCAAAACAATCGCGTTTTGTAGACGACACCAAGCTGAAGAAGTAATGGTAAAAAACTTTTTAACAAATCGCATTACTCCGTTCCTATACCATAAAGAAATGTCATAATTGGAGTGGGAATTTTACAAGCATCAGTCCTGTCACGTGCATTTTGCCGCTTCTTGCAAATATCACATACATTTTAAAACCATGACTGAATTCCAACTTAGGAGCAGTTAGAATATACATGCAAAGTTTTCATCCTGCATTCTGTTGTTAGTCATTAGAATTAAATTTCTGTGTGAAACTCAGTACTGTCACGGATCAGTGCTGTCACGGTCGTGACAGTAATGATGTGACAGCACTGAGTTGACTTCTGTCAGCAGGTGTGGATTCAGTTAATTTCCTAGGCTGACAAGAGTAAGGTCGCCTTTCACGAGAGGGTCTCAGCTACTAACGCCAGCAGCCAGAAGTGGCCAATTTATATCGCTTTGAAAATCATTTGAGGTGTGTGTGAGTGATACAAAACTACAAATTCAAAATGCTTCGTCGACCACTGTATACAATTAGCCACGGGGGTGGTACTCCCATAATGATATTTAGACAGTTTGTGTATGTCGCGCGATAAATGCCCTTTTTGGTAGTCCATTCCAAGTTAGATTACCCCTTTTCAGTTAAAAAAAAAGACATTTTAAGCCCCCACTTATACGGAAAAAAAATCGCCTTTTTGTTTAAAACGCCATCCCTTTCCTCGAGGGGATTGAGGGGCAACTCGGGGTAATACTGGTACGGATGTGCCGTAAAACCTACCAAATTCATACACCTCGAAAAAGGGACCCGGTAATATATACACTAGGGGTCTATGATACATGAAAATACGAAAATTTTAACCTTCTCTGACATATTTGTCTTTCAGTGTGTTTGTAAGTTGCATACCATTACGAAAATATGTTACCCAGAGATTTTTTTAGCTTTAAAAATTGAAGAAAAAATATATCTGAGTGTGTACACGTTAGAACCGCCTAGGGTCAAATTTAAGAAACAAAAAGAAGTAACATTGTATACCCCATTTTACCCTGTGTACCTCACTACATAAATGTGGGATTTAATGGGATATGTGTGAAAGCAGATGTGCAGCTCAGCTGCAAGTTAACCTAAATTTGAGGCCCATCCAAGGGGGTATTAGCTCCAAGCTCACTTAAAGAAAAATGACCTTTCTCCCTAGCTTCCTTGCTCCAAGCTTCCTAAAACCAAGAGTGTTCTCTTCTAGTAATCCCCATTTCCCTTCAATTGTTTTCCAGTTTTCCCAAGCTCCCTGAAAACAAAATGGCCCTGGGGAGCGCGGTGGCGTAGTGGTAGAGTGTCGGACTCTGAATCGAGAGGTCCTGGGTACGATCCCCACAGGCGTCACCGTGATGTGTCCTTGGGCAAGACACATTAGCTCCCTACAGTACTGGTTAAACTCAGGAAGCGTTGGGCTTGTCCCGACATGACTGAAATATTGTTGACTAGGACGTTAACACATACACAAACAAACAAAATGGCCCTGCTACCCAGCTCCCTAAAACCCGTGATAGGGTCCCAAATTTAATGCGGTCTTTTGTCGTGAACAATCCTGGTTGTCTCAGACCTGGTCGAAAGCCCCAAAGACACATTTTCTCAGCGCCTCTACTGTGCTCTGCGTGTTACATCGCGTTTGGTTTGCGTGAAGCGAACGTGCTTTGTTAGAGCATTGGATCTACGCAAAGGTGTCCTTGGTTAGAGCGTCAGCCGAGGCTTCGTTGGTTGCGACCTTAAGTGAGTCACTGCCTCTAAGCTCATCGGTAAATGGTCAGAAATTAATCATTTCCGCAAACACTGGAATGAAAAAGGCGAGATTGGATAATTATCAGTGCTGTCACGACATCAGTGCTGTCACGATATCAGTGCTGTCACGGTCATAATTATTTAAAATACTCAAAACGCATCATATACAAGTAATTGCCTTTGGTATGTAATGATACCATATTGAAATAGTAAACGTTTAGCAGAACTAATTTTTGGTTTAATCCTACAAGATAATGTCTACAAAAATAAAGCGTTTCAGAAACAGAACAAATCACAGTATGTGCATTTTCATTGAAGATCTCTTCCTCGTTAATTCATTGAAAGTATTTAAGGTTTGTGTGAATTATTGTTCGTAACAAGTTATAATTATATGCCCCCACTTACAGATTGGGGAAGTCTTATCAAATGAGCGTTTTACGCAAGAAAGTTTGTTCGTGACAGCACTGATATTTTTTCAAGGGTACCATACAATTAATTAATGCTGGTGCACTATTTGTTCAGTTAAACTCGGCATATTGTATTTCTATATTCTATATGCTCCTGTTAATAAAACTATCTCATTAAAAAAGAAAAAATGGACAATTATTTTTTTTCGTTTTGCCTTTCTGGATTGCTCCATTTTTTGATAATGACCCATATATAAGAAATGAATTTCATTTTTCTGGTGTTCATGGAGCTATGAACCACAGTGGGTCGTGTGCAAAGTGAATGAACCCCTACATTCATTTCTCTCTATCGCTTGTTGAAACATCACCAAGGCGGCCACATTTACATGCAAACAGAGAATCTACACACAGTGTGTGTTCAAACAGCGAAACGGCGTCGACGTTTGCAACTTCCAATCAGATTGGCGAGATTCATGTTTTTTAACGTCAAGTTTGAATTACGTCACGTCGCGTGACCCGATGATGTTCATGGAAGTATGAACAGAGATGAACATCTAATGGTTCATCTAAGGACATTAGAGGTTTTAGAAATAAATGAGCCTGTGCGTGAGAAAACCAACAATTTGGGTTTCTGACCAGGTCCGACAAAAACGGGCTGTACAAGCACAGAAGATGGCTAGAGGCTTGAAATTTAGGATTTAAAAAGAAGAGGGACTGTACTATCCGTGTAGCGAAAACAAAGCGCTGATCAGCTTCGCGGTTACCGCGAAGCTGATCTGCGTCTTTGTTTTTGCATAGGCAGATTGTTGGTTTTCTCACGCACAGGCTCAAATGTAAATATTCTGCTATATACCCTCGGAAACCCAACGTCATGAGCAACGTCGCTTTTGATTGGTTAACGTCGTGGCTATACGTCGCTTATGATGCGCACAGTTCGTGAAAATTCAATGCATTTTCGATGTTTTTAGTGGAAATGTACATTAAAATGGGGATAACAATATTCAAATTTTTCATTTGGGGCGGTATATCGTCGTATATACGGTCGGAAATCATGTTTTACGGCTCCGTAAAACAAAATTTCCGACCGTATATCCGACAATATACCGCCCCAAATGAAAAAAAACTGAATACAGTTATCCCCTAATTACATGACAAACATTATTTATGAGCAGGAAAATATTTAGTCTGCTGAGTTGAGCATGAAAAATAGTTTATCGCCCTGGGGCTTGTTAGTTTGCTTTTTCTTTAAATAAAAAATAGATATCCTCTAGTTAGCCCCTATGACTGGATAGATTTGCTTGAACTACAAATTCTACCCCCACTGACTGGCCTTAAAAGCTAAGAAACAGCGAGGGGCGTCTGGCCAACTGGTTATTCTTTCATCTCATGTTAAGTCGTCCAAAACACATTAGAATTAGGTTTGTGAAGACATATTACTTGACGAAGATTACCCTGTATACCGTCCGATGCAACCAAAGTCTGACAGCGCACATTGATGCAACGGTTTACGGCGTTGACAATATCAAACATGCATGAGCGTCGTTTAATGTTTCCTAGAGCAAAACACTTTAAGCTCCCCAAAGTACTGGTTACCTACAAAGGAAGCGGTGACTCCGCCCAAACATGACCGAACTTTGTTGACCCTGGCGTTACAGCTACAACAAAAGTGAAACCAAGAACAAGGTTTTGTCTTTTCTAATGAACTCAACTGAGTTGAGTGTCGCAACCTATTTGCCTGATGATTACCAAATGACGACTTTTGACTCATTGAAACAAAAAATAATCATAATTCTCCTTATAAAATGGCCTATTTCAGCCGAGCAAAAACCACCCGGAAAATGCACCAGATGTCACCAAATTGCACCATTTTTCAAAAATTTCCGGGGGGGCATGCCCCCGGACCCCCCTAGCGAAGCTTCGCGCCTTCGGCGCTCGCTTTCGCACCTTCGGTGCTCAAAGATGGTCGCACCAATATGAAATCCGTTGCTACGGGCCTGACAAGCACAGAAGATGGCTCGAAGCTTGAAATTTTGGATTTAAGAAGGAAAGGGATTGTACTATCCGTGTAGCGAAAACAAAGGTGCTGATCAGCTTCGCGGTTACCGCGAAGCTGATCTGCGTCTTTGTTTTCGCATATGCAGATTGTTGGTTTTCTCATGAGGTGGCTTGTTGGTTTTCTCATGAGGTGGCTCATTTATGATTCTTATTTCAGGACAGGAACTCAAATAAAGTTGAAAGAACTTGACTTGCTATTGTCATAAAAAAAAAATTGCAAAACATTTTTTCATAGACTAACATAATATGACCATCAAAAGTTACTGTCATGCATAATTTCCAAGGGTTTTCAAGGCTGGCCCCACTAAAGCAAATAGCATGAGAAAAGATCTCACTACCATTTTTTGTCCTAAGCAAAATATTCATCATATTTCTGACAATAATGCACCACTCAGACAACAATGATTAAAATGGCAAAGCATCAATATCTTTCAAAGATGATCTGTAATTGAAATATAAGCATGAATCATAAATATTTTCAATAGACAGTATAATTTGAAATCTCTGTATCTAAAAGGATCTCATAATTTTCTATGACTACAATTCCATTTGATGTAATGCCGTATTTTCGGAATTGATCATAGTCTGTCTGACTGAAAAATGTTAGACTTCTTACAGAAATAGCTTGGTTAACCTATATAACAGTCTGGGATAACATAGAACACAGTGACAGAGATGGGGACAATTCATATAATTTTCTGAAATCAATTATGCATTACAGATTTTCAGGAGCATTCACCATTACAGATTTTCAGGGGCATTCACCATTACATATTTTAGGGGCATTCACCATTACAGAGTTTCAGGGGCATTCACCATTACAAATTTTCAAAGGCATTCACTATCTCAGATTTTCAGGGGCATTCACCATTACAGATTTTCAGGGGCTTCAGGGGCATTCACCTTTACAGATTTTTAGGGGCATTCACCATTAATGATTTTCAAAGGCATTCACAATCTCAGATTTTCAGGAGCATTCACTATCTCAGATTTTCAGGGGCATTCACCATTACAGATTTTCAGGGCATTCACCATTACATATTTTCAGGGGTATTCACCATTACAGAGTTTCAGGGGCATTCACCATTACAGAGTTTCAGGGGCATTCACCATTACAGATTTTCAGGAGCATTCACCATTACAGATTTTCAGGAGCATTCACTATCTCAGATTTTCAGGGGCATTCACCATTACAGATTTTCAGAGGCATTCATCATTACAGATTTTCAGGGGCATTCACCATTACTGATTTTAAGGAGCATTCACCATTACAGATTTTCAGGGGCATTCACCTTTACAGATTTTCAGGGGCATTCACCATTAATGATTTTCAAAGGCATTCACTATCTCAGATTTTCAGAATCATTCACTATCTCAGATTTTCAGGGGCATTCACCATTACAGATTTTCAGGGGCATTCACATCTACAGAGTTTCAGGGGCATTCACCATTACAGAGTTTCAGGAGCATTCACCATTACAGATTTTCAGGGGCATTCACCTTTACAGATTTTCAGGGGCATTCACCATTAACGATTTTCAAAGTCATTCACTATCTCAGATTTTCATGGACATTCACCATTACTGATTTTCAGGGGCATTCACCATTACAGATTTTCAGGGGCATTCACATCTACAGAGTTTCAGGGGCATTCACCATTACAGATTTTCAGGGGCATTCACCATTACAGATTTTCAGGGGCATTCACCATTACAGATTTTCATTGACATTCACCATTACAGATTTTCAGGAGCATTCACCTTCACAGATTTTCAGGGGCATTCACTATTACAGATTTTCAAAGGCATTCACTATCTCAGATTTTCAGGGGCATTCACCTTTACAGATTTTCAGGGGCATTCACCTTTACAGATTTTCAGGGGCATTCACCACTGCAAATTTTCAGGGCATTCACCATTACAGATTTTCAGGGGCATTCACCTTTACAGATTTTCAGGGGCATTCATCATTACAGATCTTCAGGGGCACTCACCCTTCAGGGGCACTCACCTTTACAGAGTTTCAGGGGCATTCACCATTACAGAGTTCAGGGGCATCCACTATTACAGATTTTCAGGGGACAGATTTTCAGGGGCATTCACCATTGCAGATTTTCAGGGGCAGGGCATTCACCATTGCAGATTTTCAGGGGCATTCATCATTACAGATTTTCAGGGGCATTCGCCATTTAAGATTTTCAGGAGCATTCACCATTACAGATTTTCAGGGGCGTTCATCATTACAGATTTTCAGGGGCACTCGCCATGAAAGATTTTCAGGGGCATTCACCATTAAAAATTTTCATGGGCATTCACCATTACAGATTAGATGATGGCCTCTGTGCCACTGCTCTGTAGTGTAGTGGTAAAGCCTTTCATGACCTCAAGCTAATGTCTTTCAACTTAGACTTTAACCCGAGGTACCATCTCCATGTGACCCTAGCTGTTAAGTGGAAAATAAAACACCAATACAACCAAACATCATTACAACTTACCAATTTGAGGTCGGGAACTGTTCTGCTGAGTGTCCATTCCTGGCTATTTACGAACGAATCTGAAAATACACAAGATGACAAACATAAGACAATGTCACAACGTTCCTTTAATATAGCTTAGCTATTAATCAAGATTCAAGGCAGGAGATTTCAAACAGCAAACCTCTTTCTCTAGAGTCTGAAGGGGCGGATCCAAGATTTCTGGAAGGGGGGTTCCAATCCATCAAGAGGGGGTTCGTTTTCAACATTTTACCTCATTTTTCATAAATTTCTCAATGAAATTGAAATGATTTGGTCCCAGAGGAGGGTTCAAGCGAACCACCCGAACCACCTCTAAATCTGCCACTGAGTCTGGTACAAATGAGCCACCCAGTTCCCCTAAAATAAGTGACACTTTGTTGCAGACAATGCGGAAAATAAATAAATAAAATTCTCTTCTTTTTTTCAACAGATTCAAAAACTGGGAATTTGTACTATGTCAACATATTTTTTGTTCAATCATAACCAATTGTCTTATCAAGTTCAAGTCCCAGTTACATCATCAGGCAGCTCTCTATCTATGACAGAAACTATTCCTCT
Organism: Rugalucina vietnamica; assembly: GCA_964017185.1. Lineage (NCBI taxonomy): Eukaryota > Metazoa > Mollusca > Bivalvia > Lucinida > Lucinidae > Rugalucina > Rugalucina vietnamica. The sequence continues at coordinate 38,791,332 of OZ024880.1, read as the reverse complement.
TAGATCTGTTCATCACCCCCTGGGGTGATAAAGCATGAATTTCCCTGCATTATCTGTGACTGATCCAGGTCATGGTATGTGTGTTTAGGTTTGTTTGTTTGTTTGTTTTTTTTTGTTTTTTTTTGTTTTGTTTTTTTTTGTGGGGGGGGGGGGATGGGCAATATCAAAGAAATGAAATATTTTCAAACTTGAATATGTATAAGCATGATGGTTAATAGCTATACATAGCTAATAACATTGATTTGCTCTGTCCAAGCAACTTTAGTATCAGGTCGGTAACACGATCTTGCAGTTCTCTGCTTAAGTGACTAACTTTCAGTACTTCGTATTCTGTACTCTTGCGGGAGGGGGTAAGAAGTTTTTGTGGGTGATGAGAAGAAGGGAGAGGGGCATATAAACAGTAGCCTTTATATTACATCACCAACCTTTTTGAAAGGCTAACTCATTGGAATATCAAATAATACTGAAATATTTTAATTATATCAATTGGTATTAAACGATAATTGATTATTACAAATAAGTTTTATTTGAAACTGGAGAAATCTGTAAGAAAAATCCAACACCTGTGTCTGATAAATAAATGAAATTATAAATGAGCCGCATCATGAGAAAGCCAACAATCTGCATATGCCAAAACAAAGACGCAGATCAGCTTCAGCATCTTTGTTTTCGCTACACGGATAGTACAATTCCTCCACTTTCTAAATCCAAAATTTCCAGCCTCTAGCAATCTTCTGTGCTTGTACAGCTCAGTTTGTGTCTGACCTGTTCAGAAACCACATTGTTGGTTTTCTCATGCGGTGGCTCAAATTTCTTTAATGTAAAAAGGCTGTAAAGTATCTGAATCAGATTAAGACTTATTTAACCTGAAACTTGAACTGTACAAAATCGGTACCAGGTATGCTGAGGTTTGAATATGTTGAACTGTTCAATTTCTATGGTTAAACTCTAAACTTAGGTCGCAATCATTCATTTTTACAAGCAACATGTAAGATTTCCTTACGAATGTATGTTGTTTTTTTTTTGTTTTTTTTTCATTTTTCTTTTTTCATGAGCCCCATCATGAGAAAACCGGCATTTTGCATATGTGAAAACAAAGACTCAGATTGGTCTTTGATTTCGCTACATGGATAGTAAAATTCCTCCTCTACTTATATGCAAAATTTCGAGAATCTAGCTTTCTTCTGTGAATGTATAGGCCTGTTTGTGTCAGACCTGGTCAAAAATCATTCGCATTGCGGCTCAATTATGATTGTGTCCTGACTTACTAGATCTTCTTTTCCCAAGAAACGAGCTATCACTTCTTGTTTTACGATACGGCAGAGACAGACGTTTCAGGGTACTTAACATTCTCAACGCAGAACTTTATCCAAAATCCATCCTCGTTACCTCATCATAATTATGATCATCATTTATCCAACCAAATTTAATAATTCCTGAATATACAGCAACAGCAGAACATTTGACAACTTTATTTTGGCTTAACAGGCCAAGTCTTTTATACTGATCCCACTAATTTTGTTCCAATTGATAATTATCACTCTATAACTGCCCTGAATCACCAGAGCCCAGTTGTTCAAAATTAACGACATTGTTAATTAATGATTTATTAAAATTTCAAACATGAATATTGCAAATACACTGTTATTTTTGTTGATAAAAATTTACTCACATTTTATCAACAAAAAATAACACTGTATTTGCTTATAATGCAGTCTGCATTATATTAAAGAGTTGAGGTCTTAACAATGACGTTAAGCTAACAAAGTTTTGAACAACTGGCCCCAGAAAGCCAGAAAGTATGACCATTTTAAACTAAACCACTTTACCAAGAACTGCACACATCAAAACTAAAAACCACTTTCTTTCCACCATTAAAAAGCCCTAAAATTTGAGCCGTCCCATGGGAAAACCAACAATCTGCATAGGCGAAAACAAAGGCGCAGATCAGCTTCGCGGTAACCGCGAAGCTGATCAGCGCCTTTGTTTTCGCTACTTGGATAGCACAATTCCTACACTACTTAACTCCAAAATTTCAAGCTTCTAGCCTGCTTCTGTAGCTGTACAGGCCGGTTTGTGTCAGACCTGTTCGGAAACCACATTGTTGGTTTTCCCACGAGGCGGCTCATTTAATGTTTCAATCTCCTGGAAGAATTTCTATCTGATTTTCCAGTGAATTTCTTCATAGGATTCCAACTCAATCAAAGAAGATTTATCAGAGTTAATGACAATATTCCATCTATTCCAAAAGTCCAACTCTGGCAAGTTCTATGCAAAAAAAATCCTTTAAAGTAAAGCCTAGCTATGCCCCCAGTTTAAAGCCTAAACCTGTAGTCCAACACTCATGAAAAAATAATCAAAACTAATTTCACTGAAATTGATATTTTAAAGAAATCAGATATTTCTCCGGCAATTATGTTCTATATCCATTCACATCTTTCTTCAAACTCTTTCATTTTTTCCTGCTTTTCACACCAATCTGGATCTAAATTGAGAATTTTCTATTCCAAGACACTTGAAAATTGATGATAATTCCTTTGAGAAAACAACAACACTCTCTCCTCCCTTATCATATCTCACAAAATCAATGAAAGCTCAGCTTCTTTAAACAAAAACAGACATCTTAAAACAAGAGAATCTTAAATCTAGTTTTCCTTTGAAAAACGAAGTGATTCTACATGTCAGTTTGAAGGAAGTTCAACATTCCATTGAAGAGGAAGATAAATACTTTATTTTATTAAATTCAATTTAATCTCAGTTACATGTATTAAACTACCTTAAAATGTTGTCTAGTACACTTAACTTAAGTTCATCTATCATTAAGACCAAATATATCCAAATTTCACTTCCTGGTACCCAGAATGCAACACCTGTGAAAAAAGCCAAGGGAGTCCAAATAGCATTTCCTGTGATTCCATAAGCAGCAACATGTGGTTTTGAATACTGCAATGGAATATCAGATTTTTGATCACATGTCCGATAATCAAATCAATAATTTTTAATGAACTTTGTCAGTGAGATTGCCTTGCTAGGAGCTAATGTCAGACATTCAGTTGTCAATAAATAATTCAGTTAATAATCTGCTTGAAGGGTTAACAGAGGGATGAAACTGCCAATTAGAAAGCTAACAGCAAATACAGGGAAGTATCAGCAAGCTATTGCAAATATTGCAAATATCAAAGATGAAAGCCATATCCATAACAATAGATCAATAGTGGAAAATCTTGAGGCAAACATGCAACAAGTTGTACAACTGACAATCTGATCAAGATTTTGTATGTTAAACTAATTAACAACAGAAAAGAAATCACTGTGACTGTGAAATTATGGCAAGAATTGGAGTAACTATTTCAGATGAAGTTGAGTCACATGATAACACTAAATGTAGCCAATTCAACACTTCTGCTCGGTGACCCCAATGCTGCAGAATATCCAAATGATGTAAGGCTAGGCCTTTACTATGAGGCAAACTAGAGACTGGGCTACCTGTACAATGACCCATGCATCATGATTTGAGTGTTCACTAGCTTCACATGTCGGCCTTTACTATGAGGCAAACTAGAGACTGGGCTACCTGTACAATGACCCATGCATCATGATTTGAGTTTTCACTAGCTTCACATGTCATTTTATTGCTAGGTCTGTCTTGCTGTTTCTAGTATAGAGAAAGTGCAACTTTGATTCATTTTCCAGAAGGAAGAAGACACTAGAATTTGCAGACAGTTGAAAAATGCTAATTGATTACTGATGTTAAATCAATCAAAGTGTCAAGATTTCATAAGTCGATACCAATAATTTGGATCAACAGATCAACATGGTGGTCTTCACTATACAGAATTCTGCCAAAGATGTGCTCCACAATGTTATTTTCCAACCACATCTTGGGTGCCATCGTGTAAGTGCACAGCAAGGAGCAGTGTACATAACATAGGTGTTTGGTATGTCACGGCAGATGGGTTGTTATCTAAGCCCTCCCCCCACCTCAGAGCATTCTTGTAGTATAGTGCTACAAAGGTGGGTCTATATAAATAAAAATCTACTTACACCATAATCTTAACTCATATAAGCTTGGTGTTCTATTTATGGGACATAGGTAAACAAAATAGTCCCCGATGTGATGCGGCAGAATGCAGCGTCCCATCTTATAGTGCTATTCAGTTTGCTTACAAGAATTTCACTAAAAATTACATTAAATCAGAATTCTCTAAACTCAACAATTGATAATGATGGGAAAGTCCATTTATCAAACCATCACCTACATAAAACCGTCAGAAGCATCAAGGAATCACTTTAGACTAACTCATTCCTCCATATCCAGAACATTTGATTAGGCAAAAAATAATCAAATCAGTCAGGTCAGAAATATTCATATGAGAATGTCTAACAGAACAAAGATTATTTTACAAACAGTTTTACAACAGAACAATAATTTGGTTGTCAAAAAGTTTCAGACTACAGCTTTTTATGATGCTACAAGTTACAATTATGGACAAAAAATGTGCCATTTCAAAACTATAAATAAAATTTTAAAACCATTTTCTCCGAAAAAAGACAATAACATGCTTCACTCCAGTAGGATGAGATAGGGCGCAGCAAAGGCGGATTTCTCAAGTACCCAAGCTAGAAAAGATCTGGCAAGCCAAGGAAATCATGGGATGAAGTGTTGCTGGACAATAAAATGAATACTGGAATGGATACTGCTGATCCGCAGAATCACTCAGAGTGGAAAGGTCATCTAAGGAGACTTGTCAAACAAGTCCAATGCTCAGATGAGGACCAAGGACTATAAAACAGAGATGATGATGATGATGATGATGATGATGATGATGATGATGATGATGATGATGATGATGATGATGATGATGATGATGATGATGATGAAAACTTGCATAATCCAAATAACAGACTGGTTCTTTGAAACTGTAACTTCAAAAAAAAAAAAAAAAAAAAAAAAAATCATGGGCAATAATAAAGCTATCACAGACTTTATTTTTCATCAGCGTGTTGCGTTGTCATTGCATCACCTGATTTCAAAGCTTTCATAATGAAACATATTACCATACCCATAATCTGATATGAAAAAAAAAGCCTTTATTTATGAAAATTTTCAATCTAGAGCTTCAAAAGAACAAAACTGTGAGTTAATGAAAAGCTCCTTAGTGAACTCTGATTCCAATCAGAGTAAAATACAATTAAACCAATCAATAAATTCATTGATGAATCTTGTTAATGGGACTTTGAGTCCATACATGTAAATTCATGGAATTCGGTCAATAAAATTATGAGCCAAGTCATGAGAAACCAGATTTGGCCTGTGCAAAAACAAAGATGCAGGTCAGCTGTGCAGTAACTGCATCGTTGCTCAACGCCTTTGTTTTCGCTAAATGGATAGTACCATTCCTCTTCCTAAATCTGGAATTTTAAGCTTCTGGCCATCTTCTGTAGCTGCACAGGCCGGTTTGTGTCAAACATGGTCGAAAAGCCCAAAGACCAGTTTTTTCAGGTAGGGGCTCATATCTGACTGCTTCCATGGAATTTCAATGGAACCATATTCTGACAAAACCTGTTTTTTTCTTTTTGTGGTTTCCAGCCAAGTTCAAACAAACTCCTATGACAGAAAGCAAAGTAAGAGCAGTTTCTCTGTGATGCTGCTAAAAATGAGCCGCCACATCATAACCAGAGGACCAATGGTCCTGTAAACGCTCACCTGAGACCTGAGATATATACCAATAAACTTGTTTCACTAGAATGGTAATATACATGTATATAACCCCAGGACAGGGTCAGAGAAACCTCTGGAGTCAATTTCTTTTTTAAATCATAAAGATTCAGTCCATTTGCCAATTTACTGCAAGGTCTGCCCTTGAAATGACATTGTAACAATTTTCCCCATTCAAATGCGTGGGCAACCTAAGTCGACCTTGCCATAAAAAAGGTCAAGGTCATCCCAGTGTCATGATTTATACAAACTTTGTAGAGCTCTATTGCCTGATGCTTCATTCCAAGTTTCAAAATCATAGGCCCTCTGGTTCTAAAGAAGAGAATTTTTGGAGGTTTTTGGTATTTATAGCCATGGTGGCCATCTTGGTCATGTGACCTTGACCATTTTATATACACTTTCATTCCCACTTCCTAACAATGCTCCTCATAAAGTTTGGCTCTGATTGGCTTTGCAGTTTCAGAGAAGATCTTTGAATATCACTGTAATATACATGTATATTGCCCCGGGGTGGGGGAAGACAGACCCCTGGGGTCCCATTTTTTTCAGAATCATCAATCTTAAGTCCAGTTGCCCATTTCCTGCAAGTTTTTCCCTACAAATGACATTTTAACACTTTTCCCCATTCAAATGCATGAGACAACTATGATGACCTTGCCGTAAAATAGGTCAAGGTCATCCAAGGGTTATGATTTATATAAACTTTGTAGAGCTCCAGTCACTGATGCTTCACACCAAGTTTCAAAATCATTGGCCTTCTGGTTTTGGAGGAGATTTTTAAAGTTTTTTTCTATTTATAGCCATGGCAGCCATCTTGGTCATGTGACCTTGACCATTTTATATAAACTTTCTTTCCCCCTTCCCAAGGATGCTCCATATGAAGTTTGGCTTTGATTGGCCGAGCGGTTTCAGGGGAGAAGATGTTTCATTATTATGGAAATATACATGTATATAGCCCCGGGGCAGGGGCAGACAACCCCCCAGGGGCTAAAATTTTCCATTAACATTAATTTTCTGTCCATTTGCCTATTCCCAGTAAGTTTTACCCATTAAATAGCATTTTACCATTTTTTCCCATTCAAATGCTGACCTTGCCATAAAATAGGTCAAGGTCATCCTAGGGTCATGATTTATATAAACTATGATGGGCCTGCGTCCCCGATGCTATATACCAAGTTTCGTGGAAATCGGCCCACTGGTTCTGGGGCCAAGCTTAAAAAATATTTGGTATGCCGCTTCCTACTGGGAGGTTTAAGAGTTGGGTAGGTAGGTAGCATTATTATTTTTTTTTTGCATGTGGGTCCTTCTTAGATAAACTGCAACAGCACTAGTGGAAATTTTGATGTAATAAAAATAACTTTTCAAAAGTGGGTGGGGTCAAATAGACAGTTGCAAATGAAAGAAGATATGTTGAAATGACAAAATAAACAATTTTAGAGTATTATCTGGTCGTTTTCTATATTTTTTTTAATTTTCTTTTTCCAAAAAGCCAAATTTTCAGACGTTTTTTTGTGACAAAAATTAGCACGAATTTTTAAGCATCAAAAATAGACTACCTAAGTACGCTTTTTCTGTATTCTTTTATTATTAAACTGTTAACAATGAACTGTTCTGTTATTTTAGCAATGATAATTTGGCTATTATATCTTCTTTGAAACTTACGAGGAGTTTGAAATATGCTGATCGGACGTTATGCTGTCGGTCAAAAAAAACGTGTATTTTTACCGTTTTTCATCTCCTTAATCATGCTGCTTTTTTGTTACATTTGATATTGTAAGGTGCGTTTAAACACTCTTCCTTGCAAAGTAATATGTCATTTGCAACGGGAAAGCAATACTAACTTTGCAAAAACGAACTACATAACTTACGATGAGTGTCGGTCATAATATTACGTACTTAACTTCTCCCGTTAAATCATCTTTGGGGCCGAAAATAGCGATGCGCGAATGTTGTGCATATACGTAATAAAACTGTGTACTACATCATCACTTTTTGAGGCATTCATTCCTTGCCGTCTGTTGCAAAACGAAAGTACAATACGATCGGTCAAATGTTTTATTGGAATTTACATCCGTATTGAGTTTCCTTTTTAATCGCTACGACAGTTTGGTGACAAACTGCCCAGGGATGACTGTTCATGCGTGCTTGGATTACGCTAATTTGGTGAATTTTGTACTAAATGGGTATGTTTACATGTTGTCGATGTCAGTTTGATTGAAAATTAAACGGATGTCATCAGATGACAATTACGAGACGATTATCACGCATCAACTGTTACGTCTGAAACAAAATGGGTGAGTTTGGTAGCATTATAAACGTACAAGGATTCAGTCTTGCGTTTGAATCAAATGCTAAACGTTTTTGAAGGTTATTGTTTCGACGATCAGGCAGGGATCTCTATAATGTCATTATTTGTTGGCTGCTTTCATTTGGACGTTGTATTTGACACTGCAATGGTGTGTTAGGGACGTTGTTGTTGACAAGTTATGTAACGTCCATACCGAGATTAAATATATTCTGCACTGACACCAGAGATTATCATATTGTTTACAATGTATCCCTTAAAACAACTGCAGTTTCTTACTTAGAGGGCGACTAGCAGCTAATAGTTGCATAATGAAGGATGAAATGAGAAAGAAATGTTGCGGATGTTACTGCTTGACAGGTTGAATGGACGTAAGTTTGACAATTATGTGCCAAAATGTCATTGCTTAAAACAGCAATATATTGCAGCTGATGTACACCAGATATTCACAACCTATGTTTTATAATTGAAAAATAGCTTTGGACATTGCATTTATGAACTAGAATTTGTTTTCTATGTGAAAACTGATGTCTCCCCCCTTTCTACGTGCATGTCCAAAATATGCAAGCAAGAGTTATAGTTCTTGTGCATCACATATCCTGTCATTCTGTTTTATAAGTGTACCAAGTTTCATTGAAATATCTCTTACGGTTTTCAAGTTATAGAGGGGGAACAAAGTGTTTGGAAAATAATCAAAGGGAAATAACTCCAAAGATATGAAAGCAAGAGTAATGATTCTTGTGCATCATGCTTTATAAGTGTACCATGTTTCATTGAAAAATCTCTAATGGTTTTTTAGTTATAGAGCAGACATGAAATTGAATGAAAAATAATCAAAGGGAAATAACTCCAAAGATATGCAAGCAAGAGTTATGGTTCTTTAGCATGACACATCATCTCATCCTGCTTTATCAGTGGTGTTCAGTGGAGAAAGGAAAATCTCAACCCTCGGGTCCATCGTTCCAGTGGGAAACTCGGCGAGCCTCGTTTCCCACTGAAACGGATGGACCCTTGGGTTGAGATTTTCCTATCTCCACTGACCACCCATGATGGATTCTATTTGTCTAAATAGCCAGATTACAAGCTTTTTCTGATAGTTCCTTTGTCAAATAGTGTCAAAAAGATACAGAAAACATCATTTATGCATGAACAAAAGGTAAACTAAGCCATTTTATTGTCAGCATAAATGAAAAGCAAAAAAAAAAAATAAAAATCCTTATTCTGAGGCCATAAAATTTTTTGGGTAGGGGGGTAAATTGCTGGGTAGGCGGAAGCCGCAAACCAACAATTTTTTAATTTTGGCCTGGAGAAGAAGATTTTTAAAGGTTTTTGCTATTTATAGCCATGGTGGCCATATTGGTCATGTGACCTGGACCATTTATGTTAACTTTCGTTCCCCCTTCCTAAGGATGCTCCACATGAAGTTTGGCTTTGATTGGCCAGGGGGTTTCAGCGGAGAAGATCTTTGAAATTGTGGATGACGGACGACTGACGGACGACGACGACGCACGGACGCCGGAGCATGGGTATACTATAAGCTCACCTGTGAGCCTTCGGCTCAGGTGAGCTAAAAACCAACAATCTGCATACACGAAAACAAAGGCGCAGATCAGCTTTGCAGTAACTGCGAAGCTGATCGGTGCCATTGTTTTCGCTACACGGATAGTACAATATTCCTCTTCTTCTTAAATCCGGAATTTCAAATGTTCTAGTCTGCTTTTGTGACTGTACAGACCGATTTGTGTGGGACCTGGTCGAAAATCCTGAAGACCGGCTTTCTCGTGATGCGGCTTATTCAAGTGCAAAGATAGATCAAAAACTTGAAGAAAAAAAGTATCAAAACATCATAAAAGTGCCTCTATGTGGTAATCAATTCACTGCAGTTGCAATTTTAATGATAAAGCATCATAAAATTTTCTGGAGATGAATTTATTTTGGTATTAAAATGTCAAATAAATTTGCAAGGATGTCTGACTTCACATTAATAGTTTATATGCCCAAACCCCCATCCCCAACTTGAACTGAGGAGCACACATTTATACAACATAGAAATGGGACATATTCAGCTGCAGTATGTTTCATGACAATCTGGTTTAAAGATCATACTCAACAGCAATCAACTAAAAAGATCAAAAGAAACAGACATGCCAGATCAAATAAATTAAAAGGTGCCAAATAGCCTCAATGACAATCAAACAACTTGCATAATTTATATATACAAGCAATTTTCTTATGCTAGAAAAATCAATGTTTCATGCATTTGGTACTAAAACAATGTACCAGTAACAGCTATTTGAAATGTATGTAAAAGCATCAGCATCAATTCCAAAAGGAAACAAATTACAACTTGAAAAAATCTTGCAATAGTGATACAGAGGCTGGAAATAGGTCAACATGACCAATATTTACTTTGTTTGAAGTCAGGAGTCAGTGGCTGGCTGATAGCTAACATGTCTAAATAAATAGTCTCATTTCCAGCTATGAATTCAAAGATAGAACTTAATTTTAGTTTTGTGCACTCTTGGTATTTAAAATTGTACATCCTCTGTACTGTCATATACTTGGATTAGGAAAATTCAGCAACAAGATCAACTTGTCAGAAAACAGAATCAGACAATAGAATAATGACATTCAAGGCTGCAAAAATTTGAATAGCAAATAGCAAAATATCTCAATGATCAATGCTGCATAATCTTCACATTTGCATGCAAAGCAATTGCAAGTTTAGTACAGTCTTTGAACAAGGGATCCTGCTTAGGATTTTAAAGACTCGCTTGGGAAAAAAGAACTTCACGTAGGAGGGTTTTGTATATGCATTGGGCCCATTACTAAGCTTAAACTTGAAAAAAATAATATGCTATATAATATAGGTCAAGGTCATGTGTCAAGGTCATCAGGTCAAAGTAACTGATATCGATTAAAATGTACAATCAAATATTAAATTAATGCACTAGTCATTCGTAACCATGTGCTTGAAGAGAGTATCAAGGAAATTTTCAAACATTTTGGAGGTACTATAAATATGGTAAAAACCAAGATGCTGATTAGCTGCAATGTTCATGCGCAGATGATTAGGGCCTTTATTTTTGCAGATACCTAAAACACGCATTTCTCATGCAATATATGAGCCACATCATGAGACAATCTGACTTTTACATAAGCGAAAACAAAGATGCAGATCAGATGAGCAGTAAGTTACCACACCGCTGACAGTACAGTCCCTCTTCTTCTTAAATCAGTCACTTCAAGCTTCTAGCCTTTTTCTGGGACTGTACATGCCAGATTGGGTCGGGCCTGCATGGTCAGAAACCCCGAAGATAGGGTTTCTCATGCAATGGCTCCCATACTTCCTTATCTGTAAGGATGGCAACCAATATTCGGATATTCGAATATTCATATTCCATATATATATATATTCGTATTCCATACGAATATTCTAATGCGATTCCCAAATTCGAATATCTTTTTTTTTATCTAAAACTAAACGAAAATAACAGACATTTTTTCATAAAAATGTGGATTATTCATGTCGTTAATCTCCCTAATTAACAATAAATTATTGGGTGATGTAGCAGTGGTCAATGTTTAGACTATGGTCACCTCCTACAAACTGAAATTAGCAGTTTGACATGTTGTTTTCATAACAATAAGACACGTTGTTGTTTTAGCGATTAATGAGGATAATCATCTTTTCTTGCAGCTGGTAAGGTGTGAACCCCCTGTCATTTGATTTATTAATCAAGAAATAAGTTATTGTCCTAACGAGAGCTTGATTAGAGTTTAGCGTCTGGAACCGTTTTAGTTGCTTGCATCGCTCGAGCCAGCGAAAAAGACAATTATGAATCAGTCATGCGCACTTTCCAACCAACCATTTACTGACAGGGATCATACTCGCACCCATTGGTCACTAACCTATACACTAGACCACCACGGCCAGTATTGGGGCCTTCCTGACCATGTATGGCACAAACAAGAAGCAGATAAACCTACCAGGTTCGACACAAACAAGAATCCAACAAACCTATTTATTTTTCATATTCTCAAACTTGTTACAAGAGGAACGACTTAGTATATAAAAACTAAAAAGAAAATGTTTGTTTGTATCGAGGCTTAACGTCCCAGTCTAAAATTTTTCAGTCATGTCGGGACGGAGCCAACGCTTCCTGGGTTTAACCAGTACTATAGGGAGTTAATGTGTCTTGCTCAACAGTAGAAGAAACTCCCCCGTTTGGGAGTCAGTGACCTTTTGTGACCTTTGTCAACATGACAGGTAAATGTTACTATAATTAGTAAATTGATGCTCGAACGGGAGCTTTTCTGTCATTTTTATAGTACCCTTACAAAACGCAAAAAATGTGTCACAGTTTTTGTTTAATCAAGATGAAACTTTGCAGGCTTAAAGATGAATGATATATCTAACTTTCTACCGTGTAGAATTTTTTTATTTTGTTTTGTTAAAAAGTTATTAAATTATGAAAATATGATTTTTTTCTAATAACACTGATTCCAGATCGGCAACGGAAATTGTTTATTGACGCCCAATCTGGAATCAAACTCTAATGATAAAACACTTGTATTCCTGTTTGGGATCACACAACAGAATATAGTGTGGATTACCTTGAATTGGCTTCATTTGTTAAGCATGTGTATCATCTCAAAACATGATATAAATGGATTGGGAAAAAACTGTGCTGATTTAGTGCTATAAATGTAAATGCACATGCATAAATTAGTGTACAACGCTTTTTCAAATATTAAAACAAAATCCTAAACAATGATAACAGAAATTTGGAATATTGGAATACAATATTTAATTGCTGAATCTTGTTTTGGAATCAGTGGTTGTGTCTTAATGAGACCATAGTTTTCTTTTTACCTGTGCATGATTTTAAACACTACCCATAGTCAAAATGGCTGGTCGTTTTGGAAAAAGATGTGGAACTGCTTGTTTGCACCAAGAATGGAATATTGACAAACACGATTATTGATCGATGTTTCCTCGGAAAAGCTATTCTTGAACCACTAGATAAGATTAATATGAATGACAAGCATTCTACGAATATGTTGTACTGTAAAGGGTGCATTGATTATGTAACGACAACGGTAAAACATATATTTGTGGTATAAATGAGGACAGATATATGTGTGACTACCGAAACTACAGAATCATAGACTGATGGTTCCATAGAAAGGTACAAGTAGGCAACGATCAGGAAAAGGCGCAATCAGAAAAAGATTCCCACTCTAAAAACTGAGGTGGGAAAAAACTAAATTAAAAATCAGGTACTTATACCATGAAAACATATCATAAGCCGAATGAGCAGCAGTTACCTAAACTTAACTAAAAATATGAATAAATACATAAGGCGCAAACAGCACAAAAAAAATAAACACCAAGAAATAAAACAAAAAGAACCACCACAGAAGTATCGCCTTGGAACGATCAGTAATATAAAATTACTGGCAGGCTTAAATCGATTTTACAGGTACCTAACCTCACCCTCAGCTTCTGCAGTGGTTCAAGACATCTAGATAGTTGTTCGGTTCTCATGGTGAATCTCTAGCTAGTCAATGAATTATCATGGACAAAAAATAATTACATAAAAGAATACATATATAGAAGGTATACTTAGTAATAGTTAATAACAGTAATTCTCTCTGGTGTCATTTTGCCAGGCTTATAGCGCCACTGATTAAGCTTTAGACACTGAAACTGTGGTATGGCCCTTACCCTCCCATATTAATATGTTCACTACATGTGCGCTTAAAATAAAAGGATTTCAATTTTTTTTTTTTCAAATCTGAGCATGTGGTTTAACAGAAGACATGTTTCTTGGTGCATACAACTGTTTTCTATAACATGTATAATAAGATAACAGTAGACCAAAGTATTTTCTTTTTCACTTTGAAGAACAAACAGCAATTTCATTGACTGAAGTCCCAGTAGTTTTCTTTCACCACCATGGGTCATTCGTTTGGTTACATAATGATCCTTATTATTCAGTCATATCAAAGCTCAAGTCTAAAAACTTGCCTCTGATAATGATTTTTCGCAGATAATTTTTGTGTAGAGAGCAGTAGGAAAATTATTTTCTTGTCGAAATCTTGATCTTAATTTGTCCTAATCAGAAACCTGCAAAAAAATTGAAAATTTGTGAACAGAATAATGTAGTGTTAATAGCCAAAATGAAATTTGAAAAGGGATTTTGCATTGTCAAGGGAGATAATCGATGATCATGAAAATGCTTACTTTTTTGAAAATTTCTACTTGACCATGAAGATTGCGTCTGAGGTGTAAAAGAAAATATTTTCCCGGTAATCTTTATTGAAACAGTTGTAAAATATCTGCGAAAAACTATTATCAGACTCAAGAAAATGCGGCAATATACCGTTAAACTCCCCGCGGGGGCCTTTTGTTTTGGGGCTCAATTTATGTTTTGAAAAATGACTTTTACAAGATGGAAGAACATAATCATGATCACTCAGACGCTTGCAAATTTTCTGCGCATGCGTCGCGCATGAATTTATGTAAATTTCAATTTCCCGGACCGCATTGTTGGTTTCAGCGCGAAATATGAAAATTTTGACACTTACCTGACAGATGACTGACGAGAAGGTGTAAAGAAGGCTTGATAGGCCTGATAGAGCAATCATGGCATGGCGAGTGAATTTTTGGGGCGGCGCAAAGAAAAGTCTCTTGAAGAAAGGCATAAGGTTCAAATTTATTTATATCAAAACAGTTGTCTTTCCTATAATACCGATAAACTCCCCGGGGAGGATAACGGTACTATATATATACTACCGTCATCCCCCCCCCCCCACCGCTATGCATTGTCAATGATCGAGATTACGTTTAAGACACTTCCCCCAAAAGCTTTCCGAGCCCCGTTTTCTCTGAAATTACTGCCCCCCAAGAAAACCCTCTTCCCGGGGAATCTTCCCCTTGCCATGCATATTAAGTTTCTCTTTGAAAGAAATCGTCGCTATATATATACTACCGTTATCCCCCCCGGGGAGGTTAACGGTACTATATATACATATACTACCGTTATCCTCCCCGGGGAGGTTAACGGTACTATATATACTACCGTCATCCTCCCCGGGGAGGATAACGGTACTATATATAGTACCGTCATCCCCCCACCTCTATTTTCATAAAATGATGCATTGTCAGTGATCGAGATTACGTTTAAGACACTTCCCCCAAAAGCTTTCCGAGCCCCGTTTTCTCTGAAATTACTGCCCCCCAAGAAAACCCTCTTCCCGGGGAATCTTCCCCTTGCCATGCATATTAAGTTTCTCTTTGAAAGAAATCATCGCTATATATATACTACCGTTATCCCCCCCGGGGAGGTTAACGGTACTATATATACATATACTACCGTTATCCTCCCCGGGGAGGTTAACGGTACTATATATACTACCGTCATCCTCCCCGGGGAGGATAACGGTACTATATATAGTACCGTCATCCCCCCACCTCTATTTTCATAAAATGATGCATTGTCAGTGATCGAGATTACGTTTAAAACACTTCCCCCAAAAGCTTTCCGAGCCCCGTTTTCTCTGAAATTACTGCCCCCCAAGAAAACCCTCTTCCCGGGAAATCTTCCCTTTGCAAGGCATTATAAGATTGTTTTTGAAAGATTCGTCTGTATATATATACTACCGTTATCCCCCCCGGGGGGGATAACGGTAGTATATATATAGCGACGAATTCTTCTAAAACAAACTTAATATGCATGGCATTATAGGATTGTTTTTCAAAGATTCGTCTGTATATATATACTACCGTTATCCCCCCCGGGGGGGATAACGGTAGTATATATATAGCGACGAAATCTTCTAAAAGAAACTTAATATGCATGGCAAGGGGAAGATTCCCCGGGAAGAGGGTTTTCTTGGGGGGCAGTAATTTCAGAGAAAACGGGGCTCGGAAAGCTTTTGGGGGAAGTGTTTTAAACGTAATCTCGATCACTGACAATGCATCATTTTACGAAGATAGAGGTGGGGGGATGACGGTAGTATATATAGTACCGTTAACCTCCCCGGGGAGGATAACGGTAGTATATATATATACAGTACCGTTAACCTCCCCGGGGAGGATAACGGTAGTATATATATAGCGACGATTTCTTTCAAAGAGAAACTTATTATGCATGGCACTATTCCACAAAAAAGATTTATTTCTGACTTTCATTCCGTGTATGTTTTATGTTAAACGGAATAAATCGCACGCTTGTTATATTTTTTATATTACAAAAAGTTTAAGATTGTATACGGTTGAGGTTTATTCCGTAAGAGCGTCGGTCTTTATAGACCATTCCATAACAAATATGGTATGTTTTTCTGAGACTGTTTCTGTCTGTGTTTTGGCTACAACGGAATAAATCGCATGATTGAAATATTGTTTATAGTACATAAATTAAAATATTGTATACGGTTGAGGTTTATTCCGTAAAAGCATCGGTCTTTATAGACCATTCCATAACAAATATGGTATGTTTTCCTGAGACTGATTCTGTCTGTGTTTTGGCTACAACGGAATAAATCGCATTATTGAAATATCACTAACAGAATATAAAGTTAAATATTGTATACGGTTGAGATTTATTCCGTAAAAGCATCGGCCTTTATGCAACATCTCTACATTTCACCACATTGTCTCCATTCAACACAAAGTGACATTTTCTCAAAGTTATCTAAGAATATTATATATTTGGTCTGAAAGTCAGCTTCTAGTGAAACCTTCGAACCCCTTCTAAATACGGCACGGATATTTCAACCACGCCTTTCATTTGAACGTTTTATAGACGAATATATACATTGGAATATTTGCATATATGACTCATATATACAAGAAGTTTACTGTCCCTTGCTAAAACCAGTTTTTACTTTCCAGTTATATTCGATAATGGCTGAACGTAGAAATAACAACAGGATAATTTTTGAAACTTGGAGCACGATTCAAGATATAATAGGACCAGCAAATCAATGGCCATATTCCACTAGGCGCCTTTTTTGGACTAAGCATTTGAAACATTGGGATAGGCTTCGAATTTCGGCTTTTGTGTATGTGAATGGTCTGAACCCGGACATTTTCTTGGAGTGGGCTCGACTTCAAGATTTGGGAAGGGACGCTAGTGCGTACAGACATTTCGAAGTTTTGTTAAAAACTGTTTTTCCAAATACAAACTATAATCTGTACGCGTGGAATGTTACCAATAGAAGATACGAATGGATTGACGGGACAGTTAGGCATTATGTGCATGCTGCAATGCGACACTGACGTAAGCAATTGTCATAGTTTATATTTGTTCCCCGATTTGTTCGTCTTATTAGTTATAGATCTCGGACGATTGGAGTAGATATATGTCACAGGTTTACTGTTACAGTACAATACATATGAATAAAATGGATGTATTAGGCGTGGCATTAATAATTATAACGCTAAATTTTATTTGTACTTAAGCGTATACAGCTCATCGTCAACGCAAACATATATCTACATGAAACAGTCGACGACAAGTTTAAATTTACGGTCACTTTTTTTTCTTTTTCTTTTCACGTGCGCGCTGTTAACAAATTGAAAAAAGCGGGAAATTAATTCTCGTATATTTACGTATTTACGGAAAAAGTCGATGGATGCAAGCGTCTCAGTAACCCTGATCAACTCAGAACCCAATGAATCATAGAGAGAATATTTTTTTCAAAAGTCAAAAACAAAAGGTCCCCGCGGGGAGTTTAACGGTATATTGCCGAAAATACACTTTAGATCATTTTATCATAATTTCTCTATTTGTAGCTTGCTCACATGTGGAAAAAAGGCTTGCCTATACCCTCGGTAGAGGAGAAAGGGGAATTATTATGAAAGATACTATAGAATAAAATATAAAGGGTTGATCCTTTGGAAGCTTTAAAAACATTCAAAGAGAGATAGTATGGGCCATAGTAGGATCTGTCTACAAAAACATTGACTTGCTTAAATCTTTGAAAGTAGACATCTTTCTTAAGAAGCAACAAAGTTCTTATGTCCTTCTTAGATGGAATAAAAGACAATACAGCGTCAGAAAATTTAATTGCAAAGTGTGTGGCCATGGAACAAATATAGTTTGAACAATCCTGCTTTGGTAGCACCAATGTCTTTCATTAAAAATGTATTACAATAGCAGGCATCTCTACGTGTTTGCATTGATATGAATGGATTAGTAGGGCCCTCTGGAAGTTACCCAACAGTGTCAAATTGGTTGGCCTCGCAAAGCACTCAGCCAATACCATTCCCTTTGTCTGACTGCCAGCTAGCGTATGTGGTTGGTGGTGGGTAAATCATGACAGATCACGAAAAAAATAGGTATACCCCTGTAAAAAGGTACAAGTAGGCAAAGATCAGGAAAAGGCGCAATCAGAAAAAGATTCCCACTCCAAAAACCAAGGTGGGAAAAAACCAAACTAACAATCAGGTACTTATACCATGAAAACATATCGTAAGCCGAATGAGCAGCTATTTTCCGAATCAAGAGGACCCAAGTTTGATCTCCCATTGGGGATGTCGTGTTGTGTCTTTGAATAAGACACATTAGCTCTCCAGAGTACTGCTTGATACACAGGAAAATGTCAGTTTTGTTCTAAAATGTCTGAAATGTTTTTTTCCCACCTCGGTTTTTGGAGTGGGAATCTTTTTCTGATTGCGCCTTTTCCTGATCTTTGCCTATTTGTACCTTTTTACAGGGGTATAAACCCCAGTTTCACTTTATAAAAGTTGGGTATAAGTGGGTGTATATAACACGGACATGTTATCCTGATGGCAGTGATGGGCGAGCAGAACTTGACTTGTCTCACATGTGCCTTGTGAGGAGATTGAATCCACACTGATAACAGTGGTGAGATGATCGAATGATTAAAAGAAGTATTAAAATCAGCGACCTCCAACACTCAGTCGCAGGGCCATTTTTTTAAGGTTTAAAGTAGTCCCATTCAAAAATTTTTCAGACATTTTAGAACAAAACTGACATTTTCCTGTGTATCAAGCAGTACTCTGGAGAGCTATTGTGTCTTATTCAAAGACACAACACGACGTCCCCAATGGGAGATCAAACTTGGGTCCTCTTGATTCGGTGTCCGACACACTACCGCAAGGCCAGCTCGCTCCCAATGAATAGATGAACTGTTTCCCCTATGAAACAGTTTATCACATGACATGAAACAGTTCATTGAAACTGTTGAAAAACAGTATACAACTATTTCATACCTTTCTTTGTAACAGTCAAAACTATCACCCCCGAGGTGCTGTGGATGACCCGATGAACTGTTGCCCGTGGCCGAAGGCCGAGGGCAACAGTTCATCGGGTCATCCACAGCTCCGAGGGGTGATAGCTATGACTGTCACACAGGAAGGTTTGAAATAGTTGTTTTATTACCCAACTCAACGTTCATTATTAACTTCATAACAGACACAAACTATATTATGACAAGACTGGTTGTAACATAAAATGTTAAAACTGAAAATATGGTTGGAACATGTTTATATCCTGGTTTTATTGTATAGAACATGTTTGCTTGTTTGATTCTGATTTGCTTGTTTGTTTACTATTTTTTGTTTTGTAAGTTCTGCTTGTTTATTTTGCACTTAAGTTGATCGACTTGTTTGCTTATCTTACTAATTTTATTTATTCTGCTTGTTTGTTTGATTCATTTTTTGTTTGTATGCTTGTTTGTTTGTTATGTTTTATTCTGTTTGTGTTTGTTTTGCTTGTTTGTTTGTTGTTTGTTTTAAGTTACTGTTAGTTTTTTGTTATTGTTTTCTTAGATTATTTCATGTGCTTATTTGTGATTTATGCCTGGTTGGATTTGTTTATTTTATGTTTGTTTGCTTGTTTTTGTTTGTTTGATCATGTTTTGTTTGTTTGTTTGATTCATTTGTTTGGTTGTTTGCTTTTGATTACTTTTTCTTTGACAAAATTTGCAGGTATGGTGAGGCAGTATAAAAGCATGCAAAGCACGTCACATGACTGGGAAACAGTAAAAACTGTTGCACATGAAACAGTTCGTCACATGACATGAAACAGTTAATTGAAACTGGTTTTAACTGGCTTTAACTGAAATTGTTTAAAAAAACAGCATGAAATGTTTTATTTCTCTTTATATAGTATGTTGGGTAATAATCCAAAATGTTTAATTATTGCCCTTCAAATAGTACATGTGTATGTTGGGTAATATAACAAATGCCATGTCATTTGTTTTAATTTTACAGGAAACACAGACTCTGAAATGTTTCTGATCAGGAACTACTGATTCCAAATTAGGCATACATCTGGTTTTCAATGGCTCCAGATTGGGCGTCAGTAAACAATTTTTGATGCCGATCTGGAATCAGAGTTATTGGAAAAAAATCATATTTTCATAATTTAATAACTTTTAAACAAAACAAAATAAAAAAATTCTACACGGTAGAAAGTTAGATACATCATTCATCTTTAAGCCTGCAAAATTTCATCTTGATTAAACAAAAACTGTGACACATTTTTTGCGTTTTGTAAGGGTACTATAAAAATGACAGAAAAGCTCCCGTTCGAGCATCAATTTACTAATTATAGTAACATTTACCTGTCATTCTGACAAAGGTCACAAAAGGTCAATGATTCCCGAATGGGGGAGTTTCTTCTACTGCTCAAGGACACAACACGATGCCGTATGTGGGGATCGAACCCAGAACCTTTCGATTCGGAGTCCGAAGCTCTACCACTACGCCACCGTGCTCCCTAAAAAACAAAATGTGTTTCAAAATTTGTACAATTCTCGAAAAATTTTGCTACCCCAAGTTTGTTTAAATAGTTTGGTGCATCAATGAAATTTTTATTAAATCATAATTGAAACAAACATAATCTGACGTGTTTTGCAATTTATTTTGATTGTGATTAATTTACACAAAAAATCGCATGAACACTTCAAAGTGGTAAAATTCAATATTTATATAGAAACTATTACGAATTTGCGTGACGAAATTTAACTATTTTATACAATCGAATATTTGAATATATTCGAATACTCTATGCCAATATTTGAATGACATTTTTGCCATTCGTTGCCATCCTTACTTATCTGTTTAGACTCTTATACAGATATGAGTCGCGTCATGAGAAAACCAACAATGTGGTTTCTGAACAGGTTCGACATAAACCAAGCTGTACAAGCAAAAAAGATGGCTAGAGGCAGGAAAGTTTGGATTTAGAAAGAAGAGGAAATGTACTATCCGTGTAGCAAAGACAAAGGCGTTGATAAGCTTCGCAGTGTAACTGCGAAGCTGATCTGCAACTTTGTTTTCGCATATGCAGATTGTTGGTTTTCTCATAACGCAGCTCATATAAAATTACCATGCTGTATAATCATATCCATATAAACCCCACACAGCTTTCCAATCATAATCCAATCCACAGGAAATATCCCGATGACAGTCAGATGACAGATATTCAATGATATTTGAATGTTGCTTATTCCAGTATTGTAATCAGTATTCCCACAGAATATAAATGTTTACTGTTCCCTTGAATTTAACAGTTCACATGTAAGCATAAAATGAAAATTCAAATTATGTTCTGCCTTTGCAAACAGCCAGGATTTCAAGACTCCGTGCCCTAGAATCAGGAAATTCTGCAGACATTCTACAAAGTCAACAATGAAAATCTTTTATTTGTGCCTTCACGTGAGAAAAACAACAATTTGGATTTCCGACCAGGTCCGACACAAACTGGGCTGCACAGACACAGAGGCAGGCTAGAAGCTTGAAATTTCAGATTACAGAAAAAGAAGGGTCGTACTATCTGTGTAGCGAAAACAAAGGCGCTGATCAGCTTGGCGGTTACATTGAAGCCGCAAAGCTGATCTGCGTTTTTGTTTTCACATATGAAAATTGTTGGTTCTCTGATGCGATGGCTCATTTCCAGTTGCTTCTTAAATTTTAATGTCATCACAGCCTTGTTGTGAGAAGTTTAAAGAATTGTCCAGATCAGTTGGCGTAAATTTCATAGACATATCTCTTCTGTCAGATCGGCAACTTTGTGATTTACGGTCTATAACATGGTAAACAACCTTTTGTTTCTAAACACAAAGCAGTCTGATCTAGGTCCTCAAGCAAATTTGACCAAAAATAATTGTCACATCGCCATTATCCCTTGCAATTCATCCAAATGAGTTAAAATCTGCACATTCAACATCATTGGTACATATACGTTTCATTGCTTCACTCTGTACGCATGATGTCACCACTAATTGTCAAAGTAATGTTTAATCTTCAGAACACTGTGACAAACAACAGCCGATATTGTCCACCGGGACTGATATTCACACTCTCTGACGACTGTCAGGTACTGGTCGATTAAGAGTTTATGTATTATATCTATAGAACAAATTGAAGCTGTATGCTGCCGATCAATATATACAAATTAGATGGCACCAGGTCGCAGCTTTCAGGCAAAACAGAAAATGATGAATGAAAGTTCATGAAATTGATCTGTCTTTTAAGTAATCCTAATTTCAGTCATTTTCAGATATGAGCGGTAGAAAACCAACAATCTGCATATGCAAAAACAAAGATGCAGATCAGCTGTGCAGTAACTGCACAGCTGATCAGCGTCTTTGTTTTCGCTACATTGACAGTATTTTCCCTCTTCTTCATAAATCCTAAATTTCAAGCTTCAGACTGCAGAGACCCGTCAATGTCGGACCTAGTCAGAAACCCAAATTTCTCATGCAAAAGCTCAGATTTGGGCAAAAGCTCCATTCCAGATCAAACTGACTTTTTTTTTTTTTTTTTGAAAACGATACTGTATGGTCTGATCATGTTTGTCAAATTCAAGCACTAACAAAAATGTCTGTTGTTTTTGTCTGTCCCAATTTTTACAATCTTTAGACAACACATTTGTCATGAAATACAATAATTACTGATATTCTCAGAAATATTCACACTGGACAACCAGCTAATGTCAACGAACAGAAAACAACAGACTTCTATTAAAGCCAATATATTATTTCATGACAGATTATAAACCATAGTCAGACAAATCCAAGAAAACAGATATGAATCTCTTTCTGAAGAGTAATACTCCCAACAGATGCATGCAAGTCTAGGAAAATAGCGAACAATATAAAAAAACGTCTTCAGATTGATCAACTTCAATACCATTGAGGCATTGATCATAATATAGAAACGGCACTGACCACATTTAGACGCATCCTTCAGACTGGTCAGACACTACTAGAGAATGTAGTCTATCGGGAATGATAAGTTGTGGATTTTTGAAGAAGAAAACTTGGTCATCAAAACAAAATGTTAAAAACATTAATTAGCCTGCATTGAGAATATCAAACAGTGTTGATAACGATCAGAGTGCTGCTTCTGTAGGTGCAGTCTGATCAGAGTCTGCACCTTATGTCAAGAATAGTACGTCCAAAACCAACAGAACATTACAGCATTTCTTTTACATCATTTACCAGTCTAGACATCGATAACTTAGGACAGAAAATCAAACAAACAGTCTGCACTCAATCAGGTCTTGGAATATTTGAGCCGCCTCGTGAGAAAACCAGTCTTTGGGATTTCCGACCAGGTCCGAAAGAAACCAGTCTGTGTAGTCACAAAAGAGGGCTAGATACTTCAAATTTTGGATTTAACAAGAAGAGAGATCATACTATCCGAGTAGCGAAAGAAAACAAAGGCGATGATCAGCTGTGCAGTTACTGCACAGCTGATCTGCGCTTTTGCTCTCGCTAAGGCAAAATCAGATTTGATCATGACACGGCTCATTTTTACGAAACTGTGTCACAATTTGTCAAGGAAATCGCCATGGAAAGCCAATAGATTGGAAATTCTGAGATCTCCCAGACAGAATTATACATAAATCTTCAGGCAAGGATTCCACAGTCTCCTTCTATAAGATTATGAGGCAATTCATAGGAAAATAAGATTGCATATTCCCAGAAAGATTGTCATTACGAAAACTTGCCCATGCAATATACGAATACTTCTTTCAGCAGTAAAAATTGAAAAATTAATTAGACTAGAGGACCATTGGTCCTGTAGCTCACCTGAGAGATTATCACATTGTAAGCTCATGAGATTTAAATTAATTGAGAATCAACCAATGAAAGTCTATGCATGGACACTATTGACCCCCGGGGCATGGCCGAATTTGACCCAGGGGCATGACTGGCACAATTTATAATGGGGACTACCAAACATTGCTACATACAAAATATAGAAGCTCTGGGCCTTTTGGTTTCAGAGAAGAAGATTTTTTTAGTTTTTCCCATTGTAAGTCTATGGAGACTATCTACCCCCGGGGCGTGGCCAAATTTGACCCCAGGGGCATGGCTGGCACAATTTATGTAGAGGACCATTAGCCATTGCCACATACAAAATATCAAAGCTGTGTGCCCTGTGGTTTCAGAGAAGAAGATTTTTTAATTTTTTCCCATAGCAAGTCTATTGAGACTATCAACCTCCGGGGCCTGGCCAAATTTGACCCCAGGGGCATGAATGGCACAATTTATGTAGAGGATCATTAGCCATTGCTACATACCAAATAACAAAGCTGTGGGCCTAGTGCTTTCAGAGAAGAAGATTTTTTTAGTTTTTCCTATTGTAGGTCTATGGAGACTATCGACCCCCGGGACGTGGCCAATTTTGACCCCGGGGACATGATTGGCACAATTTATGTAGAGGACCATTAGCCATTGCCACATACAAAATATTAAAGCTGTGGGCCCTGTGGTTTCAGAGAAGAAGATTTTTTAATTTTTTTCCCATAGTAAGTCTATGGAGACTATCAACCCCCGGGGCGTGGCCAAATTTGACCCCAGGGGCATGAATGGCACAATTTATGTAGAGGACCATTAGCCATTGCTACATACCAAATATCAAAGCTGTTGGCCTAGTGGTTTCAGAGAAGAAGATTTTTTTAGTTTTTTCCTATTGTAGGTCTATGGAGACTATCGACCCCCGGGGCGTGGCCAAATTTGACCCCAGGGGCATGATTGGCACAATTTATGTAGAGGACCATTAGCCATTGCCACATACAAAATATCAAAGCTGTGGGCCCTGTGGTTTCAGAGAAGAAGATTTTATAATTTTTTTCCCATAGTAAGTCTATGGAGACTATCAACCCCTGGGGCGTGGCCAAATTTGACCCCAGGGGCATGAATGGCACAATTTATGTAGAGGACCATTAGCCATTGCTACATACCAAATATCAAAGCTGTGGGCCCTGTGGTTTCAGAGAAGAAGATTTTTTTAGTTTTTCCAATTGTAAGTCTATGGAAACTATCCACCCCCGGGGCGTGGCCAAATTTGACCCCAGGGGCATGGCTGGCACAATTTATGTAGAGGACCATTAGCCATTGCCACATACCAAATATCAAAGCTGTGGGCCCTGTGGTTTCAGAGAAGAAGATTTTTTAATTTTTTTCCCATAGTAAGTCTATGGAGACTATCGACCCCCCGGGGCGTGGCCAAATTTGACCCCAGGGGCATGAATGGCATAATTTACGTAGAGGACCATTAGCCATTGCTACATACCAAATATCAAAGCTGTGGGCCTAGTGGTTTCAGAGAAGAAGATTTTTTTAGTTTTTCCCATTGTAAGTCTATGGGACCTATCTGTTGCCATGGAAACCACAATTTTGATACAATCTGCTCCAAAACCTAATGCCATCAATCCCCCAACCCAATTATGGTTCACATTAAATTTGATCAAGATCGGCTTACTAGCTTCAGAAATATTCTTCTTTGAAATTGTGGACGGACGACGACGGACGACGGACGACGACGACGGACGACGACGGACGCCGGATGCCTGCCTATCCTATAAGCTCACCTGTGAGCCTTCGGCTCAGGTGAGCTAAAAATCTGTGATATTTTTAAAATTTTTGCTGAAAACATAGATTGCAGGTAAGCGGTTCTAGCGAGTAGCCACAATCTATGTTTTGGAGCAAAATTAAGAACCAGAGGACCATTGGTCCTGAGAACGCTCACCTGAAGCCTGATCTTGGAGTATTAAGTCATAATGAAATGACCTTGACCTTGAATACTCACACACCTTTGTTGACTTCATAAGTTGTCTGCATCTGCAAAGTTTCAGGTCTCAGGCTGCAATAGTTTCCAAACCCAGTGATTTCTGAGAAAACCATAATTTTAATTTTGATATTTAAATGACCTTGGGCCAAGGTCAAGACATGACCTTGACCTTCATTAATTACTTACCTTCATTGACTCCATTAGTTGTCTGCATCTAGCAACTTTCAGGTCTCAGGCTGCAACAGTTTGTTTTCGCCTTTTCCCATGTGAAGCCTATGGGCGTGGCGGCCATCCTGGTCATGTGACCTGGATTTCGAAATCAAACTTTCGTCTCCCCTACCCATGGATGCTCCACATAAAATTTCACTTTGATTGGCAGCGCAGTTTCAGAGAAGAAGATCTTTGTAAACTGTGTATGGACAACAGACTGGCCAAGGTCAAGAGATGACCTTGACCTATATTGATCACATACCTTGATCTACTCTATTAGTTGTTTGTATCTACCACTTTTCAGGCCTCAGGCTGCAATAGTTTTCAAAAAATCCATAGTTTTCACTTTTTCCTATGTAAAAGCCTATGTTTCCAAATTTGACCTTGCCGTAAAATAGGTCAAGGTCATCCAAGGGTCATCATTTTATCAAACTATGATGGGCTGAGGTCCTCAATGCTACATACCAAGTTTCGTGGAAATCGGCCAGCCAGTTCTGGAGAAGATTTTTGAGTGGTTTTTACCATATATGGGCGTGGCGGCCATCTTGGTCATGTGACCTGGATTTCGCGATCAAACTTTCGTCTCCCCTACCCATGGATGCTCCACATAAAATTTCACTTTGATTGGCCGCGCAGTTTCAGAGAAGATCTTTGTAAAGTGTGTATGGACAACAGACTGGCCAAGGTCAAGAGATGACCTTGACCTATATCAATCACATACCTTCATCTACTCCATTAGTTGTTTGCATCTACCACTTTTCAGGCCTCAGGCTGTAATAGTTTTCAAAAAATCCATAGTTTTCACTTTTTCCTATGTAAAAGCCTATGTTTCCAAATTTGACCTTGCCGTAAAATAGGTCAAGGTCATCCAAGGGTCATCATTTTATCAAACTATGATGGGCTGAGGTCCTTGATGCTACATACCAAGTTTCGTAGAAATCAGCCCACCGGTTCTGGAGAAGAAGATTTTTGAGTGGTTTTTACCATATATGGGCGTGGCGGCCATCTTGGTCATGGGACCTGGATTTCGCGATCAAACTTTCGTCTCCCCTACCCATGGATGCTCCACGTAAAATTTCACTTTGATTGGCCAAGCAGTTTCAGAGAAGAAGATCTTTGAAAAGTGTGTATGGACAACAGACTGGCCAAGGTCAAGAGATGACCTTGACCTATATTAATCATATACCTTCATCCACTCCATTAGTTGTTTGCATCTACCACTTTTCAGGCCTCAGGCTGCAATAGTTTTCAAAAAATCCATAGTTTTCACTTTTTCCTATGTAAAAGCCTATGTTTCCAAATTTGACCTTGCCGTAAAATAGGTCAAGGTCATCCAAGGGTCATCATTTTATCAAACTATGATGGGCTGAAGTCCCCGATGCAACATACCAAGTTTCCTGGAAATCGGCCCACCGGTTCTGGAGAAGAAGATTTTTGAAGGGTTTTTACCATATATGGGCGTGGCGGCCATCTTGGTCATGTGACCTGAATTTCTCGATCAAACTTGAAATGCCACTACCCAAGGAGGCTCCACATCAAATTTCAACTAGATCGGCCAAGCGGTTTCAGAGAAGAAGATTTTTGAAATTGTGGACGACGACGGACGACGACGGACGGACGCCGGATCATGGCCATCCTATTAGCTCACCTTGTGAGCCTTCGGCTCAGGTGAGCTAAAAATAAGTACTGTATACCCCTGCATACCCCAGTTTTGCTATATAAAAGTGGGGTGTAAGGGGGTATACATTTCACGGACATGTTTTCCCGATGAACATGTAAGCTACCCTCAAAAGCCTTGTCGAGACATGCAATCGCCTATACAGAGGAGATAGTAAAGGTGTGTTACAAGACACATCATAAGAAAATCAATCTATTCATTGCCTAGAATCTACAACCTTTCTATAGCCATAATTTCAAGTCTGTCGACCCACGTCTGTGGCTACTTCTGATATCATCTCAAAGTTTCAAACATTAAATGAGCCGCGTCATGAGAAAACCAGATTTTAGCATATGTGAAAACAAAGCCGCAGATCAGCTGTGCAGTAACTGCACAGCTGATCAGCGCCATTGATTTCACTTCACGGATAGTACAATTACTCCTCTACTTATACCCAAAATTTCAAGACTCTAGCTCTTTTCTGTTACTGTACAGACTGGTTTGTGACGGAACTGGTTGGAAACCCAGAAGACCGGTTTTCTCGTGATGTGGCTCAAATACAGATTTTCTTTAGAATTAAGATCATGCTTACATTTAGGAGCAAGTTATAGAAAAGAATTTTCTGGATCTTCCTGCATTGCTACTTTATTCACACTTTTTGCATTATCGACTGGTTTCCAGCTTATTGAAAATCAATATTGGAAATACAGGTAACCAAAACCACCCTGACCTTGAGGTCAGGGTGGTTTTGGTTACCTGTATTTCCAATATCGATTATTTCTAAGCTGGTAACCAGCCAATAATGCAATGCTACTTTATAGCACCCTTACAGAGTTGGTGTCAGACCTGTGTTTAAACTCAGTCGCAGGAGCTAATATTCATGGAGGAATTATTGATTGTATAGCTCTGACGGTCATTTATTGTCTTTATGTGCCACTAAAAGTCTGTATAACCTGTCATCAACATCACAAAATGTGGTTATTTTTCTGCCACCCAACTTTCTTGCCAAACTGTATAAGTACTGGTATGGATTACTTTTATTGTACACATGATCCATTTTTTTTTAAATTTATTTCATTTACATGGCAAAATTTAAAATTCAGAAAATTAATGCCTTAAGTTAATTTGAACCCACACTGACCCCCTCCCCTCTGGAAATCCTGGATCAACACTTGGAACTTGAATAAGTAACCAAAAGCTGGGAAAACAGCATCAATCCTAGAACTGATCATCTTGAATGTTCGCATGAGCTAGAGATTCACGTAATCTAACATCAAGCCAATTTTTGTTGACCAAGGGAGATAAATCTTATATCAGACACACTAGTGCTCTTCAATAGTTATTACTTGCATGTTTCCTTTTTTTTTTTTTTTTTTTTCTAATAGACCTTGCAGACTGAGAAACCTAAATCAGACTGCACCTGGAGGAATGAAACATGTCTTGCTCATGGAGGTTTTAAAACATTTAAAAAATTAGACTATAATCTATTCGGCTTATACAACAATTGTTGGCAGTTTTAATATTTATTTGCAGGATAAATGATATTAACCTGGAATTTATATGATTATTAACAGATTAAATGTAAGTCTCTGTTGAGCTGAGCATGAAAAACGTTTCACATTTAACCTCCGGTCCAGGTGGATGTAGCAACCAAGCAGAGGTATAGGGTTTGCACCCAGATGTCTCTATTTGAAGTTTGACATTTTACTAGTAAGTAAGCTACCAAGCTTTAGGCTACCAAGCTTTAGAAAAGTTTTTATGCATGCAAAGTACAATTAACTCATTTAAGCCTGGCGTCCCTTTTATGGGCCATAGGCAAACAGTATAGCCCCAGATGTGATGCCGCAGAATGCGGCGTCCCATCTAGGGCTATTCTGTTTGCTTAGAGAATTTTTATTGAAAAATTGAATAAAATTTAAAAATCCCTCTTGATGCCCCTAAAAATGAAAGTGGACTCACCCAAGTGATAATGATGGGAGAATCCATTCGTCAAATATGGGTTAATACAGAAGTGGCAGCTTTCTTGTAAGGTTGCTTCCAACAGATCAACATCCAAGAACCAAAGAGGGCCCTTGTTCTTTGACTAGGCACAATAGCTCCACATTGGCAGAGCATCCAATTCATAACAAACATCTTGCAAAATTTCTTTCACTAAGATTTGAACATGAAAATATTTCTATGGTCATTCTTCTTCCCCTGATTAAAGAACATTTTTCAGTTTTGTGTGAAAGAATTTGCATTTAGTATTGGTGACCTGCCCTTGGGGGTCTTGACCGCATTTAGCTAGGATAACTGACTGCCAATACAAAACCTTAAGCTGTTGATCATGGTCATTAAGCATTACTTTTGTTTTCTGCAAATTTTTGTACATAAATTCTCATGGTATAGCTTACATAAAGAATTGGCAAAATGATTTTCCTGCTATGATAAATGTGTATCAAAAACTACATCTCTTTTATCAATCTTTATATTGAAAACCAGGTTAATTCTTAACAAACATGTACCTCAGTCATACAAAATGTATGCTCTGTCAAGATACAGATCAGCCAATAGAATCTGGGTACCATATTTGCATTATTAAAAGACTTGAGCCACTCAGGATACAGAAAAATATTGCTTGGACTCTGCAATTACACAGGTTGATCTGTGTGTCTGGTATGCACTTGGTTTTGATACATGTCATGCACTGACATAAGTATTTCTTATTAACAAGTTTAGCAGGTATTTCATTCAAAATATTAGAGCTACAGCATGAAAATAAACAGAAAATACAACCTTTCCCACACTGAAAATAATAGTGTAGGTATGAATATGTGCACTGCTATAGCATATGAACTACAGTTTTGGTGTGAAAAAGTTGCAATAGTTTTCGATCAAAACATGAATTACCCCGGGAGCTAATTTGACCTACCTTGCACCCCCCCAGGACAATTTTTCATGGGTGCCAAATCGTTCATTGGGACCCCAGAAATGCAAATAATTTTTGTCCTCAAAGATAAACTCAATTGCACTATGAAAAAATGCATGGTTTCCATGGCAACCGTTAACGCGATTCTTGAGCATGGGGGTGTACATAGAAAATTGACCATATCTCCATTGTTACTTATCCTAGACCACTGAAATTGGTCTCATTTTAAAGCTGAGATATAGCCCATTCATCCTATAGTGAGTAATGCAAATTTTTGAATTTGCATATTCATGAATTTTAATGAAAACATTAAAAATGACAGAAAAAGCCTTAAAAATCCATAAATAAACTAATTTCAGGTCCAAACTGCCATTCTGACACTTTGTTATTGAACCAGTAATATTATATGTCAAATTTATTGATGATCTGGGCCTATATGAAAATTATCTCATTTGCATATCCATGAATATTAATAAAAATGTCAAAAAATGAGGAAAAACAAGGGAAAAACTATATCCATTGCAAGGATTTGGATAGGTTATGAGGTCTATCTTGCATCATTTAACCAATTCCCATGGCTGCCAGTGTGGTCAGAGGGACCACCTAAATGACATAAAATATTTTCCTCTATGATGAACACATTTGCATGATGTAAAATGACATAGTCTTCACCCACCCCTCGTGCGATTCTAAAGAATAGGAGGTACTTACAAAAATACTCACATCCCACCAATAGCATGCTCTAGGATACTATAATTGGTCTGATAGTGATGCATGAACCTAACAATTTAACCTTGATACCTTATATTTATATCATAGAATTTGCTTATTCATGAAAACTAATAAAAAAAACATTCTTATTTGGAGAAAAATTGTCGAAAAAATAGGGGTATACATGCAAAATCGCTTGTATTAGAGCTATTAATAAACCCAGAATACTGAAAGAGGTTTCAAATGAAGTTTATTGCAATGTACTATGACCCTGAAGTATGATATAAGAATAATCTGATTTCAATTTCATGAATTGTGATGAAAACTTAAGAAATTTGAGGGAAAAAGTTGAAAACTTAAATGGGTAAACCTACAAAATGACTAAATGCATCTCAGCAATAAAAAGCCCTATAGTGCTGAAAATGGTATCAAATGGTGGCTATGGCAATATCATACCATCCTGTACTACAGTATTTAAGTCATTTGATTTTTTGTTTGAAGAATATTAACAAAACCTTTTGAATTTAGTGAAAAAATACGGAAAAATAATGGGGGTATACATAGAAAAACGGACATATCTTGACTACTGAAAGACCTAGAGAGCTATATTTGGTATCAAATGATTGCTAGAACAATGTTCTTTAACCATGTAATCAGCAATGTAAAACATCAACTATTGTTGGTGTATGTACATTAAAGAGATTGTCATAAATAAGAGAAAAATCGACGAAAAATGAAGGGGTACACCAACAAAATTGCTTATATCTCAACTGCCAATATCCTTAGAGTGCTAAAAATGGTACCAATAGATAGCTAGGAGACAACACTACTGCCATGTGGTCTGATATTTTAACAAAATGTTACAAAATTTTCTGAATGTTACATAAAGTTTTGAAAAATTGTGAAAATAATAGAAAATTGAAGGCTGTGCTTAAACAAAATTTAATAAATCTTGCTTGCCAGCGAAGATGATTCATATATCTGAGTACCTGGCAATAATACATTGTCCTAGCAATAAATTGATGCCATTTTGAGTTCTCTATGGCTATTGGTAAATGAGATATTAATGATTTGGTTGGTGTACCCCGTCATTTTTCATTGATTTTTCTCTTATTTATGACGATATCATTAATATCCATACAACAACAATAGTTGATGTTATATATTGCTGATTACATGGTCATAGAGCATTGTCCTAGCAATTATTTGATACCAATTATAGCTCTCTAGGTCTTTCAGTAGCCAAGATATGTGCGTTTTTCTACGTATACCCCCTTTATTTTTCTGTATTTTTTCACATAAGTCAAAAAGTTTTATTAATATTCTTCAAACAAAATATCAAATAACTTAAATATTGTAGTACAGGATGGTATAATATTACCATAGCAGCCATTTGATACCATTTTTGCACTATAGGGCTTTTTATTGCTGAGATGCAAGTCATTTTGTAGGTTTACCCATTTTAGTTTTCAACTTTCTCCCTCAAATTTCTTAAGTTTTCATGAAAATTCATGAAAACTGAAAATCAGATTATTCTTAAATCATACTTCAGGGCCATAGTACATTGCAATAGCATTTGTTTGAAACCTATTGCAGCATCTTGGGTTTATTAATAGCTCTGGTACAAGCGATTTTGTATGTATACCCCCTATTTTTTCACGATATTTCTCCATTTTTAATGGTTTTTTTTTTATTAATTTTCATGAATAAGCAAATAAATATAATATGTAAATATAAGGTATCAAGGTTAAATTGTTAGGTTCATGCATCACTATCAGACCAATTATAGTATACTAGAGCATGCTATTGGTGGGATGTGAGTATTTGTGTAAGTACCTCCTATTCTTTAGAATCGCACGAGGGGTGGGTGAAGACTATGTCATTTTACATCATGCAAATGTGTTCATCATAGAGGAAAATATTTTATGTCATTTAGGTGGTCCCTCTGACCACACTGGCAGCCATGGGAATTGGTTAAATGATGCAAGATAGACCTCATAACCTATCCAAATCCTTGCAATGGATATAGTTTTTCCCTTGTTTTTCCTCATTTTTTGACATTTTTATTAATATTCATGGATATGCAAATGAGATAATTTTCATATAGGCCCAGATCATCAATAAATTTGACATATAATATTACTGGTTCAATAACAAAGTGTCAGAATGGCAGTTTGGACCTGAAATTAGTTTATTTATGGATTTTTAAGGCTTTTTCTGTCATTTTTAATGTTTTCATTAAAATTCATGAATATGCAAATTCAAAAATTTGCATTACTCACTATAGGATGAATGGGCTATATCTCAGCTTTAAAATGAGACCAATTTCAGTGGTCTAGGATAAGTAACAATGGAGATATGGTCAATTTTCTATGTACACCCCCATGCTCAAGAATCGCGTTAACGGTTGCCATGGAAACCATGCATTTTTTCATAGTGCAATTGAGTTTATCTTTGAGGACAAAAATTATTTGCATTTCTGGGGTCCCAATGAACGATTTGGCACCCATGAAAAATTGTCCTGGGGGGGGGGTGCAAGGTAGGTCAAATTAGCTCCCGGGGTAAATGTAGAAATCAAGGATTCATGCATCTAGGCATCTTATACATGTATGTACATGGTCAGATAGCAGATTTTTTCACATTTCATGCTAGCAAACACTGTATATAATAAACATTATTAGGTATTGAGAATGAGTAAAATAGCAAAAAACTTCATTTGATGAATTTTTTGTTGCAGGAAGTATAATCATGCAATCATAAACTGAGTGTGTCTGACAAGAGCAGCTGGTGGTGCATCTAGGCTATCATTCAGAAGTTTATCATCTGTATAGGGTGTTCAGTTTCTACATCTATTTATACCCCCCGCCAAAACGAAGTTTTAAGGGGGGTATACTGTTTTCACGTTGTCCGTCCGTCCGTCCGTCCGTGCGTGCGTCCGTAACGTTTTGTTTCTTTAATATCTTGAAGACCCATTGATGGAATTTCATGAAACTTTGCAGGCATCTGCATATCTATGGGGCAAATATGTACATGCAAAAATTAAGGGCTAGGAACCAGGCCCTTTTGAGTTACTTCCCTTTATAGTTCTTGATGCCTTTTGTATACAGTGAAGATAGTGCATTTACGGGCCGATCAACTCCTACCACAGTTTTTGTTGGAACTTTTTGATATTATGCCTAAATGATGTAGACCCATTGGGCATTTGCATGAAGAAATGTTATTGCGAAAAA
The DNA here is from genome assembly GCA_964017185.1 of Rugalucina vietnamica. Lineage (NCBI taxonomy): Eukaryota > Metazoa > Mollusca > Bivalvia > Lucinida > Lucinidae > Rugalucina > Rugalucina vietnamica. Next base: position 38,756,525 of record OZ024880.1, on the reverse strand, counting down.
ATAATTTTTGACAAAATGACAGCTATGAGAACTTAGGCCATTTTCTTACTATTTTTTACAGGTAAGGGCTTTCATGGGCCGATCAACTCCTACCACAGTTTTTGATGGAACAATTTGATATCATGCCTACATGATGTACACCCATTGGACATTTGCATGAAGAAATTTTATTGTGAAAAAAGTAATTTTTGTTAAAATTACAGCTATGAGAACTTAGACAATTTTCTTACTATTTTTTTACAGGTAAGGGCTTTCATGGGCCGATCAACTCCTACCACAGTTTTTGATGGAACAATTTGATATCATGCCTACATGATGTACACCCATTGGACATTTGCATGAAGAATTTTTATTGTGAAAAAATAATTTTTGACAAAATTACAGCTATGAGAACTTTGACAATTTTTCTTTGTTTTTTTACAGGTATGGGCTTTCACAGGCCGATCAACTCCTACCACAGTTTTTGATGGAACAATTTGATATCATGCCAACATGATGTACACCCGTTGGACATTTGCATGAAGAATTTTTATTGTGAAAAAATAATTTTTGATAAAATGACAGCTGTCAGAACTTAGACAATTTTTCTTAGTTTTTTTTCTTACAGGTAAGGGCCTTCACGGGCCGATCAACTCCTGCCACAGTTTTCTGTGGAACAATTTGATATCATGCCTACATGATGTACACCCATTGGACATTTGCATGAAGAAATTTTATTGCCAAAATAATTTTTGTGGTAAACTGTTACCCTGCGGGGGGGTATTTAATAAGCATTGCTTATTGACTCTTTTTTTCATTTTCATTGAGACCGGGCTATGAAACCTTTCTCTATCAATGAATTAAGTATGGCAGTCATCAAAGTAATGGCAAAAAGATAAGCACTTTTTACTGGTTAATTGCTTTGGCTAATAGTCATGCACAAGTAAAATCTACTTAATGCTATACTAATTCACTATTGTGATAATGACAGAATTTTTGTCATTGTTAGTTGTTTCAGTGGCGGCAAAGTGCATAAAATGAGCCGCGACGTGAGTAATCCGGTCTTCGGGGTTTCCGACCAGGTCTGACACAAACCGGCCTGTGCAGCTACAGAAGATGGACAGAAGCTTGAAATTGGATTTAAGAAGAAGAGGAATTGTACTATATTCCGTGTAGCGAAAACAAAGGCGCTGATCAGCTTCGCAGTTACTGCGATGGTGATCTGCGCTTTTTTTTCGCATAGGCAAATCTCCGGTTTTCTCATGACGGGGCTCAAATGCTTATTCCAAATTTCCAGAATTTTCTATATGACTGAGCAATCTGCATTATGCAACAGTATGCATATTAACAATCAGACATCAGTCATAGCTCTATACAAATATGACAAATGAGCCTGTGCATGAGAAAACCAACAATTTGGGTTCCGACCAGGTCTGACACAAACCGGGCTGTACAGTCACAGAAGCAGGCTAGATGCTCGAAATTTCCCATTTAAGAACAAGGACTGTACTATCCGTGCAGCGAAAACAAAGGCGCTGATCAGCTGTGCAGTTACTGCACAGCTGATCGTTACTGCACAGCTGATCTGCGGCTTTGTTTTCGCCTATGCAAATTTTTGGTTTTCTCATGTGGTGGCTCAAATTATATCCAGTCTGAAATCATGCACAAAGTAATGTAAAAACCTGCCTTTTTCACTTAAATGTGAAAACAAATGCACAGGGCAGCCCATTTTTCTTCTTCATTTTTTCACTACAAAGACAGCAAAATAATTCTACGATAGCAAATGTTTCATTTAAGCCTACTTTGTTTCGTGCAACCAGGCTTTCTCATGACACAAGAACAGTTTCTTTATACCATATATCGGAGCAGCAACAGAAGCCAGTATGTACCCCGGGGAAGCCAATATGTACCCACCAACACACCTATTTTAAGAATGGACCTAAACATGAAGCTTTCTCTGTTTACATAGTAACTACAATGTATTTCTAGGAAGACAAGCTCTAAAACAGCTAGCAATATGAGACATAAAGCAGGCAATCAGACAGACAGGATGAGTATTATTATGATTAGATTTCTATTGCTACTTCCTACAATGTTATTCTATGATGTAAACAGTCAACTTTCTCCAGCATCTGATTATTCTTTGTCTATCTTGCAAATGTTACAGAAGAATACTAAAAATAGTCTAACATATACTATAATATTTGAGCCGCAACGCGAGAAAACCAGTCTTCCGGGTTTCCGACCAGGTCTGACACAAACCGACCTGTACAGTCACAGAAAAGAGCTAGAATCTTGAAATTTTGGTAATAGTAATATGTACTGGAGGAATTGTAGTATCCGTGAAGCGAAAACAAAGGCGCTGATCAGCTTCACAGTCACTGCGAAGCTGAAGGCTCATTTAGTAAGATAAAACAACAAATGCTTTTTTACCAAAAAACTAGAGGACCATTGGTCCTGTAGCTCACCTGAGAGATTATCACATTGTAAGCTCATGAGATTTAAATTAATTGAGAATCGACCAATGAAAGTCTATGCATGGACACTATTGACCCCCGGGGCATGGCCGAATTAGACCCAGGGGCATGACTGGCACAATTTATAATGGGGACTACCAAACATTGCTACATACAAAATATAGAAGCTCTGGGCCTTTTGGTTTCAGAGAAGAAGATTTTTTTAGTTTTTCCCATTGTAAGTCTATGGAGACTATCTACCCCCGGGGCGTGGCCAAATTTGACCCCAGGGGCATTGCTGGCACAATTTATGTAGAGGACCATTAGCCATTGCCACATACAAAATATCAAAGCTGTGTGCCCTGTGGTTTCAGAGAAGAAGATTTTTTAATTTTTTCCCATAGCAAGTCTGTTGAGACTATCAACCTCCGGGGCCTGGCCAAATTTGACCCCAGGGGCATGAATGGCACAATTTATGTAGAGGACCATTAGCCATTGCTACATACCAAATAACAAAGCTGTGGGCCTAGTGGTTTCAGAGAAGAAGATTTTTTTAGTTTTTCCTATTGTAGGTCTATGGAGACTATCCACCCCCGGGGCATGGCCAATTTTGACCCCGGGGACATGATTGGCACAATTTATGTAGAGGACCATTAGCCATTGCCACATACAAAATATCAAAGCTGTGGGCCCTGTGGTTTCAGAGAAGAAGATTTTTTAATTTTTTTCCCATAGTAAGTCTATGGAGACTATCAACCGCCGGGGCGTGGCCAAATTTGACCCCAGGGGCATGAATGGCACAATTTATGTAGAGGACCATTACTAATGGTTAGCCATTGCTACATACCAAATATCAAAGCTGTTGGCCTAGTGGTTTCAGAGAAGAAGATTTTTTTAGTTTTTTCCTATTGTAGGTCTATGGAGACTATCGACCCCCGGGGTGTGGCCAAATTTGACCCCAGGGGCATGATTGGCACAATTTATGTAGAGGACCATTAGCCATTACCACATACAAAATATCAAAGCTGTGGGCCCTGTGGTTTCAGAGAAGAAGATTTTTGAATTTTTTTCCCATAGTAAGTCTATGGAGACTATCAACCCCTGGGGCGTGGCCAAATTTGACCCCAGGGGCATGAATGGCACAATTTATGTAGAGGACCATTAGCCATTGCTACATACCAAATATCAAAGCTGTGGGCCTAGTGGTTTCAGAGAAGAAGATTTTTTTAGTTTTTCCAATTGTAAGTCTATGGAAACTATCCACCCATCCACCCCCGGGGCGTGGCCAAATTTGACCCCAGGGGCATGGCTGGCACAATTTATGTAGAGGACCATTAGCCATTGCCACATACAAAATATCAAAGCTGTGGGCCCTGTGGTTTCAGAGAAGAAGATTTTTTAATTTTTTTCCCATAGTAAGTCTATGGAGACTATCGACCCCCCGGGGCATGGCCAAATTTGACCCCAGGGGCATGAATGGCACAATTTACGAAGAGGACCATTAGCCATTGCTACATACCAAATATCAAAGCTGTGGGCCTAGTGGTTTCAGAGAAGAAGATTTTTTTAGTTTTTCCCATTGTAAGTCTATGGGACCTATCTGTTGCCATGGAAACCACAATTTTGATACAATCTGCTCCAAAACCTAATGCCATCAATCCCCCAACCCAATTATGGTTCACATTAAATTTGATCAAGATCGGCCTACTAGCTTTAGAAATATTCTTCTTTGAAATTGTGGACAGACGACGACGGACGACGACGGACGACGACGGACGACGGATGCCTGCCTATCCTATTAGCTCACCTGTGAGCCTTCGGCTCAGGTGAGCTAAACTAGAGGACCATTGGTCCTGTAGCTCACCTGAGAGATTATCACATTGTAAGCTCATGAGATTTAAATTAATTGAGAATCGACCAATGAAAGTCTATGCATGGACACTACTGACCCCCGGGGCATGGCCAAATTTGACCCAGGGGCATGACTGGCACAATTTATAATGGGGACTACCAAACATTGCTACATACAAAATATAGAAGCTCTGGGCCTTTTGGTTTCAGAGAAGAAGATTTTTGTTAGTTTTTCCCATTGTAAGTCTATGGAGACTATCTACCCCCGGGGCGTGGCCAAATTTGACCCCAGGGGCATGGCTGGCACAATTTATGTAGAGGACCATTAGCCATTGCCACATACAAAATATCAAAGCTGTGTGCCCTGTGGTTTCAGAGAAGAAGATTTTTGATTTTTTTTCCCATAGCAAGTCTATTGAGACTATCAACCTCCGGGGCCTGGCCAAATTTGACCCCAGGGGCATGAATGGCACAATTTATGTAGAGGACCATTAGCCATTGCTACATACCAAATATCAAAGCTGTGGGCCTAGTGGTTTCAGAGAAGAAGATTTTTTTTAATTTTTTCTCATAGTAAGTCTATGGAGACTATCAACCCCCGGGGCGTGGCCAAATTTGACCCCGGGGACATGATTGGCACAATTTATGTAGAGGACCATTAGCCATTGCTACATACCAAATATCAAAGCTGTGGGCCTAGTGGTTTCAGAGAAGAAGATTTTTTTAGTTTTTCCTATTGTAGGTCTATGGAGACTATCGACCCCCGGGGTGTGGCCAAATTTGACCCCGGGGACATGATTGGCATAATTTATGTAGAGGACCATTAGCCATTGCCACATACAAAATATCAAAGCTGTGGGCCCTGTGGTTTCAGAGAAGAAGATTTTTTAATTTTTTTCCCATAGTAAGTCTATGGAGACTATCAACCCCCAGGGTGTGGCCAAATTTGACCCCAGGGGCATGAATGGCACAATTTATGTAGAGGACCATTAGCCATTGCTACATACCAAATATCAAAGCTGTTGGCCTAGTGGTTTCAGAGAAGAAGATTGTTTTAGTGTTTTTTTTCTGGGCGGAATAATTCATAAAATACAAATTAATTGATAAGAAATTGTCATATCAGTGAATTGATAAACAATGTTTTGTAAGTTATTAATAAACAGTCCATTTGGTTTCGGAAAAAAAGGCTCAATATGGGGTTCATGAAATTGCCTAAATTTAGCTCCTCTGGAGATTGTTTTGAATTTGCTTTATTAGCATGTTGTTTTGCCAGATGGTTCCATGTATGTGTTTGAGATTTTTTCTTCTTCTCGTTGATGTTATGTTTATCGGTGTTTTGATTATTTATTTGGATTTTATCAGCTTTGCATGGTTCTGTCTGTTTTCATATTCAATTTATTTTCCCTATATGGGGCCTCTATTTGCCTCCACAGCTAAAGGACCTGTCGGCCATTAATTTTACTTACTTGAATAAATTGGAAATATTTTGTTTTTGTTTTATTAGTTAGTGGATATCAGTTCTGTCATATCAGAAGTTGGAGAGAAGGATTTATTTGCTTAATTTTTCTAACAATAGTTGTTATTAATGATTTTTATTTTGCTACAGGTGTCTATTGACTGTGACTGTACAAGCTGACCTACTTTCAGTTGAATAACTTGACCAAGGAAATTCCACTGATAAAGTCCAGTTTTGAATAGGATAGGACTTGCATGGTTTGCCAGATGTTGAATATCTTGCTATATTTAATATTTAGTTTTTCTTTGTTAAACATTTCTAAATTCTATACCGGTATCGAAGTTGGTACCGTAGAGTATCAAAATCCACTTTGATGGATGTTTACGAAGATCGGAAGAAAGAAATGAAGTCCTCAAGGTTTGTATCATTTTTGATTGTCAATCTAGAGACTGTTGAATACTTGGAAACAGAATTGTGCCCCCGACATTTCATGAATTTTTGGTCACTACAGTAGGTAGTATTTTTACTAAATGTTACTGTAATGCTTTTGGAATGCAATTTTTTGTAATTTCTTGTGTGAAGTATACAAGTAGAAGCTTTCCAAAAAGGCAGAAGTCATCCAGTCCCGGACCTTTAGACCAGGAATCTAGCCGTCTGGGTCTGGACGTTTGCTGTTTGGTAGTCTTGGAGATTCTAACCAACAGAACCCCCCATTGGAAATAATCGACACGCATACTGTGTATTACATAACCATTTGTTTTATAAAACAAATTCTGTCTGTTTTTCATCTTTCACACTATTGGGCACTGTTCTGCTGGCGGCACCAGGCTTGGTGACTTCCAGAGAAGGTGGGTGCAGGTGAAGAAGCTACCTATCTTCTGAGTCGATCAATTTCTGATCTTTAGGGAGTGCGGTGGCGTAGTGGTAGAGCATCGGACTCCGAATCGAGAGGTCCTGAGTTCGATCCCCACAGGTGTCACCGTGTTGTGTCCTTGAGCAAGACACATTAACTCCCTATAGTACTGGTTAAACCCAGGAAGAGTTGGCTCCGTCTCGACTTGACTGAAAAATTGTTGACTGGGATGTTAAGCCTCAATACAAAAAAAACAAAACAAATTTTCTGATCATCACCTCAGGTGTGGGGTGTTTGGCTAAATTTAGAATTTGGTCAAGGGGAAAATAGTTTTGGGGTGGACCATTAAAACTATTTACACTAAAACGACTGCCTCGATATGGGCCTATGTTTTAAATAGAAACCTTAAATTCCTAAAATGGTCTTGGATGACCACTAGAGAAGGGATACTATTCCAAACCTGAATAGTTCAGGGGAAAAGTGAATTTTTCAGGGCATCACTATAAGATCTGATGCAAGTCAGGATTGAGGTACTATACCTCGATTGAGGTTTGTAACCTCCATTGAGTTTTGAAATATGCATAGACATGTGCAAAATTTCCAAAAATGAAGCATTTAAGCGTAAACAAAAATTAGCTGTGTTTCCCCTAACCCGACCGACTCTGAGTTTTTGCGCCGACCCTGCAGTTTTTATTGCCAATAAAAATAAAGTAAAAATATTTTCATGCAGACCGACCCTCAACATTTGAAGTGGAAAACAGACAATGATTTAAAAACTGCTATAATTTCAACAATACTAGGTCAACTCGCATTCAGCTTCCTACTGGTTTTAAACTTCATTGCATGTTTGTTTCGAGTACTTATGATTAATTTTAGCACGTTTCTACCTTTCTACCCATTTTCAAGAAAGAAAAAAATTACACGATAAATAAAAAGATTTTCCGACCTACCGACTCTACCCTGTCTTCGGCATGTTAGCAGAAACAAGGCTATTTTTATTTTATGCCTTAAGTTGAAAATTGCAAAATTCTGCTTTGATAAATCTGTTTACCTTGGTTGTTTACTTATTTTGGATCTGAATCTGAATCTGAATAGTTTACTGGTGACACGCCAAATGACATTATCTCACCAGGGGGTTCGGATGGGGGAGAAAGTTGGATACAACTGTTTTGAAAATTAATCTGAGAATATTTTTACAAAACATGTTTTTACCTAATGTTACCATTGATTTCTGCTTACTCTACTGTCCGGCATTGATGTCTTTCTGATTGACACAAACCTGGTTTCTGCCACTGACATCAGGTGTAAGTGGTGATCCTTTTTTTAAAGTTTATACTTGTTTTCATTTTTGTTCAATAGTCAGGGATCTCACTAGGATTTTAAAAACAGGAGTCCGGGACTCCTCCAGAACAAAAAGTAGGAGTCCCAGACAAAATTTAGGAGTCCCACTATAGAAACTCAATTACAATCCTAATTTTTTCGACAAAAAAAAAAAAAAAAAAAAAAATATTTTACCTCTTTATAAACAGGGTTTGGGGCTTCTATTTCTTAAGACAATAATATTGACCATGGCACTTGTCAAAACCTTACTCTCACCTGATGGTATAAAATGACATGCTATCAATTGTAGAATTGGTTAAATTAAACATTCTTAGTATTGTGGTTACACTGGTTAGGTACATGGGGGGGGGGGTCTACTCGGGGGTCTACTCTACTAGGTAAGACCAAGAAATGTGTGTAATGTACTCCAAAATTAGCTCCTTTTGTAGACAAAGCCTTTCTGTGACATCTGTCTATCATAAAATGTTAGGTGTATATCATTTACTTTCGCCTGTTCAATAATGAGTTTGGGGTGTCAATGAGGGGTGACCCCTCAAAGGCTGGATTTCCTACTGTCAATTTGGTAAGAATTATAAGATTGGCTTGCATCTTCATTACTAAATTTTGGACACTTAACCTCTTTTGATCACTTTAAACAAAGTTTTACTAACAAATTATGATTTAGAGGCAACAAGAACAAACAAATAATCACGATTTTTTCATTATTTCTAAAGTCGCGAAAACTAATGACATTTGAAAAATCGGTCTAAAAGTATAAAAATTTTTGCTTTTTTTAATTGTTTATGTAGTTCAATTGATTTTTAAATGAAAATCGCTAGGTTTTCACAAGATTTTATGACTGTTTAAGAAGTAAATTGTTTTATTGTAGCTGACCGATCAACCGTAACATGTTTAGACAAAGACACGTGTTTTGAACGCGACTGTCACATTGATCAGACGCCGGAGGCGTGAAACTTTATAGCATGTCTAATTTGCATTGGGACAACACCGTTAATTTGAGTAATCCCTATCTTGATTGGAGATAATTGATTCTTGGAGCTAATAAACAACAAAGCCAAGGTAAAGATGGGAATTTTGGGACGTCTCACGGCGAAAACATCTTGCGTCCCGGTAATCATCTCTTGGCAGAATTATGCGTCCGGGCACGAGTTTTCTCGTCCCGGGACGCCGAATCTGGCGTCCTCGAGATCTCTGATAGTATTTCAGCAATGTTAAACATCAATGATGATATTCTTAGAAAAAAAAGTACAAAATATACAGAAAGCAGCAGAAATACTGATACACTATTCAAATACATGCCATACATTGAAGACTATTATTTTAAATCTCAAAAATTACCCCTTCCACTTCATGCACTTATGAAATTGGAGGAATTTGCAAAGAATTCTCACACAGATTTTGCTGAAAAATTTTTCATTTGAAAGCTGCACATTTTGCAAGCAACTGTAAACTTCAACAGCCAAGCTGAGCCTCAGAAACCCCGTCGGTGGAAAAGCATGCTCATCCACCAAGGGTGGTTTACTGCGCTATAAACCCTACACTTACTCGATTCACAAAGTCTCGAGTTTGAAATTTGCATATTTCCAAGGGAGGCTATCCCATCACATTACTTCCCTCTCCGAGAAGACTCGTCCCGAGTCTTGGCCTGGGGACTACACGGTCTTCACGAAAAGTGCCGGTCTGTCGGTCAAAACCAGCAAAATTTCATTCTGACTGACAAAATATTTTATTTTGTCAGACAAATGTCTGGCAAAAATTACCACATTTTTAATGATAACGTATAGAACTGTCCTACAAAAAATTTTTTTTTCTAGCAAAATCTTGCAGTCTGCCAGACAGCTGTCCTGCAGCTGAAAAAAGATTTCGCGAAGACTGGACTACATGGGTAAGGCAACTCCGTTCTGGCAGTTGTCATCATCCCACTGCTGCCACCAACTGTAACGAACAGCCGAGCTGAGCCACAGAAACCCCGTCGGTGGAAAAGCATGCTCATCCACCAAGGGTGGTTTACTGCGCTATATACCCTACACTTACTCAATTCACAAAGTGTCGAGTTTGAAATTTGCATATTTCCAAGGGAGGCTATCCCGTCACACAACATTGGCCGGGCCCGGAATGATGTTGCAATTTTTGCATAGCTATTTGTTTATTTATTGCTATTTATTGTATTTGTTTTTCTCAATATAGTAATTTCATGTACATTTTCAAACCTCAATGAGGTTAAAAACCCTACCTCCAGGGATTTTTTTGACAATTTTGGGAAGGTGCCCTAGGGCCTTTCTGATTGGGACAATTAGCGAAGTAAATTCGGAATTGGGAAATTTCAAGTTCAAGACATTCAAAATTGATATTTTCCAAAGTGACATAGCTTAATAAGGGATTTCATGTAGATTAATTAGATAATAATTCATAATCAAAAGTGTCAAAAGTTAAATAACATTTCTAACAGCAAAGTTTGAATTTCACAATGTATGGAACTGTTGAAAATTATTTTCAGCTGTAATTGGGAATTTTTTCTCCAGATTGGGGAAAAAGACACCTGATAGTAATTTGCATTGGGAATGAGGCCTAATTTCGGCCCCTGAGACACACAAAAAAAATCCCTGACCTCAATCCTGGCGTGTACCAGACCTAACTATACTAGGTAAATTGTCTTGTGTATTTCTTTAAGGTTGGGTGCTCGGGTCAGGTATTTGTTTTTATCGCACCTGCTTATAGCAGGGTGCGATATAGGAGTTCAAATTTCCGTCCGTACGTTCGTTCGTTCGTCCGTTCGCTCGTTTGTCCGTCAACATTTACGTCGAAGTTTAGTTTTCTCGACATAAGAGATAGCTGCGAGTCTGAAACCTTGCATAGTAATTGTCCCTGACACACCCTTCAAGCACGCACCTTAACCCGGTACCCTTGACCTATATTTCACGGTCCACTGACTTTGAAAATTTTTACGTCGAAGTTTTGTCAACATTTACATCGAAGTTTGGTTTTATCGACATCAGAGATAGTTGCGAGTCTGAAACCTTGCATAGTAATTGTCCTTGACATACCCTTCAAGCACGCACCTTAACCCAGGGCCCTTGGCCTATATTTCACGGTCCACTGACTTTGAAAATTTTTACGTCTAAGTTTGGTTTTCTCGACATCAGAGATAGCTGCGAGTCTGAAACCTTGCATAGTAATTGTCCTTGACATACCCTTCAAGCACGCACCTTAACCCGGTGCCCTTGACCTATATTTCACGGTCCACTGACTTTGATAATTTTTACGTCGAAGTTTGGTTTTCTCGACATCAGAGATAGCTGCAAGTCTGAAACCTTGTATAGTAATTGTCCTTGACATACCCTTCAAGCACGCACCTTAACCCGGTGCCCTTGACCTATATTTCATGGTCCACTGACTTTGAAAATTTTTACGTCAAAGTTTGGTTTTCTCGACATCAGAGATAGCTGCGAGTCTGAAACATTGCATAGTAATTGATTGTCCTTGACATGCCCTGCAAGCACGCACCTTGACCCGGTGCCCTTGAACTATATTTCACGGTCTATTGACTTTGCCCGATGCAGGTGCGATATCGACCTCCGCGGAGTTCTTGTTATCAAGATACACTGTACCAGAGTGTGTCTTAGGAGGACCGCTCCCTGCGGGACTCCAGATAATGGCCACTCAAGTTTGTCTAGCATATCGCCAACGCTACTGGTGTTCTTCCATCTCCTGCAGGTCCACCTGGCTGCAGTCCTTTGCACCATCTCTATCTTAGCAGTCTGAGTATCATTATAGGGATGCCAAACAGGAGCTGCATACTCGAGTTGAGGTCGAACCAATGTTTTGTATGCTATTTCCATAGTATAATGCCTAGGTGCCAGTGCCAAATTATATGTATTTTGCTACACGACCCATACCTGGATCTTTCCCTGGGTCTGGGACTGTGAGACATGATTTTATCATTCAATTTTTATCGCACCTGCTTATAGCAGGGTGCGATATAGGAGTTCAAATTTCCGTCCGTCCGTACGTTCGTTCGTCCGTCAACATTTACGTCGAAGTTTAGTTTTCTTGACATCAGAGATAGCTGCGAGTCTGAAACCTTGCATAGTAATTGTCCCTGACATATCCTTCAAGCACGCACCTTAACCCGGTGCCCTTGACCTATATTTCACGGTCCACTGACTTTGAAAATTTTTACGTCGAAGTTTTGTCAACATTTACGTCGAAGTTTGGTTTTCTCGACATCAGAGATAGCTGCGAGTCTGAAACCATGCATAGTAATTGTCCTTGACATACACTTCAAGCACGCACTTTATTCCAGTGCCCTTGACCTATATTTCACGGTCCACTGACTTTTAAAATTTTTACGTCGAAGTTTGGTTTTTATCGACATCAGAGATAGCTGCGAGTCTGAAACCTTGCATAGTAATTGTCCTTGACATACCCTTCAAGCACGCACCTTAACCCGGTGCCCTTGACCTACATTTCACGGTCCACTGACTTTGATAATTTTTACGTCGAAGTTTGGTTTTCTCGACATCAGAGATAGCTGCAAGTCTGAAACCTTGCATAGTAATTGTCCTTGACATACCCTTCAAGCACGCACCTTAACCCGGTGCCCTTGACCTATATTTTATGGTCCACTGACTTTGAAAATTTTTACGTCAAAGTTTGGTTTTCTCGACATCAGAGATAGCTGCGAGTCAGAAACCTTGCATAGTAATTGTCCTTGACATGCCCTTCAAGCACGCACCTTGACCCGGTGCCCTTGAACTATATCTCACGGTCTATTGACTTTGCCAGATGCAGGTGCGATATCGACCTCCGCAGAGTTCTTGTTTACACAATCAAACAGTTAAATGCATCCGCTGTGATATTTTTATTACTGGTTATCTAAATTTGCATCTTTAACACATTATCTTTTAAAAAAACACTCTTTAAACTGTATCTTCTCACAGACTTATTTTTCATAAAATGGTGTCTTTCAAAATGTTTATTTATACTAGTACATTTTTTGATACATTTATGCACATAATATTCGGGTATATAGGGTGGTACGGCAGGATAGATACATGTACATTGACAGTACTACTTCAAACTTGGATAAGACACCAACAGACATGAAAATGATGAAAGAGTTCAAATGATATTTGTCTGTTTCAGATTATTGTTTTGGTTGAAAGACTGACACCCTGACAATGTTGTATGTTGGATGTCTAATGATTCAAGCAGCGGAAAGATGTTTCAGTGTTATTTCAACGATACTGTTTTTGGTAAGATCATCTTTAGTGATATTACTCATCACATTACATAGTAGGGAGCACGGTGGCGTAATGGTAGAGTCTTGGACTCTAAATAAAGAGGTCCTGGGTTCGATCCCCACAGGCCTCATCGTGTTGTGTCCTTGAGCAAGACACTACATTACTGATTAAACACATCCTGACAAGACTGAAAAATTGTTGACTGGGACGGGATGTTTCATGCACAAACCAGTTACTCCCGGGACTGTTTGCGTAAAAAAATATTTTTCTAACGGGACATTTACTCCCGAAGAGTGCCACATGTTTAAAAAAATTGATTTTAGGCCAAAAAAAAAAAATAAAAATGTTTCTCAGGCACCGCCGCATCTGTCTGAAACCCCCCGCATTACCCCCCTTTTTATCGTCTCAAAAAAAAAAAATAAATAAAATAGCGCATCTGTTACAAATCTTCGTTTTTGTCTTTGGCGATCAAGGAGATAAAGCCAAGCGCTTGCAAAGAGGCATGGAAAGCGTCTTCATGATTTGGGGTTAATACAAAACATTTTTTTTTTGGACGGAAACATTTTTACTTTCGGATTCAAGCCGTTTCTTCCCAAGGTTGTTTCGGTCCAGTTTGTTTGAAGAAAAAAAAAAAACACTAGTATGGTGGAATGGGTGTACCCTTAGAGGGTAGGGTAGGGAGGAATCCTTGTACAGGAGGATGGTTCACTAATAGGGTGGGTGTATCCTAGGAGCTAAGGTAGTGTGGAACCCTGGTAAGTTAGGGTAGTACAAGGCGCCGTTTTACCCTAATATATTCCTGTATTGTATTGCAGTTAAGGCGTTTATGTGCGGATGAATTCACTGTTAAAAAGATCGTTTGCAGGGAATTCGCCAAGGTTCAATTTTCTTACAGTTTCTCTTTATGGTAAAAAAAAAAAAAATTAAAGCCGTTGTCAGGCGTTTGCCAAGGAGCGATTTTCTTACAGTTTCTCTTTATTGTACATTGAGAACAATTAATGTTAATTATCTTTTGCATATTTAAAACTGACAGAACAGGTTTTCTAATAGAAAGCATAATGTGTTTACGAACCGTGTCGGCTGCGTGTATATTCACGAGTGATAATTGCCATTTCAGTAATTTTTAGACGGACACAATCCACCGCTCGCGAAGCGTGGATGACACATTGTTTTCTTAAGATTAGCCATAAAAGTTGTGAAAATAAGCCAAAAGCACTAGGGGATTATCGATAGACCATAACGAGACGGTAAACACAGGCTGCTGTAGGCTATTTGTGACAACTGTTACGCAACGTTGCTCACTTTCGACGGCGACACAAACCATAGATTTTTTTAAGCATTGGGACACCTATATCTTGTATAATTCTATCCGATCAGAAAATGCATTTGTGCTTTCTCGATTAAGAACGGCGAATTAAAATAATTGTAAATAAGGAATCGGCAATGACACTTGTCCGCGTTAAATATCCGGGTGCGCCAATAAGTCAAAGGCGGAACAGCAACATTAGCGTGGTGTTATGGACGGTGTTATTTTCACATTAAATCGTTGTAGATCGTTTTTAATTGATTAAAATATTGAAACAAGCAAAATTTCACTTTTGTTTATTCCATTTTACAAGGACTCCGGGATAAACCGCCAATTTGCTCGATTAAGCAAATTAACACGCCGTATAGGCGCTTTTCCCCACCCACAAAAACTACATGAACTTTGATCAGCCTGGTCCGACTCAGTAGATTTGCATTACGCGCTTCACCTATAACGCGCATGCGACTTGTGGACCCCGACCAGCGCCTTATAACGGGTCTGAAGTGTACACTAGTAGGGTGGGATGCGTGTACCCTGAGAGGGTAGGGTATGGAGGAACCCTAGTAGGGCATGATGGTTCACTAGTAGTAGGAGTACCCTAGGAGATAACGATAGGGGAAACCCTAGTAGGGTATGGTGGTACACTAGTAGAGTGGTTGGCAATCGCTGAAAGGTGAATTGAGGATCTGTCAACAGGACAACAATTCTGTAATACTCCATTGTTGGTGGTGTTCTCATGGACCTGAATTGTTATTAGCTGTAAAAGTCATGGAATAAATGATATAAGGTCGAAACCGCCTGAAAGATGTATCCAGCAAAGTTCGAAACGTCTACGAAACAATTTCGTTTCGCTCAAAAAACAATAACAAGTTTTGATAAGTTTAACCTCGTTTTCGGACTTACTTTCACTTTCCACCTACGTTTTTTGTTTTTTGTTTTCCTGTTACTCCCATCAATCAATTTCTGATTATTCTTGGGAGGTGTACATTGTACACTCCGGTGAGTTTGCAGGATGAGCCTACATGCATGAGGATAGAACCTGTGTAGGGATCTTTAACCTGCACAGGGGATGACTGTCCCTGCACAGGGGGCCTCCAGTTAACGTCCCGATCCGAAGGACGGCGCACTGTATCATGTCATTCCTGCAAATGACACAAAGGGAAGCAAGTTCGGACCAACAAATTTTCCTCGCCGCCGGCGGGGATCGAACCCGGGACCTCTAGCACAAGAAGCCAGTGCGCTAACCACTCGGCTATCTCGCTTCCATGGAGAGCTCACGAAACTCATAATTTTTACTTGTTTAATGGAATTGTCAGTCAAAAGTAAGTAAATTATGATGTTTTGTATGTTGTATTCAAATTAGCGATAGCAATATTTCTGGCTTATTCTGCGTAGAAGTTGAGATTGATTTGAAAATGAGCGTTCGCCCGATCGCAAATTAGTATTGTCTTGCCTTGTATCGTAATGTTCCCCCGTCGATTTATCGATGCACCTCGTTTTAACCCCTAGAAAGGGTATTACCACCACCAAAGTGACCAGACCCCAATGATAGAACTACACTGTCTGCCACCAACCATCACCTTGACATATTTACTGTATTCCTATCACTGAGGTTGTTGTTTTTGGAGAAGAGAAGCCAGTCAAATGCTGAGCACCAAGTAAGGTAGCCACTGATACCATTTTTAAAGTCTTTGGTATGACCCAGCTGGTATTGAACGCACAAACTCCCACTTCCAAAGCCAATGCTGTAACCATTATGCCAGATGACTTTCATTGAGAGTCTGGTATTTCGACAGGAACATCATAATAGAAAATACAACCCACAGGTAAAGCTATGTTGTACAGTGGTATACATATATTTTTGTATTTTTGCTTTAAGACAGATTATGGGTGATGCAGCTCTAGTGCATACCCACAATATATTTTTTTGAGCAAAATTAGAAAAATATCAGTTTTTTTCACGCATGTTTTCCCGGTTGCCAAAAAAAAAAAGTGGCCTCATCTGTTTTTTGGTGAAAAAAAAAAAAAAAAAAAAAACCTGCCTGCCTCATCTGTTTTTTCCAAAAAGTGCCTGAGAAACAATTGTATTTTTTTTTTTGGCCTTAATGATTTTTTCATAAAAACTATTTTTTTTATGTCATTTCAATGAACAATTTAAGACATCCAAATATGATAAACAAGTCGCTTAAGGACTTCTAAAACTATAATTGGTGAACCTACCCATAAAATTGATTTTGAGCGAATCGTCCCACCTTTTTAGCAAACAGCCCCATTCAATTTTTTGCGCAAATAGTCCTGGAGGAAACGTCACAAGGAAAAATGGTTTTTAGGAGTCCTTTCGTAGTACTCAGAGGCTCAAAGTGACTGCATGTATGTCCAATTTTGATATGTGAAAATGTCATTGTTTTGTTATTTTGTGTTTCTAGTGAACATAATATTACTGATGCATGTATTCATTTACATGTATTTTCAGAGGGGAGAGAGCTTATATCATCAACAGCAAATTGAGCAGATAGTGAACCACAACAGAAAACTTATATTTTAAGTCAATTAGAGTGGATGACTGCATGTACAATAAACTGTTCACCCTAACTTAAATGTTAAATAATGGACTTTAATACAATCTGTGTTTTTGAACTGTAGTTACAGTAATACTGTGAAGAAATCAAGGTATAGTTGATATTACAAAGCAAAAATCGTTAAAGTAAAACTATAGTTTTAAAGCCCTGCTGTAAAAAGACTGGGCTATACTGGATTCAACCTGTCATCCCACGGTTATGTAATTCCCTGATTTTGTTGTTCCATAGATTTCTGCTCTGGCACACTTACAATATCATGAGAATAAATTACATGGGTGTGACAGTGCCATTGACAAGATCTATTCTGGGGTTTGAACTGTGCATCATTTTTAGCAACCTGTGTCCTTTCCCATAGGCATTTTATTGAAGCGAGGATTTAGTCTGATTCTCTGACAATTGTTGTTAAATACTCGTATGTGTATGTATGTTTCTTCTGCATGAAGGATCTTGCTGTCTGTGACATTAGACCATGGTGAGAAGCTGTTAACAAAGATGTGCATGTGCACAAAACATGTTTCAGTGATACAGGTCAACCTCATTATAACGCTATCTTTGGGGTCCATAGAAACAGACCGTGTTATAAGTGAACCGTGTTATAATGAGGTTATTTACTATAGACATATAGCAAAATAATCAACTTAGGAGCCATGACATGGCCGTGTTATATTGAAAACCGCATTATAATGAGGTGCGTTATAATGAGGTTGAAGTGTATATAGTAAGAATACCAAACCGATTATCCAGGAACTGAGAAAAGCCAACGCGGATAAAATCAGTAAAAGACTCAAAGACTGTAGTATGCAATTACCTGCCTTAGAACAACTTCACAAAGAAAATTGTGATCTGTGGAAAGTTGTCTCCACACAGGTATTTATCATGGCATCGGCATTGTTTGTTTTCGTTCACAATTCTCTCTGAATAACCAGTGTGATATAGATTATAATACTTGCAATATGGATTTGTTTATCAAGGTTGACTTTCTTTCATGATCCATTAATGGACAAACAGGACAATGCAGGTCACATGGAGTTTTCGTGCTTAAGTTCGAAAAACAAAAAACAAAAAAAAACAACATTGCATGTGTTTTGTACAAAAATGTACATGTATTATATATGTAAATAGTGCATTTATGTTCTTTCCTAGTGTGCATAAACAGAAATAAATACATGAAATTTAATGACATATTTGTTGGTTTTAAAATTAATGACTTCGAGATCAGTATTTGAGTCGGGATGCAGGAAAACCTGTCGCCAGGGATTCAGAGTATGTTCCTGAAATTGTGCTATACAGGCATGATTGTGCAGCCAAGGTTTAGCACATCGCAGTCATGTACTTAGTAAGGGCAGTGGCGTAGTGTTGAATCACAAAGTTCTGGGTTCAAACCCCACTGAGACTTGGTTGAGTCCTTGAGCGTGACACATCTGAATCTGAATGGTTTACTGGTGACACGCCAAATTGACAATACTTCACCGGGGGGGGGGGGGGGGGGGGGGGGGGGGGGGGGGTGCACCAGGAGGGAAATTAGTCCATGGCTCTCATGATTTTCACCCTGGTTGATACCCAGAAAACCGTCGCACCATCCGGACATAACTGAAAAATTGATGACCAAAAAGGAATGTTAGACCTTAAATCGAACACCAGAATTTTTAGAGCTAAAATGGCGTAGTCACCAGCTGTCAGATTTTTAAGAAAGACTAAGAAACAACACTTTACAAAATGTACAACCCACATTTGAACTGTGCAACCCTTTGGTTTGATTTAGGTATGGATGTAACGTCCCAGTCAACAATATTTCTGTCATGTCCCCAGCTTGGGACACTCCTTTGTGTGTATTAACCAGTACTTTCCAGAGTCAATGTGCCTTGCTCATCGTGCAGTGATATAAGCCAGCCACCAGTGGGGATCGATTCCCTACTCCCTAACCAGTCTGATGCACTAACCACCAGGCCATCATGCTCCTTTGAATGCATATTTGTATACTAGTATACGCGCCAGGTCCCATTTGTAGCTCACCTGAGCCGTTATGTTCACAAGGTGAGCTTATAGTATACCCATGCTCCAACGACCGTCGTCGTTGTAGTCATTGTTGTCCACAATGTTCCGTGAAACATCTTCTCCTCTAAAACCGCTGGGCCAATCAAAGCCAAACTTTATATGGAGCATCCTCAGGAAAGGGGAACAAAAGTCTATAAATAGCAAAACCTTTAAAAATCTTCTTTTCCAGAACCAGAAGGCCTATGATTCTGAAACTTGGCATGAAGCATCAGGCAATGGAGCTCTACAAAGTTTGTATAAATCAATCCATGACCTTGACCTAATTAACTGCAAGGTCAACATAGGTCGCCCATGCATTTGAATGGGGAAAATTGTTAAAATGTGATTTGAAGGGCAAAACTTGCAGGACATGGGCAAATGGATGGAATATTTATGTTTACAAAAACATTTTGGCCCCAGGGGGTTGTCTGCCCCTGCACCGGGGCTATATACATGTATATGACCATAATATTCAAATATCATCGTCTCTGAAACCGCTTGACCAACCAAAGCTAAACTTTATGTGGTTAGGAAAGGGGAATGAAAGTTTGTGTAAATGGTCAAGGTCACATGACCAAGATGGCGGCCATGGCTATAGATAGCAAAAACCTTCAAAAATCTTCTTCTCTAGAACCAGGAAGCCTTTGATTTTGAAACTTGGCATGAAGCATCAGGCAATGGTGCTCTACAGAATTTATACAAATCATGACCCTGAGATGATCTTGACATATTTTACGGCAAGGTCAACCTCGGTCGCCTCTGCATTTGAATGGGGAAAATTGTTAAAATAATAAAGTGTCTTCATTAAGGAACTTGACAAGGTAAAGGTAGGTATCAAACCCAGAACTTCTCGCTCTGGAGTCCTGTAATCTACCACTACACAGCAACAAATATCACATGGGGATGGGCCCGGTGCAGAGAGAAAAGAATACAATAAACCATAGTGTATTATGTAGCTCTAGTAAAAAATCCTCCGGTGCTTTCCCTAGCAGCATTGTTCCAGATTCCAGTCATCATTTAATCAGTCATCAAGTTACAAGTTATTCATTTACATCATTTAATCAGTCATGTCCGGATTGAATTGACATTTCGTAGGTTCTTAACTCTTTTTTGCTCACCATCAAAAGAAAACAAGAGGGGAGGGGTTCATCACCCGACCCTCACATATTTCTTAACCATTCTTAAGTTTTGCATTCAGTCTTATTCTTCAATCATGATCATGTTCAGAAATACTGCATTAATTATTAAATTAAAGGATGACTGCTCTTTTGAATTTTTTAAATTTCTTTTTATGTGACTACATCGCTCGAGTTAGTATACCGATTATACATTTTATTTGCATAAACTGAGTGTGTAGTCATAGTCGGAACCGGATCATTAATGTCTGTATCTATTTTGTAATTGACCCAAACGCCCGAATCAGTGGAAAGCAGTCCGGTGAATGAAGGAATTTTAACACGGAGTCGTTTCCGTAATAAAACCTTAGCAAATCAAGCCATATTTCTTTTTAGTATTTCTACCACTTTTATCACACCGCCCAATTATTACATGTGGCTACATGTTATAGCTTTTCTTGTTCCTATTGTAGGTCTATGGAGACTATCGACCCCCGGGGCGTGGCCAAATTTGACCCCAGGGGCATGATTGGCACAATTTATGTAGAGGACCATTAGCCATTGCCACCTACAAAATATCAAAGCTGTGGGCCCTGTGGTTTCAGAGAAGAAGATTTTTTAATTTTTTTCCCATAGTAAGTCTATGGAGACTATCAACCCCCGGGGCGTGGCCAAATTTGACCCCAGGGGCATGAATGGCACAATTTATGTAGAGGACCATTAGCCATTGCTACATACCAAATATCAAAGCTGTGGGCCTAGTGGTTTCAGAGAAGAAGATTTTTTTAATTTTTCCAATTGTAAGTCTATGGAAACTATCCACCCCCGGGGCGTGGCCAAATTTGACCCCAGGGGCATGGCTGGCACAATTTATGTAGAGGACCATTAGCCATTGCCACATACCAAATATCAAAGCTGTGGGCCCTGTGGTTTCAGAGAAGAAAATTTTTTAATTTTTTTCCCATAGTAAGTCTATGGAGACTATCGACCCCCCCCCGGGCGTGGCCAAATTTGACCCCAGGGGCATGAATGGCACAATTTATGTAGAGGACCATTATCCATTGCTACATACCAAATATCAAAGCTGTGGGCCTAGTGGTTTCAGAGAAGAAGATTTTTTTAGTTTTTCCCATTGTAAGTCTATGGGACCTATCTGTTGCCATGGAAACCACAATTTTGATACAATCTGCTACAAAACCTAATGCCATCAATCCCCCAACCCAATTATGGTTCACATTAAATTTGATCAAGATCGGCCAACTAGCTTCAGAAATATTCTTCTTTGAAATTGTGGACGGACGACGGACGACGGACGACGACGACGGACGACGGATGCCTGCCTATCCTATAAGCTCACCTGTGAGCCTTCGGCTCAGGTGAGCTAAAAAGCTGCCAACCATACTTATCATACAGTAGCTGTAAAGCTGATCTGTGGCATATCCTGCCCTGGTCCTATATTTTCTCTATGTTAATACTATATCTACTCTTTTATTATATCTACTCTTTTATTATATCTACTCTTTTCCAGAATCGGGCCCCCGCCCATTAGGGCCTAAAGAAATAGATGGGCTGCTTTTGCCTTCAGGCAAAACTTATAAACTACTGGCTGACCATCTGATTACTGGTTAACCGCTCTGGTTTGAGTCTGCCCAGGAAAAGTGGTTCAAGTCCAATCATCTTTACATAATCTTTTTTTTATAAGCCTTTGTGGCTTAGTTGGATGGTTCTATTTAAAAGCACTTGTTGGATGTCATCATGACATCCTCATTTTGGGTAAAAGTTGGCAACGTCCTGACATAACCATTGCTGTTGACTGGGACGCTAAACCACAAATCAAATCAAAATTTTCCAGAATCCTACTTCTAAGGTAAGAGGTGAACAGTCAAATTAATTCACCCCAGAGGCTTCATCTACCTGCCTAAAGACTCTCATCTGGCAAAAGAAGGCGCTAATTACCTCCCTTTGCAGAATAAAATCCCTAAATGGCAGAATTCTTATTTTAGCTCACTGTTTCTATTTATAGAATTTGAATTGTATGAAGGATTGAGGATGATCTAGCTGCCCAGGTGAGAGATCTTACAGGAGTCAGCTGCCACATGACAAACTCTACCAACACAATCACATCAGCGTGCATCTATCTTCAATGAATTATCAAAAGAATTTTCATAAATTGCCAATTGAGAGCAAGAGTATCTCAAAACTGACCGTGAAAACATTGATCAGGCTTACTTAAACACTTAAAATTCTGCCCTTTGAAGACAGCAGCAGTTTACTCTCAAGTGGTTTACAAGATCTATCATAAATGAGCCGGGACGCGAGAAAACCGGTCTTCGGGGTTTCTGACCAGGTCTGACACAAACTGGTCTGTGTAGCTTCCGAAGATGGATAGACGCTTGAAATTTCGAATTTGAGAAGAAGAGGAATTGTACTATCCATGTAGCGAAAACAAAGGCGCTGATCAGCTTTGCAGTTACTGCAAAGCTGATCTGCGCCTTTGTTTTCGCATAGGCAAAAATCTGGTCTTCTCATGGCGCGGCTCAAATTATAGGAGCCACAGCACAATAAAACACATATTAATCTGGTATCATAGTTTCAAACTCAGTAAAGATTTGTTAACCCTGGCTACATGCCCACTATTTGGTACATGCATTCTGAAACTCATACTAAATAACAGTATATTCAGACTTAAATGGTGTGCAGGCACCCAAGTATAAAATAAAGATATAGAAAGTACCAAGTTTTCCTTTGACTTGGGGTGAAAAATTGTATTAAGAGTTCAGCTATGTAGACAAACCCTGCTGTCTTTACATGATACTACTATCCCAAATATTTTAATACTACTATCCCAAATAATTTAACACCATAAACCTTTGCAATGGACAAACACTCTTCATAGTTAAAGCCAGTAATGTTGCCTTTAATCCCACACTTTCAAAGTTGCTAAATTTCAACTTTGTAACCACTAACCGCAGCCCCACACACCCAGGGGAGGGCGGGGGATAGCCGGGTGGGGGTTTGGGATCGGCTTGACCAAAGGTCAAAGTCCCCGCTATTTCCCGGGGACCGTGTGGGGACCGTGGTTACAAATGACTAACTGCATAATGAAAATCAAAAGAAGACTTGGAAGCCAAAGACATGTTCAAGTCTCCTACTTACTTCAATGTTATAACTTATACATGTCCATTGTAACAATACACACATACAACCTCCTTAACATTTTTTCTGTAATATAGACTCACATCAGGCCCGATGTTATAAAACTTTTTTCATGCTCAGCTCAGCTGAGTCTAAAATTTATCCTGCTCATAAATGTTAAAATGCCAACAATTGTTGGCATTTTAACATTTATGAGCAGGATAAATTCAAAACCTTCAATTTCAATATATTTGGGTTATTTCAGTATTCATGAGGATTTGAAATTACAAGCTCAGCTGAGTTGAGCATGAAAAAAGTTTTATAACCTCGGGGCCAGGCATATTTCTTCTTGGTTAATGAAAATATTTCACATTGACCCAAAGTCTACATTATTTTGGATCATCCTTCATATATATATATAGCCTCTAGACAGGCCCAGACAAACCCCTGGGGAACAGTTTTTTTCAGAATCATAAATCTTCTGTCCATCATCCATTCATGGCCACACAGCGAGGCCATGAGAAACAGATGGGCTGCTTGTGCCACCAGGCAAAGCTTATAACTGACTGACCGACCACCTGATTACATGTACTAGTTAATCCCTTAGAAGGTCTGAGCCTGTCCAGGTAAAGTGGTTAAGTAAAATTATCTTTACATATAAACTTTACTTGTTAATTTGGGCGATTATATTTTCAAGCATTTAGCATACAGTTAACATACCGACATGGCCATCTAGTTGACTGGGATGTAAAGCAACAAATCGAACATGTTCAACAGTCCTGGTTTAAGAACGTTTTGTCAGATATTGTGAATCACCAACATTGAGGTTGCTGTGTATCTGTATTAACTTCATGCCACATATACATACGTCTAATGCTGATTATGCTGTAAAACAGTGATTGCAGCTATGACAAAGTCATTCTTGGTTTAGCCAGCCAATGTGTATTATTAACTAAACAATTTGTTTTTAAGAAGGTCATGTGGAGGGGTAGGAATGGATACTGGTACTTTAGTATCGGTTACTCCCGGTTCTACCATGTCTTGAGCAATTGGTATCGTTTCATTTTGAAGGTACC
This sequence comes from Rugalucina vietnamica, assembly GCA_964017185.1. NCBI lineage: Eukaryota > Metazoa > Mollusca > Bivalvia > Lucinida > Lucinidae > Rugalucina > Rugalucina vietnamica. The sequence goes on along the minus strand of OZ024880.1, from coordinate 38,732,101 downwards.
CGTTCCTACATCCGATTCCAATACATAATTTCATTTAATTTTCACTTAAACAATTCAGTCTGTTCTCCAAACAATTCATTTATCGCAAAAAACATCAATTTTTTATTCTCACTAAACGCTTCGGTTTTTCTAGTGTTTCCACGGGGTATTGTGCGGCTATTGAATGAATTCATATACCCCTCTCGGGGGTGACGTAATCCAAATAATGCCGGGCAATCGCACGAAAAAGGCCAAAGTGTGGCTCTATTTAGCCGATTCAGGCGGCAAAACTTTTGCCAGAAGGTAATAAAAGCAAAGGGTGGCACGAAGTCAAACATGATTAAGCACCTCACCACCATCCACAAAGACAAAATCAAACTTAACTAACTAAATCCGTCCAAGGTAAGTGAAAGTCAATACGGTTTTTCCACTTTGTGTATACTAATCGTTATTTTTAGTTCCGCAGTAACCGCAAAGCTGATCAGCGTCTGTGTTTTCGCTACATGTGTAGTACAATTCCTCTACTTTCTCAATCAAACTTTTCCTTCTGTGACTGTACAGGCCGGTTTGTGTTGGACATGCATGGTCAGAAACCACATTGTTTGTTTTCCCACGTGGTGGCCCAATAATGTGCATTATTTTTCGGACTTGATTTACTTAGGTATGTAGTATTCAAGTGCATTTATGAAATATATTAAAGAAATCAGCCAGTGCTTCTTGTATATACTCATAAGTTCATGAAGTTGATCATCACATGTGGGTGCTACCATGTCACGTAATATTATGTTCATATTGTAAAGTAATTGGAATCAGAATCGGTAAGAATCGGTATCGGTTAAAAAGTATCGAGTAGGTATCGGAATCGGTTAAATTCTAACAATGCCCAGAAGGGGTGTCAAAAGCTTTTTCAAAGTCCAAAATAAAAGTATCGACAACCTGACCCTATTTGTCTAAGACTTTTGCCCTATCATTTATTACTGTAGTCAGCTGTGTTTCACAACTATGCCATTTCTTGAATGCATGCTGTTTGTCCAACAAAAGATTAAGTTGGTCGAGATGACCCATGACATTTGAGCGGACAATATGTTCAAGAAGTTTGCAAGGAATACAAGTCAAAGACAAGCAAGGGAGTTGAAGTCTTGAAAAGTGGACAAATATTAGCAAGTCACCATTCCTTAGAAATTTCACCCATATTGATTGTTACTGGAAGAGATGTGCCAATACCGGTCATATTAAATTCTTTTGCAAATTCTTTTAGAACTCTAGGACAGAGCTCATCAGGTCCTAAGGCTTTAAAAGGGTCAGACCTTTAAAAGGAGTTTTGTTCCTCCTTCCTTTGTAACAATGTCATCCATAAATGGAGCCAACCTATCCAGAAGTGGGACTTGGTTGTGTACCGTTCTGGTGAATACACCTGTGAAGAGATCATTATATTTGTCGGATTTTTGTCCAGAGATAGACGTCAAGTTAGGCATTTCTTAGACGCTGACTGTCTAGAGGTGGGGGAAACCCAGGGCAGTTCTAAACGTTTGGTTGGGAAATACCCTGTGAAACCAGTACACCTGGAGGGTTTGAAATGATATCACTACCTTAGCCTTACAGGCACTGAAAATGACAGTCAAACCATTGGTACATATCGAAGCAGGAACCATTAATAGGCTTTTCGATAATCAATATTTTTTTTACTGGTAAAGCCAGTGAGATTCAAATCTGCACGGCAGAGGTACATAGCCAGACAGAAGCCAAAAACGCTACTGACTGAGATATCTGGCCTCCCAAGGTGCATTACTTCTGAATCAGAATAGTTTACTGGTGACACACCAAGTGACATTATGCACTAGTCATTTGTAACCCTGCCCCCCCCCCCCCCCCCCACCTTAGTCCCATTAAATGAGACTTCACAATGCAATTATTATCATTCACATTTTTATTTTACGTTTTCATTGGTCATTTTCTTTTTATATTTAATTTATGTTTATGATATCTGGCTGAATTGTGACCGTAGACGTCTCATACGCGTTTCTAACTTTAAGTAGCAAATGCCTAAATTAAGTTAATTGTTAAAATAAGCATAATTACCTATGCCGCCCCCCCCCCCCCCCCCACAGGCCCGGGGAATAGCGGGGACTTAGACTTTCGGTCCAGCAAATCCCTGCTAAAAGCCCCACCCTGTGGGGACTGCTCGTTGGTAAAACCACAGCTGTTTTCCCCCACAGCCTGCTATCTCTTCATTTCACGGCCTATATAAACAGGTCTAAGAAACTCATAAAACGACATAATTACATCAAAGGACAGATATTCTGTGGTTTGATAGATTGTACCTATCTATGAAACAGCAGACACCTGGAAATTTTATCACAATTTTCACATGAAGAAGGTGATTGCAGAGTAACAGCAAAATTTGACTGCTGGACTTTCTAGGCACTTCTGATCTTCACTAAACAGTAGGTTCCATTGACAATTAGTGATTTCAACGGTATCCGGACAAAATCCCCCCCGGACAGAATCCCCCCCACTTTTTTTTGTTGACGAGGACAGAATCCCCCCCAGTATATCTTGCAAATAGGACAGAATCCCCCCCACACCTCTACATCTATAATTGAGCAATCTTTGAATTTATTTAGATATTACTAAGTTGACTATAATAAGTGGTGATTAGAGAAAATTAAATATGACAATTTGGTTATTTTTGATACCTTTTACTACAACTTAGTAAATTACTCAACACATAGAAGTTTGTCTCACCTCATTATTGCTATTAGCAGTAATTATAACATATTAATGTGCAGTTTTCTTTAAAAAATAAAAACCAAACAACATAATTATCCAATCATTAGCAAACAATTAATAAATGAACTATTTTGATGCAAAAATAATTGACATATAGCTGTAAAATGTAACAATATGATTATGGAGATTCTGACTGGGAGTGGGGGGGATTCTGTCCTATTTGCAAGATATACTGGGGGGGATTCTGTCCTCGTCAGCAAAAAAGAGTGGGGGGGATTCTGTCCTGGGGGGATTTTGTCCTGCACTCGATTTCAACATATATCTCAATGCGGTTTTGTTAATTTAATTAACAAATTATTTGCATGTTTTTCTTATGAAAACAACTTTTGAAACAGCATGTATCTGTCGATCGACAGATAGTCAGATCTGTCAAACGACAGAACTTCTGTCCTTCGACATTATTATGTGGTTTCATGAGTTTCTCTGACCTGATAAAGCAAATCCTGGGTACTGTATTTCCCCCCGCATTGCCGTGGCAAAACTTTGGTCAAAGCCCTGCTCATTTCCACGGCTATCCCACGCCCGCCCCCTGGCCTGGTGGGGCGGGGGGGGGGGGGGGGGGGGGGGGGGGGTTGGGGGGGGTTACAAATGACTACTGTCAGTAATGCATTACTTACCAACCTGTGTGGATAGCCTAAATCAATCATCACACACAACCGATTACATACTATAAAGATTGTGCATGAATGGGGGGGGGGGGCATTGGTTACAAATGACTACTGTCAGTAATGCATTACTTACCAACCTGTGTGCCTAAATCAATCATCACACACAACCGATTACATACTATAAAGATTGTGCATGAATGGGATAACTCACCTTCGATGCAAACAACATGCTCGCGTATTTGTTGCTGAATTAAAGGGTCAGGAATGGCATCAATCAAATCGTAAATAGCGTAAATACTGGGGTGAACACTCTCAAAACGTTGGATTTCTTGGCGCACAGCCAGGGAATTACTTAAATACGGCTGTATAGGACTCCTTTGATTCATCTTGTGAATGAGTCTCAGTCATGATTCGATCGCTAAACACACTAAATCCAAAGAAAATTGGAAGAAATTGTCAAAGTTTCGGGGAAATCCATAACATTAGGATCACCAAAATGGCTTTTTTTTTGTTATTGACGCATGCGCAGAAAGGTGCACCTGCTTTTCTTGAGTCGAGTAAACCGAACCCCAAAAGATAAAAAAGATAACTCCAGTGATGGAAGTTAAGGTGATGGTTGGTGGTGGGCAGTGTAGTTCTGTCATTGTGGTTATCTTGACATTACTCGGTGATGACCGAGGTGCTCCCAGTGGTTGGAGGATAATACATTCAAATAATAATAATAATAATAACCAGCAATCCGAGGATGTATCGTCAAGTCGTCTCAGTGTGGTGTATGAATCTCTGTTATACCTGTAAAACCTGTTATACCGGCGGCCACATCCTGGAGTGCAGCCTAGGGGTCTGGATCTGGATCTGGATGAATACGTTGCAGGTCCTTTCAGCATACGAGCAACGGTAGAGAGAGCTGGGAATAGCCTGGGATGAGAATTTAGTCCCAGTGAAAAACAGCTTTCCTGAAGCTGTTTACCAACACTGTCTTCAAGGTGGTTCCAGTCTATGACAGTTCTTGGGAAGAATGAATTCCGGAATAATACTGAGTTACACTGTATGGGTTTAAAGCATTTACTGTTATTAGTGGACTGTTTATCAATGATGTTCTGGGTAATACAGTCAGTAAGTTGTTTTGATTTAATCTGGCGTTTGTTCCGGATTTGGGTTAAAGAAGAACGCAATATTCAATAACAATACCTTTTAAACTAACGAACTGATCAAAGCAAACATGTTGGCACAAATTTTGTTCAAATCTGTCACCATGTTTATAATGCTGGAAGCGTGGTAAAATGTGTTTCAGAACAGATCAACAGGTAATCGACCCCCACTTACCTCCCCAGGTGCTCTCCAAAAGCACTCGCCCCACCCACTTACAGAACACGAAGAAACTACAGATTATTTTCTGTGTTTCCTTGGCCCTTCTTACCCTCTCCCTGACACAGTTTGCACTTACACTGACCATGGATACAGACTCACACGTTAGTTCAGAGACTGATTACCCATGCGGAAAGTGCCAGCTACCAGTCACATACGACCATAAAGGTCTCCTGTGTGACACTTGCAACCATTGGTTTCATGCCCCCTGCCAAAGAGTGGGTGATCATTTGTATGACTACCTGTCGAAATCAGACTGCTCCTGGCATTGTACTAGATGTAATTCTCTAAATTACTCCAAAGCCTCCTCACATGATCTCAGCTCCCTATCTAGTGAAAACAGGTTCAGCCCTCTGAGCTTGAACGCTTCACCTGTACATGACTTCACACCGGACTCAACATCAACACCATCTAAAACCAGACCCCATAGGACGTACAAAGTAGATAAACCACTGAAATTCGCACATATCAACTTCCGGTCAATCAGGGAAAAGAAACCCCAGTTCCATTCTTTTGTAGAAATATATAGGCCTGACATAATTGTGGGAACAGAAACATGGTTAACCCCAGATATCTTTGATGCTGAGCTCTTCCCACCTGAACTAGGATATACCATCTATAGGCGTGACCGTGTCAATCAGAGGGGGGGGGGGTGGGGTGATAATTCTTGTCAACTCAGCCCTCCTTTCTGAAAGCAGACCAGATTTCCAAACCAACTGCGAAAACCTCTGGGTACAGCTGAATCTTGCTGGCTCAAGATCATTGCTTATTGGAGCCTACTACAAACCACATGAGCTTGATCAGAAAAGTTTTGAGGAATTTAACAAGTCCCTAGACTTAGTTAAAAAGTCCAACTCAACACTTTGCATCCTAGGGGATTTCAATCTTCCCAAGATTGACTGGGTGACAAAGACTCTCAAACCAGACTGCCCCAACATTGACTTCTACACTAAATGTCTTGAGGCCTTTGATGATTGCCTACTGGAGCAAATGGTGACCTCGCCAACCGGAGGTCAAAACATTCTGGACCTTTTCTTTACTACAAATCCAACCCTCATAGACAAAACGTCAGTCCTCCCTGGTCTCTCTGACCATGATATAATAACTGCGGAAGTAAATGTCAAGCCCAAAATGATTAAGCAGGTCCCCCGTAATATCTTCCTATACAAAAAGGCCAACTGGGACCAGCTAAAAGAGTCTATGAGGGAATTCCACTCAGTACTTCAGTCGGACCTTGCTACCGCAGACATCCAGACTCTGTGGGATGAGTTTGTCACCAAACTCCAGCATGGTATCGACACCTACATTCCAATACGCAAGGCAAGATCAAGAGATGGTCTCCCATGGATCAATCAAGAGATCCGCCGCCTGATGCGTAAACGAGACAGACACTATAAGAGATGGACCAGGTCAAACAGACCTGTTGATCACAAGAAATTTCTTGACTATAAACACCTGGTACGCCGGGTATCTGAAACGGCCTATGAAAAATACATCGGTGACATTCTTGGCCTACAGCAAGAAGCCGATGACCCTGACCTTGACACCCCTACCAAGGTCAATACCAAGACATTATACTCCCTGCTGAAACACTCCAGGCAAGACAATAGTGGCATAACATCCTTAAAGGCCAATGGACAGACTTTTACCTCTGACACAGACAAGGCCAATACTCTAAACCTTCAGTTTCAATCTGTTTTTAGCCCAAAATCACCCACATCACTGAAAGCCATGGCACAAAAGACCTTACAGGACATACATGACCTAGGTCCAAACCTTCCCTTCCAAGCCAGTCCATACACTAAAATGCCGGACATAGAAATTTCATCAAAGGGTATTGAATGCCTTTTAAAAAAGCTCAATCCCCATAAAGCATCTGGTCCCGACCAACTCAAACCTGTTGTACTACAAACTCTTCATAAGGAATTAGCCCCCATTCTTGAAATAATCTTCCAGAGGTCCTTAGACCAAGGTAAACTCCCTACCATCTGGAAGGAAGCAAATGTGTCCCCTATATTCAAAAAAGGGGACAAGACAGACCCAGCCAATTACCGCCCCATATCGCTCACATGTGTTCTTTGCAAAGTACTGGAACACATCGTGGCATCCAACATATCAAAACATTTCACGGACCAGAATATCCTCTATGACTTACAGCATGGGTTCCGAGAGCGGCGGTCCTGCGAGACCCAGTTGATCATGCTTATTGATGAACTCTCCAAAAACATGGAGTCCAAAAAACAGACAGACTTAATACTTTTAGATTTTAGTAAAGCTTTTGATAAAGTCGCCCATGAAAAATTGCTCCAAAAACTTCATGCCTATGGCATTCGGGGTGACACTCTAAAATGGATAAAAGACTTTTTAGACAATAGGAAACAATCTGTAGTAACCAACGGTATCAGCTCCAGCCCCATCCCTGTCTCCTCTGGTGTCCCGCAGGGCTCTGTTCTCGGACCAATCCTATTCTTAGCCTACATTAATGACCTTCCAGAACAGGTAAGGTCAAGAGTCAGACTTTTCGCAGACGACACAGCAATGTATCTATGCATCAGCTCACTCTCAGAAGCCAACATCCTTCAAGAAGACCTCCTGAAACTCGAGAAATGGGAAGAAGATTGGGATATGAACTTTAACCCAGCAAAATGTCAGGTCTTACATGTGACCAGATTCAAGACTCCCATTCCATCCAAATACTTTCTACACAACACTGAACTTGAAAGTGTACCCGCTGCCAAGTACCTTGGGGTCACAATATCAGAAGACCTCAGCTGGGGAAATCACATAAATAACATCACTAAAAAAGCAAATCAAACGCTGGGCTTTCTCAAACGCAATATCAAAGTTCATAACCAAGACCTCAAATCCACAGCCTACAAAACACTTGTCAGACCACAGCTGGAATACGCCTCCTCTGTATGGTCTCCCCACACCGACACTGACATAAAAAAGATAGAATCTGTTCAACGTAGATCGGCCAGGTGGGCTACCCATGACTACAGGTCCACCTCCAGTGTTACTGAAATGCTCAATAAACTTTCCTGGCGTCCATTAGACCAAAGGCGAATAGATACCCGACTGATCATGCTGTACAAGATCACATATGATCTTGTAGCAATCCCTCTAACTGACTATCTCACACCAAATCGCAGGCAGTCCAAATTCATCCACCCGCTGGCATACAGACAAATCAGCACTTCTACCAATTACTGCAAGTATAGCTTTTTTCCAAGAACTGCAGTACATTGGAACGCTTTACCCATCAGTATTGTCATGCTCCCCACCGTGGCACAGTTCAGTCATGCTGTTTGCCAGGTGGTGCATGTGTCTCCCTAATCACCAGATTCTGTTTTTTTATCTTTTAAACTATACTAACACTCTTCTTTCACTGTACAAACTCATTTCACCCACTTCACTTTTCTTTTATTTCAGCTAACCCCCTTTAGCACTTGGTATACCGGAATTCCTTCTGGAGTCCTCTGATGAGGTTAAGAAGTAGTGGAAGATAGGAATAAGTGAGATATTGACCATCGAAATTTTGGAACGAAGTGACTTTTGGCCGCCATTTTGAATATTTAATTAGAAAACTGTAACATTTCAAACAACAAATAAATTTTATATTTCAAAACTTTCAAAACTAATATGGTGAAATATGGTCAGAATTGATAGTTAATTAATAGTAGAAAACATTCCAACAAACAGTAACATGGAAATATTAATAGTGTTTCATAATATGTGTTTCATAATATTTTAATATGTTTAATATTGATTATGCATATTTAATTAGGGCTTTATGATGTCATAAAGCCTCATGAATATCCAAGATGGCCGCCTCCATAAACAGAAATTGATGAATATTCAAACCAGCATAACTTTCTTAATTTCCACCCGATTTTGATAAAACTTGCACCATATATTGTTAAGGGAATCGAGTTCTTTCATTTAAGAGACATTTTGTTTCAACCTTGCCCATTACCTTTCCCTTTAAATAGTCATGACATGGCAAAGCTGGTACCGGCCCCTCAACCACCTTATAGAAGAATACCAGTCTGTTGGCTTTCCTTCTGTCCTGCAGGAGTGGGGTGGCCAGGTCTTTAAGCATCCGGGTCACGCAGCCTTGATCTCTCGAGCTGTAGTCTCCCGTTATGAATGTAACGGGACTCTTAAAACGGCTCACTCTCGTCCGAGACTCCCCCGAGAGTGAGCCGTTTTAAGAGTCCCGTTACATGAATCTTGCGGCTTGTCTTTCGATTTTTTCGAGTTTTTCTATGTCTTTCTGGGGGTGTGGATCCCAAACTACTGAACCGTATTCTAATGATGAGCGGATTAAAGTGAGGTATGCTGTTTTTCTGCAACTTTCAGGGCAGTGTTTCAAGTTTCTTCGAAGCATAGCGTACACATCTCTTATAAAATTTTTGTGCATTTTTTCTTCACTGAACCATGAATCTGGCATATGGTTTCAACTATAAAACTGGACAATAAAGTGTTCCTGATGCTGCAGCTCACTGCAGGGGGTGTGTAATTAGCTGATCATGTCAGATACAAAAGTATTTTCATCAAGGTGCAAAATCGTTAATATTTCATGTAGAAAACGGATTAAAAATGCTATGTTATTCAAAAGATTCTGATTATTATGAATTTTTACTTTGTTTTTGTCTAAAATGTACAATTAAATATTTTGAGTTTTATATAGATATATCAATTATCAACAGATAATTAATCACGAGATAACCATACGAAAATGTGCATAATGACCGCAGTAGCACTGGGGGAGCTAATTATTTTATTACCTTATAATTTGCACTATCTGTACCCGAGATACCTTTCATCTCAGGCAGAGTGAAAGGTATCTAGGGGTCCAAAACAATAAGACATGTGTACGCCATGGGAAGCCTAGGGTGGAGTTGGCCTTCCGTGAGATTTTGTTGATATGGGAGGTCCACTTGAGGTCTTCAGAGATAGTAATGCCTAAATATGGATTTTCCGGAACCTGTTGTAATATGTGTTTATTCAGTTGATAGAAGTGGGAGGACTTGTTATCGATACTCACGATGTAGCATTTCTTGGCGTTGAATCGCATGCCCCACTTTTTGGCCCAGATGTCGAGTTGCTGTAGGTCATGTTGGTGTGTGTGATGATCTTTAATGCTGTTAATGGGACGGTACAGGAGGCAATCATCAGCAAATAGACGGACTGTGGACTTCACGGCATCTGGTAGGTCATTGATGTGGCATAAGAATAGGAGTGGGCCTGGGACGGTTCCCTGCGGTACTCCAGAGTCTACTTCCTGGACAGAGCAACCTGGATACTTGCCGGTCCCCCGAGAATGAACTGGGCCAGTTTACGTTCTAGGGTCCTCTGTAAACTTTTGTGTACCTTTCAAACAAAGAAATAGAAGCTAGCTGCAATTATATTTCCATGGACAGCTTCTAACTCTTCGCCATCTACAACAACCTTCATCAGTCTATTAGTCAGGAAGTTGCATAGCCATGAGTTGATATTGCCAGTGACACCGTACAGTTCCATCTTGTGTAGGAGCTTCCTGTGAGGGACGGTGTCAAAGGCCTTGGAGAAGCCCAGGATCGCCATGTCGATCTGGGTGCCAACATCAAACTTCCCAAGAAGGTCGTGGATTGTCGGAACAAGTTGCGCCTCACAGGAATAACCAGATCTAAAGCCGTGATTTAAGGATGTCAGGATTTTATTCTTTTCCAGGTGGTCAAGGATGTGTTTACAGATGATGTGTTCTAGAAGCTTGCAGGAGACACATGTAAGGGATACTGGGCGGTAGTTCTCTGGCAGGTGGACATCGCCTTTCTTGAAGACAGGAGACACATTCGCATATAGCCAGTCTTTGGGGAGTTTGCCGGTGCCTACAGACAGTTGGAAGATGGAGCGCATGGCAGGGGCGATTTGGTGTGCGCAGCGTTTCAGGAGAATGTTCGGGACCGAGTGATAGAAACCCCATGTATTTAAATTTCTCTGAAGTGTCTGTCGTCTGGCGATTTTGAATTCGTTCACCGTGGTAGCTGCTATAATTTGCTCTGGGAGTCGATTCCACGCATTTATAACGCGTTGTCTGAAGTTGTTTTGTCTTATATTAAGACTTGACAAAGGTTTATTCAGCTTGAGAAAATTTCCTCTTGTAACAGAGTTATTCAATTCAAAAATGCTATTCACTGGAATTACTTCAAATTCTTTAAAAAGGTACAAGTAGGCAAAGATCAGGAAAAGGCGCAATCAGAAAGAGATTCCCACTCCAAAAACCGAGGTGGGAAAAAACCAAACTAACAATCAGGCACTTATACCATGAAACATATCGTAAGCCGAATGAGCAGCTATTTTCCCAATAGGTGGCCACTCAGTTACCTTAACTTAATTAAAAATATGAAAACATACATACGGCGCCAACAGCACAAAAAAAATTTAAACACCAAGACATAAAACAAAAAGAACCACCACAGAAGTATCGCCTTGGAACGATCAGTAACACAAAGTTACTGGCGGGCTTAAACCGGTTTTACAGGATCCTAACCTCACCCTCAGCTTCTGCAGTGGTTCATAACATTTAGTAAGTTCTTCGGTCCTCGTGGGTCAATGAATCATCAAGAACAAACAAATACAGGGTGTCCCAAAAAACGTAGCCGCTACAAAAAAAAGTGCACAGCTGTTTAAATACAACAGATATAACCAATATACTTTACACAGTGGTAGTGCTATTATAACTGATTCTCAATACGACATCCATTTAGCTAGGTGGTGCTTCATTAGCAAGTGACGTCATAACAAATTTGTGATGTCATTTTCTGTTATCTGCTGCAACTTGCATTCCTGGAAATTTAAAGCAGTAACAAGATGCAATATCCGAGCATTTTCAAGCTTTTTTTCTGCTTTAAAAAGGATATTAAGTGGGGGAAGTAATGTTAACTATCAGAAATTCAAACAAGTTTGTTAAAAATGGACAAAAAGTGATGAAAAATGGAAATTTTATTCCAAAATGCGGAGTGAATGATCATCAAATGTGTCATGATGACATGCTGTGATGTAAAAATTTTTGTTACTCTGAAAGTGGCTATTTACAATAATGGTGGTCATTTCAGATATTAGTCGTAGTTTGTAATTATTGCAATTAATATATATCTAAAGACACTGTTTTGAAGCATACTCCTGCTAAGTTTGATTGAGTTACCTGTAAAAATGATATAAGTAGTAAACATATTGTAGCGGCTACGTTTTTTGGGACACCCTGTAAATCATGATAAACATCCTGATGAATCAAAAACAAGGACTCACAGATTGAGTAAGCTGCCCGACGATGGAGATCCCTGGGCGCCGAATAACCTACTAACTCCGGAGCAAAAGAAAAACACCAGTTGGACCCCGGTGGGCCAAGCAACAGACAAGAAGCTCCGGCCCCAACCAACTAAAATGAATAGCTTTAAGTCGGGGCCATCATAGAGTCTGACGCCCGACCCACCGGCGTGCAATTAAAGAAGGCAGCATAGTTATCAACCATGATTGGGTTAAAAACTAAGCATGCAGACTGTCGCATAACATTCAAGTTATAACCTATACGTCTGTAACGTGTTATGATTTTTCTGAACTGAAAAGAAAAATCATTAATTCCTATAAGTTTCTTAAATTTGTAAACTAAGTCACCATAAAATTCAGGTTCCGAAAGGCCCTCACTTAAAAGCGTCTTTAACCCAACATTATATTTGGAAATCAATTCATAGTGTCTACGATAAAATTTAGAAAAGGTTTTTCGAAGTTTATGATACCGATAGCCCTGTTGGAGAAGTTTTGCCGTTAAACATTTATTTCGAGCGTTGAAGTCTGTAACATGATTGCAGACTCTAGCAAACCTAATAAGTTGCGAAATGTAAACACCATAAGAAGCACGACGAGGAACGTCACCATCCAAAAAAGGAAAATTTACTATATCAAAATCAAAGTCATCGCGCTTATCATAAATTTTAGAAGAAACAAATCCATTTGCATAAGAAAGATGTAGATCTAAAAAGGGGGCTTCGGTATCTGAGATATTGGCTTTGTTCAACTGAAGTTCAGGTGGATAAATTTGATTGACCATACCTTCAAAATAAGGGTTGTCAATGCTCAAAAGGTCATCGAGGTACCTAGATGTGGAATTAAAAGCCTCGATAACATCAGCTTGATTATCATGGTTAAGAGAATCCATGAAATCTCTTTTGTAGCAGTATAAAAATAAATCAGCTACGAGAGGTGCGCAATTTGTACCCATCGGAATTCCAACAATTTGTCTGTATAACTTGGTCCCAAATCTAATATAAATATTATCAAGGAGATAGGACAAGGCGTCGCACACATTCTGACATGACCAAAGTGTATACCGACTTTGGTCAGAGGAAGTGAAAAAAGCCTTTCTGTCATTACATGCCAAATAAAGTGAACCATAGTTTTTTAATGCCCTTTTGAAGGTCCACGCTATCAAATCCAGAATTTTTATCTTTTATTAGATTATGTGGTAATGTTGTATACAGAGTAGAAAAATCATACGTGGACAAGCTTGTCGCACGGAACCCTCTACACTTCAATTTACTGAGCACCTCACCAGAATTTTTTATTGACCAAAACCAATTTTTATTTGAAGTTTCATACACTGTCTCACAGTGCTTATAACATGAGATTTGATAGCAGTAAGACAGGAAGTTAATAATTTAGAAAGTTCAGTGGTAGTACAAGAGCTAGAATTTGCAATAAATCTAGCTTTGTATGGTCTTTTGTGAAGCTTAGGTAACCAATACACGTAGGAAGTTTGTCTTGGCCTTCATTGACACAAACAGAAAACTTAACAGGTAAATCGTTTAAGTGGGCATTAACTACAGACACAGACACTTCATCAGTATCTGTCTCCAGATAAGCCCTGGTACCATCAAGCTCCTGTTTTAAGGTGTTAACGTAGTGAAGCCTACAAACGACAACAACATTGTTTGCGGCTTTGTCTGCCGGAACCAAGACATACTTTCTATGAAATTCTTGGATACCCTGCTTCAAATGCCTAAATGACGATTTGGGTTTAGGAGGTAAAAGATTAGTATTTTGTGAATAAAACTTAATACGTTTATCCACGATAGTGAAGATACTTCTTTTCCATTCTTTAAGAACATTATCCTCAACACCCTCTCGTTTACACCATCGATTACCGAAATCATTTAATGCAGATGCAATCTCCTCTCTACATTTGTCGAAATTAATGTAGGAAGGGAATCTATATTTCGGACCTTTAGAAACAATTTTGCGAATTCTAGAATCCGAAATTATTTTTAAATTTCCAGTAACTATATGTCCGGCTGGTTGATAAACATATTTTGAATCTTTACAATCTCAAGACTTGGGAGTATTAGCATGGATATCAAGATCAGAAACAAGTTTATTGAAATTAAAAATAGTATTTCTGATTGGTTTGTTATATTTGTAACAAATAATAGGAGGTTCTGAATTTTGGAAGTAGGTAGGTATAGACTGTATCACTGATTTATCTTGGAATATGCTTGGTAAATCAATAAAGTCAATTCCTTTATTAATGAAAGGAATTTTTATAAAACTTCTAATGTGATTAGCTTCGGAATCGATAAATGGACGAAGAGCATGCTGAGTATAACATCTTGTTAACAGTGCAGCGTCATACATTTGATGATTTCTATCGTAAAATCTATTAGCCTCTGTGTCCAAGGAACGTAATGCAGCAATAGGTAGAGAACTAAGATAAGACAGCATTGGATGTCGACCGTGAATCCTTAGTTTAACAGCTAAATCATCAAGGGAAATGTTCAATTTCAACGCAGCGCACCGTTTACGTTTGTCATTACCCTTTTCCCGTATACCATAAGATCTAGATTTACGTTTACGGGACTCTGAAAGTGTAAGTACATCAAAATCGGGCATTTTGGAAATGTTGCCTTCATGGTAAATGTTGTCGTTAAATCCCAGTGAAAAGGGTGTTTGCAGTAATTTTATCCATTTAAGTTCAGTTTCAAAGCGTTTGATGTTTTTGAAGCTAACTGAAGAATTTTCATTATATGAGATTTTCTCCACTGGTTGAACTATAACATCATTGGGAGAATGACCAGTGCGCTTAAAATGCTGGTACAGAAAGGTATCATTAAGAAGTATCTTCTTAACAATGTTTCAATTATTTGACCCCATTTAGGCATTTGTCCTTGATTTAGACATCCCTTGTATAAAGTTCTGAGACTGCAGTATATATTTACATGTATCTGGCTATCGTCGTCGATTTATAAAGGGCCACTTTTGAGGGTTCAGTACCCAAAATTGCGCAATATAGTTCATACTACATCCCTTTGAACGTTTTCACTGCTTCCAAAGGATCATTTTTTTATATTTATCTTACATGTTTCAATAAGATCTCCTCGATGTCTTATAAGCTTACTCATTCTGCGAGTCCTCGTTTTTGATTCATCATGGAGTTTATCATGATTTATTTGTTTGTCCATGATGATTCATTGACTAGTCAGAGATTCACCACGAGGACCGAACAACTTACTGTTGTGAACCACTGCTGAAGCTGAGGGTGAGATTAGGTACCTGTTAAACCGGTTTAAGCCCACCAGTAATTCTATATTACTGATTGTTCCAAGGCGATACTTCTGTGGTGGTTCTTATTGTTTTGTCTTGGTGTTTAATTTTTTTGTGCTGTTGGCGCCTTATGTATGTTATTATATTTTTAGTTAAGTTTAGGTAACTGAGTGGCCACCTATTGGGAAAATAGCTGCTCATTCGGCTTACGATATGTTTTCATGGTGTAAGTACCTGATTGTTAATTTAGTTTTTCCCACCTCCGTTTTTGGAGTGGGACTCTTTTTCTGATTGCGCATTTTCCTGATCGTTGCCTACTTGTACCTTTTTAGGTGGGTTAAAATTTTTCATCATAACCTCAGATTATTGCTATTCAATAAACAAAGATTGACAGTTCTATTTCAACTTCAGAATTGTTTCCGGAAACGTTCCCATACAGTGTGTACAGGAAGGATAGAACCTTTTGAACACTGACAATCCTTATTTTGGTTCTAAAAACGGTTGAACAAATTTATCCACCTTTACTACAGCTGAATAAAGCCAACACCACAGATACCGAAGCCTCCTTTTTAGATTTACACCTTTCTATTGCAACTGGGTTTGTTTCTTCTAAAATTTATAATAAACGCAATGACTTTGATTTTGATATAGTAAAATTTTCCGTTTTTGGATGATGACCGTTCCTCGCCGGTTTGCTATATATTTTCTAAGTATGAGTATCTAATTGTAAATTTAGTTCGGGTTTTGGAGTAGGAATTTCTTTCTGATTGCGCCTTTTCCTGATCATTGCCTACATGTACCTCTTGACGGTGGTGGTGTCATGTTACTTATCCACAAGGATATTCCACACATGCCCGTCACAGAATTAGAAAATAAGTCAGAATCAGTTTGGATAAAAGTGTTTGCAAATAAAACTTCTCATTTTGCGGCAAAATGGTATTGGCCACCTCATAGTGATGAAAACTTGACACCTTTGGAAGACCTATAGAAATTTGATTATTTGTTCAAAGAGCAGCTTGAAAAAATTAGGGATAAACATAAGGGAACAAATCCCCATCGATTAATGTTTTAGGGGAAATCAACTTTGGAGATATTGTTTGGCCGGACAGACGCAACAAATGTGGGTCACCACTGAGTAAGATTGAAGGTCAAATCTTGGTTGACTGGATTTGAACAATCACCAGAGAAAGAAACACTTTGGATTTGATTATATCTTCTCTTCCCAATCGGTTGGAAGACATTCCAGGATAGTCTCAGTGATCATGATATTGTTTCTGGAACGTTGAAGATTGTTATTCCCCATGGGCGGATCCAGAGGGGGGGGACAGGGGGTCTGGACCACCCCCCCCCACTGGAATTGCCAGATTATTAACTTTTGCCATGTTGAAATTTTCCGTCAGACCCCCTCTGGGAATTTGGACCCCCCTCCCCCCCCCACCCCACGAGAAACCTCGGAGGAAGGTGTACCAGAAAGGACCAATTTTTGGTCCCGGATATTGGTTCCGGGTTTTACTCCTTCCAGCGATACGGTGCGGTTTTGCATCTTTCACTTCCGTTATTCTTCCGGTTCTTATCGAGGGGAGTGAAAACCTAACATCGGGCATTTTAGGTTCTAAAAACGGTTAATCAAAGTAATGATTCATTTACTTTTGCTGATTATTGCTTCTTATAGTCTGTTTCGATGATACTTAAGCCCGCAACTATTTTTAATTGGAAACAAGATATTCTGATTCTGAAGCCACTTGGGAATTAAAACAAGAAAAGCTTTTTAAAAGTTCACATTTTTGATAGAAAAAACAACAACATAAATTTAAATATAGAGGCGAGATCGAGTTGTCATAAGCTAGTATCTCACTGGCATGCGAATAACTCGCAACTGTTTTGAGAATTTAATCACGGACCGTTCGCACAACATTCGTTCAAGTGTGGCATGAGTGTCTTGAGAATTTTCACATGTCGCGAACCAGTTAGGTAGCTTGTGGCAAAGGTTTTATATATGTTTAAAAATCTCATGCATATTTTTTTGCCAAAATATGTTGCAAGACTGTCATGCGACAGTTGTACGATGTTCATGTGAGTGTCGCAAACCTGTCCCATGAATGTATCGTCGGAACTTACGTTTTCACGCACATACGATTTCACGCACAGTACATTACGGCTGGATATTTTGAGAACGTGACACTGTAATACGTCATCGCTTTCTGTTTATTTACACTGACGATGACTTTAAGCAACTGCGATAAAATATGTGAAAAATTTAGCTTGGAACGGTAAATTTCATACTCACAATTTCAGTGAGGGTAGAAAATGTTATTTTTACTAACTCCCTTTTGCCCCTTTCTTAAAATCCCTCGCATTTCCTTAAAAAGCAGTAAAATTGTTCTCTGACTTCTGTGTCTGCTCCCGCCATATGTCATCTTCAAGGTCTCATCCGGGTTACATGACCCTGATAGCCTCATTATAATATTTTCACTGTATAGGACATGCTACACGCTAATTTTATTTTATGAGTGGTACCTGGTCATCTCGCCCCCATGGGTGCTTCTTTAGTGTATTTTGTTATGCAACTGGCTATGTGAGGGCATTAATGCCCATAATCACCTACAGCAATTGGCATCTGCCCATCGGAAAGTAAAGGAGATGAAGTGCTCTATAAGAAAGATAACAAGGAATTATGGAGTTCCAGCAGCTTCTTAGAGAAACAGATTGACAGGCCATGTTAATCCAGAGGGAAACAAGTCAATTTGTTCAAGATAAAAAATAAATGAGCCAATTGCTTTTTGTTCATTAAATTTCACCTCCTTATGAAACTTTGTCATCTACTCAATAATTTCCTTTTCATCCGACTACTTGCAGCACAGTGACATTGAGAAAAACGCTATTTTTAGAAAGTGCGTGATTTCTTATGACGTTTTTCACAAGTTATGGAATTTGGGTAGCCCAAAGAAAACATGGCTTCCGCGGTATGAGATCATTGATATTTTGTGGCGATCTTTGTAAATAAACAAGTAATCGCACAGCATTTAACAGACAAAAGGTAAGTGCATAACTTTGTTTGTTGTTCTGCAAACAGAAACATTTAAGCGTATGTGCGTGAAAACCCATATCGCCGGGATAGCTTTAGTTTCATTTTCATTCGTACAGCAGTTGCGATCGGGAGAGTGCCTCACGACAGCTTATAAAGGACTGGTGCGGCCGGTCTTGGAATATGGAAGCTCAGTTTGGACCCTCACTCATGGTCTCCAGGAAGAACTGGAAAAGGTCCAAAATCGTGCGGCAAGGTTTGTGACGGGAAATTATGTTTTTGAAACTGGGACCATGACTGGCATTTTAGGTCAACTGAAATGGGAATCTCTTAAGAAAAGGAGGAAGGATAGTAGACTTTATATAATATATTGCTATACAAAGGTCTAAAGGGTAAAGCCAGAATACCAACAGATGACCTTATCCCAAAGAATAGGCGTTGTAGAAATCAACACTCTTTGGCTTTTCAGATACCTTCAGCTAGCAAAGAAGCGTACAAAAGTAGTTTCTTTCCACAGACTATCAGGGACTGGAATGACCTCCCTGATTCACTTATATCCTCTGCTGAAATGTCTGATGACTGTGTGTCCAAGTTTGCTTCACTCGTGCGTTCAAGGGACTAATTTCTCCCCCACTCGAACCCCCTGGTGAAATAATGTCATTTGGCGTGTCACCAGTAAACTATTCAGATTCAGATTCATACGAATGTCGCTTAGTTTTTTTTCTCTCCAGATAGTCGCGAGCTGTTCACATGTTTTCTCAAGACTGTCGCTTGACTGTCGTACTACTGTCATACAATATTCGTACGAGTGTCGCGAAATTTTCTCATTGTAAATTCGCCAAAATTTCATGACACTTGAAATTAAGCTACTAACAGGAGGAAGCATGTTTAATTTGTCTTCAAATTTATGTTTTTGTTTTTTTGGTTTTTTTTTTGTTTTGTTTTTTTTCATATTTCTCTGCTTCAGTCTTATGATCATCTGCTTCAAGGAGTTGTAAAACGCAGCTGCCACATGTTTGGGCTCAGGTTGTTTTGTTTAGTTTTAATGAACAAAAGTAACAGCACAAGCAATTCGTGATGTAGAAAAATGGGTGTGTTTTCCCTGTTTTCCCAAAACACCCTCTTTGTAGAAAAGATCAACCCAGGCAGGCCGATTAACATACAACCCCCACCAGTGCAAGATAAATGCGCTAGCTCATACGAAAACATGTTTACCTGATTTAATTGGCACAATAACAGCAAACTTTGATCTTTGCTGCATGCTGCACATATGCAAGCTAGACATTCTCAATGTTCAGTAAAAAGCATGATTGTACTATTTATGTTGCTAAAGCAAGGCACTGCACAGCTAATCTGTGGCTTTGTTAATGACTAATTTTCTCATGATATTGCTCAAATACAATATGAGCCACCGCATGAGAAAACCAACAATTTTCATATGCGAAAACAAAGGCGCAGACCAGCTTCGCAGTAACAGCATAGATGATCACGCCTTTGTTTTCGCTACACAGATAGTACAATCCCTCTTCTTCTTGAATCCAAAATTTCAAGTTTCTAGCCTGCTTCTGTGATTGTACAGGCCGATTTATGTCAGACCTGGTTGAAACCCAAATTGTTGGTTTTCTCATGCACAGGCTCATATCTACTTTCAGATACCAGTAACATTGTATAGGTCCGAGAGGGAGACAGGATGAATGTTGAACATGAAGTACAGCTCTTGATAGAAGAAATTCAAAGACTTGGAGAAAAAGGTTGCATTTTATAGTACATTATATTATTCATTTGAGCCATCTCGTGAGAAAACCAACAATGTGGTTTCTGAACAGGTCTGACACAAATTAGCCTGCACAGTCACAGAAGCAGGCTAGAAGCTTGAAATTTCAGATTTAAGAAGAAGAGGAAGTGTACTATCCGTGTAGCGAAAACAAAGGCGCTGATCAGCTTCGCGGTAACCGCGAAGCTGATCTGCGTCTTTGTTTTCACATATGCAGATTGTTGGTTTTCTCACGAGGTGGCTCATTTATATCTCATAATCTGATTGACAAGATGCAAATTTCATGATCAATTTATGAATGAAACTATGTTTATATACATGTACAAAGGGAGGGAGTCTGTCAGCCACCGTGGCACATGTAGAGTGTTGTCCAGACTATAGAGCATGTTGTAGGAGTTTTAAAAGCATCTGTCGCCATGTTGTCCCTGAGCAAGACAAATGAGCTGCGTCATGAGAAAACAGGATTTTTGCCTATGCGAAAACAAAGGGTGCTTCTGGTAGCCAACACTGCACAAAAAAATGTCACCAGTGAAGTGTCTATGAAAGCAAAACTATGACAATAATGTAATCATGTCATGAGAAAACTAGATTTTTGCCACAGTAACTGCACAGCTGATTGTTATTGCAGAGCTGATCAGCGCCTTTGTTTTCGCTTCACAGATACTTGGATTAATATTTTTCGATGGATTTGAATCTCCAATACATTTGTCTATAATTTTTGCTTATTCGTGGTCCAGTCAAAATCCAGGTAATGTGGTCAGAAAAAATCAATATTGGCAGAAAATATTGGAAATTAGCCCTGAAAATACTTAAAACCTTCTGTTTGAAATATAGAAATTAAGATTTCTGTTTATAGATTCACACTGAAAATTAGTGCAGATCTGCACAATTTAATTAGCTTTCCAACAGTGTAAATTTTATTGACATAATATTTTAACTTTAAGAGAAGTATTGAACACCAAAATTGTACTGTTAAATGGTACTTTTTTCAATTTTTACTGTATTTCATATCATTATTAAGAGGGTCAAACTTTATCAAATTAAAATAATTTTATGATAGTGTTATTCTACAGTCTTTTCTCTTTTAATATCTAAAAATTATTGTACTTGAATGTACCATTAATTTGCTTTATTATACACAAAAAGACCATGCTTTCGAAAAATTTTACTATGTTATTGAATAGGCAAGTCAATTATGGATAATTGGTTTTATGGTTTACCTGGAAGACAACGCTTTATGTAAAAAAAATCAAGTTTCATACGCCAGACAGATAGTACAATCCCTCTTCTTCTTATATCCAAAATTTTAACCTTCTGGCCTTTTTCTGTTGCCCAGTCGGAAACCACAATGTTGGTTTTCTCATGTTATATTGTTTCTTTTCTATCCACAGACAAAGATGGGCATTATGCCGTGACATTTGGTGTGTTGTTTAATGATGACAGGTGTGCCAATCTATTTGAAGCCCTAGTTGGAACACTAAAAGCTGCAAAGAGGAAGAAGATTGTAGCATATAATACTGAACTTCTCCTACAAGGAGTACATGACAAAGAAGTCATAACATTGATTAAAGAATCACTTTGATGGTGAATAAGGTTTAGGAACAAAATTGAAGTTTCTCAAATCATCAACATACAGGTCAACCTTATTATAACACTATCTTTTGAGTCCATAGAAACAGAATGTGTTATAAGTGAAACCATGTTATAATGAGGTTACTAACACATATAGCAAATAATCATTTTGGGAACCATGAATTGAAAACCTCGTTATAATGAAGCGTGTTAAAATGAGGTTGAACTGTGTTGAGAAAATTTGTCTCCAGCTCATGACCATGTCAGTAAGAAATAAGCTATACAACCATTGAAAATGACAAAAGTCACGATTTTAAGGTGCTGCCTATGTGAGCCGCGACTCGAGAAAACCAGTCTTCGGGGTTTCCAACCAGGTCTTGCATAAACAGAGCTGTACAAGCACAGAAGATGGCTTGAGGCTTGAAATTTCTGATTTAGGATGAAGAGAAATTGTACTATCCGAGTAGCGAAAACAAAGGCGCTGATCAGCTTCGCAGTTACTGTGAAGCTGATCTGCGCCTTTGTTTTCGCATAGACAAAAATCTGGTTTTCTCGTGACACAGCTCTTTATGA
Organism: Rugalucina vietnamica; assembly: GCA_964017185.1. Classification (NCBI taxonomy): domain Eukaryota; kingdom Metazoa; phylum Mollusca; class Bivalvia; order Lucinida; family Lucinidae; genus Rugalucina; species Rugalucina vietnamica. Next base: position 38,709,834 of record OZ024880.1, on the reverse strand, counting down.
AGAGATATTAAAGGTGCTGATAGCAGATATTCACATCATGTGACTAATTGATACGTGAGTCACGTAGTGAGGAAAACCTGTCTTGATGGTTTCCGTCCAAGTCTTACACAAACCTGCCAGTAGCAACAGAAAATTTTCAGACTTGAAGTTTGGGATTTAGCAAGAAATGAATTCTGAGACTGTACAGACCGGTTTGGAAACCCGAAGACCGTTTTTCTTGCATCACGGCTCACATATGGATTTAATTGACCTACACTTTAAAAGGGATTTTTGATTCCCTGTTATCGAAATGCCCCTTATTGTCATGCTTAAAAGGAAGTCTTAGGCAAGCTTTTTACACATTTGATAAGCATCAAAGGTGGTTCTATTGGGAATGCACCTTATTTGTTAAAATAAATCTTAGTGAGATAGTTCTAACGAGCACCCTGAACTTGGCTTTTTAAAACAGAATTCATCTTTTATTTTTCGTCCACTGCCCTCCAGAGTGATCGAAAATAGCAATAGCACTAGCCTGATAGCCTGACACTGGCCAAGAACTTGTTGGGCAGGGGAATTTTTCAGTTGAGCCGCGTCATGAGAAAACCAACAAAGTGGCTTCCGAACAGATCTGACACAAACCGAGTTGTACGAGCACAGAAGAAAGCCAGAATCTTGAAATTTTGATTTTAAGTAGAGGAGGCATTGTACGTCCGTGTAGTGAAAACAAAGGCACTGATCAGCTTCGCGGTAACTGCGAAGCTGATCTGCGTCTATGTTTTCGCATATGCAAAATGTTGGTTTTCTCATGACACGGCTTAGTTCAGATTTTATTGTGAATTATATAAGTTAGACTTAATTATCTAAGTTAGACTTGTGAAAAAAGCTACTTTAGCATCTTTATTTTTAAAAATAAGGAGTCAGGCTAGTAAAGAAAAAGCCCATTACGAAAACACGCCCATGCAATATACAGAAATTTTTAAAGTTGTAAAAAAAGAAAATTTTCATTAGAAAAATTTTGATATTTTTCTTATTTTTGCTCCAAAACATAGATTGTGGGTACACGTTAGAACCGCCTCGCCGAGGCGGTTCTAACGAGTACCCACAATCTATGTTTTGGAGCAAAAATAAGAAAAATAGGTATACCCCTGCAAACCCCAGTTTTTCTATATAAAAGTGGGGTTTAAGGGGGTATTCATTGCACGGACATGTTTTCCTGATGTAATATCTATGACTGACCAAATTGTATAATGCCTCACTAAGTCTTATTGGTCTTTTTTGAAAGATTTTAAAATATCTTAGATGTTTTGTTTTCATCTTGTTACATTAAAGCAATATATTTTTTCTATGCTTTTAGTGTTAAGCTAATTCTATGCAATACTATATGAAGTTAGATTACTGTCATGTCATTAATGCTGGTCTTTTGATCATATTTTTGCTATAAAAACTCTCTGAGACTGTGCAATTATCTATACAGCATTTCTTTATTTAAGCTCGAAAGTAATTTGCTTGTATAAGTATACTGTTCACATAAGTACGACATACATGTATTTTGTTTGACCCTAAAATTTCATTTTAATTTGTCTAGAAATCAGTTGAATCATTTCCATTCAGGATGTTTACCAAAGATTTTATTGAAAAAAGAAAGCAAAAAAAAGTTCAACTTACAGCATCTTCAGGCAAATAATGTTCTAGAAGGTGACCAATCTACCAATATACAATTTAAAAAAAAACAAACATTAATTTCAATAAATGATCATAAATGTTGTTCAGATAAGCAAATTAAAAAAAAAAAAAATAAGCAAAAAAAAAAAGTTCCCTTTCAGTGCAGGATTAAGTTAGGACTGAAGAAAATGCTCTGCATCAATGTTTACCTTTAGCCTGCATGGAAATACATGTACTTTTTTGTACTTTTTAAATGCCCTACTTTTTGTGAACAGTATTTGTGATTTTTCATTTGTTAAAGGTCTGGGACCATGTCTTTGGTTGTAACTCATGATGCTTATTGTTCAGTAGTTCTGCTGTGTTTGTTTAAATGCAGAGCTTTGAGCCTTTTGGTAAGAAAATAAACTTGGTGCAAAGTTTGGGCCTATACAAAAACAGGCATTGTTTCCAACCAGGATTTGACTATTCAACATAGGCATACCACCATTTACTCACAGAATGCATGTGTGTTATGTAAAAAGTTAAAGGTAACTAATGATTTGGCTTTTTTGTCATTTAAACACACAAATTTGGCTGTTTTTACTCTTTGTGTGTACGATTTGAAATTTTCGGCTTATGCTCCTGCATCAACACTTGAATCTTGATGAGAAAAACTTCTCTTCGGAATTTCTGAACAGGTTGACTTACACCAGGTTAAACATCATGTCCAGGGATGGTAGAGGACTAAATTTTTAAATTTAGGGCATAGATGGGTAGTGCCATAGGAGTTTCTTATCGTTAGGCTCAAATGTATTCATATTAACATTAGCATGTTAAATAATGGACTTTTATTTAAGAAATAGATCAGCTCTAGCAGTGAATTGTTGAGTAATAATTCACTGTTTGGAGGTCAGTTGTAAAGAAGATCAAATCACGAGCGCGTAGCGCGAGTGATTTATCTTCTTACAACTGACCGACAAACAGTGAATTATTATTCAACAATTCACGCACTTGAGCTGATCTATTTCGATTCTAACACACAATAAACGGAATAAATGTTGCTGAAACCGTCGATATCGTTCAGCTTTCCGCCATTGCATTGCAGATATCCCGCCAAATATTTGACTGTAATGCTGGTATTTACACACAGTTATTACGTTTGTTGTGCGCTAAAACGACGTTTCACCGTCTAACGCTGCTTTGTGGGATAGCTGACGTCACAAATGCCGCAAAGTAACGTCACGCTTATTCGCCCAGTGAAATTGTTGCACAATATAACACGTTTTTTTACTATTGGCTATATAGGCGAGGTGTGTTAGAATATCTAATACATGTACTCTTTTTATAAAATATTAAATGACATTTCTTGAAACTTTTTTTGTTTTGAAGCCGATTATTCCCAGTATTAAAACAGCTATGCTTTTCCAGAGTAGGCTTTGCCTTTTTAAGTAAAATAAGAAAGTGCAGGAATTTGAGCTGTGACATGAGAAAACCGGTCTTCGGGGTTTCCGACCAGGTCCAACACAAACAGACCTGTGCAGCTTAAGAAGATGGCTAGAAGCCTGAAATTTCGGATTGAGGAAGAAGAGGAATTGTACTATACGAGTAGCGAAAACAAAGGCGATGATCAGCTGTGCAGATACTGCACAGCTGATCTGCGCCTTTGTTTTCGTAAAGGCAAAAATCCATTTTTCTCATGACGTGGCTCATCTAAAATCCCAACACAGACACCAGGCAAGAAAGAAAGGAAGCAAAAGACATCACATTAAATTTAAGAACATGCATGAACAGCAAGATGATTAGCTCTTTCCCACCAAGGTAGCCATCTGGCTAAGCAGTTGGCTAGTATTCAACTGTTCATAGGTTAACAGCTATGCTTGGAGGCATCAAGCAACAGGACAGTTTCTAGCCTCAAGGGCCCAAGAAAAAAAAAAGAATGTACATGTATTTTAATATGAAATCTTCATTTTTTTTTTTTTCATATTAACAACAATAGGTCATTGCTTAAGTCCCTAATCAGTTCTTAGCTCTCTATGCTGCGCTTTATATGCTACTGGGAGCAAATCAAAGCTACTGAGAGAATTTTTTTTATTTAATCCTTTATGTTATGCCCTTCTTATAAAAATATCTTGTTATAAAGTGATGAAAAAATATAATCTGTATAACAATAGAAAAATCTTGTTAAATATCAATAAACGGTAAACATAACAGTAAAAATCTTGTTAAATAAGTATTTCCTATCAAAAATAACAGAAAATAGCTGATATAGCAACAAATGTAATCTCTCTTGGCTTTCCATCCAAGTCAACAATGTTTTCAGGGGCAGAGCCAATGCTTCCTGAGTACTCACTGGTCAGCATTATGGTGAAATAATGTCTTCCGTGTATAAATAACTTAAGTGTCAATATACAAACCCAGGACCTCTAAATTCGGAGTCCTACAATCTAACACTAGGCAACTATGCTCCCCTACATCTGTTGATACTAGGGTATCTTGTTAAAACGATATACTTAAGGAAACTTCAAACGCATACAGTAATTAATTCCCTATTTGAACTTGATTATTTTAAAAATATATGATTGTCTGTCTTTAAACATAAATTTAGAATTATTCACATGATCTGTGAAAATTTCAAACCAAAATGTTGCATATTATGCATAATACAGCATGTTTGAATTGAATGGGTCAAATTCGGAAATCACAAAAAAATGCAGTTTGTGTTGCACAATATTTGCATATGACAAAGACCTTTGACCTTAAAGTAGTCCTAGGTCATTGTGACCTGATTTCACAGTTCAGTGATTTTGCCTTATATCTTGGCACTCATTGGTACATGAGCATATTTCTTTCACAGTATGTTTGTGTATGACAAGACCTTTGACCCTAAAGTAGTCCTAGGTCTATGTGACCCAATTTCATGGTTCAGTGATTTTGCCTTAAATCTTGACACTCAGCTGGTATATTTTCATACTTCTTTCAGATTTGACCCCAAAGTACTTATAGGTCGCTGTGACCTAATTTCATGGTTCAGTGATTTTTGCCCTATATATCAGCACTCAGTTGGTATGTAGTGTTTCCCCTAGCCACTTTTACTATGGCGCCGCGCCATGCCCTTTTTCTCCAGCGCCATGCCCTTTTTCTCAGCGCCATGCCCTTTTTCTGAATCTACATTCTATGCCCTACATTTTGGTAAAAAGTTTCTCAAAATCAGACAAAAAATAAGGAAGTTTCAAGACTTTTTGCTTGAAGTCTGCAGAAACAAATTTGGCAAAATTTTTTATCATAACTCCTACAGTTGTTGATTGCTTTAATCAGAATTACAGACAACTCGCCCCAAAGACAACTCGCCCCAAGACAACTCGCCCCACATAAAACTCGCCCCAAGACAACTCGCCCCACTTTCAGAAGACAACTCGCCCCACTTTAGAAGACAACTCGCCCCACTTTAATAGACAACTCGCCCCACTTTAAAAGACAACTCGCCCACTATCTTAGACCCCCCCCCCCCACCCCATGGAATTTGCTCCATATTATTACAGAACATACCAAACAAACGTTTTTGCTGCCTAAATAAGGCTTTGTTTTCTTTCTGAAAGTAAAAATCCACAAGGAAAACTCGACTCATCACGTTAGCCTATGAAAAGGTTTATTATTTTAATAAGATGCTGTTCATATACACACATACATGTAAGTCATTGTATGTATATTTACAGCATACCTTTTCATAGTTCCCAGCTCAGCCAGCTGGTGCCAGAGATGCACATGCAAGACAGACCGAACACGGGTTTGAATATTAAAGATATAAACTTACTTTTGCTTCTGTTTGCCGATGATATGGTGGTACTAGGAGAGACACCAGAAGATGCTTATTGTTTTCGTGAAATTGAAATCTTAGTCGGCCTGTTTTGCATTACGAAAATTTGCCCATGCCATAAACATTTTCAGTAGTAAAATGAGATTAGTTCAGTCAAGGCTTGTTGGTTTGTTATGAGGTTTAATGTCCCAGTCAACAATTTTTCAGTCATGTCGGGACGGAGAAAATGTCAGTAGAAAAATGATTTTTTTTTTGTTATTTTTATTCAATACATTGAACAATCTTTGTTTTAGATAAAAATGATAGAAATGTATACCCACGTAAACACCAGTTTTACTATATAAAATTGGGGAAGGAGATGAGCTGAGTTGACATATAGACCGAGAGGGACCAGGGATAAAGAGTAGGAGTAGGAAGGACGGTCTAATAATATGGAGCAAATTCCATAGGGGGGGGGGTCTAAGATAGTGGGCGAGTTGTCTTTTAAAGTGGGGCGAGTTGTCTATTAAAGTGGGGCGAGTTGTCTTCTAAAGTGGGGCGAGTTGTCTTCTGAAAGTGGGGCGAGTTGTCTTGGGGCGAGTTTTATGTGGGGCGAGTTGTCTTGGGGCGAGTTGTCTTTGGGGCGAGTTGTCCTGATTCCCTTTAATCCCTTGTTTATTGTCACTTTATTGCAGTGGTAAATGTTGATTATTACTCAATGACAATTATTACCCAATTTGACACCAAATGAGCTGTTAATCAGAAAAGGTGTGAAAATTGTATGTCCTACCTGGTAATTTAAGTGTGCCATTTAATTAGTTTCAATTATCAATAATTAAAAAATACTTTTCAAAACAAATCATGAGTGAGGATATCTCTTATGGTTAGTTTAGTATTAGAGTAATGTGAGGCAGAGGGGAAAATTTTTTTATGTTTTCACCTGACAGGTGAAAGTGAATCCTGAAATATGGAAATTGGGGAAAGAACGCAAATTTGAACTTACAGAGAAAATATAGTAAGTGTTTAATTTAATGACAGTGCATAATGTGCCCTTCTATCATGCCATGGGCCACTTAAAAAGTGTCCTTTTTGCTTGCATTCGCGCTCTGAAAGTGCCCTTTTGACATGTTGTCGCGCGTTAAAAAGTGCCCTTTTTTAGCAACCTTACCATGCCCTTTTTTGGGACTGGGGGAAACACTAGTATGTGAACATACTTCTATCACAATGTGTTCGCGTATGACATGAACTTTGACCCTTAAGTATTCCTAGGTCACTGTGACCTAATTTTATGGTTCAGTGATTTTGCCTTATATCTCAACTTCTTTCAGATTACAAATTCAGATTACAAATGAGTCTGACCCGACCTTATAGGTCATTATGACCTAATTTCATGGTTCAGTGATTTTGCTTTATATCTCAACACTCAATGGGTATATGCTCATATTTCTTTTACATGAGTAGGTATGACTAGACCTTTGTCGTTTGACTCTAATGTACTTATTGGTCAGTGTGACCTTATTTCACGGGTCAGTGATTTTGTCTTGTATCTGGCACTCAGTTGGTATAAGAACATACTTCTTTCACAATATGAGTGAGACCTTTAAACCTTGCGTAGTTATAGTTAACTGTCATGGTTCAGTGATTTTGCCTTAAAGCATCAAGGCAAAAAGATGTATGAGCATATGTTCAAGTTTGGCCTTATGTTTGACAAAGGTTAGAAGCAGTCAAGCACGCTGTCATGCAACAGCTCTTATTTACTTTTATGAGTTGCAGCACAAGAAAACCGGTCTTCTGTGTTTCCGACCCGATTTCTCATGATGTGGCTCAATTGATTAAGAAATATTTTCATGGCTGAATCTTGACAAGAAAAACATGCAAAACAAGGGGAGTTGGCATACTATGCAGCCTCACTACTGAGCCATGACATGAGAAAACATATATTCCTGCTTTTCCTAACAGGTCCAACACAAACCAGCCTGTACAGTCACAAAAGGCTGGAAGCTTGAACTTTTGAATTTAAGAAGAACAAAACAAAAACAAAGGCCCTGCTCAGATGTTCATATGCAAAGTCAGTGACTTAAAGTGGTTTTCTCATGACATGGCTCATGGTACAACTCATCAAAGAAAGAAATTAACTTTCTTGCACACCAGACAGAAATTGCCACACTTTTTGCCTGGGTGATAAAATTGCATCTCACCCAGGTGTTCTCACCCAGGCTAAAAAAAACACGCAAAACCTTGAAATATACCAGATTTTGGGGGCTGTTGTGCAAGAAAAAGAATCTAATATGGTGTTCTGTTCTAGATGGAAGTTTCCAACCCTCGGGATGACCGTGCTAAGCGGAACCTCGGCGGAGCCTCGGTTCCGCTCAGCACGGTCATCCCTTGGGTTGGAAACTTCCATCTAGAACAGAACCCCATATAAGATTCTTATATTATTCATCACATAAACAAAATCATTGGAAAAATAAATTGTTTCCTCTTTAGGAATGGGCAATATTATACATGGAAAACATTTATAAATGTTTGAACATGGATGAATATGTGACTAGACATTGTAAAACACAATAGTTTCTTGAAAGCATGACTATAATATTTTGGGGGATTGAAACCTAATACTGCTTTTACACTATGTTCCCGGCAGCCCCTTTTGCTCGAAACGTAGCATGCCGTGGAATTTTGGACATATATTTCTCTGTTTTCAAGATCTGTTACATCTTGTTAAGTTTTCTTACGTTGTTATACGATATCCGTAACAAGCCGTGGTAGTGGTAAGCGGGTGTGTCATGGAGGTGCTAAGGTATGTTACGGTTATCTCCGATCTATCACGATTATCAGCACGTTCTATTATGGTCTGTTGCGTTCTGTCAAGGTCAGCTACGGACGAAAGGAAGACACCATGCAATTTAAAGCGTTTTTCGTGCCTTTTATATAAAAATAAGCCCTTTGAAATAATAACAACCATGCTCCTCAACAACCAGCTGCAGAACTGATTAAGAAAGTTCATTTCTTCTTCAATGGCATAGTGTAGCATATGGTCTCTATTGCTCACTATAGTGACTGCTCCAATGTGAAGGAACTTGTCCCTATGATATGGCATTTTATATTGTGAAACTTTACATGCCCTGATAACCTTAACATTACGTGACATACGAAGTAGAACGGGGTCAACACTGTCAAAGACCGTAACGCACCGTAATTTAACGTTATAAAACGTGTTGAGTATTCCGTAGGAAACACCCTAGGGTGAGACGTGAGACGACCGTAATCACACGCAGCTGAACGTGGAAGATCCGTAGCTTGCCGAGCTATTCAATAGCTTCCCGTTGCACTACGGACTGTCTCCAAGTTTCGCTATGTTCTATTACATTCTGTTACGGTGTGTTACATTCAGCCTATTTTATCACAACTCATTACGTTTCTCATTTCCGCCGTGACAGATTTTTAAACTGTCAAAAAATTTGCCACGGTGTCCATGGTTATCACGGCCTGCTACGTTTGCCTATCCCGTTCCCCTGCATTGCCTCACGTTTATCCCGTTTTGATTACGGTTGTCTGAAACATGGCTGCCATGACTGCCAGGAACATAGTGAAAACGCTACATGCATCGAATTGTGTCCTTGAACAAAAATCCCCGCAGTACTGCATTACTGGTTTATACCTAGGAAACGATGGTTCTGTCCAGACATGACTAAAAATTTGTAGACTAGAAGTAAACAAACAAAATTATATGATTTTTCCACCAACCTCAAAACAAATTTACGATTCTGCCCTCGATGTTTCGTCTCGCTCTGCTTGATTTTCAAGATGTTTTATTTATCAGAAATCATGGGCTGCAATGTTCACCTGAATATACATTCTTAGCTTAATTGATACAAAAAAAAGCATTAATGTGGAAACATCTTGTCAAGTTTTAAAGTAAGTACATGTAGTAAGTATTAAAGTAAATATTTTATTTAATAAGGCCGACAAAATGGACCAATCTGCCTTGTGGCCCTCTATACATTTCAATTACAATCAAAATACCTGATATGTGAACAAAAATGATTAGTACACTTGATAGGCTCACGCTACAACTGTTAAAATGCATATCCAGTTGACAAATGCATTCCATAAGGTTGTAGTTAAAAACTGTAACATTTAAACCAAAAATTCTATCCACAACTTTCATCATGTTCTACTGGTGTCTTTAATGACTGGCTACACTCCCCCTCAGTGCGTCTATCTGGTTCTGAATGATGCAGTGCTTTGATACTAGGTTCAGTGTCACACCTCTCTGGAGGGGAAATGAATCTTTTCTTTGGCAAATAGGAATGCTGGGGAGGCTTTGGTACCCTGTTCTCAGCAGAAGGAACTTGTGGGCTGGGAGAACCAGTGCTTTTGTAAACAACATGGATGGTCTCAAGCTCAATGTTGGATGTTGACCTGTTCTCAATACATGTACCAGGCTCGGAACTTGGATACTGTGAGCAGGAACCAGGCCTTCTGTATATAACACGGCTGGTTTCCAGCTCAATATTGGATACTGCTGAGTCATTATTACAATCCTGGGAACTTGGATATTGTGGTTGGGTAGTGTTGGATATAGACGTTTCTGCTGCTTTGTCATTTCTGAAATTCTCTTCAAGAACTTTGTCATGAATAGTTGCTGGAGGTGGCTCCATGGTCAGTGGCAGAGGCATGGTCATGGAGGTGGCGTTTGTTTGCGGTGGACATGTAAGACTGGGCATGGAAGTTGTACTTGTTTGGTGTAGACCTGTAATACTTGACATTTTCTTCTGGAAATCTGGATTGCAGTCCTGGTACCTAATTCTTTCGACAGTTTTCCAATAGTAAGCCTGGCATACCCTGTTCCTCAGGGCAAGAATATTGCACAATTTATCATTCTTACAAGTAGGACCCAGTGGTGCTCTCAAAGACATGTATAGTCTCTCCCAAAACCAGTCACGCAGACTTAATCGTGTGTAATCACAGACTGTTATATGCCGTAGAACATGGGGTATGTCCAATTTGTCACATTCCTCTATAAGAACTGGTATTATCTTTTTGTGTCTTGTGCCTGAAAGAGGATTAACCCATTTTTGATGAATGGACTTTCCCATCAATATCATTTGGGTGGGTCCACTTCAATTTTTAGGGTCAGCAGAATTTTTATATCTTTTTTTTTCGATGAAATCCCTCTAAGCAAACAGAATAGACCCAGAATAGACCTAGAATGGGACGCTGCATGCTGTGGCTTCACATCTGGGGTTATACTGTTTGTTTATGTCCCATGAATAGGATGCCAGGCTTAAATGAGTTAATTACATGGTTTTGAAAATAATATGGATCATCACTGGATTCCAAATGGTCATTTATCATTATGCATGTATAATTTTAAATTTTACTCTCATTATTATTATATGGAATAGTTAACCGAGAAACTGACTGGTAACCAAACAATTCTGATAGAAGGAGGTTATAATGTTCTTAAATGTTTAAACAGTTTACAATATTTCGAAGTATCAAATACATGTATGCTTATTTTCAATATCAGAAAAGACCTTGGTGTCGGCTTATGTCGGCATGTGCACAAGCTAGAACATACATGTATACTGTAACTGCAAGGTGGTTCTAACAAGTACCCACAATCTATGTTTTGAGCAAAAATAAGAAAAATATCAAAATATTTCTAGTGAAAAATTTCAAATTTTACAACTCAGGAAGATTATATGGGCATGTTTTCTTAATGTTCACGCTGATAGGTACCTGCGTCCAGGCTGTTGGCAAACTGTACCTGGAACTCACAGGCTGCGCTGTTCAGGAACCTTGGTGACAATACAACTAACATTTTCTTACACCTAGAAGTATACAGACAGAAAAATTGTTGCCTTTTCTATGCTTCAAACTAAAGCATGATGGATCAAATGCTACAAGCTGGTGTACATTTTCAAGGCAGAGATACTTAGTGTAATTATAAACCAGTAAAAGGAAGGAGACAAGAATTTGGCCTTAAATTTGAATATGATGAAAATGTCATTTTATAGTACAACAAAATACAAAACAGTGAAGTATTGGTTAATCTAAATCAAAGTCACTTGATAAAGTTAACCCCTTTTTCTACTATTTACACAGTAAGTGAAAATCTTGGGTCAAGTTTGAAGATGTTCGAGTCAATAAAGATGTTTGTTGTTGTTTCTTTTTATTTATTTATTTTTTTATTTTTGCTTTTACAACATGCTAGCCAACATTTTTCCAGTTATGTTGGGATAAAGCCACCACTTTTTGGGTACTAAACCAGAGCCTGAGTGGGATTAAATGTGTCTTACTCCAGGCACAACATGACAGTGGTAGGTTTCAAGACCCTGACTTCTCATTCCGGATGAAAATGCTCAACCACTTAGCCACCAGGCACCCCTGGATTACCTGTAATTGCTTGGCTGGTTGGATAATTTCATGTGTTACATCCTACTTATCAGCTAAGGTCATGTGGTGATGGGACCTCGCCTTAAAGTCTAATCTGAAAGACACGAGCCCAGAATCAAACCAATGACCCCTGGTTTACAAAGGAGGTGTTTTAACCATGAGGTTTCTATGATTAATTGGGAGTGATACCTGTCTTCTATGAGCGTGGCAGATGTTTTGTTCTGTTCAGTTCCCGCAAGGTCATCTCTCTGAGGTATAAACAACTTCAGGCCCCTCTCCCTCTCCAACTTTGAGATGATAAGAAGGACAAAATCTTGATCTGGACCTCTGTCATTGTAGCAGACAAATGCATCATAGATTGTAGGGCCTCCATACTTGACTGGTTGGAAAAATAGAAACATATTTTGAGTCTATGATATATATGTTACAGATATATTGCGATATTAAAGCATGGGTGAAATTTTGCTATTTTTTACTATCTCATATTTAAAACTATAGAGATTGTACTGAAAAGATTGTTTTTATATGAAATTCAATACCCAGCAAAAATGAATCTGACACATACTTCAGTATATCTCAAAAGTTAAATCTAGACATGTCAAATCAGAAAATGGTACAATTTCTTCTTAAATGTCACTGAGAGGTTTTAAAACTTTTTCAATGTCATCATAGATAGGTTTAATTTCAGTTTCATTTTACAGGGAGGAAATGAGACATACTGAAAGCATATACATATATTATGTAAAATCAAAGGACCAGATCAGCAGCATGGTAGCTGTGCAGCTACATGTATCAGCAACCTTATTTGAGCCTCGACGCGAGAAAACCTGTCTTCGGGGTTTCCGACCAGGTCCGACACAAACCGGCCTGTACAAGCTCAGAAAAGAGCTAGAAGCTTGAAATTTCGGATTTAAGTAGAAGAGGAATTGTACTATCCGAGTAGCGAAAACAATGGCGCTGATCAGCTTCGCGGTTACCGCAAAGCTGATCTGCGCCTTTGTTTTCGCCTAGGCAAAAATCCGGTTTTCTCACGATGCGGCTCATTTCTACTATTCAAATAAAGCAGTCCTTCTACTTTCTTTAAATCTGAAATACATGTACCACAAACAGTTTTCAACCATTGTACGGCAAAAGTGTAAGACTAGGTCAAAACTCCCATGGTCAGGTTTTCTTGTGACACAGTTCATTAACAGTATCATATGGTATGATTATGGTATGGTATGATTAATGCTCCCTTATTTTCTTGCACAGGGGTTATGTGGCCAAGTTTACAATTTGGTCAGTTAGCACATCTATTTTTTTTTTTCACCAGTTGAACCTCATTCAGTGCAAGTTATTAATTGAGCCGCTGCATGGGAAAACGAACAATCTGCATAGGCGAAAACAAAGGCGCAGATCAGCTTCGCAGTAACTGCGAAGCTGATCAGCGCCTTTGTTTTCGCTACACAGATAGTACAATCACTCTTCTTCTTAAACCTGAATTTTCAAGCTTCTAGCGTGCTTCTGTGACTGTCCAGGCCGGTTTGTGTCGGACCTGGTCGGAGCCCAAATTGTTGGTTTTCTCACGCACAGGCTCAATTACCATTATAGATCTCCATCTACAAGTGTTAACTGTACAGCCTATCAGACCTTTGTTTTCGCTTCATAGATGAGCCGCGACGCGAGAAAACCGGTCTTCGGGGTTTCCGACCAGGTCCGACACAAACCGGCCTGTACAAGCTCAGAAAAGAGCTAGAAGCTTGAAATTTCGGATTTAAGTAGAAGAGGAATTGTACTATCCGAGTAGCGAAAACAAAGGCGCTGATCAGCTTCGCGGTTACCGCGAAGCTGATCTGCGTCTTTGTTTTCGCCTATGCAGATTGTTGGTTTTCCCATGAGGTGGCTCAAATGTTTCTTATCAAAAGTTTAATGGATATTAAGTGCACTTTTCTGCTTAATGTTTTTCTTGAGACTTCAGAGAGAAAGAATGGTCATACTAACATTTTAATGAAAGAAATGCGCCTTTGTTTTCGCCTAGGCAAAAATCCGGTTTTCTCATGATGCGGCTCAGATAGTACAATACCTCTTCTTCTTAAATCCAAAGTTTCAAACTTCTATCCTTCTTCTGTGACTGTACAGGCTGGTTTGTGACAGACCTGGTAGTTGGAAACTCTGAAGACACGCTTTCTCACAGCTAGTAAAGTATCATTAGTTACCATCATGTCTTGTCAAAGGGGCACAATATATCTGGTCACAAGATACAACATCTGTACTGTTACTCACTGAAACAAAAATGGTCTTGATAAAGGTCCTGTAGACCGCAACCGGTCGACTCTTCAAAAGATAGACACAATTTGCCACCGTATTTAGTTCTTTTTGCAATGTCTCCCCTATCCCAAAAATGGTACCAAACATGACAAAAATAAAAGGTCCATGTCTCCATGATAACCAGCAGCCTTCAGATTAGAAAAGATGGCAGTAACTTAGCCAAATTGTTCATATGCAGTTAATTAGAGACAGACTACCTTATTTTAAGCTGATCAGCCTCAGATGATAGAAAACAAACTTTAAAGAATGTTTGGGTTGTTTGGTTAATACAAAGAGATAAAGCAGTCTCACTTTTTTTCCTCATTAGCTCACCTGAGCCAAAGGCTCACAAGGTGAGCTTATAGGATGGCCATGATCCGGCGTCCGTCCGTCCGTCCGTCGTACGTCCGTCGTCCACAATTTCAAAGATCTTCTTCTCTGAAACCGCTTGGCCGATCTTGTTGAAATTTTATGTGGAGCCTCCTTGGATAGTGGCATTTCAAGTTTGATCGCGAAATTCAGGTCACATGACCAAGATGGCCGCCACGCCCATATATGGTAAAAACCACTCAAAAATCTTCTTCTCCAGAACTGATGGGCCGATTTCCACGAAACTTGGTATGTAGCATCGGGGACTTCAGCCCATCATAGTTTGATAAAATGATGACCCTTGGATGACCTTGACCTATTTTACGGCAAGGTCAAATTTGGAAACATAGGCTTTTACATAGGAAAAAGTGAAAACTATGGATTTTTTGAAAACTATTGCAGCCTGAGGCCTGAAAAGTGGTAGATGCAAACAACTAATAGAGTAGATGAAGGTATGTGATTAATATAGGTCAAGGTCATCTCTTGACCTTGGCCAGTCTGTTGTCCATACACACTTTACAAAGATCTTCTTCTCTGAAACTGCTTGGCCAATCAAAGTGAAATTTTATGTGGAGCATCCATGGGTAGGGGAGACGAAAGTTTGATCGCGAAATCCAGGTCACATGACCAAGATGGCCGCCACGCCCATATATGGTAAAAACCACTCAAAAATCTTCTTTTCCAGAACTGGTGAGCCGATTTCCACGAAACTTGGTATGTAGCATCAAGGACCTCAGCCCATCATAGTTTGATAAAATGATGACCCTTGGATGACCTTGACCTATTTTACGGTAAGGTCAAATTTGGAAACATAGGCTTTTACATAGGAAAAAGTGAAAACTATGGAATTTTTTGAAAACTATTGCAGCCTGAGGCCTGAAAAGTGGTAGATGCAAACAACTTACGGAGTAGATATATATGTGATTAATATAGGTCAAGGTCATCTCTTGACCTTGGCCAGTCTGTTGTCCATACACACTTTTCAAAGATCTTCTTCTCTGAAACTGTTTGGTCAATCAAAGTGAAATTTTATGTGGAGCATCCATGGGTAGGGCAGACGAAAGTTTGATCAAGAAATCCAGGTCACATGACCAAGATGGCCGCCACGCCCATATATGGTAAAAACCACTCAAAAATCTTCTTCTCCAGAACTGGCTGGCCGATTATCACGAAACGTGGTATGTAGCATCAAGGACCTCAGCCCATCATAGTTTGATAAAATGATGACCCTTGGATGACCTTGACCTATTTTACGGCAAGGTCAAATTTGAAAACATAGGCTTTTACATAGGAAAAAGTGAAAACTATGGATTTTTTGAAAACTATTGCAGCCTGAGGCCTGAAAAGTGGTAGATGCAAACAACTAATGGAGTAGATGAAGGTATGTGATTAATATAGGTCAAGGTCATCTCTTGACCATGGCCAGTCTGTTGTCCATACACACTTTACAAAGATCTTCTTCTCTGAAACTGCACAGCCAATCAGTGAAATTTTATGTGGAGCATCCATGGGTAGTGGAGACGAAAGTTTGATGGAGAAATCCAGGTCACATGACCAAGATGGCCGCCACGCCCATATATGGTTAAAACCACTCAAAAATATTCTTCTCCAGAACCAGTGGGCCGATTTCCATGAAACTTTGTATGTAGCATTGGGGACCTCAGCCCATCATAGTTTGATAAAATGATGACCCTTGGATGACCTTGACCTATTTTACGACAAGGTCGAATTTGGAAACATACGCTTTTACATAGGTAAAAGTGAAAACTATGGATTTTTTGAAAACTATTGCAGCCTGAGGCCTGAAAAGTGGTAGATGCAAACAACTAATGGAGTAGATGAAGGTATGTGTTTAATATAGGTCAAGGTCATCTCTTGACCTTGGCCAGTCTGTTGTCCATACACACTTTTCAAAGATCTTCTTCTCTGAAACTGCTTGGCAAATCAAAGTGAAATTTTTTGTGCAGCATCCATGGGTAGGGGAGACGAAAGTTTGATCGCGAAATCCAGGTCACATGACCAAGATAGCCGCCACGCCCATATATGGTAAAAACCTTTCAAAAATCTTCTTCTCCAGAACCGGCAGGCCAATTTTCATGAAACTTGGTATGTAGCATTTGGGACTCCAGTCCATCATAGTTTGTTGAAATGATGACCCTATGATGACCTTGACCTATTTTACGGCAAGGTCAATTTTGGAAACATAGGCTTTCACATGGGAAAAGGCGAAAACAAACTGTTGCAGCCTGAGACCTGAAAGTTGCTAGATGCAGACAACTAATGGTGTCAATGAAGGTAAGTAATTAATGAAGGCCAAGGTCATGTCTTGACCTTGGCCCAAGGTCATTTAAATATCAAAATTAAAATTATGGTTTTCTCAGAAATCACTGGGTTTGGAAACTATTGCAGCATGAGACCTGAAACTTTGCAGATGCAGACAACTTATAAAGTGAATAAAGGTGTGTGAGTATTCAAGGTCAAGGTCATTTCATTATGACTTAATACTCCAAGATCAGGCTTCAGGTGAGCGTTCTCAGGACCAATGGTCCTCTGGTTTTTGTAATTGAACAGCCCACACAAACGTGCAATAAGAAACCCTCCATATTCCACATATTTAAAATGTATAAGGTTGCTTTTAAGATTCTTCAAAAAAAAGATATCATGTGTCTAGGAAAGCTGCAAAATTCTAAATTAAAAAATATCACAAAAAATCTATGAAAATTGTCATTAACAGTCCTATCATTGCAGCAACAACATGGTCAGCAAACAATTATGAACACCATGATTGCACAAGTTTGTTCGTGTTCATGTATTTAAATATATATGAGCCGTGTAATGAGAAAACCAACAATGTGGTTTCCACACAGATTCAACACAAACCGAACTGTACAAGCAAAGAAGATGGCCAGAGTCTGGAAATTTTGGATTAAGAAAGTTAAGGAATTGTACTATAAACATGTTGCGAAAACAAAGGTGCTGATCAGCTTCGCAATTATTGTGCGAAGCTGATCTGCATCTTTGTTTTTTGCATCCTGTTCTCCTCATGACGTGGTTCATATATTACCTGTATCTTCCTGTATAGGGGGATCAAACTTGGCTTTCCTCTGTATATATATCTCACAATCCCTCTCTGAAAATCATACATCAGGAAAACATTTCCATGAAATGTATGTATACCCCCTTGAACCCCAATTTTATATAACAAAAATGGGGTTTGCAGGGGTATATCGATTTTTCTTATTTTTGCTCCAAAACATAGATTGTGGGTACTCTCATTCTATGTTTTGAGCAAAAATTAGAAAAATATCAAAATTTTTCCACTGAACTTTTCAATTTTTACAACTTTGAAAAAATCTGTATATCATATATATATGAACATGTTTTCATATTGAATGGCAAAATGAATATAGTAGTTTCATCAGTGTATAAATGTAATTAAGTCAATTACATATAGCTTTATAGTTATAATTATATAATTGTAACATATGTACCACAAACTTTTTTTATAATTTAATGCTACAGTGCGCATTTAAATGTCAGTGTTCTGATGCTGCAAGTTTTATGGTTACTAAAAGTAAAAAACACTGAGCCAGTCTTAAATTCATCAAATGAAATCAGAGAAAGTTTACTTAAAGCTCCCTGTTTCAGAAATTACCTATTAAAGATCGGCACTCTGTTAGGACATCCACTCTTTCAAGATTGCTTAGAAGACTCCAT
Organism: Rugalucina vietnamica; assembly: GCA_964017185.1. Classification (NCBI taxonomy): domain Eukaryota; kingdom Metazoa; phylum Mollusca; class Bivalvia; order Lucinida; family Lucinidae; genus Rugalucina; species Rugalucina vietnamica. The sequence goes on along the minus strand of OZ024880.1, from coordinate 38,691,644 downwards.
AGGTTGCCAATCGTTGGTGACAAGTCCGGCCTGTCTGTCCACTCTTCAAGCAGCTCTTCAGTAGGGTTTTTCAGTCTTTCACAGTTTCTGATCTCCTGATATGTGAAACCTGCCAACTCTGCCAAACCCCGGAAATTATTTTCATATTGAACATGAGCTGTTATCTGACCATCAGGGTTAAGATATAGAGAAAGTTTCTTCCTAGCAGCAAATCTCAAACTTGACAGAGGAATTTCCAAATATTTCTCAGCTATTTTAGGTTCCATTTTATTCAGAATCAGAATAGTTTATTGGTGAAACGTCACACTGACAATATCACATCAAAATACACGTATGTTGATCAAAATAAACGTGCAGTCAAAGAATTAGATCAATTTAAAATTAGACTAATAACTATGTCCATAGTCAATCTGTGTGTTCTATAGCAGACAGCTACTTCCGGGTTCAAGAAAAGTAATTAACACCGGTGGGTAAAACCTGTTGCTTTAGCTATTAGTATAGCCAACGTGCCTAGTCTCCAGAACGCTGCCTCTCCTGCACCACACTGGGACAGCCAACTGATCTCGACGTTGCAACAACATCCAGTCACACTAAGCGTCGCTAATGACCATATTTTCTCTGGATCCTGAATCTCAGTAAATATCATTGACACGCCAAATTGACAACACTTCATCAGGGGATGCGCCAGGAGGGAAATCAGTCCCTGGCTCTCACAAGAGATGCGAACTCACAGTCATCACATTCACCATTTTTGCATTATCGGCTGGTTACCTGCTGACAAAAATCAATATTGGAAAAACAGGTAACCAGAAACCCCCCTCAGGGGGGTTCTGGTTACCTGTATTTCCAATATTGATTTTTTTTAAGCTGGGAACCAGCGGATAATGCAAAAAAGGTGAATTTCAGCAGAGGAAATCAGAGAATCAGGAAGGTCATTCCAGTCCCTGATAGTTTGTGGAAAGAAACTACATTTGCATGCTTCTTTGCTAGCTGATGGTATCTGAAATGCCATAGAGAGTTGATTTCTACAAGGCATATTCTTCGGGATGAGCTAGATGATCTCCTTTATGCAGATGATATGGATAAGAATGCCAACTCAGAGGCAAAAATGCAAAGCCATGGATCAAGTATCACAGTCAACTGATAACTATGATCTCACAATCAGCTAAAAAAAAAAGACAGAGGTTGTACACCAACCAGCACCTGGAAAACCGTACAATGAACAGATAGAAGCTTCGGGTCAAATGGTTTCAGAGAAGAAGAATTTATCATGTATTTCCCATTATAAGTCTATGGCAGATAATGATGGCCCCATGGCGTGGCATGTATGGACGCCAGGGGCACGGTTGGCAGGACTTATATAGAGGACCACACAAAATATGAAAGCTCTAGGCCTTGTGGTTTTGGAGAAGATGATTTTTTTATGCTTTCCCCATCGTAAATCTATGGAAGCTATCTGTTGCCATGGAAACCAGAGTTCTGATCCGGCGTGGCCTTAAACCTATCATAACCTTTTCCCCACCCCAGTGATGCTTCAGACAAAATTTGATTGCAAATGGCCCTTGGACTTATAGATATTCACCTTTGAAAAAGTGGACGAACGGACGGACGCACGCATGGACTCACTGACGCCGGCTCGACTACTATACTGTAAGTTTAGGTGAGCTAATAATTGTTAGAGCGTTAGACGGATAGACACATATCTACAAAGACAAATTCTGCCTGGAATGTCCGCGAAGGTGGCACTTTACAAAGAAAGAGAAAGAAAGAAATCGACAGACAGATAGACAAATTAGTAAAAAGGAACAAGTAGGCAATGATCAGGAAAAGGTGCAATCAAAAGAATTTCCCACTCCAAAAATCGAATTGGGAAAAAACTAAATTGACTTAGAAAACACATCGATCACAAGTCGAGCGAGCAGCTATTTCCAAATAGGCGGCCACTCATTTGTAAAGTGTCGAGCGAGCCGCGGTAACCGACTGGCTAGACTACTGACAACAAAACTTATGCATGGTCGACCATTGAATGCGACCATGACTTTACTCATTTAAACAAATACTGCCACCACACAATTATCTTATAGCAAAATTGACCTAAGAAATGAAATAGGTCACTCAAATCTACTTCAACCAATACTAAGTTAAATAAGACCCTTCGAAAGGTCTGACAGGCATGAACCATACCAAGAGCACCGCCTTGGAACGGTTAGTAATACAATCACTATGGGGCTTTAACCGGTTTTACGGGATCCCAACCCTCGCCCTAGGTCTTGATAAGGTTCATGGCCCTTTATTAATAATCATAACTGAATGTTCATAACGATATTAGAACGTTCCACTGGTCTTTCAGACCAGTCCAGACCACTCTGAGTTAAAACTACCCACGCGTTGTAGAGACATCATCATTCATCCCATCTATGTTACTTTCTTGAGGCTAAACCCGCACTAGGACCACTGTCCGCCATCACTGTCCTCTGAGACCACTGTCTCAGAGCTGAGACCACTGTCTCTATGACACCTGGACCACTGTCCAAACACTGCACTGAGAGATATACAGGACAACTGCGACCCAGGCAGCTTTGGCCTAAAGTCCCAGCTGTTTACCCCTGTATAACTCTCCTTCACAGCCTCCTCTTTAAACCGCGTCTGGAGCACCCCAGACCTACCCAACGAAACCTCCCTAAAACCTCAAACCATCCAGGATAGTTCAACAAAGTTATCAAGCCTCAGACCACCCAGGTTGCAATAGTACTGAGAACACTATCTCAGTTGCTGAAATCACTATTTCAGCTTTTACTGGACCACTATCCGGTTCACCACACTTGGGAATACCCAGAACAGATACGACCCAGGCAGCTAATATTTTTGTATTTACTGTTCACTCCACCTGGCGATTTAGCACCTATGGTCATGAACAGTTTTAATACTTATATATTTTGGCCTAAAGTCCTATCTGTTGACTCCAGTTATTCCCTACAAATTATTTAATTTTAATGTTGCTTCTTTGGCGGTCAGCTTACAACTAACCAAAACTGCGAACTCGTGCTTTTATAGTGGTGGAGCACGCGCCATCTAGCGGCGTCGTGTGCAAACGGACGTTCCTTGCACAACGGTCCATATACCTAGTAATGAGCGTCTTCCAACTGTAAGCGTCTAGCAAACGTGAAATTGATCAAAATTAGATTTCTACTTTCGTTTTCAACCGAAAAAGATAAATACAACCACAACACTAGGACATACTTTTGCAAAACCATGGGGTTAGATTCTGAAATCGCCACATTACCCCCTCCTTAGTCAAAATTCGTCCCGAATTTAAAATATAATCCACCGAAAATAGTCAAAATAAAGACCAAACCAGTTTCGAAAAGTACATGTTCCACAGGAAACATCACTACCATTCAATTGAGCATAAGTCTGAATCATAAAAAAATGCCAAAGCATTTGAACAATATAACCATTTCGAGAAAAAGGCCATTTGACATATGGCTTTTGCAATAGCCCGAAAGAATAAATTTTTAGACAAACGAAGTTGTGACTTTGCATCTTTAACCAAAATTTAGTTAAGAAATGAAGGTCCCATATGATAATGATCTCATCCGATATCCTCCCTAAATCTGATACTATGTGGGTAAGGCAACCCCTGTCCGGCAGTTATCATTATCCCACCGCTGCCACCAATTTTGTAACGTGTCGAGCGAGCCGCGGTAACCGTCTGGCTAGACTACTGATAACAAAACTTATGCATGGTCGACCATTGAATGCGACCATGACTTTACTCATTTAAACAAATACTGCCACCACACAATAATCATATAGCAAAATTGACCTAAGAAATGAAATAGGTCACTCAAATCTACTTCAACCAATACTAAGTTAAATAAGACCCTTCGAAAGGTCTGACAGGCATGAACCATACCAAGAGCATCGCCTTGGAACGGTTAGTAATACAATCACTATGGGGCTTTAACCGGTTTTGCGGGATCCCAACCCTCGCCCTAGGTCTTGATAAAGTTCATGGCCCTTTATTAATAATCATAACTGAATGTTCATAACGATATTAGAACGTTCCACTGGTCTTTCAGACCAGTCCAGACCACTCTGAGTTAAAACTACCCACGCGTTGTAGAGACATCATCATTCATCCCATCTATGTTACTTTCTTGAGGCTAAACCCGCACTAGGACCACTGTCCGCCATCACTGTCCTCTGAGACCACTGTCTCAGAGCTGAGACCACTGTCTCTATGACACCTGGACCACTGTCCAAACACTGCACTGAGAGATATACAGGACAACTGCGACCCAGGCAGCTTTGGCCTAAAGACCCAGCTGTTTACCCCTGTATAACTCTCCTTCACAGCCTCCTCTTTAAACCGCGTCTGGAGCACCCCAGACCTACCCAACGAAACCTCCCTAAAACCTCAAACCATCCAGGATAGTTCAACAAAGTTATCAAGCCTCAGACCACCCAGGTTGCAATAGTACTGAGAACACTATCTCAGTTGCTGAAATCACTATTTCAGCTTTTACTGGACCACTATCCAGTTCACCACACTTGGGAATACCCAGAACAGATACGACCCAGGCAGCTAATATTTTTGTATTTACTGTTCACTCCACCTGGCGATTTAGCACCTATGGTCATGAACAGTTTTAATACTTATATATTTTGGCCTAAAGTCCTATCTGTTGACTCCAGTTATTCCCTACAAATTATTTAACTTTAATGTTGCTTCTTTGGCGGTCAGCTTACAACTAACCAAAACTGTGCGAACTCGTGCTTTTATAGTGGTGGAGCACGCGCCATCTAGCGGCGTCGTGTGCAAACGGACGTTCCTTGCACAACGGTCCATATACCTAGTAATGAGCGTCTTCCAACTGTAAGCGTCTAGCAAACGTGAAATTGATCAAAATTAGATTTCTACTTTCGTTTTCAACCGAAAAAGATAAATACAACCACAATACTAGGACATACTTTTGCAAAACCATGGGGTTAGATTCTGAAATCGCCACACATTTATCCGGATTTAAATAAAAATATGAAAACATACATAAGGTTCAAACAGCACAAAATTCGACTCCAAAACATAAAACAAATGTAATCACAACAGAAGTATCGCATTGGAACGATCAGTAATATAAAATTACTGGGGGCTTAAATCGATTTTACAGGCGCCTAACCTCGCCCTCATCTTCCGCAGTGGTTCACAACTTTTAGTTAGTTGGTCGGTCCTAGTTAAGCAGACAAAGAAGAAGACATACATGTACATGTATACACTGAAATTCATAGGTAGAAAGACAGAAGTCTTGGGTATGTTGGGTAGTGTGTTACGCAGCAGCTCAATTGAGAGAGAAATTGCAGAAGGACAAATTTTGATTAAAGACCATAAATCCAAAAGCTGGTTTGTCTATGTCAACTCAGTTTTGTCTCAATACAACCTACCTAGTACCTTAGATCTTTTGAACAGTGAATTGACTACTCGTAAGGCTTCGTGGAAACAGACAATTGATGAGCATATCAATACATATTGGGTTAATAAGATAAAACTTGAGGCGAGTGATAAATCATCACTCAGGTTTTTTGAATACTGAAAAATATGAAATTGGTGAGGTACATTGTGTGTGGAAAAATGTAGGTTTCAATCCTATGGCAATTAAGAAAGCTGGCATAAAGGCAAGGCATATGACAGGTACATTATGTTCTTCAGTCTGTTCATGCTGAGTTCAATCAGTACAGTGTTGACCCAACGTGTTTGCTGTGTGGTGAGAATCCAGAAGACAATGAGCATTTCCTGATGATGTGTCGTTCGCTTTCGGAGAGCCGTGATTCATTTATCAAGACGATTAAATCTGTTTTATCAAAATATCTTGGAGATCAGGGCTCTGATTTTGGATTGCACTGCAGTTGAATTTAATCGGAGAGAAACCCAAAGGGAAGACTTTCTGTTTAAATTGGAATCAGTTGCCAGGGGACTATGTCATGCTCTTCATTGTAAACGGACTAGATTCTTGAATGGTTTTAAATAAACATTCCTTAAAGGATTGGTGGGGTGCAAGTTAAAAGTATAAAATAAGGACATTTATTCACTAGCGTGAAGTTCTCCAAACACTGGAAGGAGTTACAAACGACAACAACAACAGCTGGTAGATAAGTTAATGGAAGACAAAGAAGTAGACAGACAGACAGACAGAAAGACAGACAGACAGACAGACAGACATACAGACAGACAGACAGACAGACAGACACACTTGTAAACATGCAGACAGACAGACAGACAGACAGACGACAGACAGACAGACAGACAGACAGACAGACAGGCAGACAGACAGACAGACAGACCAGTTGTTATACAGTAAGACAAGTAAAGAACTGACAAATATGTACAGAAGTGGAATCAGAAATAAATGACGGACAAACATACAGAAAAGCAGACGTACAGACAGAAAGACAGAAAAGTAGACGGACATACAAAGTTTACAAACAAGTAAACGGAAGGATAGACATTAAAATAGATAGGTAGAGACATGTAGGCAGGCAGGCAGGCAGACAGACAGACAAAAACATACAAACTGAAAGACATGTAGGCAAAAAATTAGACATGCAGACAGGCAAGAAGACATGCAATTATGCAGACAGATTGACGAAATACAGGCAGCGAATAAACAAACAGACAGACAAGTAGGCATGTACACGAGTGTAGGACATGTTCCCCTCGGCCCTCGGACATTTGCCCCCTTTTGAAAAATTATGTGTAAGGACATCTGTCCCCAAACTGACTGACAGATTAGTAGACATGCAGACGGAATGGGGTCAACATGTTGCTGAAATTTCTTCTGAAGCAACTAAGGCTTTGTGTTTTCTTCGGCGCGGTTTGGCACTTGCGCCTAGGCATACAAAGGAAGTTGCATACCAAACATTGGTTCTTCCTCAGCTCGAGTGTGCGGCTCCTATTTGGCATCCCTGTAATGAAACTGAAACAAAAAGGTGGAGAAAGTGCAGAAGACAGCAGCCAGGTGGGTCTGCAGGCGATGGCATAATGCCAGTAGCGTCGATGACATGCTTGATGAACTTGAGTGGCCATCCCTGGAGGACCGCATGCTAAAGTCTACCCTAACTTTCTTTTACAAGATTCACTCCGGTACAGTGTCTCTTGACAAAGATAAATATCTGACCCCGGCACCCAGACTAAGATAGACCAGGGCATCTCATGAATCACAGTACACACGATACATGTCCTATACTGGTGCTCTGAAGAATTCTTTCTTCCCAAGGACTATTCCACTTTGGAATAGTCTACCTTCTTCAGTGGTCGCATCTTAGACCACGGAAGAGTTTAAGGCTCTCATTTAAACCATGGTTCCAGAGGTATGCGTTTTAGTATGTCTCTGTCTAGCTTCTTGTAAATAGTTTTAATGGCCCATCCCGAATGTTTTCCCCCTAATTTGCTAAATTCAAAATTTAGCCACCCACCCCACACCTGAGGTGATGATCAGAAATTGATCGACTCAGTATCTGAAGACAGACAGACAGACAGAAAGAACTAACAAACATGCAAAGTAAATGGATCGTACAGACAGAGGTCTGGAGGCATGGGTTTTAGCAGATCTATGTATCTGATCTCTTTTAATGGTCCACCCAAATGTTTTTTTTTCCTTGACTAAATTCTAAACTTAGCCACAGTAGGTAGGTAGGTAGGTGCGGTGGGCTAGCGGGCAGGTAGAGAGAGAGAGAGAGAGAGAGAGAGAGAGAGAGAGAGAGAGAGAGAGAGAGAGAGAGAGAGAGAGAGGTGGCTGGGTTGGTCGATGGGTGTGTAGATAGATCTGAATAGTTTACTGGTGATGACACGTCAAATATAATTCACCAGGGATTGATAGATGGGTGAGTGGGCAAACTCCAAGCCGCGGTGTTCCACTTCCGGACGAAAGTCCTCTCGGAAAACACAGATATCAATATCGGAGAGCAACGGAGGTGTTGGCACTGTATCTATCTTCTGATACTGAGTCGATCAATTTCTGATCATCACCTCAGGTGTGGGGTGGGTGGCTAAATTTAGAATTTAGTCAAGGGAAAATAAAACATTTGGGGTGGACCATTAAAACTATTTACAAGATATAGATGAGAGGCATACTAAAACGCATGCCTCTGGGCTAATGATTTAAATAGAAGCCTTAAATTCCTCAATGGGCTTAGATAGGACCACTGAAGAAGGGAGACTATTCCAAACCGGAATAGTTCTGGGGAAAAAGGAATTTTTCAGGGCATCACTATAGGCAAATGGTCTTGTGTATTGTGATTCATGTGATGCCCGAGTATGCCTTAGATTGGGTGCCGGGGTCAGGTATTTGTCTTTATCAAGAGACACTGTACCATAGTGTATCTTGTAGAAGAAGGTTAAGGAGGACCGCTCCCTGCGAGACTCCAGGGATGGCCACTCAAGTTCGTCTAGCATTTCACCGACGCTACTGGTGTTCCTCCATCGCCTGCAGGTCCACCGGGCAGCAGTCCTCTGCACCTTCTCCACCATCTCAATCTGAGTTTCATGATAGGGATGCCAAATAGGAGCTGCATACTCAAGTTGAGGCCGAACCAATGTTTTGTATGCAACTTCCTTAGTATGCCTAGGTGCCAGTGCCAAATTGCGCCGAAGAAAACCCAAAGTCTTAGTTGCCTTGCATGTAATTTCAGAAATGTGTTGACCCCAATCAAGATCATCTGTGATAGTTAAACCGAGGTATTTAGCGGACTGAACCTGTTCTAATGTTTGCTGATGCAGTGTGTAATTGAAATCTATATGCCTGCTTGAATGTAGCCGCGTCACCCTCATTGAATGACATTTGCTAACATTGAATTTCATTTGCCAATCCATTTCCCATTTGGCCAAGCTATTCAGGTCATCTTGTAAAATTTGACAATCCAATGGTGACTTGACATTTCTGTATAAAACACAATCATCAGCAAATAGCCGAACAGATGACCTGATGTTGTCAGGAAGATCATTAATGAAAATAAGAAATAGGACCGGTCCTAAGACCGATCCTTGTGGGACACCAGAAAGAACCGGGACTGGATCTGAGGCACGGCCATCTAATACCACTTTTTGAGAGCGCTCAGAGAGCCACGAGTCGATCCACTTATGTGTAGATCCTCTAATCCCGTAGAAGTCAAGTTTGTATAATAACCTTTTATGTGGGACCTTGTCAAAGGCCTTAGCGAAATCCATGACAATCACATCCGTCTGCCTGTGGCCACGACCCACTGCTCGGTCCAGATTACTAACCAAATCATGATAAAACTGAACTAACTGGGTTTCGCAAGACCTTTGACTTCGGAACCCATGCTGACAGTCAGCAAGAATGTTTTCAAGAGCCAAGTGTTTGTTTATGTTGCTGACTATTATATGCTCTAGAGTTTTGCAACAGATACAAGTAAGCGACACCGGTCGATAATTAGCTGCATCGTATTTCTCACCTTTCTTAAATACCGGGGCTACATTTGCCTGTCGCCAATCGTCTGGTACAGCACCCTGAGCAAGCGACTCATTGAAGATATAGGTCAGTACAGGAGCAATTTCAGAACTACATTCCTTCAACACCCTAGCACTCAGGCCATCTGGCCCAGGCGCCTTATGTATATTCAAATTATTCAACAGTTTAATGACCCCATTGGGGTCAACTGTAATTTCACCCATAGCGGTGAAAGGACTTGTGCCTTTGGAGGGGATTTCATCATCTGATTCGCGAGTGAAGGCTGACTGAAACTGCCTATTACAAATATTAGCCTTATCCAAAGTGTCAGTCTTCAAGATACCATTTTCTCTAAGAGTATTGATCCCAGACGCGTCTTTCTTAAGGGACTTGACAAATGACCAAAACTTTTTTGCCTTTTCATTTTTTCGGGGACAATCGGGATCAGGGTTATCATTTTCAAAGGAGAAGATATTGGTAATATGCTTCCAATATGCATCTCTAATGCTCTTTTGAACATGTGCTCTAAACCGTTTGTAATGGTTCTTAATGTCAGGGCTGCTTGACTTGCGAGCACGAAAGTAAAGTTGGGGAGTATGGTTTTTTTTTTTTTTTTTGTTTTCCTGTTACTCCCATCAATCAATTTCTGATTATTCTTGGGAGGTGTACATTGTACACTCCGGTGTGTTTGCAGGATGAGCCTACATGCATGAGGATAGAACCTGTGTAGGGATCTTTAACCTGCACAGGGGATGACTGTCCCTGCACAGGGGGCCTCCAGTTAACGTCCCGATCCGAAGGACGGCGCACTGTATCATGTCATTCCTGCAAATGACACGAAGGGAAGCGTGTTCGGACCAACAAATTTTCCTCGCCGCCGGCGGGGATCGAACCCGGGACCTCTAGCACAAGAAGCCAGTGCGCTAACCACTCGGCTACCTCGCTTCCCCTGGTGAGACGGACCAAGTACTTAATTTAGGTTATGGGTTTTACCCTGAAAAACTGTTTACTTACACCGGTACAATAGAAAAGAAATTTACCAAAATAATTTCCAATGTGGTATTTCATCTTATTTCCCATAAGAATAGATAGGCTGATACAACTGATAGCATAATTATACACCCAGTAAACCATTAACGCTAAGCTATGAAAGAAAATTCAGACGCTTGATTTCAACAGATCCTACTTTCTGCTCTGTCAAGCTTTCTTGCAGTTGCAAGTACAAGCTTTAGAAAAAGCTCAACACTAGCCCCAGTTGTCTGTGGTTGCAACCGTTCCAATTTGACCAAAGATCTGTAGGCAGCAGCTTATCGTTACTTATATGTCATGTCCTGAACTATGGTTACCCACCACAGGCGCTTGAAGTCCAACTACTCATCTTGCGGCGGCCCCCTTGGCCGAGTGGTTAAGAGCGCTGATATTTCATTACTGCACTTAACCATTCGATCATCTCACCGCTGTGTCTGGTGTGGGTTCGAGCCCCGCTCTTGCCACGTGAGACAAGCCAAGTGCTGCTTGTGAGTGTGTCAGGTGGTTTTTCTCGGGGTTCTCCCGTTTTCGCCCCACCTATTGATTGGCCTGTCTCATATGAGCTGAAATAATCTTGAAAGGGACGTCAAATTGAATCAAAAAAAAAAAATAAAATAAAATACTCATCTTGCAATGCTGATATCTTTGCTATTTGTGAAGATAATGTCTTAAAATTTTCAGGAAATACTCAGAGAAACTTGTTCTTTCATCTGTTACTATTATCTAAATTTTGATTTTTTTGGCTGTAAGACCCCTTTGTCAGATCTTGGTCCATATATGTGAAAACAAAAAGATCAGCTGTTCAGCACTTTTGTTTTTCAACTTTTTGCTACATGAGTCAGTACGTTAATTAGGCTGCGTATTTGCGTAATTACCCAATTAAAATATGAAAAAACGCAATTAATAACGATCTGGTAGCGTAAGAAAACACATAAGAAATCGCCGATACGCAATACCGGAAAAATCAATTGCGTACCGGTTTTTATCGGTGTGCGCCGCACAATGGCTTACCCCGTCTACATTAAACAAAAATGTCATTGGACATGCGCAAATTGGAAGCCATTTCTTTTCTATTTTTTCGTTGGTTGACTGCGATTTTAGTTAATTCTCTCAACCAATCAATGTTTCCCTTTTATTTTATGCTTTGAAAAAGCGAAAGTAGAAGAAAATAAGGAAAGTACACCTCGAACATCATTTTTACCAAATTGTTTTCCATTTTACCCAACTGATTGAAAATAGAATGCGTAACAGAATTGAAGCTACCCAATTAAAATTCCAGATACGCAATTGAATGAAAAAGGGGTGCGTAAATACCCTATAGGCTAAAAAATTAATTAAGGTACTGATGAGTAGTATATTCCACACTTCTATATCCATCGCCAGTTTTCAGAGTTTTTGCTGTTTTTTCTTAATCATTTAGCTTGTCACAATAAATTCTTATAAAGAAGATAATTGCTTTTGCTGCAGTGGGAACAAGATAGTGGCCACCTGTTTGTTTCAAGAATTAGATGAAATATTATCATTTGCCTCTGATTTCGACTTTGTTTCAAACAAGGATTTTTTTGGCAATTTTGGGAAGGGGCCCTAGGGCCTTTCTGATTGGGAAAATTAGCGACATAAACCCCGAATTTGGGAAATTTTCAGAATATTCAAAGTTGATAATATTTTCCAAGTTGACATAGTTAATCAAGCTTATGCATTTAGAATCATTAATAATAGCATAACATCAAATTTAAACAGCATTTCAAACAGCAGAACTTGAGTTTTACAATGAATTGACCTATTAGTAAATTATTTTCAGCTGTGATTGGGAATTTTTTTCTCCAAATTGGGAAAAAAGTCACCTAAATCTCATTGGGAATGGGGCCTTATTTCGGCCCCTGAGACACCCGAAAAAAATCCCTGTCAAAATTAAACAGTGGAGGATGCAGTGCCTGATCATTAGAGTAAATGAAACGCTGATCTGAGTCTATAAAGATTTTAAGGTGTTTTTTTTAATATTGAGAATTTCAATATAAATGTATATGCATGTGCATACTTTCTGCATTTTTATCAAAATATTTTAGGTACCCACATGTTGAGTACCCACCCACAGTGTGAAATTCCACAATTTACAAATACATGTACATACAATTAAACACCAACAAACGTATGAGTACCCCAATACCACAACAATTTCGTACTTTAGGTTTCAAGTGTTGACCAGATTTATCTGAATACCCACAATTTTGTGCGACTTTGAATTTTGTGAGCACTCTTATAGTAAAGACAAACATAATTTGTCCATGCTTTGTGTAACAACAAGATTAGTTTCAAACATTTTAATATCCACAAATATTTATATGCACTTTTGAATACCCACTCATTTCGAATACACTGAAACTTGAAGACTCATTGAATATTTCAAGTACCTTAACTTTGTGTGGTAACCTGAACAGTGAACATCTCTTAAAATATCTATATCTTATTATTTGCCACCAATTCTAGGTGCCTGCAAGATTTGATATTTCATTATATCCACACTTTTGAGTACCCACATGTTTTGTGTACCAACAAATTTGAAGACCACAAAATTCAACTGCCCAAAATTTGAGAAAATAAAAAGGATAGTTTCAAAAATTTTAAAAGTGCTACCAAATTTTGAATACCCCCAATTTTGAGTACCCATATATATTAGTACCCACTAGCTTCTAAAACAAAATGGACCAAGAGAAAACTGAACAAAAATGAAACCTGATATTGGACATCTGGATACTGTTAATTGCTCTTTTCACAGTCTACTGATAATGATGATAAAAACTGAAAGCTACAAGATATTTTCTGAGATTTATTACCGGCTCATTCAGCTCCATTGGAGCTATTTTTTGGCGATGGATACAGGAGTGTCCAGCTTCTTGTTTTTTTTTGTTTGTTTTTTTTTTTATGTCTGTACAGCCTGATTTGTGTCAGACCTGGTCGGAAACCCAGATTGTTGGTTTTCCCACTCGAACTTGAATGCCCAAATGTGTGTTTTAGATGATGTTCATTAAAATAAAGCTACAAATTCAAACAAGATGATGCTTGCAGTCACAAGTAACTGTTTTCATGGTCAACTAAGATGTATTGGGGAGTTTACTGCTAGAAGATTACTTGTTACGCTGTCAAAATGTAAAGGTAAGTGAGTTATATGGTAATTGATAACTGTTTAACCTTTGGATTTCATGTAGTTATTATCATTGGCAGACTTGAGTTATTTTCTAAAAATTGCTCCCAAAATGGGACTTTGGTTGTTTTCTAAAAATTGCTTCCAAAACGCATGATATTCTGCCAACTGAGTGCATACATGTGTAAAACAAAGTTGGCAAGTACCCGAATTACTTCACAGCGAAGTCTTGTGAATATAGATTGATGAAGTTTGGTATTTTGTGATAATCAGCCTATAGGTGCTTTTTATAAGTTATTTAGCAAAGTGCTTTGAAAGAGTATCCAAGCATGCTTTTATTGAGGATTGTTTTTCACAAGTGTTTTTTTTTCTTTCTGAAAATTAGTTTACCTGTGCATGTACATGCATTTGACTGATTAACTATCTGCATGTCGAATCTTTCAGCTTGCCAGATTGTTAGACTAAATTCAAAGCCACCCTGCTCTTCTAAAGATGGCCTCAAACTAAACAGAAAGCAATCACTCTTATTCCCAGTCCTGACATGGGGCAGAACTGCTAGCTCCTCAACAAAGGATGGAAAGAGTTCCAAAAAATCAGCAGGAGGCAAGGCTTTACCAAGCACAGCTAAGGATAGTGGGGGAAGTTCACAGGCCGAAAGGGAGACATTGATCAGATCTATTGCTGACGCAGTGACTGACAGAAGCCCTGCTAAACCATCAGAGCAGATAAATAGGCTAGAGGGAGCTATGACAGAGCTGGTTGGTTTTCCATAATTTTTACTATTTGAGCCTTCGCTTGAGAAACACAACTGTTTGGGTTTCTTGGTCACCAGGTCCAACACAAACCAGCCTGTACAGTCACAGAAGCAGGCTAGAAGCTTTGAGATGTCGGATTTACATGTAAGAAGAAGAGGGATTGTACTATGTGTGGTGCAAAGACAAAGGCAATGATCAGCTTTTCGGGTACCACAAACCTGGTTGTTGGTTTTCTGATGTGGCAGCTCAATTTTAAGTTTACCATTTACTGTTTTTTGTAACTGGTTTTGAATTTGGATTTTAGAGAAAATTCAACCCCGTTTTGCAACAGACTTTTTAAGCCACTCAATATGCAGGCAGAGCAAAAGGTTTGTACAATTTGTCAATAAGAACAAAAAATACTGAGCGATTTAAATCTAATTTTCATATTGATCCATTCAATATGGATTAAAGTGGAAAGTTTCAGACAAATTGATGGAAATTATAGTTGCTGTGACATTTTCACTACATCAGGATAACATGTCCATGAAAAGTTTACCCCTTACTGTGAACCCCACTTTTATATAGTAAACCTGGGGTTTGCAATAGTATACATACTTTTCTTATTTTTGCTCCAAAACATAGATTGTGGGTACTCGTTAAAACTGCCTCGCTGAGGCGGTTCTAATGTGTACCCACAATCTATGTTCTGAGCAAAAATAAGAAAAATGTCAGAAAATTTTCAATTTTTACAACTTAGAGAAATCTATATGTATTGGTGATGATTGACAGGAGAAGCTGCAGCTGGGAGTGAACAACAGTGCCACTGGTCCTACGAAACCATTATTGGCAAGCGTTACTTCCGACACAAAACAGAAACTCCGGGATCTCAAAATCAGGACTAAGGTCGTAGATGGTGAGTTATTTCAACAGTCAGGGACAAAACCTAAACAGGTTATCAAAATAATAACTTAATTAATTTTTTAAAGCATTTAAAATTATCTCCCTTTCTTGGTTGTGAGAGTTAACTTTTCTTCGTTTAACTCATTTAAGTTATTTTGTAAAAGTTGCAAGTACAAAATAACTTATATAGGTTATAAAGTAATTTTTTCATGAACTTTAGACCCCCGCGTAATACTTTCTAGATGATGCGTAACAAATTTTATTGGCTGGTCATAAAGTTATTTAACAGATCTTTCATAGAAAATTTGTCCACTTGCCCATGAAAATTGTGCTAAGGCTACAATTGGAAGGTGAAAAATGTGTGAATAACTTGAACAAGTTATTGAAGCAAATTTTAAAAAAAATATAACTTGATTCAGTTATGAGTCATTTATTACATTGTATTTTGATAACCTTTTTAGGTTTTGTCCCTGACTGTTTCAAATGGTTTGATAAATGAAGAAGGGAGATAATCTGAAATTTTGGGATCTTTGTTGAAGCATTTTGACCCACCTCTATGTATGTAGTAAAGCCAGGTACTGAATGTGCCAAAACCCAAACATTACGAAAACATGCCCATGCAATATACAGAGATTTTTTAAGTTGTAAAAAATGAAAATTTTCTGTAGAATGTTTTAATATTTTTCTTATTTTTGTTCAAAACAGACATTGTGGGTACATGTTAGAACCGCCTCGCTGAGGCGAGCGGTTCTAACGAGTAACCACAATCTATGTTTTGGAGGAAAAATAAGAAAATTAGGTTTACCCCTGCATACCCCAGTTTTACATATAAAAGTGGGGTTTCAGGGGGTATTCATTGCACGGACATGTTTTCCTGATGATAAAAATCTATAAAAAGTGTAAAAGAAATATAATGTATTTGTTGTTGAGCTCTGTCTCGAGTACCTAAGATTTTGAAATTATGCTTATGTGTCTGTTGTGTGCTTGAAGGCCAAAATTAAAGTGTTGGAACCTTCCATGGCGTAGCATTGTTTCATATTTGAAACATGTAAAACTTGTTCATAAATTAGAAGCAGGCATTCTGTGTTATGTAATATATAAATATATTATTTCAGATATAAGAAAGAAGCGGTTAGAGTCATACAAGAACTTTACCGACAACAATTACATGGATCTTGAGAGGGCCAGGACTGAATACCTGTTGACGGACAAACATCTAGAGAGTATTCCGAAGTTAAAGCGGAGAAACCCCTTCAGTAGCACGTTGTCGACATATCAGAATATAGATGTCGTTATGTTGATAGATGTCGTGAAGAAGTGAGTTCTGTTTGTTTTTGAGTTAGTCAGTTACGCCCACATCAGCAGCTAAGGTCATGTCTGGACGATGAGTGATCTGAGCCATACTTACTAAGCAAGCCCCACAGGGACAGGTTACCAGTACTTCGCGCATATTTATTTCACTTCTAATAATATGACATCAAGTTAGCTGTGACGCAAGAAAACGGGTCTTCGGGGTTTCCGACCAGGTCTGACACAAACTGGCCTGTGCAGCTATAGAAGATGGCTAGAAGCTTGAAATTTCGGATTTTGGATGAAGAAGAATCATACTTTCCCAGTAGCGAAAACAAAGGCGCTGATCAGCTTCGCAGTTACTGCGAAGCTGATCTGTGCCTTTGTTTTCACATAGGCAAAAATCTGGGTTTTTCATGACGCGGCTCAAATTACCTTTTTGACTAAGTGCATGATATGGAGGTTAAAAGCTGCTAGTGGCATAGTGCTCTGCAAAATTTTTCATGAAGCTGTTTCTGAAGTATGAGTGATACTATGAAAACAAAGATTGATTATCAGAAATTGCTCGTTAATGCCTATGAATAATTTTCACTTTTTCAAAACTTTAGTTTAATTTTTCATTCATTTTTTTAGCGGTAGCGTGTTGGACTCCAGATTGAGAGTTCATGGGTTCAAACTCTACTTGTACCCACACAGTTAACCCCCATTGTACTGGGCCTACCCAGGAAAGCATTGCCTCCTTCCCAACACGACTGTAAAATTGTTGACTGGGACATTAACCAGTATATTCACCATTTTTGCATTATTGGCTGGTCACCAGCTTAGAAATAATTGATATTGGAAATACAGGTAACCAAAACCACCCAGGGTGGTTTTGGTTACCAGTATTTCTCATATTGATTTTCTGTAAGCTGGAAACCAGTGGATAATGAAAAAATGGTGAATATGCTAGACATTTGATGACTGTTTACAGAGTAAATGAAGTATATGGTAGCATGGAGGCAATGGAGAAGGAGAGACTGAGGCGGGAAACCAGGCCACAGAAAACCTCAGGTAATGGGAAAACATCAAGTACCTTATCAAGATTGAAAATTTTCATGACTTCATTATGAAAACTTGCCCATGCAAAGTAGAGATTTTTTCAGCTGTAAAAATTGAAAGTTTCTATAGAATAATTTTGATAATTTTAATATTTTTGCTCGCGGAGGCCCCACAATCTATGTTTTGGAGCAACAATAAGGAAATTTGTATAACCCTTTTTCCCCGTTTTCAATATGTAAAAGTGGGGTTGAAGTGGGATTCAATAGTTCTTGATTGTGAGTTCTTACATTGGCTATACATGCAATGTTTAAAGCTTATTGTAAGTCTTTTTAATAGCAAGAACTTTGCGTTGGAGAAGGAACAGAGTCACGAATAGTAGCAAAAAATAAGTTATTGTGATTATTTCTGGATTAACATGGAAAACCACCAGATAAGGGCATGAAAAACAAATAAGGCTCTTAACAGCAAGATTATATTTTCTAATGACAATGTTCTTACATAAGAGCCGCCACATCAGAAAACCAACAATTTGCATTTGCAAAAACAAAGGCGAAGACCAGCTTCGTGGTAACCGCAAAGCTGATCAGCGCCTTTGTTTTTGCTACACAGATAGTAGAATCCCTCATCTTCTTAAATCCAAAATCTCAAGTTTCTTGCCTGCTTCTGTGACTATACAGGCTGGTTTGTGTCAGAACTGGTCGGAAACAAATTGTTGGTTTTCTCATGCATAGACTCATAAAAAACATCTTCAACTACTACCTAAATCCTTAGGTAGTAAGACATTTCTTTAATGTAATTATTATCATTTCAGGAATATTATTTTCAATTAGTACCGAAACAGTCAAGAAAAGTTTCAAAGAAAAATTAAAACAAGTAAGCTTTCAATTTTGCTCTCTTTTGAGAATTAGTTCAGTTGAACCATTTGTGTGATACGTCAAAGATTGTTTAGAATTTCATCGAAACAAGCAGAATAAGAAAGAAAACTTTCCAACCTACTGGTAATAAGGTAGAACATCTAGACATATGAGCTTGTGCGTGGGAAAACCATTAATTTGGGTTTCGACCAGGTCAGACACAAACCGGGCTGTACAGTCACAGAAGATGGTTAGAGGCTAGAAACTTTGGATTTAGAAAGTAGAGGAATTGTACTATCTGTGTAGTGAAAACAAAGGCGCGCGCCTTTGTTTTCGCCTATGCAGATTTTTAGTTTTCCCATGCAGCAGCTCATATGGAAGTCGTGAATAAAATTATTAATCAAATGAAAAATAGCATATCCAAGTTGTTTTGGACACCACATTTTACTCATTTACTCATTTGTAGGAAATTAGATCCTAGTTTTTGTCCAATTCTTATAAACAAAGTGTAATCCACAACTCCTTTTCTAAGAGACATCGTTGAAAGATTTACTGACTGCATGAAAAAATAGAAATTTGAGCCTTGTCGTAAAAAAGCAACATTTTGCTTATGCAAAAACAAAGGCGCAAATCAGCACCTTCGTTTTCGCTTCACAGATAGTACAATTCCTTTACTTTCTAAATCAAATATTTCCAGCCTCTAGCCGTCCTCTGTGCTTGAACAGCTGGGTTTGTGTTCGACCTGTTAAAAAACCATGTTGTTTTTTCTGATGATGCAGCTCATTTGTACTTTCAGATGATGAAAACGTGTAAGAATGCTTTCTATCATGATGACTCGGGGAAAGTTGTTTTTCTAGCTTTTGCTATGTAAGTGGTTGGCTGTTTCTACAAAATTTTATGATCTATAAAAGCTAAATTAGCGGATGAGCCATTCTTCCTTTTCAGCTGATTCAAGAACATTTGGGCTGCGACGTGAGAAAGCCAACAATTTAGGGTTCCAACAGGTACGGCACAAACCATGGCTAGAGGCTTGAAATTTTGGCTTTAGGAAGAAGAGGCATTGTTTGAATTTGTTAATTTGAATTGATGCTTTACATCCCAGTCAACAGCGATGGTCATGAATATAACCACCCAACTAAGCCAATAAGGTTTATATGTATGGATGGTTTGAGTAAACCACTTTTCCTAGGTCTCCTAGGCCCCAATGGGCTAGGGCCTGAAGAGGCATTGTACTATCCGTGTGACAAAGGCACAGATCAGCTGTGCAGTTACTGCACAGCTTGCACAGCTGATCTGCACCTTTGTTTTCGCATATATGCAGATTGTGATGCTGCAGTGGCTCATTTATCAGTTAGTGGTGAATGAAATGTGCACTAAGAACTGGTAACCAGCCTTTGCAAGGCTAATATAACAGACCATCCCAACATGACCATAGCTGTTGACTATGGACATACAGCAATAATGCAATCACAACAAGCAAAACCATTTTTCCTCTACTTATTTCTGTTTCTACCAAGTTTTCTAATGCCACAGCTCATACAAAGCACTGCAAATGTTTGCTGTGTTTTTCAGTAATTTTGCCAATGCTGTGTTCAAGTTTTTTGTCTGGTTGAAGACGGGATCTCCCAGTATGTTCTCAGAGTTCATGCATTCTTGTGGGGACACGGCCAACCAGGTAAATATGGGCTCCGACTTGAAAAATATGTCTTTGGGTTTCTGACCAGGTGCGATACAAAATGGGCTGTACTGCCACATGCTTGAAATTCTAGAAAGTATGGGGAGTGTACTAGCTATGTTACATTGTAGCAAAAAGCAAGGTGCTTATAAAATTCATCTCTGCAAATTGTCTACATGTATCAATGATATAATATCAACAACAAAAAGTTAATCAACAAAAAAGTTACATGACATAACATTTTATTGGCATTGGCATGTACTTGTATATTTACAGGGATTAAAAATTGTCATTTCCTTGTAGTTGATGTTAGCAGTGGGGAAATATTTGTCTATGCAGAAACCAGACTCAGAGCATCCGTAAGTTGCGTCTCTGTTTTCCTTATTTTACTGTCAATTTGTAACATAATGGGAAATTGGGAAATTCCTGTCGATTTTCAGACAAACTAGTATTTTGTGAAAAGTAGTCCATAGAACTGTATTAAAATCTGAATTTGTTTTTGTCATTCTATTGTGAATCAGAAAATAAAATAAAAGTCACTGACTACCGAGTTAGTTTCAGCGCAATGTGTCAATAATTTATGCAAGTTATGCTAAGTTTGCAACATTTTCAATGAAAATGACGGTAACATCATTAGCGACATTATTAAAAATAATACTGGTATCCAACATTGACATTGCACGTGATAGCTTTTTGTACTTCTTTACTTTAAATGCAACTCGAAGTTTAACAGACTGCAGAGCCAGCTTATGTACATGGCCCTGCTATACATCTATACCTTCTGTCTGAACACCATCTTTCAGAAACTGCATTTTTCAAAATCTCACTTTTGTGAAACACAACAAGGAAAATATGACTTTGTCATCTTCTTGCAACCCAAAAGTCGTAAAAAGTGCCGCAAAAATTTTGAAAATCGGTTCACTAGTAAAATGATTAAGCCCAAAAATTATTTTGAAAAGGCCTTTTGCATGTGCAAGGGAGGTAATCCATACACCTGAAAATTGAAAATCGAGCGAATCTGTGGAATAATATTAAGAGTTTGGTGGTCAGCTATGCATACAATACAATTTTGTTTCGGTTTGGTGCATTTTAAATGAAAAATAATAAATTTAAATTTTATCGGGGGAAAATAGTTACTTCCCTTACTGACATTTTTACAATGGAAAAAGCCCTATCCAAAATTATTTTCTGGCATAGAATTTTTATTTGTTAACCAATTTTCGAAATTTTTGTGGCACTTTTTAAGACTCATGGAATGCAAAATGGTTACATGGTCATATTTTTCTTGAGGTCTTTCAGAAAAGTGAGATTTTGAAAAATGCAGTTTCTGGAGGATGGTGTTTAGACAGTAGGTTTGAAACATGAGTGGGAAGCAAGTGTTATAATATTCCCCATCTCTTTAGAAATAATTTTCTCTAGGACTGTTTTCTGTTTCTAAATGGCAAACGTTCGTATAAAACCATGATTATGCGTTTTTCAGGTATGGGTATATAAACCACATCCACATCATGTCTATAGTGAGCGGTGTTGGGATCTTCTGTTTCGGGTTTGGGCTCACATTTTACAATGGTGTTATAGGACTTATAGCTCCACAGCTGATTGATACTGCCGATCTCTCAAGGGTAAGGTACATTTTCAAAGCTTCATTGTTAATGATTTTGTGACATAATGATTTTGTGAAAAACATGATTTTGTTTAGAATTAACTGACCTCTTTAACATGGGTTTTTGGCAGGGTTGGCAACTGACCTGTTGGCCAGATCAGGGGTCAATACAGGTTATAACTGGTCAATTGTGGTTGAATTGGTTGATCAGAATAATTTGTATAAATATTTTGTGAAAGTTGACAATATTGGAAGTTGAAAAATAGAATTATTCCGCTTGCTGTTTCTATCTTTTTGAAAGTGATATTGGTCATGTATGACTGAGATTTCTACAAGTTAATGTATGACGTTGATAGAAAAATTTTACATTATTGTATGAGCCGAATTACAATAAGAAAACCAGATTTTTGCATATGGGAAAAAAGACACAGATCAGCTGTGCAGTTATTGCACCTATGTTTTTGCCATTTCTTCATAAATCTGAGATTCAAGCTTCGAGGCTTCTTCTGTGACTGTGCAGTCTGTTTTATGTTTGACCTGGTCAGAAACCCTGAAAAGCATTTTTCTCATGATTCAAATATTTTTTTCTTCTCCACAGGCTCTGAAGGTTCTCTCTGGAAGTCTAGTCTCAGAATTAGGTAGGTTTGCATGTGACAGTCATGTGATAGTATACGGTTAGTTCATGCTTCAACATGCAGTAGTGCAAAATATTTTCCCCCGAGGTGCAGGTGGCTATAGTGTGTCAAGTCAGTACCTGCATCTTGGGGAAAAATGTTTTGCACTATTGTATGATTAAACTTGAGATAACTTTTTTATTACCAAATTACATTTCAGTCATGTGACTTATCATGTGATCGGGCAATAGACAGTGGTAAAGCCACTCTTGTAAACCTGGGGTCATGAGTTTGAATCATGCTTCTCCAATCCTTCCAGTGAGACTTCTAAACCAAGGTCCCATCTCTGTATGATTTAATCTGTTGAGCAGAATGAGAAACACCACATGATATGTGTGATTAAGGTATATTTTAATGCCCCAGCCTAGTGAACAATGGGATCACTTCGACCTATATCTGTTTTACTTATCACTTGAACCATCTTCACTAAAATTAAAATTTGTTTGTATTGTGATCAATTATAACTTGACTGAGCTGCAGCTTCCAGGGGCCAGTTGTTCAAAACTTTGTTAGCTAAATGTCATCGTTAAGACAACTCGTTATGTAAATGCTGACTACATAAGCAAATACATTGTTATTTTTTGTTGATAAAATGTGAGAATCCTTTGCATTGCAGCCACGTTATTCACCGCAGTGATGAGAATACAGAGTGAAAGCAAGAAAGCTGGTGTACCCTTCTGGAAATATGGTAACTTAAACTTCCTTGTCATATTATGGATGGGTGGGCCAGTACCTAAATCATCACATTGCTTTCTCAGGTGTATGTTGGCCAAATGGTAGAGACATGTGATTGGTAGGTCATGGATTTGAAATGCTACCTTGTTGAATTCTTCAGTTTCAAGTAAATCACTTTTAAAAACTCTGTCTAAAGTACTGGTTCAATGCCCATAAGGTGCTAATCCCATTTGGACATTACAGAAATATGAAGTGGAATGTTAAACCACCCATTAAAAATTATTTTTCTGTGTAAATCTGCATTTTTGTCATAAATTTTCATTATATTCTCTATGCTTAAAGTGGATACAAAAAGAAGTTTTCATTGAGCCTAAGGATGCTATGAATGATGCCTAATGGTATAATTGTACTGCTGATTAAGGCAGTTTGGGTTCATGCTCCACTGTTGCTCAGTTCTGTCCTTGAGTGAAACAAATTAACTCCCCACTGTACTGGTAATACCCAGGAAGCTTAACCTTTGTCAGGACATGGCTGTCTTAAGAATAAAAATTGTAGCCAAGAGATGCAAGAGATGAAGCATCCCCCCCCGAACAGAAAGCCAATGCTCTAACCACTGAGCCAACTCTTCACACAGAATGCCAGAGATCAAACCTCTTGAACGAATGAAGATGCAATGGGACATAACAACTGAAAAAGTATTGACTGGGACATAAAATAAAGTGGAATAGGCATTTAAAGACAAAAAAAAAGAAAAAAAAAGCACCTGAAACAAATGTAGATTTTTACGCCTATGCAAAAACAAAGGCGCAGTTCAGTTTCGCAGTAACTGCTAAGCTGATTAGCGCATTTGTTTTCGCTACACGGATAGTACAATCTCCCTTCTTCTTAAATCAGAAATTTCAAGCTTTTAGCCATTTTCAGAGACTGTACAGACTGGTCTGTGTCAGACCTGGTTGGAAGCCCAAATTGTTGGTTTTCTCACATAATGCCTCAATTACTGTTACCTTAGCTTTGTTTCAGTACGTGACGGTGACGATCCACTAGTCAATGTAGTTTTGTTAGAAGACCTGAGCGCTGTGTTGGGGGTGGTGGTGTGTGGTGGGGCGATGTACCTGAGCGTGGCCACGGGCATGCCGAGGCTGGATGCTGTAGGGTCCCTGGTTATATCTATGATACTAGGGGCGGTGTCTTACTTTATTGTACATACCAATGCTGAAGTGTTACTGGGCAGGTATTGTACAGATTGAGCATTTTCTTCATTTCTTTATGAGCAGCCGCATCGGAAAACCAACAATCTGCACATTCAAAAACAAAGATGCAGATGCTGATCAGCACCTTTGTTTTTGCTACACAGATAGTACAATTTCTCTTCTACTTATCCAAAATTTCAAGCATCTAGTATTCTTCACGCCTGTTTGTGTCCAACCTGGTTGAAAACCTAAATTGTTTGTTTGTTATGCCCCCAACTTCGAAGAAGTTGAGGGGGCATATTGGTTTGGGTCTGTCCGTGCAGTGAGTGAGTGCGTGCAGTCAGTCAGTCTGTGATCATACTGATGCATGAGCACTCGGTCAGGAACCGTTAGAGCTAGGATCTTGAAATTTGGTATGTACATGTAGTTTGTAGGACCCATATTTTTTCTTTCAGGTAAATTCAAGGGGCTAGGGGCCAATTCTGTGAGAGTTATTTCCCTTTTTAATTCTTGATAAAGTGAATAGATAGTGGATACCTTGTGTGCGCAACTCCTCCTACAGTTTTATTTCGATTCTCTTGAAACTTTACAGATGTTGTGACCATGCTTTGAAGATATGCATGTGGTTTGGATATAATCCTCAGATTAATTTTTGTCACTTTTTTTTTGCAATTTGAACTTAGCCATTTTTCGGGCATTTTGACAATGAAAGTGAATGGGCAGTGGGTACCTTGTGTGCGCAACTCCTCCTACAGTTTCATGCCAATTCATTTAAAACTTTACATGTATTATTGGCATGGTCTGAAGATATGCATGTGGTTTGGATATAATCCTTGCAATTTGAACTTAGTCATTTTTTCGGGCATTTTAGTGGATGGATAGAGGGTAACTTGTGTGCGCAACTCCTCCTACAATTTAATACCGATACTTTTGAAACTTTGCAGACATTGTGACCATGCTTTGAATATATGCATGTGGTTGGGATATACTCCTCAGATTAATTTTTGTCACTTTTTTTACAATTTGAACTTAGTCATTTTTTGGACATTTTTACATCTTGAAAGTGGCTTACCAGTTGGGGGCATAGTGTTTCATAAACACATTTTCTAGTTGTTATTGAATTTGTGAATACTATCAAAATTTAAATCATGTGTACATTTCAGAATATACAAAAGAATCTTCCAGCTTTTCCAGTGACAGTGCAGTTAGGATTATTGACTGCCCTCACATGACCTCGGGTTTTGAATGAAAGGCAAAGTCAAAAAAGTCAAAGTCAAATGATTGGTGCTGCATATAATGATAACACAATTAGAATGCAAAAAATGGTGGAAATTTTTCAATATATTTACAGGTCTATCCCATACCAGCGTGATATTGTAAAGACTTTGGAACAAGACAGATTTGTTAGATCAGTTATGGACAGTAAAGGAACAGACTATGGCATGTACAGCCGATATAAAGCTGAATTACATCTAGATGGTCGACAAATTGCCCTGGATTATATGGAAACTATAGATACTGAAGAGTTAATAAAGGTATTGTTGATTGATGAAAATAAATCTGTTAAATTATCGATAAAATATTATGCTGTAGATACTCATTACAAGGGTCAATGTTCTCAGCAACAGTGTTTGTATCTAGGGGAATTGAGAAAAATATCCTTTTACCAGCCATCAACTTGCATCCTTCTAAAATATTTGTTTATAAAATTTTTTAAAATCATTGTCTGGGAACAAATACAAGTTTAATAGAAGAAATCATGATGCAAAAGTCTCTTTGACAGTACATTTCAAAAACACGCCCATGCAATATATGGAATTTTGTGAAGCTGTAAAAATTGAGAAAAAAAAAATCAGTTGTAAAAATTTTGATATTTTTCTCATTTTTGCTTAAAACATAAATTGTGGATACACGTTAGAACTGCCTCTCCGAGGCACATTGTCAAATTTTGTTTCCTACAGAAACTGAGGATAGCAGACAATGACGAGACAACAGAACTATTGACACTGTTTGGTGAAGGTTGTGTTGACAGGGTCTCAATACAAATAGACAGGATAGAAGAAGATCTTAAGGTTTGTTACCATACACTTTTTACTAAGCCTTAAAAATAAAATACTTGTTCCTCTGACATTTATAGTAATCCTGAAACAGGTTCTTTTTCCCCAGAGGTGTAGTAACCGTCCATTAGATGTATACTTGATTCAAAAGGCATCAGCAGAGGGCTGTCCTCATGAAAATTAGTATTCAAACATAATTTATTAATAGTAAAGGCCAAACATGTAGGTTAATTTGCACCTACCGCATGATTTTAGAATTTTGTATCAGCGTATCTCGTACAGCAAAAGAGAAGACTAGAATTTCTTTTTACATGTAATTATTGTCAGATAACTTTTATTCACAAACTGGTGGATATGCATCTCTGTTGTGGATATTTTGACAAAAGAGCAAACGATGAAGACTGAAACCAGCCTGTTACTTAAAAATGTTAGCTTCATAAAGCCCCTATCTCACTGGAATGCAACAACTGGAGACGAGTTCGCAAATTGTTCCCGACTATTTCACGACAAAGATTAACAATATAAGCACAACTTTCACGTTGCAGTCTCATTGAATGGACATTTCTGCTACAAATTCATGAATTTCAGTCTAATTTTGAAAATATATCTCGTGACTGTCGTACGACAGTCGCGACGACAGTCGCGAGACATTTTTGAGAGTGTCTCACAACGTTCCCACGAATGTAGCTTTATTTTCATTTTCATTTGTACAACAGTTGCGAGACATTCTTGCGAGCGTCGAATGTCGCTTGGTTTTATTTTCTCGCCAGATAGTCACCAGGTGTTCACGTTTTTCTAAAGACTGCCGTGCGACGGTCATACGACATCCGTACAAGTGTCAAGAAAATTTGGCATTGTAAATTTGCCAAAATTTCGCAGTGACAGGTTGGTGACACTCGCACAAATGTCGTACGACGGTCGCGCAACAGTCTTGCGAAACATTTTGGCGAAAAATTCGCATAAAATTTTTAAACATGTTTAAACCCTTTGTGACCAGTTCGCGACACAGAAAATTCTCACAACACTCACGCGAATGTCGTACGAAAGTCTGCGACTAAATTCGCAAAACAGTCGCAAGAATTTCGCATGCCATTGAGATACTAGCTGTATATCAGTAAAAGGTTATTCTATTATTTTGCAGAAAAACTTTCCTGAATTACGTCATATAGATCTAGAAGTATGATGACAAACTTCTTTTGACGTCAATACTCATCTGTGATATCTACCCATGTGATCAAGATATTCCTATGTTGCGCCATGGTCAAGCCACTGGCCTTTTAAACCAGTGGTCAGGAGTTTAAGCCCGGGCTCCTTCAGTCTTTTTGATGAGACCTCGGACAAACAAGACCTGCGATGAACTGCTGCTCTGTTCTGAGCCAGGTTGACAATGATACCTGTGGTTTTGGCATTATACATGCGGCAATGGCAAACAGAGAAAAATTAGCGGCGGATCTCTAAGATAAATAGTTGGCAGTCCAGTTGTAAGGAAGAGAGACCTGCTCATATTCTTTGTCATTTTAGATTTTATACCTGACATGTTAAAGGTGAGAAAAATGGCGTTCTTTGTCAGAACAAATTAGCATAGACAGACAGTTGGTATTTATGCCTTCCATGTGATCAATACAATAAATTGTGTGTACTCTTTGGCAATTGGACACTTATATCTCTACTTCGTCGGTGAGGAGAGAAACAAAAGCCTCTTGTCAGTAGAAAGGCAGACATTTTGCAGTAACCATGGATGATGCACTTGGTCCGGCAGCCAATATGCTGCCCTATATATTGCCCTATTGCGCCCTCTTTGGTTGTTAATGTGGCATTATATTTTTTTTTATCGAGCGTTACCTCAACCACATATTTGTTCTTTGATCATCGATCAGGATGTTTTATTTTATTTGCAGAGAAATCAATGTATATCAATATGTATATCAGAAATGAATAAAAGTGTTATTTTCACTGCAGAATTGATATTTTCACTAGTGATTGATATCAGTCAGTAATTTCACTGTAGATTTTGGATTACTTCTGACATTTCCTTTCACTTGACTTCATTTAATGTGCCCCACTTCAGAAATTCAAGTGCCTATAACTCTGTTATTTATGAACGAAAACATTGTGGGTATTCATTTTCTTAGTTGCGTTTTCACCACCTGCCTCGACAATGGGAAAATGCCCTTGTGTTATATAAAATAAAAAATTTAAAAGTTACTTTTTATCATTGAATACCAAATATATTTATCTCTTGATTTGAAAACATTTTAAACTTTCACTTGTGTTGTGCACTTGTGAAAATTCTGTTTTGAACTCACTTGATGAAATATATTTGGTATTCACCTCAAAAATGTAAATATCCTCTATTTATCAGTCTTGGTCTACTTAGGGAAGCATGGTGTGTCAGTAGTAGAGCATCAGTCTGAATCAAGAGGTCCTGGGTTCAAACTCCAGTGACACTAGCTTGTGTCCTTGAGCAAGACATTCATTTATTCTCTATACTACTTGTTAACACCCAGGAAGCAATGGCTCCATCCGAACATGATTGAAAAAAAATGTTGAGAATGACATAAAACCACAAATAGGAGTAAAAATTGGAGTAGATAAAATTAGTAGACATACTGAGAATAAACCATTCAGGAATAAAGATATGACATCCTGGAGAGAAACTAAACTGGACTAGACCTAGACTGCATGTTCAGGCAAAGTTTATTATGGATAAGTGGAGAAGTGTTGAGAAATGTTGCCATTTTGATGGTATAATTTTTTTATTCGCTTATGTCTCTTGGGACAAGCAAAGATCTTCTAAGGTGTTAGTCATTTATGAATTTCCACTATCCATACATTTTGGTATGTTAGTGGAAAGTGTCCTATGATAAATAGTGCCAAGACTGCAATGCAAGCTTGAGTGAATTGATTCATAATCGAGTCAACGCATAAGAAATCACCAACATGCATAGGCAAAAACAAAGGTGCAGATCAGCTGTATGCACAGCTGATCAGTGCTTTTGTTTTTTCTACACAGATATTACAATCTGTCATCTTAAATTTTAAAATTTCAAGCCTCTACCCGGCTTCTGTGTTGATGTGGGACCTTGTTGAAAACCAAAATAGTTTTTTTTGATGATATTATTATTGCTTTGTTTGAATGGTTATTGAATGTATAAGTTACAGATGTAAATAGACTCTTGTCTTAAAATTGTGTCATGCTTTATATGTTGCAGTATGTGCTTTTACCTCTCTGATTATTGAGCTGCATCATGAGAAAACTAACATTTTGCATATGTGTAAACAAAGGTGCTGATCAGCTTCGCAATAACTGCGAAGCTGATCTGCTGATCAGCTTCGCAATAACTGCGAAGCTGATCAGCGCCTTTGTTTTCACTACACGGATAGTACTGTTCCTCTACCTTCTAAATTTAAAATTTCCAGCCTCTAGTCATCTTCTGTGCTTGTACAACTTGGTTTGTTTCGGATATGTTCTGAAACCACATTTTTAGTTTTCTCACATTGCGGCTCAATTACATGTATGTTGCATTATGTGCTTTTATCACTATGATAACTATTATTTATTGATGAGTTGTTTTAAGTTACTACAGCAACAAAATGTAATACATGTATGAAAATCACTTAACCAGTCTTTGTTGTTTCTTTTCACATGGAAGTTATTACGAAAACATGTCTATGTAATATACAGAGATTTTTAAAGTTGTAAAAAATGAAAATTTTCAGTAGAAAAATGTCAATATTTTTCTTATTTTTGCTCAAAATATAGATTGTGGGTACACGTTAGAATCGCCTCGGCGAGGCGGTTCTAACGAGTACCCACAATCTATGTTTAGGAGCAAAAATAAGAAAAATAGGTATACCGCTGCATACCCCAGTTTTGCTATGTAAAAGTGGGGTATAAGGGGTATATATTACACAGACATGTTTTCCTGATACATGTATGAACATCACTCAACCAGTTTTAGCTGTTTCTTTTCACATGGAAGTAACTTCTTTTTGTTTTCACTATTGTCACTGGGGAAGCGCGGTGGTGTAGTGGAGCATCGGACTCCGAATTGAGAGGTCCTGACGGCACTGTGTTGCGTCCTTGAGCAAGACACAACAGTACTCCTCAGAGTACTGGTTAAAACCAAGGAAGTGGTGGCTCTGTCCCGACATGACTGAAAAATTGTTGACTGGGATGTTAAACCGCAATACAAAAAAAAAAAAAAAAAAAATATTGTCACTACATATTATAACTGTAGATTCGGAGATCTTCAAGTTACTTTTAATTTAATTCGAGAAATTTCGATTTCTGATTTATTCACAAGGTTTTGAATTCGCTAACAAATCTTTGTGAAGTCTTTATGGCTTGAAATCTTTAAGAGATTGTTTATTAGCGAGAACCTTGAATTCGCGAGGCAACAAGTTATTGAATATTCGCAAATATTCTCTTAAACATTTCAAAATTTACAGTTCATTCCGTATATACTTTCTCACAGGAGCTTGAGAATAAGTGAAAACTGTTAGTTTTTGGCTTTCCGTTATTCCGTCCGTCCTTCAGTCCTTCTGTCCTTCCGTCCCCCTATAGGAGTATGTACCTTGTGGGCGCAACTCCTCCTACAGTTTTATTCCGATTCTTTTGAAACTTTACAGATGTCTTGACCATGCTTTGAAGATGTGCATGTGATTTGGATATAATCCTCAGATAAATTTTTGACACTTTTTTCGCAATTTTGACTTAGTCAATTTTTCACACATTTTGACAATGCAAGTGAATGGATGGTGGCTACCTTGTGTGTGCAGCTCATTCTGACTCTTTTGAAACTTTACAGATGTCTTGACCATGCTTTGAAGATGTGCATGTGATTTGGATATAATCCTCAGATTAATTTTTGACACTTTTTTCGCAATTTTGACTTAGTCAATTTTTCACACATTTTGACAATGCAAGTGAATGGATGGTGGCTACCTTGTGTGTGCAACTCCTCCTTCAGTTTACATACATCCTGCAATTACAATTTTATTGCCACTATTATATAAACAAAAACACAGGCGGGAGACATAAATTCTTTGAATTTGCTTGTTTTTCTAGAAGTTTAGCATTCTGTGACTGTAAAGTTGATAGATACAGACAACTTATTTAGGCATTGTTAAATACATGTCTGCATTTAATGTCATGATCATAATGGTTTCAAGGTCAGGCATCTGGTGAGTGTTCTCAGAGCCATAGGTTTTCTGGTTTATCTACAAAAAAAAAAATGTTTCATTTCTAGATTAGATCAATAGTCAGAAGATATAATTTATTATAGATCTACTAGATTTAGTTCATTCACATTCTTGTGCATTCAGAAAGGACAACATGTGGTACAATGATCATCTAAAGATATGTGAATAAAAAGTCTTGCTAAGCAACACAATAACGTATATTTGTAAGAAATATATGTGTCACATCCAGTCCACATCATTAGGAAAACCTGCCCGTGCAATATGTACCCCCTGAAACCCCACTTTTATATAGAAAAAAAACTGAGGTATACAGGGGTATACCTAATTTTCTTCTTTTTTTTTTGCTCCAAAACATAGATTGTGGGTACTCGTTAGAACCCCCTCGGCGAGGCGGTTCTAACGTGTACCCACAATCTATGTTTTAACTTTTAAGCAAAAATAAGAAAAATATCAAAAAAATTCTTCTGAAAATTTTTGTTTTTTTACAACTTGAAAAAATCTCTGTATATTGCATGGCCGTGTTTTCATAATGAATCTTGATAATAATGTCAGAAGGTTTTAGGAAAATAACATCTGTTTTGCATACTGACAATCCTATAGAATACATCTGATTAAAGTTTCTCAAGGTTTCGAAAAATCTCTAATGCACCAGTCATTTGTAACCACGTGCACCAACCCCCCCCCCTCTATTTTGTAACCACGTGCACCAACACACCCCCCCCCCTTCTTATCAAGGGCCTCCACCCATTGGGGCTGTGAGAAATTGATGGGCTGCTTGTGCCTCAATGCAAAGCTTAATAAGTACTGACCAACCCCCTAGGGTTAACTGCTTAGGTCTGAGCCTGTTGACTAGGACATTATAAAACAAGGCCAGAGTCATCTGTTAAGGCAGATGAAATATAATAATAAGAAAAAAAAAGAGTATGTCTTTGTTGTTGTATGGTCACTACTTTGTATGCTAATGGCATTTCCACAATAAAAATTTGAGCCGCATCATGAGAAAACCAGAATTTTGCCTATGCAAAAACAAAGGCTCAGATCAGCTTCGCAGTAACTGTTTTCGCTACATGAATAGTACAATTTCTCTTCTTCTTAAATCAGAGATTTCAAGCGTCTAGCTTTCTTCTGAGACTGTACAGGCCGGTTTGTGTCAGACCTGGAAGGAAACCCCGAAGACCGGTTTTCTCGTGTCGTGGCTCAAATAAAAACAAACCAGCTGTCTATAGTTAAGCAGTCATATACATTGTCGCGGCTTTCTATTCTTATAACATTTCAGTAATAAAGATTTGGTCATGAAATTCTTCCTCTTCAGCTGATTAAAGAAGAGCTATTGAAATCTGAAAGATCTTGCACCCTGTATTGGAAATCTGCCTTCTGACATGAACTCAGCAGTTCAACTGTTGACAGTGGACAAAAAAAAACAGCACCCAAGCAAACCACAAACAAATTAATCTTTCGAGGATGCCTTCTGCAGCTGTGGTACATTTAAATGTTAAATTTTGTTCATTAATGCACAGTTGATAGTAAATATTTAATGCATGAATCAAATAAGTTGATTTACATTCCAAATAAACATGAGACCTATACATCAATATTACAAAAGGTGACATTGTTGATTTGTATGCTGTTTGATGCACTTGAATTTTATTTGTCAAGTGCCATAAACTTGCTAGTAAATTCCTTCTGATCCAGGGATTTATTTGCCTCTTTTGCTGTTCTTTGGTATAGAGATTCATATTACAAGACTGCTTTTTAGCCTAATGGTCCAATTAGTCCCGTACTGATCAGGCAGTTTGGTGCTCACTGAGTTACTTGTACTCTACCTTTCTAGGTGTTGATCTGTATAGTATAAACATTTTCTTCTTTTGACTTATACATTTTAAGTATATTTTGGTGCTGTTGATCATTATATTTTATGACAACATAACAAAAGCTATGTTATCTTCATTCTCACTTCATTTATCTTTCACAGTTTTAAACCATGACCTCTTAATGGTACTGATCTTTTTATGATTTCAAATTAAAATGTTAATAGTTATTTTATAATGTCCAGGTGGCTTTCAAGTAAATCATTTTGTCAAACATATTGCAGCCACATGATAAGAAAACCTATTTTTGCATGTATAGGCACCAATCTGAAGATAAGCCTGCACAACTGTACAACTTGATCAAATTAATAAACTAACATACTTTATTCATATGAGACTGCAGAATATATCTCCTGTTTTTGACATTTTCTATAGCTAAGCAGGGTTGAAGACACTTTTATTTCTATGGCGCTCATTTTGCTGCTACATTTTTTAACAATTTTGTTTTAGAAATTCTTGCTCATTCATAATCATTGAGCTGTAGTAGTCATGTTGATTTTGAATTGTTTTTCACAATTGATTGAAAGTTCCGATACAGTGGTGACACACAAACAAATGACTGAAAACCTGAAATACAAACTGTAAATTTGCTTTCTGTCCTGTTCAAATATGTAGTATGGTAGGAGGTTATATGAGCCATGACATTAGAAAACCAAAAATCTGCATATGCGAAAGCAAAGGCGCAGATCAGCTTCGCAGTAACTGCGAAGCTGATCAGCGCCTATGTTTTCGCTACACGGATAGTACAATACCTCTACTTTCTAAATCCAAAATTTCCAGCCTCTAGCCATCTTCTGTGGCTGCTGAGGCTGGTTCGTGTTGGGCCTGTTCGGAAATCACATTGTTGGTTTTCTCATAACGTGGCTCATATAGTAATTAAGAATCCATTTTCATAGAATAGTAAATGTGAGTCAGTAATTAGTGAAAAACATTTTTTCTGCTTTCAAATATTGTACATATGATTTAGTAGATTTTTTCAACATTCCTTGTGTTCCATGGGTTTTGTTAAAGGAGAGCGAGGAAAAAATATAAAATAAAACACTGACTGGATTATATTCTTTTTATATCATGGTCTGTTGCTGAACAAGGATGCAAGGTATGCATTTTATGTCAATAGTTATTAAATTGTTCTGTCGTTACTATCTAAATGTATATTTTATTCATCACCAGTATTTATTCCTGTGTCCCCCACCCCACCACCATCCCCTTAAGTTTCATTAATCATTCATGATTACTTCTGAAGTTAAGGTATAAAATGTAAGAGTGACTGAACAAACCGCAAAATTTACATAGTTGATACTACTATATATTTGCAAATCATAGCAAACTATTGCCTACTTTTTCATGTCAGCAGTGAATACGTTAAGAATGAAATGCATGCTATATATATAAAGTAAACATTCAAGTTTAGCTGGAGGGTTTTAAATAGACTTCATATCAATTAAACATGCATTTGTTATCAGTCTTAAGCCACAAAATTACTGTAATATGTCCTGTGTCAAATCGTATGGGAAGCGTATAATTATAAGAAAAGGTAATCGAAGATCTGGAGTGTGCAAGAATCAAATATACAGCATAAGGCATCAATGATTCGGGGTACCAGTGAAACAAAACAAGTATGATATAATTATATTCAATAACAGTCCAATTCAAGAATCGTTAGTATATGCAACTACAAAACCCCTCAGTATTCAAGGAGGGATGGTGTTGCATTCATAAAACTAATCATTTGGTGACGACTAACGAAGGTTGAAAAAGGAATTGTGTTGCTTTCATGAAAATAATCATTTGGCGACTAACGAAGGTTGAAAGAGGAGTTGTGTTGCTTTCATGAAAATAATCATTTGGCGACTAACGAAGGTTGAAAGAGGAATTGTGCTGCTTTCATGAAAATAGTCATTTGGCGACTGACGAAGGTTGAAAGCGGAATTGTGTTGGTTTCATGAAAATAATCATCTGGCGACAAAGGTTGAAAGAGGAATTGTGTTGCTTTCATGAAAATAATCATTTGGCGACTAACAAAGGTTGAAAGAGGAATTGTGTTGCTTTCATGAAAATAATCGTTTGGCGACTAACGAAGGTTGAAAGAGGAACTGTATTGCTTTCATGAAAATAATCATTTGGCGACTAACAGAGGTTGAAAGAGGAATTGTGTTGGTTTCATGAAAATAGTCATTTGGCGACTAACGAAGGTTGAAAGAGGAATTGTGCTGCTTTCATGAAAATAATCATTTGGCGACTAACGAAGGTTGAAAGAGGAATTGTGTTGCTTTCATGAAAATAATCATTTGGCGACTGACGAAGGTTTAAAGAGGAAACTGAGTTGCTTTCATAAAATAATCATTTGACGACTAACAATCTGTTGCTTACGTAAAAATAGACAACACGCCGTGAATGTAAATATTATAATGTATAGGAAGGGCAAGGTGGCCATTTAGAGTAAAGCCATCTTAAACAAGAGAGAAACAGACAAATATCTGTAAATGCGTATAAAAAAAAAACTAAATGCACACAATGCTGTGGTCATGATTATTTGAAATGTCACAGGCGCCTTGATGAAACCAAATTTTACAATCATGGAGGAATAGAAGCAAACTGTACAATTATAGTTTAAGAGTTCGTATTATTATTTTTATTCATTTTATTTCCTTTCCAGCTTGGCAAAATATTCATTAGGTTCAAATAGAAATGATTCAGCTATTTGCTATTCAGGGCACATGTTTAGGTGAAAAGGCATTACGTCCGTTTCAGAAATCGAATAGTAAACACACTCTGGAGCAGTTACGGAAATCGATTGCTTCAGTATTCAATGATTTTCAATATACGCCATACGAATTCCTTGTATAAAATCCTGTGAAGTTGCCGATATGTCTTACAAAATCTCAGTTGCGTTCAACATGATTTAATTTGTAAAACACATTCAAAATTGTTAAAACATATTTTGATGATATTTTACTATATCAATACAAAAAAGTTCTTTTTGAACCCGTTACACCTTCTTTCCTTTCATCAATAAAATCCGATTAGGTTTCTGGTCACGTGACCTGCACGTTGTCGTCTGCATTTTCTGTAATATTCAGTATAATATTGACAGTAGCTCTATAATGACAGGTGTGTTTATCAGGTAGCAAGGAATGATTACGTGTGATAGTGTAATTTATAAATTAATGTTTAAACATCACAGAATCTATTCTATTTGAGTATAAAAATGGATTCTTGGATTTCGGGTGATATTCCTGGAACGCAATGCAGGAACTGTGGGTGTCATAGGCAGGTGCCAGAACTGACTCCGGACCACCAGGAACAGACGAAAATACACGAAAATGGTCGAGAGAAACAGTTGACTGACTGGAATGGGGTTATGCAGGATATCTTCTATAATCTGGACAATGTCGTCATAGGTTTGTAGTTTCTGAACTAAGTGTAGAAATTCTTAATATTTTGCGTCGAGTGTCTGTTGTGCACGTATGGTTTGTTGTTCGGAGGGGGGGGGGGGTACATCATCTCAATTTGGTGTTGTAGTATAGTTATATCAATAAGCTAATAATTGAATTTACTGGAATTAAATGCGAAGTCTCAAGAAGAGATGCGGTTTAGTATGGCCAAACATATAAAATATTGTGGTAGTTTAGATTTGAACCTAGAATAATGTAAGTGGTGACATGCAGACCTTTAGATACGTTTTCCATTATCTACACGCAATAGTAAGCCGTCTATGCAATGACCATACGTTCTATTTCATGAACTATGCACAGAAACTTAGTTCCAAACCTACCTGCGGAAGTTATTTAACTGAGTGAGCATCGTGGGTTATGGTCCAGTCACTGTTGCTCTCTGATGACTGTATACGCAGCTTTACGTGGCTTCTGAAAATAGTTACTTCAATATACATGTAATCAATACATGACGTTTACAGAAACGACTGACTGGCTCAGTGGTAAAGGCATTTCATTGTGTTAGCCAGACTTTCCTCTTTCGAGGGGTCCTGAGTTCAAATCCCGCCTTGGGCTTGAGATATTTTTACTGCTGTCATGTCTTACTGGTACTCCAGTCATAAAGTTTTATTGTTGAGAAACGTGATTTAATTTTAGTTCCGATGTTAACAATTCATCATGATCATCGTCTGTTGCTTAGGTTCTGCTTGTCGATTTGAAAAGGGACTTTTTGAAAAAGTCAAAAGTACACATCTAGGTCATTAAAACTTGTATAAAGATGTTTACAAGTTGAAATGTTTTGCCATAAATGTTTTATGATCATAATACGAATTTAATTAATAAAGCATCAAGTTAACTGCATTAATAAAATGTATCATTCATACACGGCTGACAGGTTTAGAATGAGGTGCACTAGCTATCATCTGACTATACTATGTGTGCAAACAAAATGTCTAATCAATTATTTACGTATGGCGACATTACACGAAATGCATGTGGGTTCATGTTGCGCTACATTTTCATGTAGCATTAAATCTACGCCAATAATTTCTTCATTGGCTCTTCTGTTATGTAATATCCTGTACACAATAGAGTTGTTTCTGGCAAAGAAAAGGCTGGTCACCATGCTTTTCTTACGCTTCATTCCATTTATTATGACTTATAGTTATGGTTGTGCGTTTTTCCAGCCCTGTTGTTTCGATTTGGCTTTTAATCTAATCTAATTGCGTCAGTTTGGGGGTGTAATACATGTATTCGCATTTTCTTTATAAGAGATAAAATGTATGAACTAAGGAAATAGTTTCTTTATTGTTTTTGAGCTGTAACACAGTGGCCTAATTGAGACATGTGGTGAAGATTCTTGTGTGTTTGTTTTTGTTATTTAAGTTTATTAATATCAAATAATGGTGCAAACCGTATTGTAAACTTTTCTTTTTAGGGATTTAATCTCAAACGTTTCAAATGTGCATGTTTGTTTCCACCTTGAACCTGAACGTAGAAATTTTACCCTGTGACAAACATTCGATAAAACATTATCAAAGTAGGCTAATGTTTCTACAAACATACCTAAATTCCCAAATGATTTGTGACTCAACAGCCGGATAACTAGATTGAAATGCAGTTTTCCATGGCTACTTTTTCAATCGCGTCAGTCAGTCATTTTGTTTCTGCTGAGGTTGGTTCAAGTGCGCTTTTGTTTAGCCTTTGTTAATGAATGCTTGCAATATCTTCCCGGAACCGAACTTCGAGAAGAACTTGTTCCCTCTTGGCCTTGGCCTTCCTTTCGTGATCCTCTCATTTTACGTATTTGCGATCCAATTTCGGTATGGAGATGGTAAACAACAGCATAACTTCTTGGTCTATTTTATGCAACTCTCTTGCAGGGCGTATCTTAAATTATTGACCTACGTTTGGGGGTCATGCTTCAATGGAATTTTCCCTTTTTAGCGTTTACAGTCTCTCTTCGTAGACCTCTCATAATTTTATCCAATTCACTATCTTCATTGTTTTGTTAAATTCTTACCGTATTTTTATTTTTGATGTGCATTCAGATTGTAGAGACAACGGTTTTCGATTTTGATCAGTTAATTTTGTTTTGTCTTTGATCAGTTTAGTTATCTGGTTATCTTCTTTTCTAGATTTTAATCACTTTTTTCTACAAACGCCCAACTATAGAGAGAGCCTAGAAGGCCAAGTAAAATCATTGGTATAAAACGGTTGGAGAAAACAAATAAACTAGTTCTGACATGTTTGACGTGAAAATGAAGTCCATGATGACCGTGCAAGGATTTCTAATCTTCTAGGTTTTTGTTTAATCACTTTCATAATAAAATTGTAGTTGATACATGTTTAAGTAGCCCATTATTTGCCACTAGACCTAACCAACCACAGTTTTTCGTCACACAGTGTCACCACAGGTCAAATACTTCCGTTGTAGGGTCTTATGAATATCGAGAGCGATTCATATTTTGTTTCATACTATGCTTGTTAAGTTTTAAGTGGATTAGTCGAGTAGAAACTATAATATTTCAAATTTTATGGATAGCTTGTATTAAACACATATTTAAGGTAAGAAAACAAATGTATTTTAATTTGAAAATGTGTTTAAACACTATTTATTGAAATGCCATAAAAGTAAACTTGTTCCTGTATGATTTTAGTTTTCAAACGTTGCAAGTCCATTTACATGCATATATAGAAATCTGTTTTATTATTATTATTTGAGTGGTTACTGTGTTAATTTAAATTATCTTCACCTGAAAAAAGACTGAAGAAAAGAACACTAGAAACATGGGTTTTGAGAAATGGGAAGAAAGAAACTGTTTGTAAAAAGAAATAACGCAACTGGAGCTGAAATGAAAGTAGATGAGAATAAAGACATTGATAACGAAGTTAAAACTACCGATACCAGGTTTCGACTCAGAACACGAACAAAGGGAACACACAAAAAATCTTATGATTATACATATCAGATCAGAACAAGACCATGAAATAGCTTGGACAATATAGGCGTATTTTTCCCATTTCAAGCTGGAATGTTGGCACCACTTGCTCCTTTGGCATATCTAGATGGTTTCAGAAAGCACAATAACTCTTCGACTTTGTTTCATTACTGGAGTTTGTGTGAGCTAGTGGATCATGATGTCCATAGCTTATTTAACACCATGCAGCTTGTGCATTAGAGATGATATTGAATGTTAAACATCGGCATGTTTGCATTTTGTATTCTATGTCCAGCAGATGGTAGCCATATTATGATAACCATCGGCAATTCGGCATTACTTTCAGTGTATGCATCATTTATGATAACCTCCCCTAAATACCCCACAGCGTCACTAGTATTAGTTTCAACATATGCATCATTTATAAGCAACCTCCCTATCTTGCCTTTAGCCTGGTCAGGTACAATTAATTTTATTTTCTTTCCAATTAAACAGATAACGCTTGTTTACATTGTCCATAATCGATGATAGGTTCACAGTTGCCTACGGACTGGAATTATTGTTTTCTGTATTCGTCCGATTATTGTTCTATTTCGCTATCTTGAGCATCTAGCTCTGGGATATGATCACTTGCAATAGTTTCAGTTTCAATGGCGACTCTTACGTTTGACATTTTGTTTGTAGATCTATCTATGTTTAAAACGTCCCAGTCAACATTTTATCAGTCATGTCGGGATGGAACGTTGCCCAGGACATTTGTGGTATCACTATATGTCTTCATATGAACCAGACTTAAGTATGTTTGATTGAAAACACCAGTATATGATGGGGTTTCAACAGCAAGTTTTCGTTTCGTTTTTTTTTTTTTTTTTTTTTTTTTTTTTTTTTTTTTCCAACTAAGAGATCATGTCTGATTTAAAATATTTTTGTTTCCGCAATATTAAGTTGCCAATAATCGTTTAATGGGCCATGAGGATTTGAGATGTGGAGTCGATGGCTTTTCAATTTCTATTGTTCGTTTTCCATGTTTATGTTGGAAACAGTATACAACTATTTCATACCTTCCTGTGTAACAGTCAAAACTATCACCCCGAGGTGCTGTGGATGACCCGATGAACTGTTGCCCGAGGCCGAAGGCCGAGGGCAACAGTTCATCGGGTCATCCACAGCTCCGAGGGGTGATAGTTATGACTGTCACACAGGAAGGTTTGAAATAGTTGTTTTATTACCCAACTCAAACATTCATTATAAACTTCATAACAGACACATACTATATATATTATGACAAGACTGGTTTTAACATTAAATGTTGAAACTGAAAATATGGATGAAACATGCTTTTATCCTGGTTTTGTTGTACAGATCATGTTTGCTTGTTTGATTCTGATTTGCTTGTTTGTTTACTTTATTGTATTTTGTAAGCTCTGCTTGTTTGTTTGGCACTTAATTTGATTTACTTGTTTGCATATTATACTATTGTTGTATTATTTATTCTGTTTGTTTGTTTTGTTCATTTTTGTTTGTATGATTGTTGGTTTGATATGTTTTATTCCTTTTTTGATTGTTTTGCTTGTTTGTTGTTTTGTTTTAAGTTAGTGTTAGTTTTTTGCTTCTGTTTTTTTTTTATTATTATTTCATGTGCTTATTTGTGATTAATGCTTGGTTGGATTTGTTTGTTTTATGTTTGTTTGTTTTGTTTGTTTGGTCATATGTTTTGTTTGTTTGTTTGTTTGATTCATTTGTTTGGTTGTTCGCTTTTGATTACTTTTTCTTTATTTGAAGATATGGTGAAGCAGTGTAAAAGCATGCAAAGCAATTGAAAGCATGTCACATGACTGGGAAACAGTAAAAACTGTTGCACATGAAACAGTTCGTCACATGACATGAAACAGTTCATTGAAACTGGTCTAAACTGGCTTTTTCTGAAACTGTTTAAAAAACAGCCTGAAATGTTTAATTTCTCTTTATATAGTAGGTTGGGTAATAAAAACTAATATTCACTATTGGACTTTAGTTTAGTGGTCCCTGATGTAATCTTTTGTCTTGATATCTGGAATCTATAGAGTGCTGTTTTAAAATTCTATGGCGTTGAACAATAAATGATAGATTCTGGTTCGGATGTTTGCATTTGCAAAGAGATTATTGAAGTAAAGTTACATTGCGAAATGTAGATAAGATGAACGGCCAATCAGCCGCCAGTGAAGGTGTTGGGGGGCAAAAAGGAAGTAAAGACTGGTAGAAATCCGAACTAATGGAAGAATGACAGGCGTCTTAATATCGAAATACGATGCATAAGGCACCAATATTCAAACATGAGATAAACACCCTTTAAAGAAGGTTGTGTCTGAGCCTGGATTTTTTTTCTGTTAGATGGGATTTTCCCGTGGGTGTTTCGTGATACGCAATGGAACGAGGGTGTCCGGAGTGGAGCGGACAGAAGGTTAGCCAGCTGATCTAATCTTTTTTTACAGAGTCGATCATTTTCGGTTCAGCCTTTTTGCTATATACAAGCTGGCGACATGAAAGTCGTTATTGACATGGAAAGCAGATTCATTAGAGATAACCTATCGGCTAGATCTGTTAATCGATTAGAAATATATTTTTAATTTAATAATGCGATAGTTTGTTTAGACAATTTTTAGCCATAGAGAATAGTATTGAATTTCGGGTTTTATTCTTTCTATAAAACCAAATTTAGATTTTCAAATTTGTCTGTCAGATCGTTATCAAAATAATGCGTAAGATCTACATTAAAAGAACTTTGGTAAAATCATTCCACTTTTACTAGTGTAAAATTTTCGAGTACTCCATTGAGTTCATTGTCAATTTTCAATCGGTTGCCGATTTTCTCTGCATAACTTTTTCAAGCAGCATTCTAAATCTCTCAAACAAGTGGATTTGAACCCAGTGCCAAGTCAATTAATCCTCTTGAATAGATTAAGTACTTAATATTTACTTATTCTCAAAATTTGATAGAAATTTTATATTTACACAAAGAAATATAGAACTATATTTATGGCTTAAAATAGCTGAAACATAATGCTATTGTTTGTGCAACGTTGTGAAAATTGGCTTTGAATAGAAAAATGACTATAAAAATGATCGTGTTTCGAATTGTCGACTTCACATTTTAGCGTTTCTAGTACTGTGTGGTTTCAACATCCGTACGGGGAATATCTTTTTGATGATGCCGAACATGAAAAACTGACGACTTATTGATCACCTTGTTTACACTAATACAACATTGTTGACCGTGGATTAAGTTGTATCTGGAGATTAATGCGTTATAATCCTCCGATTTTTACATTAATCTACGAATTCATTTATAACTTTATTTGCGTGACTACTTCCACTGCATTGGCAATTGTAATTTCATTTCCTAGTTCGCTGAGTTTGTACTGAACTTCAACAATACCAAGTCTGTTTTCCTTCGATATTTTGATAATATTGAAGTTTTTACTATCGAAATTCGTTGAAAATTTATTGTTATTAATATACTTCTTATCAACTATTTCCACTTTGTCAATGCACAGTGGCATATAATCCATTGATAAGGGCTGAAAACGTGAAATAAAATTTGACACAAAGTGTTTCAACCGCCCTATATTACTCGAGCGAAGTATTCGTAAAACTGGTCAAAAGGGTGTCTGCCTTGTTCTTTATCTTCCGAACATGGCTTTCCGTCCGATTTGTTTGGGGAAAATACGACAAATATACCAGTTGAACATTTTTTTTTTTTTTTTGGTTGCACCTTGCGTATTCCCGTGATGTACGTTTTACATCCGCGCCAAGTTCGTTGTATCTGAATGAACGGTGTGATGGGACTCACGACAGACTATAATTGCATCCATATGGTGTTACATTGATTCTTATGATCAGCATAGTCTTTTTTTTATCGACCACCTTTCGGAGTACTTGCCCTCGATAGTTGAAGTGATCAGTCTTAAAATACGTGTTTTATCTTGCTCTAAAATATTGACAAATCCATGAGATGTAAGAAGATTAAAGCAATATTTCTTTAAATTAGCATATTTAGATCTTATTTGGTCCAATAGTTAGTGTTGGAATCACAACCCATGTTCCTTTTTGCAGTAGAATATCAGAAAACATACAAATCTTTACAATTAGCAAGCCAGTAAAAACAGGAAGGGCATTAGATTGTTCTCATGGTATTAAAAGATTGGCATTGGATAAGTCTATATGAAACTGAATTGAAAAGTAGAAACAATACCAATATGGCTGAAAAAAATACTGTTTCGCATGTTTGCTTTTAATGACTTCATTTGAAAACAATCCCACAATAAAATATTAATGAAGCAGTATTTACTTTTATTGCGGTAAACACTCGTCATGATAAAATTCTTTTTTTTTTTGTCATCACGGTACTTGTTCACATGTACGTTATCAATCCATTTTCATGATGCTTGTCAGCCCCTGTATCAACCATTTCAAGTGTTGTTGTTGTTTTTTTTTTTACTGTAGATGATGGTGTATAAGTTCGGCCTGGTCATATTCAGGGCATATTTCATACAAGGGGCCATGTTAACAAGCAGTAAAACTGGTTTAGACAGGCCGCTTTAATTGTCATTAATAATGTCTTGATAATTAATTTTGCTTGTACAAGTTGTTTTATGTTGAGATCACCTACGAAAACGACAGTTGAGGTCATTTTGGTACACAGCAGCCCTTCCTCTTCCGTCGATTTAAGCGCACCAGTTGTTTTAAAAGTGTTATTTTTATATGGGCAATAGAAGGTGCTCTAAGAACAACGAAACGGGTTAAGCCAAGAGCACCGAGGATCTTTGGAAGCCATCCATGAAGCATCGATATGGAACTGGACGAAACATAAATTACTAATG
Organism: Rugalucina vietnamica; assembly: GCA_964017185.1. Taxonomy (NCBI): domain Eukaryota; kingdom Metazoa; phylum Mollusca; class Bivalvia; order Lucinida; family Lucinidae; genus Rugalucina; species Rugalucina vietnamica. The sequence continues at coordinate 38,647,005 of OZ024880.1, read as the reverse complement.
TATAAAATAAATAAAAACTATATACCAAAATTTAAAATAGCCGGCCAAATCTTGTGTTTCATCAAAGTGACCATGGATATTATTTCACAAAATATTCATGGACCGAATACAATGGTGCAGAGTCGATATTCGTCTGAAATTGATGCGGTAAAAGATGATGTGGTCCTATCATTTTCTATCATTTTCATGACTTTCATTGTCATCATTCTTTGGCTTGTCCTAGTCTATTTGTTATCTTCATATGACAAATAATTCCATACTCCATAAACTGTATAATGTACCCAATGAAATACTACCTACTTCAATAAAGTATTGATAGATAGTCATAAAGTATTAAGAATTTCCGTCGATAAGCCGGTGAAAGACTATTCAATTTGAACAAATATGCTCTGAATTAAGTGTTTATTAATACTTTCACATATGTTGTCATATCTCTATTGAAAAAGAGTGTAGATCTAGATTATTGTAAAACATGTCGACATATGTTAATAAACTATTAAAAAGAAAGATATGGAATATGGATTTTTTTGTGATTTTGTTTCTGAAGCATGCTGTTCAGCCTTGACAAAGGTATGTTGCTTTAGTTTTCTTTTTTGTGCTTCTTGTGCAATATGGTTGAATTGTTCAGCTACAACAGGTCATATGCCCTATTTTGTGCTGCACACACTGGTCCGTAAGTGTTGCAAAAATGTGTTTGATATTCTTTTCATCTCCGGATAGGGTGATGAAATTCTTTTCATCTGTGCATTCAATTTTGAAGTTTGTAACGTGCCTAACAAATTGTCCAAATTTAACATGTTTGAGAAGTTTACCAGGAACTTTGCTAAAATATATGGCACAGATTTATTACAGACTGGTCTAATAAATAAGCCTCAAAACTTTATTGCCTTGTCCCGTTCGCTTTCTTGTTTCATGTACAGAAACATTTCTTACATGCCAGTGTGTAATTAAAATGGAAACCGCTTTATTTATAATTGGTTTGAAACATTTCAATTAGTTCAAGACGTCAAGTGCTCTTTATTGATTCAGTCACGCCAAGTCTATCGGTGTTGTATCTTCATTCCTGATACTTTGTAGACCGGACATTGCATTGCATTGGTTATTTCCAAACAATTAGCCTCATCCCCACCGTACTCGTCATCTTTTGCGCAAAGATTTTGGACTTTGTGCGCCTCTTTCTTCTGGCGTTGTTGGTTTGCGAGCTCCGATTGTGGTACCACTTCTTCTATTGACGTTTTTAATAGTTGCTTGTTCGAGCCAATGTCCAAGGAAAACAAATACTTAAGCAAACGGTTAAACAATGCAATTTCGTGGAATTTAGGATTCGATGGTTGGCGTAATAGATCCTTAGAAATCATTGAAAATCGTTGTCCCGATCAACATTGTCTCTGTGTAAACTTGCATTCTGTTCAGTGGCGATTTCGATAATCGGACACTTCGGCACCACTACGACTTCGGCACCTAAGTAAGATCGGCACTGCCATATCGGCACCACTTTAGAAAAAAAATACCATATAGTCACTTGAGCCCCTAGTCACTTCGGCCCCTGGTCATTTCTGACCCTAGATACGTCAACGAAACCTGCTACCTTGCCGTTGCATACTTTCTATTTTAGCTATTAAAGTTTAAAGAAAACAGGTTAATGAATACAGAAATTGGATTCCATGCAATTGAAGTTTTGAATGGCAAGAAAATCCAGTGGGAAATGAAGTTTTTGAGCCGCGACGTGAGAAAACAGGTCTTCGGGGTTCCTACCAGGTCTGAGACAAACCGGCCTGAGCACAAACAGAAGGTGGTTAGAAGCTTGAAATTTCGGCATAGGCAAAAATCCCGTTTTCTCACCATGCGGCTCATTTTTGATGGCTGAGTACATTGCACACTTACGCGCGCCGAAGTACACAATTAGAGAGTGTGCTCTGTGTGAAATTAAAACTGCGTATACTGGCACTAGGTATCCATTGGCGACAGCAGATGGGAGTCTTCTTTGTTTTCCGTTAAAACACCGTGAAATACCATATCAGCAGCAGCCTCCATTAGCTTCCATTTTTGCCTGGCAGGTGGATGTCAATTTAAAGCTTTTTCTCCAGAGTATTGTTTGTATATTGAGATTAATGAAACGAAACACTGATGACATGCGACAGAAACTTCTCGTCTTGAAAATGACCTCAACGGTCGTTTGACCACGGCTAACAAACCTTTAAATGCGTAACCGCCGGTTAAGAAAGAAAATCCGATTCACGCCCTTCCGGTTGCGCATATGATGACCAAGAAAAGGTAAACAAAACATACACTACTAGGATCGATTGATGATTATATTTTAGTACAGAAATATATCGATTATCTATGAATGCTATTTTGTCACTTATTTACTATTGTAAGTCAGCACCAAAGTAGCTCGCAAAATAATGTGATGGTCTTTGAGTAATTTATTCCCTTCTTCGAACCTGGTATTCCAACAAGGCCAAAGTCGGCGAAATACAACTAAAAATTGGACAATTTGCTTGTAAATATCAAATTTTAGTGATTGTTCCACGACAAATTTACAGATATGTATTAACTAAATTGCATCTGATGTCTGTGCCGGTATTTCGTTGTGTTAGTGCCCGGCATTATCGATTTGAAGGAAAGGAAAAGATGGGTACGCATTTATTCATTAAAATATGAAGGACATATTTCAAGATACGTTTGAAAACCTCAACCTGTTCAAGTTATGGTATTTATTTTCCTGTAGACATAAAACCAAGAAAAAACAAATTAAAGTATATAGAATGCTGTAAAATCGTCTTCATGAACAGGAATATCATGCATGTGAACTATTGTATTACATGTATTTCATAGACAGTTTGTATTATTTTATATCAAACATTTTCACTGCAAATATCACAAACACACAAAATTTGAGTGAGCACCTATTAAGAAAGGACGAGAGAATGTGACAATAATCTTCAGCGTAAAACAATTAACAAAAACAAAAACTTTAATACATGTGTTCTATAATGATTATATTGCTATCATTCTAATGATTAAATTCGTAACCGAAATGTTGACACAGCTTTTAACCACATATGCATAGAATGCATTGGCCAGAGGCAACGAAACTGTCACCAGACCTGACACAATGTTAAAATCATCTGCGCACTGTATTGCTTTCTGTTAATATGGACGTAATGAGCGGAAATCTAAAAATATCCCTGCGACTGACCCACATTTTCGTCGTGTACAATGCAATCCCAACATGTGTTTTGGGGTAGGGAATAAAAATCATGATTATAAAGAATAATTTCTGGAAATCCTTTGGGGTCCAAATATAGCAATGTCTAACTAATAAAATAGCATTGAGAGAATTATAAAATTTGTCTTCGAATCGAATTTTTTTACTCGGAAACACGAGCTGCAAAAGTTTGTTTACCTTTTGTTAGTCATCTGATGCGAAACCGGAAGGACATGAATCGGATTTCTTTTCTTAACCGCGGTTACGCATTTAAAGGTTTGTTAGCCGTGTTGACGTGACATGACAGAATATCGCAAATCGAACGGCGGTTCCGAAGCTGTAAAAGGGTTCTAAACCATTTGTCATGGTTTTCACTTCCTTTGCTAGTATTTGGTGTGTAACGTACAGCCGAGCCAAGCCACAGCAAACCCCGTCGATGGAAAAGCATGCTCATCCACCAAGGGTGGTACATATAGCTCGGTCCTTTACCAAAACGTTACACGTGTTTGTGTGTCCGCTCACTGCGAGACTGGCGTTTGGTATCTTTCCAGAACTGGTGTAAATTGAGCCTGTGCGTGAGAAAACCAACAATTTGCATGGGCGAAAACAAAGACGCAGATCAGCTTCGCGGTAACCGCGAAGCTGATCAGCGTCTTTGTTTTCGCTACACGGATAGTACATTTCCTCCTCTACTTATACCCAAACTTTCAAGATTCTTTGTTTCTTCTGTGACTGTACAGGCTGGTTTGTGTTGGATCTGGCTGAAAACCCAAATTGTTGTTTTTTTTCATGCACAGGCTCAATTTATTTCTAGGCTCTCATGTTCCTTTGACCTTGTCGATCGGAGTCTGAATGATTTTTGTTTGTGGCTTTAAGATTTATATATTCTTGGACTTTCTGATTCTTCTTCTTTCCTGGACCATTAACCCAGCGGGCACATGTCGCATCGTCGCATCGACGTCGATATGACGTCATTATGACGTCATGTGCCTGCTGGGTTTTATTGAGAGCTCTATCTACTGTTTTGTTTTACTAGGATTTAGTAGTTACTTTTGGTCACAATCAATCTCAATATTTTGTGTTTTGTTTTCAATTCCGTTCAGAGTGTCAGCCATATCTTTATTTGCTTCTTCACTCCTTGAAAGTTTTTAAGTACCATTTGTAAAAATTCTTATTTGTTAAATGCGATAAGAAATTTGGCAAATATTGTTTTTAATCTTTTGCATTCTTCAAATACTTCTTTGACCCTTAGAAGTGTTACGACATTGATCTCCAAATCGGATTGTAATATTTTAGCCACGTTAAGAGAAAACCAACAATGTGGTTTCCGAACAGGTCCGACACAAACCAAGCTGCACAAGCACAGAAGATGGCTAGATGCTGAAAATTATGGAGCTAGAAAGTAGAGGAATTGTACTATCCGTGTAGCGAAAACAAAGGCGCTGATCAGCTTCGCAGTTACTGCGAAGCTGGTCTGTGCCTTTGGTTTCGCATATGCAGATTATTGGTTTTCTCATGAGGCGGCTCAATTTTTATGATGCACCTTCAGTTCTTAACCTGCGAAATCTGCTTAATGCGCATATATAGATGGTGTTAGCTCTGCGAGGGGCAGTGTGATGAATTAGCATTTTAAAGAGCAGCTACATGTATATGTTCATCTTGTTCTTTATTAGCATAATGCTTAAAATGACGCTCTTTTTGCTGTAGGAATAATTCTGTTGATTTACATGCTTAAAGTTCCAAATTTGCCAGCCTCAACACCATCATTAAAATAAATTTGAGCCGCGTCATGAGAAAACCCGATATTTGCCCCAATGCGAAAACAAAGGCGCAGATTAGCTTTAACTGCGAAGCTGATCAGCGCCTTTGTTTCTCTACACGGATAGTACAATTCCTCTTCTTCTTAAATCCTAAATTTCAAGATTTTAGTCATCTTCTATGACTGTACAGGCCTTTTTGTGTCTTACCTGGTCGGAAAGCCCGAAGACCGGTTTTCTCGCGTGGCGACTCATTTAATACACAATACGGAAAAAAGGCTGAGAACTTATTGGGTTTATTAAATACTGTCGAGAACTTTGATGGCTGGGCTTCTGTGGGCCATGAAGCCGTGCATCATAATCTAGGTTCTTTCATTTATTTGAGCCGCCTCATGGGGAGACCAACAATGTGGTTTCCGACCACGTATGACAAAAACTAGGCTGTACAGCCGCAGGAAATAATAAGAAGCTTGGAATTTCTGATTTAAGAAGAAGGGGAATTGTGCTATCCAAGTAGCGAAAACAAAGGCGCTGATCAGCTGTGCAGTTTGACTGCACAGCTGATCTGCGCCTTTGTTGACTGCACAGCTGATCAGCGCCTTTGTTTTCGCCTATGTGTATTGCTGGTTTTCTTATGCGACGACTCATTTATTTGTATGGAAACAGTTCGGATTGTATGCTCTGACCTATTACTTTAATTCACCACCATCCAACGATATATGGGAACGGACTGTGCCCCTAGCTATGTTTTGATCAAAGTATAACTTTAACATTTGTCGTATTCAAGTGCAACTTTTCAAACTCCCGAATGGTACTGCCAGTTTCATGTTCAGAAATATCATGTTTTTCTTTTCTTGTGTTTACAAAGAAGGTTTATTTTATTTGACAGTTGTTTCTGTCCCCATTGTACGTGTTACCTGACTCCTTTTGTAGCTAACTCCCCTCCTCTCGGCAAGCAACATCTTAATATAGGGAAAATGGACCTGTTAATGAAAGGGTTTTCTATTTCCAATGTCTTGTTCATACAATACCTAATAAAACACAATAATGTTATTAAAGAAAAGCTGGGGCTACGTGCAGTATCTCAGCGCTTTTGCTGAATGATTCTTTTTGTTAGCAGAGCGACTGCCATTTTATTTTTATTATCAAAAGCAAAAATACCTAGCATTTTACACCTGGACTGCAACCATCATCGTCGTCGTCGTCTTCATCATCATCATCATCATCATCTTCTTCTTCTTCTTCTTCTTCTTCTTCTTCTTCATCATCATCATCATCATCATTATCATCATCAAAAACATAATTTTTACAACAGATGTCATTATTATTTACCTATTTTATGGTGATTTAAATCAATACTTCTGGTTTGATAGTATTTATGGTAAAATTACTGTTATGTTTTAAGGATAATATCTTGGTCTCTTTTCACTTGATGGTCACTTCCTACTAGGACGGCTTTTCTTTTCTGGTCAGCTGGTTTGCTAAATACTTTCATCAGGAAAACATGTCCGTGAAATGTTTACCCCCTCAAACCCCACTTTTATATAACAAAACTGGGGTATGCAGGGGTATACCTATTTTTCTTATTTTTGCTCTAAAACATAGATTGTGGGTACTCGTTAGAACCGCCTCGGCGAGGCGGTTCTAACGTGTACCCACAATCTATGTTTTGAGCAAAAATAAGAAAAATATCAAAAATTTTCTGATGCAAATTTTCATTTTTTACAACTTTTAAAATCTCTGTATATTGCATGGGCATGTTTTCGTAATGTTTACAGTTGATAATATATGATATTATATAACCTGGTTAATGTCTGGAATTCGATAGTTTTTAACAATGTCACTGAACATTTAAACGAAGGTTTTAGATTAAGGGCAAGCTAGGGTACAGTCCTTAGGTTCCAATTTGATTACGCTCGATGATAGTTTGATATTTGAAATACAATCCAGAGAAGAAATGGGGGTTTAAAGTGTTTAAACGTTTTCATAACCAACATTTTCCTTTTTCTTATGTTTGACACAGGACATAATCATTTAGTTTCTCATTTGTTCAGAATAAATGCGTTTAATCGGCAATAATGTTTGATGGTGAGATTTCAATTTTCTTATTTTCCACTTTTTAGATCAACGTTCCATAGCGATGGTCTGATAGTTGGAAAATAAATTACCCACCTATTAATATAGCCACATTGTGATAAAACTTGACATCAGGAAAAGATGTCCGTGCAATTTATACCCCTTAAACCCAACTTTTATATAGCAACTTTGGGGTATGCAGGGGTATATACCTATTTTCTTATTTTTGCTCCAAAACATAGATTGTGGGTGCTCGTTAGAACCGCCTCGCCGAGGCGGTTCTAACGTGTACCCACAATCTATGTTTTGAGCAAAAATAAGAAAAATATCAAACGTTTTCTACTGAAAAGTTTCAATTTTTACAACTTGTGTATTACATGTGCCTGTTTTCGTAGTCACGGATTTCGTGGTTGGATTTCGGACCTGTGCAAATGCAGCTTGATTATTTACATGCAGTTTGTCGAGATACTGAAGTCAAGCATCTTTTTATGCTCTGAGGATATTTTTGTTCGTCGTTTATTTGAAGTATTGGCGGTGGTGGTCGTGATTTCTTTTTACGAAGAGGTTGTGACTCATGCCCTTTAGGTCTAGAACGAAGTGGGCCGGAGAAATAAAGGGCACAACAATGGTTATAGTAATAGTAGTAACCCTTGCCAAATCAAGACAAAAACATTGTTGAGCGCTCTTCAAAGTATTGATTGAGATTAGATATTTAGTCACCTAGCTTCCGTATCCACGAGTTATATATTTCATTTTCCTTTTTATTTTTATATATATCAAATTAAATTCAAAAGAGTCTCATATTACATTTTTGCATGTAATTAACACATAAAATATATTGAGTATTTGCATAACCTTTGCTTCTTGAAATATTAATCAAGACTAGTTATTATGCCCTGACGCATATTTGGGAAAGGTTAACTAGAAGGCAGTGGGACCGTAGCATCAGCTTTATTACAAGCTGAACCAGCAAGCAGCACAGCAGGGTTGGGATTGCGTATGTGTGTGTGAGGGGGAGGGGGGGGGGGTAAGGGGGGTTACTAAGCCCTAAAGGCTTTAAGCAAATTATTTCTCATGATTTCTTATCGTTTAGGTATCGAGTCTCTTGGAGTCTCGTCAAAATGCTTATTCACTATATCCGTTTACGTGTAAACGTCTTTGCTTTTGGCTTATTTACTTTGTGTGGTTACTAATTAAAACAGTCACATATATATGGTTGTTCCTGTTTTTAAATTGTGGGAACAGTTTCCAATGCAAATAAATGTATCAATGTATACATCCGTTTCTCTTTTCTAATGGATAATTTAGTTCTTTCATTTGTAAGTTTATTTAATACAATGCTTGTTTACTTTATAAATTGGGGATGGTGAACTTTAGTCACACACTTATTTTGGTAGATTTATATATTGAAAAAACTTTGAGGGAAAAAAAAACTGAAAAGAAAAACACGTAAAGAAGAGAAAAATCGCATTGGTCGCGTATTGAATTCTGCTAGTCACACACTCAAAAACAGTGCCATACAACAGTGCAAAGTACACAAAATCAATTGATATATTTCAATTGGATACAGATGTTATTTTTCATTCAAATGCAGAAACATTCAAATAAATGAGGTTAGATTGAATACGTCTTTGAGCAAGTGCCCAAATGTCAGGTGTGAAGTACATGGAACACCTAATGTTGTTGATGAAAAAGGTTTATCTTCAATGAGACGAACTTGGTTTATAACGTCACTCGTTGGATTAAAACACATGAACTGGATAATCTGTACATTCCACGACACCTGGTTTCATCCCCGTACATTTGGTTTGGTATGCTTTTACAATAGTCAGTACTGATAGTAGCATACGAGAGTACCACAGGATTCAACTGAAGACACAAAAAAGTAGCAGGTCCAAAAGGGAGGTCCTCCTTGCTCCCTCAGTGGCGGATCAAGGATTTCTGGAAGAGGGGTTCAAATCCATCTAAGGGGTTTCGTTTTGGCATTTTATCTGATTTTTCATAAATTTATCCATGAAATTGAAATAATTTGGTACAAGAGGGGGGTTCAAGCGAACCCCCGAACCCCCTCTAAATCCGCCACTGTCCCTAATCCCCCAACTCCCTTAATTTTTTTCTAGTGCTCACTAGCTCCCTAAAAATAAATGGCACCTCCCCACCTCCGCAAACCCCCTGGCAGGGTCCAGAAAAGTAAACATGATACGTGTATCCCCTAAACAAAATATCTGAATATCCGCATAAATGATTTTGAACTGGATATTTTTTTTATTGTACCGGTTCATGAGCTTTGTTTCTTTTCTTTTTCTCTTTTCACCATGGCGCCCTCGCACGTTTCTTTAAAGACTTTGGAGGAATGTTGAACTTGTGAGTGAAAAGTGTGAACAATGTATTTATAAAGTCATAACATCCCGACATAATCCATAAGGCCTTCATTTTCACCAGCATATTATTAATTATAGCGTCATTATAATGAGAAAATAATCAGCTATTTTGCGCATAAATTACCGCCACTGTCTCTTCACTATGAATTGAGTGTTGAGAAATGGGCTTCTCAAATAACAATACAACGGAAACAACATTTTGTCAAGCTCGCTATCACGAAACTTCATCGGGTACGTCGGACCACAATAGACCCGAATAACATAAGAAAACCAACAAAATACATCTGAACATTCATACGTGGGTTGCTCTTTAGCCACCCCTACCATATCCCATAACGTCAATTTGAAACGCTCAAGTTGATGCGTCATCAAAACGACACTGACGTTGAACTTGGGTTCGGATGATACGATTAATTCCGACAGTACATGTATGTTGTTCGACTCAATGATCTTTTCCCGCTCGAATCATGAAATTTAAGCACGTTTTGTGATTTGGCTAAGTCTTACTATGAATAATTATGGGTTTCATAAACTGATTATGAATGAACCACGTAGACTTAAGAATGCTTCAAACAAAATGAAAATTGAAGCAAATGACGTAAAATGCATATCTGAAATATTTGAAGATTCTGTCGTTTCTTTTATAAATGTTTTTAGCAGAACAGCCGGGGTTAGATAATTAGTTACCGGTGTAATATGACTAGTGAAAATACAACTTATACAATTACAAAAATGGTAAAACTTTGTTGCGATCTTGGTATTTCTAATTTTAGATTAAAGCATTCTTTTGTGTCATCAATGAAAGTGACGCGTGCTTCAAAAATTTCATTTTCATTGTAGTTATTATCTCTTGTCTTAATATTTGTGTTAATGGCTTGGAAATATTTTGATACTTTTGTAGTGAAACCTTAAAATAACATATATGACCGATGATTCAAAAATAATTCTTTCTTTTTGACGACAATATGTCCTTACAATGACTTTCTTTCCCAATTCGAGTAGTTAACGTTTCTGAAACAGCTTAAATAGGCCCCGTTTTTCTTCATGCTTTTCTTTAGAAGTTTGTAAAGAATGGGAGTTGTTTAAAATTGTTTAAACGAAATTGTCATAGCTGCTTGTCAAATAAACTTAATAAACACCGAGTAGTGAATGGCTACTTAAATTAACCCATGACTAACGGAGTGAAGTCCTTCATTTAAATAGAGGTTGCCTTCGACCGAACGTGTCACTTTTGAAATTTTAGTGGGGCGGTTTAAAATTGAGTTTAGAATTGAAAAAAGTTGGATTTTAGAGTTGATTAGGCTCAGAAAGCTAGGGGCATGGCGGTTGAAGGTATGCTTTAGATATTATATTTTTAATTTGCAATTTTGATAAAGAATTCCCATGACTGTCTGAAAAGTGATCAAAAGTATTCAAATTAAATTCCAGGCCCGATACTGCTTCACTGACACATAACGAAAACATGCCTTTGGCAATATACAGACATTTTTGGAGCCTAAAAAATTGAAAATTTTCAGCTGAAAATTTTTAATATTTTTCTTATTTTTGCTCAAAACATAGATTGTGGGTACGCGTTAGAACCGCCTTGGCGAGGCGGTTCTAACGAGTACCCACAACCTATGTTTTGGAGCAAAAATAAGCAAAATAGGTATAACCCCTGCAAACCCCAGTTTTTTTTTCTATATAAAAGTGGTTTTCAGGGGGGTATACATAACACGGACATGTTTTCGTGATGAGACCATGGTAGTATCAGCCAAGATCATAGAAGTTTCTCCATATATCGCTGCGTATGTTAATTTCAAAGAACGAAATTTGGAGTCAGTTTCGAGTTGGCCATGCTTCCTGGAAGAACCATAATTGTAACGTAAACTTTGACACAGATTCTTGTATCGACTTATCTGTCTAAAAAAGTTTTGTTTGTTGAAATTGATGCTTTATTTCCCAGTCAACAGCAATGATCATGTCGGGACGTTGCCTCCATTTTAAGGGACTTTTACCCATCAACAGCAAATGGACGTTCATTAAGGTGAAAATTCTATCAAAGTTACATTTGGTTCGCTTCAATGTACTCGTAATTGTGTTCGAAAATGAATTTATATCTTTGGCTTGATTAAATAGCGTTTCAATTTTCGCGGTTCTATAGCTTTGATCTATGGGCTATGAAAATGACTTATCATCAGGAGAACATGTCCGTGAAATGTATACCCCATTATACCCCAATTTTAGATAGCAAAACACCTAGTATGCAGGTTTTTCCCTATTTTTCTTGTTTTTGCTCCAAAACATAGATTGTGGGTACTCGTTAGAACCGCCTCGGCGAGGCGGTTCTAACGTGTACCCACAACATGTTTTGACCAAAAATATTAAAAATATCAAAATTTTTACAATGAAATTTTTAATTTTTACTACTGAAAAATATCTCTGTTTATCATGTTTATTGCATGGGCAAATTTTCGTAATGAATCAAATGAACAGTTTCTCTGTGTGGCAACGACCCGATCTGATTCTATACAACCTTAGGAAAACATGCTTTATATTACCTGCGATGAAAGCAATCCAAAAGAGGTAAACTATTTATGGAACATCTCACCTACATATTTTCCATGTCATCCTGACACTGACACACTTTTCAGAACCTAAATCTGAGCCCTTGATATTCTTAATTTATATCCAGAACATGACAGCTTGTTCACAAAACTGAAGTTTTGATAATATGATAACAAATCTTCATATTCTGCAAACGTTGCTGAAATTTTGTTGTGTTTTGTGCTGCTTTGCAATTTTGCAGCGTCTTTTGTGTACATGTCAGCCATTCTGACAGACAATTAAATGATCTTAATGCTGTTTCATAAAGTTATGAGGCAGTGATTAATATAAGCAGATTTCAATTAAATCTAAGGATTAGCTATGCAGATTTATGTTAATGGCATTAAACACAATGATGAAAGTTTAGGTTGACATTTTAGGCCTAAATTTTCTAAAAGGTGGAACTACAAAGTTTTCTGTAGCCTTTAAAAACATGTAAAAGCACATTAGAACCGTGTCTTTTTAGAATAACACGCAATAACCCTATATTACGGGAGTTGTGCGATTTGAGACGCGTTCATGCGACCTTTATCCGGTCTAATGACATGAAACTGGTTCGCAAGTTTCAATGATATGAACGCAAGAGATGTGCCGTTCAGTAAAACCCTAGTCCATTTCTTTTCACTGTTGATTTAAATCATTAAATGCTTACAACTCTCTTTTCAGAACCGGAAGTGACGGAGGACCATACCTATGACTCGTCGTCTGGGATCGTCTCAGACAACGGAACCAGCAAATCCACGTCCAAAATGTCAGGTTTCAAGTGTGATACGTCATCTATGACGTCATCCGACAGACGATACTCAGACTCGTCATTCGATAGACAATTCTCCGATTCGTCAGTGTCGATCGAAAAATCGTATGTGAAAAAGAGACAAGGGGATGGCAAGTTCCCATGGGCTTATACTCCCGGGGCTAAAATTGCTCAACAGAACCAATCGAACGCAGAAAGGACTGCTCGATTGGTAGATCCCAAAGTGGATCGTAAAACTCCGGTCATAACAAACGGTGCTCCTCCTCCTTATGAATATCATTTGAACAAAACTCGTTTTCGGACTAACCATTTCGATCTTCAAGACACAGAGAAGCTCCTGCTAACATCAACCAAAGGAAAGTCGAAGCTTATTCGCCCTTCACCATTTGATCTCATGACAGATGATGTTATAGTAAAAATATTTTCTAATTTAACGACAGATCAGTTGTGTCGGTGTTCATGTGTTTGTGAACGGTGGTACAGGTTAGCCTGGGATCCGTTACTGTGGAAACGAATTGTGATAAATGACGATAGAATTCCCATCGACAGGGCATTACGATATTTGACGAAACGGTTAAGTTACAATACCCCAACAGTGTGTGTGATAGTTGAACGGATTAATCTAAACGGGTGTATTCAGTTGACAGACAAGGGACTACATTGTGTCGCGAAACGATGCCCGGAACTAAGAACTCTGGAAATCAAAGGTTGTAGCAATGTGACGAACACAGCTCTGTGTGAAGTGGTGTCTTACTGCGTCAACTTGGAATACCTTGACGTGACAGGTACTGTATGTTTCATCTTTCTGAAGTTTCTTGATTTGTCGAGTGGGTATTCTAATACTCCCTTCGATACGACTCCGCAAAGATGTACCACTCCCAAGTTCCTATTTTGTTTGTGTTAAATCTAAATGTAGTTCTACAACGCTAAATTACAGGTCACTAATTTCATTTAATCAAATGTTTAAAAGTCTATAATTAAAATTTTAAATGATTTGTCTGGCCATGTACCAACAACTTCCAGACACGACGTACGTGACATTTACATAAGTGGCAACTTTTGGAACTGTCTACGCTACTATAGTACAGTCAATCTTATTTTGCACACAACATACACATACATAAATGTGGTATCGAAAAGTCACACTCTATGCCTAACCATGTCGAACAAAATAGATATCTGGAAACGCACCGCTTAAATGCCCAACACCAAACTTACGTATACTGGTAAGCCTACATGGGTTACTGAGACTGCGTGTATTTGAAGCTTTCTTAGAGAAGCTTAATCATATATATAGACGTTTGCTTGTACGCGTAACTCGCGCTGGGAAATTGCAAGGCTCTTGCATGTATAGACTATAGATCCACTACTCGCAAATTCACGCATCACGCAAATGCGCATTTAAGCGAAAGGTCGCGACGACCGTACTGTAATTTTAAAAATAAGCGGTGAAGTATATAAGCAATAAAAGCATTTCGAGTACCAAAATATTTACATCTTTCTAGTGCCATGGGCCACCTGTGGTTCATCTAAAGCGCTACAAGCCCACCACAAACGATATTGGGTTTTGACACAAGAAGTCCTTTTGCAGTCGTAATAAACAGAAAATTAAATTCCACAGCGAATTATTTGGTTAACAAGCATGTGAAAATTTTGAAAGCCAGTCAGTAGGCCATTTTAATTTTATCTAAACATTTCACCAATATTACCCTTACTGTGGGGTGATATTTTTGCCATAATCGGTTAAATAAATTCTTTCATATTTCATATATCGGATTAAAATGCCAATTTGTATTTTGTAGAACAGATGCTAAAAACGTGTCATATTCCCTGATATTTCCCACACAAACATCATTGTATATCTTAAGAGTATTCCATTAAATGTCATTGAACCTTTTATTTGTATAAAGCATCCAAATGAAGATCGGCAAGGCGGTTCTAACTTGCACCCACAATCAATGTTTTGAAAAAAAAAAAAAAAAAAAATCAAAACTATCAAAATTTTTCCAATGAAGTTTTCAAAAGTTTGTATATTGCATGGGCAAGTTTTCGTAATTCATCCGGGAGTGTAAATGTGAGACTTCAAATTCCAAAACAGGATCAACATAAACAAAATATTGTTTAGAATATGGCATGTAAAGTATAATCCGTAAGTAGTAACTGTTTGCTTTCTGAGAATATTCATACTGAGCGATTCAGCTTAACTTTTCAAAATTACTGTACAGTCGTCGCGAGCGTTCGATCTATCGCGCATTTGCGTGATGCGATATGTTGAGAGTTTGGACCAAACGAAACTTAGTACACAACCTGCACTTTAGATTTAAGATGACACTGTGGTTATATGCTGTTGCTTTATTTCAGGCTGTCCGTGTGTCACAAACATTCGCCTCACCGACAACTTGTTAGCACAAGCCACTGCCCACCATCTTCGCCAAATCTACCTCCGTCATCTTGATATGACAGATTGCTACGCGCTCGAGGACGCCGGACTACTTTCCATATCCACATATTGTTCACAGCTTCAGTATCTCTACCTCCGCAGATGCGTTCGAGTGGGTGACATTGGTGTTCAAGCTATCTCTAATAACTGCTACTCGTTGAAGGAGCTCAGTATTAGTGATTGTAAACGGGTCACGGATTATGGCGTCAGTGAAATTTCTAAATTAAAGGATAATCTTAGATATCTAAGTGTTGCCAAGTGTGATAAAGTGTCGGATGTAGGTATCATTCAAGTAGCAAGGCACTGTAAAAAGCTGAGATATCTAAATGTTCGTGGTTGTGAAGCGGTTTCAGACGATTCACTGGATACTCTTGCCAGGAATTGCACTCGGTTAAAATCGTTGGACGTCGGAAAGTGTGACGTCACGGACGAGGGAATGGAGGTTCTTGCTGCTAATTGTTCCCAATTAAGGAAACTTAGTGTAAAGTCGTGTGATGCCATTACAGACTTAGGAATTATACAAATTGCTCAAAAATGTAGAAAACTTCAACAGTTGAATATACAAGATTGTCACGTGACTTTAGAAGCTTACAGAACTGTGAAGAAATTTTGTAAAAAATGTCTGATAGAACACACAAATCCAGGTTTTTGTTAGCACATGTAATCCTAAATCTGACCACATTTTCCCACGAAAATGCATTAAAAGTATATATTTGTTAGCTGACAAGCTTTCATGAACAACTGAACTGGTTCATAAATATTGCAACACAATCTACTATGATTATTAAAACCAAAATTCCAAACATCAAGCTATTTCACATGTATGTTTTACGCCTCAATTTTAGCAATAATTCCATATGTTCTTACAGAATCTTGCCTTTTTGTCACGCGAATAGTTGTCTGTTTAAGCTATGGGACTCGCTGACCAGGTCCCGCGGTTATTAAACTTATTTCTTGCTCAACTCAGCTGAGAATGAAATTTATACTGCTCATAATTACTAAAATTACCAACATTTATTGAAATTTCAGGTTCAGATTGCCAAAGCCTGTAATTTATCAGCTGCTAATAAATGTTTAAATGCCAACAACTGTAACATTTGTGAGCATGATAAATTTTTGTCTCAGCTGAATTGAGCATGAAAATAGTTTTACAATCACGGGGCCAGATCAGACACAAAAGTTCCAACGAAGACCGAGCCTTTTTGGCATTTCAAATAGACATACAATGCATGAGCCTTCGCGTGAGAAAACCAACAATTTGGGTTTCTGGCCAGGTCCGACATAAACCGACCTTTACGGTAGAAGTTTTAAATTTTGGAATAAAGAAGAAGAAGTAGTGTACTATCACAGCACAGCCGATCTGCGCCTTTGTTTTTGTTTTTGTCTAAGCACTTTGTTGGTTTTCTTATGCAGTGACCTAATAGTACCGTCGGGGGGGGGGGGGGGGGGGGGGGACAAAGGCGCTCCAGAGAAAAAGTTCTGAAAGCAGCTGTAGGATGAACATGATGAAAGTTGTTGTTATTGTTGTTATGTTTTGTTGAAAATTTAATGTGCTATCAGTATTCCATAATTATAATAAATGACAAAATATTAAAAATACAAAGATAAAATAAGCTTATCAGTCTTATTTCCTTTCTTCCTTCTACTACAACTACATCTAGACTAGCTGATAAGCGTTTCTGTCTGCCTTAAAATCACCGTCAGTATTACAAGGAAGCATAGATAAACATTCATTGTTGCTAGATGATGTGAACTTGTTTGGTTGGTATCCTACAACTATTTTACTGTTTTATATGCACAGATTATATATCATAGGTACTTCAGATTAAGCATATTAATGAGCCGCATCATGAGAAAACCGGATTTTGGCATATGCGAAAACAAAGACGCAGATCAGCTGTGCAGTAACTGCACATCTGATTTCGCTACTCGGATAGTACAATATCTCTTCTACTTATAGCCAAAATTTCAAGCCTCTAGCCTGCTTCTGTGACTTTATAGGCCGATTTGTGTCGCACCTGGTCGGAAACCCCGAAGACAGGTTTTCTCGCGTCGCGGCTCAATTTTAATAGGCTCTAATTAGGCATCACCGCCGTTTGTACACTATGTTCTTGGTTCGATAACCATTTTGTGTGGTTTGGGATACAGTATCAGCGAACTCCCTAACGGTGAGAGGTCAGCCTCCCCGCCCTCGGGAAGTTGCCATGTAAACCTTTGCATCAAACAAGCAAATATCAACAACAGTTCCGGTTTAGCGACGGACTCGCCCAAACACACCCGTCTCCCAGCCGAGAACGGGAGCCAGTTGGTCGGTTTGGGACCCAGTCGGCCGTCAGCGTCCAGGAAACGCTCAGGTATGAATTCGTTGACGTTACTCCAGACGTGGTGTAGAGCCCAGTGATTGATCATTACTAGGGTGTTCTTAGGGACATCGTAACCAGCTGCAAGGTTAATAGAAATTTAACCCATTTTTGACGAATGGATTTTCCCATTATTATCATTTGGGTGAGCCCATTGTCAATATTAGGGGCGTTAGGATTGAATTTGAATGTTTATTCCATTTTCGATGAAACTCCTCTAAGCAAACAGAATAGCCCCAGATGTGACGCCGCAGAACTGCGGTGTCACATCTGGGGCTATGCTGTTCGCCTTTGTCCCACAAAAGGACGCTGAGTTACGGCGATGTTCAAGAAATGGTCAATTTAGAACCAAACCTTTGCCATCGAAAGCTAAACAGAAACTGAAAATAAAATGACACTGGCTGTGAACATGGTAACAATTATGAAGCTCTTTTCCAAAAGGTGGTCCCTCGGATTAGATTTAGGCCTACCTATATACACACCAAACATACAACTTGAAATGGGGCAAACATAAGGAAAGCCCTCGTTTTGTGGTCAGCAAAAATTGATTGGAGAAGGGATCTATAAACTGGTTCGTTATTCAAGAATAACATATTTACATGTATTAGTATTTGACATCATCCTGAGAACAGATTTTCTTTTTTGTGTCATTTAAAACTTTTGGAATGCCAAAGAATGATAGTATATATATATTTGAGCCGCGTCGTGAGAAAACCGGATTTTTGCCTATGCGAAAACAAAGACGCAGATCAGTTGTGCAGTAATTGCACAACTGATCAGAGCCTTTATTTTCGCTACAAGGATAGTATAATTCCTCTTCTACTTACATCCAAAAGTTCAAGCCTCTAACCTTTTTTTCTGAGACTGCACAGACCGGTTTATGACGGACCTGGTAGGAAACACCGAAGACCGGTTTTCTCGCGTCGCAGCTCATTTTCTCTTACCTACTGATGTAGTCTTATGTGTCATTCCTGTCGGTACAACACTCGCTAGTCTCATATACCCCGGGAGCTAATTTGACCTACCTTGCACACCCCCCCACCCCCCCCAGGACAATTTTTCATGGGTGCCAAATCGTTCATTGGGACCCCAGAAATGCAAAGAATTTTTGTCCTCAAAGATAAACTCAATTGCACTATGAAAAAATGCATGGTTTCCATGGCAACCGTTAACGTGATTCTTGAGCATGGGGGTGTACATAGAAAATTGAGCATATCTCCATTGTTGCTTATCCTAGACCACTGAAATTGGTCTCATTTTAAAGCTGAGATATATCGCATTCATCCTATAGTGAGTAATGCAAATTTTTGAATTTGCATATTCATGAATTTTAATGAAAATCTTAAAAATGACAGAAAAAGCCTTAAAAATCCATAAATAAACTAATTTCAGGTCCAAACTGCCATCCAGACACTTTGTTATTGAACCAGAAATATTATATGACAAATTTATTGATGATCTGGGCCTATATGAAAATTATCTCATTTGCATGTTCATGAATATTAATAAAAATGTCAAAAATGAGGAAAAACAAGGGGAAAACTATATCCATTGCAAGGATTTGGATAGGTTATGAGGTCTATCTTGCACCCATTTAACCAATTCCCATGGCTGCCAGTGTGGTCAGAGGGACCACCTAAATGACATAAGATATTGTCCTCAATGATGAACACATTTGCATGATGTAAAATGACATAGTCTTCACCCACCCCTTGTGCGATTCTAAAGAATAGGAGGTACTTACAAAAATACTCACATCCCACCAATAGCATGCTCTAGGATACTATAATTGGTCTGATAGTGATGCATGAACCTAACAATTTAACCTTGATACCATATATTTATATCATAGAATTTGCTTATTCATGAAAATAAATAAAAAATAAATAAAAAATGGAGAAATATTGTGGAAAAATAGGGGGTATACATACAAAATCGCTTGTACCAGAGCTATAATAAACCCAAGATGCTGAAAGAGGTTTCAAACGAATGCTGTTGCAATGTACTCTGGCCCTGAAGTATGATTTAAGAATAATCTGATTTTCAGTTTCATGAATTTTCATGAAAACTTAAGAAATTTGAGGGAAAAAGTTGAAAACTTAAATGGGTAAACCTACAAAATGACTCGCATCTCAGCAATAAAAAACCCTATAGTGCTAAAAATGGTATCAAATGGCTGCTATGGTAATATTATACCATCCTGTACTACAATATTTAAGTTATTTGATATTTTGTTTGAAGAATATTAACAATTTTTTTGAATTATGTGGAAAAATACAGAAAAATATAGGGGGTATACGTAGAAAAACGCACATATCTTGGCTACTGAAAGACCTAGAGAGCTCTAATTGGTATCAAATAATTGCTAGGACAATGTTCTATGACCATGTAATCAGCAATATATAACATTAACTATTATTGTTGTATGGATATTAATGATATCGTCATAAATAAGAGAAAAATCAGTGAGAAATGACGGGGTACACCAACCAAATCGTTAATATCTCATTTACCAATAGCCATAGAGAACTCAAAATGGCATCAAGTTATTGCTAGGACAATGTATTATTGCCAGGTACTAAGATATATGAATCATCTTCGCTGGCAAGCAAGATTTATTAAATTTTGTTTAAGCACAGCCTTCAATTTTCTATTATTTTCACAATTTTTCGAAACTTTATGTAACATTCAGAAAATTTTGTAACATTTTGTTAAACTATCAGACCACATGGCAGTAGTGTTTTCTCCTAGCTATCTATTGGTACCATTTTCAGCACTCTAGGGATATTGGCAGTTGAAATACATGTATAAGCAATTTTGTTGGTGTACCCCTTCATTTTTCGTCGATTTTTCTCTTATTTATGACAGTCTCTTTTATATACATACACCAACAATAGTTGATGTTTTATATTGCTGATTACATGGTTATAGAACATTGTTTTAACAATCATTTGATACCAAATAGAGCTCTCTAGGTCTTTCAGTAGTCAAGATATGTCCCTTTTTCTATGTATACCCCCATTACTTTTCCGTATTTTTTCACTAAATTCAAAAGGTTTTGTTAATATTCTTCAAACAAAAAATCAAATGACTTAAATACTGTAGTACAGGATGGTATGTTATTGCCATAGCCACCATTTGATACCATTTTCAACACTATAGGGCTTTTTATTGCTGAGATGCAAGTCATTTTGTAGGTTTACCCATTTAAGTTTTCAACTTTTTCCCTCAAATTTCTTAAGTTTTCATTAAAATTCATGAAATGGAAATCAGATTATTCTTATATCATACTTTAGGGTCATAGTACATTGCAACAGCTTTCATTTGAAACCTCTTTCAGTATTCTGGGTTTATTAATAGCTCTTATACAAGCGATTTTGCATGTATACCCCTATTTTTTCCACGATTTTTCTCCAAGTTAGAATGTTTTTTATTAGTTTTCATGAATAAGCAAATTCTATGATATAAATATAAGGTATCAAGATTAAATTGTTAGGTTCCTGCATCACTATCAGACCAATTATAGTATCCTAGAGCATGCTATTGGTGGGATGTGAGTATTTTTGTAAGTACCTCCTATTCTTTAGAATTGCATGAGGGGTGGGTGAAGACTATGTCATTTTACATCATGCAAATGTGTTCATCATTGAGGACAATATTTTATGTCATTTAGGTGGTCCCTCTGACCACACTGGCAGCCATGGGAATTGGTTAAATGGATGCAAGATAGACCTCATAACCTATCCAAATCCTTGCAATGGATATAGTTTTTCCCTTGTTTTTCCTCATTTTTTGACATTTTTATTAATATTCATGAATATGCAAATGAGATAATTTTCATATAGGCCCAGATCATCAATAAATTTGTCATATAATATTACTGGGTCAATAACAAAGTGTCTGGATGGCAGTTTGGACCTGAAATTAGTTTATTTATGGATTTTTAAGGCTTTTTCTGTCATTTTTAAGGTTTTCATTAAAATTCATGAATATGCAAATTCAAAAATTTGCATTACTCACTATTGTATGAATGGGCTATATCTCAGCTTTAAAATGAGACCAATTTCAGTGGTCTAGGATAAGTAACAATGGAGATATGGTCAATTTTCTATGTACACCCCCATGCTCAAGAATCACGTTAACGGTTGCCATGGAAACCATGCATTTTTTCATAGTGCAATTGAGTTTATCTTTGAGGACAAAAATTCTTTGCATTTCTGGGGTCCCAATGAACGATTTGGCACCCATGAAAAATTGTCCTGGGGGGGGGGGGGGGTGCAAGGTAGGTCAAATTAGCTCCCGGGGTAATACTTTCATGTGAAGCCAAGATCCGCCCTGTGCTTTAGGCCGGGCAATTCGTGCTTTCCTATGACAAAGATCAAAGTCATGCTCATAATCAAGCCGCATAAGATTTTTTTCTTGCTTTTCTGACAGTATAAGAAAAAAAGTGGAAAGTTTGAAAGTAAAATGAAAGTTTAAACTCAGATAAATTTAACTTCAATTACACACTTACATGTATACGCGTTCTTGAAGGTAAGGTAAGTAAAGGTGAGGTGATGTGAGGTGAGTAATAAGTTAATATATTTACAATGTGGTTCAGCATACATAATGTTTGAAAACAATATTAAAAATTGCAATTTAGCAAAAGTGATTTAGATAATTGCAGAGGCATGTTTACGAAAAGACACCAATCATATTTACTAATATTTATTACTAGGGATGTCATTCGTATATGTACGAGTATAGAAAAAAAAAAAAAAAAAAAGAAAGAAAAAAAAAAAAAAAAAAAAAAAAGCTCAAAACTGAAAGAGAAAGGTTTCTCCAAACGGCGGACTGGTGATGTGCTCAGAATTAAACTATTAGATGCAAAATTATGCCGTTATGAAGAAAAACAATCATGAACATTCACTTAAGCTTCCATCACATGTCATACTCATGATACTGGGGCGTCAGGGAACAAATATAATTTGAGCCTTCGCATGAGAAAACCAACTATTTGCATATGCGAAAACAAAGACGCAGATCAGCTGTGCAGTAGCTTCTAGCCTGCTTCTGAAGCTGTACAGGCCGGTTTGTATCAGACCTGTTCGGAAACCACATTGTTGGTTTTCCCACGAGGCGGCTCAAATTTTAGTCACATCATATATATAAATTCAAAAGGTAGTTCTGTTTCTTCCCTGTCGTGCGTGGTGGAGAGCCCGGAGATCTAAACCTACCTACAACCCTATCTATCTCGTCTTGAACTTTCCTCTGTATATCTGGTAGCGAAAATGAAACTAATCACCCAAATGAGTGATCACAAATAAGAATAGTTTAATAGTGTATTAAGAAAAGGGCCAAGTAATAACTCGAGGTGAGATAATTTCATAAAGATAATGTGATCCCGGAATCATTTGAAAAAATATATAGTGGGTCAAACAGATTATCTGCTTCATATATTAAATTAAATCAGTTCTGAAAATCAGATAAGAGTATTGCAGATCAATTGAGCCGATCCCGAACAACAAAGTTTCGTGTAGAATATGACTCTTAACCCGCAATCGGGCTCGTAATAGTTTTTGAATTTCTCAGCTGCTGTGTGATATGTGCTTCGGCAAGCCTTTTAAGATTTTACACTTAAATTCCTCAAAGTAGAGCTACTCAGGAATTGGTGATTAAGATCCCAGGGATTTGTGCATCCCGATATGACTGAAAACAAAATGTTGTCAATGACATTAAACAACAACATCAACAAACAATAAGTCACCAAAGAAGACGTCTGTGAGTATCATTATGATGTGCGTATCTGTCAGCATTTCAAGATCTTCTTCCGGGTCCTCTTCCGCTTCTATACGAGCCAGGATCAGAGTATTGTCGAAATCACGAATACAATCTTCAAAAGAGAGAGAATTACTAGTACATGTAATCACGCAGGATTTTGGTTGATTTGGTAAGATCATTCACTGCATGTTTTAAAGATGCTATAATTATATACGTTTGATTTTACTTTTGGCAATATGATGCCGTTGTCTAATGGAGAATTATAAGATTTTTAGTATGGTATTACTGGACTTTCTATTGTCTTGTAGTGAAAATAATTCCTTGAAGATTCGCTTGGTAGATGTAGGAGTGAAACTAGGTGATCATATCATACTCGAATACGTTCAAGTATATTACCCCCCGTCAAAGGTTTTCACGTGTTCTCCGTATTTCTTCTCCATAAAACTGCTCATCAGTTCTTTGAATAGAGATTTTAGTTTCTTCATTTTCTGAGATTCCCAGATATATTTCAGCCCCGGGATATAGTCCTCCGGGGGTCCACCACCTTTAAACACGCTCAGAATCTCGTCATCTAGGTCAAGGATACGCTTTAATTCAGGGTCATCAAACTGGTACCTATAATAAGTATGCCAAAGCCGGTGAATATTTTTTCTTCACTGTTTATTTCTTCTAAGAAATACTATACAAGATTCTATAGAGATCTTACACATTTCTCAATTCTTTTATAATGTATAAATACGGATTTGAATGGATTATGAAAGAAAATTAATTCCTTAATCATTGTCAATTTTACAGCACGAACGTAAGGTACCAAGTATAAGAAATTCCAGTTATACAGTCCATACACCCCGCCATACGCTAAGTTCCAGAAACTACATTTTCCAAAATCTGGATCACTTTTCTGAAACACCTCAAGAAAAATATGACCACGGCACCATTTTGCATTGCAAAAGTCTTAAATAGGTGCCGCAAAAATTTTGAAAATCGGTCAGCAAATAAAAATTTTATGCCAGAAGGGCTTTCTTCATTGTGAAAATATAAGCAAGATAAGTAAGTATTTTCCCCGGAAAAAAAATCTAAATTGATTATTTTTCATTCAAAATGCATCAAACCGAAACAAAATTGTAAAGTATACATAGCTGGGCTCCAAACTCTTAAAAGTGCTCCAAAAAGTGCTCCATTTTCAATTTTAAAGTGCTTGGATTACCTCCCTTGCACATGCAAAATGCCTATTCAAAATAGTTTTGGCATACTTTTTATTAGTGACCCGATTTTCAAAATCTTTGCGACACGTTTTATAATTTTGGGTTGCAAAAGGATGTCATGGTCATATTTTTATTGAGACGTTTCAGAAAAAGTGAGATTTTGAGAAAATGCAGTTTCTGAAAGATGGTGTATGGACAGTAGGTCTACCTGCCACCGAAGCGGATACCAAAGAGAATATTACAGACAATGCAGTTAACATAGATTTCAGGATCAAATGGTTCTGTTTCTTTCTTCATTTCATCAACCACAGAGACTGCGCTATAAATCCGCTCTTCAAGGGCTTGTCCTTGTAGTGGAGCAAATATCATGGGCTATCTTTCAAGGGGGTGGTCTATGGAGTACCACATTCACAGTAGATAATCACGTGACTTGCGGACAGTCCGCCTAATCGGAACTCGCTACACTGTCCGGTCCAATCATAACGTGGATCGCAATATTGCACTAAACACCTCAAGGTGAGTTATACACATATTTTCGATTTTTTCCACTATACACGTTGCATAAAATTATTAAAACGACCTACACATTAAAAGAGGCTGGTACGAAAAGCAGTTGTACAAAATCTGACAGGTAATTTCCTTTTCTATGAGCCATACGACACCAAAATATATCGGGAAAATCACCGGCTCCCGAGAAAAATATTGCCCGATCAGTGTCAACATTTCTGTCTACTTTCTTAATAATGTGAAGTCAAAGAGTTTTCGCGAGGAATATGTGTACATCAATCTATTTTCTATTACAAACCACATGGGTTTGGGTCAAATCTTTCGAAAATAGCGTTTTTCAAGGCTATTATTGCTACGCAGTGTTTGCCACATGACTGACCGCAATATTGCAACTGTACGGAATCAAATATTGCTCGCGTCGAGATTTGGACTGTCCGCAATATTGCGCATAAAAATACACAGAAAAGCCGCGTTATGAGATGGAAATTGAGATAATAAAAGATTCCAAAGCCTACCCATGTAGTATAGAGATTATTGATGCTATAAATTTCTAGTGCCTGATTGTTAGTTTGGTTTTTTCCCACCTCGGGTTTTGGAGTGGGAATCTCTTTCTGATTGCGCCTTTTCCTGATCTTTGCCTACCTGTACCTTTTTTTTCTTTCTCCCACAGTTCTAACTACCCTCTCCAGTGTTCTCAGTTAAGACCGCCGAGGCGTTTTCATTACGAAAACATGCCCATGAAGTATATAGAGATTTTGTCAGAAGCAAACATTTGAAAATTTCATTGAAACATTTTGATATTTTTAATATTGTCACTCAAAACATACATTGTGGGTACACGTTAGAACCGCCTCGTTCTAACGAGTACCCAAAATATATGTTTTGGTACAAAAATAAGAAAAATAGGCATACCCCTGCATACCACTGTTTTGCTATATAAAAGTGGGGTTCAAGGGGGTATACATGCCATGGACATGTAATCCTGATGCTTAATTGAGATTTGTGGTACAAAGGTAATGTGTGTGTCTGCTTTTTGTAAATACGTGTAGTTTTATTGGCGCATCCCGAATGTTTTATTTTCTTTTAACTAGCTAAATATCGCGAGTCTCCACGCCTGAGGTATGGTCAGAAAATGATCTATTCAGTTATTATTCACTTTTTCGTAATTTTCAGGATTATTTCACTCATGTCGAGAAGAGCCAATATGCAGGTTGGCGAAAATGGAATTACCCCGAGAAAACCCACATGTCTCACCCGCAATAAGCACTTGGTTTGTCTCACATGTGACCCGAGTGGGATTCGCACCCACACCAGTCCACACTCAACTAGTCATCAATACATGTAGTTGTGAGATGAGAATGATTTATTTGATAAACGATGTTTTGTTGAAACAATATGTTCAGGTTGATTTCGCTAAAGCGTATAGCCTACTTGTGTAATCTGTCATTTATGTTTTGCAAGGACATTTCACATTTCTATGTGTCACACAATGGAATCGTCTGACTGGTGATCCGCCTAATGTCGTAGTCGGACTATGACTGTTTTGTTTCTTTTTCTCCACACCCCCCACGCACTTTCCTAAATGTATCAACACGTGATGGATTACGTAGTTACTACAGTCTACTCGTATATAGTTGCATTTGTAAACCTCTTTGTGTTGGCATTGGGATGAAGATACAGTTTTAGTGATTCTCTGATAAAATATTTTATAAGCATTCACAAAAATAGTCCAGCAACAGTTTGGATTTGCAGCTTTTACTCATTGATACGTTGAATTATGTGTGCATGCAGATGTATTTTCAATTTCTTGCAATTTCGTACCATAGACTGAGCCGCATAGCGAGAAATCCACCGTTTTGTATGGCCTTAAAAATATGTGTGTTTCAGGTTACATGAAATTTTAAAATAGGGACGGTAGGTAGGATTTTTTTTTAGGTAGGATGTTGTTAGTGCCATTATGTCATTGATGCCGTGCCGTTGTTTGAAGAAAAATTGTGTGTAAACTTTCTATTTGCATGTACATGTGATCGTCTCGGTATATTTTGCAACAAAAGACTGAAATGAATGTAGATATAAACAAATTCTTCCTTTGATTACTGTTCATAACACTCCTTTGGCAGTCTCGGTGGCCGCTGATTTCATTGTCGCTCTTAATTTATTCGATCATCCGCTGTGGCCTGGTCACTGGGTGTTTTAGAGCACATGTGAGACAAGCCAAGCTCTGCATGCGGTTGTGTCTGGTGATTTTTCTCAGAATATTCACGTTTTCGCCCATTCTATTTATTGCCTCGTCTTGACATGAATGAAATAACATATTGAAAGCACTGGGGCTTTAACTGAGAAGAAAAAACCCTCAAAACACTCGTGCCAGCCTGAACATTAAGGCAGCAATTGTATAATGTCGAAAGCTTTGAGATCTAACCCTGTTTTTAACGCAAACTAGAATATGAGCTTTAATGGCTATATTGCGGACAGTAGTAAAATGCAATGGCTATATTGCGGTCAGTAGAAAAATGCATACGAGCAATATTGCGTACAGTAGTCATCCACAGGGTGTGATTACATTTTTGATGCAAAATCAAAGAAATCTTGTGGTTTCTGTTAAAACGTGGTTGGAAAGGGAAGGGACATATGCTAGTTTGTAACCACCCATCAAGAATGCCTTAAATATCCGTGTAGTATTGATTTTATTCACCATTTCACACAGATGTGTTGGATCATTATGTCAGAATTGAAATGATCGAGTCGCAGATTTTTCAGTTTCATTTTACAGTGTAGGTGGCCGGGATGCATTCTGTTGCCGTGGGCTTCAAGCAAAAATACTCACATTATAGCACACGGTTTGATTTCGAGCAAAAATACGAATAAAAATAAGAAAATTGACAAAGTGAAACGGTCACTCACCTTGAGGTGTTTATGCCAATATTGCGATCCTCGTTATGATTGGGCCGGACAGTGTAGCGAGTTCCGATTAAGCGGACTGTCCGCAAGTCACGTGATTATCTACTGTGACATTTGTTTCTATATACCAAATTGTTCGTATTGGTCTGTAGTTTTAAAATCCAGCGTTTGCCACCTTGGCAAACCTTGCATAACTCCAGTATTCAAGATGGCGTCCAAGATGGCTGCCATTTCCTAAAACCAACCCCTACTCCAAAAATGCATCATAATTTTCATGTGTTTGCATTGTAATGCTATTTTAATGCCCCATTTCGTGTAAGAATGATGTATCTGTCTATTTCAAGTACAAAAACCTGACAATTTAGGTAAAACAGTTGTAAAAAACATATTTAAATTCACAAATGCACGTGCCCATGGTTTTTCACCTCAGAATGTTTGTTTAATGGCTCATTATTTATGATCAGATAGTTATGGCTGCTATTTTACTTCTTTTCTATCAAATATAATATTTTAAAGATTTTATAGAAACAGAAATTGTTTCTATATATAATATTCATGCTTAAAAACAGGTTTTAGACATCCAACCCAACACGGAAAAAAACACTAAAAGTACATATTTTCCTATACAAAATACGCTCTAAAACCTAATTTGTTATTGATTCTATATACCATAGTGTTTGCGTTGGTCTTGGTTTGTAGCATAAAAATACAGTGTCTGCCACCTCTGTAAAACACAAGATAGCTCCAGTATTCAAGATGGCATCCAAGAAGACCGTCAAAATTTACAATTCTGAAAAAATGAGACACATATGTCCCTTGACTTTTGTTTAGAAACAGATATGCTTAAATTGAGCTACAAACACTTATAGTTATCTTATTATTGTTATATTGTTATTTTCATGTGTTTTTTCATTGTTAAAACTACATATATATTCTAGATATTCTAGATATCATTTTATTAATCGATTAAGGTCTCACTGACAAGGCAAAAAAGAACAAATACATATTTTCCTATAATATGCTCTTGAATCGTCATTGTTATTGATTCTATATACCAAATATTTTGTCTTGCAAGCTTTTTGTAGGTTTTAAGCCTTTAAATCCAGCGTTGGCCGCCTCTGCAAACTCAGCATCTCCGGTTTTCAAAAGGGCATCCAAGAAGGCCGTCAAAATGTAACATTTCGAAAGATAAGCCGCATGTGTACTTTAACCTTTGTTTACTAACAAAACAGTTTAAAAAATCAAGCTAAAACACTTGGATCTATGTTTTTAAAAATATTTTAATGTATATATTTCTTTGTCAATATTACATTATGCATACAAATCTAGAAATGCATGGGATAAGGGCTGGAGTATGTTTGAACAGATGCAACTTAAATTTCTTTTAATAGTCTGAATCTCTGTAATTTTCCTCTGTCAACATGCCTGAAAATATAGTATGCACATTTGTGTATATAACTACATGTACATTAATTTATATATCGGTGTATGGTTGTCGACACATAGAGCTTGTGCAGTATTCATCTATCATTTCTTTACGTTAGCATACAGTGTCATTCAATAGCTCTGGAGCTGCAACTGATAGTGTTACCAATAATACTAAGCATTTTATTTTATCATTTATTGTCGAATTCAAATCTAAAGTCTGATGGCGATATCAGTTCTTGAACATAGTGCAACCCATTCCGCCAAATATGCAGTTGATAGACACACCTCAGGCAATGAAACCCGAAACTGTTATCTTTCGAGGTAGCTTTTTAGCCATCGACAATATTGCCTTCTCTGTGCACAGTGAGTTTAAAGACAAACTAATTTTGTTACGAACTTAGACCACCTATGATCCTCCGAGTGTTTTAAATCTTCACCTAGATGGTGCAGATCTATATTCGTTTCAGGACCCTGCATAATGCGATAACAAAGCTAAATGAAAATAACAATCAGGAAATGGCGCAATCAGAACGATAGAGGTCATTGCATGTTTGGTTAGTTTACATCTACTGCATTTTCGTTATTGTCAAAGTTATCGGTAACTCCCAGTATAAGCATAACCCCTGATTTCTGACGTAATTTCTGAGGGGACGGTTCCACTGAGGGAGTGTTAGCTTGTGTGCTGAAGATAAAACACGGTATGTAATCGTATATCGAAGATAAGCTATTTGTTAAATCATAGAGTCTACTCCAGATTTGATCATGTACAACATGTTTTGGGTATGCAATAGAAATCGCTGCTTTTGTAATATTACAAGCAACATAGACAGTGCAAGTCTACTGAAGCTCAGTCGATATGTCTGAAGCATTAGCAAATCTCTCATTGCTCACACTTGAAGCCGACCATTTGTCTAGTACAGTAAAATATCTTGAAAGGCTTGCAATGGTAGCAGATTGATCCATTACAATTTCAATGTTTCTAAGAATACCATTTATAAACATACCGATAGTTTTATGATTTATCGTATCTTCTGCTATTATTTACAAAAAGCCCGTGTGTATCATCAGCTGAAATGCTTTGGTTTGATTTTCATAGTTGATCAAACATATTCAGCGCTTCAGCCACACTGATTCGTACCAAATCAATCTCAATACGTAAATGATAATTTGGACCATAACTAAATAAAAAAGGCTCTTTTTATAAGTACCTAATTGTCAATTTATTTTTTCCCACCTCGGCTTTCGGAGTGGAAATGTCTTTCTGTTTGCGCATTTTCCTGATCATTGCCTACTTGTACCTTCTCTATATTGTTTATTTTATAACATTCTATGTCATATAACCCAGCTTTCCAACTTCAGGTATCTAAATTTGTCTATTAAGTAGATAACTACGTAAATGATAATTCTGACCATAATTAAATAAAAAAGGCTCTTTATATGGATTGTTTTTTAACATTCTATGTTATATAACCCAGCTTTCTAACTCCAGGTGTTTAAATTTGTCTATTAATTAGATAACTCTACAACTTGATTTTCGTTCATTATTGAACTTTCATACTCAGCTTTTCGCTTTGAACCTGTATCTGCATATTTAAATGAAACAGAATTATCCTTAGCATGCTCAGTGTCATAGCTGAATGTTATATTCTAATGTGCCATTGAACAAACCGCTCTTTTTACTGCACAATATATTTCCCCAGCAGCAACTAAGTCGCCATTTGGAAGGTCCATTAGTACATGTATGTATAGTACTTTGAAGTCATTGTCTTTCCCTGTTGCTTCAACAACTCTCATAAATACATCAATGTTACAATCACCAATAGCACATGCTAACATTGACCAGCTTCCACTTACTTTACTTTAATTTCTAACAGGTCACAAATCTCGCCACAAATAAGCAATTATTCTTCCAATCAAAATACTTTGTAACTGATATGGTACTTCTAGGGTTAGTCTAATCATTTCTTATGTTTGACTTTACCTCTCTACTGTTTTTGCTTTAATGCTCTGATAAGTGGATTTACAGTTCTTATGACACCACAGTTTGCATAAACCTTGTACATAAATACTCAAAGCATAATCAGTTAATGAGGAATTAGAACCTACATATGATTATAGTGTCGAAACAAAACATGGTTTGGTATTATTTTGTTTTATATAGTGCCATATCGTACATCCAGTCTGCACCAAGGTTAAATTAATTGTAAGATTAATACTGCACCAAAAGTTATATTAATTGCAGAACCAGAATTTGTGAATTACATTTGTAATAAGATTGCAGAGCTTATGATGTACAAGAAAATAAGTTTTCTTCGTTGCTCTTTTTCTTGCCGGGCAAGAAAATTCCACTCATTACTAGAATAAATACATCTGGACCTTCCTATAACTCAGTTCAAGAAACATAGTTTTGGATATAGCACTGATCATAGCTGGACTCCAAATGGTCATTTCATACTACCTTTGGTATATGTCTATATACTTTACTCTCGTTATAACACAAATTGAATATAGCTAACACAGAGATTGGTTTGAATCCCAACAATAGTGTTATAAAAAGGTTATGGTGTCTGAATAATTTTGTTTTAACAACGAAAAACACACATGAAGATAACATTAAGAAAATGTTCTAAGTGTTTTACAACTTGATTTTAGCTTTTTATTTCTTAATGAAAGTCAAGGGACACATTTGGCTCATTTTTCAAAATTCTATATTTTGACGGCCTTCTTGGATGTCATCTTCAATACTGGAGCTATCCTGTGCTTTGCTGAGGTGGCAAACACTGGATTTTATGCTACAAACTAAGACTGCGACAAACACTATGGTATATAGTATCAAAAACAAATAAGATTGGATAGCATATTTTATATAAGACAATATGTACTTTTTTTGTCTTTGTCGTGCTGGGTTGGATGTCTAAAACCTGATTTTAAGCATGAAGCTTATATATAGAAACAACTTCTGTTTCTCTAAAATCTTTACAGATTTTATATTTGATAGAAAAGAAGTAAAAAAAAGCAGCCATAACTATCTGATCATAAATAATGAGCCATTAAATAAACATTCCTAGGTGAAAAACCTTGGGCACGTGCATTTGTGAATTTAAACATGATTTTTACCCCTGTATTACCTAAATTGTCAGGTTTTTTACTTGAAATATACAAATATATCATTCTTACATGAAATGGGGCATTAAAATACCATTACAATGCAAACACATGAAAAATATGATGCATTTTTGGAGTAGGGGTTGGTTTTAGGAAACGGCAGCCATCTTGGACGCCATCTTGAATACTGGAGTTATGCAAGGTTTGCCATGGTGGCAAACGCTGGATTTCAACTCTACAGACCAAGACAAACATTTTTGTATATAGAAACAAATGTGGTACTCCGTAGACCACCTACTCCTATTTCTAAGCTACTTTTTGAACCATATTTGCTCCACTATTGCAGATAGTGCCTGGAAATACAGCAGAAATACTTCCATTGAATTCGACCAAAACGACGAGTATTGCTGTAATCATTTGCTGAAATAATTCAGTTATTTTAGATCTCCAGTTATTTTAGATCTAGCACGAATTGAAACTTGATTGGGTCCATAACTGACAGAGTTAAGATGAAACAAGTAATAACGTTATATAGTCCAAAGACCTGCCGTTTTCATGATGCATGTATTACGTACTTGTATTGATTTGATTCTTAACATCTAAGTCATGTCAGGAAATAACCATATCTTTCTGGGTACTTAACAGTAATATGTTGATTAAGTATGACATGCACAAGTATAAGCATTTCCAAAACGCTTGCGATCTCTCAGCACTAATTTCACTGTATGACCACGTATAAACCCATGGCGATAACCACAGACCGAAAAGCTCGGTTCAACGTGAGCTGTCAGTTTCATACCCGAGCCGGCATGCGATTTTTAGGGTGACCCAATCGAAGCTGCCTCGTCCAATCAAGTACGACCGGAAGTGTGGTCGATTAACAACAAGATTCCAGCCTTGTTCAATTATATATGCGCTCTCGCCTTGGCGAGATCGCAACTAGAATTGTCAGAGGATCTGACTATAGCCCCGCTTCTGAGTTTTTTTTCCAGAGTGAGAAAAACAATGACAGGTAACAATCCCAAGCCAGATCTTCTTAAGGTTGATGCACATAAAAAGATTGGTCAGATTCTGTCAAAACAGAAGTTAGATGTTAGATGTTAAGAATCAAATCAAACAAACAATGACATGGGGAATCATATTTGGTCAGCACTACTGACAAAGAATTTTTCTTATCTCTATAACAGAAAACACCAACTACATCTTTACAGTGTGCAGACAATGCCTTTGAGGCATTCCCTATTGAGGTCAGGTCAGTTTAACTGCTACCGTAACATGTAATCAGTACTACCTGTTGTCATGCGGTGCAGATGGGGCTCGTTAGCCTTGGAAGGCAACTCATCTAGGAGTTAAGCTAGTTCTCTACACAAAAATCTAGCTGGGCAGGGGGAACTCATTAGTCTTGGTTGACAGTCCTCCTAGGAGTTTACAGGTCTCTAAACAAAACCTAAGAAAGGGTAGATGGAGCTCTTCAGCTGTGGCCAGCAATTCATCTAGGAGAAGGAAACTCCAAAATCAAACCTGTGTGTCTGGATATGCCTAGTCCAGATATGCAAAGACTGTTTCGGTAGATGGAGCGGAAGAAATCACCTGATTCAACGGTTCAGAAAGCGATACAGCAACATGTTGTGGAACATGCAGAGCGTGACAAGGCACTAAAGATGTTACGGTCATCCACTGCATCCAAACCCAACTCCAGACGTCTTGACCTGTGTCTTGCCTCTGGGCGCAGCTGGGCGAGGACTAGAGAGTGAGGTTGACGTTGCGCACCTCTTCCTCACTATAATCCAATTTCATAGCGCATGTCATCTTATTTCTCTACACACAAGCACTTGCATACACAACAATTTCATCACACTTGCACCCACATACCTACAAAGTCCTGTGGCGATGGGCGAGTGGCGAAGCAGCAGGTGTAGGACACACTGGGAGCTGTAGTTGCAGACCTGCACACAGGCGGCTCAGTTCTAATGGTCGTTTTCTGTGAGGAGAAGCAGTAAGCAGAATTCGGCTGAGCAGACCTATTTAGGACCGCACTGCTCACCCCCGTAGCATGGGGAAGGGGCTAGAAAAGGTGCCCTAAACAATTGCCTGCTTCAAACCCCCTGGCTGGTTAACCGCGATCAGCGGGGATCCCCTTAAGCGGTCGAAATACAAAGAAAAAAGCTAGAGTAATCCCCTTACGGATTGGCGCATGGAATGTGCGTACTTTAATGGACAATGCTGGGTCAGATAGACCACAGCGTAGAACGGCCCTTGTGGGCAGAGAACTTGGGAGGTATGATATACAGATAGCTGCATTGAGTGAGACTCGGTTCGCAGATGTTGGGGAGATCAAAGAAGTTGGTGCTGGATACACCTTCTTCTGGAGTGGACGCAAAAGTGAAGAGAGGCGTGAAGCAGGAGTTGGCTTTGCCATCAAAACAGAACTTGTTGGTAAGCTGTCAGGATTGCCAAAAGGCATTAATGACCGTCTAATGACATTGAGACTTCCTCTGTCAGGCAATAAACATGCAACTATTGTCAGTGCTTATGCACCCACAATGACCAATCCAGATGAGGTCAAGGACAAGGACCTAGACAATGTTATTTCTGCAACGCCCCGCACAGACAAGCTTATCCTTCTTGGCGACTTTAATGCCAGAGTGGGTACAGACCACCAGACCTGGGAAGGAGTTATAGGTCCAGAAGGGGTTGGAAAGTGCAACAGCAATGGTCTCTTGCTTCTCAGGAAGTGTGCTGAACATGACCTTCTAATCACCAACACAGTCTTCCGTCTACCTAATAGGAACAAAACATCCTGGATGCATCCCCGTTCCAAACACTGGCATCTCATAGACTATGTCATAGTGCGGAGAACAGACAGGCAGGATGTTAAAGTGACAAAGACTATGTGTGGTGCAGACTGCTGGACAGATCATAGACTGGTTGTCAGCAAACTCAACCTAAGAATACAGCCTGCGCAAGAAAGCTCCTAAGAGACTGGATGTCTCAAAGCTGAATAAAGACAGCATGAGACAAGATTTCTTAACAGACATTTGCAACCAACTGGATGCAATGAATCTCAGTTCAGAGGATCCCGAAGAAAACTGGACAGTTTTCCATAAAACAGTTCTTTCTTCAGCTGCAAGCACCTTAGGCCATCCATCTCGCAAACATCAAGACTGGTTTGATGAGAATGATGACGAAATTCAGAGGCTTCTTGAAGAAAAGCACCGATTGCACAAGGCACATCAAGATGATACTAGCTCAGTATCAAAGAAAGCAGCCTACAGCAACATTTGTAAGACAGTCCAGACCAAGCTTAGGGACATGCAAGATTCCTGGCTGAGGAAGAAAACAGAAGAAATTCAGCCTTTTGCGGATAGAAAGGACATGAAGAAATTTCATGATGCACTGAAAACCATTTATGGTCCAAAGAGTTCTGGAGCCACCACATTGCTCAGTGCAGATGGAAACACTCTTCTCACAGATAAAGAAGCTATCTTGGAAAGGTGGGCAGAACACTTCGATAGTGTGCTTAATCGACCATCAAGCATCAATGAGGATGCAATCGACAGACTTCCACAGATAGAGTGCAATGTTCTGTTAGATGAATTTCCTACCGTTACGGAAACAAGAAAAGCAGTTCAACAACTATCATCTGGCAAAGCCCCAGGTGCAGATGCAATTCCTGCCGAAGTTTACAAGGCTGGGGGGCTACCCATGGCAGAGAAACTGACAGAGTTGTTTCACTGTATGTGGAGAAAGGAGGCTATCCCACAAGAATTTAAGGATGCATCCATAATCCACCTATACAAGCGGAAAGGAAATCCTCAAGTCTGTGACAATCACAGAGGCATCTCCCTCCTATCAATTGCTGGGAAGATACTTGCAAAAATTCTGTTGAATCGTCTGAATGTTCATCTTGATCAGACGGGACTTATCCCAGAAAGTCAATGTGGATTCAGAAAAGACAGAGGGACAATAGACATGATCTTCACAGCAAGACAGCTTCAGGAGAAATGCCAAGAACAGAATGTAGATCTATACATGACGTTTGTTGACCTCACCAAAGCTTTTGACACTGTTAGTCGTGATGGACTCTGGAAAATCATGGCCAAGTTTGGCTGTCCACCCAGATTCATAGCAATGGTGCGGCAGTTTCATGATGGCATGCAGGCACGTGTGCAAAATGATGGAGAGTTCTCTGAACCATTTGAAGTAACAAATGGGGTCAAACAAGGCTGTGTTCTGGCACCAACACTGTTCAGCATGATGTTTTCAGCCATGCTTATGGATGCTTTTCAGGACAGTGACACTGGTTTTCCAATCAGGTACCGTTTTGATGGCAACATATTCAACCTCAGAAGGTTGCAAGCCAAAACTAAGGTCCAGACTGATGTGCTAGATGAGCTCCTCTATGCAGATGATATGGATAAGAATGCCAGCACAGAGGCAAAAATGCAAAGAGCCATGGATCAAGTCTCACAGTCATGTGATAACTATGATCTCACAATCAGCACAAAAAAAGACAGAGGTTGTACACCAACCAGCGCCCGGAAAGCCATATAATGAACCAACCATCACTGTGAATGGGCAAAAACTGAAAGTTGTTGACAAGTTCACCTACCTGGGAAGCACTCTCTCCAGAGCAGTGCATATTGATGATGAGATCACTGCCAGAATTGCAAAGGCTAGTGTGGCATTCGGACGACTCCGTGCAAATGTCTGGGAGCGAAATGGAATCAAGCTTGACACCAAGCTGAAAGTCTACAAGGCTGTGGTACTGCCAACCCTCTTGTATGCATGTGAGACCTGGACAGTATACCAACGCCATGCAAAGAGACTTAACCATTTCCACTTAAGCTGTTTGAGAAAGTTGTTAAAAATCAAGTGGCAGGACAAGATTCCAGACACAGAGGTCCTGACGAAAGCAGGGATGCAAAGCATGCATACAGTCTTAAAGCTAGCACAGCTAAGATGGACTGGCCATGTTATAAGAATGCCTGATGCGCGACTTCCAAAGAAAGTTTTCTATGGAGAACTACAGGAGGGAAAGCGCTCTCAAGGTGGCCAGAAGAAACGCTACAAAGACACCCTCAAAGCCTCTCTGAAGGATTTCGAAATGCCAATGGGGTCCTGGGAACAGACTGCACAGGAGCGATCAAAGTGGCGAGGTCTCATCAACAAAGGAGCAGCTCTTTATGAAAAGAAGAGAATCTGTGAAGCTGAAAGAAAGCGAAGAGAGCGCAAAGCCAAAACAAATGTGCCACCATCAGACTCTGTGACATTGACTTGCTCTACTTGCAACCGACAGTTTAGAGCCAGAATTGGCCTAGTCAGCCATCAAAGAACTCACCAACACACATCAGCACTATTCAAGAAATAATGATGGTATTTCTCATTAGTGAGAGACGAACTATCACTTGTATTATTTTTCAGTGTAACATGTATAGAAAGTAGCGCACTTACGAAGCATATTCCCGATCAGAGGTAGCGGGTACGGTCCTGGGCCCAGTTGTTCAAAACTAACGACGTCGTTAGTTAACCTTTCGTTAAAATTTCAAACATTAATATTACAAATACACTGTTATTTTTCGTTGAAAAAATCTCACATTTTTTCAACAAAAAATAACAGTGTATTTGTTACTTTAGCTGATATTTGCTTAACAAATTTATGTCTTAACGATATTGTTAAGCTAACGATGCTTTGAACAACTGGGCCCAGGTGGCAGCTTGTATCTCCAGTTCTGTATAAGCCGCCAATAAACTGCATAACCCGCCAGTAGCCCAACCAACAGGGACTTGAACGTCAGAACGGATACAATAACGTCTAGCATCGTGGCTCAATGTATAGTGTAAAGACTGGATCTGAAAGTTTTATACTGTGTGACAATTGTTTATTTATTAATTATTAAAGCTAACCGCACTATGTCTTTAGACATACTTACAAAAATTGCCTTTACTTTCAATTTGCACGCATTTTTTGCATATCTCCGTACATACTCAACACTGGTGTGCGCAATAGGCTGCTAGCCAGAGGGTCGATTGCTCCCCCCCCTAGGGAATTTTTTGCAGACATACCCTATCTTAAAGAACAATTCAAGCTGAGTAGAATAAGAGATGTTTGCACCCTGAGCGTTGGGGCGTTATCCTGTAACAGCCTGTTACATATGTTACCTAAACAAAATTAAGAAATTATGATATGGTGTTTTCAGCTACAGAAAAATGACAATAATTTATCATTTTACTCAACTTTTTCATATTGTCCGCTTGCTGTATGTCTATACTACATATTAAAATCGTTTGGACAAAAATTTGACCCACACTTACTGTAACATACGTAACGTAATTTAAGATACCCTTTGAAAATACCACTTTTGAGCGATATCATTTACTTATACTGTTGCACTATTCATTTTTCCAAAGATATGAGATTTATTTCCATCAGCATGTTCAATTGGCAGATAGAAAAACCAAGGTTTGTATTCCTATCATGTATATATTGCCTTTAATGAAGTATTTAGTAGCCCTACCCCCAGTTTCAAATGCGAAATATTCTATTGCAACGAACGTGAAGTATGTATAATACTTAAAACTGGTGGATATATATCATAGTTTCTTGCTTATTTTACTATGAACCATGGCTCTGAGGATCTGTAACAAAGTATCTTGGATCAAAGATTTTGATCCAGAATGTAACATATGTAACACACATGTAATGAATAACGACGGGCATTGTACATAGCAGGAATGCCAGTACAGGTCAGTCTAATTCTCTATTCCATTAGATATTTTGCAAACATATCTCTTAAATGACAATTCAAGTTTGCTCCAATAAGAGATGTTTGCTTTATGTACATTGGAGCATGTGTCTGTTACAGTATGTTACATATGTTACCATAATATGTTTTGAAAATAATGAAATGGCAATTTTAGCGTCAGAAAAATAAGATTTTTATTATTCCATTCACCCAATCCATATAGTCTACATGAAGCATGTCCATTCTCAACACTAAAGTTGCTTGAGCAATAATATGACACCTACAGTGTTATGTCTGTAACATATATTAAAATAACCCTTTCAAAATTAGCATTGTGAGTGACATCGTTTTTTTTTTTTTAGTTACACATTCCAGCTTTTTTTCAAATACATGTGATTTTTACATTACCATGTTCAATGGAGGAGATGGACAATTCCTATACTGTATATATATTATACTAAATGGGTTATTTAGCAACCCTACCCGCAGTTTCATAAGCCAAATTGTATTGCTAATTACGTAAAACATGTAAATAATCGTTTCTAATGGCTGTATCTAATGTTGATAATTATTTGCTTATATTTCATGCTTATGGAGAACTATAGTTCTGAGTGGGTGTCACCAAGTATCTAGGCTCAGACATCTTAATGAGGAATGTAACGTATGTAACATATATGTATGAATAAAGAATGACGTGGTCTACAGTAGATATATATGATGCTATTTCAAAAATAGTGTCAACACTTCACGTTTCCCTATGAATAATTTAGATTTTGGTGTAAAACAAAACTAGAAATCTTATTCAGTTCTGATAATCATGTCTTTGGACCCCATAAATACTATTTTTAAACGTTTAGAAATCTCTTAAAAATGCAGAAAAATTAGGGTATTACTACAAAATCATTTGTACTTGAACTGTTAATAGACCTAGAATGCTGAAAGTGGTATCAAATAAATGGGACGGCAATGGACTAATGCCCTCAGTCCTCTAAATACATCATCTGAATTTCAGTTTTATGAATATTAATGAAAACTTTAGAAATTAGAGAAAATGCATAACAAATAATAGTTGGCCTCCCAAGCCCCACAAATATTTTTCTGTTGGCATTTTTGAGTACATTTTGGCATCCATGCCTAATGTGTACCTTAATGTGTAACAATACACACTAGGGTGGATGCCAAGTCTGAAAATGCCCCAGAGTCCCAAAAATAGGTCAAAGGTCAACTAAGTGCAAAATTTGAGATATTTCAACATTATAGCAGTATCTTATGAAATATTTTCATTCTTTTTTTTTTAAAAAAAGCCCCAAATTACATCTAATGCATTTGTATGGTGTAATCAGTTACAATTGTTACAACAAAGTGATGAAGATTTAGGTCAAAGGTCACTTTAGTGCAAATAATGCTTATTTTCATGCCTTTTTACAATTGCCTGTAAAAACATCAGTGTCAGTGGTATTCTGATGGGGATAAAGTTCTTTTGGGTACTTTTTGTATCAATTATGTATAGCATATGATCGTAGCAATCATTTGATACCAATTTCAGCTCTCTGCAGCTTTTGGTTGCTGAGATATTGTCAATTTTATTGGTACACTCCCCTGTATTTGTCTGTGTTTTTTCTCTTATATCTTAAGTTTTATAACTTTTTGCATCGGGATAGTCAGCTTGGTCATATATATTATTACATGTTTATACATTATTGTCATAACAATCATTTGATACCAATTTCAGATCTCTAGGACTTATGGTTGCTGAGATATTAACGTTTCCGTTGGTATACCCCCTCTATTTTTCTGTGATTTTTTATAAAATATTTTAAGTTTTCATCAATATTCAAACAACAAGAAAGCCGAAGTATTCGTTTATCTCATTGCATGTTTATAGAACATTATCATAACAATTATCTGATATCAATTTCACCCTCTAGGACTTTTGGTTGCTAAGTTATAAAACATTTTGTTGGTATACCCCATCCACTTTTCTGTGGTTTTTCACTAATATTTAAAGTTTTTATCAATATTCGAAAAACAAGAAAGTCAGAACGTTTGTGTGTCTCACAACATGGCTATAGAATATTATCCTAGCAATCATTTGATACCAATTTCAGTTCACTAGAGCTTTTGGTCACTGAGATATTAGCAGTTTTATTGGTATACCCCCTTCGTTTGCCAAGGATTTTTCTCCTATATCTTAAGTTTCCTTAAATATTTGAGAAACAAGATAGGAAGCTTGTTTATATATCTTATCACATGATTATAGAATATTGCCATAGCAATCTTTTGATACCAATTACAGCTCTCTATGACTTTTGGTTGCAAAGATATATACGTTTCCGTTGATATACCCCCTCTTTTTTCTGAGATTATTATCTAATATTTAAAGATCTCATCATTAATCGAAAAACAAGAAAGCTAGA
Organism: Rugalucina vietnamica; assembly: GCA_964017185.1. Lineage (NCBI taxonomy): Eukaryota > Metazoa > Mollusca > Bivalvia > Lucinida > Lucinidae > Rugalucina > Rugalucina vietnamica. The sequence goes on along the minus strand of OZ024880.1, from coordinate 38,605,371 downwards.
TTATTTATGCATCTTATCACACTATTATAGAACATTATTATAGCAATCATTTGATACCTATTTCAGCTCTCTAGAGCTTTTGGTCACTGAGATATTAGCAATTTTATTGGTATACCCCCTTCGTTTGCCACTGATTTTTCTCCTATATCTTAAGTTTTCTTAAATATTTGAGAAACAGGGAAGTCAGCTTGTTTATATGCCTTATTACTTGGTTATAGAATATTGTCATAGCAATCATTTGATACTAATTTCTGCTCTCTATGGCTTTTGGTTGCTGAGATATATACGGTTCCGTTAGTATACCCCCTCTATTTTTCTGAGATTATTATCTAATATTTTAAGTTCTCACCATTAATCCAACAACAAGAAAGTCAGATTATTTATGCGTCTTATTACACTATCATAGAACATTATTATAGCAATCATTTGATACGTATTTCAGCTCTCTAGAGCTTTTGGTCACTGAGATATTAGCAATGTTTTTGGTATACCCCCTTCGTTTGCCACTGATTTTTCTCCTATATCTTAAGTTATCTTAAAAATTTGAGAAACAGGGAAGTCAGCTTGTTTATATTCCATATTACATGGTTATAGAATATTGCCATAGCAATCATTTGATACCAATTTCAGCTCTCTGTGACATTTGGTTGCTGAGATATATACGTTTTCGTTGATATACCCCCTCTATTTTTCTGAGATTATTATCAAATATTAAAAGTTCTCAACACTATTCGAAAAACAAGAAAGTCAGATTATTTATGCGTCTTATCACACTATTATAGAACATTATTATAGCAATCTTTTGATACCAATTACAGCTCTCTATGACTTTTGGTTGCAAAGATATATACGTTTCCGTTGATATACCCCCTCTTTTTTCTGAGATTATTATCTAATATTTAAAGATCTCATCATTAATCGAAAAACAAGAAAGCTAGATTATTTATGCATCTTATCACACTATTATAGAACATTATTATAGCAATCATTTGATACCTATTTCAGCTCTCTAGAGCTTTTGGTCACTGAGATATTAGCAATTTTATTGGTATACCCCCTTCGTTTGCCACTGATTTTTCTCCTATATCTTAAGTTTTCTTAAATATTTGAGAACCAAGACAGTCAGCTTGTTTATATACCTTATTTTATGGTTATAGAATATTGTCATAGCAATCATTTGATACCGATTTCTGCTCTCTATGGCTTTTGGTTGCTGAGATATATACGTTTTCGTTGGTATACCCCCTATTTTTCTGAGATTATTATCTAATATTTAAAGTTCTCATCATTAATCCAACAACAAGAAAGTCAGATTATTTATGCATCTTATCACACTATTATAGAACATTATTATAGCAATCATTTGATACCTATTTCAGCTCTCTAGTGCTTTTGGTCACTGAGATATTAGCAATTTTATTGGTATACCCCAGCCATTTGCCAGTGATTTTTCTCCTATATCTGAAGTATTCTTAAAAATTTGAGACACAAGGAAGTCAGCTTTTTTATATACCATATTACATGGTTATAGAATATTGTCATAGCAATCATTTGATACCAATTTCTGCTCTCTATGGCTTTTGGTTGCTGAGCTATAAGCATTTCTGTAGGTATACCTCCTCCCCTCCATTGTTCTGTGATTTTTCTCTAATATTGAAAGTTCTCATCAAGATTTGAACCTCAAGAAAGTCACATTCTTTCTGTATCTTATCACATTATCATAAACCATTATCATATCAATCATTTGATATAAATTTCAGCTCTCTAGAGTTTCTTGTTGCTGAGGTATAAGCAATTTTGTTGGTAGACCCCCTTCATTTATCTGTTATTTTTCTCTAATATCTGAAGTTCTCTTTAATATTGAGCATTAAGATAGCCAGTTTATCTATATATCTTATTACAGAGTTATAGGACATTGTCATAGCAATCATTTGGTACCATTTAAGCTCTCTAGGGCTTTTGGTTGACAAGATATAAGCAATTGTGCTGGTATACTCCCTTTTTCTGTGATTTTTTTTCTAATATATAAAGTTCTCATTAATATTTGAACACCAGGAAGTCAGTTTGATATTTATATCTTATTACATGGTTATCAAGCATTGTCAAACCAAACATTTGATAACTATTTCTGCTCTCATAAGGTCTATCAGTAGCCAAGAAACATGTGGTAATATAGGTGTACCACACTACTTCCCCACACTACTTCCTCTGCTTATTAGAGGTGGGGGTGAACACTCTATGATTTTACGTGACACACACGGGCAATAAAGAGATCCTCTGACCAAACTGGCACCCATGGGCATTTGTTCTAAGGGTGCAAGGTACATCCTATAGATATTCCACCCTAAACCCTTCAAATGGCAATAGATTTTCCCTTTGTATATCTTGATTTTCGTCATTTTCATTAATATTCATGAAAATGCAAATGAGATAATTATTATTTAGGCCCATGAGTCATCAAAAAATTTGTCAAATAGTATTATTGGTACAATAACAATAAGCCAAAATGATAGTTTAGGCATGACATTAGTTTTTATGGGATAATTGATCTTTAATTATTTCTTTTTATTCATTTTAAAGTTTTAATGAAAATTCATGAATATGCAAATTAGATGTTTTCCATTACTTTTCATAAGAAGAAAGGGCTATGTCTAAGCTTTAAGCTGAGACCAAGTTCAATGGTCTAGGATTACAAATAATTGAGATATATTCAATTTTCCATGTGTATTCCCATTATAAAAACGCAAAATATGAATATTTAGGGTACTTTAATAGAACATAGCGTAAAACGCAAACCCTTCCACTGGCAGAAAACAGTGTCTGATAGCTTTTTCAATGTACTTAAATTAAAAAATCATAGTGTAGAAAATTCCCCCTTGGGGAAGGGGGTATGGGTAGCTAGAAGACTATTAGTTATCATAACAGGTTTTGATATTTTTGCACTCATATGACTTTTGACCTAATTATGTGACCCAGAGGCAGCTGCATACTTGGAATATACCCATATGAGTTTAAACACTTGTCAATGAATAAAATAAGCACATGTTGCCTTTAGTCAGTTCATGTTTGATTTAAGAAATACTTGATTATTGTAACGGGTGTTTGTTATTTTGCACTCATTTGACTTTTGACCTAATTCTGTCACCCAGGAGCATTTACAGTCTTGGCATCCACCTCTATGTCTTTGGACACATGTCAAGGAATGACATGAGTACAAGTTACCTAAAATCAGTCCATTATTTTCCAAAACAATAATGTTTATTTTCATTTTTACAGATTTTTGCTATTTTGCACTCGTTTGACCTTTGACCTTGTTCTGTGGCCCAGGGTCATTTACAGACTTGGCATCCATCCGTACGAGTTTGGGCACATGCCAAGGAATATTATGAGCATAGGTAGAATAATGTACTCAAAAATGCCAACAAAACCAAAACTAAGCCACTTTTTTTTATTTGGACTGCCAAGTATAAGCAGGTATACCTACAAGATGATTATGGTTTTTCAGCAAGCTAAAGTGCTGAAAATGGCAAGGGCAATTTTCTATCACCCTTCTATAATAAAAAGTCATTTGATGAGCATTAATAAATATAATGGTTAAATTAGATGTTGGCGATTAAACGCCGAAGAATTGTGGCGGGGCGCCTATTAAACCAGTTGAATCTTGGCTCCTGGAAGTCCTAGACAGCTGAAATTGGTATCGACCGGTTGCTAAGACAATGTTCTTTAACCATATGATGTTATGAATAAATCATATGAATGTTTGTTTCGTGAATTGCAACAAGAACTTCAGAAATAGAGAAAATTTGCAGAAACGCGAAGGGGTATACCAACAAAGTCAATTATATCTCCACTATCAATAGCTATAGAGTAGTCAAAATGGCATCAAATGTTACTATTTGGTCACTTCAATAATGAATTGTTGTCATGTTATCACAAAATATATGAATCGTCATGTTGTCATGTATAGATACCACAAAACATATGAGGTTGAAACAAAGGTACACGCGTCCCTGTTGCTGGACACCCGTAATTGTTTGCTATATACCATTTTTATCAACGTTTTATGAATACCCATGAAAATGAATCTGATATGATTTGTATATAAGAGCACTGGGAAATGGTGTATTGTCCAAGCAAATATCTGATACCAATTAAACCCTCTAAGGCAATGAGCAGCCGGGATATAAGTGATTTTGTTGGTTTATCTCTTCATTTTTCTCTTATTTTCTCTTTTTATGAAGTTTAATTCTAATATTAGTGACCTTTATCAGATAAGAAGGTTTATATATCAGGTCACAGTTTTATAATTCATTGTCATAGCAATCATTTGATACCAGAATCAGCACAGTAATGCTATCAGTAACCTAGACACAAGCCATTTTGTAAGATATACCCTCTTATTTTCCGTGATTCTTCTCCAGTCTGTAAAAATTGCATTAATATGAGGTATTCATTAAACTTAAAATAAGTTTATTCATTTATCAGACTAGAAGACAAATTGCATAGCCCACAGCATCAAGCTGCTACCACTTTTATCATTCTAGGCCTATTGACATGCCAGACACTAGTAATTATGAAAGTATAAATGTTATTTTTCTGTGCTTTTCCAAACTTTTCATAGTTTTTTTTATATCAATATTGATAAATATGCAAATGAGATAATTTTCAAATAGACCCAAAACATCTGTAAAATTGTCAAATGGTATCACTGGTGTATAAACTATGTGCAACGATGATAGCTTGGGTCTGAAAGACATTTTTAGGGGTTTTTAATGATTTTTTGGCCATTTTAATGTTTAAATTAAAATTCACAAATATGCAAATAAGATGATATGCATAACTTACCTTAAGATGAAACGGCTATAGTGAAGAAGCTTTAAAATGAAACCAAGTTCAGTGGTCTACGATAAGTCATAACGTATATATGATCAATTTTGTAGGTCAAATTAACCCCATGCGGTATTGGTAACACTGTAACATTACATTAAATCTAAATATAAATAACTTGGTGTTACACCGTTACAACTGAGGTACATCTAGCAAATGAAAATAACAAGCATGTCATTCTTACCTTGCACATTGGTGTTTGCAGCTTTGAAATCCACAGAAACTATTACAGAAACCCTTATTTGTTTATAAATGTTAATTCACATATTTTTGTTACATACGTTACACAAACTGAGAACCATCTATGTCAACTTGATAAAATTATCTATCACATATTGCCCTTGAAGAATCTTGTAGACAAATGGTAGATTTATGGTAAAACAACTTATTGTTCAATCCCAATCAAAGAATACTGCAAATATAATAAGCTGGTAACAGTTGTTATTTTTAAATGGCCGTTACACCGTTACGCCCCGGCGTACAAAGTGCAAACATCTCTCATTTGAATGCAAATAACACAAACATGATATTCTTACCTTGCACATTGGTGTTTGCAGATTTGTACTCCACAAAAACTATTACTGAAAACCTTATTGGTTTATAAATGTAAATTCGCATATTTTTGTTACATACGTTACATACGTTATACAGATAGAGACCCATATATGTCAACATGATAAAATTATGCATCCCACATATTTTCCTCGAAGAATCTTGCAGACAAATGGTAGAATTATGGTAAAACAACCTATTATTCATTCCCAATCAAAGAATACTGCAAATATAATAAGCTGGTAACAGTTGTTATTTTTAAATAGCTGTTACACCGTTACGCCCCGGCGTACAAAGTGCAAACATCTCTCATTTGAATCAGAAAAGACTGCTCTTTAAGATAGACTATGTCTGCAAAATTCCCTAGGGGGGGGGGGGGAGCAGGACCTTTTTCAGCCAGCAGTCTACAAGGGCTAGTTGCATCACACCATACGAAAGTAGACTCACCTCACAAATTTTAAGAGTTAAATAATCCCAAAGTGTGAGCTTTATTAATATGTCTGTACTTTAATATTTCAGTAAGCTAAATGATAACATGCATTCAAATTTGACACAGTTATAGTTACGTACAACCTCAACCTTGTCTAATATAAAAAGTACGTTATTGATTTAAAGATGTTCGCTGCCAATGAAAAAGTATTCAAACTTTTTTTCTAACCACTCTTTTTTGATTCCAAAATACAACATAAGACATTTGAAAGCAAAATAAATATAGGGTAGTGTGCATTTTTTTTCAAGCTACAGGCCTCTGAATGAGACCTGAGCAACATGTTTTAAATTTAGTAAAATTAATTTAATTTTCAATTCTTTGAAACAAACCTGTCTTGAACAAAAATACACCTAGAATGCTTTCAAAAGTCATAATATTTATGTAACGCAGACTATTTTGGACCAAACGCATAGAAAAATTTGCAACTGGAAGTGGATGACAAAATTTTACGAGTATTTTTCCAACCCTACCCCCATACTTGAATAGTCGAAAAAAAATCAATATTTTGAAATGTGCCAAACCCATATTTGTTTATTCAAACTTTTTCTTGTATTTTCACACACCATAGAACTTTGTAATATTGTTCGAATAAAAGAAAGAAATATATAGAGTAGTGTGCATGTAAGAGAGAACCAACAACTTGAAAATCACCATTTTCAGCCTTTTTTCAGCTGTTTTGTTTCTTTAAGTCCATATCATAAAACCACCTAAAATTTTAAAACCAGCACACCAAAGACACAAAGACTGACTTAGAAGACCATGTACACATATACTGCAGCTAAAATAAGCAAAGAAATAGTGCAATTAATTTGAAGATGTATAATATTCAAGTTTAATCTACCCTACCCCCTAAATTTCACTGACAAATAAATTTTTCTGAAAAGTTGCAGAAAATGGGGTGAAAAAATGAAGTTTCTTAGATTGACAATTTTCATGGCTCGTTCAATGCATATTATCATTATGTATCCAAATATAAAATATTGGGAAAATATCTGCAACCGTTTACGAGATATTCAACAAAAGAAAAACCGGAAGTTCCGAAATGTCAAATGTTAGCAGCGAACATCCTTAAAGGTCCTACTGTGACTGTGCAAAAGCCGCCATTCATCCAGATGTTTTAGTCCATGTAAAAGCAGGTATATATAACGGTATTTCCTTTGAGTCTGTTTCTGTCTTTCTGTGTGTGCGTCTGTCTGTTAGACTTGACAATGTTTAAGAAACCAAAGATTATGCTCCTACTGTAATGAACTTGGGGACGAATTCCACTATCTATTCTCGTGTAAACATTTTGAAATAGAAAGAAAACAACATTTAAAACGCTACTATTATGTTCGCCCAAATATCATCAAATTCGAACAGCTTATGAACACGAAAAACATATTTGAATTAAAAAAGCTATGTAGATTCATAAATGTTATCACAAAACATGTCTCATGATTTATATTTGATGTATACTCATTAAGAACACGGAAGCACATACACATTGTATATTTACCATAGTAAAAATGTTTTCATATATATTGTATTGTAAACTTTATATGTAAATATTTTTTTTTTTTTTCAGATAATTCATGAAGATTCATTTCAACATGCTTTTTATATTTTGGCATGATAAAACAATTATGTTGTCTCCCAAAGTATGTTTAACCATAATTAGCAGTCCTTTTGAAGTTCTACCACCATTGCATTACATGTTCACTTTGTTTATATAGTATTCTCTTGTTGTTTACCATATGTTGTAAACCTGAGAGTAGTGAAATAAACTTGTAAAAATATACTCAGAGGCAAAAGAAAGAATACACTTTTTGATTGTCCATATTATAATTTTCAGCATTTATACTGCATGTTTTGCCAATAACCGTGACAATATAACGATGTTGATAAATCACACCTTCCAAACGCTAAAATAGCCATACTCTGGCTCCATGTGGACTTTGCATATTTTGCACGTGGACTATCATATATTCAAGTTCTGAAAATCTGTATTTGATTTCTCTGTTGGCATATACAACAAACCATCTGTATTTGATTTCTCTGTTGGCATTCACAACAAACCACAACTTATATATAGAAGTAGGATTTATACTTTCTTTTGCCTCTCAGAATAGATAATTGTAAGTCCTGGTTAGAATTTTAAGCTTCAAAGCTGGATGTGTAAAAACCCGATGAGGGATCTACAAACGAAAATATTAACAATAGTGAGCGCCGGGACAGCTCAGATGCTTTTATTGTCCATGAACTCTAACGTACATGTATACTCAGTTCAGGGTCGATTTCGATACTAGCCATGGTCGATATCTTTGTACAAGAATGCACGAATTAAACTTTTGACCGTCACTTTTCTATATGTCCTGGGAACCGAGGTGTGTCCTTGGGCTTCTCCGCCTCAGATAGCCCGCGTCACTGCTGCATCTGGGAAAGGGACGTTGGTTAGTATGGTACCACAGTGGCGTGGTTATGTTCTAAATCTGAATCTCAGAATCAGTATTCGGGACTTTGAACTTCCGGTTTATTTGTTCGGTCACGTGACTATTTGTTGCTACGGCTATGAAAACAAATGGTCGCCGTGTATGACGACTGCATATTACCTGTGGATAATTATTTGTAAAATAATAATTTGAACGAGTTAATTTGCTTTAAAACTGGTGTATTCATGTTAATTTATCTGTTTATTATTTGGAAATCAAGAGAAAAATATGTGACATGTTTATTATTGTTTTTTTTTCTTCCTTCCCTTTTGAACTAACGAAACGTATTAAAACAACGATAGTAGCAAATGTGTATGTCAAAGAATTGGAATCAGAGAAGTGCAGCAGTTTGAAAATGTCAACATGACATCACACCAGCGACCTGAGAAAATATTAGCCCCATATATGAACTAAGTCTAAGGCCCCACTTAGACGCACAATCATCTGACAGTCCCGCTGATGAAATGAGAATTTCTGGAAGGTCATCCAGGGTGGTCACTGTCATGTCATTATTTTAAATTCAGATTACAGAAAACAAAATTAAGTCTATTGGTCACACGATTTTGTTTTGGAATAGGAGGAGCTGAAATATTGAACTAAGCCTCCGAACGATTTTATATTACTGACCGTTTCAAGGAGAAAATTCTGTTGTGGTTCCTATTATTTTGATGTTGAATTTTGGGAGATTTTTGTGCTGTCTGCTTCTCTTATGGTCATGTTACATCCTATATGACATGTTTAGTTAACAGATCAAGAAACTGAGTGTCCACCCTTTGGTTTGTTTGTTTATTTTGGGTTTAACGTCCAACCAACAGCTAAGGTTATATAGAGACGGAACCTTGGTTTATAGTCATAACCACTAAAACATATGTTTCTACTTATCCTTTGGGAAAAAGCTGCTCACACTGCTTAGGATTCATTCTCTTTATATAAGAACTTGATTGTCTATTTATTGGAAAAGGTCCCTCAGGACCTTTTCCACAGTGTTTACTTTGAATATGAAGAAAATTTTACCCATGATCGACTGCTCTCTCTCTCAATTACGCGTTTTGTCACATAAAGCGCTTGATAAAAACTAGTGAACCCATCTATACTGACTAGACAGTTAACCGCAATCAATTAAATTTATCCATTGTTGACACTCCCCGTCAAAAAGCGGTAAAATCTAGCAAGCAGTCTCGATCGTGGTGACTGCTTATCATAGCGCATCTAGGTTTAGATCGTAGATACCCTGACGAGGGGTACAGAAACTATAGGAACTCTATATGACTGACTTTTAGTCCATCACATCGGTCCCATGGGTCTGTTTCTGGTAGTGTGGCTGCAGGTCAAAATTCAGAACTCTGTCACAAATTGACTGCACTGCAAAATGGTTTTCTACACATCGACATATTGATTGTAATCGTGTTCCCTTTAGTATTGGCTTTGATTCCTTAACATCAGAAATTTTGGCCAATGCCTTGAGTGACAGATACACACACTGGTCAAACGTTCATAACAAGAAACGACATTCATGTATAGGAAACGAAACTGAAACGTACGTGAATCGTAATTTTAATGACAAACCAGAGAATCAACAACACTGAAATCTAGAGCAAAAGGAATCTCTTATAACAAACGGCTGCTGACCTTTTCATTGGTTTCTTTTTAAAGAAGCCAACTTGTTTTGTCCCAGTTTGGTTTATGGACTGTGTTTTTTTTTTTTTTTTGTTCTGATTATGCCATTTCATCAGGAAAACGTGTCCGTGAAATGGATACCCCCTTATACCCCACTTTTATATAGAAAAACTGGGGTTTGCAGGGGTATACCTATTTTTCTTATTTTTGCTCCAAAACATAAATTGTGGGTACTCATTAGAACCGCCTCTGCGAGGCGGTTCTAACGAGTATCCACAATTCATGTTTTGAGCAAAAATAAGAAAAATGTCAAAAAAATTCTGTCGAAATTTTCAGTTTTTGCTCTTGAAAAAAATCTCTATATCTTGCATGGGCAAGTTTTCGTAATGTCCTGATCAATGCATATGTTTACTACATGTACATACTCAGCATTCCCATTTGAAGCCATACTTGCCTATTTCTTCCATCATCTTATTTACCAACCAGTGTCAGTTTATTTGAGTGGACCAGATAAAATGTTGACCGCCTTGTTTTAGCAAATCTTCACATAAGTCCATTATCATGTAATGGACAAATGTCGGTTTGTTTTGTTGGACCAGAAAAAATGTCAGCCGGCATGAATTTTCTTCACAATAGTCAATTATCCTATATCCGACAAGTGTCGGCTTGTTTTGTTTGACCAGAACATTGTCTACCGGCTAATTGTTTTATCAATTCTTCAATCATCTTAGTTTACTGGTGAAACGTCAAATTGACAATACCACACCAGGGGAATGGGGCTTGACCTTAGGGGATGAGTCCAGAGCTCTCACAAGAGCAGTAAATTTAGACACACAATCCTCTCACATTTCAGCAGAGGAGACCAGAGAATCAGAGAGGTCATTCCAATCTCTAATAGTCTGGAGGGAAAACTATGTAAATAGGCATTTGTACTTGCTGAAGGTATCTGAAATGCCAAGGCGTGTCGATTCCTACAACTCCTGATCTTTGGGATAAAGTCATCAGTGGGTATTTTGCTCTCCCTTTTAGACCTTTGTAAAGCAATATAATTATGGGAGCTCCATGTAATACTCTGTATATGAGGTGTTTGTACTTGGCAGATTCCTCAGGGAGGCAGATTCAGAGCAGATATTATCCTTCCATCTTTTCTGCAGAGGTTCCCATTTTAGTTTTTTTTTAAGAATGAGACAAAGGAGGGGAATACACGTCAAAAGTGTTTAGGATTATTATTGTGTAGTGGTGGGCTTTGTCCTGTAAGTGCGGAGTGGTAAACGGTTATCCAGCCGTACTTGTGTTGGGAAGAAACATAGTTGGGACGAAACGACTCGTTTCTGATATCTGCACGAAAGTCGTGCAGATAGCCACCGGTGATACAGTAATTTTTAGTGATTTGAAAAGTTCCATCAGGGTCGAATCGTGAACTGGTGAAATTACTATATTTTGACCATGTTGACAGTTCAGCATAATTCTACACGTTGATCAACAGTATATATATCAGCATATATATCAGGGATTATCTGATGCCGTATTTCCCCGCATATTTCCAAGTTCGCTTCTCTCGTACGGGGCTTCCCCCGTGGCCGAGTGGTTAAGGTCGCTGACTTCAGTGCTCTTGATCATTCGTTCATCTCACCGCTGTGGGTTCGCGCCTCGCTCGGTGCAGAATTCACAAGCCAAGTTCTGCTTGCGGGTGTGTCGTGTGGTTTTCCCTGGGTACTCCGGTTTTCGCCCCACCTACCGATTGGCCCGTCTCATATGAGCTGAAATAATCTTGAAAGGGACGTAAAACTGAATTAAAACATAAAAAAATTCTCTCGTACGTTCTGACTATTATACTCTGACCTACGTTACCGCGGATGCTACGTTACCGACGTACTTGCATATCTCGTGTTTTCTAGCGTGCTTCGGGCCCTATCGGTCTTTTACATTCGAGATCCTACGAGGCAAACGTAAACCCCGAGTTTAAGGCACATTTTGGTAGATATGTCTAGATAACTGGTAGTTGCGAAACCTCACTCCACTACGTTCCGTTGTGGACCTTGATGGTTCTATTTGATCAAAACAATTTCCGATTGAATAAAACAGGATTACACATGGTTGACACGTGGTGAGTGCATCCGAACCCGACCTTGTTGACGTCATGGGGGTGCCTTGACGTCACGGCGCGCGCTTTGTCACATGAGCATGGAGAGCTTCTTTCTGATTGGCTTAGCGTCGCGGAAAAAAATGGGAGCAAACGAGCTAGCTGAATGTGTAAATCTCACAGAAATTATGGATTTAAAGCAGGAAATCAGAGACTTTTCTTATAGAACATCACATGGAGAGAAAATTTAATATCTCTGTGAATAGTATGCGAAGTGAGGGTGAGCGGGATTTAGTTTTTCTCAGTGAATTTCGGGTTTCAAAATTTGATGTGTAAAGTAAAACTATTTTTGACCAGTTAGTACACGCTTGGCACTGAGGCTGTATGACACATTCGGAATGCTTTTGTGTAAACATGCATGTAGATTGTAAATAACAGCTGAAGGTCTGAGTCTAGATAACTGGTAATCAAAATGATATTTTTGTCAAAAGCATATGAAAGCATAAATTTTACCCATAATCAAGACCCCCTTAGGCTTTACCCCTAAACTGCCTCTATTATTCTTAAAATAGATTTTTGTAGTTAATTTTTATACCGGGGATGTCGGCAGGGTCTGTCACAATATGAATGCAGCATAGGTCACATTATCGCCTTATTTAGAAGTATCCGCAATCGATTCGGAAATGTCCGTAAGTTTTACGGGAAACCCGCAAAAGTATAGATGAGTTCATCGTATAGTAGGAATAGAATAGAACAGAACAATAATTACGCAAACATGTATTTAGACCGCGATTTCGCGTTACTTTTTATCAGAAACCTAGACAAACATTTATTTTCTGTGTAAACAACATAATTTATCATATTTTTATTTGCTTTTTGTTAAAATATAGCCATGAATTCACTTGTCCTTTGTGCATTGCTTGGTGTGTATTAGTGAAAAAAACTAACACCTATAGATGAAAAGTCCAAACATGAAAATGTTTATGTTGCCTAAATCTCTAAAATAATTTCAAAGATGTTGATTACCTTGAATGTTGTTTGAGAAATATCTGTTCTTCAAATGTATAACTTTCCGACATCGTAAGGACATCTCAAACTGAACAGTTTTATATTAAGATGAACTCCGCCGTAATATACATGTATGAAACAAAAATTGACCGACCTTGAATCTGAATCTGAATAGTTTACTGGTGACACGCCAAATGACATTATTTCACCAGGGGGTTCGGATGGGGGAGAAGTTAGTCCCTTGAAAGCACGAGTGAAGAGAACTTGGACACACAATCATCTGACATTTCAGCAGTAGAAAACAGAGAGTCAGGGAGGTCATTCCGGTCCCTGATAGTCTGGGGAAAGAAACTACATTTATAGGCCTCTATACTAGCAGATGGAAGCTGAAATGCCTTGGAGTGGCTATTTCTACAACGCCTAGTCTTTGGGATAAGGTCATCTGTAGGTTTTCTGGCTTTACCCTTCAGACCTTTGTATAGTAATATAAGTCGATTATCCGTCCTCCTTTTCTTGAGAGATTCCCATTTGAGTTGTTCAAGAATGCCAGTCATACTACCTTCCTCGAAAGTATAATTCCTAGTTACAAATCGAATCTAGCGGCACGATTCTGTACCTTCTCCAATTCCTCCTGGAGGCATTTAGTATTAAGATCCCACACAGAGCTTCCATATTCCAGGACTGGGCGTAGCAGTCCTTTATAAGCTGCTTCTTTAACATCTTGGGGGCAAGAAAATAAGTTTCTCCTCAAGAATCCAAGTGTTCTGTTGGCTTTAGTACAGATATTATTGATATGGGTATTCCACTTGAGGTCATTTGTAATTGTTACACCTAGATATTTAATGCTATCAACATTTTCCAATACCGTTCCCTCGAGGGTGTACGAGGCCTCAATTTTATTTATCCGCTTATTTGTCAGCTGCATCATGTTGCATTTGACAGGTTGAAATCTCATGCCCCATTTTCGGGCCCAGCTCCCTAAAAGGTCAATGTCTTTCTGAAGTTTCAATGTATCTTCTACTGTTCTAATTTCACGGTAACAAACACAGTCATCAGCAAAAAGCCTGATTTGAGAGTCAATGCCAACGGGTATGTCATTTATGTACAAGGAGAACAACAGTGGACCGAGAACGGTGCCCTGAGGGACACCAGACACAAGAGGGGCCCAATCAGATTTAACACAATTAACTACTACCCTTTGCTGCCTGAAGCACAAAAAAGCATTTATCCATTCCAATGTCTTTCCACCTATACCATAACTAAACAATTTGCTTTTAAGAAGTTCATGTGGAGGGGTGTCAAAAGCTTTTTCAAAGTCCAAAATAAAAGTGTCAACCTGACCCTTTTTGTCCAATATTTTTGCCCAATCATTTATTACTGTAATCAACTGAGTTTCACAACTATGCCATTTCCTGAATGCATGCTGTTTGTCCGACAAAAGATTATACTGGTTAAGATGACCCATGATATTTGAGCAGACAATATGTTCTAGAAATTTGCAAGGAATACAAGTCAAAGAAACTGGGCGGTATTTACAAGCAAGGGACCTGTCACCTTTCTTGAAAAGTGGACAAATATTAGCAAGTGACCATTCCTTGGGGATTTCACCCATATTGATTGACTGCTGGAAGAGATGTGCAAATACAGGTCCTAATTCTTTTGCCAATTCTTTTAGGACTCTAGGATGGAGTTCATCAGGTCCTAAGGCTTTAGATGGGTTCAGACCTTTAAGGAGTTTTGTTACTCCTTCCTTTGTAACAACAATTTCATCCATGAATGGGGCCGACCTATCAAGAAGTGGGACTTGGGTGTGTACCGTTTTGGTGAATACATCTGTGAACTGTCCATTAAATTCTTCTGCTTTTTCGAAATCTGATTGAGCAATACCACTTCCATTTTTCTTTTTCAAAGGGGGAATGCCTTGGGTATCTTTCCTCTGACTATTGATATACCTATAAAAATCCCTTGGATTAGCCTTAACGTCCCCTACCAAGTTATTGACATAAAGGTCATGCTGTTTCCTTATATCAGCTTTGATTTCCCTTCTTAAGTTTTCAAATTTAGATCTAATTTTTGCACTTCCAGTTTTCTTAGCCTTGAACGATATGACAGCAATAAGAATGAATTTGCAAAATAAAAACAAATGAAAATTTTCTTTTTAGAAAAACGTAGGAGGTAATGATAAAAATCGAACAGGGTGTGAACAAAAGATGGATTATCTTGCATATTTTTAGTGAGCCATTGAATCATTAGTGCCGCGGTAAGCTAGTAAACCAGTATACTCACTATTGACTGACTGAGGCCAGTGAGGGTCTCAATGTGGTTTACTGATTAGCGATTTTTGGCCATTATTTTTAATGATAAGCGATTTTTGAAGCAAAATTTTACCAGTTAGCGATTTGAGCACTGCTAATGATTACCGATTTCAGCGACAAAATATAATGATTAGCAATTTTTGGTCGAAAACTTTACCGATTAGCGGGACACATTTTAACGGTTAGCGATTTTCGGTGAAACTGAAGTAAAATGGATGCATTTCTACTCAAATTGAGTCAGCTGTCTCGTGAGCTGATTGCAATTGTGTCCTTGCGTCTAGACGTCGATTTTAATTGCGACAAGTATTACTGTATTAGATTTTTCAGCAAGCTGGTTTAGGTAGTAGTAAATTGTAGCATGATTTTCTGTGGTTTTCTGTTGAAGTTTTTGCATAATTAGCCCCAATACAAGTCAATATCACAGCAGGCCTACATTTACACATGGAAATAAGTTAGGGAATGGTGCTATTACTGTTGCGCTCATTAGCTCACCTGCACAAAGTGCTTAGAGCTATTGTAGTCACCTCGGTCGTCCCCGTTTACGTGTACGTTTACGTGTACGTCCGCGTCACACTTTCGGTTAAAGTTTTTTATAAGTCTATATCTCTTGACCATGTTGATGGATCAAGTTGATACTTTGCATGTTGCTAGATATTGGTCTGAAGTTTTACGCAGTACCATCATGACCGACCCTGAGTGACCTTGAGGTCAAGGTCACGGACTTAGAAATTTTGTGTTTAAGTTTTTGGTTAAAGTTTTTGTAAGTCTATATCTCTTGACCATATTGATGGATTGAGTTGATACTTTGCATGTTGCTAGATATTGGTCTGAAGTTTTATGCAGTACCATCATGACCCACTCTTGGTGACCTTGAGGTCAAGGTCACAGACTTAGAAATTTTGTGTTTAAGTTTTTGATTTAAGTTTTTGTAAGTCTATATCTCTTGACCATGTTGATTGATCGAGTTGATACTTTGCATGTTGGTAGATATTGGTCTGAAGTTTTATGCAGTACCATCATGACCTACCCTGGGGGACCTTGAGGTCAAGGTCACAGACTTAGAAATTTTGTGTTAATTTTTTTGGTTAAAGTCTAAATCTCTTGAACATGTTGATGGATAAAGTTGATACTTGCATGTTGATAGATATTGGTCTCAGGTTTTATGCTGTACATCCCAACTCACCTGGATGACCTTGAGGTCAGGGTCACGGACTTGGAAGTTTTGTGTTTAAGTTTTGGTTAATGTTTTTATAAGTCTATATCTCTTGAATATGTAGATTGATCAAGTTGATACTTTGCATTGGTCTGAAGTTTTATGTTGTACCATCATGACCCACCTGAGTGACCTTGAGGGTCATAGATTTTAACAGATGTAGTGGCAAAGCACAAGTCAGGCGAGCTACGCTGTCCTGCGACAGCTCTTATTTTTTATATATTTGTGCTCATTATTCATTTTCGCGCTGAAAAGTATATCAATTGCGCTCAGTTTATACGTGTTACATTTGTGCGCATGTTTTTGCACCTCTCCCTTGACCATAGCTTCATTGTCAAATTATTTTCTTTCGGCGTTATTTGCAAAACATTCAAGACTTTTGCTTTCCATAGAAATTTATGCAAACTGAAGATACTGTATGTGATTTGGCAATAAAACATGAAGTAAGATCCAAAGTCGTTTATTCATTGAGAATGACCATGTTTCACTTTCCAAAATTGAGCTTTAGGGAGTGCAGAAGCAAAAAGGCAAACTAGGCAAACTCATATTCAGTAAAAGTGGAGTTTTTCACACATGGCATATTGTATCATCCATAGCACAAAGAAAACATAATTTGGCATACATGTACATGTAGCTTGGCCAAGATATGACATACATGTGATAAAAAAATTCAGTAACACCAGAAAACAGGAAATTGGATTTTTTTCTAACTTTCCCAAAGACCTTAAAGTGTTCCCTAACTTTTTTTTCAATGTGTATATAATAGATATTTTCATTCATGTTATTTTACAGGGAGAAGTAGCTTCCTTTTCCTTTTCTGAAATCCCTTTAATTATATATTGATAAAGAAACCTGTATGCCAGTAACATCATCACATTAAAGCTATTTTACTGATTTGGCAATTTTTGGCCAAAATTTTACTGATTAGGGATTTTTGGACCAAAATTTTACTGATTAGCGATTTCAGAGGTACCCCAATGAGACCCTCACTACTGCGAGCCTCCATTTCTCGAACGGGACCAATTCTCGAACAATAATTTGATTTACACTACATCTGAACCTGAATCTGAATAGTTTACCGGTGACATGCCAAATGGCATTATTTCACCAGGGGGTTCTGATTGGTGAGAAATTAGCCCCTAGAACACACAAGTGAAGCGAACTTGGACACACTATCATCTGACATTTCAGCAGTGGAAAACAGAGAGTCAGGGAGGTCTTTCCAGTCCCTGATAGTCTGAAACTTCTTTTATAGGACTCTATACTAGCAGATGGTATCTGAAATACCTTGAGTGACCACTGGCGTCTGACCGTCAATTAATGCACAAAACATTAGTATTTTAGCATTTTTTACACTTCATGCCGAAAAAAAAAATCTTCCCCGGATAAAATAATAGTATGGCAATGTATATTGACACAAAATAAGTTTATGTCGTTTTCTTATCCAAGACAGAATGTCATTTGCACGCCACTTCGCCTTTTCATAAAGCTAGTGTCCATTTACAAAACGCATAAGGCAGAAATCCTGTACTCTCCAATCTCCTGAGAAAATCACACTTTTATAGTCCAAAATGGACAGTCCACAATTCAGACCACCACCTCGGCACCGCCCGAAACATGCGCAGTGTTTTGTTTATTTTCGGTAGTTTGGTTAATTTGGTTTAGGGTCATCTCTGCGAAAACCAAATCACACTCCTTTTTTCGTTGCACCTCTCTTTAACCATCAGTAAGGGTTCTTTTTTCAATGTGTAGAGTAAGGGTGCGCGGTAAAACCGGTGCACCGGTAAGCCGCAGTTTTTTTATCCGGCAGTACATACCAGTACTTTGATACACCTGCTTGGGAAATAAAGATACTTTTTAGCATTGGGAATGGGGCCCTATTTCGGCCCCATATTAAGTGTAAATGGAGCACTGACTTTATATATAAAAGCGGGGTATTAGGGGTATGCATTACACAAACATGTTAATTATAAATATCATGATGTGGTAATCTTACTTTTTGTTTATTTTTTCCAGATCATTATGGGACTATGAAAAATACTTGATCAAACAGAAACTGGAGTGAAAACAATAAACCAAGTTGTGAATCATGTCTCTGCTTAGATGTCATCTCCAAAGACTGTTGAGGCTGCCCAGAGTGCGCAGTCTTGTCCAGGTCTCTTCAAACATACAGGTATGTATGATCCATGAGAAAACTGGTCTATGTGAAACAAAGACACTAGTCAGCTATACAGTAACCAAATAGCTGATCAGCACCTTTGTTCTTTTAGCAACACAGATAGTACAGTTCTCCTTCTAGATATATAAGAAATTTTGAGTCTCTAACCTTCTAAGGCTGTGTAGGCTGGTTTATATCAGACCTGGTCGGAAACCTTGAAGACCGCTTTTCTCGTGTAGCGGCACATAGCCAAATCATATGAAAACATGTTTTCAGGATTTCTGACCTGGTCGAACACAAACAGCTCTATGCAGGTAAATGACTTCAAATTGAAGATTGTTTTAATATCAATGTAGCAAAGACAGTTGCAGTTATCAGCTATTCTGTTACCTTTGCTTTCACATATGAGCCGCCGCATGGGAAAACCAACAGTCTTCATTGGTGAAAACAAAGGCGCAGATCAGCTTCGCAGTAACTGCGAAGCTGATCAGCGCCTTATTTTCGCTACATGGATAGTACAATTCCTCTACTTTCTAAATCCAAAATTTCCAGCCCCTTACCATCTTCTGTGACTGTACAGCCCAGTTAGTGTCGGACCTGGTCAGAACCCAAATTGTTGGTTTTCTCACGCACCGGCTCTGATGTAAGTGACTTGTTTCCGCATGATTTGGTAGCCCATTTTATATAATAGTGCTGCAAGTTCTATAATACATGAGCCGCGACGCGAGAAAAACGGTCTTTGGGGTTTCTGACCAGGTCCGACACAAACCGGTCTGTACAGTTTCAGAAAAAGGCTAGAAGCTTGAAATTTTGGATTTAGGAAGAAGAGGAATTGCACTATCTGTGTAGCGAAAACAAAGGCGCTGATCAGTTGTGCAGTTTCTGGTAATAATCCCTTTTTCTCAAAATGCGGCTCACATGATGTACCATAAAATGAGCCGCCTCGTGGGAAAACCAACAATCTGCATATGCGAAAACAAAGGCGCAGATCAGCTTTGCAGTAACCGCGAAGCTGATCAGCGCCTTTGTTTTCACTACTCGGATAGTACATATCCTCTTCTATTTAAATCCGAAATTTCAAGCTTCTAGCTCATTTCTGTGACTGTACAGGTCGGTTTGTGTCAGACCTGTTCGGAAACCACATTGTTGGTTTTCCCACGAGGTGGCTCAGATATGTTCCTCGTCTGGTCTGCTTTAAGGTTCAGATGTTTAAAACAGACATGCATAAGATGTAAGGCTGTTCTAAGCTTCATATCATTTTCACCAAAATGTTCAGACATCAATTTGTGTTTGTATTAAGGCTTAATGTCCCAGTCAACAATTTTTCAGTTGTGTTGCTTTTTATTAGCTCACCTGAGCCATTAGGCTCACAAGGTGAGCTTATAGGATGGCCATGATCTGGCGTCCGTCCGTCCGTCGTCCGTCCACAATTTCAAAGATCTTCTTCTCTGAAACCGCTTGGCCAACCAAAGCCAAATTTTATATGAAGCATCTATAGGAAGGGGGAACCAATGTGTATATAAGAAATCCAGGTCACATGACCAAGATGGCTGCCATGCCCATATATGGTAAAAACCCTTCAAAAATCTTTTTCTCCAGAACCGGTGGATTGATTTCAACAAAACTTGGCATGAAGCATCAATGGCTCAAGCACTACAATGTGTGTATAAATCATGACCCTGTGATGACCTTGACCTATTTTATGGCAAGGTCAACAAAGGTCGCCAATGCATTTGAATGGGGATAACTTTTAAAATGTCATGTAAAGTCATTTAAAGTGAAAGTCTTGCAGGAAATGGGCAGTAGGACTGAATATTAATGATTCTGAAAAAAAAAAATGGACCCCAGGGGCTCATATGCCCCCACCCCGGGGCAATATACATGTATATTACCATAATATTCAAACATCATCTCCTCTGAAACCGCTTGGCCAATCAAAGCCAAATTTTATGTGAAGCATCAATAGGAAGGGGTAATCAATGTATATATAAATAATCCAGGTCACATGACCAAGATGGCCGCAATGCCCATATATGGTAAAAACCCTTCAAAAATCTTCTCCAGAACCGGTGGATCGATTTCAAAGAAACTTGGCATGAAGCATGGATGGCTCAAGTACTACAATGTGTATATAAATCATGACCCTGTAATGACCTTGACCTTTTTTAATGGCACGGTCAACATAGGTCGCCAATGCAATTGAATAGGGAAAACTTTTAAAATGTCATTTAAAGTGAAAGTCTTGCAGGAAATGGGCAGTAGGACTGAATATTAATGATTCTGAAAAAAACTGGACTCCAGGGGCTCATCTACCCCCACCCCGGGGCAATATACATGTATATTAGCATAATATTCAAACATCTTCTCCTGAAACCGCTTGGCGAATCAAAGCCAAATTTTATGTGAAGCATCTATGGAATGGGGGAATTAATGTATATATAAATTATCTAGTTCACATGACCAAGATGGCTGCCATGCCCATATATGGTAAAAACCCTTCAAAAATCTTCTTCTCCGAATCTGGTGGACCGATTTCAAAGAAACTTGGCATGAAGCACCAATGGCTGAAGTACTACAATGTATTTATAAATCATGACCCTGTGGTGACCTTGACCTATTTTACGACAAGGTCAACATAGGTCGCCAATGCATTGGAATGGGGAAAACTTTTAAAAAGTCATTTGAGGTGAAAATCTTGCAGGAAATGGGTAGTAGGACTAAATATTAATGATTCTGAAAAAGAAAATGGACCTAAGGGCTCATATGCCCACACCCCAGGGCAATATACATGTACATTACCATAATATTCAAACACCTTCTCCTCTGAAACCACTTGGCCAATTGAAGCCAAATTTTATGTGAAGTATCTATAGGATTGGGGAACCAATTTGTATATTAATAATCTAGGTCACATGACCAAGATGGCCGCCATGCCCATATATGGTAAAAAACCTTCAAATATCTTCTTCTCTGAAACCAATAGATTGATTTCAATGAAACTTGGCGTGAAGCATCCATGGCTAAAGTATTACAATGTATATATAAATCATGACCCTGTGATGACCTTGACCAAGTTTATGGCAAGGTCAACATGGGTTGCCCATGCATTTGAATGGGGAAATTCCGAAAAACTGTTAAAATGTCATTTGAAGGGAAAAGCCAGCAAGAGCCAAGAAATTGGCAAATGGACAGAATATTGATTATTCTGAAAAAAGAAAACGGCACAAGGGCTTCATCTGCCCCTGCACTGGGGTTAAATACCATAATATTCAAACATGTTTATTGGTATATGCAGCAGACTCAGGTGAGCATTTACAGGACCATTGGTCCTCTGGTCTTACATTCTAGTATTTTACTTCATCTGTCAAATTTACAAGCTAAAAGTCAAATCTAACCATTAAATGAAAATAAAACTGAGATCCTTTAAGAGCAGTGATCATATTAATGAGAAAGGGGATGGGCCATACTGCGGTTTCGGCTACCTAAGCCGCTTCAGTGACCCTATAGATTTGGCAACATGAAGCCAAAGATAATTACTTTAATTTTGCATCTTTAAACAGGGTAGTCGATATAAAGACTAGTAATATACTCAAGTAAATATATAATCCAAATGGGACCAAATACATTAAAAGTTGGTTAGAAAATGAATCTTAACCAATAATTATTTTCTGATTTCACAGAATACCTCTCAAAGGACCAATAGGAAAATATAATCTGCATTATGTTTGAATTTTGCCTTTTTTTGTCACTGCTCAAATATGAGCCGTGACGCGAGAAAACCAGTTTTCAGGGTTTCCGACTAGATCCGACACGAACCGGCCTGTACAGTCTCAGAAAAAGGCTAGAAGCTTGAAATTTCGGATTTAGGAAGAAGGGGAATTGTACTGTCAGTGTAGCGAAACAAAGGCGCTGATCAGCTGTGCAGTTACTGCCTAGCTGATCTGCGCCTTTGTTTTCGCATAGGCAATAATCCAGTTTTCTTACGACGCAGCTGAGCTCCATCATGAGAAGACCAGATTTTTTCCTGTGCAAAAACATAGATGCAGATTAGCTGTGCAGAAACTGCACAGCTGATCAGCATGTTTGTTTTCACCACATGGATAGTACAGTCTCTCCTCTTCTTAAATCCGAAATTTCAAGCTTCTGGTCTTTTCTCGAGACTGTACAGATCAGTTTGTGTCAGGCCTGGTCAGAAGACCTATTTTCTCGGTTTGCGGCTAAAATCATGTTATCATTATTTCAGACATGCAGTTATGGAGGGGACAACAGATCTTGCTCCAGTAGAGTTGTTCCCCTTTGTCTGAGCTGGAGACCAGTGTCTTGTCGGTACTACTGCGTAAAAGCGCAGACAAAAGAGAACCAGTCTCCAAGTGACATTGAAGGTAGCATTAGTGTTGATGAGGCGGGACAGATCGCTCTAAACACGTTACTGAGAAACATGGCAATGCCAGAGTTACTGAAACAATTAAAACTTGTACTAAAAAGAGGTTTAAAGCAGGATTATAAAAAAATGGGAGACACTTTTAAATTTTCAGAAGCATTCTTTCAAAGGATTACTGAGTTAGTATCGGAAAATCCTGATCTTAAAGAGAAAAGGACTCGAGAACTTTTGGCAGATCCTGCGTTTCAGGAGATTATTGATTTAGTCGAAGAAAATAGAGCTTCTCCCTTGCTAGTATCGCTACTTTCGTGCCTATTCAACCTGACAACCGAAGAACTTCCTCAGATGATCGATATAGAGAAGAAGATTCTTACCAAGTTACAAAGCTACTTCAATTTACCCCGACGGAAACGGATATTCCTGAAGGCAATTCTTGATTTTTACGAACATCATCAAGAGACTGAACTGAGACAAGAAATTTATAAGGTACGGTGTAACTGAGCCTGTGCGTGAGAAAACCAACAATTTGGGTTCCGACCAGGTCCGACACAAACCGGGCTGTACAGTCACAGAAGAAGGGTAGAAGCTTAAAATTTCAGATTTAAGAAGAAGAGGAATTATACTATCTGTGTGGCAAAAACAAAGGCACTGATCAGCTTCGCAGTTACTGCTTCTTTGTTTTGCTATATGCAGATTGTTGGTTTTCTTGTGCAGCAGCTCAGCTGAAATGAGCTGAATTATAAAAACCTGTCTTGAGGGTTTCAGACCAGGTACGACACGTAGCAGCCTATACAGTCATAGAATATAGCTAAATGCTTGAATTTTTAGCTCACCTGGTGAGCTTATAGGATAGGTGGGTATCCGTCGTTCATCGTCGTCCACAATTTCAAATGACATCTCCTCTGAAGCTGTGTGACCAAAAATTTTCCAAAAATGTTGTTTTTGGTTCAGATCGGATAAGAACTCTGGTTGCCATGGCAACATATACGTCCCATAGACTTATAATGGAGAAAAGTGGAAATTGCAAATTTTTGCTTTCTCATTGGAGATATTTAAGTTTTATTTTAGAGTAATGTTTATTGAGTAGTGTTCTACGTTTCAGATGACCTTCATCCTGATCGCTTATTTTGATTGGTTGCTGGGGCCCCAAAAAGGACACATTTTTGAAAAAAATCTTTAAAAATCTTCTCCTCAGAAACTGTTTGCTTTATGAAGCTGATACTTTGCATACATGTTCCTGGCATTAGCCTCTACAAAAAAAGTTGTTTTTTGTTCCAGTCAGATAAGAACTCTGGTTGCTGTGGCAACTTTCAGTTTCCATAGACTTATAATGGGAAAAGTGAAATTTTGCTATTTCTGCAGTCTCATTTTTAGCTCACCTGAGCCGTTAGGCTCACAAGGTGAGCTTATAGGATGGCCATGATCCGGCGTCCGTCCGTTGTCCTTCCGTCGTCGTCCACCATTTTCAAAGATCTTCTTCTCTGAAACCGCTTGGCCAATCAAAGCCAAATTTTATATGAAGCATCTATAGGAAGAGGGAACCAATGTGTTTATAGATAATCCAGGTCACATGACCAAGAAGCCTCCGTGGCGCAGTGGTTAAGCCACTTGCCTTGTAAACCAGGGGTCGCAGGTCTCCGGTCCTTCGGATTGAGACTTACTATAAACCGAGGTCCCGTCTCCATATGACCTTAGCTGTTGGTGGGACGTTAAACCCCAATCAATCAATCAAATCAAAAACTGGTAGGAGTTGATCAGCCATGTAAAAGAACTAAGAAAAATTGTCTAAGTTCTCAAAGCTATCATTTTGTCAAAAATTATTTCTTTTTTCTTTGCAATAAAATTTCTTCTTGCAAATTTATGTCCAATGGATGTACATCATGTAGGCATGATATCAAGTTGTTCTATCAAAATCTGTGGTAGGAGTTGATTGGCCCTTACCTTATAAAAAAAAAAAAAAAAAAAAAAAATGTCTACATGTAAGTTCTCATAGCTATCATTTTGTCAAAAATTATTTTTTCGCAATATTATTTCTATACACAAATGTCCAATGGGTCTATATAATGTAGGCATAATATCAAAAGGTTCCAACAAAAACTGGTATGAGTTGATTGTCCCGTAAATGCACAATCTTCACTGTTTACGAAAGCCATACAGAACTATAAAGGGGAATAAGTGTATAACTGTAAAAGGATTGGCTCCTTGTCCTTTATTTTGTCTCATTGATAACAAGATGCCTACATAATTTCATGAAATTCCATCAATGTGTCTTGAAGATATTAAAGAAACAAAATGTCACGGACTAACGGATGGACGGACAGACAGACAATGTCAAAACAGTATCCCCCCTTAAAACTTTGTTTTAGCGGGGGTATAAAAAAGTCCTTGCTAATGAAGACTTACTATAAGCTTCATTAAGAAAACATGCCCATGCAATATACAGAGATTTTTTAAGTTGTAAAAAAGGAAAATTTTTAGTAGAAAATTCTTGGAAAATTCTTGATATTTTTAGCTCACCTGAGCCGAAGGCTCACAGGTGAGCTTATAGTATACCCATGATCCGTCGTCCGGCGTCCGTCCGTCATCCGTTCACAATTTCAAAGATCTTCTTCTCTGAAACCGCTAGGCCAATCAAAGCCAAACTTCATATGGAGCATCCTAAGGAAGGGGGAACAAAAGTTTGTATAAATGGTTAAGGTCACATGACAAAGATGGCCGCCATGGCTATAAATAGCAAAAACCTTTAAAAATCTTATTCTCCAGAACCAGAAGGCCTATGAATTTGAAACTTGGCATGAAACATCAGGCAATGGAGCTCTACAAAGTTTGTATAATTCATGACCCTGGGATGACCTTGACCTTTTTTTACGGCAATGTCAACTTAGGCCACCCATGCATTTGAATGGGAAAAAATAGGAAAATGTCATTTAATGGCAAAAAAATTGCTAGGAATGAGCAAATGGACAGAATATTCATGTTTATGAAAATATTTTGGGCCCAGAGGGTTGTCTGCCCCTGCCCCGGGGCTATATACATGTGTATGACCATAATATTCAAACGTCTTCTTCGCTGAAACTGCTTGGCCAATCAAAGCCAAACTTTATGTGGAGCATTCTTAGGAAGAGTGAATGAAAGTTTGTATAAATGGTTATGGTCACATGACCAAGATGGCCGCCATGGCTATAAATAGCAAAAACCTTTAAAAAACTTCTTCTCCAGAACCAGAAGGCCTATGATTTTGAAACTTGGCATGAAGCATCAGGCAATGGAGCTCTACAAAGTTTGTATAAATCATGACCCTGGGATGACCTTGATCTTTTTTACGGCAAGGTCAACTTAGGCCGCCCATGCATTTGAATGGGAAAAAATAGGAAAATGTCATTTAATGGCAAAAAACTTGCTAGGAATGAGCAAATGGACAGAAGATTTATATTTATGAAAATATTTTGGGCCCAGAGGGTTGTCTGCCCCTGCCCCGGGGCTATATACATGTGTATGACCATAATATTCAAACATCCCCTTCTCTGAAACCGCTTGGCCAATCAAAGCTAAACTTTATGCGGAGCATTCTTAGGAAGTCAAGAGTGAATGAAAGTTTGTATAAATGGTCAAGGTCACATGACCAAGATGGCCACCATGGCTATAAATAGCAAAAACCTTTAAAAATCTTATTCTCCAGAACCAGAAGGTCTATGATTTTGAAACTTGGCATGAAGCATCAGGCAATGGAGCTCTACAAAGTTTGTATAAATCATGACCCTGGGATGACCTTGACCTTTTTTACGGCAAGGTCAACTTTTGTCTTAGGTTGCACACATTTGAATGGGGAAAATTGTTACAATGTCATTTGAAGGGCAAAACTTGCAGTAAATTGGCAGATGGACTGAATCTTTATGATTTAAAAAAGAAATTGACTCCAGAGGTTGCTTTGACCCTGCCCTGGGGTTATATACATGTATATTACCATTCTTGTCAAACAAGTTTATTGGTAGATATCTCAGGTCTCAGGTGAGCGTTTACAGGACCAGTGGTCCTCTGGTTCTTATTTTTGCCCAAAACTTAGATTGTGGGTACACGTTAGACCCGCTTCTGCTAGGCGGTTCTAAAGAGTACCCACAATCTATGTTTTGGAGCAAAAATAAGAAAAAAAAAGGTTAACCCCTGCAAACCCCAGTTTGTCTAAATAAAATGCTTAGTGGGGGTTCAAGGGTGTATAATTTTCATGGACATGTGAGCCGCATCGTGAGAAAACGGGATTATTGCCTATGCGAAAACAAAGGCGCAGATCAGCTTCGCAGTAACTGCGAAGCTGATCAGCGCCTTTGTTTTCGCTACTCGGATAGTACAATTCCTCTTCTACTTAAATCCGAAATTTCAAGCTTCTAGCTCTTTTCTGAGCTTGTACAGGCCGGTTTGTGTCGGACCTGGTCGGAAACCCCGAAGACCGGTTTTCTCGCGTCGAGGCTCATGTGTTCTTGATGTTATAGGCTGCACAATTGCTCACTCATGAATTCAAGAACTTGCTTATATTTTGGAAATAGCAAATTCACAAAAAAATGTCCAGCAAAAATTGCAGAGAAAACAATAAATGACTCATAAATAGAATTAATTTATTACAGACTGCACAAAGGGAAATGGAGAAGATGTTAACTGGCGAAAATGGCCGACAAGTTTTGTCATTCTTTGACATTGACCCAAGAGAAGGTAACAGCCCAGCACTTCAAGAATTACAGGGCCAGGCTCTGATGAATGCGAACAAACTTGGATTCAATGAAATCACCCATATTTTAAGTCTACTTGGAGCAACTAAGATACGAAACATGCCGGTTATAGAGGTTTTAGTTCATAGGCTTAAGACGTCGGATCCCCATTATTCAGTGAAAGCCCTGAAAAGATTACTATTTGCTCTAAGTGAACTGTCCATCTATGACGAAGGCTTAATGAAAGTGCTTAACAAAAACTTGAGGGAAGCTTTGGCTTTTATTATAAAAGAGAAAGACAAGGTACATATGTTCCCTATTCTTAAAGCATGTGCTCGTCTTCATTGGAAATGTAACGAAATAATAGCGCCACTGGTTCACGAGATACTAGAATCTCTGAGTACTGGAGCCTTAGGGATTGAACAGTTACCCTCGGTCATCTATTCTTTGGCCCTGTTAAACTGGGCAGAAAACGACACCATCATAGATGCTGTGATTGAAACGCAGTCATTTTTGCAAGAAGATCCTGAGCAGTGGTTAAACATTGTCTGGTGGCTAGTAGTGCTAGAGAAACGGCTAGCGGAAGTTGTACCAGGAGTATTGACGGAGGACTTCTGTCTGACACTGGAGCAGCTGGTCACTGGTTAGTATTGTACCGGTCTTCGGGGTTTCCGACCTGGCCCCAGGTTATAAAACTTTTTTCAAGCTCAACTCAGCTGAGCATGAAATTTCAGCTGCGCATAAATGTTGAAATAGTCAAACATAGTGAAAACTTCAGGTTCGAAACTAAAAAACTAGTAATTTATCCTGCTCATAAATGTTAAAATGCCAACAATTGTTGGCGTTTTAACATTTATGAGCAGGATAAATTTTAGTCTCAGCTGAGTTGAGCATGAAAAAAAGTTTTATAACCTCGGGGCCTGGTCTGACACAAATCGGTCTGTGCAGCTACAGAAGATGGATAGATACTTTAAATTTCGGATTCAGGAAGAAGAGGAATTGTACTGTCCATGTAGCGAAAACAAAGGTGCTGATCAGCTTCGCAGTGACTGCGAAGGTGATCTGTGCCTTTGTTTTTGCATAGGCAAAAATCTGTTTTTCTCATGACACGGCTCATATATGATTGTCTTTTTTTCAGAGGTTCTGACCCCGACACAAACCAGGCTTTACAGCCACAGAAAAGTCCATGTATTAGACGAAATTCTTAGAATTGACTCATTTCATTTGATATGCAAGACAGTGGTTTTAGGATGCAGCTTTTTTTTTAAAGTAGATAAAGATTTTTCATTAAATATGATCTTTGCATATTTCTTTACCTATGTAAGCATTAAACTTTGCAACTCGTTTGAAAGTAGATGATATGAGCCGCATCGTGAGAGAACCGGATTTTTGCCTATGCAAAATCAAAGGCGCAGATTAGCTGTGCAGTAACTGCCCAGCTGATTAGCGCCTTTGTTTTCACTACACGATAGTACAAGGATCTCGGAAGAAGATATAGGATTTCCGTCCAAAATTTGACTGTCTCTGTCAGCTTCTGTGTTAATTGTATAGAAAATATTTTGCATTCTCTGTAAAATACAACATTTGATCAATGCAACAACATGGTGGAAACCTCTTGATGTTACATACCGGCAGCATAAATCGGTGTCAAAGGGGGAGGGGGTCAAATTTTTTTTTCAAAAAAAAATTTGTCAGAAAACATATTTTTTTGTCATAGATAATCGAGAAAATATAACAATATGCTTATTGCAACCTATATTTTTGGGTAGAAACGATTTATGCATGAATAACAGGTGCATCATCTATATAAGATTTATTACTATTACATAACACTGTCCGTTACTTATATGCAAAAACCTGTACCTTAAATATACTATGCAAAATAAATTAAGCAATGTTTACTTTGAACAGTGACTCCATATGTTTTTAGCTCACCTGAGCCGAAGGCTCACAGGTGAGCTTATAGTATACCCATGCTCCGGCGTCCGTCCGTCGTCCGTCCGTCCGTCCGTCCGTCGTCCACAATTTCAAAGATCTTCTCCTCTGAAACCGCTTGGCCAATCAAAGCCAAACTTCATGTGGAGCATCCTTAGGAAGGGGGAACGAAAGTTTATATAAATGGTCCAGGTCACATGACCAAGATGGCCGCCATGGCTATAAATAGCAAAAACCTTTAAAAATCTTCTTCTCCAGAACCAGTGGGCGGATTTCCACGAAACTTGGTATGTAGCATCGGGGACATGGGCCCATCATAGTTTATATAAATCATGACCCTAGGATGACCTTGACCTATTTTACGGCAAGGTCAACTTAGGTCGCCAATGCATTTGAATGGGAAAAAATGGTAAAATGCTATTTAATGGGTAAAACTTACTGGGAATAGGCAAATGGACAGAAGATTAATGTTAATGGAAAATTTTAGCCCCTGGGGGGTTGTCTGCCCTTGCCCCGGGGCTATATACATGTATATTTCCATAATAATGAAACATCTTCTCCCCTGAAACCGCTTGGCCAATCAAAGCCAAACTTCATATGGAGCATCCTTGGGAAGGGGGAAAACAAGTTTATATAAATGGTCAAGGTCACATGACCAAGATGGCTGCCATGGCTATAAATAGAAAAAACCTTTAAAAATCTTCTTCTCCAGAACCAGAAGGCCAATGATTTTGAAACTTGGTGTGAAGCATCAGTGACTGGAGCTCTACAAAGTTTATATAAATCATGACCCTGGGATGACCTTGACTTATTTTACGGCAAGGTCAACATAGGTCGCTCATGCATTTGAATGGGGAAAAGTTTTAAAATTTCATTTGTAGGGAAAAACTTGCAGGAAATGGGTAAATGGACTTAAGATTGATGATTCTGAAAAAATTTGGACCCCAGGGGTCTGTCTGCCCCCACCCCGGGGCAATATACATGTACATTACAGCGATATTCAAAGATCTTCTTCTCTGAAACTGCTTGGCCAATCAAAGCCAAACTTTATGAGGAGCATTGTTAGGAAGTGGGAATGAAAGTTTATATAAATGGTCAATGTCACATGACCAAGATGGCCGCCATGGCTATAAATAGCAAAAACCTTCAAAAATCTTCTTCTCCAGAACCAGAAGGCCTATGATTTTGAAACTTGGCATGAAGCATCAGGCAATGAATCTCTACAAAGTTTATATAAATCATGACCCTTGGATGACCTTGACCTATTTTACGGCAAGGTCAACTTAGGTCGCCCATGCATTTGAATGGGGAAAATTGTTAAAATGTCATTTGAAGGGCAAAACTTGCAGTTAATTGGCAAATGATCTGAAGTTTTATGATTTGAAAAAGAAATTGACTCCAGGGGTTGCTCTTACCCGGCCCTGGGGTTATATACATGAATATTACAATTCTAGTCATGCAAGTTTATTGGTATTTATCTCAGGTTTCAGGTGAGCGTTTACAGGACCATTG
Organism: Rugalucina vietnamica; assembly: GCA_964017185.1. NCBI lineage: Eukaryota > Metazoa > Mollusca > Bivalvia > Lucinida > Lucinidae > Rugalucina > Rugalucina vietnamica. The sequence goes on along the minus strand of OZ024880.1, from coordinate 38,574,052 downwards.
GTCCTCTGGTTAGACATTAGGGCAGTTCTTCTGACAATATCTTGCATGTATCAAATAAGGGTAAAACCAATCATTGTGTGGTGCTGAAGTGATGTTAGATTTAAAGTCCACTGAGGAACATCTCAAGTAAAACATAAACCATCAATGATTGATAAACTTATTTTGCACAGTATATTTATATCGTATGTACATTTTGTGTATACCTGTTACATTGTAAAATAGGACAGATAGTCTGTTTATTCAGGTAGAACATACATATACAGTTATTTCCATAGCCTTGTAACATTACAAATAATGGAGCTGACCCCATTTATCGGTTTTGGGGCAATTTGACAGCCCCCCCCCCCCCCCACCCTCTTGCCCAAACATGGCATTTTGATATAATATTTCATTTACAAAAATACAGTTGTGTTCAAAATATTTTGATTGGGCAAGGGGTGGGTGGGACATAAAACGTTTCCTATTTTCTATAGGATCCTATATAGAATTCAAAGATTTTGTAAAATGTTTAAAGAAGACTCTGCTTGAGGTACATTAAACATTACCTCTCTAAATACAATAGAAACTTGTTTTTCGACTGCGATAAACTTCATTTCAGAGCTTGGAACTTGAGATTATATAAAACTCTTGGGCAATCTCATAACAGAAGTCTTCCGAGATCCTTTCTCTCCTTCTTAAATCCAAAATTTCAAGCTTCTAGCCTGCTTCTTTGACTCAGGGTTCCCACGGGCACTGGAAAACATGGAAAATGGCTAAAAAAAAATCCATGCATGGAAAATTCATGGAATTTGAAAGATGATGAAATATCATGGAAAAATCATGGAATTTTGTTTATTAAGAAATGCCAGTTTGAATGTCTTTGGGATTCGTTTTTTTTCCTCGCTTGCTTCGCTCGCTCGATAAGTATTGATAAATAAAGTTCGGTCTTTCAAACGGCATTCAAACTTATTTGTCCTTATCAGAAAACAAGATAATACCTTGAATTAAGTTACTTTTGTAATATAATTATTATCTGTTCTTGCCTTTTAAAAAGTGTTATATGACAAAAAAATAAGTAAATAAACAGAAAAATTAGTCCTGGAAATTTAACGCCGATCATGGAATTATGATGGAAAAGTCACAGAATTTTATTTTATACTTTTTGTGGGAACCCTGGACTGACTGTACAGGTGGGTTTGTGTTGGACCTGGTCGGAAACCCCGAAGACCGGTTTTGTCGCATCACGGCCCATATGATTTTGCAGGTATTTGTTGGATGAAAAAGACATTTGGAGCCAGTTGCTCAAAACTTCGTTAGCTTAACGTCATTAAGTTGATGCTTACTACATAAGCAAATACACTGTCATTTTTTTGTTGATAAAATGTGAGAATTCCTTGCATTGCAAAAAACAACAAAAAATAACAGAAATTTTAACGAATCATTAACTAACAATGTTGTTAATTTTGAACAAGTGGGCCTTGGTGTATTTCAGTGTGGGGCGCGCTCAGATTCAAATTTATTGAATATTTTGGTGTTGCTTATGTTCCTTTCTTGTTTTCATAAATTATAGATAAACCGGAGTATGTGAGACGAAGTGTTCACACGAGGCTGTTGAATATAGTAGGCTGTTCTAACCTAGAGTTAGGTAGCCCAGTGAAGCCCGCTAACTATGATGTCTGGATGGACAGTTACAGAGAGGTTAGTATCGCAACTAAATGAGCCACATCATGAGAAAACCAACAATTTGGTATCTGAACAGGTCCCCGTAGTGCAGTGGAAGCGTGCTGGGCCCATAACCCAGAGGTCCGAGGATCGGAACTTCGCTCTGCTACCATTTGATAATCCAAGAAATATGGTTTAATAAGCAGCAGCAGTTAATTCATACACTGATCATGACAATTCTACTAAAGACGTTACGTCGTACCCTGGTAATGTCTATGATGTCATCAGTGCTAAGGTAGATAATCAAGATAAGTAAGTAAATTAGCACAGTAATGTTCCTTAGATAAAGTTTAACAACACCAACCAAGCTGTACAAGCACAGGAGATAGCTAGAGGCTGGAAATTTCAGAAAGTAGAGGAATAGTACTATCTGTGTAACGAAAACAAAGTCGCAGTTACTGCAAAGCTGACCTGTGCCTTTGTTTTCGCACATGCAGAATGTTGGTTTTCTCGTGGCACGGCTCAAATTATGATTTGTCTCTCGAGAAATTGACACAATTATCCCCCTTCCCACTGTCTAAATAGAGTATCATGTACATATACTATGTACCTGTACATTTAAACATGTTTTGTTTCCTATGCTAGTTTTCCAGGTCATTTATCAGCTTGATTGCGTCATTTCTGATTGCACCTTTTCCTGATCGTTACCAATTTTTCGATCTGAAAAACCTTTTACATGTACCTGGTCCCGAGGTTATTAAACTTTTTTCTTGCTCAGCTCAGCTGAGACTAAAATTTATCCTGCTCATAAATGAACCCCAACGCGACAAAATGTACCTTCGGACATTATGACATTCCTAATAGGAATCTGCTCAAAAGCCGAACAATCATGATTTATGTGTTTTAGAAATAGCTCTGCATATGTGATCTTTATACCCCCCGCAAAACGAAGTTTTAGGGGGGTATACTGTTTTCAGCCTGTCCGTCATTCCGTGATTCCGTCATTCCGTCAACATTTTGACATCTTTGCTGAATAACTTAAGTAGTATTTGCCAGATGTTCTTCAAATTTTCAACACACCTGCACCATTAGACAACACATGTGTGATATGAATTTAGGGGCCAAAGGGTCAGTTTTGCAAGAGTTATGGGACTTTTTAAACCTATACATAGAATGTTTGCCACAGTGCTAATAGTGCATACTTTGTGAAATCAACTCCTCCTACAGCTTTCAATATTCTCTTTTGATACTTTGCAGATATGTGCCAGAGATATTGAAGATATGCATGAAGAAGTATTATGCAGAAGAAATGAATTTTGACAAATTTACAGCATTTTGAACTTAGCCAATTTTCAATAATTGCCATATTCAACAATGGTTGGTGGTGCATAGTTTGTGAAATCAACTCCTCCTAGGGCTTTCAGTATTTCTTTTCAATACTTTGCAGACATGTTCCACACATATTGAAGATGTGCATGAAGAATTATAATGCTGAAAAAATAATTTTTGACAAATTTACAGCAATTTTTAACATAGCCATTTTTTTACCATTGCTTATACTATAATGGTTGGTAGTGCATATTTTGTGAAATCAACCTCTCCTAGGGCTTTCAGTATTTCTTTTCAATACTTTGCAGACATGTTTCACTCATATTGAAGATGTGCATGAAGAATTATAATGATGAAAAAAAAAGTTTTGACAAATTTACAGCATTTTTAGCTCACCTGAGCCGTTAGGCTCACAAGGTGAGCTTATAGGATGGCCATGATCCGGCGTCCGTCGTCCGTCCGTCTGTCCGTCGTCCGTCCGTCCGTCCGTCCGTCGTCCGTCCACAATTTCAAAGATCTTCTTCTCTGAAACCGCTTGGCCAACCAAAGCCAAATTTTATATGAAGCATCTATAGGAAGGGGGAACCAATGTGTATATAAGAAATCCAGGTCACATGACCAAGATGGCTGCCATGCCCATATATGGTAAAAACCCTTCAAAAATCTTCTTCTCCAGATCCGGTGGACTGATTTCAACGAAACTTGGCATGAAGCATTGATGGCTCAAGCACTACAATGTGTATATAAATCATGACCCTTAGATGACCTTGACCTATTTTACGGCAAGGTCAACATAGGTCGCCAATGCATTTGAATGGGGATAACTTTTAAAATGTCATTTAAAGTCATTTAAAGTGAAAGTCTTGCAGGAAATGGGCAGTAGGACTGAATATTAATGACTCTGAAAAAAAATGGACCCCAGGGGCTCATATGCCCCCACCCCGGGGCAATATACATGTATATTACCATAATATTCAAACATCATCTACTCTGAAACCGCTTGGCCAATCAAAGCCAAAGGGGGGGGGGGGGTCTCACGGTATATGAAATTTACATAGGGTTCTGCCCACGCACTGATTTTTATGATATTATGCATATTGCTTGCTGGGTGCATGACCACTTAATTAGTAATACAGATTTTCTCTTAACTACTTAAAATGTTTAAATACAGCATTTTATATTAGAGGGGGTCTGAATATAGGGGTATGTGTAATTAAAGTCGCCATTAACCGTCATAATAGCAAATTCCTGGTTCTGTTTGTTTGTAAAATAATCTAGAATGATCACTGATCATATTAGTATTGCATAATTGTTGATAGCTATAATATTGAACTCAGCTGATTATCATTTGTTTCGCAGATTACCCCAAATTTTAGCTCCATAATGGTGTAATCACAAGTTTGATTTTCAATTTTAACATGTTCCCGGTTTTGTCAACCTATAATTTCAACCTTAAATTAGGCTACACATATATAGATTATATGCTGAAAATTCCGTAAAATTTGAAGACCGGTAACATCTTTTTCTAGAACATTGAATGATACAAGTCGGAATTCTGAAAAACGTAAAACTTATAATGATTTTACCCAATTATAAGTATTTCTTGTTATTTACATGTTACAAAGAAAACTTTTTGTGAAAAAGTTTCCAGGTAAGCAATTTTGTGTCTTGCATGGCCATCAACGCTGCTATACATATTTTGAATATTGATTTAAGTAAGAAAATTGCACCCTGTCTTGGACCTTAAAAAGCTATCTGCCCATCATTGTTAGTTTTCATAATTAGATTTTAGAACATGATTCTATTTATTAGTAAGTCATTCTCTATAATGTATTTGTGTTTGTGTTGCAATTACATAGTTTTTACTGTTTTGTTTATTTTTTTTTTCTTCACAAAAAATAATTTGTTAATTAGGTATTAATTATTTTAATGAACTTATACAGCTATATTGCTGATTTCCACATCCTGTAACTCATGCTATAAGGAAAACAAATAAACAGATGAGGCTAAGGACAGTTTATTTCCTGCTGCTCATATCATGATCTCAGAAAAACACCCCACCCACCCAAGTTTATAATGAAGCAAAACCAATAGGATGAAGAGAGAAAAGGAAATCCCATTAGATAAAATTATATGATAAGTTGCTAACAACAAGAACCGGTTAACTACTTTTGTGTGTTTTGTGTGTTTTTCTCCATTTGATGCATAATAAACATGTACTTGACAGCATTTTAACAATACATAATAGCATGTTTGAAACAGGTTATACCATATATCAATCTAATGCATGCATTTTATCATCTGCTACAACAGGCACACCTTTTGCTGGAACTTTCAAACATACTTCCATCAAATCATAACTGGAAACCCTATCCCACAATGGAGCTTTTGAACTTATAAACTTACATGTAGCTGAGAGGTGTTTTTCTTACATGACAGATAATGGACAAAACAGCCATAATTTCTAACCAATGATAGTATTAAAGAAGAGTATCTAGACAACTATCAGCACGAAATTACAAACATTTCGCTGTATTTACAATTGACTACTAAACGCATGAACATGAGCCATAAATGTTGAGATTTTTAAACATCAAGTTTGGATATTTGTCTTCATTACTCTCATATTCATTTCAAAAATAGAAAAGAAAGAACCACATTTAAATGGTAGACAATCTCGCAATAATGTCAATAATGGATGTTTTTAATGAAGAATTAAAACAATCTGATATTTAAAGTGAAAGCTATACCTGAGCATCACATCTGAACACTTACAAAGAGAAAAGCCTGTCACATAGCTGAATTATGTACTTACTGGATAAGTATAAAGACAACGGTGATAGAAACGTTACAAAGTGCCACTGTATTTGGTATTCTTGTCAACCTTTTAACTAATGTTGGCATCAACAACAGTTAAATAAATAAAGTTATGTACAATCTTATAAACAACACTACAAGATGGTAAAACAAATCGAGGAATCAATCAAATGTCTATTACCATTACGGTGGTCAATCACAAATTAAGTTAATATTACTCCAATAAAATTATGTAAATGCATCTTAACATAAAGATATATTTAGAGATGGAATTATAGAACCTTTCATTAATATATTTGAAATTTTTGTTGAGACCTGAAAATGTTTGCTGATCATTTGTATAATAAATAAATAATAACTTTATTAAATATTAAATATGTGAAATTGCCAAATGAAATAAGCATTCTTTATACTAAGAATTCATATTACTTATGTGTTTTATCATTTCTAATGATAAAATTGTGGAATAATATGATTTTAGACGAGAAAACAGCTAAAAACATTAAAATCCATTTTTGTCAAAAATTGACTTACATGTATATCATGTACAATTCAACAGTGTTACCGGTTTTGAAAATTTATAAAACTTTACCAGCATGAAGAGGGTACCGCTGGCCAATTTTATAGACCGTATCATAGGTTGACAAGCACTAGAACATATCAAAATATGAGACGCAATTTGTCATTCTCGAAAATAGTTTTGATAAAATTTTGACAATTTCAAGTTTGAGTTCCCATAGAAAATCTAATTGTTTATCTATTTAAGCCAAAATGGTATCAAAGTAAGCCATATGGAGTCCTTTTTTGATTCCAGTTTTAATTGGGCTAATAAAAGTTATTAAAGAGATAATATATAGGCAAATTATAAGGCAGGTATGGTCACAAAGATGGAGTACGTCAGGGTGCTATCCTGAGACCTAAAAATGTTTTTCAAAATAAATAAGTGCATTTTTATAGGTGTTAGAATGAAGGCATTCACCATGCAAAGTAAGAACAAAATTGGTGCGTCGGCGCATATGAGACCCCCCCTTTTATGTGAAGCATCAATAGGAAGGGGTAATCAATGTATATATAAATAATCCTGGTCACATGACCAAGATGGCCGCAATGCCCATATATGGTAAAAACCCTTCAAAAATCTTCTTTTCCAGAACCGGTGGATCGATTTCAAAGAAACTTGGCATGAAGCAGATTGCTCAAGTACTACAATGTGTATATAAATCATGACCCTGTAATGACCTTGACCTTTTTTAATGGCACGGTCAACATAGGTCGCCAATGCAATTGAATAGGGAAAACTTTTAAAATGTCATTTAAAGTGAAAGTCTTGCAGGAAATGGGCAGTAGGACTGAATATTAATGATTCTGAAGAAAAAAATGGACTCCAGGGGCTCCTCTAGCCCCACCCCGGGACAATATACACGTATATTAGCATAATATTCAAACATCTTCTCCTCTGAAACCGCTTGGCGAATCAAAGCCAAATTTTATGTGAAGCATCTATGGAATGGGGGAATTAATGTATATATAAATTATCTAGTTCACATGACCAAGATGGCTGCCATGCCCATATATGGTAAAAACCCTTCAAAAATCTTCTTCTCCGAATCTGGTGGACCGATTTCAAAGAAACTTGGCATGAAGCACCAATGGCTGAAGTACTACAATGTGTTTATAAATCATGACCCTGTGGTGACCTTGACCTATTTTACGACAAGGTCAACATAGGTCGCCAATGCATTGGAATGGGGAAAACTTTTAAAAAGTCATTTGAGGTGAAAATCTTAAAGGAAATGGGTAGTAGGACTAAATATTAATGATTCTGAAAAAGAAAATGGACCTAAGGGCTCATATGCCCACACCCCGGGGCAATATACATGTATATCTCCATAATATTCAAACATCTTCTCCTCTGAAACCACTTGGCCAATTGAAGCCAAATTTCATGTGAAGTATCTACAGGATGGGGGAACCAATGTGTATATTAATAATTTAGGTCACATGACCAAGATGGCCCCCATGCCCATATATGGTAAAAAACCTTCAAATATCTTCTTCTCTGAAACTTGGCGTGAAGCATCCATGGCTAAAGTATTACAATGTATATATAAATCATGACCCTGTGATGACCTTGACCAAGTTTATGGCAAGGTCAACATGGGTTGCCCATGCATTTGAATGGGAAAAACTGTTAAAATGTCATTTGAAGGGAAAAGCCAGCAAGAGCCAAGAAATTGGCAAATGGACAGAATATTGATTATTCTGAAAAAAGAAAACGGCCCAAGGGCTTCATCTGCCCCTGCACTGGGGTTAAATACCATAATATTCAAACATGTTTATTGGTATATGCAGCAGACTCAGGTGAGCGTTTACAGGACCATTGGTCCTCTGGTTCAACATAGTCATTTTTGACCATTGCTTATATACAATAATGGTTGATAGTGCTTACTTTGTGAAATCAACTCCTCCAAGGGCTTTCACTATTTCTTTTCAATACTTTGCAGACATGTTCCACTCATATTGAAGATGTGCATGAAGAATTATAATACTGAAAAAATAATTTCTGACAAATTTACAGCATTTTTAACATAGCCATTTTTTGACCATTGCTTATCATACAAAAATGGTTGGTAATGCATAGTTTGTGAAATAAACTCCTCCCAGGGCTTTCAGTATTTCTTTTCAATACTTTGCAGACATGTTCCACACATATTGAAAATGTGCATGAATGATTATAATACTGAAAAAAAGTGAGTTTTGACAAATTTACATCATTTTTTAACATAGCCATTTCTTGACCATTGCTTATATACAATAATGAAATCAACCTCAAGCTTTCAATATATTCTTTTAATATCTTATAGATGTGACTGGCATACTGAGGATGCACATGAAGAATTATAATGCTGAAAAGATATCGTTGACAATTTTTCTGCATGATTGACTTAGGAATTTATTGGCCAGCTCCAGATAATTTTGCGGGGGGTATACTGAAAGCCTTGCTTGCAGCCAATTTCTAGTTGAACACTGGGCTACCCCAAAAATGAGTTTTAAATATGAGCCGCCCCATGGGAAAACCAACAATCTGCATAGGCGAAAACAAAGGCGCAGATCAGCTTCGCGGTAACCGCGAAGCTGATCAGCGCCTTTGTTTTCGCTACTCGGATAGTACAATTCCTCCTCTACTTAACTCCAAAATCTCAAGCTTCTAGCCTGCTTCTGTGCTTGTACAGCCCGGTTTGTGTCAGACCTGTTCGGAAACCACATTGTTGGTTTTCCCACGAGGCGGCTCATATATTTACTCCAATATTTGGAGTTCTCTGCCCTTGTTATAGCCCCTTATACACTAAATTTCCCTATATCTATCGCCAAACCATAACCATAGCAACCACATAGTCACAGAAATGAGCCACCTCGTGGGAAAACCAACAATGTGGTTTCCGAACAGGTCCGACACAAACCGACCTGTACAAGCACTGAAAACAGCTAGAAACTTCGGATTTAAGTAGGAGAGGAATTGTACTATCCGAGTAGCGAAAACAAAGGCGCTGATCAGCTTCGCGGTTACCGCGAAGCTGATCTGCGCCTTTGTTTTCGCCTATGCAGATTGTTGGTTTTCCCATGGGGCGGCTCAAATATACAAAACAATTTCGACAGATTAATTGTAAGGATGATATGCTTGTATCTATAGAATATGTTCTGGCCAATACTGAAACAATATTAAGAAAATACATTGAGTTTTGCATGTTGTAATGCAATTGTGCAACTTTGACGTCATTTTTCAGGACAATGACGTCGGAAGTGTCCATATAGGAAATACATGTATGTCATAACTCACAAAATAATTTGAATAATGTGGTCAATTAAAGACTATTAGACTCTAGAAACATTATACTTTCAACGTATAATTGTTTTTCTAATACTCAAAATATTGTCCAAAGGTACACTTTCTCATGTGGCCCAAATGTTAAAAGTTGGCATTTTAACATTTGAGCCACCTCGTGGGAAAACCAACAATGTGGTTTCCGAACAGGTCCGACACAAACCGCCCTGTACAAGCACAGTAAAGAGCTAGAAGCTTGAAATTTCGGATTTAAGTAGAAGAGGAACTGTACTATCCGAGTAGCGAAAACAAAGGCGCTGATCAGCTTCGCGGTTACCGCGAAGCTGATCTTACCGCGAAGCTGATCTGCGTCTTTGTTTTCGCCTATGCAGATTGTTGGTTTTCCCATGAGGCGGCTCATTTATAAGCAGGCAAAATTACAGGCTTTGGTGATCTAAACATGAACTTTCAATTAATTTGCGCTATTTCAGTATTTATGAGCAGTTTAAATTTCATGCTCAGCTGAGTTGAGCATGAAAAAAGTTTTATAACCTTGGTGTCGGGTAAGCATTGTCCAGCTTCAGTCTTACCTATTGATATGTTCTTCATTGCTCTTAAATGGACTAGTCTATGTTTGAAAAGAAAGGTGATTAGGGTTTTCGACCTGGTATGACACAAACTGATCTGTGCAGTCACAGGAGGTTAGAAGCTTGAAATTTTGAGTGCTAGAAAAAGAGGGATTTTACTACCAGTTAAGAGAAAAACGAAGGTGGTGATGCACTGGGCAGCTGATCTGCGCCTTTGTTTTCGCATATGCAAAAAAATTCTGCTTTCCCATAATGTGGCTTGTAAGTTTCTGTTTTTAATATTATGTATTTCTGTTTGTTATATTACAGGCCGTTCCGAATCGTACCAATTTTTTCAAGAAGAAGGTCGGTGAAACTCTCGAGAGTTTGAAACCCGAATCAGTAACGACAAACACGGTTGTAGACTATGGATATGTCCTAGGTTGGTATTTTATAATGGTAAAAAAATGAGCCGCCTCGTGGGAAAACCAACAATGTGGTTTCTGAACAGGTCTGACACAAACCGGCCTGTTCAGTCACAGAAAAGAGCTAGAAGCTTGAAATTTCGGATTTAAGTAGAAGAGGAATTGTACTATCCGAGTAGCGAAAACAAAGGCGCTGATCAGCTTCGCGGTTACCGCGAAGCTGATCTGCGTCGTTGTTTTCGCCTATGCAGGTTGTTAGCTCACCTGAGCCGAAGGCTCACAAGGTGAGCTTATAGGATGGCCATGATCCGGCGTCCGTCCGTCCGTCGTCCGTCCGTCGTCCGTCGTCCACAATTTCAAAGATCTTCTTCTCTGAAACCGCTTGGCCGATCTTGTTGAAATTTTATGTGGAGCCTCCTTGGGTAGTGGCATTTCAAATTTGATCGCAAAATCCAGGTCACATGACCAAGATGGCCGCCACGCCCATATATGGTAAAAACCCTTCAAAAATCTTCTTCTCCAGAACCGGTGGGCCGATTTCCACGAAACTTGGTATGTAGCATTGGGGACTTCAGCCCATCATAGTTTGATAAAATGATGACCCTTGGATGACCTTGACCTATTTTACGGCAAGGTCAAATTTGGAAACATAGGCTTTTACATGGGAAAAAGTGAAAACTATGGATTTTTTGAAAACTATTGCAGCCTGAGGCCTGAAAAGTGGTAGATGCAAACAACTAATGGAGTAGATGAAGGTATGTGATTAATATAGGTCAAGGTCATATCTTGACCTTGGCCAGTCTGTTGTCCATACACACTTTTCAAAGATCTTCTTCTCAGAAACTGCTTGGCCAATCAAAGTGAAATTTTATGTGGAGCATCCATGGGTAGGGGAGACGAAAGTTTGATCGCGAAATCCAGGTCACATGACCAAGATGGCCGCCACGCCCATATATGGTAAAAACCACTCAAAAATCTTCTTCTCCAGAACCGGTGGGCCGATTTCCACGAAACTTGGTATGTAGCATCAAGGACCTCAGCCCATCATAGTTTGATAAAATGATGACCCTTGGATGACCTTGACCTATTTTACGGCAAGGTCAAATTTGGAAACATAGGCTTTTACATAGGAAAAAGTGAAAACCATGGATTTTTTAAAAACTATTGCAGCCTGAGGCCTGAAAAGTGGTAGATGCAAACAACTAATGGAGTAGATGAAGGTATGTGATTAATATAGGTCAAGGTCATCTCTTGACCTTGGCCAGTCTGTTGTCCATACACACTTTACAAAGATCTTCTTCTCTGAAACTGCGCGGCCAATCAAAGTGAAATTTTATGTGGCGCATCCATGGGTAGGGGCGACGAAAGTTTGATCGCGAAATCCAGGTCACATGACCAAGATGGCCGCCACGCTCATATATGGTTAAAACCTCTCAAAAATCTTCTTCTCCAGAACCGGTGGGCCGATTTCCACGAAACTTTGTGTGTAGCATCGGGGACCTCAGCCCATCATAGTTTGATAAAATGATGACCCTTGGATGACCTTGACCTATTTTACGACAAGGTCAAATTTGGAAACATAGGCTTTTACATAGGTAAAAGTGAAAACTATGGATTTTTTGAAAACTATTGCAGCCTGAGGTCTGAAAAGTGGTAGATGCAAACAACTAAATTGGAGTAGATGAAGGTATGTGTTTAGTATAGGTCAAGGTCATCTCTTAACCTTGGCCAGTCTGTTGTCCATACACACTTTTCAAAGATCTTCTTCTCTGAAACTGCTTGGCAAATCAAAGTGAAATTTTATGTGTAGCATCCATGGGTAGGGGAGACGAAAGTTTGATCGCGAAATCCAGGTCACATGACCAAGATGGCCGCCACGCCCATATATGGTAAAAACCTTTCAAAAATCTTCTTCTCCAGAATCGGCAGGCCAATTTTCACGAAACTTGGTATGTAGCATTTGGGACTCCAGCCCATCATAGTTTGTTGAAATGATGAGCCTATGATGACCTTGACCTATTTTACGGCAAGGTCAATTTTGGAAACATAGGCTTTCACATGGGAAAAGGCAAAAACAAACTGTTGCAGCCTGAGACCTGAAAGTTGCTAGATGCAGACAACTAATGGTGTCAATGAAGGTAAGTAATTAATGAAGGCCAAGGTCATGTCTTGACCTTGGCCCAAGGTCATTTAAATATCAAAATTAAAATTATGGTTTTCTCAGAAATCACTGGGTTTGGAAACTATTGCAGCCTGAGACCTGAAACTTTGCAGATGCAGACAACTTATGAAGTGAATAAAGGTGTGTGAGTATTCAAGGTCAAGGTCATTTCATTATGACTTAATACTCCAAGATCAGGCTTCAGGTGAGCGTTCTCAGGACCAATGGTCCTCTGGTTGGTTTTCCCATGAGGTGGCTCAAATGTTTCTTATCAAAAGTAAATGGATATTAAGTGCACTTTTCTGCTTAATGTTTTTCTTGAGACTGCAGAGAGAAAGAATGGTCATACTAACATTTTCATGAAAGAAATGCGCTGGATAGGTTCAATATCGGTTTTATAGTCTCAAAATTCATCATGAAAAATTTTCAATTTTTAAAGCTGAAAAAATGTCTATATTGCATGGGCAAGTTTTCGTTATGTTACATCAAAAGTGTTGGACAAAAACCTGACGGAAATAGAGGGGCAGTCTATTATTGGCCTATGTGTGCTTTGCAAATATCTGTTCTTATTTTAACATTATCAGGGTTTCCCCTGCGCACAAAATGGCTATTTTGACCCCCTTTTTGTCTCCAATGACCCACAAAACTAACCAAATTTTTAAATATTTCTGTGTCCTGATGTAAATGTCTCCTAAAATCTCCACATTGTTGTTATAATGTCCCTCAGGAACTGCTGGTAGTGGGTCATTGTTCCCCTTAATTAAAATTCAGAGGGAAAACCCTGCATTATACTGATAAATGTGCTTTATCCTCTTTGCAGATTTTGAATTTCAAATGAAGGGCAAAGATAGTTCAGGCAATGAAAAATTATACAGGTAAACAAATGCTACAAAACAGGGTACAGTGCAATCCTATTACACGTATAACGCTATCCTTCGGTTCACACGAACAGACTTTGTTATATGTGAAACCATATGAGCCTGTACGAGAGAAAACCAACAATTTGGGTTCCGACCAGGTCCAACACAAACCGGGCTGTACAGTCACAGAAGATGGTTAGAGGCTGGAAATATTGGATTTAGAAAGTTGAGAAATTGTACTGTCTGTGTAGCGAAAACAAAGGTGCTGATCAGCTTCTCAGTTACTGCGAAGCTGATCTGTGCCTTTGTTTTCGCCTATGCAGATTGTAGGTTTTCCCATGCAGTGGCTCATATTATAATGAGGCTTTTTAATCGTTTGTCTATTTTTTCCCTCTTACTCACTTTGTCTACAAGCTGAAAAATAAGTCGACAGGGAGCAGGGTACATCAGGAAAACATGTCCGTGTATTGAATACCCCCTTAAACCCCACTTTTATATAGTAAGACTGGGGTATGCAGGGGTATACCTATTCTTATTTTTGCTCCAAAACATAGATTGTGAGTACTCATTAGAAGATGAGGCGGTTCTAACGTGTACCCACAATCTATGTTTTGAGCAAAAATAAGAAAAATATCAAAAAAATTTTACTAAAAATTTTCATTTTAAAAATCTCTGACACTGTATATTGCATGGGCAAGTTTTCGTAATGGAGATGAGAGGTGTAAGGTATACTTTCCGAGGGTATCTATGCCTGGAGGCACTTTTTGCACCCATGTAAAGAAGTCTCAAGTTAATAACTTTTTTCAATCAATAGGTATGGTGTGAAGTTACTGGACTTCAAGGATATGCTGCGTACCCCAGACAGGCCTGAACCTCATGGTCAAAGTGCTTTGTGTATACGACACCTCCACAAAATGGGATATAACCTCATCACTGTAAGTATTAGGTGGATTTTATTTTGTTGAAACACTCTTGAGGGTAGCCAAGGTTCGACACTAACGGTAGTCCGGGAATCCTAAATTTGTGTTCGGACTCCTCGATTTCTGAAGTTCTGAGTCTGATGGACAAACTAAACATTTGGGGTCTAAACATGGTAGCTCTGTTGTCGCATGATAGTGTTGGAATAAGGGCCTATGTTTTAGGCTTTGTGACATTACATGGCATAAATAGATAATTCATATAAAAGCTAACCCAGTGGATATTTTGAGCCGTGTCATGAGAAAACCGGTCTTTAGGGTTTCCGGCCAGCTCTGACACAAACCGGCATGAACAGTCATAGAAAAGGGCTACAAGCTTGAAAATTTGGATTTAAGAAGATGAGGGATTGTACTATGTGTGTAGCTAAAACAAAGATGCTGATCTAAAATTATTTAAAATCTTAGTTCGATGGTGGTTTTATTAAAAAATTTAAATGCCACCAAATTCCTTATTCCTCAACTAATTTGGATAAAATTGATGATGTGGAAATCCACATGAGCCGCGACACGAGAAAACCAGTCTTCAGGGTTTCCGACCAGGTCTGACACAAACCGACCTGTACAGTCACAGAAGATAGCTAGAAGCTTGAAAATTCGGATTTAGGAAGAAGAGGGAGTGTACTATCAGAGTAGCAAAAACAAAGGCGCTGATCAGCTTGGCAGTTACTGCAAAGCTGATCTGCGCCTTTGTTTTCGCATAGGCAAAAGTCTGGTTTTCTCATGACGCAGCTCATATATAAAGTTCTATCAGATAAAGCGTACTTATCTAAAGGTTACCGTTCCCTTTTAACCAAATATAACTGTTTCAGGTACCCTATTACGAGTGGAACGACCAAGCTAGTGCCGAGCAGAAGGAACAATATCTCAGAGACAAGATTGAGGCAGCTCAGATAGAGGCATGGATCTAGAAAGCAGAGGAATTGTACTATCTGTGAAGCGAAAACAAAGGCGCTGATCAGTTTCGCAGTTACTGCGAAGCTGATCTGCGCCCTTGTTTTCGCATATGCAAAATGTGGGTTTTCTCTTGACGTGGCTCAATTATGTGTGTCAAGTTTTAAACGCTGAATCAAAATAGGCTCTCATGGCTGCATATGCCACTCATCATAGAAGTGGCTCCCTTAATTGAGCCGTGACGTGAGAAAAGCAGTCTTCGTGGTTTCCGACCAGGTCCGACACAAATCGGCCTGTACAGTCACAGAAGCAGGCTAAGGGTTTGAAATTTCGGCTATAAGTAGAAGAGGAATTGTACTGTCCGAGTAGCAAAAACAAAGTCGCTGATCAGCTGTGCAGTTACTGCACAGCTGATCTGCACCTTTGTTTTCGCATATGCAAAAATCTGGTTTTCTCATGATGTGACTCAATTAATCCATACCTTTCAACTTATCTGGTGTTGTCGAGTTTGATTTCAATGTCTAACCAACAGATATTATCGTAGCAAGACAGGACTTTGTTTTAAAATGTCATCCAAAAGGCTGGAAAAAACTAGAACCAAACCCACGATCCTATCCCTAGTTAGTTAACATATTGGCTATCCATGATTATTAACTGATACGAGTATAATAAACTATTCTTCCCTAGTAGTACATTACATCCAATTTTGGAGTATTGATTCTTGCACTAAAAGGCATGTGGTTTGAATCCAAACCATTTGAGTTATACTTAATTCCCATGTTAAAAATCTTATGTTTTCAAATTTGAAAAAAGAAGTTCATTCCATTCTTGTTATTTGTTCACAAGCTGGCCATACTTGTGAACTAATTAGAAGCGCAAGCTACCCATCTACCCTTGACAGGGCATGGTAAGGTTTTTGTGTAGATTTGGTCATGAAAACACAATGCATGACATTTCGTCGAAATTGTGTTTTGTCGAAAATTTTGTAACTTCAAAAATATTCACCGCAAAATTTTGAGATTTATTTCGTAGAAGACTAGCCTATAGGTACACATTTTGGATCACCAACCACTCGGGTTAGGGTAAAGGTCTGGGCATGGGGACATTTTCGACAAATGTATTTTTTGACGAAATGTCGCGGATTCATGGAAACATCCCTGTAGGCTTTCTTCCTCTTCTGTAGATTCATTTATTTGTGTTGAGGCTTAACGTCCCAGTCAACAATTTTTCATTCATGTCGGGGCAGGTCTGTAGATTCAAGTGGAGCAGTTGACAGTTAATTTAGAAAGTGATATGCACTAGGCTCTGGTTATCACCTCAAACAAAAGCTGCCCCATTACGAAAACACGCCCATGTTAAGTTGTAAAAATTGAAAATTTTCAGCAGAAAATTTTTGATGTCTTTCTTATTTGTGCTCAAAACATAGATTGTGGGTACACGTTAGAACCGAGGCAGTTATAACAAGTACCCACAATCTATGTTTTGGAGCAAAAATAAGATAATAGGTATATCCCTGCATAACCCAGTTTTACTATATAAAAGTGGGGTTTAAGGGGGTATTGATTGCACGGACATGTTTTCCTGATGCATACAACTTCTGGTGAGTGCACTGGTTCCTTGAACTTGTGACTTGTTCTTGATTCAGTTCTTTCAACTATTGTTCAGTCGTGTTGGAATATATCTACCAACATGGAGAGCATGGACTTATTTTAAAAGAAATCACTATTTGAGTTACACAAAACTCAACATGTCTAAATACAATAGAAACTTATTTTTTGACTGCAATAACCTTCATTTCAGTGCCTAGAATCATCAGGAAAACGTCCATGTTACTTATATACCCATAAACCCCACTTTTATTATGTCCCCCCAACCGAAGGTGGGGGACATATTGTTTTTGGTGCGGTTCCCGTCGGCGTCGGCGTCCGCGTCCGCGTCCGCGTAGCTTCTTTCTTACGCGATATCTTTTGAACCAGTGGATGGATTTTGACCAAACTTGCATAGATACATGGTTGGGAGGGGGGAAAGAGTTGATTAGATTTTGGTGACCTTGACCTCATTTTCAAGGTCACCAGCCCATGAAAACTGATCAAATTAGGTTTTCTGACGCGATATCTTCTGAACAAATGAATGGATTTTGAGCAAACTTGCACAAGAGCATTGTTGGGAGGAGGCTCAGAGTTGATTAGATTTTGGTGACCTTGACCTAATTTTCAAGGTCACGAGTCCATAAAAACTGTTGAAATTAGTCTTTCCAATGCAATATCTTGTTAACCTATTGATGGATTTTGACCAAACTTGCACAGAAGCATTGTTGCAAGAAGGCTCAGAGTTGATTATATTTTGGTGACCTTGACCTAATTTTCAAGGTCACGAGTCCATAAAAAATGTTGAAATTAGTCTTTCCAATGCAGTATCTTGTAAACCAATCGATGGATTTTGACCAAACTTGCACAGAAGCATTGTTGGGAGGAGGCTCAGAGTTGATTATATTTTGGTGACCTTGACCTAATAATCAAGGTCACGAGTCCATAAAAAATGTTGAAATTAGTCTTTCCAACGCGATAACTTGTAAACTAATGGATGGATTTTGACCAAACTTGTACAGAAGCATTGTTGCGAGAAGGCGCAGAGTCGGCTAGATTTTGGTGACCTTGACCTAATTTTCAAGGTCACAAGTCCTTAAAAACTGTTGAAATTAGTCTTTCCAATGCAATATCTTGTAAACCTATTGATGGATTTTGACCAAAATTGCACAGAAGCATTGTTTGGAGGAGGCTCAGAGGTGATTAGATTTTGGTGACCTTGACCTAATTTTCAAGGTCACGAGTCCATAAAAAATGTTGAAATTAGTCTTTCCAACGCGATAACTTGTAAACCAATAGATGGATTTTGACCAAACTTGCACAGAAGCATTGTTGCAAGAAGGCTCAGAGTTGATTAGATTTTGGTGACCTTGATCTAATTTTCAAGGTCACGAGTCCATAAAAAATGTTGAAATTAGTCTTTCCAATGCAGTATCTTGTAAACCAATCGATGGATTTTGACCAAACTTGCACAGAAGCATTGTTGGGAAGAGGCTCAGAGTTGATTATATTTTGGTGACCTTGACCTAATAATCAAGGTCACGAGTCCATAAAAAATGTTGAAATTAGTCTTTCCAACGCGATAACTTGTAAACGAATGGATGGATTTTGACCAAACTTGTACAGAAGCATTGTTGCGAGAAGGCGCAGAGTCGGCTAGATTTTGGTGACCTTGACCTAATTTTCAAGGTCACAAGTCCATAAAAACTGTTGAAATTAGTCTTTCCAATGCAATATCTTGTAAACCTATTGATGGATTTTGACCAAACTTGCACAGAAGCATTGTTGGGAGGAGGCTCAGAGTTGATTAGATTTTGGTGACCTTGACCTAATTTTCAAGGTCACGAGTCCATAAAAAATGTTGAAATTAGTCTTTCCAAAGCGATAACTTGTAAACCAATAGATGGATTTTGACCAAACTTGCACAGAAGCATTGTTGCAAGAAGGCTCAGAGTTGATTAGATTTTGGTGACCTTGATCTAATTTTCAAGGTCACGAGTCCATAAAAAATGTTGAAATTAGTCTTTCCAATGCAGTATCTTGTAAACCAATCGATGGATTTTGACCAAACTTGCACATAAGCATTGTTGGGAGGAGGCTCAGAGTTGATTATATTTTGGTGACCTTTACCTAATAATCAAGGTCACGAGTCCATAAAAAATGTTGAAATTAGTCTTTCCAACGCGATAACTTGTAAACGAATGGATGGATTTTGACCAAACTTGTACAGAAGCATTGTTGCGAGAAGGCGCAGATTCGGCTAGATTTTGGTGACCTTGACCTAATTTTCAAGGTCACAAGTCAATAAAAAATTGTGAAATTAGTCTTTCCAACGCAGTATCTTGTAAATCAATTGACGGATTTTGACCAAACTTGCACAGAAGCATTGTTTGGAGGAGGCTCAGAGTTGATTAGATTTTGGTGATCTTGACCTAATTTTCAAGGTCACGAGTCCATAAAAAATGTTGAAATTAATCTTTCCAACGCGATAACTTGTAAACCAATTGATGGATTTTGACCAAACTTGCACAGAAGCATTGTTGCGAGAAGGCTCAGAGTTGGTTAGATTTTGGTGACCTTGACCTAATTTTCAAGGTCACGAGTCCATAAAAAAATGTTGAAATTAGTCTTTTCACTGCAATATCTTGTAAACCAATTGATGGATTTTGACCAAACTTGCACAGAAGCATTGTTTGGAGGAGGCTCAAAGTTGATTAGATTTTGATGACCTTGACCTAATTTCCAAGGTCACGGGTCCATAAAAACTGTTGAAATTAGTTTTTCTGATACGATATCTTGTAAACTAATAATTGATGGATTTTGACCAAACTTGCTCAGAAGCATTGTTGTGAGGAGGTTCAGAGTTAATAAGAATTTGGTGATTGTGACCCAATTTTAGACAGGGTCCAAAACAAGTTTAAACTATCAGACCTTACATGGTGTCTTCCCTAGAAAAACTTCATATCACAAGGTAGCTACACTTCAATTACTAAACGGTTGGGGGGACATAGTTTTCCTCAGAAAACACTGTTTTAATATAGTAAAATTGGGGTATACAGGGGTATACCTATTTTTAGCTCACCTGAGCCGTTAGGCTCACAAGGTGAGCTTATAGGATGGCCATGATCCGGCGTCCGTCCGTCCGTCGTCCGTCTATCGTCCGTCCACAATTTGAAAGATCTTCTCCTCTGAAACCACTTGGCCAATCAAAGCCAAATTTTATATGAAGCATCTATAGGAAGGGGGAACCAATGTATATATAAATAATCCAGGTCACATGACCAAGATGGCTGCCATGCCCACATATGGTAAAAACCTTTAAAAATCTTCTTCTCCAGAAACCAAAGGCCTAGGATCTTGAAACTTGGCATGTAGCATAAGTGACTCAAGGTCCACAATGTATATATAAATAATGACTTTAGGATGACCTTGACCTATTTTACGGCAAGGTCAACATAGGTCGCCAATGCATTTGAATGGGGAAAACTTTTAAAATGTCATTTAAAGTGAAAGTCTTGCAGGAAATGGGCAGTAGGGCTGAATATTTATGATTCTGAAACAAATCGGACCCCAGGGGCTCATATGCCCCCACCCTGGGGCAATATACATGTATATCTCCATAATATTCAAACATCATCTCCTCTGAAACCGCTTGGCCAATCAAAGCCAAATTTTATATGAAGCATCTATAGGAAGGGGGAACCAATGTGTATATAAATAATACAGGTCACATGACCAAGATGGCCGCCATGCCCATATATGGTAAAGACCTTTAAAAATCTTCTTCTCCAGAACCCAAAAGCCTAAGATCTTGAAACTTGGCATGTAGCATAAGTGACTCAAGGTCCACAATGTGTATATAAATATTAATGACCTTAGGATGACCTTGACCTATTTTACGGCAAGGTCAACATAGGTCGCCAATGCATTTGAATGGGGAAAACTTTTAAATGTCATTTAAAGTGAAAGTCTTGCAGGAAATGGGCAGTAGGTCTGAATATTAATGATTCTGAAAAAATTGGACCCCAGGGGCTCATCTGCCCCCACCCCAGGGCAATATACATGTATATCTCCATAATATTCAAACATCTTCTCCTCTGAAACCACTTGGCGAATCAAAGCCAAATTTTATGTGAAGCATTTATGGAATGGGGGAATTAATGTGTATATAAATTATCTAGTGCACATGACCAAGATGGCTGCCATGCCCATATATGGTAAAAACCCATCAAAAATCTTCTTCTCCAAATCTGGTGGACCGATTTCAAAGAAACTTGGCATAAAGCACCAATGGCTGAAGTACTACAATGTATATATAAATCATGACCCTGTGGTGACCTTGACCTATTTTACGACAAGGTCAACATAGGTCGCCAATGCATTGGAATGGGTAAAACGTTTAAAAAGTCATTTGAGGTGAAAATCTTGCAGGAAATGGGTAGTAGGACTAAATATTAATGATTCTGAAAAAAATGGACCTAAGGGCCC
The DNA here is from genome assembly GCA_964017185.1 of Rugalucina vietnamica. Taxonomy (NCBI): domain Eukaryota; kingdom Metazoa; phylum Mollusca; class Bivalvia; order Lucinida; family Lucinidae; genus Rugalucina; species Rugalucina vietnamica. The sequence goes on along the minus strand of OZ024880.1, from coordinate 38,552,488 downwards.
ATATGCCCACACCCCGGGGCAACATACATTTATATTACCATAATATTCAAACATCTCCTCTGAAACCACTTGGTGAATTGAAGCCAAATTTTATGTGAAACATCTATAGGATGGGGGAACCAATGTGTATATTAATAATCTAGGTCACATGACCAAGATGGCCGTCATGCCCATATATGGTAAAAACCCTTCAACTATCTTCTTCTCTGAAACCAATAGATTGATTTCAATGTAACTTGGTGTGAAGCATCCATGGTTAAAGTACTACAATGTATATATAAATCATGACCCTGTGATGACCTTGACCAAGTTTATGACCAAGTTTAAGGTCAACATGGGTTGCCCGTGCATTTGAATGGGAAAAACTGTTAAAATGTCATTTGAAGGGAAAAGCCAGCAAGAGCCAAGAAATTGGCAAATGGACAGAATATTGATTATTCTGAAAAAAGGAAAACCGCCCAAGGGCTTCATCTGCCCCTGCACTGGGGTTAAATACATAATATTCAAACATTTTTATTGGTATATGCAGCAGACTCAGGTGAGCGTTTACAGGACCATTGGTCCTCTGGTGTTGAATATCTCGCTCTTATTTTTGGTCCAGAACATAGATTGTGGGTACTTGTTAGAACCGCCTCGGTGAGGCGGGTCTAACGTGTACCCAGAATCTATGTTTTGAGCCAAAAAATGAAATATATAAAAAAAAATTCTACTGAAAATTTTCAAGTTTTACAACTTAAGAAAAATCTGTATGGTACATGAGCATGTTTTCGTAATGTTTTGAAATTTCTTGAGCATCTCACATAAGCAACTTTCCGTAATCTTTAGAAAGCATTAGAATTGTACTATGTACCATGTTTCTCTTGACATGGCTCAAGCATTAAAACCCGTAAGGGCTCTGACCCTCGGGCTCTGACCCAACATCACTGAAAAATTGTTGACTTGGACATCTTGGATTATAGCCTTATTTTACATCGAGATGATATCAAATACGAATTTTTACTTAGTGCACAGATTAACTTAAAGCTGTTTGATTCTTGTATTAATGAGAGAAATTACTACATCTTTGTCAATTAATAGTTGCTTTTGTTGTTACTATTCCCTCCCTGAACTCGACTTTTTTAATGTCCAACAGGTTCCATGGGATCATTTTGGCCATGTCATGAGAATATCTCCTTTCTCATATTTGATCATGGGCCCTGCCTGTTGGGGCCGAGAAATATATGGGGTGCTTGTGTCTCCTAACAAAGCTTATAAAAACTACTGACCGACCACCTAGTTGCTGGTGAACCTCTTGGAAGGTCCAGACCTGCCCAGAAACAGTGGTTTGGTCAGGCTGTCTATACATATGAGGGGCTAGCAAAATGTTCCTTGACATACCCTTCAAGCATTCACCTTGACCCAGTGCCCTTGACTTATATTTCACAGTCCATTGACTTTGTTAATTTTTACGTCGAAGTTATGTCAAAGTTTGGTTTTCTCTGCATCAGTGATAGCCATGAGTGTGAAACCTTGCATATTAATTGTCCTTGACTTACCCTTCAAGCACGCACCTTGACCCAGTGCCCTTGACCTATATTTCATGGTCCATTGACTTTGTTAATTTTTACGTCGAAGTTTGGTTTTCTCCACATCGATAGCCGTGAGTGTGAAACCTTGCATAGTAATTGTCCTTGACATACCCCTCAAGCACGCACCTTGACCCAGTGCCCTTGACCTATATTTCACGGTCCATCGACTTTGTTAATTTTTACGTCACAGTTATGTCGAAGTTTGGTTTTCTCTGCGTCAGTGATAGCCATGAGTGTGAAACCTTGCTTAGTAATTGTCCTTGACATACCCTTCAAGCATGCACCTTGACCTATATTTTGCGATCCATTGACTTTGCAAATTTTTACTTCAAAGTTACTTCAAAGTTTGGTTTTCTCTGCATCATTGATAGCTGTGAGTGTAGACCTTGCATAGTAATTGTCATTGACATACTCTTCAAGCACTCACCTTGACCTGGTGCCCTTGACCTATATTTCACGTTCCATTGACTTTGCCCGATGCAGGTGCGATATCGACCTCCGCGGAGTTCTTGTTATAATTGACGTCCGATTGTTTTTTTCGTATTTTCACATTCAAAATTGTTGATTTGTTCTCAAAATATTGAGCAGAAATGAAATTCTGATATCAATCAAGGGCCGTAACTCTGTCAAAATTAGCAAAAAATTATGGGTCATGATCCGAAGCTAGATCTTGACAATGTTGATGTGCATACAAAATTTGGTCAGACTCGGTCAATTCATTCTCAAGATATTGAGTGGAAACCAAATGTTCATGGGATCACGGAAAGACGGAATCACAGAAGGACAGTGAATCCAGTATATCCCCACTTTTCCAAAGCAGGGCTATAAATACCATTGGCCCACCATTGATGATTCAAACAAATACCATCAACCCCATTGATTGATGATTGAGTGATGATTTAAATACCATTGGCCCCAATGATTGATGGTTCAAACAAATAGCATTGGCCCCAGTGGTTGACAATTCAGACAAATACTATTGGCTTGTGATTGATGATTCACAAATACCATTGGCCCCAGTGTTTGACGATTCATACAAATACCATTGGCCTGTGATTGCCAATTCAAATACCACTGGCCACAGTGATTGATGATTCAAATACCATTGGCCCCAGTGATTGATGATTCAAACAAATACCATTGGCCCCTGTGATTGACGATTCATACAAATACCTCTGGCCTGTGTTTGCATTGGCCCCAGTGATTGACGATTCAAATACCATTGGTTTGTGATTGATGATTCAAATAAATACCACTGACCCCAGTGATTGATGACAAGTACCATAGGCCTGTGATTGATGATTCAGATACCATTGGCCCGTGATTGATGATTCAAACCAATACATGTACCATTGGCCCGTGATTATTCAAACAAATACCATCGGCCCCAGTGATTGAGGATTCAAATGGAACCATTGGCCCTTATGATTGATGATTTGAACACATACCATTAGGGTTAGGGGACATGATTTCATTTTGCACAGGGCATGGCTTCGCACACCAAAACCACCTTGCATCAGAATAAGTTTGTTGTATATTTAAAATTTTTTTTTTTTTTTTGATTCAGTTTTACGTCCCTTTCAAGCTTTTTCACTTATATCGAGACAAATCAATCGGTAGGTGGGGCGAAAACCGGAGTACCCGGGGAAAAACCACCTGACACACCCGCAAGCAGAACTTGTATGTTTAATTACTCACTTTGTCGTGTAGAAGTCTTGCGTTGGATAGAAGCATCCATATGACACAAAATTACGTCACTTGAATGGCGCATGCAGTTTGACACCATAATTATTTAGATTTTCAAAATTTAAAAATTATTTGAGAAAAGAGTACTTTTGGAACACATCTCTGATTCAACCTTTTTTAGCTCACCTGAACCGAAGGCTCACAAGGTGAGCTTATAGGATGGCCATGCTCTGTCGTCCGTCCGTCGTCCGTCCACAATTTCAAAGATCTTCTCCTCTGAAACCGCTTGGCCGATCAAAGCCAAACTTCATGTGGAGCATCCTTAGGAAGGGGGAACGAAAGTTTATATAAATGGTCCAGGTCACATGACCAAGATGGCCGCCATGGCTATAAATAGCAAAAACCTTTAAAATCTTCTTCAGAACCAGTGGGCCGATTTCCACGAAACTTGGTATGTAGCATCGGGGACACGGGCCCATCATAGGTTATATAAATCATGACCCTAGGATGACCTTGACCTATTTTACGGCAAGGTCAACTTAGGTTGCCAATGCATTTGAATGGGAAAAAAATGGTAAAATGCTATTTAATGGTTAAAACTTACTGGGAATAGGCAAATGGACAGAAGATTAATGGTAATGGAAAATTTTAGCCCCTGGGGGGTTGTCTGCCCCTGCCCCGGGGCTATATACATGTATATTTCCATAATAATGAAACATCTTCTCCCCTGAAACCGCTTGGCCAATCAAAGCCAAACTTCATATGGAGCATCCTTGGGAAGTATATAAATGGTCAAGGTCACATGACCAAGATGGCCACCATGGCTATAAATAGAAAAAACCTTTAAAAATCTTCTTCTCCAGAACCAGAAGGCCAATGATTTTGAAACTTGGTGTGAAGCATCAGTGACTAGAGCTCTACAAAGTTTATATAAATCATGACCCTGGGATGACCTTGACCTATTTTACGGCAAGGTCAACATAGGTCGCTCATGCATTTGAATGGGGAAAAGTGTTAAAATGTCATTTGTAGGGAAAAACTTGCAGGAAATGGGCAGATGGACTTAAGATTGATGATTCTGAAAAAAATTGGACCCCAGGGGTCTGTCTGCCCCCACCCCGGGGCAATATACATGTATATTACAGTGATATTCAAAGATCTTCTTCTCTGAAAGTGCTTGGCCAATCAAAGCCAAACTTTATGAGGAGCATTGTTAGTAAGTGGGAATGAAAGTATATGTAAATGGTCAAGGTCACATGACCAAGATGGCTGCCATGGCTATAAATAGCAAAAAACATTTAAAAATCTTTTTCTCCAGAACCAGAAGGCCTATAATTTTGAAACTTGGCATGAAGCATCAGGCAATGGAGCTCTACAAAGTATATATAAATTGTGACCCTTGGATGACCTTGACCTATTTTACGGCAAGGTCAACTTAGGTCGCCCATGCATTTGAATGGGGAAAATTGTTAAAATGTCATTTGAAGGGCAAAACTTTTAGTAAATTGGCAAATGGACTGAAGTTTTATGTTTTCAAAAAGAAATTGACTCCAGGGGTTGCTCTGACCCGGCCCTGGGGTTATATACATGTGTATTACCATTCTAGTCAAACAAGTTTTTTGGTATATATCTCGGGTTTCAGGTGAGCGTTTACAGGACCATTGGTCCTCTGGTTAGCAGTAAACCTGGCGTCCCTTTTGTGGGATATAGGCAAACAGTATAGCCCCAGATGTGACGCCGCATAACGCGGCGTCCCATCTGGGGCTATTCTGTTTGCTTACAGGAATTTCATCGAAAAATACAATAAAATTTTTAATTCACACCTGCGGCCCCTAAAAATGAAAGTGGACTCATCCAATTGATAATGATGGGGGAATCCATTCGTCAAATATGAGTTAAACAAACTGACGCTTTCCAAGTAATCTTGACACTTTACAATTACAAGAATTTAGATTTATTTTTATTGGGACCCCTGAAAAATATGCTAATTAGAAAAATGAAAAATAGATTCATTTTATTTATCCTAGACCTTACGCTAAGCATTTATACTGCATAGACAATTAAATTGCTATGTTGCAGGGATCATTTTAATGCCTTGATACCAACCTTTTCGAGTTACATGTAGTGGGAAACTTATTTAACATGATTTTATAACTCAGCCAATTTGGGCAATTTATATGTGATGGGTACACAAAGGAACACTGTATTACTTTAAATAGCTTTCAATCTTTCTGTATTAGTTATTTACTTTATGTGACTTCGCATACTATAATGTTGATAAAATTACCATCGACCGTACGAACAATATCTTTAAGCAGAAAAAGGTGTGCGAAGCCATGTCCCCTAACAGTGTAAAAACTATGCCAATCAGTCAGACACCGTATAGCACATGCATTGGATGACGTAATACACATGCACCATGGCGTCATAAAATGCAAGATGTGTTATAATAAACTTATCTTTGTTTAAACAACAGTCGTGTAGTAAGTTGAAGTGATTTGCGGTGAAATCAAGAAAAGCTAAAGTGTGCAAAATCATCTCCCCATACCCAATTGAATGAAGGTGGGATAATAGCTCAACAAGGGTGTACTTATTTTGCTTCAAAACAGGGATTGTGGGTTTGTTAAAACTGCTTTGTGTAACCATAATCTATTTTATAAGCTAACCTTTTCAAATGGAAATGCTGTAATAAAATCTGTATACACCATGAGGAAAACATATCCGTGCAATGGATACCCCACTAAACCCCACTTTTATATAGTAAAACTGGGGTTTGCAGGGGTATACCTATTTTTCTTATTTTTGATCCAAAACATAGATTGTGGGTACTCGTTAGAACTGCCTCGGCGAGGCGGTTCTAACGTGCACCCACAATCAGTGTTTTGAACACAAATATTGAGAATATCAAACTTTTTCTATCAATGAAATTTTCAATTTTTACAGCTTAAAAAAATTTATGTACATATTACATGGGCAAGTTTTCGTAATGCTGTATACACAGGAGGATGATGTTATATTGGGCCAAGCTGGGTTTGAGAGAAAACAGACATTTCATTTCTTGATATTTTTCAATTCTTTTAAATACCATTTTCACATCTTAACATACATTTAATCAACAATATAACACTTATGCAACATATAAAATTTGCTCAACAGTTAGTCATTTACACAATAATGAACAATATGGTATATTAAACAAGGAGCTGACGCTTATAGCAAATCTTGCTACTATATGCCTATCAAACGCTCTGATACTTAACCAATGTTAAATCTGAAAAATAACTGTTCTAGGAGAATCAAAAATTGGGGAATGTAGCTTATGGATTCCTTCATTATTTTGTGGTATTATAAATACACCTGGACCTCTTTATAACATGGTTCATTACAACACAGTTTTGGATATAACACTGATCAGTCAAGACTATTTTTGCTATATTTCTATACACTTTACTCTCATTATAACACAAATTGGATAGCTTACACGAAAATTGGCTTGGACCCCAGCAATAGTGTTATAAAGACGAATACTGCCATAAACAGTATTCGCAGTTTATTTTGGTGACGCAGTTTGGTCAAATCTTCGTTCGGTGCATCTCACCTCTTAATTGTTCCAATTATTGATTTTGTTAGTCCTAATTGGATTGCTAATTGATCGAGCTGTCAATCATAATGTGATGTCATCGATCATTGATGATGTCACATGGTCATGTGACTGCCATGCTGCCTCTACTTCCTTTTCCTGTTGAACCTCAAGAAGGAACAAAGCGAAGAAAATTACAAGTGCTTAAATCTTAAGAAATCTTAAAATTAAGAAGATGCCAGGGAGTGGCAAGGCCAGAAAGGGTCCCCAAAGGGCCAAGGGCAGCAAGAGGCAGGCTGAGGATGGGGAAAAATCACACCCAGCAAAGAAATCCAAGAAATCAGCTGACAAGCAGGCAGACCATGAGGTGGAGCATGAGCCTGAAGAAGTCCTGGAAACTATTACCCTTCACCAGGATTCTGGTAAATCAGGTATAGGTAAACATCAGGAGCAGCAAGAAGGTATTATCCACTTTGACAAAATTTTTAAGGATGTACAATTTTCTGCACCACCTGAAATCGAGCCTTTGCGGTGCGGTGATGATAGCCTTGCTTTCCATCTACCAAAGCAAATCCAAGATAAAATCACAAGTCATCAATACATTAATTTTGCGTTGCTTTTGAAGGGTAATATTGAGCTGGAGGAACTCTGTTCTGGCGGCACATTGCACCTGAATGAAAAGGGGGGTCTTGAAACGCGACCCAAATCATCAAAAAACACTATCCGTAATATTGATGAATGGACAGATGCATTTACAATTTTTGCCAGCGTATACCTAAGTAAATTTCCTGCAAAAAATCTGGAAATTTTGAAGTACATGTCCATTATTAGAGAAGCTGCCACTAGATATCCGGTTAGTGCATGGTGCAGCTATGACCAGCAGTTCAGGCTGCGCCATGCCAATGAAAAGACAAGGCAGCCATGGAGCTCCCTCAATGGTGAGTTATGGCTAAGGCTGATGTCTAATCCTTCCCAGAACAATGCCGGTTTTAACACAGCGAAACGCCCAACAGGTGAGTCCCCTGGCCAGTTAAATTCCAACCCGTGTTTTGCCTTTAACGAAGGTAACTGTTCTTGGAAAGGGTCATGCAAGTATAAGCATGTCTGTTCAGCTTGCAACTCGTCATTGCATGGTCAGGCAAACTGCCCACACACCTGGCAGAGACCTGCAGATGGACCCCACCAAAGCTATGCACCACCACCAAATCCAATTTTTCGGGGCAGGGGACATACCAGGGGACGTAATTACTTCAGGGGAAGCCGCTACAACAGACGATAAACAATCACAAAACACAGCCTCCCAATTGACTTCATTGGCTAACACACCTGTGAATATTGATGCTTTAAGGAGGGAATTGCAATTCTACGACTCAAATGAGGCACAAATTATATTAGATGGCTTTTGTAATGGATTCCCACTGAACTATGTAGGACCACGCATACCATCGGAATCTAAAAATCTCAAATCAGCACTTATCCGGCCAGAAATAACTCAACAAAAAATTGATAAGGAGGTATCTGAAGGGAGAGTAGCGGGTCCTTTTACTTACCCCCCATTACCAAATTTACGTATATCTCCACTTGGTTTAGTTGAAAAGAAAAAACAGGGTGAGTTTAGATTGATTCATCACCTGTCATATCCTAAGAACAACTCTGTCAATGATTTCATAGATCCCAAGCTATGCTACGTGAAATATGCTAGCTTCGATCAAGCAGTTGAAATGATACAAGAGCTGGGACAGGGCTGTATGCTAGGTAAGTCAGACTTGAAAAACGCCTTTAGGATAATTCGTGTTGCCGTATCAGATTTTGATCAGCTCGGGTTTCAATTCAATGACAAATATTATTTTGACAAAGCTCTTCCATTTGGATGTTCAATAAGTTGTGCCACATTTGAAAGATTTGCTACTTTCCTTGAATCAGCCGTCCGTAGACGGTCCCCCGTGGGTAGGCTATTACATTATCTAGATGATTTCCTTTTTGGTGGTAGAAAGCATACCAGAGACTGTCATGCCATCATGAACCATTTCCATAACTGCATGTCTGAACTAGGGGTCCCAGTAGCAAGTGAAAAAACTGAAGGCCCTCAGACAGTGCTGGTATTCTTGGGACTGGAGTTAGATTCCGATGAGATGGTGGTTCGTGTGCCAATGGAGAAGGTCGGGGAAATCATGCAGAAAATTGAGGCTGTGCTGTCAAAAAGGAAGGTAACCTTGCGAACAATACAGTCTCTGATTGGTGTGTTGCAATTTGCTTGTAGGGCCATCATTCCCGGCCGGCCATTTTGCAGGAGACTCATAAATGCAACGTGTGGAATACAGCTCCCTTATTACCACATCCGTGTTACACAGAATATCAAAAAGGATCTTAAAATGTGGCTTGAATTTTTCAAGCAATACAATGGTATTTCTGTGTTTCACGACCGTTTCTGGATATCAAGTGCAGATGCTGAGCTGTACTCTGACAGTGCAGGCAGTATTGGTTTTGGAGTCTATTTTGCAGGGAAATGGTCATATGCCACATGGCCAGACACATGGCATGAGTCAGGAGTGACCAGAGACATAACGGTTCTGGAATTATTTCCTATTCTAGTGTCGCTGTGTCTCTGGGGCAATGAGCTATGCAATAAAAAGATTCTGTTTCACTGTGACAATGCAGCCGTAGTCTATGCTGTAAATACAATGACATCAAAATCGGACATGGTCATGACCCTGCTAAGAGCAATAACTCTGAAGTGTCTACTGCTCAACATTGTCGTCAAAGCAGAGCATATCCCAGGTAAATTCAACATAACTGACAGTCTGTCCCGTTTGCAGATCGACAAGTTCCGCCAGCTGGCACCACAGGCAGAAAAAGAGCCAGAAGTCATCCCGAGCCAGGTCTGGGACATATTCAGTCAACAACCAGACAGCTTGTGAGGGCTAGTTTGGCAACAAACACACAAATAGCATACAGGAATGCAGTTGCAGCTTTCAACAAGTTTCGGTCCCATCACAACTTTGGTATCCAATGGCCTGCTGAAGTATTGCACGTACAGTACTTCATAGCTAGCTGTTTCGATAAGGGATTCTCCCCCGCCACAATTTCTTCATATTGCTCCGGCATTGCCTTTTTCCACAAAATAAATCATCTCTCGGACCCAACAAGCACTTTTATCATACAAAAGATGCTTGAAGGATGCCGCCGGTCTCGAAAACAAACTGATAATAGAGCCCCCATCTCAAAGCAAATGCTGTCAAGTATTTGTTGCAAATTAACGGAAATCTGTCATAGCCACTATGAGATGTTGCTTTTTAAGGCTGCCTTCACATTAGCTTATTATGGGTTATTTAGAGTCAGTGAGCTTGTTTATACAAGCCATACATACAAGGACAGGCCATTACAATTAAGTGATGTCTCTTATGATACAAAGAACAAAGTGCTCATACTTCAGATTAGAAAATCTAAAACTGATCAGACTGGCAAGACTTTCAGAGTAAAGTTATATCCTGCTGACAAGAACAGCATTTGTTGTGTAAATTCATTACTGATGTTCATGCGGGCGCGGCCTAAGTTTGAAGGCAATTTGCTATGTCACCAGAACAGAGATCCTTTGACAAGATATCAATTCACTAGTGTGTTAAACAAGTGCATTTCCAAATTAGGCTTAACTACAGAATTCATCAAAACACACTCCTTCAGAATCGGCCGAGCAACCGATCTGTACACAAAGAGGGTGTAACAGCAGATACCATAAAGAAGCTAGGGAGATGGCAATCCAATGTTTTTCAAAAATACATTCGTACATGAAAATTATATCCTATACAGTAATTCTATAGTTCTGTTTTGCAGAAGTTTGGATTGTCGGTGATTCTCTTGTCAGGCATGGGGGGGAGTATGCACACGATCTAGGTCGCCAGCAGCTGGGTCAGACGCAGTATCAGATTGTATGGGACGGGACATCCAGTATGAGATGGGAACAGCTACTGCCACGCCTACAGCTACTGATGATCAACAGGGGACATCCCAGGATCATAATATTACATGTAGGTGGAAACAACATTGACTCTGTCCCACAAATGACCCTGATGCAATCAATCAAAGATGACCTTAAATACATACATTCAGTATTTAGCTCTTCCCTATTAGTATGGTGTGATATATTGCCTAGGCTGTATTGGCGAAACAATAAAAAGGAAGATTCAAAAACACTTAATCTCAAATGTAAAAGGATAAATAGAGCAGCACACCAATACATGAATGACCTTAGTTTAGGTCAAGTCCTTTCTCCACATATACAGTGGTATATGACTGAACTTTTTGACCGTGATGGGGTTCATCTGTCTGATTTCGGTAAATTAACATACATACAAACTTTCAGAAATTTTATTCACATGATTATCCATAAGTCAAACTAGACAAAAGTACATTCAAAATTTCTTCAGAATTTGGGGGAAAATATTTTATATTTTCGTGGCGGAAATTCTAAAGAAATTCCAGCTCACCTTGAAGCCTGCATAAGTTTAATGCATGTATGTCTGCAATAGTAAATTTAATCAGTCTAAATTGTTGCTTTAAGATAAATAGAAATTTCAAAGAGTCACAAAGATTGCCGGTTTGAGGCGAGGGGCATTGGCCAAAGGGTACTGTTTAATGTGAAATGTTTAAAGGTTGATGAGTTGTGAGTGAGATACAGACCCCAGTCGATGCTACCTTGGGCCTCTGTCTGAGTATGAAGTGAGTGAAAAGTTTTACATGAAATTATGCAAAGATCGCCTAGTCCAAGTGATTGCAAATGTTGAAAATTAAATGATGCAAATGTTGCATAAGATGACTGGAAATACTAAGTATTGCGCATTTGATTTAGGGATAAAATACTTGCAGGCTTCATGGGGGGCTGGGATTTCTCACATAAAACTGACATGGTATCAACCATGCAGATTTCTCACATAAGACTGACACTGGAATCAACCATGCAGTCTTAAATTATTCTTTCTGCCTTGCGGCCAGTCAAATCCCATCCAGTCAAATATAAAATAAAATTGTTGAATATAAATTGTGTTCGTCAATTGAGTCATCCTAAAATAAAGAGATTGAGGTGTACCAGCTTAGACTGTTCTTGTTTTGCCAGAAAAGTAAATTTGACAAACATTACAAAAGAACTTTCAAAAGCGGTCTTTACTCCACAAATGCAGGAATCCATAAGCTGTTACATGTCCATAACATTCCCTGATTTTCTCCTAAGACATCTGAGCCTTTGCATGAGAAAACCAACAATTTGCATGTGCGAAAACAAAGAAGCAGATCAGCTGTGCATTAAATTCACAGCTGATCAGCACCTTTGTTTTCGCAACATGGATAGTACAATTCATCTTCTACTTACATCCAAAGTTTCAAGCTTCCAGCTTTCTTCTGTGACTGTACAGCCTGGTTTGTGTCGGACCTGGTCGGAAACCTGAATTGTTGGGTTTTCTCATGCATAGGCTCAGCTGTTATTCAGAATTGACTATCGAACGAGCATCAGAGCATTTGGTAGGCATGTATTGGACAAAACCCTGGCCAACTATGAATAACTTGAATAAATAGAAGTTATTTTACCATACATATTTTTGTAAGTTAAAATATAAAAACTGCTTTCATAGACTGTAAAACAGACAAGCTACTGTGACATATGAGCCGCCTCGTGGGAAAACCAACAATGTGGTTTTTGAACAGGTCCGACACAAACCGGGCTGTACAAGCACAGAAGACAGCTAGAAGCATGAAATTTCGTATTTAGGAAGTAGAGGGATTGTACTATCCGTGTAGTGAAAACAAAGGCGCTGATCAGCTTCGCGGTTACCACGATTGCAGATTGTTGGTTTTCCCATGAGGCGGCTCATATATTGTCTGATTTTGATGGAAGACAAATCAAAAGCCTCCGTCTGTGACTGTACAGGCTGGTTTTCTGCGGACGTGTTCAAAACAATACATTATTTTGTTGCAGAAAAAAAGTCTGTGATTTTCTCCATAATTCTTACAAATATAATCTTTATATAAATGTCTTTTATTTATTTACAAAATTCTTTCAGTATCTACAACATTGCAAACATAACACATGCAGTAATTCATACATCTTGAATTTTTAATGGAAATTTCTTAACCTGGTTTCATTTCACGATGATTAAATAAGATTGTGTACCACCAGACAGCACTTTGTCTGCTTGAGGGGAATAAAATCACATTTAATAATTCATTATGATAAAACGTATTTTGCACTCATGGTTATTTCATATGAAATTTATTAAACAAACCTATTTACTACACATGCCTAAGGTTTGTTCATACACTTCATATGAAATGACTACTTGCGTAAAATCTATATATTTGATTTGAGCCTGTGCATAAGAAAACCAACAATTTGGGTTCCAACCAGGCCAGCACAAACCAACCTATACAGTCACAGAAGATGGTTAGAGGCTGGAAATTTTGGATTTAGAAAGTACTTAGTAGAGGAACTATACTATCCGTCTAGCGAAAACAAAGGCGCTGATCAGCTTCGCAGTTACTGCGAAGCTGATCTGCGCCTTTGTTTTCGCCTAAGCAGATTGTTGGTTTTCCCATGTGGCGGCTCATTTGTCCTTGTAAAAACACTGGTGCAGATGGTACAGCAACAACAATGAAACGAGTCCTGTCATGCCAGAACCTGATTTTTTGCATAATTATGCGAAAACATAAGACGCAGGTCTGATCTGTGCCTTCATTTTAGCTTCCCTCTTCTTCATAGCCTTCTGTGACTGTAGAGGCCAGTTTGTGTCAAACCTGGCCCAGAGGTTATAAAACTGTTTTCATGCTCAGCTCAGCTGTGACTAAAATTTATCCTGCTCATAAATGTTAAAATGCCAACAATTTTTGGCATTTTAACATTTATTAGCAGGATAAATTACAGGCTTTGATGACCTAAACCAGAAATTTCAATTTATTTGGGCTATTTTGCTATTTATGAGCAGGATAAATTTTAGGCTCAGCTGAGTTGAGCATGAAAAAAGTTTTATAACCTCAAACCTGGTCGGAAACCTCCAGACTGGATTTCTCACAATGCAGCTCAACCTATTCATGAAATTTATATACTTAATCACAAAGATACTGACAATTCAAAGATACTGATAAATGCATGGTAATAAGTATATACCATTTTTCGCACAAACAGGTAAATAACGGTAAATAAATGCGATCTGTAGAGGCGAACTCTAAAACCTGGGATAGCGTTGCACATTGAAACAAGCAATAATATTTAAAAGTTTGCAGTAAATACGTCACACCTGTAAACCCTAATACGTGGGTGAGTCAATATTGTTTATAACGGTTTCCTTAGATCTATTAACGATTTATAACTGAACAATAAATTGAAGATAATGGGGTGTAAACTTTAAGTTGGTTTTGAACTCATGCTGAGCACACTCTCTTTGCCCTGGTGAGATGATCAAATGACTGAGGACGGTGATAAAACCAGCAACCTGGGCCCAGTTGTTCAAAACTAACAACGTCGTTAGTTAACGTTTCGTTAAAATTTCAAACATCAATATTACAAATACACTGTTATTTTTTGTTGAAAAAATGTGAGAATCCTTTGCACTGCAAAGGATTCTCACATTTTTTCAACAAAAAATAACAGTGTATTTGTTACTTTAGCTGATATTTGCTTAACAAATTTATGTCTTAACGATATCGTTAAGCTAACAATGCTTTGAACAACTGGGTCCTGAACTACTCTGCCACAGGGGCTGCCTGTTGGAAAATTGATGTTATGGCACACTCGTTAACTGAAATGCATGATATAAAACTTTTTTCATGCTAAAATCAGCTCAGCATAATAGTATGATTAATACTCGAAGAACTAAAAAGGTTTGAATCACCAAGAAAGCCATTTATCTTGTTAATAAATGAGCCGTCTCATGGAAAAACCAACAATCTGCATAGGCGAAAACAAAGACGCAGATCAGCTTCGCGGTAACCGCGAAACTGATCAGTGTGTTTTTGTTTTTTTTTCGCTACACAGATAGTACAATTCCTCTACTTTCTAAATCTATAAAATTTCCAGCCTCTAACCATGTTCTGTGACTGTACAGCCCGATTTGTGTCGGACCTGGTCGGAACCCAAATTGTTGGTTTTCTCGCGCACTGGCTCAAATGTTAAAATGCCAAAACAGCATTTTTGAGCAGGATAAATTTAAGTCTTAGCCGAGTTGAGTATGTAAAAAGTTTTATAACCTTGCAAGATCTCTGCATGTCCAAATAATGACATTAGTCTCATCAAAAGTATCTTTTGGGGTTCTAAATAGATTTCATAGCCAGACGCTATTAAAGTCATCTTCATTGATACAGATCTGGGGACAAGTGAAATAAAATTTAGTAAAATAGGCAGACACAATGGCACTGATCAACATATAAAGACAATTTTTGTTCTACATGCAAATCATTTTTAAATAAAAATTGTGTCTTTGAAATGTAAGTTAATATGTAGTGATCCACTGTTTGGTTTAGTACACTTGAGTAAAAAGAAAATGTCATGAAAAAATCATAACTGATGTTGTGTATAAATTACTGATTAGAGAGGTTCATGGTTAGGTTTTACATCCCACTGTCCAAACAGAAATTGGAACTCAATTCCACATCTCATCCCATAACAAACTTGCCAATGCAATACACAAGAGATTTTTTGAGCTTTAAAAATTGAAAATTTTCAGCCGAAAAAGTTTGATATTTTTCTTATTTTTGCTCAAAACATAGATTGTGGGTACACGTTAGAGCGAGGCGGTTCTAACGAGTACCCACAATCTATGTTTTGGAGCAAAAATAAGAAAAACAGGTGTACCCTTGCATACCCCAGTTTTGCTATATAAAAGTGGAGTTCAAGGGGGTATTCATTTCATGGACATGTTTTCCTGATGAAAAGACTAGAGAAGCTAGGGCTCAAACTTCCTCAATACACACTTCCTCAGCTTTAAGCTACAGTCACACTGTCACGTTTCGAGGCCTACGTTTTACTATGTTTCCAAGTCCCACGTTTTGCCCTAGATTTGTCTGGTTTTGCAGGTTGTTAGGTTTCAGTACGTTTATAGCTACGTTTTGCGACGTTTTACTACGTATCGCTACGTATTGTCCGGTTATCCAATGGCTTAGGGCCACCGTTTCACTAGGGATTGGTACGTTTAACTATGTATTTACTACGTGCCGATACGTTTTCCTACGATTCATTAGGTTTTATCAGGTTATTACTACGTAGCGTCCGGATAGTTCACTTGTACCCGTGATGTATTTATTGGAATTATCGCACCAAAATAAATTAGTTGGATGATGACCACCAAGAGAGGATCCAAGAAAAGCTCCAGGGGTGGCAAATCTGCGCGTGCACCGGGGCTGTTAAGTGCACTGCAAGAGACACAGAAGAGGTAACCTTTTTTCTCTATACTTTGTGACTCGATTTATTGCATCTTTAAAAAAAAAAAAAAAAAAAAAAAAAAAAAAAAAAAAAACATCACAACCAAACTGTATACATTTAGTGCATCTTACTATATGTTCGAAATTGCACCCAATTCTTAATCCCATGCGTACTGGCCATGAACTTGAGCGTTCGATGGTAGTATTCTTTGGAAATTTAATCGTATGCTTTTGTATCCTTCTTAAGACGTATGAAATATATTCATATAAACGCCAGGATTCCATATCATCTAAAATGTTTGGGAAATCAGCATTAACTTCTATTACGGCCTGTATGCGTAACCAAACGTAGTAATACTTACTTAAATCGTAGTTGAGCGTGTCAATACGAAGTGATACCTAGTAATACCTGCTGAAACCTGAAACCTATCAAAACGTAGGATAACACGTAGCAAGTCGTAGTAAAACGTATTGAAACGTAGTCACTGCGTATTGATACGTAGAGTTCCACCGGGCTGTAATTTACGTTTAAGTACGTATTTGTTACGAATGTACTACGTTTTACTACGATTCGACTACGTTTTGCTACGTTTTACTAGGTATAAGCTACGTAAATCAGAGTGCCACGTTCGAACTGTTTTTTTAGTTCGAACGTGGCATGGGCCAGGTATATAGCCGTATATAGCCATATGTATTACGTTCCACTACGTTGTAATACGTTTTACTACGATACAAGATACAAGACTTTATTTGACCAATTCTGGGCCCAGCAAGGGCATACAAAGATGTTGTACGAGAATAAGAGAGGAAATCCAAATCAGAGATGAGATAACACAAACTAAAACCAATCTAATATAAATCAATGTATTAATCCAAGTGTTCATGCAGATACTGACCAAGTTTGTGAAGTATATCAGAGTTTTCATTAGTCAGAATCCAGAAAAACTTCTGGAAACTATCCAGCTCCATAAAATTTCTGTTGGAGTCATTAATGATTTGAAAAAAGCTGTTTCTGAACGCATTAAACTTTGAGCATTCCATCAAAAAGTGCTGCTCATCTTCAATTGCACCTGTAGAACATTTGGTACACAGCCTTTCTGACCTATCCAGCTTGATATACCTCCCAGTCTCAATTTTAAGTCTGTGAGCAGAAATTCTAAACCTTGTAATACTCCTACGGTAGCTGAAATTTCTTATCTCATTAATATACTTTTCACAACCAAAGTGAGTTTTAAGTTTACAGTATGTATCCAGCTTTCCAGAGCAATAATCTTGTCTAGTAGTGTACCACTCATTTAGAAATAGTTAATTAATCTACGTATATTGCCGTATTGCTACGTTTCAGTGACTTAATAAAATCAAATTTTCATGGCTTTGTTTGCTTGTTTTGTGGTTTAACATCCCAGTCAACAATTTTTCAATCATGCCAGAAGCTTCCTGGGTATTGTACAGTATTATGGGGAGTAAATGTTAATTTAATATAATGCTTTACTTATTTTACAAGGATTCCTAACAGCCCGAAGACCACTAGTAGGTTTCCTCAAAAGGGAGTAAATGTGTCTTCCACAAGAGTCAACTCCTGCACCAATGAGGATCGGACCACTCAATCTGGAGTCCCAAGAGTTAATCACCAGGTTACCACACTCCCCAATACATGCATTTACTTGACTGATAAATATATCAATATCTAAAACTCTGCCTGTATCAATTTCCATTCACATGCACAGCCTCTTTGGAATCTTCCTGCACCAAGTCTTTGGTTCTGGTAGTGTTGCTTGATGATAATTTTTCTGCTGAGTCATTGTCTGTGGACTGGTTCAATGAATTATCATTACTATTTTTAGAAGTGGACAAGTCCTCTGTAGAGTTGTCTCCCTTCAGCTGCTGTATTTCCTCAGCAAAGTCTGCGAGACCAAACTGCTGAGCTATTCTTAGACCCTCGTCAAAAAGTGAATTCTGGGTAATTTGTGCAATTTCTTTCAAATCTTTGGAAGCATTGTCTGGATTTATTGAGGTGAGCAATGATTTTATGGTGGCCAATGAGGGATCCCTCGGTTGTGTTGGAGATGATGAACCACTTGGGATGTTGGAATCTATAAAATGAACAAGACAAGTGTAATTAAATAATTTGTAGATCCTTTTGCATTTTGTTTGATTATACAGTAAACATCTTATATCATGTTGCGCTTGTCATTTATTTAACAATAATCCATTTAGGCAGTTTGCAAGGGTTTAAGGCAAATTCTTTCACTGGTAACTTACAACTTGCACCCCATGAAAGACTGGAAGCTATCTCTAAATCATTCAAATACTAAAGAAAAACAGCATGCTACTGACAGAGCTATTTCTGAGCACTGTTTGTAATGTAAGCTTTTATTGCAAACTTTGCTCAGAATGCTTATTCTAATGAACTTGAGAATGCAACTCGATGTCTGATCGGATAACATGAAAAATTTGCGACAGTATATTCTGCGATATACTGTGGAAACCCCGACGTCATGAGCAATGTCACTTGAGACAGGTTAATGTGATTATGTCATGTTTATATGATGTTTGTGATGCTACATTTCGTGAAAAACAATGTGTTTTATATGTTTATAGATATAAATACATTAGAATGGGGATAACAATTTTCTGATTTTTTCTTTTGGGTCCAATATTGTTGTATATTATACAAATGGAAATCCTGTTTTGAAACAAAATTTCCCACCAAATATCCAACGATATAATGCCCCATTTAACCAGAGGACCATTGGTCCTGAGAACGCTCACCTGAAGCCTGATCCTGGAGTATTAAGTCATCATGAAATGACCTTGACCATGAATACTCACACACCTTTATTGAATTCATAAGTTGTCTGCATCTGCAAAGTTTCAGGTCTCAGGCTGCAATAGTTTCCAAACCCAGTGATTTATGAGAAAACCATAATTTTAATTTTGATATTTAAATGACTTTGGGTCAAGGTCAAGAAATGACCTTGGCCTTCATTAATTACTTACCTTTATTGACTCCATTGGTTGTCTGCATCTAGCAACTTCCAGGTCTCAGACTGCAACAGTTTCCAAAATATCCATTGTTTTCCCCTTTTCCCATGTAAAAGCCTATGTTTACAAAATTGACCTTGCCGTAAAATAGGTCAAGGTCATCCTATGGTCATCATTTGATCAAACTATGATGGGATGGAGTCCCAAATGCTACATACCAAGTTTCGCTAAAATTGGCCTGCCGGTTCTGGAGAAGAAAATTTTAGAGTGGTTTTTACCATATATGGGCGTGGCGGCCATCTTGGTAATGTGACCTGGATTTCGCGATCAAACTTTTGTCTCCCCTACCCATGGATGCTCCACATAAAATTTCACTTTGATTGGCCCAGCATTTTCAGAGAAGATCTTTGCAAAGTGTGTATGGACGACAGACTGGCCAAGGTCAAGAGATGACCTTGACCTAAATTAATCACATACCTTCATCTACTCCATTAGTTGTTTGCATCAACCACTTTTCAAGCATCAGGCTGCAATAGTTTTCAAAAAATCCATAGTTTTCACTTTTTCCCATGTAAAAGCCTATGTTTCCAAAATTGACCTTGCTGTAAAATAAGTCAAGGTCATCCCAGGGTCATCATTTTATCAAACTATGATGGGCTGAAGTCCCCGATGCTACATACCAAGTTTCGTGGAAATCTGCCCACCGGTTCTGGAGAAGAAGATTTTTAAGTGTTTTTACCATATATGGGCGTGGCGGCCATCTTGGTCATGTGACCTGGATTTCACGATCAAACTTGAAATGCCACTACCCAAGGATGCTCCACATAAAATTTCAACTAGTTCGGCCAAGCGGTTTCAGAGCAGAAGATCTTTTAAAAGTGTGTATGGACGACAGACTGGCCAAGGTCAAGAGATGACCTTGACCTACATTAATCACATACCTTTATCTACTCCATTAGTTGTTTGCATCTACCACTTTTCAGGCATCAGGCTGCAATAGTTTTCAAAAAATCCATAGTTTTCACTTTTTCCCATGTAAAAGCCTATGTTTACAAAATTGACCTTGCCGTAAATTAGGTCAAGGTCATCCTAGGGTCATCATTTTATCAAACTATGATGGGCTAAAGTCCCAAATGCTACATACTAAGTTTCATGAAAATCGGCCTGCCGGTTCTGGAGAAGAAGATTTTTGAGTGGTTTTTACCATATATGGGCGTGGCGGCCATCTTGGTCATGTGACCTAGATTTTGCGATCAAACTTCCATCTCCCCTACCCATGGATGCTCCACATAAAATTTCACTTTGATTGGCCCAGCATTTTCAGAGAAGAAGATCTTTGAAAAGTGTGAATGGACGACAGACTGGCCAAGGTCAAGAGATGACCTTGACCTAAATTAATCACATACCTTCCTCTACTCCATTAGTTGTTTGCATCTACCACTTTTCAGGCCTCAGGCTGCAATAGTTTTCAAAATATCCATCGTTTTCACTTTTTCCCATGTATAAGCCTATGTTTCCAAATTTGACCTTGCCGTAAAATAAGTCAAGGTCATCCCAGGGTCATCATTTTATCAAACTATGATGGGCTGAAGTCCCCGATGCTACATACCAAGTTTCGTGGAAATCTGCCCACCGATTCTGGAGAAGAAGATTTTTAAGTGTTTTTACCATATATGGGCG
Source organism: Rugalucina vietnamica (assembly GCA_964017185.1). Taxonomy (NCBI): domain Eukaryota; kingdom Metazoa; phylum Mollusca; class Bivalvia; order Lucinida; family Lucinidae; genus Rugalucina; species Rugalucina vietnamica. Next base: position 38,531,590 of record OZ024880.1, on the reverse strand, counting down.
TGGCGGCCATCTTGGTCATGTGACCTGGATTTCACGATCAAACTTGAAATCCCACTACCCAAGGAGGCTCCACATAAAATTTCAACTAGTTCGGCCAAGTGGTTTCAGAGAAGAAGATCTTTGAAATTGTGGATGACGACGACGACGACGGACGGACGCCGGATCATGGCCATCCTATAAGCTCACCTTGTGAGCCTTCGGCTCAGGTGAGCTAAAAATTTGAATACAGTTATCCCCTAATTGCATGGTAATCTACACTACTGTTTATGTCTAGAAAAAAATGGTGACAGGGAAACAAACACTTACAATATACTAGCTTAATCCATATTTGACGAATGATTTTCCCATCATTATCAATTGGATGAGTCCACTTTCATTTTTAGGGGTGTTAGTAGTGATTTTTAATTTTTATCATATTTTTCAATGAAATTCCTCCAAGCAAACAGAATAGCCCCAGATGGGACGCCGCGTTCTGCGGCGTCGCATCTGGGGCTATTCTGTTTGCCTATGTCCCATAAAAGGGACGCAAGGCTTAAAGGAGTTAAAATTAGATATTAAAATCTTACCCTCTTTTTCCATGTCTGATAAATATTCACTGTAGTAGCTGAAACAGAGAAACACTGGGCTGTAAATTTTGATGGCTAACACTGATATGAGCCTTCGCATGAGAAAATCAGCATTAGGGGTTTCTTGTTTCTGACCAGGTCCAACATAAACCAGTCTGTACAGTCACAAAAGTAGGCTAGAAGCTTGAAATTTTGGATTTAAGAAGAGCAGGGATTGTACACAAAGACGCTGATAAGCTGTGCAGCTACTGCACAGTTCATCTGTGCTTTTGTTTTTGCATATTATGCAGATTCTTGGTTTTCTGGTGCAGAGGCTTATATATATGTCAAACTATCTGAACAGCCATGGTGCCAAATGGTTACAACTTCCTCATAAACAAGGCAGTATGGCCATTTAAAATGTTTATTGAAAGATTTAAATTCTGGAAATAGGAAATACAGACTAGAGATGCAATTTTGTCTTTGTCGGCAAAAACACATGGATTGATCAAAACAAGAAGCAACAATTTATGTTTGAGAAAAACATCATGAATAATAATTTATACTTCTAGACCCAGTTTGCTCTCCATAAGAGTAAATAATGATAATTTTGTTTGGTGCAGGATGATTTATTGAAGCAGCATAGAGAGGCAATATTACAGGAAAAAAAACATCAAGAAATATGATTTAAACAGTGCATTTGTTACATGTAAAGCAGAATGAGAATATAAGTGCATGGTTGAGAGACTTTAGCATAGGTCAAGTTTACTGTGTCTAACACAGAGGAACATTTAAAAGAAATTAAGAACCAATGGTGATCTGCAAAATTTAGTGAATGATTTGACTGTAGATCCACTTTTACCCATAACCAACACATATGTTTGCTTTTTGGTTGCTTTTTCTTTTTCTTTTTTTTTTTTTTTTTTTGATTCAGTTTAACATCCCTTTCAAGATTATTTCAGCTCATATGATACGGGCCAATCAGTAGGTGGGGCGAAAACGGGAGAACCCCGAGAAAAACCACCTGACACACCCGCAAGCAGAACTTGGCTTGTTTCACATGTGGCCAGAGCGGGGCTCGAACACAAACCAGACAGATGATCAAATGGTTAAGCGCTCTTAACCACTCGGCCACGGGGCCTGCCGGTGTTCCTATCATCAAATCATTTCAGAGATGAATTTTTATGCCACCACCAACAAAAACATCACAAACCCTATTTACATGTATATGATGTATGACAATGTCCAAAGTTTTAAGGATTACACCAACAAACTGTACATAATTATTAAATCCAGTATTTTCAAATTCAATCTGTGAGAATCCGCTGCAAGCTACCAGTTTAAAAGTGATTGTGTTGTGGGTTAATACCCCAGTCAATATTTTTAACCAGTACTATGGGTAGTTTAATGTGTCTTGCTAAAGGACTTTAGTTGTCACTGGTGTGACTTGAGCCTCCGAGCCTCCGACCTTTCATTCCTGAGTCTGACACTCTGCCATTAGGCCATCATGTTCCAGTAACAGTTTAATATTTGAGCCTTCACATGAAAAAAAACAACAACAACAATTTGGGGTTCCGACCAATACCGACACAAACCAGCCTGTACAGCCACAGAAGAAAGCTAGATGGTTGAGATTTCAGTTTTAAGAAGAAAAGGAATTGTACTACCCGTGTAGCAAAAACAAAGGCGCTAATTGTGGTTACCGCAAAGCTGATCTGCGTCTTTGTTTTCGCATATGCAGATAACTGGTTTTCTCATGATGCTACTCATTTCAATCTGCTTGAGAATTGCTGAATATACATGTAAACCCAGCGGGCACACGACGTCAAAATGACGTCATATCAACGTCGATGCGACGTCATGACATTGATCTGACATCATTTTGACGTCATGTGCCTGCTGGGCAAGCACCAAAATACTTGATGAAGAGATGTGCCAATGTATGTTTTAAAGAAAGCAAATGCAGATGCAAGTAAAACACTAAGAGAAACTATGTATGTAATACCTTGAATCAGAAAAAGCAGAAAATTGCTTTGGAATTAAATAGAAATGCAACAAGCTAAATAAAATATAATAAATATACTGTGTATAAATAAAGGATAGGCAAAGAGATATGTTTTCTTTTTTTCAATGTTTTACACTGAATAATATGCAGCTGGCAAAACCTTCAGGAAGACCATTTTTACATGTATCATGTACATGTATTAACAGTAAACAATAAGCAAAGCTATCGACGGAATGACTTCACGATGAGGTTAGAATGTGTGATGTATGCTGCTGGAATAGACGGAATGTTTTCTGTGTAGTATATGAAGGAAGAAGCTACAGTTAAAGCGGTGCAGAGATATAACAGCAAGTAACAAACAGTACCTGTCTGTTTTGAAACCAGACGCAGTGGCCGTGCCCTGATTTGCATGCGTATTCAACCAGTTAGTGACCTGAGAAGTTAATTCTCGGGATTCACTGAAATATAATGTAACAATGTGAAGGTGATGTGATGATTTGTATTTGTTCAAGCTATTGCACAAGTCCATGGGATGGTTATGTTAGGACAATCAGTTAGCCTAACCACGTCTTCATTCCAAGACTACTAGAAACAATTCTTCAAGTCATACCATGGCATAGCTTTGTGGGTATTAACTTCTATTTCAAGGATCTAATTGCTAAATTCCTGAACATTTGACCCAAATTTATAGAGAAACATGAAACAGAATCAATGTTTCAACAAAATCTTATCACCCGCTTCAAAACTATGTTTATCGGATCGCTTCGGTAACACCACAAGTCTGAGACAAAATTGGCTTACATATTTGGATTCCTACCTTTTCATTTTGTTCTCAATAAGTAACACCACAAGTCATAAATTGAGATAAAAATGAGCCTTCGCATGAGAAAAACAACAATTTGCATATGCGAAAACAAAGACGCAGATCAGCTGTGCAGTAACTGCACAGCTGATCGATGCCTTTGTTTTCGTCACACAGATAGTACAATTCCTCGTCTACTTGTATCCAAAGTTTCAAGCTTCTAGCTGTACAGCCTGGTTTGTGTCAGACCTGGTCGGAAACCCAAATTCTTGGTTTTCTCATGCACAGACTCAAGTGGCATGTTTTCCATCAGAAACAAATAGCAAATATCGTATTAACTCACCTTTGTTTTCGCAACATATCACTCTGCTCGGTGAGTAACTGTAGATGTTTGTTTGTGATCTGTTCCAGCTGATTCTGAAGATCTAGTGCCGTCTCGTTATCACCGCCCTCCTTCGCCGACTCGAGTTGTTGTAACACTTCCTCTTGCTTTGTCGAGATCACAGATAATTCTTTATTGATCTGGGATAACCGCTCCTGAAGAGAACATAGGAGCCTGTGCGTGAGAAAACCCAACAATTTGGGTAAAGATCAGGTCCGACACAAACCAGGCTGTACAGTCACAGCATACAGCTAGAAGCTTGAAACTTTAGATATAAGTAGAAGAGGAATTGCAGTATCCGAGTAACAAAAACAAAGGTGCTGATCAGCTGTGCAGTTACTGCACAGCTGATCTGTGCAGTTACTGCACAGCTGATCCGCGTCTTTGTTTTCGCATATGCAAATTGTTGGTTTTCTCATGCGAAGGATCATAATTATGGAGCATTATAACATGATAGACAAATCTAAGCTTCCTGAGTTGAAACAATTAATAACCGCTAAAATAAAGCATAGAATCTTATGATAGTACAAGATATAGACAAATCTATGGTCTGTGCTGACCTAGTGTGGTTGAAAACACAGACATAGCTCATCTTTCATAAAAATATGGCTAAGTCGGAGAATCCTTACCGTCTGATCAGCACCATTGATTTCAACAGGAGAGAAACAATAAATTTTGCCTACCATTTCAAAAATTGATACTTCCCTTTAGTAGCATAATTTCTTTTTAACTACATGTCTTTGATAATTTATATCGATAACTTTACGAGCCATAATCTAGTGACTTTACCTCTCTAGAAGCTCGTTCCATCTCCAGTTTGGCAGCTTTCATGTATGGCGAGGCATCCCCAAATCCTGGTACCTCTAATTTTAACTTCTTACTAGGATTGGTTGGGTTAAACTCTGTTGCTCTGATGAATAAATAAAGGATCTTACACGAGTGGTCATTTCACATTAAATTTATTAAAAGAGCCTTCAGCGAGTTTAATAAATTTCATATGAAATGACCATGAGTGTATGATTCGTTTTATAATACGACTTTTAGATTAGGATTTTAACGCTTTCAAAGTGGACATATTTTCAATGAAAATTTGCATTGTTGTTACCGACATTGTCAATGAAGTTACATTATTCCCGCAAAAGTGTTAATACATGTGTGGTCATGACACCTTTTATTACATGACGTTATCCACTGTAATCCACTGGAAAACAGCGACGGCATATGATAAATGTTGATAGTGAATAATAGTTTAAGACAAATCATATATAAAATGTTTGGGTTTAACAGTCCTCCTGAAGAAGAAAATTGTAGTGTGACAAGAAACAAATGAGCTGTGTCATGAGAATAACAAATTTTGCATATGCAAAAAACAAAGGTGCTGATAAGCTGTGCAGTAACTGCACAGCTGATCAGCACCTCTGTTTTCGCTTACCAGATAGTATAATATCCTTTCTTCTTATATCAAAAATTCCAAGCTTCTAGATTTTTCCTGTGATTGTACAGGCCGATTTGTGTCGGACCTGGTCAGAAACCCCAAAGTCAGGGTTTCTCGTGTTGCAGCTAAAATGTATGTAGTAAACTGTTACTGTCACAGGTTTTCAAACAGAAAGCCTAAACACATGAACCAAGTCAAAAGAAAGCCTGCCTTTTGCTCATGCATAAAATGGGTTAAAATAACTGTATCAACAATGATATAATCTGTTAATCAATTACCCAATCACATTACATGAGTAGTCCTCCTAGAAATGGTCTGTCAATCATTTGTTTTGTTTGTTTGTGTTGGGGCTTAATGTCCCAGTCAACAATTTTTCAGTCACATCGGGACGGAGCCAACGCTTCCTGGGTTTAACCAGTACTGTAGGGAGTTAATGTGTCTTGCTCAAAGACACAACATGGTGACACTTGTGGGGATCGAACCCAGGACCTCTTGATTCAGAGTCCAACGCTCTACCACTACGCCACCGCGCGTATGATGTATACATTTTGAAGTATCTCTCTGAAAACCTTAGTCATCTTGAATCAGTAATAGAGAGAGAAAAATCTCAAACTTGTTAAGTTTTTGACGACTTCCTGATTTAGCATACCAGAGAAAAACTCCTTACATAACTATGAACACTGAACATGTAACAACACACTATCATGTGGATACTACTAATTTCTCAGTCTGTACTGTTACTATTACTTATCGTGCATGCCCAGCAGGCACATGACATCAGAATGACGTCAGATCGATGTTGATGCGACATCATGATATGACGTCATTATGACGTCATGTGCCTGCTGTGTGAAAACAAGATATTGGCTAGCCTATAATGAATAAAATATTGACTGGAGCTAAGTACAGGTAGAGATTTTAGTATCACCCACATAAACACGAACTAGTATAGTGACAGGTTAGCATTATGAAGTCAGACGTGAGATGACCCCTCCTAGGAGTTTCCGACGATCCAACCCAAACAATTTTGTACTGCCTCAGAGAAAGGCTAGAAGACTGAAATTTTGGATTCACGTAGGAGTGTGATTATACTATGTAACAAAAACAAAGGCACTGATCAGCTGTGCAGTTACTGATCTGCATCTTTGTTTTCGCACAGGCAAATTCTGTTGTTTTTTTTGTTGTTTTTTTCCAAGATGCAGCTCATTTATATTCTGATCTTAGTTGTTTGTCATCTTTCAAAATCAAAAGCTGTTGAAATTTTCAGCAACACTTTCTTAACACATTTTACTTGTTTGAAGATATTCTAAATGCTTGCCTGTCACACCGGGTTATGCTAGTCTAAAACACAGTTTGCATGCAACTGGCTGCTACAGCCACAAAAAGAACCCTTAGTCATGTGTGAAGAAACAAAGCAAAATGAAACCACCCATCTGGCAGACACTCCATATAGCTAGTGTTATCCATTGTACTGAAGAAAATAACTAACTATAAGATGAGCCTATGATTGAGAAAACCAGCAATTTGGGTTCCGACAAACCGGGCTGTACAGTCACAGAAAATGGTTAGAGGCTGGAGATTTTGGATTTAGAAAGTAGAGGAATTGTACTATCCGTGTAGCGAAAACAAAGGCACTGATCAGCTTCGCAGTTACTGTGAAGCTGATTTGCGCCTTTGGTTTTGCCTATGCAGATTATTGGTTTTCCCATGCCACCTCAGATACTGTTTCTTTTTCATTCAATCAATATGAAAAATACATGTATATCTTTTGACTTTTTTATTCAGCACAAATGATAGAATTTTCCTGTTAGACTATATTCTGTCACACATGACACAGGGCATCTTTTTAGAATTGCAGTGCATATTTACTTTTTGCTGTTATCCTCTTTATACCTTGAATGTCCTTTGGAATATTGGTAGCCGCTATTTTTAACCACCTCTCTGGCCAAGGGGAATAAATCTTCCCGCCTTGTCAGTAAGTTGGGAATATGGAAACAGAGTTGTGCTGCTGCTTCATTTACTGAGATCTGTAAAAGGGTTGAAAATTCTCGTGTGAATCCATTTCATTATTCTTCAGCTCAAACACAAATACTTGGAATACACCTTAAATGTGTTTATCCTGTATTATCATTGTAACACACAAACTTGTAAAAATTCAATATTCGAAAGATCGAGCAGTCTTCCCAAATCTGAATTAACAATTTTCTTCTGTATCTATTCAGCCTGGTGGTCCGACACTCTTCACATGGAATTCTTTTATTATCAACCTTTATATATCAAAATCTTACAAGATTCTGAATTGGATGATTGTCATTATGTTAAGACTTCCTAGCATTTACAGTATTGTAATATTATTACCTCATGTAATGACATTGGTCTGTCATTCTTTCTCTTAGAGTCATACCGACCATAAATACAACCATATTTTCTCATATCCTCTAGTCGACCTGGTCCATCTTTGGGTTGCTCTAGCAAGGCCTGAAAATCAGTTTATATACTGTAACTTCGGAAATGTTTGCGAGAACTTAATTTTCATGAATATTCACAAATGTTTTGTCTCACGAATTCAAAGTTCTCGCTAATAAAGAATCACTATAAGCCATCAGGACTAAACGAAAGCTCGTTCGCAAATATAAGACCTCGCGAATAAATAGGAAATAAAAAATTTGCCATATAAAAGTCACATGAAAATTTCCGAATTTAAAGTAGTAATGATCAACATTTTTAATCAATATGTAAATTATTTCAAAACAGTCATCACGACAAAAAATAAACAATGAATCAGATTTTGGCATTATAGTATTCTCTTTTATCACCACTTTCATGTCAAAACATTAAAGCTGTTAAGCAAACTTTGATAAGTACTGGGGGTTTCTTCATAATACAATGAACCACAGACTATGTCTCATAAGACTATCAGGGAAACATTAAAATAATACTCAATCCACTATGCAATATGCATTACACACACACACAAAAGAGCTTACATGTATTTCTCTGTTGATTTCCTTCTTCAGACTCAGTCTTTTCATCTCAAAGTGTGGTAGATGTGGCACCAGCCGCGCTGCACTCTGGGCGATCATGTTGATCTGGGCCTCCGTCAGCACTGGGCTTGGAGAGGGGGATGGGGATAGCTGAAAAGGTTAACACGAGGTTTTATAATACACAAAGAGCTATTTTTCTCAGGCCTGAACAAACAATGCTCTTCCTCATGCCCAAATCTCTCAAAACAAGTTGAGTTGACATTACAACAAAGATAGCATACAGGTCAACCGCACTATAGCGCTATCTTTAGGGTCCATAAAAACAGACCATAATATAAGTGAAACTGTGTTATAATGAGGTTACTAACAACAGACATATAGCAAATTGCAGTCTTCGCGAAATCTTTTTTCAGCTGGAGGACAGCTGTCTGGCGGACTGCAAGTTTTTGCTGGACAAAACCCAAATTAGTAGGACAGTTCTGTATGTTATCATTGAAATTTTGGTAATGTTTGCCGGACATTTATCTGACAGAATAAAATACTTTGTCAGTCACAATGATTTTTTTGATTTTGACTGACAGACAGGCACTTTTCATGAAGACTGATGCAAAATTATCAATTTGGGAGCCATGACATAGCCATGTTATACTGCATTATACTGAGGGGCTTTATAATGAGGTTGAACTATATCCACCAAAGGTTTTCGTTCAATCGCTATAATGGTCCAATAAGTGCAATAGTGCATGCAAATCTTTTACTGCACACTGTTGGTGTTAAAAATGTGCAGCACGCTCAAATAAACTATGTTGACAATACATTCTCTGTCCACCATCAACAGCTCAGGTCAGGGCATAACTGTCAATTATCCTAGCCACATTTTCCCTTGACAAGCCTTCCAGAGGCTGATTACCAGTATTTAGTGCACATTTCTTTTACCAGTATATTACACATCATGAGAAAACCAACAATTTGCATAGGCGAAAACAAAGCCGCAGATCAGCTGTGCATTAACTGCACAGCTGATCTGCGCCTTTGTTTTCGCTGCACGGATAGTACAATCCTTATTCTTCTTAAATCAGAAATTTCAAGCTTCTAGCCTGCTTCTGTGACTGTACAGGTCGGTTTGTGTCGGACCTGCTGGGAACCCAAATTGTTGGTTTTCTCTTGCAAAGGCTCACATGTTAACTGAAATTCTTAACAATCTTCCTAACCCAGCGGGCACATGACGTCAACATGACGTCATATCAACGTCGATGCGACGTTATCGACATCCATCTGACATCATGCTGACGTCATGTGCCTGCTGGGAACCCACCTTATGGTCTGTCTGTAATGGCACTATGTTTTCTGGACTCTCATTCTTTACCACTGCCGACACCTGTGATAACCACATCACCCCTTTATCATCAGTCTGGGTGTTCGGTAGGGATCGGACCTGGGTTGGGGGCTCCCTCACCGGGGTGCTCAACAGGGAGCTAACTGAACTTGGACTGGCAGAGTTACTGGGCCCTTGAAAAGACGCTGTGGAAAAAAAAATTCACGAGACTTTGATACACCAACAAATGAGCCACATCGTGAAAAAATTGTTTATGTGTTCAGCGCACGCCAGTGTATGCTACATGTGCGTTCCGATTTTATATTGCTTCAGTAGCGTGCCCCAAGCGTGTGTGATACACGCGTAGAATGTTTGCTGCGCGCCTGTAGCACGTGCATAGCTTGTTTGGGATGTAACACAAATGTACTCCAAAACTTTGAGATTTTCTATACGTCCGGCACACGTCTCAGTAACACACTACTGTGTGACTGCTAAAGCGAGTTAAAGGAACAAATTAATTTTTATACGTCCAAAATCTTCAGCGTGTTGAGATTTTTCATACACCCGGCGTGCGTTTGGGTTATACGCTACAGTGTGACTGCTGTTTAAATCCGAAATATCAAGCTTCTAGCCACCTTCTGTATCTGCACAGGCCTGTTTGTGTCAGACCTGGTCGGAAACCTGGAAGACCGGTTTTCTTGTGTCGTGGCTCAAATAGTCAACTTTAACCAACATAATAAGCCTTATGTCCTTTTTGTGGACCATAGGCAGCCTTAGATGCAATGCCACAAAAGTGACAAAACACAGTTTCCAATCTGTTGCTATTCTGTATGCCGAGAGGAAATTCATCCAAAATGGAATATGTTTAAAATCATTCCTGATGCCTCTAAAATGAAGTGGGCACTCACTTGTAAATGATTATGAATATGATGGGCTTTATGACGTTTACGGAAAAGTCTATTGAGTGATTAGTCTCTAACGATTTTTGCCTACGTAACTGCGAAGCTGATCAGCGCCTTTGTTTTCGCTACGTGGATAGTAAAGATCCTCTTCTACTTACAGCCAAAATTTTAAGTCTCTAGCCTGCTTCTGTGACTATACAGGCCAATTTGTGTCGCACCTGGTCGGAAACCCTGAAGAGCTGTTTCCTCATGTATGAAAATGGTAACTGAAACACTGTGCTATTCTTACCGATCTGTAAAAGCAAAATTTATTTTTGGCTTAAAGCAAAATCATGTTTGTAGTTAACATTATATAACATTTTAAGAACCTACCAGGGTTGGCCACCCACTCCTGTAGTGCCTTCTGCAGTCGTCTTACATGTAGAGGTTTGCTGGCCATCCCCACCAATGCCATTATCTCCAAAAACTCCTCCTCCCCTGCTTCACAAAGCTGCTGTACATCATCACCACCTGAAAAATGTTTGTTTGTGATGTTAAATAATAGTTATATAATAAAAATCTTTATCTAAAGTTGCTTCATATTTTAACAATCAACATAAGCTCTGTACAGCTTATTGCGACTATTTTAAGAACATATGTACACACGTCTTGGACGGGATCAAACCGGGGACCCCTCGGCCCAGTTCGATGCGCTACCAACTGCATGCGCAACCGACTGCCAAGTGAGACAAGCCAAGTTCTGCTAATGTGAGGCGGTTCTAACGTGTACACACAATCTATGTTTTGAGCAAAAATAAGAAAAATATCAATGTTTATCCAATGAAATTTTCTATTTTTACAGCTGACAAAAATTTCTGTATATTGCATGGGCAAGTTTCGTAATGTATACCACTATGCCACCTTGCTCAACAAATGTTTAACTGCTTAATTTTGGTCCATTGTACAAGGCTGGAGATATTGGTCAGTATAAATTCAAATCACCACATTTTTTCTAGGCTGGCTTTAAAAAGAAACTTTTAATAATGTTATTTCAATAGTGTTACTAATAACCAGAACTTAATTTTAGGGAGCGCGGTGTGGTAGTGGTAGAGCGTCAGACTCCGAATCGAGAGGTCCTGGGTTCGATCCCCTCAGGCGTTACCATGTTGTGTCATTGAGCAAGATACATTAACTCCCTACAGTACTGGTTAAACACAGGCAGTGTTGGCTTCATCCCGACATGACTGAAAAATTGTTGACTGGGACGTTAAACCTCAATACAAGAACTTAATTTTTTCACTATGTCCTGATGATAGGCATGACCCATATTCTCAAAAAGCGTCATCAGCAAAACAACATTTTGCATAATGTGAAAATATAGGCCCAGACCAGCTTTGCAGTAACTAGGAAGCTGATCACGCCTTTGTTTTCGCTACATGAATAGTACAATTCCTCTATTTTCTAAATCCAAAATTTCCAGTCTCTAGCCATCTTCTGTGCTTGTGCAGCTCGGTATGTGTCGAACCTGTTCAGAAACCACAATTTGTTGGTTTTCTCATGACGTGGCTCATATCTAACCCTGACACCAGCTACGTCTGGATCAAAACTAATCACCTGCTAGCTGTTTCACAAAACATGAAGAAAACATGTATTCAGCTGTAAAAATTCAAAATTTCAATGGAAAAAATTTGATATTTTTATTATTTTTGCCAAAACATAGATTGTGGGTACACATTAAAACCGCCCCTGCATACCCCAGTTTTACTATATAAAAGTGGGGTTTAAGGGGCTTTATATTGCAAGAATGTTTTCCTGATGACTTTTTAATGATAAACTTACCCTGTGCGACAAAGGTTTCATAGTATGGCAATAGGTTAGCTCTCTGTAGAACACGATATAGCTGCCATTCTGATGCTGTACTTGGCTGAGCTGTTGTCATGACAAACTTAGCCTAACCTGAAAAGAAATTATCGGAACTGATGTTTCAACAAAAATATGACAAATGCATGTACAATGACCAGATCATAGATTTGAAATAAATTTTATATGGGAAGGCAATCACATGTACATGTTACGGTTCTAAAGAAGCAGTATTAAAACTAAAAATAGGTTTGCACTGTTTCCTCTTTACATTTTATACTTGTAACATAATAATATTTACAGTGTTAGAAACACACTATAGCCATTAATATTTTGTTGGATGAAAATACAGCCTTTAATGTACAAGAGTCCTAGATTATCACAGTGGGAAATCCCCCATCCAAACTACAATGTTCTTTGCTTTGTGTTTTATGAAGAAAAAATACGGAGAAATGAGTTTTTCTCATTATGTGGCTAACACCAGAACAAAAACAAACATAGACAGAGTACAGGATACCCCATGGTGTTCTTCAATAGTACAAAAACTCTTTATGAGAGTAAACTCTTTTAATACCAGAGATCCTTTTTCTCAGGATTACTACCTGGGTGTGTTGTTGAATACCTGTATGTTCTGGTTTGGGGGGAAGCCAGGAAATCTGCACCTGGATTAGCTACATACACAGCCCAAAATAACACACAAAAACAATCTCCAAGATATGCAGACATCATGCCTAATGTACTTAGCTCAAATCTAGAGCATGGGTTTTCTTAAACAATGTCAAATTCGCACAGTATTGTGCACCAATCATTTGCAACCACTGCCTCCCCCTCACCCCCCCCCCCCCAGTTTCCAGTGCCCTGCTGATTAAGCCCCATCCCCAGGGGACAAAATGAAGGTCAAAACTTTACTCCTTACCCTGCCCTTCCCAACTTACTATTCAGGAGACCTATTTTTTTTAGATATTACCAAAATGTTTTATCTTAAAAAGTGGGATAGTTTGGAATGGCAGAACTTTCAAAATAATAAGAGATGACATTGGACAGCGTAGCTCGACTGACTTGTGCTTTGCCAATAAATATATTAAAATGTATGATCGGTGACCATGACCTCAAGGTCACTCATATGGGTCATGATGGTACAGCATAAAACATCAGACCAATATCTACCAACATCCAAAGTATCAACTTGATCAATCTAAATTAATAAATATTCAAGAGATATGGACTAACATAACTTTAACATAAAATTTCTAAGTCTGTGACCTTGACCTCAAAGTCCCTCAGTCTGGTGGGGATGGTACAGCATAAAACTTAAGAATAATATCTAACAGATGGCAAAGTATTAACTAGATCCATCCATACATTATCATTATGTTCAAGCCTGAGTATCAATGACTTCTAAACTCTTGCAGCTAAAACATTAACATAAAATTTCAACGTCTGTGACCTTGACTCCAAGGTCAGTCAGGTGGGTCATAATGGTACAGCACAAAACTTCAGACCAATATCTACAAATATGCAAAGTACCGGTATCAACTTGATTCATCATATTTATAAAAACTTTAACCAATTCTTCAACATAAAATTTGCAAACTTTAGAATAATATCAAACAGCAGGCAAAGTATCAACTAGATCCATCCATATGTTCAAGTATTATAGAGTTCTAAACTCTTGCAGCTAAAACATTAGCATAAAATTTCAAAGTCCGTGACCTTGACCTCAAAGTCACCCAAGTGGGTCGTGATGGTACAGCATAAAACTACCAACATGCAAAGTATCCAAAGTATCAACTTAATCCATCAACATGTTCAAGAGACAAAGACGTACTAAAAACTTTAACCTAAAACTCACACCAACGCTGGTGTGTCTGCAATAGCTCTTCCTGTACTTTTCTGCAGGCGAGCAAAAACAATAAAAACACCATTCAAGATCATTCTATCAGCAATCTGAATACCCCCTTTTCTAAACATGTTTCCCAAACCCTCATATATGAGTTGAGTTATTTGTCTGTAACTGGGGTGTTTGCCTTTTAGGCTATTACCGTAATAGTCAGCTCTTATCTCAGATAATAGACACCAACATTGTTTGTTTCATCCCAAAATAAACTAAATGTTTTGAAATATGTTACAAGCTTTGGTGCAATTCATTTAGAATTGAAACAGATCATTTCTTTTAAATCTTGTTAAATTGCACATGAAGAAATCATAGACAGACATCAAAGTTACATACAGAAACCATCACTCTTCTATAATATGAGGGATTTCATTTAGTCAGCTGTAAACAGTTAGTCGTCACCAACAAGACAACCCTTTCCCTGTGCTAGCCTTAAAATAATGAGCGCTAAGCAATGTAGCCACTGGTGCCATTATTTAACGTCTTTAGGGATCGACCCCATAACACAGCCTCCTGCAGCAAGGCTTTTTTTTTTAATCAAATGCGAAAATTAATAAAGCAGGGGTTTGGGGTTTTCTGGCCAAAAAGTCAGTCTTCAGTACCCCTGGGCTGGGGTGACCAGTGCATTTTTAGTCAGGTGGCCAACCAGGTCACCAGATAATTAATTTATTATTATTATTATTTTATTTTTTTTTTTGGGAGGGGGGGGGGCAGAGCAGATGCTGAGGCCAAGCAAAAGGTTCAGAATTTACTTCCGCAAACCCATTTTTGGCTCCCCGCACATTGGAGCCTAAAGAAATAGATGGGTTGCTTGTGCCTCTAGGCAAAGCTGACTAACCATGCCTGCGCCTGCCCAGGAAAAGTGGTTCAAGTCAAACCATTCATACATAAATTAAAAGCCTTTTTGGCTTGGTTGGGCGGTTATATTTGAAGCACTCATTGGATGTCATGAGATGGTAATTTTGTGTACAAGTACCATAAAATTGAGGCAACATCCTGACATGGCCATAGCTGTTGACTGGGATGTTAAGCACCAATTCAAACAAAAATCATTTCTTCTATTCAATTTTCTTTCATCATCAAATTCAAAATAATATACAAATAAATTTGTTTACTCATGCATTTAATTTATTATTCATCATTAAGCGACTTTGCTATCAATGAACCACGACGTGTGACTGGTTGCTTGACCTATTTCAACCAATTAATTGCCAATTACCAAACCTGGAAAATCCCAAACGTCATAAATGACACCTGTTGTTCTAAAAATAGAAACAGAAAGTAATTCGTCGTCTTGACTTCGATGATGCTGGAACAGCGCATCTTAAAGTCTGACACCAATATTTAAGAGGAACAAGTCACGAAATTTCAGTAAAATGACACATTTTTCTAAATTTGTCTGTAATAATTTCAGTGCCCGAACAAAGATGGCCGACCGTCTTTTCATTTCCCGACCCAGGGCACGTTCCAACTACGATAAATCAGCTGTCAAAGTGTACTTTCGGTTTGTCATTATCTACACAACATTGACAAAATAAACACAAATTTCATACAATAAAGAAATCGTCTGAAATCAAACATGTACAAACCTAGGAACAAAACTATCAAGCAAAATATTTCCGTCTACACAACAACCCCTGGGGTTACTTGATATTCTAGCTCGTGACCCAAAACCTAGTTTTCACGTGGGGTGCTGATTAGGTTCGTGGCAGATAAACAACAATGTATACATAAGTTATAGAAAAGTAACGATCTACCTGTTTTCTGAATATCAAAAACAGAGAAATCACAAGTAATTTTTCATCCAAATCTTTTTCGCCTCACTCCGTCTCGGTTTCTTGCCCGTCCCTGGCGAAAAAATCGATGGGTGGGGATAGGTTTTTCCATATATGGAAAGCCGATAACATACGTCACACACTCAAGGCTGTATTCCCCAGCCCTGATTGGGCAGACAGACCCACGTGGACTGTACATGCTGAGGGTAGCACCGACCGCACAATGACGTATTTCCCCTTGAGGGGCGTGTTTCAGTTTGCCACAAAATAATCGTCTGCTCTAACACGCACGAAAGTCCATCGATCGATACTTTTATTTGCCATTAATGGTGCGTGGGGGTTCGATCTCGTTGTTAGTAAATTGATTTATGCATAAGCAACAAATAAACCAGTAATGAATATTGTTTATTGGCTCTAATTGAGTCAATTAAAGCCAATTAGTGACAACAGTAATTGGTTATTGATTTTGCGACTGAATGTGGCAAAAAATACGATTACCTTTCACTATGAGCTAAATGGACTGATCCAAATTGGAGCGAGTCCAGATCCGGGGGCATGGGGTGGTTTACCGGTACGTGACATACTGTGTATTGGCCGGGGCGGACAAAGATCAAAGAAAGTAGATAATACTAGGTCATTAGCCTTCATAGCTGCAATAAACTAGGGCAATAGCCTGTAGCTGCATAGCCCGGAGCACTCAATGACGGACTGGGGTTGTGCGCATTTCCACCGTACTAGCTCTGTTTAAAATGCATTAAAAAATAAAGCATCATTCTTATAAGCGCACATTTTGCTGCTTTATATCTGCATCCTAAAAATGTGGAGAACAAAATAAATAATTATTGATGTTGAGGACTTCTTTGTTTTCCAAATAATAAGATGGTCACCTGTAAAATTGTGAAGAAAATCAAACAAATAATTTTACAAATATACTTTTTCAAAAAGACCTCAAGAAAAATATGATAATGTATGACATGCACAAAAAACGTCTTCAGAAGTACTACAAAATATTTTAAACTCGGTTTCCGAATAATAAAATTATGCCAGAAAAGTTTAGAAGAGGACTTTTTCCATTTTAAAGAAGTGAGCAAGGAAAGTAAGAATTTTCCTGGAAAAATCAAACTTATTTTTCATTTAAAATGCACTGAATTAAAACAAAATTATGCAAAAATACATGAATTATGTCTAAACACCTGAAATATGTTAGAATTTCAATTTTAAGGTTCTTGGATTACCTCCTTGTACACACAAAAGGCATATTCAAGCTAATTTTTGGAGATATAATTTTTATTAGTGAACCAATTTTCAAAATGTTTGTGATACTTTTTAAGACTTTTTGGATGCAAAAGGATGACAGGGTTATATTTTTCTGGAAGTGTTTAAGAAAAGGGTTATTTCAAAAAAGGTGGTTTCTGAAAGATGGTTAAGCAAACTTCAAACCTGGCTCAGTAACACAACAACCTGTTAAAGGTGGGGTTAGAACCAGGGACCTCTTTATTCAGGTGATGCTCTTCTCCCAGACCACCAGGCCGTAAATCTTCAAAGTTGAGGACAGAATGTAAATATTCAAATCAAACTCAATAGAACGAGGCAGAAATATTCTTGGAGTAGAATTACTGGTTGTAAAAACTGTTTTACGCTCAAAACACCCATCTTGGATGGTCATGAAGTTACAGCCTCTCAGTCTGGATGCTGCATCAGTCCACTTTTTGACTATTACCGGTAATGGAAGGAATGGTTTGGTGGCAAACACTGCCACCTCATTTGTCAAGGGGGGGGGGGGGGGGGATGCAGGATTTCAGGACATCATGAAACATCTCTGTGTGAAACTTAGCCCGTGAGGTTTGATGAGGTCAAGTAAAAAAAAAACAACAAACCAGAGGACCATTGGTCCCGAGAACGCTCACCTGAAGCCTGATCTTGGAGTATTAAGTCATAATGAAATGACCTTGACCTTGAATACTCACACACCTTTATTGACTTCATAAGTTGTCTGCATCTGCAAAGTTTCAGGTCTCAGACTGCAATAGTTTCCAAACCCAGTGATTTCCGAGAAAACCATAATTTTAATTTTGATATTTAAATGACCTTGGGCCAAGGTCAAGACATGACCTTGGCCTTCAATAATTACTTACCTTCATTGACTCCATTAGTTGTCTGCATCTAGCAACTTTCAGGTCTCAGGCTGCAACAGTTTGTTTTCGCCTTTTCCCATGTGAAAGCCTATGTTTCCAAAATTGACCTTGCCGTAAAATAGGTCAAGGTCATCATAGGGTCATCATTTCAACAAACTATGATGGGCTGGAGTCCCAAATGCTACATACCAAGTTTCATGAAAATCGACCTGCCGGTTCTGGAGAAGAAGATTTTAGAAAGGTTTTTACCATATATGGGCGTGGCGGCCATCTTGGTCATGTGACCTGGATTTTGCGATCAAACTTTCGTCTCCCCTACCCATGGATGCGCCACATTAAATTTCACTTTGATTGGCCAAGCAGTTTTAGAGAAGAAGATCTTTGAAAAGTGTGTATGGACAACAGACTGGCCAAGGTCAAGAGATGACCTTGACCTATATTAATCACATACCTTCATCTACTCCATTAGTTGTTTGCATCTACCACTTTTCAGGCCTCAGGCTGCAATAGTTTTCAAAAAATCCATAGTTTTCACTTCTTCCTATGTAAAAGCCTATGTTTCCAAATTTGACCTTGCCGTAAAATAGGTCAAGGTCATCCAAGGGTCATCATTTTATCAAACTATGATGGGCTGAGGTCCCCGATGCTACATACAAAGTTTCGTGGAAATCGGCCTGCCGGTTCTGGAGAAGATTTTTGAGTGGTTTATACCATATATGGGCGTGGCGGCCATCTTGGTCATGTGACCTGGATTTCGCGATCAAACTTTCGTCTCCCCTACCCATGGATGCTCCACATAAAATTTCACTTTGATTGGCAGCGCAGTTTCAGAGAAGAAGATCTTTGAAAACTGTGTATGGACAACAGACTGGCCAAGGTCAAGAGATGACCTTGACCTATATTAATCACATACCTTCATCTACTCCATTAGTTGTTTGCATCTACCACTTTTCAGGCCTCAGGCTGCAATAGTTTTCAAAAAATCCATAGTTTTCACTTTTTCCTATGTAAAAGCCTATGTTTCCAAATTTGACCTTGCCGTAAAATAGGTCAAGGTCACCCAAGGGTCATCATTTTATCAAACTATGACGGGCTGAGGTCCTCAATGCTACATACCAAGTTTCGTGGAAATCGGCCAGCCAGTTCTGGAGAAGAAGATTTTTGAGTGGTTTATACCATATATGGGCGTGGCGGCCATCTTGGTCATGTGACCTGGATTTCGCGATCAAACTTTCGTCTCTCCTACCCATGGATGCGCCACATTAAATTTCACTTTGATTGGCCAAGCAGTTTTAGAGAAGAAGATCTTTGAAAAGTGTGTATGGACAACAGACTGGCCAAGGTCAAGAGATGACCTTGACCTATATTAATCACATACCTTCATCTACTCCATTAGTTGTTTGCATCTACCACTTTTCAGGCCTCAGGCTGCAATAGCTTTCAAAAAATCCATAGTTTTCACTTTTTCCCATGTAAAAGCCTATGTTTCCAAATTTGACCTTGCCGTAAAATAGGTCAAGGTCATCCAAGGGTCATCATTTTATCAAACTATGATGGGCTAAAGTCCCCAATGCTACATACCAAGTTTCGTGGAAATCGGCCCACCGGTTCTGGAGAAGATTTTTGAAGGGTTTTTACCATATATGGGCGTGGCGGTCATCTTGGTCATGTGACCTGGATTTCGCGATCAAACTTGAAATGCCACTACCCAAGGAGGCTCCACATAAAATTTCAACTAGATCGGCCAAGCGGTTTCAGAGAAGAAGATCTTTGAAATTGTGGACGACGACGGTTGAAATTGTGGACGACGACGGGCGGACGGACGCCGGATCATGGCCATCCTATAAGCTCATCTTGTGAGCCTTCGGCTCAGGTGAGCTAAAAACAAAAGCAAAAAAACAATGATACCTATAATTATGTAACCTTAAAGTAAGAATAGAGGGACCAGGAATCGATGCATACTTCTTTTTTTTTTTACCCAGCAAGACAGCAGTTTCCATTTTTTTAGTATTATATAGCTGACAATTGGTGAGGATGTATCAACTGGACTGGCATTTAATAAACTTGACCCCCCCCCCCCCCCCCACACACAGACACGACTTAATACATTTCTGCCTTTGAATATTTTTACTGCTTCATTATGTTTTATTTGTAACATGGCACATTTGCAACCAATTATTTCTATTTTATGTAACTCAGCTGAAAGTCTGAACAACTTTTCTGTCAAATCAGCACCGAGGCAGTACTAAGTGGAGTAATTGTGCCTTGCTCAAGGACATAATATGTGGAGGGCAGGGTTCAAACCAGGGCTTCTCCATTCAGTCCTACATTTTACCACTAAGCCATGTTCTCACAGATTTGAATCTGAATGTCCCATTCAATGATTACTGTCATGCCGAGGTGGTCCAATTTTTCCAGGGTACTTTACCAGTACATCTAATGCCGTGCTAAAGAACAGTAGCCGTGGATTAGAACTTGATCCTCTAAACAGTTACATTTACACAGGCAGATGTTCCCTTGTGAAAAGAGCCATTGATTTTGTGGTTTAACATTCAGTCAATAATTTTTCAGTCACGTTGGGACAGAGCCACCACTTCATGGGTGTTTACCAGTATTATTGAGTTAGCGTGACTTGCTCAAGGATTCAGAGATTGAACATGTACTCTTCATCCAGAGTTCAACAGGCTAACCTAAACCACTACACTGTTTAACCATTTTTTGATGTATTTCGCCCATCATTATCAATTGGATGAGTCCGCTGACTCCACTTTCATTCTTAGAGGTGTTAACTTCTCTAATTTTTGATGGCATTTCCCTATGCAAACAGAATAGCCCCTGATGGGACGCCGCATACAAAGGACGGCAGGCTTATATGAGTTAGGGGATATAACTAATGAACAATCTTTAAATTATAATGTTTTATTAACAATGACATGTTCATCTAATGATTCAGTCACTTTAAATGATGAAAATATTCGGAAAACCATTCAATACAGCAAGCATCCTGCTCTATTGCTGACCATTTGTAAATACAAAGTACATTCTTTGACGAGACCGCCTGCTTTAATCCATCCTAAAACAAAGACCAGGATATGCAGAGCTTTTATTAACTGCACAACCTAACAATGCCTTTGTTTCTATTTCATAGCACAATCTCTTAACTTTCCAATTGAATAGCTAGTATCTATACATGCTTGTAGATAAAGGGTGCCCGACCATGGTGTCACAGGATGGCATTCAAATCTACATAGCACTTTTGGACTTCATCTTTGATCTTTTTCTCTTTTTTTCTTCTCCAAACTTTTTCTATAATTACATCTTAAGTGTTCAAATATTATAAAGGGGTTTATGTGTGTGTATACAAGCTTCGTCATGAAAAAGGTTTTCCAAGCTGTTAAAGCTCTAAACAACATGTGTTGTTATGCAGACTTACTTCTTGTCTCATATGCACATCAAGATTGGTGTTTGCTGATGAGACTTATTTTGTACTAAACTCCATAGATTATACATGTACTTGTAATGTAAGTTTTGTTGATTTTTGTAAGTTACTTCACAGAACTAAAGTTCTAACATCAGAATTCCCAGAATTGCAGTGCTAGTCTAATAAAGCTATGAAAGCCATTGAAAATCATTAATATTCAGTTTGCTGCAATAAAATAAAAACACCACTACATGTACTTGTATATATATGAACATCGCAAAAAATTACTCTTTGGCATCAAATATTACCATCTTTTATGGGGTTTATAAATGTTGGATTTACAACCATTTTGTGCCAAGTTTTCACAACTCATTTTCAGCACAAGCCCTTAGGCAGCTTACCAATATTGAACTCACAGTGTTTTGCAAATGTTCTTGAGAAGGAGAATGGCTGTATAAATACATCTATATCGATGACAAAGTAGGTCTTTGTGATTTGCGTATTAAATGAGCCGCCGCATAGGAAAACCAACAATCTGCATAGGCGAAAAGAAAGGCGCAGATCAGCTTCGCAGTTCAGCACCTTTGTTTTCCCTACACGGATAGTACAATTCCTCTACTTTCTAAATCCAAAATTTCCAGCCTCTAACCATCTTCTGTGACTGTACAGCTTGGTTTGTGTCGACCTGGTCGGAACCCAAATTGTTGGTTTTCTCACGCACAGGCTCAGATGATTCGGTCACAATGACTCGGGTAAGTACTCATTGTCATAATTATTTGTACAATGTGCAGAATCTTCCAAACTATACCAGTGATGAGTAAGATTAGAGCAGTCAACAACCTCACAGCATTTATTATATAAATTGCCTTATTAATTTGTTTGTATTGAGGTTTAAAGTCCCTGTCAACAATTTTTCAGTCATGTCAAGACAAAGTCAACACTTCCTGGGTTTTAACCAGTACTGTAGGGAGTTTATGTGTGTTGCCCAAGGACACAACGCAATGCCGCCAGTGGGGATCAAACCCATGACCTCTCAGTTTGGAACCCAATGCTCTACCACTACGCCACTGCGCTCCCCTACTTAGCCTTGTGTCCACTAATTAGCATCCACAGTGGACAGCTGAGATTAGGTTATCAGCCATGGAACATTAAGCTGCTGGAATAATTGTTATGAAGTGAACCATGACGTGAGAAAACCGGGCTTTGGGATTTCAGACCAGGTCCGACACAAATGGGCCTGTGCAGTCATAGAAGATGGCTAGAAGCTTGACATTTTGGAAATAAGTAGAGGAGGAATTGTACTATCCTTGTAGCGAAAACAAAGGTGTCGATTAGCTGTGCAGTTACTGCACAGCTGATCTGCGCCTTTGTTTTTCGTATAGGCAAAATCCGGTTTTCACATGACACAGCCCAGGTGTAAAGCTTCACTCAGCCTTTATGATTTGCTTATGCGCCTATTAAGTCAGATAAGTACCTTCTTATCATTCACAAATGCATTGCTGTTTAGACTGCTTTCAAATACAGCAGCTTTTCATCAACTAACAAAACAAACATTCAGTTCTGCATAATAACTACAAAACTGATCAGAAATACACAATGTCCTGAAATGACGCCCCATCGCAGCAGTTGCTATGGGAACACATCACAGTGGTTGTCCTGGTAACCAATGGCAGTCGTTACTATGGAAACCCATCAAAGTCCTCCTCTGCGATTTCTTTAGCACTTTCAAGTTCCTGTTGCTCCCTCTCTCGTCTCTCCTCCGCAGATTCAAGATCTTTGTTGTAAGACTTGGGCGGGAATCTCATTGCCTAGACAATACAATACATAGAGGTTAGAAAGCACAAGTATGCATATGTCATGTGAAAAATCAGGACATTCTTGACTTTCTTTTATGAAAATTTCTCTAAGGATGAAAAATATCATTTTTTTGCATCTCATATAAAAGAATAACCTTGTATGTAGTCTGTACAAACACTGATAATATGCTTGCCATAGACTGGAGGTTTTATGGGTGCTCAACCAATACCATTGGGAGTTTATATGTCTTTTTCAAGGACTTTGGATTCAACCCCCCCCCCCCCCCCCAATTTTTCAGTCTGAAGCACCAATTACTAGGCCATAGCAATTCTATGAATAATTTCAGTAGATGAATGCAAGATACATGTACGGAAATAATCATGAATAATGTGCCAATTCAATGAAAATATAATTTAACACTCAATTCTGTCAAATCACATAAAGTAATAGATAGTATGCATTACCTTAATTGAGTTATTGTGTATATCAAGGCAGAATGTGATACGTTGGTGGAAGGCCGCCATTGGTTCCCTAGTCATATATACATCTCCTGTCTCCTTAGACTGAACATAACCTTTCTCATGATCTATTGTAGCTTCTATCACACCATCTCGAATAGCCTGGAGAAAACCAAGAAAAATATGAGCCGCCTCATGGGAAAACCAACAATTTGCATATGCGAAAACAAAGGCGCAGATCAGCTTCACGGTAACCGCGAAGCTGATCAGCGCCTTTGTTTTCGCTACACGGATAGTACACTTCCTCTTCTTCTTAAATCCAAAATTTCAAGCTTCTAGCCTGCTTCTGTAGCTGTACAGGCCGGTTTGTGTCAGACCTGTTTGGAAACCAAATTGTTGGTTATTCCATGAGGTGGCTCATATGTCAGAGCTGTTGTCAGAAATAAGAGCTGTCGCAGGACAGCGTAGCTCGCCTGACTTGTACTTTGCCACTAAATCTATTAAAATCTATGAACCATGACATTGACCTCAAGGTCACTCAGGTGGGTCGTGATGGTACAGCATAAAACTTCAGATCAATATCTACCAACATGCAAAGTATCAACTTGATCCATCTACATATTCGATACAGACTTATAACATAAAATAATTTCTAAGTCCGTGACCTTGACCTAATGATCACCCAGGTGGGTTGTGATGGTACCGCATAAAACTTCAGACCAATATCTACCATCATGCAAAGTATCAACTTGATCCATCAACATGTTCAAGAGATATAGACTTTTAAAAACTTTAACCAAAAACTTCAACACAAAATTTCTAAGTCTGTGTGTGACCTTGACCTCAAGGTCACCCAGGTGGGTCGAGATGGTACCACATAAAACTTCAGACCAATATCTACCAACATGCAAAGTATCAACTTGATCCATCAACATGTTCAAGAGATATAGACTCATAAAAACTTTAACCAAAAACTTTAACAGAAAATTTCTAAGTCTGTGACCTTGACCTCAAGGTCACCCGGGTGGGTCATAATGGTACAGCATAAAACTTCAGACCAATATCTACCAACATGCAAAGTATCAACTTGATTCATCAACAACTTCAAGAGATATAGACTCATAAAAACTTTAACCAAAAACTTTAACATTTGAGCAACGCCGACGCCAACGCCGACACCGACACCGGGGTGACTGCAATAGCTCTTCCTGTACAGGCAAGCTAAAAAGTCTTCGTAGAAACTGGGGTTTCTGGCCATGTCACACACAAACCTGTAAAGCCAAAGTGTGCTGGAAGCTTGATACTTTAAATTTAGGAAGAGGAAGGAAAGTACTAACTACCTGGCAAAAACAAAGGAACTAATTAGCTGCAGAAATTACTGTTTAAACTAAAAATTTATTTTGGTGTTTGTTCATAGCCAAAATGTTCCTGGGCAGAACTCCTGCACACAGATTACTAGTACTGGGTGCACATTTCTTTTGCCATTAAATGACAACTGCTCCTCGGTCCTTGAGGAATACATGTATTATAATTTTCATGATAAAATATTCATGTGAGCAATGTCACAGATGAAGGACCCATCTCCAGCTGCATCATTATGAAATAGTCTTCTAGCTACCAATAACCCCCCTCCCCCCCCAGGGGGAATTTTCTACACTATGATTTTCTAAAAGTACATTGAAAAAGCTATCAAATCCTGTTTTCTGCCATCTGGAAGTGGAAGCATTTGCGTTTTATGCTATGTTTCATTATATTACCCTAAATATTCAATTTTTGCGTTTTAATAATGG
This sequence comes from Rugalucina vietnamica, assembly GCA_964017185.1. Classification (NCBI taxonomy): domain Eukaryota; kingdom Metazoa; phylum Mollusca; class Bivalvia; order Lucinida; family Lucinidae; genus Rugalucina; species Rugalucina vietnamica. The sequence continues at coordinate 38,506,111 of OZ024880.1, read as the reverse complement.
GGGTACACATAGAAAACTGAAGATATCTCAGTTGTATCTTATCCTAGACCATTGAACTTGGTCTCATTTTAATGCTAATACATAGCCCTTTCATCCAAGAATAAGTAATGGAAATTATCTAATTTGCTTATTCATGAATTTTCATTAAAACATTAAAATGAAAAACGAAACATTTAAAAATTAATTATCCCCGTAAAAACTAATTTCAGGCCTAAACTATCATTGTGGCTCATTGTTATTGTACCAATAATGCTATTTGAAAAATTTGTTGACGCCATGGACCTTAATGAAAATTTTCTCATTTGCATTTTCATGAATATTAATGAAAATGACGAAAATTTACTCTATTGCCATTTAAGGGTATGAGTGGGTTGTAGGATGTACCTTGCAACCTTAGACCAATGCTCATGGGTACCAGTTTGGTCAGAGGATCACTTTAATGTCCATTTGAGTGATCATCCCCACCCCTAATAAGCAGAGGAATTAATGTGGTACACCTCTATTACCACATGTATCTTGGCTACTGATAGACATAGAGAGCTGAAATAGGTATCAAATGATTACTTTGGCAATGTTTTATAATCATGTAATAAGGTATATAAACAACTGGCTACCTTAATGCTGAAATATTAAAAAGAAGTTCAGATATTAGAAAAGAAACAGATACGAGAAGGAAGGGGGTATACCAAACAAAATTGCTAATATCTCAGTGACCAAAAACTCTTAAGAGAGCTGAAATGTGTATTAAATGATTGTTGTGATAATGTTCTATAATCATGTGATAAGATACAGAAAGAATCTGACTTTCTTGATGTTCAAATATTGATAAGAACTTTCAATAGAAGAGAAAAATAACAGAACATTGGAGGGGGTATACCTACAGATATGTTTATATCTCGGCAACCAAAAGCCATAGAGAGCTGAAACTTATAACAAATGATTGCTATGATAACATTTAAAACCCTGAAATAAGATACATTAACTATCAGACTTTTCTGCTGTTTGACTTTTGATGAAATCAACAAATATAGTAGAAAAATCACAGAAATTGGAGGGGGTATACCTATGGAAATGTTTATATCTCAGCAACCAAAAGCCATAGAGAGCAGAAATTGGTGTCAAATGATTGCGTTGACAATATTCTATAACCTTATAATAAGATATATAAACAAGCTGACTTTTTTGTTACTCAAATATTTAAGAAAACTTAAGATATAAGAGAGAAATCACTGTCGAAGGAAGGGGGTATACCAATAAAATTGCTAATATCTCAGTGACCAATCGCTCTAGAGAGTTGAAATTGGTATCAAATGATTGGTATGATAATGTTCTATAATTGTGTGATTAGATATATAAATAATCTAACTTTCTTGTTGTTCGAATATTGATGAGAACTTTAAATATTAGATAAAAATCAAAGAAAAATGGAGGGGGAATACCAATATAAACATTTATATCTCAGCAACCAAATGTCCTAGAGTGCTGAAATGGGTATCAAATGATTTCTTTGACAATATTCTATAACCATGTAATAAGATATATAAACAAGCTTTCTTTCTTGTTGCTCATATATTTAAGAAAACATAAGATATAGCAGAAAAATCGCTGCCAAAGGAAAGAGGCATGCCAATAAAATTGCTAATATCTCAGTGACCAATAGCTTTAGAGAGCTGAAATTGGTATCAAATGATTGGTATGATAATGTTCTATAATCATATGATAAGACATATAAATAATCGAACTTTTTTGTTGTTCAAATATTGATGAGAACTTTTAATATTAGATAAAACTCAAAGAAAAATGGAGGGGGTATACCAATGTAAACGTTTATATCTCGGCAACCCAATGTTCTAGAGAGCTGAAATTGGTATCAAATGATTGCTATGACAATATTCTACAATCAAGTAATAAAATATATAAACAAGCTTACTTTTTTGTCGCTCAAATATTTAAGAAAACATAAGTTATAGCAGAAAAATCACCGTCAAAGGAAGAAGGTATACCAGTAAAATTGCTAATATCTCGGTGACCAAGAGCTCTAGAGAGCTGAAATTGGTATCAAATCATTGCCAGGATTATGTTCTGTAACAATGTGGTAAGACACACAAACATTCTGACTTTCTTGTTTTCGAATATTGATAAAACTTTAAATTAAAGGGAAAAATCACAGAAAAATGGAGGGGGTATACCAATGAAAAGGTTAATAACTCAGCAACCAAAAGCTCTAGAGAGCTGAAATTGGTATCAAATGATTGCTATGATAATGTTTTATAATCACATAAGATGATTAATGAATAATTAGACTTTCTTATTGTTCGAATATTGACAAGAACTTTAAAAATTAGATAAAAAAACACAGAAAAATAGAGGGGGTATACCAACGAAAACGTTTATATCGCAACAGCAAAAAAACCTAGAGAGCTGAAATTGTTATCAAATAATAGATATGACAATAATTTATAATCATATAATAAGATATAGGAAAAAGTTGACTATCTTGTGGCCAAAATTTTAGAAAACTTTAGATATAAGAGAAAAACATAGACAAATGAAGGGAATATACCAATAGAATTGACAGTATCTCAGCAACCAAAAGCTCTAGAGAACTGAAATTGGTATCAATTGATTGATAGGATCATATTCTATACACAAAAAATATGAAAATAACAGAAATGATCAGATACAAGTCATTCTGTAGGTATACCAGTTCATTTTTTCATTATTTCTCTGCGATTTCTAGTTTTCATTAATATTCATAAAAAAAATAGATGAGCCTTATATCCTTAAATACATGTATTATATGTATAAGGGTGATAGAACATGGCCATAGCATTCATTTGATTCCACATTAGTGTTCCATGTTTATCAACAGCCCAGGTACAAATGATACTATATGTATACACCCTATTTTTCCAGGATTTTTTACTTTTTAATTAATATTCATGAATATACAAATGAGATAATTTTCACATAGGCTTATGACAACAATAAATTTATTATAATATGTCTAAATGGTGCAATATAAATGTGTCAAAACTATAGTTTAGGCCTGAAATAAGTTAATTTATGGGTTTTTAATGATTTTCTACCATTTTCATGTTTTCATTAATATTCATGAATATGCAAAGTAGATATTTTGCATTACTTATCATAGAATGAAAGGGCTATGTCTAAACTTTAAAAAAAGACCAAGTACAATGGTCTAGGATTAGTAACAGCAGAGGTATGGTCGATTTTCTACGCCTACCCCCATTATTTCTATACAAAAGATGGTATCAGGTCATATAATAAAACATAGCGTAAAATGCAAACGCTTCCACTTCCAGACGGCAGAAAACAGGATTTGATAGCTTTTTTGCTATACTTTCAGAAAATCATAGTGCAGAAAATTCCCCCTGGGGGGGGAGGGTTTGCCCTACTGGCCATTAGCCTAAAATGGTCACTTATGGGCACACAATACCACACCTGAATTACATTGGTGAAGAGATAGTATAACCTATTTGAGCCACATCATGAGAAAACTGAATTTTTGCCTATGCTAAAACAAAGATGCAGATCAGGTGTGCTGTAACAGCACAGCTGATCAGTGCCCTTGTTTTCGCTTCACAGATAGTGCAATCCCTCTTCGCCTTGAATCTGAAATTTTCAGCTTCCACTGTTATGTAGCTTTTTACTGTGCCTGTACAGGCTGGTTTGTGTTGGACCTGGTCTGAAACCCCAAAGGCCGGTCTTCTCTTGACGCAGCTCAAATGACCCGTACCTTAGCCACAATATATTCAGCGTCTTCTGGACTGTCTAATGCCAGCTTCTGAGCTATATCCACCAGAGAGATCCTGGAGTACGACAGGTTGATCATCCGAACTCCAGTCTTGATCACGTTATGTCGAAGTCGGATGATAAGTGTGTACGTGTCTTCACTTTGGAATTTGGGCCCGTACTGAGACAACACCTCGTTGAACCTGGGGAGGTTTCCTGTTCTTACAGCTGAAAGATGACAGAAACAAAGACTATCATTTACCTATTGTGATGAATGGACTTGTGCATTATTATCATTTGGAGAAGTCCACTTCAATTTTAAGGGCATTAAGAGTAATTTTAAATTTTTAATCTCATTTTTCTGATGAAAATCCTCTAGGCAAACAGAATAGATTTGATGCAGTGTTCTGGGGCGTCACATCTGGGACTATACTGTTTGCCCATGTCTCATAAATAGGAAACCATGTTTCTTTTGAGTACCTTAATTATTACACAGAAAGCACATGGTACATTGTACTTATGTACATGTTCCTGAAGTTACGGATGTTGGTGTTGTGGTCATGCAAGGAGGAGGAACATGGATAACCAGGAACTCTTAACACCTTGGATGACAACTACCTGCCAGAAGCCTTGGCCTAGATTAGAGCCTAGAACGCAGAGGTGACAAGCTAGTGTTTTATCAGCCCCTTGACTATCTTCAGAACAAGTACTACCAAAATTAAAATTATTTAGCAAGCCAGATGGCCAGAACACAAAAGCAGTCCCCACAGGGAAGTGGCCTATCCAGTGAAAATTCAAACATCAAAGAGACCAAGTTAGGTGATTGACATGTCCTTAAAACATAACAGTAAATGTAGTATTTGATCTTCCCGTAAATGTTGTCAAAGGAAGTATTGATTTTTGCAGGAGGAATCTTTATAAAATAGGTAAAAATAATGAAATCATTTATCTGTTGTGAAAATTATGTTGTTGTCGTCTTGTTGATGATGATGGTGATGGTGGTTGCAATCATAATGGCGATGATAATAATGGTCTAGTTCAAAAGCATATACTGTTCTCTTCTAAAATGTCAATTGTTTCATTGAAAGTATTTACGGTAACAGTGTAGGCAAGCTCAAAGACTACCTTTACTGTTATATTCAAAGGACCTGTCAATCTCAGTACCTTTGACCCTTTTTCTTGTCCAGGTGTTTTGCTAAATAATTTTATAGTGGTGGTAATCGAAGCATTTTAGGAAGAATTATAGACAAATTTGTCTGTCTACTTCTGTTCATGCTTTAAGTTCATAGTCAGCAATTTAGGTAATGCTGGGTGAGATATATTCCCAAAACGCTATGTTCATGTGTAACAATCCCAAAGGCAGTACCTAGATCATATTCACCCATCTTTACCTGACAACATATGAGCCGCCTCGTGGGAAAACCAACAATGTGGTTTCCGAACAGGTCCGACACAAATCAGGCTGTACAGTCACAGAATCAGGCTAGAAGCTTGAAATTTCAGATTTAAGTAGAAGAGGAACTGTACTATCCGAGTAGCGAAAACAAAGGCGCTGATCAGCTTCGCAGTTACTGCGAAGCTGATCTGCGCCTTTGTTTTCGCATAAGCAGATTGTTGGTTTTCTCATGAGGTGGCTCATATCTTACAGGAAGAATGGCCAAGAAATATTCTCATGACAAAATCTTCGCAAAGGAATGAGTTAAATATGAGCCACCGCATGGGAAAACCAACAATCTGCATTGGGCGAAAACAAAGGTGCAGATCAGCTCCGCAGTAACTGCGAAGCTGTTCAGCGCCTCTGTTTTCCCTACACGGATAGTATATCTTTCTCCTTCGTATTCAAAATTTAAAGCTTCTAGCCTGCGTCTGTGACAGTGCAGGCCGGTTTGTGTCAGACCAGGTCGGAACCCAAATTGTTGGTTTTTCTCACGCACAGGCTCATATGGAGTTCAAATGTCAACTTTTTCATTTTGTTGTGATGGTAGGTTTTACCTTGTGTTAACTGGAAGTAGGGGGCGAGGGTTTTCCTCATGGTGGGTTGTCTAAATATAGCTCTATCTGGGATATCCCCTAGTAACAGCTCCACAGTGATAGCTAGTCTTTGAACCTAGAGAAAAGTAGCATAATGCCATTCAAGATTCAGTCATACAGGGTTTAGCCATACAATCGTTGTTGTCTTCCGACAAACTTCAAACTTCTTATCATAACAAACTTAAAACAAGAACTCTGCGGAGGTCGATATCGCACCTGCATCCGGGAAAATAGGTCGAGGGCACCTGGTTAAGGTGTGTTCTGAAAGGGTATGTGAAGGACATTTACTATGCAAGGTTTCACACTCGCAGCTATCACTGATGCAGAAAAAAAAACTTTGACGTAAAATTTGACAAAGTCAATGGACCATGAAATATAGGTCAAGGTCAGCAGGTCAAGGTGCGTGCTTGAAGGGTATGTCAAGGACAATTACTATGCAAGGTTTGAACCATTTCACACTCGCAACTATCACTGATGCAGAGAAAAACAAACTTCGACGTAAAAATTAACAAAGTCAATGGACCGTGAAATATAGGTCAAGGTCAGCGGGTCAAGGTACGTGCATGAAGGATATGTCAAGGACAATTACTATGCAATGTTTCACACTCACAGCTATCACTGATGCAGAGAAAACCAAACTTCGACGTAAAAATTAACAAAGTCAATGGACCATGAAATGTAGGTCAAGGACACTGGGTCAAGGTGCGTACTTGAAGGGTATGTCAAGGACAATTACTATGCAAGGTTTCATAGTCGCAGCTATCACTGATGCAGAGAATACCAAACTTCGACGTAAAAATAAACAAAGTCAATGGACCGTGAAATATAGGTCAAGGGCACTGGGTCAAGGTGCGTGCTTGAAGGGTATGTCAAGGACAATTAATATACAAGGTTTCATAGTCACAGCTATCACTGATGCATTTTGCTCATTGTCTAAGTCTTAGAGTTAAGGAAAAACCTACATCATACTCGTTTTGATGTTTTTGTTTTAAGTTCAAATTTTCGAAAAGTTTGTTTTCCTTAAAGCAGTCAGCTAAGTTTTAAATATTTGCTGTTTTTATTTCTTCAATTACAGGTTTAACACCATTGACAATTTTCATGGGTTAACATTTTTATTTTTTTTTACATGAAGTCAGATTGAGAAGGTGTCCATATGTTAAGGTTTGGTTATGGGTTCAATATCCCAGTCAACAATTTTTCATTTAAATCTGAACAGAGCCATCGCTTCCTGGGTGTTAAACAGTATTAGCGTACTTCACAATGTTGAACCAAAGACTTCCTACACAACAAGGACAACATGCAACCCCATAAATTAAGAATTTCTAGGAATTAAGAATATTCAGAACTACTAACCGTTTGTTTGAAACCAACAGCTGCCTGTTGTGGGGCTTTTCTTAATGCTTGCAATAAATGTTTGTGAGCTTCTGAATATTCTAACTGAGCTGCTTTTATTCTACCTGAAATTGCAAACAAAGTTGTTAAAATAATGTGTACCATATCATTTCATTAAGCCCATGTGCTCCAATAAGTGCATATCAAGGAGAAAATTTCCAATCTATTTCTGGCTGCAGCAGAATACATTGTAGTGCATAAATGATAAAAGTTGGCTCAGATAAATTTGTTTGGGAGACTTGATTTGTATCTTTGGGACAACCACCACTTTCTGGGTTTTTACCAGTAAAATGGAGAATGTGTCATGACTTGGACACAACCCAGTGGAGTTACATGTATGTTTCAAACTGAGTACATGTACTTCTCAACTGAGCCGCGACAGGAGGAAACCGGTCTTCTAGGTTTCCGAAAAGGCCCGACACAAACCTGTCTGTACAGTCTCTGAAAAAGGCTAAAAGCAATAACTGTGAAGCTGATCTGGGCCTCTGTTTTCGCAAAGGCAAAAATCTGTTTTTCTCATGGCACGGCTCAATTAGGAAACCTACCATTAGGCCGCCATGCCTCCTCTCTGAATCTATATATTTACCCATTCCCCCCACCCCCTGAAATATTTATACTTACCTAAGTAATATAAAAATCTAGCCCATTCATTATTTGATGCCGTCTCTGGGAAAGTTGATTTGGATACCAGTTTATCAGCCTGCTCTATCAAATTGTAATGCAGATAATTCCGTAACAACAGGTTGAGAAGTGATGCCTGACCATAGTAGTCTGACCGTAACACTGCCGTCTGTAGACGTGTGTGTAATACCCTGCAAGAGAGGAAATTAAGTGAGCCTTCCCATGGTAAAACCAACAATCTGGGTTTCAGACCAGATCCGACACAAACCAGCTTGTACAGGAAGAGAAGCAGGCTAGAAGCTTAAATTTCGGGTTTAAGAAGAAGAGGGATTGTACTATCTGACAAGCGAAAACAAAGACATTGATCTGCATCTTTAGTTTACACATTTTTAGCGCCATAAGGAGATTGTTGATTTTTTGATGTGGCGGCTTAAGTGCCATCTTAATTTGAACGAGTTATGAACAAAGCCTGATGATAAATCAACACTTAGAATCACTTGAAAATACTGTAAAATATTTTACAAGCATCTGTGAAACTTTACCTGTTAAACTGAATATATTGCATATTAATGTAGTCACACAGCCTCACTTACAAAGCAAACAGGTTATCTCTAGTATTGTGTGTTCAAAACTTTGTTAGCTTAACACCATCGTTAAGACCTCAACTCGTTAAGTAAATGCCGACTACATAAGCAAACACACCCTTATTTTTTGTCGAAAAAATGTGAGAATCCTTTGCAATGCAAAGCATTCTCACATTTTTTCGACAAAAAATAACAGCGTATTTGTAATATTGCCATTTGAAATTTTAACTAATCGTTAACTAACGACACCGTTAATTTTGAACAACTAGACACTGAATACTTACCCTCTGATTTTATCAAGTTTACTTGTGAGTTCATAAGCTCTTGAATAATAGAAATAGCACCTGCTAGCTAACACATCTAACGATCGTCGGTTCTGATGATTTAATTTTTGCATTAACAAATCTGAACAAATCACAGCCTGAAAAAAACAATGAAACATCCTTCACAGCATGAAAACATGCTCATGCAATATATGTGTATTTTTTTTTATTTTTTAACCATTTTTAATACATGTACTTGCACTCAAAACATTGTCATGAATGCGTGTACATGTTAGAACCGCTTTAATGTGTTTTGTCGGAAAAGATTATCAGCAAAATTTCTGTTGCAGCAAAAATGTCTCGTACTATGATGTATGGTTTAAGTCTGCCCTAACAAATCTATCAAAAGCATATCCTCCACCCATGGTTAACAGCTAAGGTAAAGTCAGGATGCTGATTTACCTAATAAGCAGCAATGCAAGAAAACCGGTCTTTGAGGTTTCCGACCAGGTCTGATACAAACTGGCCTGTACAGTCATGGATGATGGAGAAGTTCTAGATGAATGAAATTTTGAATATAAGTAGAAGAGGAATTGTACTATCCATGTAGCGATGCAAAAATCCGGTTTTCTCATGATGCGGTGCTTATGGTACATGGTTATCTTTAAAGACGTCATAAAATGGCTTACCTTTTCATATCTCTTGATGTCTAGGAGATATATCAATATGAGTAGGTGTAAATAAACTTCTATTTCTGGAATCACAGGATTGTTTGCCATCTTTGCTGACCGAGGTCGGAACAGTGGACCATTACCATTGCCTGCCATTGGCTGAAAAAAACAGGAACGGGAACGTGGACGACCGGGGTGACTGCAATAGCTCTATGCACTTCGTGCAGTCGAGCTAAAAACAACAAAAAAAATAATAATTTCAATATTTCAAACAATGTTACAAGAATATGAACTTTTTATCTTATTCATTACAGTTCTGAAACTTCAACCTCCATTTAACACCACTCTTGACTATTATACTTTATACAGTTGTGTTTTATGAACCTCAACTGTTTTACAAGCCTGAACAATTGAATTTATGGAGAAAGATCTATGTAAAAACAAAACATCTTTTGACCACATCCAATGACCTTCTGCCATTAAACAGTTTCTTAGTACCTCATCAAGAAATCCGAGGAGCTCATCTTTAATGGCCACTTGTACTTGAGCCTGTATATAACCCTGAAGTAGTCGCCTCAGCACTATAGGATTGATTCTATTCCTGATGGAGTTCAGACCACGACTCACTCGTAGCATATATCTTGGTTCTTTTGTGGCCACAGACTTCTCTATGTACTTGATGTAATCACGGATATCTGAAAAGAAAACAGAAATTGAATTAATATTGTTATCCAGGGTTTTACCTGACGCAGGATATTGAGTCCCAGACTCCCCAAAACCTGTCAGTGACTCTCTAAATGAATTGCCGAGAGTCCCTGGGGACCCCCGAAAAGTTTTCAAGTGTGCACTTGTCGCGTGAGCATGGAGAGCTTCTTTTTGATTGGCTTAGCGTTGCTCTCCAAAAGTGGGAGCAAATAAGCTCGCTGAATGTGTAAATCTTACAGAAATTATGGATTTAAAGCAGGAAATCAGAGACTTTTCTTATGGAGGGAAAATTTAATATCTCTGTGCAGGGAAGTGTAAGAGAGGAGGAATAAGTACAGACTAATTGGACCAATTAGCACCAATTAGGCCAAGATAAAATATATCGTGGTTCCGGTCGCCCGACCGTCCCTAGATTTGATGCCCGACCCTAAACATTTTTTCAGGTGTCAAATTCCGATTATTTTTTTTTTCACTCATTTTTCCGGTAGTCCCGGTTTTTATCAATCTCTGCTCGGATGGGGCTTTCATACCGCACTAGAATCCGGTGAGTAGTTGTACCATTTCCTGTTTAGAAGATGGCCGCTTGCTCGCGGCTTGCACCAGACCACATTTTCTTCTCGCCTGTCAAATGAAGAAATGCAACCACATCCCTGAAGAGAAGGAGACCTTTCTGTCTGTCGCTAAGAATGAAACAGTCACTGACATATTTCGTAAATGCCACGACGATGCAGGCCAGAATTACGATGAAAAAACACTACTGTTTTACTGCAGAATGCAGTTTGGGATTGACCAATTCCGACGAGAAATTCCAGGTGTGTTTTTAATCTGTCAACATTTAAATATGCTGGCACGAGTTGTTCTGTAGATAGTTCTATGACCGCTTTGTTATATGTGCATTGGAAGTTGCCCATATTGATTGTTTACAATAGCTACACCAATCCTTAGTTACCCCACCCCTTCAGGCTAGTTATTGTACATTGGGTTTATGCAAGGGTGGGGGATGAATACATCTGGCCAGCGCCTAAGGGGAACCCCTGCTCATTTTTTTTAGATGTTGACTTATTTTTTTTCAGGGATTTTTTTTGGGTCTATGTTTTCATGTATTAAAAGTTCAAGTGTGGAAGGATCAACATTTGGTTCATGTAAACATGGTGTAAAAACAAAAACGAAAACCAAGGAAGATACAAGTTTTATTCACATTTATATTGTTACAAACAACACTATTATAAGAAAACAATGAAAATGCAACAGTTTATTAAAATAAACTTTATAACAAACAACGTTATTACAAGATACTTGATTCTAAAAAAAAAAAAAATAATAATTTTTAAAAATAAAATAATTTTCCTACCTACCTACCCTATTTTTCAAAACCATGTAATAGGAACCACGAATATATTTTATCTTGGCCTTAGGTCATGAAGAATCTCTACGGGGACTGCGTAGAGAGGTGCTAATCAATTTGATAACCTTGAACCCCATCATCGTAACCGCGCTACCTACACAAAGGATCGAATCTTATCGCGTCTCCACTAAATAATCAAGTAAGGCACTTGTTAAATTTCTTAATTTTGTTTAATAAGGACAAATTATTAAGAATGCACTTTATCATATTGACACGCGGGGTGTAAATCTGCGTCACACAGACTTTTTATCACCGAAATCGGTCAACAAATAGTGACGCAACAGCGTTTCAAAGCATTTGTACACGCGCAAAAATGTCAATTTAACCAATTTTAATATCAAGTTTTCGGGGCCTTTCGGTTAAGTCCTGAAAATGAAAGTAGGATTTTATTTAAGAAGAACATGTTACGGTAGCATCAGTCTAGATGCCTTCAGTGCACACAGATGCGCACATGCTTTAAATTTAATTTCAAGTTGGGCATTCATCAACGATAAAAACACTTGCAAATGTGTGAAACCGAGTGCAAACGAGAGGATGTACATGCATTTAAAATAAAATATTGGTTCTATATTGTGCTTATTCTAACCATCGACCTAAGTACCACAGAAAGAAAGAATGACAACCTCGACGAGATGATGTTTGAAACGAATTTGCACTCTGTAACATCAGTATCGTTTCAATTATATGCATATCAGCATCGTAAGCAGTTCGAAGCAGCCTTTGACAAACCGCTGTGCACAACACCAGTCAACAGCTAAATGTTTTCACTATTTTAACCAATGCAATGGGGTTTTGGGTGAGTGCGATGATCTGAAAGACCTAGAGCATTCCAACTTCTCATTTTCGCTGGCATCGTGCATTCATAGTGATGCAACCCAACCTTGCAAATCACAACCAGAGGACCAATGGTCCTGTAAACGCTCACCTGAGTCTGCTGCATATACCAATAGACATGTTTGAATATTATGGTATTTAACCCCAGTGCAGGGGCAGATAAAGCCCTTGGGCTGTTTTCTTTTTTCAGAATAATCAATATTCTGTCCATTTGCCAATTTCTTGCTGGCTTTTCCCTTCAAATGACATTTTAACAGTTTTTCCCATTCAAATGCATGGGCAACCCATGTTGACCTTGCCATAAACTTGGTCAAGGTCATCACAGGGTCATGATTTATATATACATTGTAGTACTATAGCCATGGATGCTTCACGCCAAGTTTCATTGAAGTCAATCTATTGGTTTCAGAGAAGAAGATATTTGAAGGGTTTTTACCATATATGGGCAAGGTGGCCATCTTGGTCATGTGACCTAGATTATTAATATATACACCTGGACCTCTTTATAACACGGTTCGTTATAGCACGGTTTTGGATATAACACGGATCACTGTTGGACCCCAATTGGACTATTTTTGCTATATGTCTATATATTTTTCTCTCTTTATAACACGGATTGGATAGCTAACACGGAAATTGGCTTGGACCCCAGCAATACTGTTATAAAGAGGTTGAGGTGTACATTGATTCCCCCATCCTATTGATGCTTCACATAAAATTTGGCTTCAATTGGCCAAGTGGTTTTAGAGGAGAAGATGTTTGAATATTATGGTAATATACATGTATATTGCCCCAGGGTGTGGGCATATGAGCCCTCGGGTCCATTTTTTTTTTCAGAATCATTAATATTTAGTCCTACTACCCATTTCCTGCAAGATTTTCACCTCAAATGACTTTTTAAAAGTTTTCCCCATTCCAATGCATTGGCGACCTATGTTGACCTTGTCCTAAAATAGGTCAAGGTCACCACAGGGTCATAATTTATATACACATTGTAGTACTTCAGCCATTGGTGCTTCATGCCAAGTTTCTTTGAAATCGGTCCACCAGATTCGGAGAAGAAGATTTTTTAAGGGTTTTTACCTTATATGGGCATGGCAGCCATCTTGGTCCTGTGAACTAGATAATTTATATATACATTAAATCCCCCATTCCATAGATGCTTCACATAAAATTTGGCTTTGATTCGCCAAGCAGTTTCAGAGGAGAAGAGTTTTGAATATTATGGTAATATACATGTATATTGCCCCGGGTGGGGGCAGATGAGCCCCTGGGGTCCATTTTTTTCAGAATCATTAATATTCAGTCCTACTGCCCATTTCCTGCAAGACTTTCACTTTAAATGACATTTTAAAAGTTTTCCCTATTCAAATGCATTGGCGACCTATGTTGACCTTGCCGTAAAAAAAGGTCAAGGTCATCATAGGGTCATGATTTATATACACATTGTAGTACTTTAGCCATCAATGCTTCATGCCAAGTTTCTTTGAAATCGATACACCGGTTCTGGAGAAGAAGATTTTTGAAGGGTTTTTACCATATATGGGCATTGCGGCCATCTTGGTCATGTGACCTGGATTATTTATATATACATTGATTACCCCTTCCTATTGATGCTTCATGTAAAATTTGGCTTTGATTGGCCAAGCGGTTTCAGAGGAGATGATGTTTGAATATTATGGTAATATACATGTATATTGCCCCGGGGTGGGGGCATATGAGCCCCTGGGGTCCAATTTTTTTCAGAATCATTAGTATTCAGTCCTACTGCTCATTTTCTGCAAGATTTTTCCTTTAAATGACAATTTAACAATTTTTCCCATTCAAATGCAAAGGCGACCTATGTTGACCTTGCTGTAAAATAGGTCAAGGTCACCGCAAGGTCATGATTTATATGCACATTGTAGTACTTGAGTCATCGATGCTTCATGCCAAGTTTGGTTGAAATCGGTCCAGTGGTTCCGGAGAAGATTTTTGAAGGGTTTTTACCATATATGGGCATGGCGGCCATCTTGGTCATGTGACCTGGATTATTTATATACACATTGGTTCCCCCTTCCCATAGATGCTTCATGTAAAATTTGGCTTTGATTGGCCAAGCTGTTTCAGAGAAGAAGATCTTTGAAAATGGTGGACGACGGACGGACGACGGAGCATGGGTATACTATAAGCTCACCTTGTGAGCCTGACGGCTCAGGTGAGCTAAAAATAGGAGAAAAAAATGGAAACACTTCACATACAAATCTAACCCGTCACTTACAAAAAATTTCACCTCAAAGTTTAAATCCTCTCTTTTTGTATGGCCGTATCACAGCGTCCAAGATGTCATCAAATATGATTTCATTAAAATTTGTCATCGCTTATGTAATTGACGTAACAACAAAGTTGCGTACATGTTTTTATCTAGGATACAGTGATTAATCTACCTTTGGATCTGGTTGAGTCAAATTGACTCACTGAGTTTGGAATGGCGAGTCAAATTCCAAAAGAGTGAGTCAATTTTGCCGACTTTAGATATTCTTATGTTTGACTCACTTTTTAGTATTCAGGATCAATAAATGGAAATAAAAAAAAAAACAGTCTACTTGTTTTCATAATTTATTCTTGAACAAAAATTCTTAACTATATACCTTTAAATATAACAGGCAGGGTATAAGCAATGAGTTCAAATTCATAAGCAAAATGCCTGGCCAAGAGGTAGTATAACTATTCACAACTCAGTTGAGCATTAAATTGATTGTTCACAAATATAAAAAAGCCAAAATCAATGAAATTGAATGGCAACAATTTATCCTACTTATAAATCATTTGTTGGTATTTTAACATTTATGAGCTGGATGAATTCCATGCTCAGCTGAGTGTGAAAAGTTTTATAATACTCAGTGCCATGAACAAATCAAGACAAAATACAAACACTAAAACTCAACACTATCAAGACATGCTGACCTTTAGTAAAGGTGAGTTGCTGACAACCTCCAGTCTTTATGGAGCTGAAAGGATGCATTTGATTTAATTGGAAGAATTGCAAGGACTTAGCTTGACAAGAATTGCAGCCACTCCCCATTTCACTCTGATCAGGTATATGCTATTGCTTATTTGAAATAGCTGATTTCATACAGCCTTCTATCCTTGCAAGTCTTCCAATTGTGGAGTGCTGCAGGAAAATCAAATGCATCCCTTTCAGCTCCATCTATCTTTATCTGCCGATAGAGATGATGCCTTCTCGAAAAAACAGTTTTTGTTGGACAGTTTTCGGTCTTTTTTCGGCCGACGCCATCTTGGCGAGTTACCCAAAGAATATTTGTTAGGATGCACACAACTGGATTGCTGCGGATCTTTCGACCAATCAGATTCTATTTTACGTACCGCACGGAAGAATACGGCGGAAAAGACCGAATTTCGACGGACGTTATAAAACCCAGTACTCATTATAAAATCCGGTACTCTTAAAGGTACCGGATCAAAAACGATGCGTCGGACGTACGCTCGACAGGAAAAATCTTGAGTCATCACGTATTTTCTTGCGTAATATACGCGCGACGCAGAGGTAGATAAATCACTGAGGATAAAATTGTTTTTGTTTTCGTATTCACAGACTGGGGTTATAAAGAGTGAAATACGTACATTGAATTTCGCTTAAACGTCATGTAAAACTTAACACAACTGAAGGCCGTGCATGAAAATTATTCCCATGGAGATACGTTTTGATAAAATTATGTGAAATTTGGCTTGTGAGTTTGGCAAACGGTTTGCATACAATGGCGTGATTTTTAATATGCTGTTGTGAGTGTTAGTGAGTGTTGTCAATTTTTGTCATTTATGAGTTTCATTACCAACAAGTCAAAAAATAAAATAGATAAAATTGTGAACATTTCATGATTTGTGAGGACGACTAACAAGTGCCAGATGTATTTTACAGCTTGACAGGATGCTGTACTGACCAGATAAGCAACTTTCGAGATCGGATAACGCAAAAGAACGCAATATTGCGCAATTATTACAAGTACTTATCAATTTATGACAAGTAGGTGATAAATTGTCGGTTACAATGATGGGGTGTCGCTCTGAGCTTATTCCTTGTATATTACACTTCCATGCTCTGTGAACAGTATGCGAAGTTAGGGTGGGCAGGATTTAGATTTACACAGTGAATTTCGGGTTTCAAAATTTTATGTGTAAAGTAAAACTATTTTTGACCGGTTATTACACGCTTGGCACCGAGGCTGTATGACACATTCGGAATGCTTCTGTGTAAACATGCATGGAGATTGTAAATAACAGCTGAAGGTCTGAGTCTAACGACCACAGTACTCAGTATCTATCTATCTATCTATCTTCCTTTACATCTTAACCTCCGAGGAGGACTTCAGATGGTGTTCCGGTATACCAAGAGCTGAAGGGGGTTAGTTGAAATAAAAGCAATGAAAAGTGGGTGACAAGACTTTGTACAGTGCGATCAAGAGTGTTAGTATAGTTAAAAGATAAAAACAGATGCTGGTGTTCAAGGACTTTTGTGGTTTATCTGGCAGACAGCTGTGCTAAACTGAGCCAGAGTGGGTAGTACGGGGATATGCAGTGGTAGGGCATTCCAGTGTATAATTGTCCGGGGGAAAAATGTGAACTTGTAGTAGTCTCTTAGAGCTAGGATCTGCCTGTATGCCATGGGGTGATTTCTGGATGATTGTCGGGTGTTCCGGATCAGGAAGTCTTGAGCAGGGATGGCTACAAGGTCGTATGTGACCTTGTATAGGAGGACCAATCGACTATCTATGCGTCGTTGGTCGAGGGTGCGCCAGTTGAGATCCTGTAGCATCGCGGTCACACTAGATGTTTGTTGGTAATCTCTCATTACCCATCTAGCGGCCCGTCTTTGCACATCTTCAAGTTTCTTGATGTCTTGGTCGGTGTGAGGGGACCACACAGTAGAGGCATATTCTAGCTGTGGGCGGACGAGGGTTTTATATGCTGTGGACTTCAGGTCCTTGTTATGGACCCGGATATTACGTTTGATGAAGCCGAGAGTCTGATTTGCCTTTTTAGTAATAGTGTTGATATGATTTGACCAGCTGAGGTCTTCTGATAGAGTGACCCCAAGATATTTAGCGGAGGATACACTTTCAAGTACACAGCCATGAAGATAATATTTAGTTTCGTGTGGTGTTTGGCGTCGGGTCACATGAATGACCTGACATTTTGAAGGGTTGAAACTCATATCCCAGAGTTTTTCCCATTTCTCAAGGCTTTCAAGGTCTTTTTGTAGGATCTCTGAGTCATCTTGCTTATCAAGTGCAAGGTACATGGCTGTGTCGTCAGCGAATAGACGGACTCTTGATCTAACCTGATCCGGGAGGTCGTTGATGTAGGCTAAAAACAGAATGGGTCCGAGAACTGAGCCCTGCGGGACACCTGAGGATACTGGGATGTTATCTGAATTGGAACCATTTAGGAGAACTGATTGTGATCGATTGTCAAGAAAATCTTTTATCCAATTTAGAGTATTCCCCCTTATACCATAAAAGTGAAGTTTGAGAAGTAATTTTTCATGGGCTACTTTGTCGAAAGCCTTACTAAAGTCAAGGAGGATGAGGTCGGTCTGTTTCTTAGCTTGCATATTTTTGGCGAGTTCATCGACCAGCATTATCAATTGTGTCTCGCAGGACCTCTTTTCTCGGAACCCATGCTGCAGTTCAAATAATATGTGTTGGTCAGTGAAGTGTTTAGAGATTCCAGAAGCCACGACATGCTCAAGCACCTTGCAGAGGACACAGGTCAGGGAGATAGGACGGTAGTTGGATGGGTCGGTTTTATCCCCTTTTTTGAAGATAGGGGATACATTTGCCTCTTTCCAAATGGAAGGGAGCTTTCCTGTGTTAAGGGATCTTTGATAAATCACTTGCAGTATTGGAGCAAGTTCCTTATGGAGGGTCTGTAAGACAATTGGCTTAAGTTTGTCTGGGCCAGCGGCCTTGTGGGGGTTTAGAGATTTGAGCAGTTTCTCTATGCCTTGCACAGAAATGTGGATATCAGGCATTTTGGGGTGTGGGCTGGGTCTGAAGGGTTGCTTTGTGCCAGAATCATGTAAGTCCTGTAGTGTCCTCTGAGCAATTTGCTTAAGGCTTATCGGGCTTTTGGGGCTAAAGACTGAGTTAAATTGGGCATTTAGGGCATTGGCCTTATCCGGGTCTTCAGTATAAGTTTTATTGTTGGCCTTCAGTGATGCAATTCCACTAGAATCCTGTTTTGAATGTTTCAGGAGGGAATACAATTTCTTGGTTTTGACCTTGGGTGGGGCATCAAGGTCATCCGCCTCATTATTAATACCTAGGATGTCTTTCAGGTACTTTTCGTAGGCCCTGTCGGTTATTCTGCGAACTAAGTGCTTTTGGTCTAAGAATTTCTTCTGGTCATCAGGTCTGCCTGATCTTGACCAGCGCCTGTAGAGTTTATCTCTTTTTCTCATAAGCCTGCGGATTTCCTGAGTAATCCAGGGAAATCCGTCTCTAGTACCTGCTTTCCTTATAGGGATGTGCTTGTCAATCTCCTGCTGGAGTCTGCCAGCAAACTTATCCCACAGAACTTGACTGTCTGTGGTAGCAGGGATTGATTGGAGTTCCAGAAATAAGTCTCTCATTGATTGCTTAAGCTGGTCCCAGTCAGCTTTCTTGTACAGGGGGATGTCGCGGGGGACCTGCTTTATAAGTTCAGGACGACTCTTTATTTCTGCCAGAACAATGTCATGGTCTGAAAGACCAGGCTGGATAGAAACACTGAGTACTAAGGTCGGGTTTGTGGTGAAGAAAAGATCCAGGATGTTTTGACCTCTCGTTGGAGAGGTCACCATTTGCTCTAGCAGGCAGTCACTGAAGGTTTGTAAGCAGTCTGAGTAGAAGGTCTGGTATTCACAGTCAAGGGTTGGCGTTTGAAGTTGCCAGTCTATTTTTGGCAAGTTGAAATCTCCCAGGAGCCATATTTGGGAGTTGGACTTTTTAACAAGGTTGAGGGATTTATCCAGTTCTAAGAAGCTAGCTTGATCTAATTCGTGGGGTTTGTAGTAAGCGCCAATAAGAACTGATTTGGATCCAATAAGATTCAATTGGACCCAGAGGATTTCGGCATCTGTGTTATACTCAGGTTTGGGATGTGACTGGAAGGATGATTTAATCATGATAATCACCCCTCCGCCCTTAGGGCCTGTCCGGTCACGTCTGTAAATGGTGTATCCGAGGTCAGGAGGGAACAGTTCACCAGACATGGGGTAATCATAATCAGTAATTTAATCATCAGTAATCGATTACAAATTTTTGAATAATCATGGATAATCAGTAATCACAAAATTTCAAAGTAATTTTAAACATAATTCAATCATAATCATGTTTTATTAGGCTAGTAATCTTGATTATTTATTATTACTTTTACGATTACAGAAAAAAAGTTACAATATCAGTGTCATTTAGAAAATCTTCCTAAAACAAGTTTGTATTGCTGAATAAAATATGTTTGTATTGATAAAGCTTCCCACTTAGAATGAATGTAAACCTGTGCCATGCATTCTGTATATAAAGCACTGCTCAAGTAACAGATGGCCTGGCTGACAAACCATGTCTGGTCTGACATAACTACTTTCCTAGGAAGGCTGTAACTTTGTACATGTTAGTGGTTTGCTCTGTCATTTATCATATCACTAGAAAGGCATCTGGCAGCCCAACAATTTCTCACAGCTTTAATAGACACAGATTAGAAATGAGACAATACCATCATTGTGAACAATTGTTTTCAGTTCAATTGTTGAAGGGTAAACAGTCAATTTAAACTTTACAAACAGCCAATTATCTCTCATTTACTCAAACACTTTTGTTTCTCATTTACTCAACATTTCCCTAGAGGGTGTGAACTGTCACTGAGGCTATGTGTATTAAAAAGTGACTGTTGCAAAACAGCAGTGATTTATAAATAGGGAGTTAATGGACCATAGTTTTTTTTACCACCAGGGACTGGTGAACAAGTTTGATCTTTATCACAGTGCGGTAGGTCTGAACAGGATATACACTTTTCATTCTAGAATGTACACCCTTTGAGAGGGGTGTCTATGGTGAATTTCAGAAACTATGTTTCATGGATATTTAGAATAACTACATGTAGTAGTAGTAGAGACTTGAGTTGTTGTGATCCAATTCAAATTGTCCCTTCATTATTTTATCGAAAATTCAATGGCAGGTACATCTGTGTAATGGTCAGGGCAGCTATACCTGTGAGGTTTCTGTTGTACCAGATAAAGTGTCTGGTTCAACAACAACAGAAAAAATAAATAAAAAATGCAACAACAACAAAATTGTAATCATTAATCATAAAAGTAATCTGATTACTTTTTCACATTAATCATAATTTGATCAATTACTCTTGAAAAAATGGGTAATCATAATCATAATTTAATCATACAGATAGCCCAGTAATTGTAATTTAATCATTACTGATACCCCAGTAATCGCCCCATGTCTGCAGTTCACTATCATAAATGTCAGATGTGAGCCATGTCTCTGTGCCCACAACTATGTCAGGGTTGTGGGAATCCAAAAATGAATAAAATTGAGATAGACCAGACCTGTTTACTGTTTACTGTGTCTTCGGAGCACTGTAAGTCATTACTGACTTGTTCTGCTCCACCGATCATCTTCTTTGTACATTCACATTATCCGGTTCCGGGTATATAAGTCTCAGTAGATTGTTGAAGTATCGAATCTCTTATGATGCCAAAGCTTATCCAAGGCAATTTTAAAGCCATCAATACTTGTTTTACACACAATTTCTTCTGGTAAATTGTTCCATTCATTTATGCATCTTGTTGGGAAGGAGTTTAGCTTCAATGACTTTCTCACATGATGTTTTTCCAATCGGAATAAATGTCCACGTGTATTATTGTCGTTGAAAGTGAAGAACTTATCAGTATCAATGTTATCAAAACCGTTGATTATCTTGAATATTTGAATTAGATCAAACCGTTGCCTCCTATACAACAATGTAGGTAGATTAAGCATTCTAAGCCTTTGTTCATATGGCAAGTCTTTTAATTCTGGAACAATCTTTGTAGCTCTTTTTTGTATATTTTCAATAAGTTGAATGTTTTTTCTGGTGGAGGGATACCAAACCACTATGCCATAATCCACAATTGAACGAATAAGTGTCTTATATAACTGAAGAAACAGTTTCTTATCCATATATCTGAATGTTCGTTTGATGAGCCCAGTTAGTTTTTTACACCTATTCACTACATTTAGCACATGCTTGTCGAACTTTAACGATTTCTCAAATGTGATTCCTAGGTCCTTCTCCTCTTCAGCTGCAGGAATATCTAAAACAATATTGTCCTGATCTCTCAATTGGTACACATTTTCATATCTAATGTATCCATACTGTATAGCTTTACATTTTGGAATGGATATTCTGAGCAGCCATATGTCAGTCCAGTCACATATCTCGAACAAATCTTCTTGTATGATGTCTTGATCAACTTTGTCTTGAATACTTCTGTATATTTTACTATCGTCCGCGAATATCTTGCACATAGATTTCAGTTTATCCGGTAAATCATTAATATAAATGATAAATAATACGGGGCCGAGTACTGATCCCTGTGGAATTCCAGAAGTTATAGGCTGCCATTCTGAAAACTCGCCATTAACATTCACCTTCTGTTTTCTGCCTTTCAAGAAGTCTTCTATCCAACACAATATCTCGTCACCAAAACCGTAGGCCTGTAATTTTAAGAGAAGCCGCCTATGCGGAATAGAATCGAAGGCCTTCTTGATGTCAATATAAATAACGTCAGTTTGTTTACTCTCATCATATGCACTGGTTAAATCATCTAGGACATCTAAAAGTTGCAAAATGCAACTACGCTTTTCTCTAAAACCGTACTGGCAGTCTGAGAACAAATTATTATCATTCATGTGCTTCATAAGAACTTCCCTGACAGTTTTTTCACAGAGTTTGCATGGGATACATGTTAATGACACTGGTCGATAGTTTGAGGGATCTGTCCGTTCACCTTTGTTCTTGAACAATGCTGACACATTAGCTTGTTTCCACAAAGCAGGAATACATTGCTCTTCAAAAGTCTTATTCATAAGTATACAAAGAGGTTCACAAAGTTCTTCGGCTGCTTCCTTCAAAATACGAGGGTGGCACCCATCGGGCCCCATAGATTTAAATACATTCAATCCCTTCAATTGTTTCAAAACAGTACTTTTATCAACAGTTAACTTAGAAACTGGTGTCCCATTGTATCGAATGTCAAAAATAGGTAAAGGTCCTGGTGGTTCATTCACAAATACAGATGCGAAGAAGTCATTCAGTAGGTTAGCTTTCTGTTTGTTATCAGTAATCAAATTTCCATGTCTGTCTTTTAAATCAGCCATCTTAGTCCTAGATTTAGTCTGCTCCCGAACATATGACCAGAATCCCTTTGTATTTGTTTTGATATCATTCACAATGTGTTTTTCAAAGTTTCTTTTTGCATTTCTTGTTACATTTGAGCAGCGATTTCTTGCCGCACGATACTTTCTATAATTCTCAGCAGTCTTTGCATGAATATAGGATTTCCAAGCCTTGTATTTATTCTTGACCGTTTTGATGCACTCTCTATTAACCCATTGTTTCTTTCTTACAGTTCTATGGTTATTTTTAAGGGGAATATGCCTCTCAACAACACTGTTAATTTCGGAAACAATAAAATTGTACCCATCATTTACAGAAAGTGATTCCAACTGCTTCCAGTCTATAGAACTTAGATCTGCGCGAATCATATCATAGTTTCCTTTATGATAGTTCCTTTTTGCCAATTCAAAAAAGTTACTCTCCGGTGAACAAGATAAGGTTATCAATATTGACACATGATCACTGGCTCCAAGATTACTACCATAATAAATGTCTTTTACTAATTCAGGATTGTCAATTATAATCAGATCTAGAATATTGGAAACCTGCCCTTCTCTATATCTTGTGGGGCGTTCTACTAATTGAGACAGGAAATTATCTCTTAAACACTTGATAAACTTAAAGTCTGGATGATTAACACTATGAGGGGTAGACCAATTCTCCCAACTAATTGAGGGAAAGTTAAAATCCCCTAGTATCAATGTATGTTCACATTTAAGACTAACTGCTTCCCGAATAAGTGATAATAGTTTGTTCGTATTAGTAGCTGTACTGTTTGGACTATGGTATATCACACCTAATAACAGTTTTTCTTTAGACTCTAGTGTAACAGTGCACCAACACGATTCTTGGAATCTTAGGTTAGTAAAGTCTTTACACTCAAACACAGTCAATTCAGATTTGTAGTAAATACAAACCCCTCTACAACCCCCAGTAATTTCTCCATGGATCCTATCATAACCATGTATCTCTAGTTCAACTTGAGAAATATCATTTGGGTTAATATTCTTAGGGTAAACTTCAGTCAATACAATCAAATCAGGATTTTTTGTGTCTACAATAACTTGTAGTTCATCTCTTTTATTCATTACACTGTCCACATTGGCATAATAAATGTTCAGACCATTATTGTTCACTTGTTCAAATAAATCACTGCTTGAACTGTCACCTGTAGTGTTCTCATAATATGCAGAACTACTATCTGCATCACTCCCACTTTCAGATGTACTGTCACTGTCAGTTGAGCTCCAACTTGAAATACTGACCGATGATGAAGCATCAAAATCTTGATTAATTTGCAAGCCATTGTTTAAAGGACTAGAATTTGTATAATTGTCAATGTTGAATGAAAGTTCAGAACTTGAACGAGATTTGTCAAAATTTGCATTCATGACTGGACTAGAGTTTGTAATATTGTTAACACTAAATAAAAGTTCAGAACTTGAACTATAACCAGAATTAACACTATCAACAGAAACGTTAACTTGAACATCCAACATATTTACAGTTGAGTTTATATTGTCATTACTTTTGAAAGGAACCGCTGCCAGTCCTGGTCAGTAAAACATTATACCCTCTCTATGGACCCCTGACTCACAAACGTTTTAACAGCACCATCATGTAACTTGTATTCTACTGTAAATTACCTTCTAAAGTCAGAAGATCAGGGTCTTTTGGGGGCTCTTCTTCCGCCACACCATTCATTTTTTCAACTTTTTCTTTCTTTGTTGGACTAGAAACATCTTTCATTTCAACGTCTGTGTTGCCCTTCACCATTTTGATAGATAATTCTTTGACAGAAAACTAGCAAAATATGTAACAAAAGTGGCCAGTCTTCAAGACCGTTCTTAGCATGAGTGAAATAGGCTAATTCTGCGATTTTCTTCTACCGGTGAGTAGCATGATTTGCAAAATGTGACATTTTCAATGGCGGACTGTTGTTGCAGGACCGCAGATAATTTCGAAACCAAGTCGTTTCGATCCGGTACTACTAATCACCCCACGTCACCCCATGTCACCCCACGGCACCGCATGGGACCCCACGGCACCCCACGGCACCAAAATATGTGTATAAATCTTATCAAGTGTGCAGTTTTGGCACCCTATTAAACAAAAATAAGGTTTTATTTCGAAAATATCTTTACATACTTTATATCTGAAGAAATTGGACACCGCTAAAATACTTTGTTCCTTAATCTATACACTGGTAATTTAGAAATCAAACGGACGCCGCTAATCTACGCTATTACACAATTTTAATGCATTGTTCGAAACAATGGTGGCTTTAATTTGTTTATCTTTGATCATTGCGAAAAGACAATAGTAGAAGAAAATGAAAGAGAAACTTAGATGGAAAGAAGAAGGAATAAACTGTGAAAATTTTGCATATACATGTCTGTTTTCAGAGTGAACTTGTATTTCGGTATGCATGCAGCAGCGTAAAATACAGGCCTTTCATTATATATTTTCTTTTATCCTGTCAATTAGTATCACTTCAGAGATATTGTAGCAATGGGTGCAAGATGAAAAGATTGATATAATAATGAGAGGGGAAAAGCACCCGTCACACTCTTTTTCTGATTGCGCATACTTGTACCTTTTTATAATAGTTGCATCCAGAATGCAATTGATACAATACATAGACCATACACAGACCATATTTAGTTTCTTCTGTCATGAAAATTAAACCCATTTCTCATTTCCTTTAGACAGTATACATGATACAGAAAATACAGCATGGATGTTATTGTATCAATGGAACAACTAATGTGTACATGTATTTGACAACCAAAATCAGCGACGAACAGTGCTTTATACATGTAACTTTTTTATCAGAATTTTCATAGTATGAATACATTAAAATACAAGTTAAACTTTTTTGGGACATCAAACTTGAATAATTGAGGCGGCTAATCGGCATGATCATAGCTGTTGACTGGGCCGTTTAAAACATTAAATTCTTTTGATTTTGAAGTAAACAAGATATGCGTCAGTGATCATTACAATGCGGTTTCTTAGAAGTGATCATGCTGCCTTTAATCACCCGTTGCCCATTACATAACGACTACTTTAATTTGACGAACATTGTGCAATTAACATGCAAACATTAGTATGCAATTATGTTGTTTTTGTTACTCATTTAGATTCGAACTAGTATTTAAATCCACTTTTTCTTGTATTGGCCATCACTCTTTTTGTGGTTCTGCATAAGTCTATGTCAGTTTGAATACGAATTATGCCTGCTAAAAAACGTAAAATCACACATTAGGACAAATCCGAAAACAATGGACAAGATAAAGGAGAAAGTGGACAGTAAGAAACCTAAAGAAATATACGCCGAATTAAAGCGTGATGATTCATCAAACTGTGCTCGTGACTTCCGTGTGGTGCGAAACCAAAAACAGAATGAGAAGAAAAAGATAAAAAACAACCGAACTAACAGAGACAATATTGCCGACGAAATATTGGATGTTATAAGTATGGTGAACGTTCATCCTTATGTACAAACTGTAATTCACAATAAGGACCAGGTTCCGTCAGTTATCTGTTATACGGATGATCAGGTGAAAGACTTGAAACATTTCCTCAAGAATACGACAGCTCAGCCTATAGGCATTGACAGGACATTTAATTTAGGAAATTTTTATGTGACTATCTTAGTGTACAAGAATCAACGGATTTTACGAAAGAGCAGCAGTGAACATCCTATATTTCTCGGTCCTGTTCTTCTACACAAAGACGCCACTTACAAGACGTACAAAACCTTTTTAGAGCATATAGCAACTGAATTAGATAGTGACATTGACTCATTGGAGTTACGTGTATCTGAACAAATGGAATTCGGCACAGATGACGAGAGAGCACTGACAAAAGCAATAGAACATGTGTTTCCATCAGCTACAAGATACTTGTGCACCAAACATCTCAAGGACAATGTGAAACATTATCTGATGAATAAAGTGGGAATCGAAAAACGCGATAGGGAATCAGTCATGAACACTCTGTTTGGTGATGGAGGTATAGTAGACGCGAACACTACAGTCGATTTTAGTTCGAGATCCACAGAATTTGAGGACACTTTGAAAGCTAAATACCCAGCTTTTGAAAAATACTACGCCCAGAATTTGAAACCGAGATTAGAGAAATTCGTTTTTGAGCCTGCCAGAAAAGATCAATCAAATAAGAAATGGACAAATAACAACGCAGAATCAATCAACAACATATTAAAGATATCTGTAGATTGGAAGCCGAAACACACAGAAGAACTGATCCAGAAATTATATAGTGTCACTGAGCTACATTTTATGGACTATCGGAGTGCCCTTCATGACAGTGGGAATTACGAACTCGTCCCAGAAGAGAAATCGTACCGTGTGCCCGACGCAGTTTGGCGCTGTAAGTCAGAAGAAGAGAAGAAAGACATATTCACAGTGTTCCTCAATGATAGAAAAAGAAAACAGAAATCCAAATATGTTGTGTCTAAAGACGGAAAATTCAGTGTTGTCAACACCGCCAAGGGTACAGCTCGCAAGCCTGGACAGCGGAAACGCCCATGTAGTGAAAGAGCAAAGAAACGCTAAGTACTGAAAAGGTCATGTGGCTACAATGCCGGCCTATGCGCGAAATTAAATACATACATGAATATATTCAATGTGTTAAGAAAAATGTAATGGGCAAAGCCGACCACGAGCTATGCATTTTCATATTTTCTATGTGTGATTGTTTACATGTATATGCCATATATTGCTGGCCGGGTCAGACACAAACTAACATGCAGTGACAAAATGTATTATAGTTGAAAAAAAATGGAAGTGGAATCACCAGCTGTGCTGTCGCAATTTTATGTTAGATTTATAGTTTATTTAAACATCATTTTTACGTCAAAACGATTACATATATATGCCATTTATTGCCGCACAGGTCAGATACAAACTAACATGCATAGTGACAGAATGTAAAATTGGTGGAACATTATGGCTAGCTATGTATTCCAGATTTTCTATGTTAGATTGGTGTTAAATGTGCGATACTGCATTTTTATATTATATTCAAAAGCCTTACTTCATTTGCCATAATATTGATGACCAGGTCAGACACAAACTTGCACGCCCAGTTACAAGTATGGGTGTTCACTTTAGTCAGAAACGTACTACATACATGTTTGCAACAAACACTTTGATAGTTAATGTGCTCATATGTATGAGCCGTGACGCGAGAAAACCGGTCATCGGGGTTTCCAGCCAGGTCTCAGTGACACAAACCGGCCTCTACAGTCTCAGAAGCAGGCTAGAAGTTAGAAATTTCGGATCTCAGAAGAAGAGAAATTGTACTATCCGAGTAGCGAAAACAAAAGCGCTAAATATGCGCCTTTGTTTCCGCATATGCAAAAATCCGGTTTTCTCACGACGTTGCTCATATGTCAGAAATTGAGATAAGAAAAAATAAGAGAATGGGAAAAAATGTATATATAGAAAAAAAAAGAAAGAAAAAAAAAAAAGAAAGAGAAAAAAATGAAAAAGAAAAAAAAAGAAAAAAAAAAAAAAAAAAAAAAAAAAAAAAGAAAAGAAAAGAAAAAAAAAAAAGAAAAAAAAAAAAAAAAAAAATCCGACAAAGCACCTGACCACAGGGACTATTAATTGATTTTATTTTTAGGCACAGACAGGTTGTAATGAACATTATCAGGGGGGTCTGCCAAGACAATACAGTTGAGTTTTGACTGGCCGTATCTGCCATCAACAAGACTATTTATGATAGAGGGTATTTGCCAGTATCTATAGACATGATAGAACTGCTTTCTGAAGGCTGTATCTGAAGTTATCAAGACATTATATAGGAGAAATTAGACATGTTATATTGACATCAACAATACTATAGAACTGGGTTCTGATGGGGTGGTTTTGACATTGATGACTTGAAACTCGTTTCCTACAGGCTGTATTCAAAATGACATTATTTTTTCTGCCATTCTGTCATTTATAAGGCAGTATATAGAACTTGCTTTTGTCATATTGTATTTAACATTAACAATTAAGACTGTAGAACCGGTTTTTGTCAGGCCGTATTTGACATTAACTAGAAGACTAAAGTAATGGATTCTAATAGGTCGTTCTGGGTTTTGACAGGATGTATAACAAGAATATAGAACTGTGTTCTGACAGGCTGTAATTGACATCAACAAATTTAAAAAACTAGATTTTTAACAGGCTGTATTTGACACAAGACCAAAGAACTGCATGGGCTCTGATAGGCTGTATTTTACACTAACAAGACTAAAGAACTGGATTCTAACAGGCTGTACACAAAACTAAAGAACTGAGTCTAACAGGCTGTAATTGACATCAACAAGACTATAGAACTGGGTTCTGACAGGCTGTAATTAACATCAACAAGACTATAGAACTGGGTTCTGACAGGCTGTAATTAACATCAACAAGACTATAGAACTGGGTTCTGACAGCCTGTAATTAACATCAACAAGACTATAGAACTGGGTTCTGACAGGCTGTAATTAACATCAACAAAACTATAGATCTGGGTTCTGACAGGATGTTTAGATAATTTACATCAACAAGACTATAGAACTGGGTTCTGACAGGCTGTAATTAACATCAACAAGACTATATAACTGGGTTCTGACAGCCTGTAATTGACATCAACAAGACTATAGAACTGGGTTCTGACAGGATGTAATTAACATCAACAAGACTATAGAACTGGATTCTGACAGGCTGTAATTGACATCAACAAGACTATAGAACTGTGTTCTGACAGGCTGTACTTTACATCATTAAGACTATAGAACTGGGTTCTGACAGGCTGTAATTGACATCAACAAGACTATAGAACTGAATTCTGACAGGCTAGACTATAGAACTGGATTCTGACATGCTGTAATTGACACCAACAAGACTATATATAGAAGTGGGTTCTGACAGGCTGTAATTGACATCAATAAGACTATAGAACTGGGTTCTGACAGGCTGTAATTGACATCATTCAGACTATAGAACTGAGTTCTGACAGGCTGTTATTGACATCAACAAGACTACAGAAAAGGTTCTGTCAGGATGTAACCCAGCGGGCACATGACGTCGCAATGACATCGACGTCGATCTGACGTCATTATGACGTCATGTGCCTGCTGGGAATTGACATCAACAACCCAGCAGACATTTGACGTCCGTGGGACGTCATATTTCAACGTCATAATAACATTGGAGTCAGGTTGATTTTGAAAGTTTGTTTGACGTCAAAAGCAGACGTCAATCTGACGTGCTAAAATCAACGTTGGTTTGTCTGAAAGCTGACGTCAATCTGACGTCCTAAAACCGACGTTGGATTCATGTCATATCAATAGTTTATCGTGAATATTTATTCGCATTTTAATGAACATTCTGAAATCCTGAAATGGATTCAGAAGTGCATTGATGCACTATTGTAATTCTCTTTCATTCGTTTAATAGTTTTTTTTTTTTTTTTTTTTTTTTTTTTTTTTTTTTTTTTTGCTGCCCTGCCTGGAGTGGTTTGCTCTGGGCTTGGTCAGGGCCTGATTAAGGAAACCTAATAGAGTTATTCGGGACATACAAAATGTTAAAGATTTAAATCATCTTGATGTTGGTACATCTGATTAAAGCGAAATTTTATTGCTATATGGTGCTAAAACCAATAAGACATTAGTGTAAGAAATAAGATTATTCTGAAAAATCAATAATTTAAAATAGTGAAATAAATATTAAAATATACAAATTTTATTTTCATCTTAATTGAAAGTTTAATAATTTAGTGAAAGACTCGAGTTTGATTGATAAATAATTATTTTTCTAAATTAATTAAGCATGATGGGCGAAATATGGGATTTCCCATACGAGACCCAGATATGACTTTTAAGAGGAAATGTTGAAATTATTATATGAATTTGATTTTGTTACATTATATGCGTAAGAAATTATGTCAGTTCAAGGGCATCTTGTCGACATATCCCAGCAGGCACATGACGTCAGAATGACGTCAGATCGACGTCGATGCGATGTCATGACGTCACATCGACGTTGATATGACGTCATTAGGACGTCATGTGCCCGCTGGGATGGTGTTAGACTGAATAGCGTCAATTTGATGTCATATTGATAGGTCCACGGACGTCAGGACTGGACGTCAGGATGACGTTGGTTATTGGTTGTATGACGTCGTGACCAAAATGCAACTAAAATCCGACGTCAAGTTGACGTCAGGTGCCTGCTGGGAAGGCAGTAGAACGTACTGAGTTCTGACAGGCTGTATTTGACATCAGCAAGACTATAGAACTGGGTCCTGTAGGCTGTAATAGACATAATTAAGACTACAGAACTGGGTTCTGACAGGCAGTAATTGACATTAACAAGACTATAGAACTGGATTCTGACAGGCTGTAATTATTATCAATAAGACTACAGAACCGGGTTCTGACAGGCTGTAATTGACATCAACACGACTATAGAAATGGTTTCTGACATGCTGTAATTAACATCAACAAGCCTATAGAACTGGGTTCTGACAGGCTGTAATTGACATCATTAAGACTATAGAACTGGGTTCTGACAGGCTGTAATTGACATAAAAAAACACTATAGAACTGGATTCTGAAAGGCTGTAATTAACATCAAAAAACTATAGAACTGGATTCTGACAGGCTGTAACTGACATCAATAAGACTATAGAACTGGATACTGACAGGCTGTAAATGACATCAACAAGACTATAGAACTGGGTTCTGGCAGGCTGTAATATATAACAACACGTATATAGAACTGGATTCTGACAGGCTGTATTTGACATATACAAGACTATAGAACTGGGTTCTGACAGGCTGTAATTGTAATTGACATCAATCAGACTATAGAACTGGGTTCTGACAGGCTGTAATTGACATCAACAAGCCTATAGAACGGGGTTCTGGCAGGCTGTAATTGACATCAACGAGACTATAGAACTGGGTTCTGACAGGCTGTAACTGACATCATTAAGACTATAGAACTGGGTTCTGACAGGCTGTAATTGACATCAACAAGCCTATAGAACGGGGTTCTGGCAGGCTGTATTGACATCAACGAGCCTATAGAACTGGGTTCTGACAGGCTGTAACTGACATCATTAAGACTATAGAACTAGATTCTGACAGGCTGTAATTGACATCAACGAGCCTATAGAACGGGGTTCTGGCAGGCTGTAATTGACTTCAACGAGACTATAGAACTGGGTTCTGACAGGCTGTAATTGACATCAATAAGACTACAGGACTGGATTCTGATAGGCTGTAATAGACATCATTAAGACTATAGAACTGTAGGCTGTAATTTATAACAACAAGAATATAGAACTGGGTTCTGACAGGCTAATTTTTACATATACAAGACTATAGAAATGGGTTCTGACAGGCTGTAATTGACATCAACAAGAATATAGGACTGGGTCTGACAGGATGTAATTTACATCAAAAAGACTATAGAACTGGGTTCTGACAGGCTGTAATTGACATCGACAAGACTATATAACTGGGTTCTGACAGGCTGTAATTGACATCAACAAGACTATAGAACTTTCTGTCTGGCTGTAAGTGACACCAATAAGACTATAGAACTGGGTTCTGACAGGCTGTTATTGAAATCAACAAGACTATAGGACTGGGTTCTGACAGGCTGTATTTGACATAAAAAAAACTATAGAACTGGGTTCTGAACAGGTGTAATTGACATCTACAAACTTATAGAACTGGGTTCTGGCAAGCTGTAATTGACATCAGCAAGACTATAGAACTGGGGTCTGGCAGGCTGTAATTGTAATTGACATCAATAAGACTAAAGAACTGGGTTCTAACAAACTGTATTTGACATCAATAAGACTATAGAACTGGATTCTGACATGCTGTTTTTGACATAAAAAAAACTATAGAACTGGGTTTTGAACAGCTGTAATTGACACCTACAAGTTTATAGAACTGGGTTCTGAAAAGCTGTATTTGACAACAACAAGACTATAGAACTGGGTTCTGACAAGCTGTAATTGACATCAATCAGACTATAGAACTGGGTTCTGACAGGCTGTAATTGACATCAACAAGAATATAGAACTGGGTCCTGACAGGCTGTAATTGGCATCAATAAGACTGTAGAACTTTCTGTCTGGCTGTCATTGATACTAATAAGACTATACAACTGGGTTCTGACAGGCTGTAATTGTAATTGACACCAATAAGACTACAGAACTGGGTTCTGACAAGCTGTATTTGACATCAATAAAACTATAGATCTGGGTTCTGACATGCTGAATTTGACATAAAACTATAGAACTGGGTCCTGAACAGCTGTAATTGACACCTACAAGATTATAAAACTGGATTCTGACAAGCTGTATTTGACATCAACAAGACTATAGAACTGGGGTCTGGCAGGCTGTAATTGACACCAACAAGACTATAGAACTGGGTTCTGACAAGCTGTATCTGACATCAATAAGACTATAGAATTGGGTTCTGACAGGCTGTATTTGAATGAAAAAAAAAAAAACAAAACTATACAACTTGTTTCTGATCAGGCTGTAATTGACACTTACAAGATTATAAAACTGGTTTCTGACAGGCTGTAATTGACATCAACAAGACTATAGAACTTTCTGTCTGGCTGTAAGTGACACCGATAATACTATAGAACTGGGTTTTGACAGGCTGTAATTGACATCACAAGACTATAGAACTGGGTTCTGACATGCTGTATTTGACATAAAATTACTATTGAACTGGGTTCTGAACAGGTGTAATTGACACATACAAGCTTATAGGACTGGGTTCTGGCAAGCTGTTATTGACATCGACAAGACTATAGAACTGGGGTCTGGCAGGCTGTAATTGTAATTGACATCAATAAGACTATAGAACTGGGTTCTAACAAACTGTATTTGACATCAATAAGACTATAGAACTGGATTCTGACATGCTGTATTTGGCATAAAAAACAACTATAGAACTGGGTTTTGAACAGCTGTAATTGACACCTACAAGATCATAGAACTGGGTTCTGACAAGCTGTATTTGACAACAACAAGACTATAGAATTGGGTTCTGACAGGCTGTATTTGAATAAAAAAAAACTATAGAACGGTTCTGAACAGGCTGCAATTGACACTTACAAGATTATAAAACTGGGTTCTGACAGGCTGTAATTGACATCAACAAGGCCATAGAACTGGGTTCAGACAGGCTTTAATTGACATCAACAAGACTATAGAACTGGGTTCTGACAAGATGTAATTTACATCAACAAGACTATAGAACTGGGTTCTATCAAGCTGTAATTGACATAATCAGACTATAGAACTGGGTTCTGACAGGCTGTAATTGACATCAACAAGAATATAGAACTGGGTCCTGACAGGCTGTAATTGACATCGATAAGACTATAGACCTGGGTTCTGACAGGCTGTAGTTGACATCAACAAGACTGTAGAACTGGGTTCTGACAGGCTGTAATTGACATCAACAAGGCTGTAGAACTTTCTGTCTGGCTGTCATTGATACCATTAAGACTATACAACTGGGTTCTGACAGGCTGTAATTGTAACTGACATCAATACGACTATAGAACTGGGTTCTGACATGCTGAAATTGACATAAAAACTATAGAACTGGGTTCTGAACAGCTGTAATTGACGCCTACAAGATTATAAAACTGGATTCTGACAAGCTGTATTTGACATCAACAAGACTATAGAACTGGGGTCTGACAGGCTGTAATTGACACCAACAAGACTATAGAACTGGGTCTGACAGGCTGTATTTGAATAAAACATAAAACTATAGAACTGGGTCCTGAACAGCTGTAATTGACACCTACAAGATTATAAAACTGGATTCTGACAAGCTGTAATTGACACCTACAAGATTATAAAACTGGATTCTGACAAGCTGTATTTGACATCAACAAGACTATAGAACTGGGGTCTGGCAGGCTGTATTTGACATCAATAAGACTATAGAATTGGGTTCTGACAGGCTGTAATTGACATCAACAAGGCTATAGAACTGGGTTCAGACAGGCTTTAATTGACATCAACAAGACTATAGAACTGGGTTCTGACAAGATGTAATTTACATCAACAAGACTATAGAACTGGGTTCTGACAGGCTGTAATTGACATAATCAGACTATGGAACTGGGTTCTGACAGGCTGTAATTGACATCAACAAGAATATAGAACTGGGTCCTGACAGGCTGTAATTAACATCGATAAGACTATAGACCTGGGTTCTGACAGGCTGTAGCTGACATCAACAAGACTGTAGAACTGGGTTCTGACAGGCTGTAATTGACATCAACAAGGCTGTAGAACTTTCTGTCTGGCTGTCATTGATACCATTAAGACTATACAACTGGGTTCTGACAGGCTGTAATTGTAACTGACAACAATAAGACTATAGAACTGGGTTCTGACATGCTGAAATTGACATAAAAACTATAGAACTGGGTTCTGAACAGCTGTAATTGACGCCTACAAGATTATAAAACTGGATTCTGACAAGCTGTATTTGACATCAACAAGACTATAGAACTGGGGTCTGGCAGGCTGTAATTGACACCAACAAGACTATAGAACTGGGTCTGACAAGACATCAACAAGGCTGTAGAACTTTCTGTCTGGCTGTCATTGATACCATTAAGACTATACAACTGGGTTCTGACAGGCTGTAATTGTAACTGACAACAATAAGACTATAGAACTGGGTTCTGACATGCTGAAATTGACATAAAAACTATAGAACTGGGTTCTGAACAGCTGTAATTGACGCCTACAAGATTATAAAACTGGATTCTGACAAGCTGTATTTGACATCAACAAGACTATAGAACTGGGGTCTGGCAGGCTGTAATTGACACCAACAAGACTATAGAACTGGGTCTGACAGGTTGTATTTGAATAAAACATAAAACTATAGAACTGGGTCCTGAACAGCTGTAATTGACACCTACAAGATTATAAAACTGGATTCTGACAAGCTGTAATTGACACCTACAAGATTATAAAACTGGATTCTGACAAGCTGTATTTGACATCAACAAGACTATAGAACTGGGGTCTGGCAGGCTGTATTTGACATCAATAAGACTATAGAATTGGGTTCTGACAGGCTGTAATTGACATCAACAAGGCTATAGAACTGGGTTCAGACAGGCTTTAATTGACATCAACAAGACTATAGAACTGGGTTCTGACAAGATGTAATTGACATCAACAAGACTATAGAACTGGGTTCTGACAGGCTGTAATTGACATAATCAGACTATAGAACTGGGTTCTGACAGGCTGTAATTGACATCAACAAGAATATAGAACTGGGTCCTGACAGGCTGTAATTAACATCGATAAGACTATAGAACTGGGTTCT
This sequence comes from Rugalucina vietnamica, assembly GCA_964017185.1. Lineage (NCBI taxonomy): Eukaryota > Metazoa > Mollusca > Bivalvia > Lucinida > Lucinidae > Rugalucina > Rugalucina vietnamica. Next base: position 38,470,004 of record OZ024880.1, on the reverse strand, counting down.
GACAGGCTGTAATTGACATCAACAAGACTGTAGAACTGGGTTCTGACAGGCTGTAATTGACATCAACAAGGCTGTAGAACTTTCTGTCTGGCTGTCATTGATACCATTAAGACTATACAACTGGGTTCTGACAGGCTGTATTTGACATCAACAAGACTATAGAAATGGGGTCTGGCAGGCTATAATTGACACCAACAAGACTACAGAACTGGGTTCTGACAGGCTGTATTTGAATAAAACATAGAACTATAGAACTGGGTCCTGAACAGCTGTAATTGACACCTACAAGATTATAAAACTGGATTCTGACAAGCTGTAATTGACACCTACAAGATTATAAAACTGGATTCTGACAAGCTGTATTTGACATCAACAAGACTATAGAACTGGGGTCTGGCAGGCTGTATTTGACATCAATAAGACTATAGAATTGGGTTCTGACAGGCTGTATTTGAATAAAAAAAAACTATAGAACTTGGTTCTGATCAGGTTGTAATTGACATTTACAAGATTATAAAACTGGTTTCTGACAGGCTGTAATTGACATCAACAAGACTATAGAACTGGGTTCTGACAGACTGTAATTTACATCAACAAGACTATAGAACTTGGTTCTGACATGCTGTAATTGACATCACTAAGTAGGTACAAGTAGGCAACGGTCAGGAAAAAGTGTAATCAGAAAGAGATTCCCTCGCAAAAAACCGATGTGGGAAAAATAAGACTAATGAATTGGGTTCTGGCAGGCTATAATTGACATCAATAAAAGACTTTAGAACTTGGTTCTGGCAGGCTGTAATTGACATCAGCAAGACTATAGAACTGGGTTTTTCTACTGTTTGAACCTTATGTAAATTTTCATATTACACCCGGACCTCTTTATAACACGGTTCGTTACAGCACGGTTTTGGATATAACATGGGCCATTTATGGATCCCAAATGGTCACATTTTGCTATATATCTATATATTTTACTCTCATTATAACACGGATTGGATAACTAACACGGAAATTGTCTTGGACCCCAATAATAGTGTTATAAAGAGGTTGAGGTGTATTATTGAAGTTCGGGTAACTGAGTGGCTGCCTTTTGGGAACTAGCTGCTCACTCGGCTTACGATATGTTTTCTGAGTATAAGTACCTGATTGTCAATTTAGTTTTTCACACCTCGGTTTTTGGAGTGGGAATTCCTTTCCGATTGCGCCTTTTCTTGATCATTGCCTACTTGTACTTTCTGACAGGCTGTAATTGACATCAACACAACTATAGAACTGGGTTCTGACAGGCTGTAATTAAAATCAACAAGACTATAGAACTGGGTTCTGACAGGCTGTAATTGACATCAACAAGACTAGAGAACTGGGTTCTGACAGGCTGTAATTGACATCAATAAGATTATAGAACTGGGCGTTGACAGGCTGTAACTGACATCAACAAGACTATAGAACTGGGTTCTGACAGGCTGTAACTGACATCAATAAGATCATAGAACTGTGTTCTGACAGGCTGTAATTGACATCAACAAGACTATAGAACTGGGTTCTGGTAGGCTGTAATTGACATCAATATAATTATAGAACTGGGCTCTGACAGGCTGTAATTGACACCAATAAGATTATAGAACTGGGTTCTGACAGGCTGTAATTGACATCAATAAGACTATAGAACTGGGTTCTGACAGGCTGTAATTGAAATCAACAAGACTATAGAACTGGGTTCTTAAGTTGAACGGTGGTAATTGACATCAACAGAACTGGGTTCTGACAGGCTGTAACTGACATCAACAAGACAATAGAACTGGGTTCTGACAGGCTGTAATTGACATCAACAGGACTATAGAACTGGTTTCTGGGAGGCTGTAATTGACATCACAAGACTAAAGAACTGGGTTCTGACAGGCTGTATTAGACACTCACAAGACTAAAGAACCAGATTCTAAATAGGGCATTGTTTTTAAATTAACTAGCTATTGAATGGGTTCCATTAAATTGTATTTGAAATTACCAGGACCATAGAACTGAGTTCTGACCATCTTTTTTTGGCATTAACAACGTCAGACCTTTAAATATAAATAAGATAAGTCAAGGTCATCACAGGATCATGATTTATATACACATTGTAGTACTTGAGTCATCAATACTTCATGCCAAGTTTAATTGGAATCGGTCCACCAGTTCAGGAGAAGATTTTTCAAGGGTTTTTACCATATATGGGCATGGCGGCCATCTTGGTCATGTGACCTGGATTATTTATATACACATTGGTTCCCACTTCCTATTGATGCTTCACATAAAATTTGGCTTTGATTGGCCAAGCAGTTTCAGAGAAGATGTTTGAATATTATGGTAATATACATGTATATTGCCCCGGGGTGGGGCATATGAGCCCCTGGGGTCCATTTTTTTCAGAATCATTAATATTCAGTCCTACTGCCCATTTCTGCAAGACTTTCACTTTAAATGACATTTTAAAAGTTTTCCCCATTCAAATGCATTGGCGACCAATGTTGACCTTGCCGTAAAATAGGTCAAGGTCATCACAGGGTCATGATTTATATATACATTGTAGTACTCGAGTCCCTTATGCTACATGCCAAGTTTAAATATCCTAGGCCTTTGGGTTCTGGAGAAGAAGATTTTTAAAGGTTTATACCATATATGGGCGTGGCAGCAATCTTGGTCATGTGACCTGGTTTATTTATATACACATTGATTCCCCCTTCCTATAGATGCTTCATATAAAATTTGGCTTTGATTGGCCAAGCGATTTCAGAGGAGATCTTTGAAATTGTGGACGGACAGACGGACGACAGATCATAGCCATCCTATAAGCTCACCTTGTGAGCCTAACGGCTCAGGTGAGCTAACCAGAGGACCAATGGTCCTGTAAACGCTCATCTGAGACCTGAGATATATACCAATAAACTTGTTTGACTAGAATGGTAATATACATGTATATAACTCCAGGGCAGGGTCAGAACAACCTCTGGAGTCAATTTCTTTTTTAAATCATAAAGATTCAGTCCATTTGCCAATTTAATGCAAGTTTTGCACTTCAAATGACATTGTAACAATTTTCCCCATTCAAATGCATGGGCAACCTAAGTTGACCTTGCCGTAAAAAAGGTCAAGGTCATCCCAGGGTCATGATTTATACAAACTTTGTAGAGCTCCATTGCCTGATGCTTCATGCCATAGACCCATAGACCTTCTGGTTCTGGAGAAGAAGATTTTTTAAAGGTTTTTGCTATTTATAGTCATGGCGGCCATCTTGGTCATGTGACTTTGACCAATTATACAAACTTTCATTCACTCTTCCTAAGAATGCTCCATATAAAGTTTGGCTTTGATTGGCCAAGCGGTTTTAGGGAAGATGTTTGAATATTATAGTCATAAACATGTATATAGCCCCGGGGCAGGGGCAGACAACCCTCTGGGCCCAAAATATTTTCATAAACATAAATCTTCTGTCCAGTTGCTCATTCCTAGCATGTTTTTTGCCATTAAATGGCATTTTCTTATTTTTTCCCATTCAAATGCATGGGCGGCCTAAGTTGACCTTGCTGTAAAAAAGGTCAAGGTCATCCCAGGGTCATGATTTATATAAACTTTGTAGAACTCCATTGCCTGATGCTTCATGTCAAGTTTCAAAATCATAGGCCTTCTGGTTCTGGAGAAGAAGATTTTTAAAGGTTTTTGCTATTTATAGCCATGGTGGCCATCTTGGTCATGTGACCTGGACCATTTATATAAACTTTCGTTCCCCCTTCCTAAGGATGCTCCACATGAAGTTTGGCTTCGATTGGCCAAGCGGTTTCAGAGGAGAAGATGTTTGAATATTATGGAAATATACATGTATATAGCCCTAGGGCAGGGGCAGACAACCCCCAGGGGCCAAAATTTTTCCATAAACATGTCTATTTGCCTATTCCCAGTAAGTTTTACCCATTTAATATCATTTTACCATTTTTCCCCATTCAAATGCATTGGCAACCTAAGTTGACCTTGCCGTAAAATAGGTCAAGGTCATCGCAGGGTCATGATTTATAAAAACTTTGTAGAGCTTATTTCTGTGATGCTTCATGCTTCATGCCAAGTTTCAAAATCATTGGCCTTCTGGTTCTGGAGAAGAAGATTTTTAAAGGTTTTTGCTAATTATAGCCATGGCGGCCATCTTGGTCATGTGACCTGGACCATTTATATAAACTTTCGTTCCCCCTTCCTAAGGATGCTCCACATGAAGTTTGGCTTTGATTGGCCAAGCGGTTTCAGAGGAGAAGATCTTTGAAATTGTGGACGAAGGACGGACGCCGGAGCATGGGTATACTATAAGCTCACCTGTGAGCCTTTGGCTCAGGTGAGCTAAAAATGTAGTTGCCTCATTGTTGTTCTGCAATATTTTTGTTGTTGTTGTTTGTCTTGTTTTCATTTTTTAGCTCACCTGAGCCGAAGGTTCACAAGGTGAGCTAATAGGATAGCCATGATCCGGCGTCCGTCCGTCCGTCGTCCGTCGTCGTCCACAATTTCAAAGATCTTCTTCTCTGAAACCACTTGGCCGATCTAGTTGAAATTTTATGTGGAGCCTCCTTGGGTAGTGGCATTTCAAGTTTGATCGCGAAATCCAGGTTACATGACCAAGATGGCCGCCACGCCCATATATGGTAAAAACCCTTCAAAAATCTTCTTCTCCAGAACCGGTGGGCCGATTTCCACGAAACTTGGCATGTAGCATCGGGGACTTCAGCCCATCATAGTTTGATAAAATGATGACCCTTGGATGACCTTGACCTATTTTACAGCAAGGTCAAATTTGGAAACATAGGCTTTTACACGGGAAAAAGTGAAAACTATGGATTTTTGAAAACTATTGCAGCCTGAGGCCTGAAAAGTGGTAGATGCAAACAACTAATGGAGTAGATGAAGGTATGTGATTGATATAGGTCAAGGTCATCTCTTGACCTTGGCCAGTCTGTTGTCCATACACACTTTTCAAAGATCTTCTTCTCTGAAACTGCTTGGCCAATCAAAGTGAAATTTTATGTGGAGCATCCATGGGTAGGGGAGACGAAAGTTTGATCCCGAAAACTAGGTCACATGACCAAGATGGCCGCCACACCCATATATGGTAAAAACCTTTCAAAAATCTTCTTCTCTAGAACCGGTGGGCCGATTTTCACGAAACTTGGTATGTAGCATCAAGGACCTCAGCCCATCATAGTTTGATAAAATGATGACCCTTGGATGACCTTGACCTATTTTACGGCAAGGTCAAATTTGGAAACATAGGCTTTTACATAGGAAGAAGTGAAAACTATGGAATTTTTTTAAATCTGTTGCAGCCTTAGGCCTGAAAAGTGGTAGATGCCAATAACTAATAGAGTAGATGAAGGTATATGATTAATATAGGTCAAGGTCATCTCTTGACCTTGGCCAGTCTGTTGTCCATACACACTTTTCAAAGATCTTCTTCTCTGAAACTGCGCGACCAATCAAGGTGAAATTTTATGTGGAGCATCCATGGGTAGGGGAGACGAAAGTTTGATAGCGAAATCCAGGTCACATGACCAAGATGGCCGCCACGCCCATATATGGTAAAAACCACTCAAAAATCTTCTTCTCCAGAACTGGCTGGCCGATTTCCATCAAACTTGGTATGTAGCATTGAAGACCTCAGCCCATCATAGTTTGTTAAAATGATGACCTTTGGATGACCTTGACCTATTTTACGGCAAGGTCAAATTTGGAAACATAGGCTTTTACATAGGAAAAAGTGAAAACTAGGGATTTTTTGAAAACTATTGCAGCCTGAGGCCTGAAAAGTGGTAGATGCAAACAACTAATGGAGTAGATGAAGGTATTTGATTAATATAAGTCAAGGTCATCTCTTGACCTTGGCCAGTCTGTTGTCCATACACAGTTTTCAAAGATCTTCTCTGAAACTGCGCGGCCAATCAAAGTGAAATTTTATGTGGAGCATCCATGGGTAGGGGAGACGAAAGTTTGATCGCGAAATCCAGGTCACATGACCAAGATGGCCACCACGCCCATATATGGTTAAAACCACTCAAAAATCTTCTTCTCCAGAACCGGTGGGCCGATTTTCACGAAACTTTGTATGTAGCATCGGGGACTTCAGCCCATCATAGTTTGATAAAATGATGACCCTTGGATGACCTTGACCTATTTTACGGCAAGGTCAAATTTGGAAACATAGGCTTTTACATAGGAAGAAGTGAAAACTATGGATTTTTTGTTAACTATTGCAGCCTGAGGCCTGAAAAGTGGTAGATGCAAACAACTAATGGAGTAGATGAAGGTATGTGATTAATATAGGTCAAGGTCATCTCTTGACCTTGGCCAGTCTGTTGTCCATACACACTTTTCAAAGATCTTCTCTGAAACTGCTTGGCAAATCAAAGTGAAATTTTATGTGGAGCATCCATGGGTAGGGGAGATGAAAGTTTGATCGCGAAATCCAGGTCACATGACCAAGATGGCCGCCACGCCCATATATGGTAAAAACCTTTCAAAAATCTTCTTCTCCAGAACCGGCAGGCTGATTTTCATGAAACTTGGTATGTAGCATTTGGGACTCCAGCCCATCATAGTTTGTTGAAATGATGACCCTATGATGACCTTGACCTATTTTACGGCAAGGTCAATTTTGGAAACATAGGCTTTCGGCTTTCACATGGGAAAAGGCGAAAACAAACTATTGCAGCCTGAGACCTGAAAGTTGCTAGATGCAGACAACTTATGGAGTCAATGAAGGTAAGTAATTATTTAAGGCCAAGGTCATGTCTTGACCTTGGCCCAAGGTCATTTAAATATCAAAATTAAAATTATGGTTTTCTCAGAAATCACTGGGTTTGGAAACTATTGCAGCCTGAGACCTGAAACTTTGCAGATGCAGACAACTTATGAAGTCAATAAAGGTGTGTGAGTATTCAAGGTCAAGGTCATTTCATTATGACTTAATACTCCAAGCTCAGGCTTCAGGTGAGCGTTCTCAGGACCAATAGTCCTCTGGTTTACTATTTAAAACTACATTCACAAATTGCCGATAATTCTTTACATAATTTAAAAAATCAAGTCAATAATTTGAACCAGAGGACCATTGGTCCTGAGAACGCTCACCTGAAGCCTGACATTGGAGCATTTACTCTTCATGAAATGACCTTGACCTTAAATACTCACATACCTTTACGGACTTCATTAGTTGTCTGCATCTGGCAAGTTTCCGGTCTAAGGCTGCAAAGTTTCTGGGAGGACATTCTGGTGAAACAGTGGCCTCTGTGACAAGTTGGGTTAATCTACTTCCCTTCTAGGGCTCCTGGTTACAACCCAGGGCTTGACATATAGACTTTAATCTGAGGTTTCATCTCCATATGACCTTAGCTGTTGAGTGACTTAAAACAGAAAACAACATATCAATTCTGTTGAAACATTTACTGCCACTTTTAGTCAGTATTTGATCAAATTATGTGTATTCATAATTTGCTGCTTCAGTTGCCTCCTTTGATAGTGATGGCAAGGTTAGGCACCTTTGAAAAAAATCACAACAATAATTTTATATTACTGACATTCCAAGATGGAGGAATTACTTCTGTGATTCTCAACATTTTTTTTTATTTCAATGTTGATATTTGTCCTGTTGACAGCTTAATGTGTGTTTTGTGGCCCTTTTTTTGGAAACAGCTGTTCACTTGGCTTACAATAATACAGTATGTATTAGAGCCTAAGGTTTGGTTGAAATTTTGTTTTGTTTTTTTTCCACTTGGGTTTTTTGGATGGAACTTTGGTTCTAATTGTGCCAGTTCTTTACCATTGCTTAGCTTCTTGTCTCATACACAGTAACCTTAAAGCCAAATAAGGGAATGCAAAAGGAATGGCAGTGAAAAGAACTAGCTTCTGTCATCCAATAAAGGTTTATTTGTTCAATTACATTAAACACAGATCCTAATAACTCATTAGCAAAACAGTACTACATGTACATAGAAAAGAACCATTGAAATTTTATACCCACATTTCAAAAGTGTGCAAACTTAATTGATCATGAACTATGCAATATATACATTATATAATTGGTGATGAAGAAATAATGAGACTGTGTCTATAACATTAAAACTTCAAAAGAAGTGCAAGTTGTGCATTACATTTCCATTATTGAAATAGATACCTTGTAAAAGTCATCATTACGGTACATTTAAAGCTTACAGATTTATAAAGTACAACAAACAGAAAACAAGTTCAGTGATTAAAGTTATTATTGTACATGATATTCATAAACTTGTAAATAAATTAAGATAATACACTTGTACTAACAATATACATTGTGCATGTATTTCCATTTCTTTTTATTCTATCATTTTTAAGTATCTTATGTTTGTTTACATATAAACATATTATGTAAAACAAGCAACATATATGGTCAAATTGTAGATACATTATAATCAACATCAAAATAAGCTCTTTACATGCAAATATTTGGTCAAAATGTAGATACATTATAATCAACATCAAAATAAGCTCTTTACATGCAAATATTTTTTTTCAGCTTGAAACCATATTTTAATATCCAGATTCTCTAAAATCATAACAAAACATGTCTACTCACTGCTCAGCACTGTACAATAGCATCTTATAGCAAAATTTGCAACACAACTATTTATAAGCTTATCTCCATGGTCAACCACTCAACAAACTATATAACATTAGTCCTGCTTCATACAAGCTATGAATGTACCATTATAATAAAACTTCAACAATGCATCTAGATCTTTGTTTTCCTTGCAATTAAATCAGTTATGTACTGTATATTTGCAAAATTCACTTTTCTCCAACATTATAGTCACAGTCTCTTTATTTCTAAAACTTCTATGAGTGTACATGTGGGGTTTTCAGTTTCTTTATAAACATTATATACAATTGTCCTTACAAAGGAACAACAAAAAAATCCAAAGTATTGCATTTCACCATATTTTAACAAATACATCATGTGGTATTATATGTTTCAGTCATAACAAGCAAATTCAGAGAATTTATGTCCCCCGCCTTGATTGTTTAGTTACACAAATATAATCTGAGAAGCCACATGAACTTTCTAAGTGTAAATGCCCCAATAATGACTAAGTTCAAATTGCGAAAAAAGTGATAAAATTAAGCTGAGGATTAAATGCAAACATATGCGTATCTTCAAAGCATTATAAAGACAACTGTAAAGTTTAAAAAGAATCTGAATGAAACTGTAGGAGGAGTTGCGCACACAAAGTACCCCCTGTCCATTCACTTTCATTGTCAAAATGACCGAAAAATAACTAAGTTCAAATTGCGAACAAAAGTAATAAAAATTAATCTAAGTAACATATCCAAACCACATGCATATCTTCAAAGCCTGGTGAAGACCTCTGTTAAGTTTCAAAAGCATCGGAATGAAACTGTTGGAGGAGTTGCGCACACAAGGTACCCACTGTCCATTCACTTTCATTGACAAAATGCTTGAAAAATGACTTAGTTCAAATTGCGAAAAATGTGTGAAAAATTAATCTGAGGATTACATGTATATCCAAACGACATGCATATCTTCAAAGTATGGTAAAAACATATGTAAAGTTTTAAAAGAATCGGAGTAAAACTGTAGGAGGAGTTGCGCACACAAGGTACATACTCTATAGGGGGACGGAAGGATGGAAGGACAGACGGAAGGACGGACGGACGGATGGACGGAATGACGGAAAGCCAAAAACTATGTCCCTCCGCTTTTCTTCGAAAAGGCGGGGGACAATAAATAACATTTTATTCCTGTAACAACTTGCATGTTAATGGATGAAGAACTATTTTTTTTCTTTGTTTTTGTTTAGGATAAAGTTTAATGTCCCAGTAATTTTTTTTCAGTAAGTCAAGGTAGAACTACTTTCTGAGTTCTCACCCAATACTCCTCAATGATAACACTCCTGACCTCTTGCTCTGGAGTCAGGATCAATTGGTGTATCACAGAGCCTCCACACTCCTAGAATATCTAGTGAATCAATAGCAATGAGGATACACGACATCAATAACTATTTTACCCAGAACTAGTTTCAAGTACCAATTAAATAAACAATGACTTAAATGATCATGATTAAATGTTACAAGTAAAACAACAACAACAACAAAAAAAAAAAAAAAAAAAAAAAAAAAAGGTGGCAACCCCAAAGATTAACTAAACCACCTGATTAAATTTCTTAAGTGGGGTTACACTTTTTGCATTCAAATGAAATGGATTCTCAATTCTTCTGTCATGATGTTAACTTAGAGATTTTAATATATATATTAATCTGAATCAAGCAACACTTGTAGAAGCAAATCTTGGTAAGCAAAAATATTAAGCTCATTTCAAATTCAGCTTTGCAGCTATGTTTGGTTGCGAAGGTGTCAACTATATACAAATAACATTATTATCTTTTTCAGGAATGGGTCATGTCTTCACACTGATTTCTTTTATACTTTATTCATCATTTGCATCACATCATTTGAATATCTATTTGTCTAAGGCACAATATATAAGTTTATGATCAGACCAATAAGCCTCAATAACATCACAAAACCCTTCAGAATTTGAAAAAATCAAGTCTAGCATTGATCCAGAGTCAGTTGTACATTGTTTGATTTGCTGCATACACCCAAATAATGTTTCCACAAAATCCACAAACCTTGTATTGGCACCATCTACCTGTATGTTGAAGTCACCTAATATGACTAATTTAACATTCAGATCAACAACTGGCCTAAGATGACAGTGAATATCCTTTCTAAAATCAGCCTGTGAACTTTTGGGGTATTTGTACAATACAACAACTTGAACACAACTTCTTTGAGCATTGAATATGTCAGCCAGTATGAATTCAAATGACTTACATTGTAATTTCACAACTTTCTGAATATGTAAGTATTCTTTAACATATAATGCAAGTCCATGATATGGCCTGTTGTTTGCCTCTTTTACTGTATCATCAAGTCGTATAAGTCTGAACCGTCTGAGAGCAAAATGTACATTTTCATCTCTACTACATAATCTTGTTTCAGAAAATCCAATTACATCTGCTGCCAACACATTTGGTTCAAATTCAACATCTTTGAAATGTTTATGCAAGGATCTAGCATTGTTAAATGCTATTTTGGTTTTGTCTGATCCGATTTTATACAGAGGAACATAACACAGTTCTAAGACAGCTTCTCTGCGTAGCCTTTCCATCTCTATATTCACATCATTATCTACAGCCAGAGCAGCTTCATTCATATTCAATATATATAAATCCTCAAGCTTTTTCACTCGACTAAATGCAACATAGTGCATATGTGGCATTTTATACTTTCTGTCTTTCTGGGATAAATCAACAACTACCCTGTCTACTGTAGCTCCTTCAGCTTTGTAGACTGTTTTACCTGAAGCTGGTGTCAGTGGAAATTGGCTTCTTTGAAACGTTTTGTAGTTCACTATAAATGTTCGTTGTGTTTCAAATACAGGTGTCCAGTCTGAATGAATGCTTGAGTTGTAGAATTTCCTGTTTTTTTCACGTGTTGCCTTACCAACCCGCGGGTCATCAAACAATACCCAAATAATGCTAGGTCGATTTGTTCCTTCCATCCACCTGAAGTCAACGTGTTTCACCACACCCGTAGCACCATTAGTTAAACCGTCTTCTACATCTACATTAGCTGTATGAACAACAATCATTCCAACAACTACTGTCAATGACTTCTTTAACTGTCCTGTTTTCCCATAGTCTTTTGGAAGCCCATCAATCAGGGACTGGTGCCTTTTAGCAGGAATGTTTGCTGAGACAACAATGTCATGGCACTGTATCACAAACTTTTCTCCTGGCAACTGACTCAGAATAGTGTCATTGTGTTGGTCTACATAACAATTCTCTGCAAACAAATGAAGGGCATCCTTTGGATAGTCACTGGTTTCACACGTGTCTGCAGCTTTTGTTTGTCTTCATCTGTCATTTCATTCAACCGAAGTCGGTTTAATAGCTGTGCAAATGCAAGATCATCTTTCTGTCTCATGATATCAACCAATTCATACATCGTAAAGAGCCTTTTCCATAAGTTCTGCCCTAATGATGATGCTCCCTTTGTCAAATCTAGACTTATCAAATAATCCCCTACTGGCTTAAGCTGGTACAGGTCACCCACAGCAATAACACTTAAACCACCAAAAACTTCTTTTGTTCCCATGAGCTGCTGTAAGCGAATGTTGATAAAATTTAATGTCATGTTCCCTACCATTGATATTTCATCAATAATGACAAGTTTCAGATGTCTATACTTAATTCTGAATGTGTTTAATTCATCAGCTGAAAGATGATTGGTCCCCTTTTGAAAAATTTTCCTGTGGAATGCAGAGGAAATGGTTTGGCCACTAATATTAAAAGCAGCAAAGCCCATGTAAGCACATAGTAAAATTCTTTTATCATCTGGATTTTCTCCATCTTTCAAATTCCACATTCTATAAAGACTTTGATAAAGTGCTCGAATGACAACTGATTTACCAACACCTGCTCCTCCTGTTAGGAAAGCATAGACTGGTTCATCTTTGGACTTAATCCAGTGCACAATGTGGTTAAAGAATTCTCTTTGTCTCAAATTAAGACTTCTGAGTAGTTGTAAGTATTCATCATCTGGTAATAAAATACCACTTGTTTCTACTGGTGGTACTGAGCAAGTTGACTGTAATTCTATTCCAATGTCATAATGCCTTTGCTCTACAACTCTGCTTGGATTGAAACAAACAAATTTTTCTGATTCTGCTGGCCCTTCTTCTTCAGTCTCTCTATTTTCTTGCTCTGCATTTGGTGCAATTTGATCATAGTCTCTTTCCTCATTTTCCATCATTTGTCTTGCAATCTCAAGCTCTTCAGCATGATGCTCATACTCGTTTCTTTTGGACACCAAGGATGTCTGCACAGAGTTATAACGAGCTTCATATGTGCCAAAAGAACCTATCAAATCCTTCTGTTCATTTCGCCAAGGTACAAAAAGCATTAGCTGCTCTCTGAAGTAATTTTCTGGATCCCTTTTTTTGTTGTATTTGACATACCTTATTATTCTTGGTACTTTTCTTTTCTGGTATTTTGTTCCATTTTTTGCTTTGAACAGCAGGCCTGAACTTCGACTATTATCGTCATCAAAGCAGTCATCACTTTCATCACCAGAGCTACTGACAAAACTGTCATCTTCATTTTTGCCATCATCTTTCTCTGGAAACTTATTTCCTTTTGGGTAAATAATGTCAACCTTAGAGACATAATCAGCTAAACAAAATTTCCCAAGCTGCCTGGGTCTTTTAGAATACCTCTGTATAACATTGTCAGACTCTACATCTGTGGATTCAGCAGGAAGTTCATCAAGAGCAGCTTTTGGCTTTAACAGAAAGATTCTTTCTTCTGGTATAGATGTGTTGATGAAAACAATATCCCTCGTACATTTTGTCAAAGGAATTTGCAGATCAAGATAAACAGCCTCTTGAGCACTGACCTCAACACAGTTAGAAAATACATTCCCAATATGCCTGACTTGTTTCTTTAGGTCAAGATTTCCTCTTCTAGCCTCTTTTGCTGCTGCATCAAGTTGTGCACTCATCCCTCTCTGTGATTTGCTTATATAACCAACTATATATGAAGCACAACCATATGGTTCAAGAACAATCTGAATGTCAAGATTGGCCTTCCAGGCAAGAAGTATGTTTTCATTAAATGGGTTTATTCTCATTTCCTTCATTTTTCTCTTTAAGAAAACCTTTGGTGCTTTCAAGGAGCTTCTTATGCAGCAAATATAATCTTCGAAGTTCATTTTAGCAATTTTTTCTAGAAACTCCTCAAATGGCATATCTTCATCTTCTTTACACTCATTCATTGATTTTTGGAGCTCTACATTCTTTTTCTTGTACTTGTCAATGTTTTCTTCAAGAGGATATAGCAACATAGTTTTCGGCAATGGTGGCAATGGAAATCCAAACCTACATATTGGTTTCCCCTTTTTTCTGCAGGTTCTAGAATGTCTGTGACTTTGAAGGTTAACAAGATTTGCTGTTTTCTCATTATCACTACTGCATGTGAGATATTGATCAACAAATTCAATTATTTCCTCTTCTGACTTTGTTTCTAAAGTTGGAGCATTTTCTACCCAAACAAGCATGTGAATATGAGGGGAGCCACGTTGCTGAAACTCAACTCTATAAAAATAGTCAAGCACCTTTCCAATAGGCTCAAAACTACTTTTAAGAATTGTATTGAGGAACTCTTGAACCCTATGATCAAAGTATCTTGAACATGTAACTGGGTCTTTCTGAACTAGCTTTGTTTTTCCTTGCCATGTAAGCCTTTCTAATTCTGTTTCAGAATATTCAATACCGTCATTTAATTTTGCTAACATTTTCAACAGATCTGTCCATCTAGTATCGGCAGCTGACAATGACATAAACCAAGTAGGCAAAGAAAGTTGTCTAATCATTGCAAAAATGTCTTTCTTGCGCATTTCTAAATAGGCAGGTGAATTTCTCAGTTGGCGAAATATATAATAGCCTTCATCAAGATTTACAAGTTTGTCCAAATAATTTGCATCTCTAGCTTCAGCTGCAGTTATTTTTTGACCTCGCTTTTTACATCTTCTAACAGCTAAATTGACTTTATCACTGATTTGTTTCATCTGTAGCTTTTTGTGTTTAAAGAATATATTTGGAACTGACTGTGCAGCTCTCCTGTCAATACTTCTCAATTCCCATTTAACAATGTCACTATAATGAACGGGAACAATTCGTTCTTCCTTACTGGGTGGTGTTTGTCCACAAAAAATGGACGGGAAGCACAAATACTCTGCATCTTTATCATTATATAGACTTAAAGGGTGTTGTCCTTCACCTGGTGCAAATGAGAAAACTTTGTCACACTTATTGTCAATATCAGCATCATCCACTAATGTATCTATATTGCCAACATGGTCATTAGCATCTATCTCACTGTAATGATCAGAATCATAATCAGCTGGTGCATCAGTGTCCTCTTTACTTGTGATTTCTTCCTGCTTTTTATTTTCGACACAATAGTTGTCATTAGTTTGTCCTCTTGAATTTCCTAAAAATTCTCTGACTGTTTCCTCTGCACTTTCAGTAACTTCCTGAAACCAGTTATCATCAATAACTATGCCAGAGTTCTTATATAGCTTGCTGTTGTTCATAAGCCAATGTAGAGCAGTCAAAACTCTTAATGGTCTTACATTTTCTTTAAAGTCAACCGTTTTATAGGAAAGTTTCTTTTTCAGCTGGATAGCAACTGTAAAATTTTCATCCATTGGCCTTGGTAGACAGTTTATAGTAGGCTGAATATCAACAGGTACATTTATTACATTCCCTTTCAAGGAGTACTGTCCACCACGTGGTAATTCTCTTATCTGCATAAATGGAATACGCAACGCTATTAACCGTTCTTCTAACTGATGTAAGTTTAACTCTGGTGGCTTGATTGGCCATTTCATGCCATTACTTACTGACAGCTTTGGAATTTTACTATCTCTTAAGGCACTTAAGCAAGTGTGACATATCCATTCTTCATTATTGACAGATATAAAAAGGTACAAGTAGGCAAAGATCAGGAAAAGGCGCAATCAGAAAAAGATTCCCACTCCAAAAACCGAGGTGGGAAAAAACCAAACCAACAATCAGGTACTTATACCATGAAACATATCGTAAGCCGAATGAGCAGCTATTTTCCCAATAGGTGGCCACTCAGTTACCTTAACTTAACTAAAATTATGAAAACACACATAAGGCGCCAACAGCACAAAAAAAGTTTTTAAACACCAAGACATAAAACAAAAAGAACCACCACAGAAGTATCGACTTGGAACGATCAGTAACACAAAGTTACTGGCGGGCTTAAACCGGTTTTACATGGCCATAACCTCACCCTCAGCTTCTGCAGTGGTTCATAACATTTAGTTAGTTATTCGGTCCTCGTGGTGAATCTCTAACTAGTCAATGAATCATCAAGAACAAACAAATAAATCATGATAAACATCCTGATGAATCAAAAACCAGGACTCACAGACTGAGTAAGCTGCCCGACGATGGAGATCCCTGGGCGCCGAATAACCTACTAACTCCGGAGCAAAAGAAAAACACCAGTTGGACCCCGGTGGGCCAAGCAACAGACAAGAAGCTCCGGCCCCAACCAACTGAAATGAATAGCTTTATGTCGGGGCCATCATAGAGTCTGACGCCCGACCCACCGGCGTGCAATTAAAGAAGGCAGCGTAGTTATCAACCATGATTGGGTTAAAAACTAAGCATGCAGACTGTCGCATAACATTCAAGTTATAACCTATACGTCTGTAACGTGTTATGATTTTTCTGAACTGAAAAGAAAAATCATTAATTCCTTTAAGTTTCTTAAATTTGTAAACCATATTGTGTTGATACTGCCAAAAGGAGCGCGACACTCATACCGGTTATAGAATAAATAATGCACTTTATCGTAATGCAAAATCTTTCGAATGAAAGAAAAAGGTATAACCGAAACCCACACCTCAGGTCCATGTCTAATACAAGTCCATGGATAAAGTCTGTACAATGCAGTCTTTTACTTTCTGCTGGAATATGGGTATTCTTTAACATAGAAACACTTTTCCTGAACCATGTCTGGTGACAACATGAACAAACATACAAAGGTCCAATAGAAATATCTAAGTGGAATTGTTTTATAGCTTCTTTAATAGTTTTTAAGTCTTTCCTGTGAGTTTCTGGAAAATTATCTGTGTCATGCTTACATCTTTTTCTAGGAGTAATGATTTCTGAACTGCCATCAAATTTTCTTTTTTCCTGCCTAACTTGCTGTTTCTTAATTCTCTCGCACTCACGAACATAAGCATTTTCCCTTGCCTTCTTTTTTGATTTATTCTGGAATACTTTCTCATGAGTTTTAAAAGCCTGATTTTCTCTCGCTAACTGCTTTGATTTCTTCTGATACACAGTTTCTTTGACCTTAAATCTAGGATCTTTTCTTGCAGACTGCTTTGATTCTCTTTCTCTTGTTTGAAACACTGGATCTTTTCTTGCAAATTGCTTTGATTTATTCTGATACACAATTTCTTTGGCCTTAAAACTAGGATCTTTTCTTGCAGACTGCTTTAATTCTCTTTCTTTTGTTTGAAAAACTGGGTCTTTTCTCGCAAATTGCTTTGATTCTTTCTGATACACAGTTTCTTTGGCCTTAAAACCAGGATATTTTCTTGCAGACTGCTTTAATTCTCTTTCTCTTGTTTGAAACACTGGGTCTTTTCTTGCAGATTGCTTTGATTTTTTCTGATACACAGCTTCTTTGGCCTTAAAACTAGCGTCTTTTCTTGCAGACTTCTTCGATTTTTTCTGATGCACCACTTCTTTGGCCTTAAAAATAGGATCTTTTCTGGCAGATTGCTTTGATTCCCTTTCTCTTGTTTGAAACACTGGGTCTTTTCTGGCAGATTGCTTTGATTCTCTTTCTCTTGTTTGAAACACTGGGTCTTTTCTTGCAGATTGCTTTGATTCTCTTTCTTTTCTTCGAAATGCTTCATTTTGTCTACATTTTCTTTTATAATTTTTATAATATTCAGTGCGATGCTTAAATTTGCTTGTCCATAGTTCTTTCCTTGATTCTTTAATTAATTTGTTTGATGTATAATTGGATATTCTTTGTTCTTTACTTTGTGTTTTGTTAGCTTGTCTCAATTTTTGATCCCTGAAGTAGGCTTCCATACTACTATCCATTTGATCTTTATAGCTCTGTGTTTCGTCATTCTTCTTAATCTTGATAGGCAAGAAGTCAAACTGTAAGTTAGTGTCAAGATTTAAACTATCATACAATGCATACATGTATGTAACTAGATCATCTATACTTGAAAATGTTATCAAACAGGATGACCCATCACTTGACGAAAGTCCATTTTCACCATGGGAATGAGAATCAAAAAATACATACATGTCATTCTTTCTAAAAACAGCAGAGCATATGGCCCCAATCGTTATAAGACCTGATGATACAGACATGAATGCTAACTGCAAGGTATCATGAAGTGTTGGTAAGCCAAGATTTTGAGTATCAATAAGAGGGCCACATAATATAGGCATTTTTTCTACTGTGAATTTTCCCATCTTTACTTCAAAATTATCTGGGATTTCTTCCAAGCTCAACAGGTGATGAACAAATTTTCCTTTTGATTTTAATCTGTTGATTACAGTTTGATAGAGAACATCTCCTTCACAGAGCACTTCATCTAATATCAAGCTGGTGTATACATTATAACAAAGAGAGTATGACAACATACATAATGCATTGCATGTGCACTGATATCCTCTTGATTGCTCAGAAAATCTGACATCATTTTGATGAAAACTTCCAAAGACCAAATCACCTGCATTCCACAACTGTTCAGATGATCTTATTGCTTGGTAACAAACCATTTCATTGTCTAAGCATGTTTCTGACGAATCACTGCTGAAATGATGCTGAGCAGTATTGTTTTTATTATGCTGTGTATGCTGTTGCAGCATTGCATTTTGAGGAGAAAAAGATATATTCTCTCTTTCAGAAGGTTTTTCAATGTCACTTGATTGACATTGGGGAACCACATCAGGATAAGATTCCAGAATCACTGTTTCAAAATCTGTCTGCATGTTTGAGCTTATAGTTTCTTTGAGATCAACAATTATCTGTTTAAACTGACTAATATTTGTATAAACCAAAGTATCAGGCAAAAGTTTAGTTCCAGTATTGTTTGAGCTAGACATTGAATTTGTTTCAGTAACAGAACTGGCAAAATGTTTGGCAACAGTCTCAGTTAAATGCTTTTTGGCAACAGTCTCAGCACAATGCTTTTTGGGAACACTTTCAGTACAAGGCTTTTTTGCAAAATCATCAATGCAAGGCTTTTCAGCAACACTATCAGTACAATGCTTTTTGGCAACAGTATCAGTACAAGGCTTTTTGGCAACAGTATCAGTACAAGGCTTTTTGGCAACACTGTCAGCCTTTTTCGGGAAGTTTAACCCATTCTCAGCCTTTTTAGGGAAGTTTAACCCATTCTCAGCCTTTTTAGGGAAGTTTAACCCATTCTCAGCCTTTTTAGGGAAGTTTAACCCATTCTCAGCCTTTTTCGGGAAGTTTAACCCTTTTCTTTCATTTCCAGTTAACAAATCATCTTTCTCTTTCCTATCCATCTGTCTCATTTCATTCTTGTCCTCCAAACTTTGATGTGCCTTCCCTTTCTTCCAATACTTTCTACGAGGCATTGTCTATCACTAGTCCAGCAATCAACAGTATTCACAAACACAAAACACTGTAGGCAATTATAAACAAAGTGTCACAAGGCACTATAAACACACTAAGTCACTATCACAGAACACTTGAAACACAGTAATATTAAAATTATTCAGTGTCACGTAGCACTTCAATTTTGATAGAAAGTATAAATCCACGAAAACAATGTCCAAGGTGTATATATATATGTTCAGATTTCAACCTAAAATAGAAAATGTAGAGTCAATTCTCATTTGTCAAGAACAATCATCAATAAAAATAGCAAAATATCAATGATCAATCACACGCGTAATAGGAAAGTAATAGTGATTATAAAATCCACTTTGATCAAAAAGGCGGTAAAGTTCCCAAAGGAAGAGGCCCTCTGAAAATTCTGGTGATTCTTTAACTGAATTATAATTTACAAAATTTTGCTTAATTCGATCATAGCATGACAAATAAATTCACAAAAAAAAACACCTAAAAAACAAAAGATATGTAAAAAGCTATACATGCTGTTTCACCAGATAAGACTTACCCGGTACAGGTTGACGCCTTTATTAAAAATATTTTTTTAAGAATGAATTTATCATGCCACATTAGGCTAAAATGTTTGTGTAATGTACACCCTCTTACACCAACATTTTATACAGTCAAACTAGGGTGTATCGGGTACGCATGTCTTTCTTATTTTTTGCTCTAAACATAGATTCTGGTTACAGGTTAGAACCAGCTCATTGGCTTCTGATTTTGTGAGTGAGCTTGGGATACCAGCATCAGTGATCCTGTAAGAGGAAAAAAAGCAGATTACGAATGTTTCAACATAAGGAAACATTTGAACAAGATTCATGATAATCTGACAAACAGTTCTGAAGAAGAAGATTTTTGAAATGATGCTGAGCATGGCAATGAGCATAGAAGCCAAAATTTGGCAAACAAACTTTTGTTCCCCCTACCCATGGATGCTCTGCATAAAATTTAGCTTTCCTCATTAAAGCAGTTTCATTGAAGATCATCTTTGAATTTTGATACATACATGACCTTGGATCAAAAACAAAAAATGACCTTGACCTTAATAACCTAAATCAAGTGCATCAGTTGTCTGCATCTCCACTTTCTCAGGCCGCAAAAGTTTTCAGATGACCATTGGTCTTGTAAAGACTCACTTGAGATCTAGATGTTAAGCATTATTTTTATAATAGACTTAAAAAATTCATTGTTTTCATTTTTACGTACATTAAAACCTAAGTATCCAAAAGTGACCTTGTCGTAAAATAGATGTAGGCCACAATTTGTTCAAATTATGATAGATTGTGATAGGCTGTAGTTCCAAATGCTACAAAACAAATTTCCAGAAAATGGGTCAATCAGTTCCTGAGAATTTTTAAGCATATGTGAGTATACATGTGGGCTTTGTGACGTAAAAGCAAATGTTTCCAAAATTTACCTTGCCGTAAAATATTCTATGGTCATCCCAAGGTCATAATTTTATCACACTATGATGGGCTGGAGTCCCCAATGCTACATACCAAGTTTTGTGGAAATCAGCCTACCAGTTGTAGAGAAAAAGATAATTTTAAGGGTTTTTACCATATATGGGTGTGGCTGCCATCTTGGTCATGTAACCAAGATATTGCGAATAAAATTTGAAAGCCACTACCATAGGAGGCTCCATATAAAACTTCAACTTGATCAGCCAAGCGGTTTTTGAGAAAACCATAATCTTAATTTTGATATTTGAATGACCTTGGCTCAAGGCTCAAGGTCAAGAAATGACCTTGACCTAAATCAATTACATACCTTCATTGACTCTATCAGTTGTCTGCATCTAGCATCTTTCAAGTCTTAGGCTGCAACATTTTCCAACATATCCATTGTTTTCACATTTTCCCATGTAAAAAGCCTATGTTTCGAAATTTGACCTTTCCGTAAAATGGGTCAAGGTGATCCCAGGGTCATCATTTTATCAAACTATGATACGCTGGAGTCCCCATTGCTACATACTAAGTTTAGTGGAAATCGACCCACCGGTTCTGGAGAAGAAGATTTTTGAAAGTTTTTACCATAAATGGGCGTGGCGGCCATCTTGGTCATGTGACCAAGATATTGCAAATAAAATTTGGAAGCCACTTCCCAAGGAGGCTCCATTTGAAATTTCAACTAGATCAGCCAAGCTGTTTCTGAGAAAACCATAAATTCAATTTTGATATTTAAATGACCTTGGCTCAAGGTCAAGAAATGAACTTGACCTTAATTAATTACATACCTTCATTGACTCTATCAGTTGTCTGCATCTAGCATCTTTCAAGTCTCAGGCTGCAACATTTTCCAACATATCCATTGTTTTCACATTTTCCCATGTGACAGCCTTTGTTACCTAATTTGACCTTTCCGTAAAATAGGTCAAGGTCATCCTAGGGTCATCATTTTATCAAACTATGATGGGCTGGAGTCCCCGTTGCTACATGCACAGTTTAGTGGAAATCGGCCCAAAGGTTCTGGAGAAGAAGATTTTTGAAGTGTTTTTACCATATATGGGCGTGGGGGCCATCATGGTCATGTGACCATGTACTGCGAATAAAATTTGAAAGCCACTTCCCAAGGAGGCTCCATATAAACTTTCAACTAGATCAGCCAACGGTTTCTGAGAAAACCATAATCTTAATTTTGATATTTAAATGACCTTGGCTCAAGGTCAAGAAATGACCTTGACCTTAATTAATTACATACCTTCATTGGCTCTATCAGTTGTCTGCATCTAGCATCTTTAAAGTCTCAGGCTGCAACATTTTCCAACATATCCATCGTTTTCACATTTTCCCATGTGAAAGCCTATGTTTCCATTTGACCTTTCTGTAAAATAGGTCTAGGTGATCCCAGGGTCATCATTTTGTCAAACTATGATGGGCTGGAGTCCCGGATGCTACATACCAAGTTTAGTGGAAATCGGCCTACCGGTTCTGGAGAAGAAGAATTTTGAAGTGTTTTTACCATATATGGGTGTGGCGGCCATCTTGGTCATGTGACCAAGATATCACGAACTAAAGTACAATGCCACTACCCAAGGAGGCTCCACATAAAATTTCAACTAGATCAGCCAAGCGGTTTCAGAGAAGAAGATCTTTGAAATTGTGGACGACGACGACGACGCCGGACGGACGCCGGATCATGGCCATCCTATAAGCTCACCTTGTGAGCCTTCAACTCAGGTGAGCTAAAAATCCATAGTTTTCACTTTTTCCCATGTAAAAGCCTATGTTTCCAAAATTGACCTTGCCGTAAAATAGGTCAAGGTCATCCTATGGTCATCTTTTTATCAAACTATGATGCGCTGAAGTCCCCGATGCTACATACCAAGTTTCGTGGAAATCGGCCCACCGGTTCTGGAGAAGCTGATTTTTGAGTAGTTTTTACCATATATGGGTGTGGCGGCCATCTTGGTCATGTGACCTAGATTTTGCGATCAAACTTTTGTCTCCCCTACCCACGGATACTCCACATAAAATTTAACTTGATTGGCCCAGCAGTTTCAGAGAAAAAGATCTTTGAAAAGTGTGTATGAACGACAGACTGGCCAAGTCAAGAGATGACCTTGACCTAAATTAATCACATACCTTCATCTACTCCATTAGTTGTTTGCATCTACCACTTTTCAGGCCTCAGGCTGCAATAGTTTTCAAAAAATCCATAGTTTTCACTTTTTCCCATGTAAAAGCCTATGTTTCCAAAATTGGCCTTGCCGTAAAATAGGACAAGGTCATCCTATGGTCATCATTTTATCAAACTATAATGGGCTGAAGTCCCCGATGCTACATACTAAGTTTCGTGGAAATCGGCCCACCGGTTCTGGAGAAGAAGATTTTTTAGTAGTTTTTACCATATATGGGCGTGGCGGCCATCTTGGTCATGTGACCTGGATTTTGTGAACAAACTTTCGTCTCCCCTACCCATGGATGCTCCACATAAAATTTCAACTTGATTGGCCCAGCAGTTTCAGAGAAGAAGATCTTTGAAAAGTGTGTATGGACGACAGACTGGCCAAGGTCAAGAGATGACCTTGACCTAAATTAATCACATACCTTCATCTACTCCATTAGTTGTCTGCATCTACCAGTTTTAAGGCCTCAGGCTGCAATAGTTTTCAAAAAATCCATAGTTTTCACTTTTTCCCATGTAAAAGCCTCTGTTTCCAAAATTGACCTTGCCGTAAAATAGGTCAAGGTCATCCTATGGTCATCATTTTATCAAACTATGATGGGCTGAAGTCCTCGATGCTACATACCAAGTTTCGTGGAAATCGGCCCACCGGTTCTGGAGAAGAAGATTTTTTAGTAGTTTTTACCATATATGGGCGTGGCGGCCATCTTGGTCATGTGACCTGGATTTCGCGATCAAACTTCCATCTCCCCTACCCTTGGATGCTCCACATAAAATTTCAATTTGATTGGCCCAGCAGTTTCAGAGATCTTTGAAAAGTGTGTATGGACGACAGACTGGCCAAGGTCAAGAGATGACCTTGACCTAAATTAATCACATACCTTCATCTACTCCATTAGTTGTTTGCATCTACCACTTTTCAGGCCTCAGGCTGCAATAGTTTTCAAAAAATCCATAGTTTTCACTTTTTCCCATGTAAAAGCCTATGTTTCCAAAATTGACCTTGCCGTAAAATAGGTCAAGGTCATCCTATGGTCATCATTTTATCAAACTATGATGGACTGAAGTCCCCAATGCTACATACTTAGTTTCGTGGAAATCGGCCCACCGGTTCTGGAGAAGAAGATTTTTAGTAGTTTTTACCATATATGGGAGTGGCGGCGATGTTGGTCATGTGACCTCAATTTTGCGATCAAACTTTCGTCTCCCCTACCCATGGATGCTCCACATAAAATTTCAACTTGATTGGCCCAGCAGTTTCAGAGAAGAAGATCTTTGAAAAGTGTGTATGGACAACAGACTGGCCAAGGTCAAGAGATGACCTTGACCTAAATAAATCACATACCTTCATATACTCTATTAGTTGTTTGCATCTACCACTTTTCAGGCCTCAGGCTGCAATAGTTTTCAAAAAATCCATAGTTTTCACTTTTTCCCATGTAAAAGCCTATGTTTCCAAAATTGACCTTGCCGTAAAATAGGTCAAGGTCATCCAAGGGTCATCATTTTATCAAACTATGATGGACTGAAGTCCCCGATGCTACATACCAAGTTTCGTGGAAATCGGCCCACCGGTTCTGGAGAAGAAGATTTTTGAAGGGTTTTTACCATATATGGGCGTGGCGGCCATCTTGGTCATGTGACCTGGATTTCGCGATCAAACTTGAAATGCCACTACCCAAGGAGGCTCCACATAAAATTTCAACTAGATCGGCCAAGCGGTTTCAGAGAAGAAGATCTTTGAAATTGTGGACGACGACGACGGACGGACGACGGACGACGGACGGACGCCGGATCATGGCCATCCTATAAGCTCACCTTGTGAGCCTTCGGCTCAGGTGAGCTAAAAATCTTTCTGTCTGTATACCTTCTATACCTTTGTTATGAATATCTGAATCATGTCGCCTTTTATTCTTCTATGTGCCAGACTGGAAAATTTCAATGTTTTAAATAATAATAATAACCAGAGGACCATTGGTCCTGAGAACGCTCACCTGAAGCCTGATCTTGGAGTATTAAGTCATCATGAAATAACCTTGACCTTGAATACTCACACACCTTTATTGACTTCATAAGCTGTCTGCATCTGCAAAGTTTCAGGTCTCACGCTGCAATAGTTTCCAAGCCCAGTGATTTCTGAGAAAACTATAATTTTAATTTTGATATTTAAATGACCCTGGGTCAAGGTCAAGACATGACCTTGGCCTTCATGAATTACTTACCTTCATTGACTTCATTAGTTGTCTGCATCTAGCAACTTTCAGATCTCAGGCTGCAACAGTTTCCAAAATATCCATTGTTTTCGCCTTTTTCCATGTAAAAGCCTATGTTTCCAAAATTGACCTTGCCGTAAAATAGGTCAAGGTCATCCTAGGGTCATCATTTCAACAAACTATGATGGGCTGGAGTCCAAAATGCTACATACCGAGTTTCGCTATAATCGGCCAGCCGGTTCTGGAGAAGAAGATTTTTGAGTGTTTTTTACCATAGTTGGGCATGGCGGCCATCTTGGTCATGTGACCGGAATTTCGCGATCAAACTTTCGTTCCCCCTACCCATGGAAGCTCCACATAAAATTTCACTTTGATTGGCCAAGCAGTTTCAGAGAAGAAGATCTTTGAAAAGTGTGTATGGACGACAGACTGGCCAAGGTCAAGAGATGACCTTGACCTAAATTAATCACATACCTTCATCTACTCTATTAGTTGTTGGCATCTACCACTTTTCAAGCATCAGGCTGCAATAGTTTTCAAAAAATCCATAGTTTTCACTTTTTCCCATGTAAAAGCCTATGTTTCCAAAATTGACCTTGCCGTAAAATATGTCAAGGTCATCCTAGGGTCATCATTTTATCAAATTATAATGGGCAAAAGTCCCAAATGCTACATACCAAGTTTCATGAAAATCGGCCTGCCGGTTCTGGAGAAGAAGATTTTTGAGTGGTTTTTACCATATATGGGCGTGGCGGCCATCTTGGTCATGTGACCTGGATTTCGCGATCAAACTTCCATCTCCCATACCCATGGATGCTCCACATAAAATTTCACTTTGATTGGCCCAGTAGTTTCAGAGAAGAAGATCTTTGAAAAGTGTGAATGGACAACAGACTGGCCAAGGTCAAGAGATGACCTTGACCTAAATTAATCACATACCTTCATCTACTCCATTAGATGTTTGCATCTACCACTTTTCAGGCCTCAGGCTGCAATAGTTTTCAAAAAATCCATAGTTTTCACTTTTTCCCATGTAAAAGCCTATGTTTCCAAATTTGACCTTGCCGTAAAATAGGTCAAGGTCATCCAAGGGTCATCATTTTATCAAACTATGATGGGCTGAAGTCCCCGATGCTACATACCAAGTTTTGTGGAAATCGGCCCACCGGTTCTGGAGAAGAAGATTTTTGATGGGTTTTTACCATATATGGGCGTGGCGGCCATCTTGGTCATGTGACCTGGATTTCGCGATCAAACTTTTGTCTCCCCTACCCACGGATGCTCCACATAAAATTTCACTTTGAAATGACCTGGATTTCGCGATCAAACTTGAAATGCCACTACCCAAGGAGGCTCCACATAAAATTTCAACTAGATCGGCCAAGCGGTTTCAGAGAAGAAGATCTTTGAAATTGTGGACGACGACGATGGACGGACGGACGACGGACCGACGGACGCCGGATCATGGCTATCCTGTTAGCTCACCTTGTGAGCCTTCGGCTCAGGTGAGCTAATAATATGCACGTACAATATTTATAGAGCCCACCTTTCTTCATAAAGAGCTCAAAAGCGCCTTACAATCCCCTTATAAAATTTTTTGTGGAAAGGAAGATAAACAACAGTACATAGGAATTCATGAGTATTTATTGCACCATTTGCATGAAAGACACCGAACACAGAAGCAGCTGTGCCACAACTTAACATAATTGAGCCGCCACGTGGGAAAACCAACAATGTAGTTTCCCAACAGGTCTGACACAAACCGGCCTGGGCAGTCATAGAAGCAGGCTAGAAGCTTGAAATTTTGGATTTAAGTAGAAGAGGAATTTTACTATCCGAGTAGCGAAAACAAAGGTGTTGATCATGTTCGCGGTTACCGCGAAGCTGATCTGCGTCTTTGTTTTTGCCTATGCAGATTGTTGGTTTTCCCATGAGGCGGCTCTTCTACTGTCATAATGGTTATATATAAGCCTTCGCAATGATTTGAGAAAACCAATGATTTGCAGTAACTGCACAGCTGATCAGCGCCTTTATTTTCGCCATAAGGATATTACTATTCATCTTCTACTTATATACAAAGTTTCAAGATTCTAGCTTTATGCTGTCGCTATAAAGCCTGGTTTGTGTCTGACCTGGTCGGAAACTCAAATTATTGGTTTTCTCATGCACAGGCTCATATAATATTATTTTGACTGAGCAATGATCTAAGCATGAAAGGTACTTTAAAACTTCTTATTGTTGTTATTATGTTAACTTCATTTCAGTTTTTAAGCCATTGATATGAGCCAAAATGTGAGAAAACATGCCTGCCAGGTTTCCAAGCAGGTAGACACAATCCAAACGGTACAACCAGCAATGATGATTTAAGGCCCAAAAATTTAGAAAGTAGAGTGATTGAACTATCTTTGAAGAGAAAACAAAGTCATGAGTCCTTGTTTTCATTTAAATCAAGTTTTTGTCATGGCAAAAATACATACACTAGAAAGAGTTTTCAGAGGAAAACATATGTCCCCCCTCTCTGCCCCAACCCACTTTTAACTTTGTAAATTTTTACATATAACCCTGAAAAATATATACCAACAGACATTTTAAATTAAAACCAATATATACAAACAGACATTTTAAAATATCACATGTTTCAGCTTTCCATATTTATAAAGTTTGAAGTTTCCCGAAATTTACCCATCTACAATCCCAAACCAATCCTTGCCGGTATCAACTAATATGCAAAGTTTGAAGAAAATCGGTAAAAAACTACTGAAGTTAGAGAGCGGAAACGAAAAAAATGCAATTTTTAACCTCAATCAAGGGCCATAACTCTAAGGTCATTTGACGAAATTTACCCATCTACAATCCCAAAACACTCCTTGCCGGTATCAACTCATATGCAAAGTTTGAAGAAAATCGGTCAAAGAGAGCGGAAACGAACAAAATGCAATTTTTAACATCAATCAAGGGCCATAACTCTGAGGTCGTTTGACGAAATTACCCATCTACAATCCCAAACCACTCCTTGTCGGTATCAACTCATATGCAAAGTTTGAAGAAAATCGGTCAAAGAGAGCGGAAACGAACAAAATGCAATTTTCAACATCAATCAAGGGCCATAACTCTAAGGTCATTTGACGAAATTACCCATCTACAATCCCAAACCACTCCTTGTCGGTATCAACTCATATGCAAAGTTTGAAGAAAATCGTTCAAAAATTACTCAAGTTAGAGAGCGGAAACGAAAAAAATGCAATTTTTAACCTCAATCAAGGGCCATAACTCTAAGGTCGTTTGACGAAATTTACCCATCTACAATCCCAAACCACTCCTTGTCGGTATCAACTCATATGCAAAGTTTGAAGAAAATCGGTCAAAAACTACTCAAGTTAGAGAGCGGAAACGAACAAAATGCAATTTTTAACCTCAATCAAGGGCCATAACTCTAAGGTCGTTTGACGAAATTTACCCATCTACAATCCCAAACCACTCCTTGCCGGTATCGGCTAATATGCAAAGTTTGAAGAAAATCTGTCAGAAAGTACTCAAGTTAGAGAGCGGAAACGAATGGAGACACCTGGATTTTCAAACAGTTAATTGACCTTTGTGACCTTGACAATTAGGTCAAGCTCACCGAAATCTAATCACTCCATTCGGCTGTCCCAATGAAGTTTCTGTGCCAGTTTGATTTAAATCCATCCAGTGGTTCAGGAGATATCGTGCAGACAAAAAGCTACGCCGACGCAGATGCCGACGCCGACGGGATCCACACCAAAAACAATACATGTATGTCCCCCACCCCTTCGGAGGGGGGACATATTACGGTACATATGATGAGATAAGTAAGGAAAATTCAGCAACAATGATTCAAACAACATATGGCACATACTCAAAGTAGAAACTACATGTATAGAAAAACATAATTGTACATGTACTATGCAAAAGTTTCTTTTAAGGTTCTTGGAGGCACAAGAGTATTAGGTGTCAGCTTAATTCTCATATGCAGTAAACAGTTGAAGGACATGTATAGTTTATCTATGCAAATATATGATTATCTACTTGTGTATGTTGAAGATTTACACCATTTATATTATAGATAGCAATCAACATTTACTAAGATACACTGCACATGTATTACACTCAGAGCCACTAAATATGATAAGAAAACTACAACAAAAGTGGTAAAATTGCACTAGGTGCATTTTTGGAATATTTTTGGGATATTTTGCATACTGACAGATACACCTGCACGGTATCAATATAACTGGTTCACAAATGTACTTGTAACAATCTCAATGTGATTTTACAAACGAGCCGCCACATGGGAAAACCAACAATCTGCATATGCGAAAACAAAGACGCAGATCAGCTTTGCGGTAACCATGAAGCTGATCAGTGCCTTTGTTTTTGCTACTCGGATGGTACAATTCCTCCTCTACTTAACTCCAAAATTTCAAGCTTCTAGCCTGCTTCTATGACTGTACAGGCCGGTTTGTATCGGACCTGTTCGAAAACCACATTGTTGGTTTTCTCACGAGGTGGCTCATAACAGTAACAACCTGAAGAACAAATACATATCTTGTATGAAACATACATCATTTAGCCGAGCATGTACACACAGCTTAACTCAATTTTCAGTTTAACTCATTTAAGCCTGGTGTCCCTTTTGTGGGACATAGGCAAACAGCATAGCCCCAGATGTGATGCCACAGAACGCAGCGTCCCATCTGTGGCTATTCTGTTTGCACAAAGAAATTTCATCGTAAGATGAGATAAAAAATAAAATTCACTCCAAATACCCCTAAAAATGAAAGTGGACTCACCCAATTGATAATGATGGGAGAATCCATTAGTCAAATATGGGTTAACACCAGAGAACCAATGGTCCTGTAAACGCTCACCTGAGACCTGAGATATATACATGTACCAATAAACTTGTTAGACTAGAATGGTACAATGCATGTATATAACCCTAGGGCAGGGTCAGAATAACTCCTGGAGTCAATGTGTTGTTCAAATCATTAAAAATTCAGTCCATTTGCGAATAAACTGCAAGTTTTGTCCTTCAATTGACATTTTAACAATTTTCTCCATTCAAATGCATGGGCGATCTAAGTTGACCTTGCCGTAAAATAGGTCAAGGTCATCCAAGTGTCACGATTTATATAAATTTTGTAGACCTCCGTTCCTTAATGCTTCATGACAAGTTTCAAAATCATAGGCCTTCTGGTTCTGAAGAAGAAGATTTTTAACCAGAGGACCAATGGTCCTGTAAACGCTCACCTGAGTCTGCTGCATATACCAATAAACATGTTTGAATATTATGGTATTTAACCCCAGTGCAGGGGCAGATGAAGCCCTTGGGCCGTTTTCTTTTTTCAGAATAATCAATATTCTGTCCATTTGCCAATTTCTTGCTGGCTTTTCCCTTCAAATGACATTTTAACAGTTTTTCCCATTCAAATGCATGGGCAACCCATGTTGACCTTGCCATAAACTTGGTCAAGGTCATCACAGGGTCATGATTTATATATACATTGTAGTACTATAGCCATGAATGCTTCACGCCAAGTTTCATTGAAGTCAATCTATTGGTTTCAGAGAAGAAGATATTTGAAGGGTTTTTACCATATATGGGCATGGCGGCCATCTTGGTCATGTGACCTAGATTATTAATATATACATTGGTTCCCCCATCCTATAGATGCTTCACATAAAATTTGGCTTCAATTGGCCAAGTGGTTTTAGAGGAGAAGATGTTTGAATATTATGGTAATATACATGTATATTGCCTCCGGGTGTGGGCATATGAGCCCTTAGGTCCATTTTTTTTCAGAATCATTAATATTTAGTCCTACTACCCATTTCCTGCAAGATTTTCACCTCAAATGACTTTTTAAAAGTTTTCCCAATTCCAATGCATTGGCGACCTATGTTGACCTTGTCTTAAAATAGGTCAAGGTCAACACAGGGTCATAATTTATATATACACATTGTAGTACTTCAGCCATTGATGCTTCATGCCAAGTTTCTTTGAAATCAATCCACCGGTTCTGGAGAAGAAGATTTTTGAAGGGTTTTTACCATATATGGGCATGGCGGCCATCTTGGTCATGTGACCTTGATTATTTATATACACATTGGTTCCCCCTTCCCATAGATGCTTCATGTAAAATTTGGCTTTGATTGGCCAAGCGGTTTCAGAGAAGAAGATGTTTGAATATTATGATAATATACATGTATATTGCCCCGGGGTGGGGGCGGATGAGCCCCTGGTGCCCAATTTTTTTCAGAATCATTAATATTCAGTCCTACTGCTCATTTTCTGCAAGATTTTTCCTTTAAATGACAATTTAACAATTTTTCCCATTCAAATGCAAAGGCGACCTATGTTGACCTTGTCTTAAAATAGGTCAAGGTCACCACAGGGTCATAATTTATATACACATTGTAGTACTTCAGCCATTGGTGCTTCATGCCAAGTTTCTTTGAAATCGGTCCACCAGATTCGGAGAAGAAGATTTTTGAAGGGTTTTTACCTTATATGGGCATGGCAGCCATCTTGGTCCTGTGAACTAGATAATTTATATATACATTAATTCCCCCATTCCATAGATGCTTCACATAAAATTTGGCTTTGATTCGCCAAGCGGTTTCAGAGGAGAAGATGTTTGAATATTATGGTAATATACATGTATATTGCCCCTGGGTGGGGGGCACATGAGCCCCTGGGGTCCATTTTTTTCAGAATCATTAATATTCAGTCCTACTGCCCATTTCCTGCAAGACTTTCACTTTAAATGACATTTTAAAAGTTTTCCCTATTCAAATGCATTGGCGACCTATGTTGACCTTGCCGTAAAAAAAGGACAAGGTCATCACAGGGTCATGATTTATATACACATTGTAGTACTTAAGCCATTGATGCTTCATGCCAAGTTTCTTTGAAATCAATCCACCGGTTCTGGAGAAGAAGATTTTTGAAGGGTTTTTACCATATATGGGCATGGCGGCCATCTTGGTCATGTGACCTGGATTATTTATATACACATTGGTTCCCCCTTCCCATAGATGCTTCATGTAAAATTTGGCTTTGATTGGCCAAGCGGTTTCAGAGAAGAAGATGTTTGAATATTATGATAATATACATGTATATTGCCCCGAGGTGGGGGCGGATGAGCCCCTGGTGCCCAATTTTTTTCAGAATCATTAATATTCAGTCCTACTGCTCATTTTCTACAAGATTTTTCCTTTAAATGACAATTTAAGGATGTTCGCTGCTAACATTTGACATTTCGGAACTTCCGGTTTTTCTTTTCTTGAATATCTCGTAAACGGCTGCAGATATTTTCCTAATATTTTATATTTGGATACATATTGATAATATGCATTGAATGTGCCATGAAAATTGTCAATCTAAGAAACTTCATTTTTTCACCCCATTTTCTGCAACTTTTCAGAAAATTTTAGTTGTCAGTGAAATTTAGGGGGTAGGGTAGATTAAACTTGAATATTACACATCTTCAAATTAATTGCACTAGTTCGATGTTTATTTTAGCAGCAGTATATGTGTACATGGTCTTCTAAGTCATTCTTTGTGTCTTTGGTGTGCTGGTTTTAAAATTTATGGTGGTTTTATGAAATGGGCTTTTAGAAACAAAACAGCCGAAAAAAGGATGAAAATGGCGATTTTCAAGTTGTTGGTTCTCTCTTATATGCTCACTACCCTATATATTTCTTTCTTTCATTCGAACAATATTACCAAGTTCTATGTTGTGTGAAAATACAAGAAAAAGTTTGAATCAACAAATATGGGTTTGGTACATTTCAAAATATTGATTTTTTCCGACTTTTCAAGTATGGGGGTAGGGTTGAAAAAGGAATCATAAAATTTTGTCATCCATTCCAAGTTGTAAATTTTTCTATGCTTTTGGTCCAAAATTGTCTGCGCTACGTAAATATTATGAATTTTGAAAGTATTCTATGTGTATTTTTGTTCAAGACAGGTATGTTTCAAAGAATTAAAAATTAAATTAATTTTACCAAATTTAAAACATGGTGCTCAGATGTCTCATTCAGAGGCATGTAGCTTGAAAAAATGCACACTACCCTATATTTATTTGGTTTTCAAATGTCTTGTGTTGTATTTTGGAATAAAAAAAGAGTGGTTAGAAAAAAAGTTTGAATACTTTTTCATTGGCAGCGAACATCCTTAACAATTTTTCCCATTCAAATGCAAAGGCGACCTATGTTGACCTTGCCGTAAAATAGGTCAAGGTCACCGCAAGGTCATGATTTATATACACATTGTAGTACTTGAGTCATTGATGCTTCATGCCAAGTTTGGTTGATATCGGTCTAGTGGTTCCGGAGAAGAAGATTTTTGAAGGGTTTTTACCATATATGGGCATGGCGACCATCTTGGTCATGTGACCTGGATTATTTATATATACATTGGTTCCCCCTTCCCATAGATGCTTCATGTAAAATTTGGCTTTGATTAGCCAAGCTGTTTCAGAGAAGAAGATCTTTGAAAATGGTGGACGACGGACGGACGGACGACGGACGGACGACGGACGGACGGACGACGGAGCATGGGTATACTATAAGCTCACCTTGTGAGCCTGACGGCTCAGGTGAGCTAAAAATGTTTGCTATTTATAGCCATGGCGGCCATCTTGGTGTCATGTGACCATGACCATTTATATATACTTTCATTTTCTCTTCCTAAGAATGCTCTACATAAAGTTTGGCTTTGATTGGCTAAGCAGTTTCTGAGAAAAAGCTGTTTGAATATTATGGTCATCTACATGTATATAGCTCCGGGGAAGGGGCAGACAACCCCCCTGCGCCTAAAATATTTTCATAAGCATAAATCTTCTGTCCATTGCTCATTCCTAGCAAGTTTTCTGCCATTACATGACATTTTCCTATTTTTTCCCATTCAAATGCATGGGTGACCTAAGTTGACCTTGCCATAAAATAGGTCAAGGTCATCCCAGGGTCATGATTTATATAAATTTTGTAGAGCTCCATTCCCAGATGCTTCATACTAAGTTTCAAAATCAAAGGCCTTCTGGTTCTGAAGAAGAAGATTTTTAAACATTTTTGCTATTTATAGCCATGGCAGCCATCTTGGTCATGTGACCTTGATCATTTACACAAACTTTCATTCCCTCTTCCTAAGGATGCTCCACAAAAAGTTTGGCTTTGATTGGCCTAGCGGTTTCAGAGAAGAAGATGTTTCAATATTATGGTCATATACATGTATATAACCCGGAGCAGGGGCAGACAACCCCCTGGGCCCAAATATTTTCTTATACCGGCCTCGGTAGCTCAGTAGGTAGAGTGTCCGCTCCGAGATCGGGAGGTACCTGGTTCGATCCCGGGCCGCGACATACCAAAGTCGTTAACAATGGTACTAGTTGCTCCCCGCTTGGCACTCGGATTTTCGGGGTAGGGCTAGGACTGGTCGCTTCGGTGTCAGTATAATGTGACTGGAGGTGGTATCAGGTATCAAGTGTCTGGGATCTGATACCACAGTGAGGCAGCACTATAAAAGTGAGCATTGAGCTCCCTGTCACAACCAGACACCGTCGTGATATGACAGATAATGTTGAAAGCGACGTTAAACCCGAACAAACAAACAAACAAACAAATATTTTCTTAAACATAAATCTTCTATCCATTTGCTCATTTCTAGCAAGTTTTCTGCCATTTAATTACATTTTCCTATTTTTTCCCATTCCAATGCATGGGAGACCTAAGGTGACCTTGCCGTAAAATAGGTCAAGGTCATCCCAGGGTCATGATTTATATAAACTTTGTAGAGCTCCATTTCCAGATGCTTCACACCAAGTTTCAAAATCATAGGCCTTCTGGTTCTGAAGAAGAAGGTTTTTAAATGTTTTGCTATTTATAGCCATGGTGGCCATCTTGGTCATGTGACCTTGACCATTTATATAAACTTTCATTCCCCCTTCCCAAAGATGCTCCACATGAAGTTTGGCTTTGATTG
Source organism: Rugalucina vietnamica (assembly GCA_964017185.1). Classification (NCBI taxonomy): domain Eukaryota; kingdom Metazoa; phylum Mollusca; class Bivalvia; order Lucinida; family Lucinidae; genus Rugalucina; species Rugalucina vietnamica. Next base: position 38,434,815 of record OZ024880.1, on the reverse strand, counting down.
GCTTAGCGGTTTCAGAGAAGAAGATGTTTGAATATTATGGTCATATACATGTATATAGCCCCGGGGCAGGGGCAGACAACCCCCCAGGGGCTAAAATTTTCCATTAACATTAATCTTCTGTCCATTTGCCTATTCCCAGTAAGTTTTACCCATTAAATAGCATTTTACCATTTTTTCCTATTCAAATGCATTGGCGACCTGAGTTAACCCTGCCGTAAAATAGGTCAAGGTCATCCTAGGGTCATGATTTATATAAACTATGATGGGACTGCATCCCCGATGCTACATACCAAGTTTCGTGGAAATCGGCCCTCTGGTTCTGGAGAAGAAGATTTTTAAAGGTTTTTGCTATTTATAGCCATGGCGGCCATCTTGGTCATGTGACCTGGACCATTTATATATACTTTCGTTCCCCCTTCCTAAGGATGCTCCACATGAAGTTTGGCTTTGATTGGCCAAGCGGTTTCAGAGGAGAAGATCTTTGAAATTGTGGACGACGGACGACGGACGGACGCCGGAGCATGGGTATACTATAAGCTCACCTGTGAGCCTTCGGCTCAGGTGAGCTAATAATATAGAACATAAACTATCTAGGTAACAGGTTCTGGAATGTGCTGTTAAGAACCGGTGACACATGGTAAAATTAAAATTATTGAATACGTTTTATCAGTAGGTGGGGCAGAGACAGGAGTACCCCTGTAAAAACCACCTGGCACTACGGAAAGAAGAATTTGGCTTGTCTCACGTGTCCTGTGCAGGGATAGAACTCACACTGGACACAGTGGTGAGATGATTTAAGGATGGTCATGAAATTAGTGTTAAAACCACTGGGCCCGCCTGTTTTCATCATTTGGATGCTTCCCACCTTGGCAGCAACTTATAGTCTAAAAACAATATTTAAAAAAGCCAGCACAACGCTTCATACAAACAGACCGCAACAATCCTAGGTAAAAAGGTTATGTCAAAAAAAATATATATAGCAATCTTAATGGAATGATGATGTAAATTATAATATACATTAATGTGCGTACCAATAAAACATATTTAAAAATACAATGTACATTGCAAAACCTTGGTTACAAAACATGTAGCAATATAACAAAGTTATAAAAGGCACTTTGTCAAATGCATGATAACAGAAATGAGGTATGATAAGTGAGACACGATAAAATGTTATAGTAATATACATGAAACAAGGTAAAATGCATAAATGTTTAGATGAGCCGCCACATGAGAAAACTGGATTTTTGCCTATGCGAAAACAACGTCGCAGATCAGCTGTGCAGTTACAGCGCCTTTGTTTTCGCTACTCTTTGTTTTCACTACTCGGATAGTACAATTCCTCCTCTTCCCAAAATTTCAAGATTGAGACTGTACAGGCCGGTTTGTGTCAGACCTGGTCGGAACCCCAAAGACCGGTTTTCTTGCATCACGGCTCAAATGTATGTATGACAAGATGTGAAAGGAGCCATGCCTTGAAGCCTGTCTACAAGGTTTCCAAACTGGTCCTAAACAAACAGCCATGTACTACCAAAGAAAGCAGGTCTCCTGTTATGGCTCAAATGAGATAAAATACCATAGAAAGTCCGCAACAAAAACATGTATACCCTGATAGCACTACCAAATACGCAATGTAATAAGAAAACTTGTCTTTAGCATTTTGCTTACAGCTAGAAGGACTTGAAACTGTTAATGTGATGAAACAAAGTCATCTAGAAAATGAGCAACAAAAATACTGATCGAGCAGAACACATGAACAAACCTATCATTTATATTTTTGTTGTTCTAATAATTATGATGAAAGAAAAAATTTCCTATGACAAGTTTTGGCAAATGAGAACAAGTCTAAAATCAGATCTGAGTAAAACTGGCCCATGATTTTCAGATCCGTGTTTACCCCAACTTAAACAATAAAATTGGTGTTTATTTAGGTATGCATTTTTCCTATAATTGCTTATATTATAAGAGCCGCATCGTGAGAAAACCGGATTTTTGCCTATGCGAAAACAAAGGCGCAGATCAGCTTCGCAGTAACTGTGAAGCTGATCAGCGCCTTTGTTTTCGCTACTCGGATAGTACAATTTCTCTTCTTCCTAAATCCGAAATTTCAAGCTTCTAACCATCTTCTGAGACTGTACAGGCCGGTTTGTGTCAGACTTGGTCGGAAACCCAGAAGACCGGTTTTCTCGCGTCGCGGCTCATAAAATCTAGGTATACATTAGAGCCATGTCATGAGAAAACCAACATTTTGCATATGCGAAAACAAAGGCGCAGATCAGCTTCACAATAACTGTGAAGCTGATCAGCGCTTTTATTTCACTACACGGATAGTACAATATCTCTTCTTTCTAAATATAAAATTTCCAGCCTCTAGTCATCTTCTGTGCTTGTACAGCTCGATTTGAGTCAAGACCTGTTCAGAAACCACATTGTTGGTTTTCTCGTGTCGCTGCTCATTAAAACAGCCTCAACTAGGTACTTCTATCAAGTACCCTAAGTTGTCACGGACTAGCTTCACATATAATATAAAGCCAGAGAATATTATGGTTTATCATGCATGACAAGCCATATATCGAATGACCAAGGGTATTCGCTTCCTGCATTTAGATAAAAAAAAATTGTATTAAAATTGTTGTCTTTATCAAAAGACTTGAGTTTTTCTCCCCATGTATATCTGATATAAATAGGTATGTGCCTACACAATTATCAAAAAGGAATGAAAAGAAATGAATCATCAATGATTCAATTTAGCTTTAAAACATAAATAGATTTAAATATATTATTGCCATATGTACATGAAATGCATATTTGAGCAGCGTCATGAGAAAAATAACAATTTGCATATGTGAAAACAAAGGCACAGATCAACTTCACAGTAACTGCAAAGCTGATCAGTGCCTTTGTTTTCGCTACACCGACAGTACAATTCCTCTACTTTCTAAATCTAAAATTTCCAGCCTCTAGCCACCTTCAGTGCTTGTACAGCTTGATTTTTGTCAAGCCTGATAAAAAACCACATTGATGGTTTTCCTGTGACGCAGCTCATTTTAAAACCTAACCTAACTAAATGCTATAACCATAACACAGACAACCTGATAACAAAATAAGCACTAACAATAAGCTGCAATAAAGTAGGGCTGCCGATGACTGGACTGTCGCAGGGTATAGGTAGCTGTGAGCGACTCCATCTATTGCCAGCCGTGATATAGGCTGGCTTGTCTGCAGGGCAGATAACTCCCTCATCCTATAATGTATAACAACAACTGCATTAAGTCAGCAGCTAGTTACAAATCAAACTAGAAAAAGTGCCTTGAGAGGCACGTATACCCCCGGCTGGTAGCCACCCAGCCCCACTTCCCCCTCCCCAAACCACCAAGCACATGCAACAACCTGACATTGAAAATCCCAAAAGAAAGACAGGACCCTTATCAAATACATTTTAGGAAGGTGTGTTCTAAAGCACTTTGCCTGCAGACATGGGGGAACGTAGTTTTAGAGTGACAGATCTACTTTAGAACAGTACACAGAGCTGACTTGTGTAGTCCATCTAGGACTTAATCACGGACATTGAGGGTCAGGTCCTCAGTCCTAGATGACAAATGAAAATAGAATGTCACTCTAAAACAAACAAACAAAAAAAATGTCCTAGATCTTGTAACCCCACCCCCACCCGGGACCCCGGACATGGACCCAAAGGTTTGAATCCAACATAGTACCTATGGTCTAAGTATGGATGCTTTCTGACAAGTGGTTGTCAAGATATAGACCTACAGAATATTAATGTTGTATACTTATCATATTATCATATTATACAAAGGTGTCCTAGATTTTGACCTCTAGCCACTCCTGGTGTCATGAAATAAAAATCAACCCTACAGGGTATATAATTATGATCCAAATAGGAATACATTCTTATGAGTGTTTGTTAAGATATGGACTAAGAAGAAAATATTAAAAAAAATACAGTGTAAATAGTACATTTTAAAGTTGACCTAGATTTTGAACTCTAGCACCACCACCGGGCATGGACCCCAAGATCTGAAGTCATTGAAACAAAGCAAACCTATAGGGTACCTATAGTCTAAATATGAATGATTTCTGACTATTGGTGTATGAGATATACACCACCAGAGAAACTTTAACCAAAACTTTGACGCAATTTAAACATGACCTAGATTTTGATCTCTAGCCCCACCCCCAGGCACGGACCATGTGGCCCGAAGTTATGGAAACAAAGCAAACCCTATAGGGTACCTATAGTCCAAACATGAATGGTTTCTGACAATTGGTGTATGAGATATACTTTAGTAGAGAAACTTTAACCAAAACTTTGATGCAATTTAAAGTTGACCTAGATTTTGAATTCTAGCCCCACCCCCGGGCATGAACCCTGGGGTCCAAAGTTATGGAAACAAAGCAAACCCTATAGGGTACCTATAGTCCAAACATGAATGGTTTCTGACCATTGGTGTATGAGATATACTTCAGTAGAGAAACTTTAACCAAAACTTTGACGCAATTTAAAGGTGACCTACCGTAGATTTTGATCTCTAGCCCCACCCCCAGGCATGAACCAAAGCAAACAAAGCAAACCCTATAGGGTACCTATAGTCCAAACATGAATGGCTTCTGACCATTGGTGTATGAGATATACATCACTAGAGATACTTTAACCAAAACTTTATCGCAAATTCTACGTAACTAACAAACGAACGAACATACAAACGGACGAACGGAAAGACGAAAACTACAGGCCACCTGCGCTATCTCAAACTCGGTTGTCTCGAAAACCCCACTTATGTCGAATTGAGACCTCACTCCCAAGCGTCTCTCCCTATATGTTATTGTATTTCAACCTTGCTTGTGTCGAACACGGTTATGACGAAAACTCGGCTGTGTCGAAGTGATAATTCGCTCCCCACAGAAAAAGTACATTAGTTTCACCCTTCCTGTGTCAAACTGTCGAAGTCAAAAATCGGTCTTTGATATCTACACACAACCTTTCATCACTGGAATTGTTAAAGAACGTTTTGAAATCATGTGTCAGGTCGGGGAATATACGTTTGAAATCACTATCGATGTGGTAAACATGGTGGAAAGGAGAACCACTCAGTCCAAGAATGTGAAAGAGTTGAGGTTTTCTAAGAACATTGGCTGGTCTCAATTTGCTTATCTCAAACTTCGCAAAAACTCGAAGTGGTTTCTCCATTCCCCTTGATTTCGAGACAGCGAAGGTGGCCTGTATATACCCGTCGGCATAAATGCCGTGGGTATAATGACCAAATGTGTAAAAACCTTTGAATCAAATTAGACTCTTGCATCTTCTGTATGCATTTTATGCCAATGTTATTTATTTTAGAATGCTACCATAAAATAAAACACAAACTGATAAACTTGATTTGTCTTTATATATGTTATCCATTTGTCTCAACATCAGAAAACATACTTTATGCAATAACGGCTGTTATAGCAATACTGACAAATTAGTGACAATCCTGTCCAATATGCACATACACAAATTATGTTATGCATGAATATACTAATCAAACAGATTCAAATATAACTTTTTGAACTTTTAGAAATGGGTGAATATGGTCACTGGAGCTTGAATATTGGCTGGTTGAACGTCTTAGCAATCATTACATATTATTGTGGCGATTTTGTAAACACCCTAGCTATTCAATGTTTTTGAATTTTGATTTTGAATATTTTTATTTAAACTATCCTGGCTATTTTATACGAATGAAACGACACAACACGACGAAACGATGCAACGGACGGGTACAACGGAACAAAAATTGTGGATGTAACCTCTTCAACTATAACTGGGACAGTATACCACTCTGATTGATACAATGGGGTGAGCAACTGCTATGGTGTCTTCTGCAACTATTAACTGATACAGAATAACGCTTGACATGCAGAAAGTATAACCTAAATTGTAACTAAGCCAGGTTTCATCTGAACGACTCATAACATACGACCCAAAATTTTCAAAAGAAATATACGAGCCAAATAACGACACCAATACAAGAGTAAGCTCTTTAAGTTAAATGCTTATCTCACATATTTGCAACGGGTATCGTAAGACGAAGTGTATTGAAAAAACCAGTGTGTTCATAAAATTAGAGAAGAGAAGTCTACGATTTTGATTTGTGCTCAATGACTGAATGACACAAGGATTACACCTCAAAGCATGCTTTGTGTGTTTCCTCGGCCACCAATCAAATTGCACTAGTCCTAAAATTATCAACCTTATAAAATAGCAGTCAGATTCAATTCAAAAGTAATGATTGCCAAGACGTCCAACCAGATGCCGCTTGAATCCCGGCACTTACACACACAAATGACCAACATAATTCAAGCCCCAGAGACTTTGTCAATAGATACTCCACCAAATAGCATTGCATATTTATAAAAAATATCTCTTAACAGATTTAGAAAAAAGAGGTGTGTGGAGCAAATATACAAAGAACATTATGATTCATCAGAAAGCAAATCAGAATTCAGGAAGAATAAAAACATATAAAACATTGGAATACAATCCCTTCTTTAAAAGTCATCTCGAAGTCTCTATGAAACATAAGGCAGCAGAACCACTAAAGTCCTAGTATTCATCGTCGATGCAGATTGTTCCCTCCAGGAATGATGTTCCAGTTAGTCCTACGAAAGCCATCACAATAACTGTTTTATGGTCGTTGTTCTTCATGTTCATTTGTTATAAAACTGTGTGGCTAACGGGAAATGGTGCCATGTGATTGATAGTCCAGCCTCTACCTGCCACCTTCCAGTATGTACCTTCCAGTACTGAGAGACTCGAAGCTAGATACAGCTTGACTGAAATTTGAAAAAACTAACAGCAGAAAAAGTACAATAAATAGCTATGGAAGAAAACAGAACAGTCGAACGCTTGTGATGGGAATTGGGAGGGAGGGGAAATTAAGCAACACGTGTTTTTTTTTTAAAATTTTGGAGCGAAAGCAATGACAACCCGGATGTAGAAAAAAGGTTTTACGACATGCCGAAATTTCCAATAAATCAAATCCATAAACGCTTAATAATTTCAAGTTTCCAAAACAAGCGTCTGAGAATTGCAAGCGTTCGATTGTCCTGATCACAAACCCGGAAGTGTTTACTGTTGTGATAAAAAGTAAATAATTGAATATTTAAAGAATTGTAAAAGCTATGTCCGCTCAAAATAAATGGGATTACGGTCAGGCCGTGAATCCCCATTATTTTAGAATGCTACCATAAAATAAAACACAAACTGATAAACTTGATTTGTCTTTATATATGTTATCCATTTGTCTCAACATCAGAAAACATACTTTATGCAATAACGGCTGTTATAGCAATACTGACAAATTAGTGACAATCCTGTCCAATATGCACATACACAAATTATGTTATGCATGAATATACTAATCAAACAGATTCAAATATAACTTTTTGAACTTTTAGAAATGGGTGAATATGGTCACTGGAGCTTGAATATTGGCTGGTTGAACGTCTTAGCAATCATTACATATTATTGTGGCGATTTTGTAAACACCCTAGCTATTCAATGTTTTTGAATTTTGATTTTGAATATTTTTATTTAAACTATCCTGGCTATTTTATACGAATGAAACGACACAACACGACGAAACGATGCAACGGACGGGTACAACGGAACAAAAATTGTGGATGTAACCTCTTCAACTATAACTGGGACAGTATACCACTCTGATTGATACAATGGGGTGAGCAACTGCTATGGTGTCTTCTGCAACTATTAACTGATACAGAATAACGCTTGACATGCAGAAAGTATAACCTAAATTGTAACTAAGCCAGGTTTCATCTGAACGACTCATAACATACGACCCAAAATTTTCAAAAGAAATATACGAGCCAAATAACGACACCAATACAAGAGTAAGCTCTTTAAGTTAAATGCTTATCTCACATATTTGCAACGGGTATCGTAAGACGAAGTGTATTGAAAAAACCAGTGTGTTCATAAAATTAGAGAAGAGAAGTCTACGATTTTGATTTGTGCTCAATGACTGAATGACACAAGGATTACACCTCAAAGCATGCTTTGTGTGTTTCCTCGGCCACCAATCAAATTGCACTAGTCCTAAAATTATCAACCTTATAAAATAGCAGTCAGATTCAATTCAAAAGTAATGATTGCCAAGACGTCCAACCAGATGCCGCTTGAATCCCGCCACAACAAATTTACCAAATTTGTCCCCCATTCAGCGGCATATTGGGCGGAAACAGAAGGTTAAGAATGTAGCCGGTTAATTTGCGGGGGCATTTGAGTCATATATTGTTTTTGTTGGGTCTAGAAGAAAAAGTCGGATCGCTTCCTGCAATGTCAGAAGAAAAATATGGTTGCCGATCTTTGACAGATGTGTACCATCTCTTTTAAGGAGGCCAGGCGTGTCGGTATCAATCTCGTGAAGGATTGACCGACCCCATGTTAAAGTTCTCACAGCCTGTCTACCAGCCCGATTGACCCGTTTTCTTTTTTGGTCCATCAATTTGAGTTTTTGTTGTAGGTCCAAATGTTTCATGGACGCTATGTCATCCAAACCTCTCCATTGAGTCCTGGGTAGAATGTCAGACCACACTATGTATGTGTCATTGAAAACAGACTGCAGATACCATAAAGTCTTTTTGATTTTGCTCATCAATTTAGCTAATTTGATTGACACCAAATCATTGCCTCCCAGGTGGACCACAATTAACGCTGGGGTAGTATGAAAAAGCATCTTCAGCTGAATGGTCGGCTTTAGTTGTGGCCAGTGCATGCCTGGCCGGCCAAACCAGCGCACAGTTCTGTCAAGGTCTAAGTTAGCCTGTTTGGATTTGATAGCCTCTTCCTCGGCATGGGAGATGATTGAATCTCCGATGATCCAAACATCTGGAAGAAAGCAAAATTAAAGGTCTGGTAAACCGTATAAAGGATAGAATACGATATGTGAGGAAGCCTAAAGGCGAATATACCCGTCAACAGCATCAGACTTCCAACGACCCAATTTTTTTATTGCATCTGACGAAATCCCTTTTGAGGCTAAATCTGTAGCTCGACCTATGCGAAATGCATGAGAGGTATAAATGCCAGTAGGAAGCCTCAAAACTCTTACAGCTTTGGCCAGAACTGCGCTGAATTGGCTCTGTGTCAAAGGTGTGCCGTTTGCATGTGAAAAGAAGTAATATGCATTTGCAGGACGAAGATGCATATAATGACGAATGGTTGTGACACAACAAAATGAAGAATCTTCAGATTTTGGAATACGCAAAGTAGTGGGCAACCCGCGTTGATTAGTTTTTGAAATTCTAATGGTGATGAGTAAGGTGTTGCCATCATCAACAAGTTCAATATCACCAGAAAGTAAAGGCCTATCAGGCTGAAGGTAGCTAGAAAAAACTACTTCACTTACCCGCAAAAGTGCAAAGTAAGATAAGAAGTAAGCACTTTGGAAGAGACAGGATTCAAAATCTGAATAACATATGTTAGGAAGCACATGGCAAATCCTTCTTAGAATATGTTCCGTTATAGGAGCACGGACATCACGGGACTTGCGTGACCTTTTAAAGCCCTCTAGGAGCTTCTTTACAACAAATGCATTAGTTGGGTCCTGATAGTTGTGTAACTTGTGATAAAAACTTATTCCAGACAGGTAGGATGCAATGGTAGATGGTGAATATCCAAGTTCAAAAGAATGTGCAATGAACAGCGTAACATGTTGAATTGGAACAGGCCATATTACGTGCAATGAATAATTATTTCTAAATTGTTCAAAAGCTGATAAAGCATTATCATAAACACTTCGAGTGTTGGGCGCAATACTGGAAGCTAACAACTGGTTTACACTTGTTTGAAGATATTCCAGAGATGGTTGGGTACTGTTGAAGGTTCCGGATCGGCATCGGGAGCGAGTTCGTGGAATTTCTGCAATTGAAAACGGCGTAGCGTATCTGCGAGTCTGTTAAAACAGCCTCTTACATGTAGTGCTTTAAAGGCAATGTTAAGTTGCAAGCACAAGAGAGTAATGGCTCTTAAAATGATCATGACTTCATCATTTTTGGAGGTCATGGAGTTAATAATATGGACAGATGATAAATTGTCAGATCGGAAAACTATCTTCTTGTTTTTAAGCTCTTGACCCCAAATGTGCAAGCACACCAAAAGAGGGAACATTTCCAGAACTGTTATATCAGCAGTAATGCCTTGATCAATCCACCACTGTGGCCAATGTGCACATGTCCATTTCCCAGCAAAGTATGCCCCAAAACCTAAGTCAGCACCGCCTGCACTGTCAGTGAATAACTGAACATCCTCATTTGAAACCCAGTAACGGTCATGAAATACAGATATGCCATTAAACTCTGTAAAGAAATTCAACCAAAGCTGAAGATCCTCCTTCATAGCTAAAGTGATATTCAGATGATGATGAGGCTTGGTCAGGCCACAAATAGCATTGATCAGTCGCCGACAGAATGGCCGTCCTGGAACCACTGCTCTACAAGCAAAATTGAGGGAACCAATCAAAGATTGCATTTCGCGCAAAGTACATTTCTTCCTTGCCAGCATACTCACAATTTTTTGTCGGATTTCCTCAATCTTTCCCATGGGAATACGAATGGTCATTTCCTCCGAATCAAGCTCTAAACCAAGAAAAGATAATTTGGTGGTAGGACCCTCTGTTTTATCGGAAGCAATAGGGACACCAAGTAATTGCATTTTATCCATGAAAACAGACATTATGAAAGTGCAATCATTGGTATCTTTCTTTCCTCCAAACAAAAAATCGTCTAAATAGTGTAATAAAGATCCACATGGGGATGCCCGTCTTACACAGAATTCTAAAAACGTAGCAAAAAGTTCCCAGGTCTGGCAAGAAATAGAGCAACCAAATGGCATAGCCTTATCCACATAGAACATCCCGTCAAACATAAAACCGAGCTGATCAATTTCGGACAACGATACTGGTAGGATCCTAAAGGCTCGACGGACATCGGATTTCCCTAACAAACAGCCTTGACCCAGGTCCTGTATCATATGCACTGCTTCATCAAAGCTAGTATACTGCACAGAACAAAGTTTAGGATCAATGAAGTCATTTACAGAGTGGCCTGAGGGGAACGAGAGGTGGTGTATAAGTCGAAATTGATTGGGTTCCTTCTTAGGGACTAAACCAAGTGGAGAAATGCGTAATGTGGGAATTGGGCGGGAAATAAATGGGCCCGCAACTCTGCCTGCTGTTACTTCGGCTTGAATTTTCTCCCGAACAATGTCTGGATTTCCTAAAGCTGATTTTAAGTTTTTCGAGTCCGAAGGAGAATGCAAACCAGAATAATGTAGAGGAAAACCAAGAGTGAACCCTTCCAAAATTGCCAATGCCTTAGAGGAATGATAACCATCAAGTTCTTGTCGTAGAGCTTCAATATTGATTGGGGATGAAGACAATGTGAATAGATCCGGGGAAATTGTGTAATTTTGCCTGGCAGCGGATTTAACAGCTGAGGAATTACAGTCTGTTACCACGCCGGGCTTGAAGTCTTCCCCCACGGTTGGTTGTATAACCACGTGGTCCGCGAAAATTGGAACCCCCTCGATTGGCATAAGAACCCCTTGAATTAGCAGTAGACTGTTTGAAACATGTCACACGTCCATGACTGGGGTTATTACAGTTTGAACAGATATGCTTAAATTTACAGACAGTTCGTGGACAAAAACCATCATTAAAATCAAAACATGTACCCAAAACATGGTTGTCATACTGCGAATTGCCAGTACTACTGCGACCACCTGTTAATGCACCCGGTTGTGTATTTTGTGGCATGTTGGAAGTAACCGTACTAGACGTCATAAGTCGAAGCCATAAATCAGAGTTAATCTTACCCCAAGACTGAACCTCGGATTCTTGACGCAAACGAAATTGCTCATCATATGATCGCCAAGTAAAGGTAACAGACCGGGATGCAGCCTCCCTGATAATGTTCATATACTGCAATATTTCCTGAATTTTGCTTGGGTAACGTTTTAAGTAGATGGAGGCAAATATCAGAAAAGCATCTGTCCACTTTTCGATATTGGGAACCTTATCTTTGGTATTAACCTGTGGCCTAGCCTCCAACTGACCTTTGCCTGTTAGGTGTACGACACCAGTGGAAAAAAGGTCTTGCAGTTCGACACTGCCCTTCAAAAGTAAAGCAAGATTAATATATTCGTGGGCCCATATTTTCTTGCAAAGCTGTTCTGGGACATGCGAGGCAATATCATCGGAACCTAACCGGACACGATTTTCAGCAAATGAAATTGACTGTAATGTTGGCAAAGTCTGTTGGGAGGCAGAAATTGCCGAAGGCAAGACGTTAGGACTAAGAGTCTGTTGAGCAGGTGGTGGTGGTGGTGGGGTAGAATCAGACACAGATCGCACTGAAGTAATATTTGCATCTGCTAGGATTTTTTCGAAATCCACAAAGTTGAGCAAAGAGGGCTCCTTAGAGCCACGTATCGTACCTGGCGGGTGGCCTGAATTCGGTGCAATACCGGTACCAGGCCCACCCAGCAAATTGACCCTTTCAATTTCCTCTCTCTCTCCCGTTTCTTCGGTTTCCTGTCGCTTGCGCTTGGAACCACGACGTCTACGAGTAGTGGACATATCGAATCGAAGTCAAATCTTGAAATCAATTAACCAAAAAATTGAGAAATTAAGCAACACGTGTTTTTTTTTTAAAATTTTGGAGCGAAAGCAATGACAACCCGGATGTAGAAAAAAGGTTTTACGACATGCCGAAATTTCCAATAAATCAAATCCATAAACGCTTAATAATTTCAAGTTTCCAAAACAAGCGTCTGAGAATTGCAAGCGTTCGATTGTCCTGATCACAAACCCGGAAGTGTTTACTGTTGTGATAAAAAGTAAATAATTGAATATTTAAAGAATTGTAAAAGCTATGTCCGCTCAAAATAAATGGGATTACGGTCAGGCCGTGAATCCCCATTATTTTAAGCAAACAATCAAGATTCCAATAGTCATGCTATGTCAAACACTTTTACACTTCATCATTTTTGTCTCAATATTTTCAGGGAACATAACTGCATCATGGCAGTATGGAGCCACTGCTTCCAGGGTATTAACCAGTACTGTGGGGAGTTGATGCGTCTTGCTGAAGGACACAACACCTTGCCCCGTGTGGGGATCCAACTTGGGACCTCTCAATTTGGAGTCTGATGCTCTACAAACAGGTCAACATGCTCTCAACTGTTCCCCCTGAATGGAAATGTACTGAAAGGTGCACTATACACATATTCATGTTGTATAATGCACCTGATAAAGTTAAAATATCTTTACATGATTATCTGTGAATACCAATTAATCAGAAATGAACAGTTTGAGAACATAAATGTGAAAACCATTTTTTTGCATATGAGAAAACAAATGCAGATCAGTAACTGCACAGCTGATCAACATCATTGTTTTCACTACACATATACATGTAGTACTACCCCTCTTGTTAAATCTGAAATTTCAAGCTTCCAACCTTCTTCTGTGATTGTACAGGCCGATTTACGTTGGACCAGGTCTTTAGGTTATAAAACTTTATTTCAAGCTCAGCTCAGCTGAGCATGAAATTTCAACAGCTCATAAATGTTGAAATAGTCAAAAATTGTGGAAAATTCAGGTTCAAAACTCAAAAACTAGTAATTTATCCTGCTCATAAATGTTAAAATGCCAACAATTGTAGGCATTTTAACATTTATGAGCAGAATAAATTTTAGTCTCAGCTGAGTTGAGCAGGTCAGAAACCCTGAACATCATTTTTTTTCTTTTTATGTGGCTCATTTATCCTTACCTGACATATTTCTTGACAAGAGGGACAAGTTATGTTACCGACATGTAGCCACACCTTGGAGTAGTAGATTAGGATAGGCTGTCCCACAAAGTGACATTGGTAGCCTCGCCCCATCACATATATTGTTAAACCTGTATTGGAGCTACACGTATACTGAAAACATAAACGGGGTAAACATCAGGATAAAATTTCTGTAAAAAAATTGGCACTGGGCTGCCCTAAACCTCAAGAAACATTTAAGTGTCCCCAAAATAAAGCACCGAAATAGACCATTTTTTATATAAAATAGAGCAACATCAAAAAAGTGTTAATGTTTTAAGAAAATTTTATAAGGTTTTAGCCATATTAACGGGCATGGCTGCCATCTTGGTCATGTGATTGTCACATAGAAGGATTTCAGTCAAATGAACTTTTGCCTGAGAAAACCAACAATCTGAAATTCCGACCCAGTCTGACACAAACCAGGCCGTACAGTCACACAAATTAGCTTGAAGCTTGAAATTCAAATTTTGAAAGAAGAGGCACCATATTATCTATGGAACAAATACAAAGACGCTGATCAGCTGTGCAGTTACTGCACAGCTGATCTGCGTCTTTGTTTTTGCTTTGTGTTCTCGTGGCGCCTGTCATTTACCTCATAACAACCACTGCCAGAGTGGGGTGTGTGGGTCTCACCACATCTCTGTACAAACCAATATGAACCGTGGTTGAAACATTTTGAACTGGGACTGTAGTTTTCCAGGAGGTAGTTTTCAGATGGTGCTGGAATAAGGGAAATGAATCTGACATCATACATATAGCTATCTGGATCTACCAATTGAGCCACGTCATGAGAAAAGCAAAAACAAAGGCGCATATCAGATGTGCAGTAACAGCACAGCTGATCAGCACCTTTGTTTTCCCTACTTGGATAGTACCAGAGGACCAATGGTCCTGTAAACGCTCACCTGAGATCAGCTGCATATACCAATAAACATGTTTGAATATTATGGTATTTAACTCCAGAGCAGGGGCAGATAAGCCCTTGGGCCATTTTCTTTTTTCAGAATCTTCAATATTCTGTCCATTTGCCAATTTCCTGTTGGCTTTTTCCTTCAAATGACATTTTAACAGTTTTCCCAATTCAGATGCACAGGCAACCCATGTTGACCTTGCCATAAACTTGGTCAAGGTCATCACAGGATCATGATTTATATATACATTGGAGTTCTTTAGCCATCGATGCCTCACACCAAGTTTCCTTGAAATCAGTCTATTGGTTTCAGAGAAGATGATTTTTGATGGGTTTTTACCATATATGGGCATGGCGGCCATCTTGGTCATGTGACCTAGATTATTTATATACACATTGATTCCCCCATTCTATAGATGCTTCACTTAAAATTTGGCTTTGTTTGGCCAAGCGGTTTCAGAGGAGAAGACGTTTGAATATTATGGAAATATACATGTATATTGCCCCGGGGTGGGGGCACATGAGCCCCTGGGGTCCAATTTTTTTCAGAATCATTAATATCCAGTCCTACTGCCCATTTCCTGCAAGACTTTCACTTTAAATGACATTTTAAAAGTTTTCCCCATTCAAATGCATTGGTGACCTATGTTGACCTTCCCGTAAAATAGGTCAAGGTCATCACAGGGTCATGATTTATATATACATTGTAGTGCTTGAGCCATCGATGCTTCGTGCCAAGTTTCGTTGAAATCGGTCAACCGGTTCTGGAGAAGAAGATTTTTGAACGGTTTTTACCATATATGGGCATGGCGGCCATCTTGGTCATGTGACCTGGATTTTTTATATACATGTTTGTTACCCCTTCCTATTGATGCTTCACATAAAATTTCGCTTTGATTGGCCAAGCGGTTTCAGAGGAGAAGATGTTTGAATATTATGGAGATATACATGTATATTGCCCCGGGGTGGGGGCGGATGAGCCCCTGGTGCCCATTTTTTTCAGAATCATTAATATTCAGTCCTACTGCTCATTTTCTGCAAGATTTTTCCTTTAAATGACAATTTAACAATTTTTCCCATTCAAATGCATTCGCGACCTATGTTGACCTTGCCGTAAAATAGGTCAAGGTCATCACAGGGTCATGATTTATATACACATTGTAGTGCTTGAGCCATTAATGCTTCATGCCAAGTTTGGTTGAAATCGGTCCAGTGGTTCCGGAGAAGAAGATTTTTGAAGGGTTTTTACCATATATGGGCATGGCGGCCATCTTGGTAATGTGACCTGGATTATTTATATATACATTGGTTCCCCCTTCCCATAGATGCTTCATGTAAAATTTGGCTTTGATTGGCCAAGCGGTTTCAGAGGAGAAGATCTTTGACCAGAGGACCAATGGTCCTGAGAACGCTCACCTGAAGCCTGATCCTGGAGTATTAAGTCATCATGAAATGACCTTGACCTTGAATACTCACACACCTTTATTGAATTCATAAGTTGTCTGCATCTGCAAAGATTCAGGTCTCAGGCTGCAATAGTTTCCAAACCCAGTGATTTCTGAGAAAACTATAATTTTAATTTTGATATTCAAATGACCTTGGGTCAAGGTCAAGAAATGACCTTGGCCTTCATTAATTACTTACCTTCATTGACTCCATCGGTTGTCTGCATCTAGCAACTTGCAGGTCTCAGACTGCAACAGTTTCCAAAATATCCATTGTTTTCGCCTTTTCCAATGTAAAAGCCTATGTTTCCAAAATTGACCTTGCCGTAAAAAAGGTCAAGGTCATCCTATGGTCATCATTTGATCAAACTATGATGGGCTGGAGTCCCAAATGCTACATACCAAGTTTCGCGAAAATTGGCCTGCCGGTTCTGGAGAAGAAGATTTTTGAGTGGTTTTTACCATATATGGGCGTGGCAGCCATCTTGGTCATGTGACCTAGATTTCACGATCAAACTTTCGTCTCCCCTACCCATGGATGCTCCACATAAAATTTCACTTTGACTGGCCCAGCAGTTTCAGAGAAGAAGATCTGTGAAAAGTGTGTATGGACGACAGACTGGCCAAGGTCAAGAGATGACCTTGACCTAAATTAATCACATACCTTCATCTACTCCATTAGTTGTTTGCATCCACCGCTTTTCAGGCATCAGGCTGCAATAGTTTTCAAAAAATCCATAGTTTTCACTTTTTCCCATGTAAAAGCCTATGTTTCCAAAATTGACCTTGCCGTAAAATATGTCAAGGTCATCCTAGGGTCATCATTTTATCAAACTATGATGGGCTGGAGTCCCAAATGCTACATACCAAGTTTCATGAAAATTGGCCTGCCGGTTCTGGAGAAGAAGATTTTTGAGTGGTTTTTACCATATATAGGCGTGGCGGCCATCTTGGTCATGTGACCTGGATTTTGCGATCAAACTTTTGTCTCCCCTACCCATGGATGCTCCACATAAAATTTCACTTTGATTGGCCCAGCAGTTTCAGAGAAGAGGATCTTTGAAAAGTGTGTATGGACGACAGACTGGCCAAGGTCAAGAGATGACCTTGACCTAAATTAATCACATACCTTCATCTACTCCATTAGTTGTTTGCATCTACCACTTTTCAGGCCTCAGGCTGCAATAGTTTTCAAAAAATCCATAGTTTTCACTTTTTCCCATGTAAAAGCCTATGTTTCCAAATTTGACCTTGCCGTAAAATAGGTCAAGGTCATCCAAGGGTCATCATTTTATCAAACTATGATGGGCTGAAGTCCCCGATGCTACATACTAAGTTTCGTGGAAATCGGCCCACCGGTTCTGGAGAAGAAGATTTTTGAGCGGTTTTTAACATATATGGGCGTGGCGGCCATCTTGGTCATGTGACCTGGATTTCGCGATCAAACTTGAAATGCCACTACCCAAGGAGGCTCCACATAAAATTTCAACTAGATCGGCCAAGCGGTTTCAGAGAAGAAGATCTTTGAAATTGTGGACGACGGACGGACGACGGACGACGGACGGACGGACGGACGCCGGATCATGGCCATCCTATAAGCTCACCTTGTGAGCCTTCGGCTCAGGTGAGCTAAAAATGGTGGACGACGGACGGACGGACGACGGACAGACGGACGGACGACGGAGCATGGGTATACTATAAGCTCACCTTGTGAGCCTGACGGCTCAGGTGAGCTAACAATTCCTCTTCATCCTAAATTCGAAATTTCAAGCTTCTAGCTATTTTCTGTAGCTGCACAGGCTGGTCTGTGTCAGACCTGATCCAATAGCCTGAAGACCGTTTTTCTTGTGTCATGGCTCAATTATCAGTTCGCCAGGCCTCGAGGTTATAAAACTTTTTTCATGCTCTGCTCAGCTGAGACTAAAATTTATCCTGCTGATAAATGTTCAAATGCCAACAACTGTTGGCATTTTTAACAACATTTATCAGCAGGATAAATTACTGGCTTTGACGGTCTAAACTGAAAATTTCTTTACTTTGGGCTATTAAAGTATTTATGAGGAATTTAAATTTCATGCTCAGCTGAGTTGAGCATGAACAAAATTTTATAACCTCAGGACCTGATGTCTTGGTATTTTAAATAAGATTGTAAATCTCTTATGGAAAAATCAAGCAGTAGTCTGCCAAGAACAATGTTCAGATCATCAAGCACACTGTCTGACAAATGAGCAACAATTTCCATCTGCGAACCAACAATTTGCATCTGCGGAAACAAAGACGCAGATCAGCTGTGCAGTAACTGCACAGCAGATCAGCGCCCTTGTTTTCGCCACATGGATAGTACAATTCCTCTTCTACTTATATCCAAAGTTTCAAGCTTCTAGCTTTCTTCTGTGACTGTACAGACTGGTTTGTGTCAGACCTGGTCGGAAACTCTGATCGTTGTTTTTTTCATGCAGCGGCAATTAAATCTTTTTAAAGGGAATATGATTAATAGATTCTTTCAACAATAATAACAAAAAAAAATTCATATTTTTTTACCTGGATTATTTAAAGGATTAGCACACTTTGAGCCTCGTATTACAACATCATCTTTTTTCCATGCCAGCTCCTACAAAGACATAGAAAACAATACAAACATTTTATTCTTTAGAAATTTTTTAAAAGCTTTATGAATATGAATTATCTAAATGTACTCATCTTATTTCCAATCACAAAACTGTTCAGATGTACAAATAATTGTTTGTTTGTTTTTATATTTCTTGGTTTCTGTCCACAGTCAGAATGTCAATAGGGCTTATCCTAACATAATTCCAGGAGGCAGATTACCAGTACTTTCTGCACATTTTTTTTTGCCTAACTGACAACATCTCTTAACAACTCCTGCACCTCTCTCTTTGAATCTCACTGATGAAAATATTGGACAAGTTACTACTTATGCTGGGTTTACATTGTTTAACCCATATTTGACAAATGGATTTTCCCATCATTATCATTTGGGTCAGTCCACTTTCATTTTTAGGGGCGTCAGGAGTGATTTTTAAATTTTATTCAATTTTTCGATGAAAAATCTCTGTGCAAACAGTATAGCCCCAGATGGGACGCCGCAATCTGCGGCCTCCCATCTGGGGCTTTACTGTTTGCCTATGTCCCACAAAAGGGACGCCAGGCTTATATGAGTTAATACCATCATGGTCAAAACTGGATGTACATTTGACAGCACAGGTGGGGAGGGGAAGGGGAGTGGGGGGGGGGGGAGGGGTAGTTAAGTACCTGTAAGTAAGGGCAGTAGTCGGCAAAGGCAACACTTCCACCATATCTCCCCACTTCATTGGAGGCCACGCCCGATATTATACTGAAATACTGGCAAGAAAATGAGCCGCGTCATGAGAAAACTGGATTTTTGCATTTGCGAAAACTAAGGCGCAGATCAGCTGTGCAGTAACTGCACAGCTGACCAGCGCCTTTGTTTGTGCTTCTCAGATAGTGCAATCCCTCTTCTTGTTAAATCCAAAACTTCAAGCTTCTAGCCTACTTCTGTGGATGTACAAGCCGCTTTGTGTTTGACCTGGTCAGAAACCCTGAAGACCGGTTTTCTTGTGTCGCAGCTTAAATAAAACGGTGCGAGTTCAACCAATTTGCACCCAAATCATTTCCTTTCTAAAACTGAATGCACTCTGGTGAAAATTGCTGCTATCCAGCTGACTGCTTTGTTGCTGCTCTCTATGATGTATTACAGTAAAAAGCAAACTTCACCTTGCTTTTCACGCGTGATGTAACGTTTTTGTGATGTTTTGTGCTGTACTTTCTTTCTCGCCTAATGTGTCTGGGTTGGGAATTTAAATTTAACTATATCAATTACCATACCTTCTAGTCTTACAAATCATCCTTGGTGACTAATAAAGTTTTGTTATTTCAGACTGCAGACCTTTTAACTCTGGCAATGGCTAAGTCAGACCTTAAACTGATTTGAACTGAAGCTAATTTGGACCCTGTTTCTAAAAAATCATTGGTCAATTCAGACCTCGATTTTGTAGGATCCGAATTGACCAGTGGTCGAGGTCAAAATTGACCATAGTCCGAATTGACCACAGCTGAGGCCCGTATCATCAGGAAAACATGCCCATGAAATGTATACCCCCTCATACCCCACTTTTATATAGAAAAAATGGGGTATGCAGAGGTAAGCCTATTTTTCTTATTTTTGATTCAAAACATAGACTGTGGGTACCCACAATCTATGTTTTGAGCAAAAGTAAGAAAAATATCAATTTTTTACCAATCAAATTTTCAATTTTTGCTACTGAAAAAATTCTCTGTATATTGCATTTGCGCGTTTTCGTAATGTAAGTTTGAATCAGCCAAGGTCTGCATCGTCCATAATTCATAACCTTGGTGCCTTTCTTGATTGGTACCTGATAAATTGATGGTAGAATTGTAGGGAACTCAGAGAGGTTACAAACTGCAACAGATTTCCGTGACCTCATGCAGTCAGTGACAGGCTGACCCCGGGATGCTTGGTTACAGAAAGGGTGAATATCTAGACCTCTAAAACAGAAGAAACAAGAAATATTCTTCATACTGACCGTTTCAAGGTGGTACTTCTATTGTATTTCTAATTGCTTTAAGTTTTGTTGTTGAATTTTTGTTATATTTATATATTTAGCTAAGTCATGGTAACTGAGTGGCCACCTATTGGGAACTAGCTGCTTTCTTGGCTTACGATATGTTCTCTTTGTATTAGTTCCTGATTTTTAATTTAGTTTTTTTTCCACTGCAGTTTTTGGAGTTTTCTGACAAACATCATTTCCTGATCATTGTTTACTTTTACCCTTTCATCATAATTTTAAGGTCATAAGAGACCACCATTTAAAAGTATGGCCGCATCATACCAAATTTGTTAAAAATGTTAACATTGGCTACCTTGCTTGGCACTCAGCATTATAAGGCAACCATTAGCACATGTTTGTCATGTTGGTGACCTATTTTCATCCTGACTTAATAATGTCAAAGTACCAATTTGTTATTAAATGAGCTGCCGCGTAGGAAAACCAAAAACAAAGCCACTGATCAGCTGTGCAGTGTCAGACTGCACAGCTAATCAGCACCTTTGTTTTTCACTACACAGATAGTCCAATCCCTCATTTACGTAAATCCGGAATTTCAAGCTTCTAGCTTTCTTATGTGATTGTACAGACCGGTTTGAGTAAAGCTGCACAAATTGAGTTGAGTCACGAGAAACCCAGATTTTTGCATATTCGAAAACAAAGCCGCAGATCAGCTGGGCAGCCTTTATTTTCACTACACAGATAGTACAATCCCTCATCTACTTATTTCCAAAACTTAAAGCTTCTACTCTTCTTCCATGACAACAAAGGCTGATTTGTGTTGGATCTGTTCGGAAACCTCACATTTGCGGCTCAATTAACGATGTGCCTCATCTTATTACCTGCTCTGTCTGGTCTGCATCCAGTCGTAGCAACTTTTCTTGACAAAGTCACAGCCCAGGTTACGTCCCCACTCAAGGGTTCCGGCATTGTTGTAATCTACCTTATACCAGCTGTAACACAGGCAGAAAACAGCATTTTTAACTAAGGGAAAATGTCCTTGCATGCCTTTTCAAAAATCTAAATTAAGTCAGGGACGACTAGGGAGAAATAGTCTCCCTAAATGAACAAACTTCTCCTTATTTTCAGCTGAAGGAGAAGTGAAAATGTAAAGAATATATAGACAAACATGAGATTCAAGTCCAAACTTCTCTGCCATTTTCTTAGTGAGAGACAAAACTTCTCCCTAAATTTCTTGCCTTGTTTGAGCCACGATTTACACTACCATATACAAGAAAACTTTTATCAATACAAAATTTCTGTGCAACTTTTTTGAGAAAGGCACAGCCTAAGTTAGGTTCCCACTGCAGCTCCCATGCATTGCTGTAAAATCACTTTTATCGAAAAAGTGTTATCAGTTGTGACAAAATCAGTTTTTTTTTACTGCAAATGCATGCATTTTTTCATATGTATATCTTCATTTCGATTATGTTCTGTTATATTAGTACTTTTGATATACATAAAAATATACAGGTGGCTCGCGTTACCTCGACAAAAATCACCTTGATACTACCGTTTACGTCGAATCTAAAGAGCGGCCCCTATCGTTTTCTCTATATGTTCTTTGTATTTCAACAACGCATGGTAACTGTTTGTTGCAAATACTTGTGAGTGTTGACACATCTTACTCAATAATTGATGCTAGGGCTGGTCTCATTTGATCTATTGTTGAACAAGTTGTCAGCGCAGAGCACCTTTAAGTGATTTCAGCTGTCCTTAATTGATTTAAAATTGCAGATTTTGTCTTCTCATATGATAATGTGTGTCAAAACGAGCAAATCCATTGATCTCAAAATAAAAAAGTCATACGTTTACCAAGAAATCGTAAGAATAACATTTAACCTTTAGCATGCTGTAGGCGACTGCGGTCACCCGTGGAATACCTATCTGTGCCAACTAGAGGCGACTGCGGTCGACAAGAATAAACCGCTTTCAAATTTCCCGCACTTTTCGCCCACTACCTACTTATGAATATTAATGAGCGATGCCCAGACAATTGCGCATGAAAACAACATGGCGGCTTGTGGTTTTGGGACCGATTTGTCCGCCGATTTTGATCGGATTTTCGTTATTTTTGCATTAGAAATGCATTTTCAGCGCTTTTTTCGCTGGTAAATGGAAAATTGGGTGCATTTACACCCGAAATATGACATCGTAACGGTATGTATGATGAATTTTTACGCTAGAAATCGGCGTAACAAAGACTTCCGAAACCGAAAGTGATTTGTTTACTGCGTTTGTTGAATTTATTCAGCTGTTTTTATGGCTCAAAAATTAAGAAAACACGGAAAAAAATGGAAAAAACGTCAGTGGGCTGCCATATTGATTTCACTATATTGCTCAGCATGCTAAAGGTTAATAATGCCGGATCATACGACTAAGCAATGTAATGAAGAACCCAGTCTGTCTTACGATTGTGGTAGCTATGACGTCATTAATTGGTTAACTCGTAGTACTGATAACTCGAAGTGATAAGCTCTGTCCACTCAAGTTTGAGTTAACAAGAGTCACCTGTAGTTTTAAAAGATAATGCAAAATCAGTCTTTCCAACGACATAGTTATATTATATGTTCCAGTACATACCCGGTGTCTTCCATGAGTGCCAGTGTTATTCTAGATATCACAGGATTCTGGGTATAGGTACCTGTCATAGCCTCATTCTGGAAACAGAACAAGGGGTAATGAATGCAATAAGCATATCTCTTAACAGTGTAAAACTTCAGAAAGAAAGGACATTAAGCATGTTGCATGGGCCTTTCATAGCCTATGTTAGTTTGTTTGTTTGTTTTTGTTTGTTTTAAGGTTTAACATCCCAGTCATCAATTTTTCAGTCATGTTGGGACGGAGCCACCGCTTCCTCGGCATTAACTAGGACTGTGGCGAGTTAATTTGTCTTGCTCAAGGACACAACATGGTGCCGCCAGTAGGGATCAAACCCAGGACCTCTCCATTTAGAGTCCGAAGCTCTACCACTACACCACCACAATCCCATCATAGCCTATGTAATATACATCATGTTCAAAGAATATTGCTGGTAATTCTAACACGCCTCACCTATATAGCCAATGGTAAAAAATTGTGTTATATTGTGCAACAATTTCACTGGGCGAATAAGCGTGACGTTACTTTGCGGCATTTGTGACGTCAGCTATCCCACAAAGCAGCGTTAGACGGTGAAATGTAGTTTTAGCGCACAACAAACGTAATAAATGTGTGTAAATACCAGCATTACAGTCAAATATTTGGCGGGATATCTGCAGTGCAATGGCGGAAAGCTGAACGATATCGACGGTTTCAGCAACATTTATTTCGTTTATTGTGTGTTAGAATCGAAATAGATCAGCTCAAGTGCGTAAATTGTTGAGTAATAATTCACTGTTTGTCGGTCAGTTGTAAGAAGATAAATCACTCGCGCTACGCGCTCGTGATTTGATCTTCTTTACAACTGACCTCCAAACAGTGAATTATTACTCAACAATTCACTGCTAGAGCTGATCTATTTCTTAAATGAAGCCAAATTACTGGTTACAGTACAGGTGATAACTTCCATCAATTCATTTATAGTACCTCAAACACTCGTCTCAACCTGTGTGTAAAATCTGTTCACCATTATTATTACCTCAAACACCCTTTTCTCCCAGTGTGTGAAGGCTGTACCATTTAACACCTGGTCTTCCAATTCTGCACCCTCCAAACTAGGACAGTTGAAATGTTTTCTAACTTCTCGCTGAAAATCATATACTATTACAGTAGTCTAATATAATTTTTTATATTTATTGACATGATTCAAATTTGTAGCAGTCCCACTAAAACAGAAAGAAACAGTAAATGTCCGAAAATTAGTTTTGTTGAATATTATTAAAAATAATAGCTTTTGGTTGTTTTTTTTTTTTAAATTCAGTTTTACGCCCCTTTCAAGATTATTTCAGCTCATATGAGACGGGCCAATCAGTAGCTGGGACGAAAATGGGAAAACCCCGAGAAAAACCACCTGGCACACCCGCAAGCAGAATGTGGCTTCAGAACGTGGCTTGTCTCACGTGACCAGAGCGGGGCTCGAACCCACACCAGACACAGTGGTGAGATGATCGAGTGATTAAGAAACAGCACTCTTAACCGCTCGACCACGGGATCTGCCGTCATCTATAATTCTTCTTCTTATTATTATTGTTGTTGTCTTTCTTAGGTGACACAGGTTTAAAAACCCCTGAAACTTCGGTGCAAGACCATGGTTTCTTTGCAACAAGAAATGCAGGAGGTGATCACATGGATGATTTGGTTTGTGGTTCAAAACATCACAGTCAACAATCTTTCACTCATGCTAGGGCAGAAACTGTGTATCAAGCTGTATTATGAAGTTAAAATGTCTTGGTCAAGGACACAAACTTCACGCCGGTGAGGTTCGAACCATCAACCTCTCAACATGCAGGCCAACATAATCCCTATAGTACAAGGATGAGTTACATGACAAAATTGGTATTTCGAAATACCAATGGGGTCCTGGGAACAGACTGCACAGGAGCGATCAAAATGGCGAGGTCTCATCAACAAAGGAGCAGCTCTTTATGAAAAGAAGAGAATCTGTGAAGCTGAAAGAAAGCGAAGAGAGCGCAAAGCCAAAACAAATGTGCCACCATCAGACTCTATGACATTGACTTGCTCTACTTGCAACCGACAGTTTAGAGCCAGAATTGGCCTAGTCAGCCATCAAAGAACTCACCAACACACATCAGCACTATTCAAGAAATAATGATGGTCTTTCTCATTAGTGAGAGACGAACTATCACATGACAAAAATTAACATAAAAGCCTATAATTTTAAAATGAGCCATGCCATGTAAAACATGGATTTTTCATGCAAAAACAAAGGTGCAGATCAGCTGTGCAGTAAATGCACAGCTAATCAGCACCTTTGTTTTCGCTACATGGATAGTACAATCCCTCTTCTTCTTAAATCCGAAATTTCAAGCTTCTAGCCGTCTGCTGTGACAGTACAGGCCGATTTGTGACGAACCTGGTTGGAAACCCCGAAGACGGTTTTTCTCCCATCACGGCTCAAATAATCTTACCACAACACTAGGCGTAACAATCATGTGTACTGTTTTTCTGATGTTTTGGTTCCTCAGTCTCCAGTCATACCTGACAATATCCCTAGCAACCCGGGTACTCCACTGGTACATGCCCAACCTATAACACAAACCATTGTTATGATAGTCTTCATATGGAAAAATGTTGATGTATTAGCAGACCAAAAATGCTTGTACGTATTCATCAGTAAATTCATGTCATGTCGAGTTAGCAGAGATTTTATTTATATTTTATTTATATGTCTTAATCAAATATGGAAGTCAACTGATTTAAAAGTTTATTGGTTTATCATGTGCATGTTAAGGCTTAACTTTCCAGTCTACAATTTTAGGTTATATTAGGATGGACCACAGATTCTGGGCACACTGGACTGATAAAGCTTCTTGTTCAAGAGATAAAATATAACACAGCAGAGATAGGATATGAATAATCCTACTAAATCCGGTCTGACACTTAACCACAGTGCATCTATGCTAACTACATTGTACCTCAAAATAGGAAAGCTCGATGATGATGATGATGATGATGATGATGATGATGATGATGATGATGAGATGATGATGATGATGATGATGATGATGATGATGATGATGATGATGATGATGATGATGATGATGATGATGATGATGATGATGATGATGATGATGATGATGGACAGCTTACGTGCATAGCCTCGGTCATTTTTAGTCTAAAAATCCTACAATAGCATAACTAATTCTCTAAACCCAGAACACAGTTTATTTTCACCAACTTTATGAAAAAAGTGCGAAAAAAGCCAACCTACTGTTGATTGACAACTGTTGGTTTGTTGGATATTGGGTCTCTAGGAGTCAGGGGATGACCATAGCTGTCACGGTAAAATGCATACAGACCTGCTGTAAATCCCTGAAGTACATGCGATTTGATAAAACAATGATTTACTTATCAGTATCTTTGATATGAAGTTTTTTTTTTCTTTTATGCAAAAACAAAATGGGATATACATGTGATTATTTTCTCACTTTTGACAAATGAGCCACCTCATGGGAAAACCAACAATCTGCATATGCGAAAACAAAAATGCAGATCAGCTTCGCGGTAACCGCGAAGCTGATCAGCGTCTTTGTTTTTGCTACACGAATAGTACAATTCCTCTTCTTTTTAAATCTGAAATTTCAAGCTTCCAGCCTGCTTCTGTGACTATACAGCCTGATTTGTGTCGGACCTGTTCGGAAACCACATTGTTGGTTTTCCCACCAGGCGGGTCAAATGATATGGTAATAATTTAAACTGATCAATTCCGTTTCCACAAATACAAACCATACAGTACTGCCACAGAAAATTGCTGGAAAACTGAAATTAAATCCTAACCGTGCAGCTTAATATTTACATAAGACTGATCAATGAAAATGTAGACATGCTTGGCAGACTCCTTAATATACATTGCAGTTTTCAACTTAAGGATGTTCGCTGCTAACATTTGACATTTCGGAACTTACGGTTTTTCTTTTGTTGAATATCTCGTAAACGGTTACAGATATTTTCCTAATATTTTATATTTGGATACATATTGATGATGTGCATTGAATGAGCCATGAAAATTGTCAATCTAAGGAACTTCATTTTTTCACCCCATTTTCCACAACTTTTCAGAAAATTTTAGTTGTCAGGAAAATTTAGGGGGTAGGATAGATTAAACTTGAATATTATGCATCTTCAAATTAATTGTTCTAGTTCGATGTTTATTTAGCAGCAGTATATGTGCACATGCTTCTAAGTCACTCTTTCTGTCTTTGGTGTGCTAGTTTTAAAATTTTGGGTGGTTTTGTGAAATGGGCTTTAAGAAACAAAACAACCGAAAAAGGCTTAAAATGGCGATTTTCAAGTTGTTGGTTCTCTCTTATATGCACACTACCCTATATATTTCTTTCTTTTATTCGAACAGTATTACCAAGTTCTATGTTGTGTGAAAATACAAGAAAAAAATTTGAATCTACAAATATGGGTTTGGAACATTTCAAAATATTGATTTTTTCCGACTTTTCAAGTATGGGGATACGGTTGGAAAACGACTCGTAAAATTTTGCCATCCACTTCAAGTTGCAAATTTTTCTTTGATTCTGGTCCAAAATAGTCTGCATTACGTAAATATTTTGATTTTTGAAAGCATTCTATGTGTATGGTATGTTTCAAAGAATTAAAAATTAAATCAGTTATACTAAATTTAAAACATGGTGTTCAGAGGTCTCATTCAGAGGCCTGTAGCTTGAAAAAATGCACACTACCCTATACTTATTTTGTTTTCAAATGTCTTGTACTGTATTTTGGAATCAAAAAAGAGTGGTTAGAAAAAAAGTTTGAATACTTTTTTATTGGCAGCGAACAGCCTTAAGTATAAAAGAAGATTCATTTAAATGTGTCATACATGAACCTACCAGCGCATGTAATATCTCGTGTTTCAATGTATATAACAGTTCTCTGTGTTTATGTGTGCTGACTGATATACTGTTGGGACATATACTGAAATAGCCCGCAACAGGCCTGGAAAACAAAAGTATACAGTCATTGTGAAATGTTAAAAAATCACATCCTTTGATAAGATGTTTATCAGGTATAACCAAAACATGAGCCGCGTCACAAGAAAACCTAATTTTTGAATATGCAAAAACAAAGATGCAGATCAGCTGCACAGTAACTGCACAGCTGATCAGCATCTTTGTTTCCACCTCACAGATAGTACAATCATTCTTCTACTTAAATCCAAAATTTCAAGCTTCTCGCCATCTTCAATGACTGTACAGGCCGGTTTGTGTTGGACCGGATCGGAAACCCAGAAGACCTGATTTCTCATGCCATGGCTCATACAGGAATGGCCATTCTGTATTTTCAGGTCAAATCTGATAAATGACATACATTTTGTATAACGAAAGACGTCTACATGGTTTTATTTTTATCGCGCAATCCTTGATGAATTTAAAATCATAAAAAATTATGTATTTCTGAAACTTTGACCGATTAGTACTTCGTTTGAACTTTGTGACATTGTGTAATGCTTGTTCCTAAGATAGGTTGATGTAATTCAGTCAATCAAACATTGAGATTTCATTGATCACTATCTAACTTTTCTGCAGTTGCATGATAAAGTCTGACCTTTTGGAATATGCATGTAGTTACAGAAATTCATCAATTAATACCTGTCTAAAGCTTTTTCTTGCTGACAATGGGCAGCAAAAGCTACTGTTCTGTGGAAGTCACACCTTTCTGTCGACAGTGCAGCTACATACAGGATAAAGTCTGTCCTATTCACACCTGGCTGAGTATCTGGGGTGCCATAGTAACCATTCACCTCACTGTCCCACCAACTACAACCCTGTAAATTAACCAGAGAACCTTTGTTAGTGCTGTGCTCTTCTGATGGAGTGGCTTCTGTCCAACAAATTAATACTAAAAGGTATAGAAATATGAAAAGCACAGTATCACTAGTGGTTGAGTGCATGATTGATGGCAGTATTTTATTGTGGCTGATCAGCACCTTTGTTTTCGCTGTTAGGACAGTACAATCCCTATTCTTATTAAATCAGACATTTCAAGCTTCTAGCCTTCTTAGGTGACTGTACAGGTTGGTTTGTGCCTGACCTGGTGGGAAACTTCGAAGAGTCATGGCTCAAATAATGCAAACAAGAACCAAAGTAGCCACATTTCACCAACATTCGACTTACATGTAGATGATGTTCAGGTACCACTACATCACCACACATAGTTTGGTCGGCACAACCATCAACACAGTACCGCGTACCATCCTTGTACCTCACTGCATCTGTTAAACATTGTCTGCAGAAGAAATAATGACGTCAGAATGTGTCACGAGTCTGAGTGTTACAATACAGTACATGTATAATTGAGCCTGTGCACGAGAAAACCAACAATTTTGGTTTCCAACCTGGTCCTACACAAACTGGTCTGTACAGTCACAGGAGCAAGCTACAAGTTTGAAATTTTGAGTTTAAGTAGAAGAGATATTGTACTACCTGTGTAGCGAAAACAAAGGTGCTGATCAGCTGTGCAGTAACTGCACAGCTGATCTGCTCCTTTGTTTTCGCCTAAGCATTTTGTTGGTTTTCTCATGCAGTGGCTCATATAAATTTTACCACACTGATGTCCACATTATTTTGTTGAAGTGCCACAATTCAAGTACAAGCAGATAATTTTATTCCATCTCACTGGTCCAGATCTTTCTATACTTACTTGACATCCCATCAGCAGCCAAGTTCATACACAAGCAGGAAGTCAACCAGTTAGTCTCAACTACTCAGCTTAGCCACTTTCCATGGAGGTCACAACAGAGGGCCTGGGCATCTCAACAATTGATATCTAATACAGTTCAATATACAATGCCCTTAGCATTGCTTTAACATGTGATTCCTGATTTTCACCTTTAGCATTTTCCTCATTTAAAACTAAAAGAAGTGAAAAAGGCATATGAGCCCCCTTTATGAGAAAAACAACATTTTGCATAGGCGAAAACAAAGACTCTAATCAGCTTCGCGGTAGCCGCAAAGCTGACCAGCGCCTTTGTTTTCGCTACAAAGATAGTCCTATTCCTCTACATTCTAAATCCAAAATTTCCAGCCTTTGGCCATTTTATGTGTTTGTACAGCTCAGATTGTGTCAGACTTGTTCGAAAACCACATTGTTGGTTTTCTTGTGCCGCGGCTCATATTTTGAGTAACCTACCTGTTGAGTCTTACAGGAGCAAGGGTAGGGCGTACCATCAGTGTGTTCTGCCAATAATTTACTGCTTCTCGTACTTTCTCCTGAAATTTCAATGGAACATATCATTACAAAAACAGGCACATGGAGTATACATGTACAGGGGTTTCTTCCACTTGAAAAAATTTAAAATATGCGTCTAATGCAAGACTGTGCAACATTTCATACAACACACAATACTGTAAACCTTCTGCAAGCTAACAGAGTGAATGTTTTGTCTTGGTGATCAAAATTGCCTGACATAAATCCAATCAAAAAGGTCTGGGACCCTATCAGTAACATAGAAAAGAAGTAAATCGCTGCCAATGAAAGACGGTTAGAGCAATTGGTAAGGGTTGTGTGGAACAATATTGCGCAGTATACTTGTATGCTAAGTTACGTGGCATCGATGTGTAGTCGTTAGCAAGTCATCATTACAGCGAATCATTTTTCAACTATTACACCATGAATGAATATTATTATGAGAAATACAGGTTACTGTATGACAATATATTGTGGATTTAATGCTGAAATAATGTTATTACAATCCCTCAAGTTTTGTGCCTTTTGAAAATGAGGTTGTGTGTGTTCAAACATCCAAGGCGTTTCTTAAGAAAGGTTTGCTTACATCATTTTGCCTTCGATACACATCTTTTGAATTTTTCTAACTTCCCTGCAGTTTTTGTTTCAATATCTTCTGTAGTTTTGAATTTATACAAAAACTCTATCTGTAGCTTTGGAAATGTTGTTAAGTACCCATGTTAACCCACCAGACATGTATATTGAACAAGCTATAAGATAAGACCATGATAAGACCTCCGCATTCTGACATATCAAATATGTCAATACATGTACTACATGTACAAGTATATCTACATGGACATGAATCATCACAATCTCATCCAGCTGATAAGCGCTTTTGTTTTCGCTACACGGATAGTACAATCCCTCTACTTCCTAAATACGAAATTTCATGCTTCTAACCATCTTCTGTGACTGTACAGACCGGTTTGTGTCAGATCTGTTCAGAGACCACATTGTTGGTTTTCCCACAAGGTGGCTCATTTACTTACACTGTGAGTTCAGAAATGCTTGCAAGAACTCAATTTTTGCGAATATTCGCGAATTTGTGGCCTTGTGTATTCTGGATTCTCGCTAATAAACAATAACTATGAGACACAAAGACTAAGCAAATAACCGTTTGCGAATTTAAGACCACAAGAATAAATCAGAAATAGAAAATTCGCAAAATAAAAGCCAGGCAAAAATTCGGGAAAATTTCAATTTACAGTACAATGTACCTTTATGAGATCAATGTGCTGATATGGCAGTTTGTCGATGCTCTCATCAAAGTGGACATGTATACTGAGGGGCTGGTCAATGCTTCGCTTCACTACAATATGGGCGGGCTCTATCTCTACATCATGCTGTACCTGAAAATACCATAAAGGCCATAAAACATTATTATTGCAAATGCAAAAAGAAGCATATTAGCTGCACATAGCTGTAACACAATCCCTCTGCATCTTGAATCTGAAATTTCAAGCTGCTAGTCATCTTTTGGGAATTTATTTTTGTCAGACACTGTTCGATACTCCAAAGATAGGCTGTCTTACAACACAGCTAAAAATGAGCAGCGACGCAAGAAAACCGATCTTTGGGGTTTCCAACCAGGTCCAACACAAAACTGCCTGTACAGTCACAGAAGTAGGCTAGAAACTTAAAGTTTCAGATCAAGGAAAGAAGAGGAAATGTACTATCCATGTAGTGAAAACAAAGGCGCTGATCAGCTGTGCAGTTACTGCACAGCTGATCTGCACCTTTATTTTCCCATAGGCAAAAATCTGGTTTTCTCATGATGCGGTGCTCAAAATGAGAGATGGCATGACAAAATATTATGTCCTTTTTTTTTATTTAGTTTTACGTCCCTTTCAAGATTATTTCACCTCATATGAGATGGGCCAATCGGTAGGCGGGACAAAAACGGGAGAACCCCGAGAAAAACCACCTGGCACATCCACAAATAGAACTTGGCTTGTCTCACATGTGGCCAGTGCGGGGTTCGAACCCACACCAGGCACAGCGGTGAGATGATCGAGTGATTAAGAATCAACTCTCTTAACTGCTCGGCCATGGGGACACCTAAAACATGTCTTAAAGAACTGCAAAGATTCAAGACTTAAAACTGATGTCCTTGAAATTTCAAAATGGTACTGCATAAAGCATAACAGATCAGAAAATGAGATGCACAGATTGCTCTCTCATCTAGCAAGATTTAACAAAATTAAAAAAAAAATATTGCATTCAAAATATTCATCTATAGGTAAAAAAAAAAGAAAAGACTATTTAACAAGTTATTTCACTCATTTTACCGCCTTTCCATTGACTACCCTTTGGTTTACATATGTAAAGAAGGGCATATCCCATAACAATAACATGTCTGTGTATAATGTATACCCCCTTATACCCCACTTTGATATAGAAAAACTGGGGTATGCAGGGGTATATCTATTTTTCTTATTTTTGCTCCAAAACATAGATCTATTGTGGGTACTCATTAGAACTACGTACCCACAATCTATGTTTTGAGCAAAAATATGAAAATATCAAAAACTTTCCAACGAAATTTTCAGTTTTTATAGGTAGAGAATACTCCATATATTGTATGGGCAATTTTTCATAATGTCGTTTTTCTTCATCAGTGTTAAGTTCAAAAAGTTCAAGCAAGGTCAATTTTACAACCCTTTAGGTCATTTGGTTTTTATAACTAGACATCAAAAGAGGTATATTTTTGATGTTTTCATTTATGCCCCTAGAAGGGTTGGTTGCACTTGAAGCTGGATTGGCATAAAGTAGAACTAATATGTACTACCTTAACAGGGACCAAGGTAGATTGAGACGCATCATGAGAAAACCGGAGTTTTGCCTATGTGAAAACAAAGATGCAGATCAGCTGTGCAGTAACTGCATAATCAGCATCTTTGTTTTCGATACACAGATAGTACAATGCCTCTTCATTTCAGCATCTTTGTTTTCGATACACAGATAGTACAATGCCTCTTCATCTTAATTCCTAAATTTCAAGTTTCTGACCCTTTTCTGCAACTGTACAGGCTGATTTGTATCGTACCTGGTTGGATACCCTGAAGACCGGTTTTCTAATGTTGCGGCTCAATTCTACATAGATGGTTTAGGGGATATACAGTCTAACATACCTTGTTAATGCTGTGTTTGTGTCCACATGAATGAGATTCAAAGCCGTATCCTTGGCTACCTGCTGTTTCCATGACAACCAGAGTGGTGAGAATAAAACCCAAAAATAACAGTTTCCATAGTTCTGATGTCCACAAACAATGATACTGTGACATAGTCATTTCTCAAGGTCTTAATTTTAGACCGTTATCTGTGATTATGTTAGCCTTTTCCAAAATGACTGCAAATATCCACATGAATTTTTGTTCATATACAAAGCATACTTTCCATTCTTGACAAGTGAATTCAAAAACATGGTTCCTTTTACATAAATAATATCAAAAGTAATAATAAGAAAGTTTGTAATTTCAAGCAGAAGTTCAGACTTGTCCTAATGGCACCATTTCACAATGAAACTCAATTTACAGTAGTAGTCGACATCCCAAATCTATTGGTGTTTCCTTGGGTGTGGATAAGTATCTACTTCCTTTACTCCATTGACTACTAAGTAAAGCTAGTATGTTAATTGCCCATGGCATCAGAATGTAGTCTGTATCCTGTTGTTCAATAACATACCGTAGTTCCTTTCTCCTGTAAACAGAAATTAGATGTCTCATAAGAAAGCCTGTCTTGGCAGATGCCTTCCTTTATTTTGACACAAACTCACTGTGCTGCACAGACACATGGGGTGACAAGAGACCAGAAGCTTCAGATTTTGCATTACAAATGAGCCGCCTCTGGCCCTCATGAGAAATCAAACAATAGCATATGCGAAACCAAAAGCGCAGATCAGCTTCGCAGTAACTGCGGAGCTGATCAGCGCCTTTGTTTTCACTACACAGATAGTACAATCCCTGTTCTACTTATATCCCAAATTTCAAGCATTTAGCATTCTTCTGCGCTTGTACAGATCGGTTTGTGTCAAACCTGTATATTAATAAATATGGTTTCTTATTTCTGTAATACATATTTTCATGAAACAAAAATAGATGTACAACTTTACTTTCATTTTCATTGCCTCATATATAGGGTTAGAAAACCAGGTAGTGAAAATATTAGGTAGCAAAAATGTACAGGTCGTGAAAGTATTATTAGCGTATGGGTCAGGCAGTGAACAGGTATAGGTCACTAACAGATAGGTCACGAATCGACCAGAAACCCTGATCTTGAATCCGTGTCAACCTGGCCTCCGGTCAAGTTGCCAGTCAGCCCGGATCAGCTCGGCCGGGTCAACTCGGCCTTATACATACACAAGTGTTTATAATTATGGTATATGCTAGTTGTTAGTTGCTAAAGAAAGGAAAATATGAAGAATCTTACTTGTACAATGTATACAATTCTCATTTTCCTGATATGTTAATCATTGAATACCACTGCAATGGAGCATTACCAAAAAGCAAACAAACTAATTCTTTAATTGCGGTACTGATTTAGGTGGGAAAACCTTACTTTATCTATCTTCTGATACTGAGTCGATCAATTTCTGATCATCATCTTAGATAAGTGAATGCCTTTAATTAAATAGATTAACTTGCATGCCCAATTGTTCAGGGTTCGAAGTGCCCATCTCTCCCCGGGTTTACCCATGGGTTTTACCCGGGTTGGGCTTTAAAGACACAGTTTGCTGCTTCTTTACCTGGGGTGGCCTGGTCTAATGACCCCTAATAAACAGTCCAGGAGGCATAGCGCACATCAAAGGCTTATCTAAGTGATTATGGGGTCATTGGCCTCTGCCTTGAGGGGGGCCACTTGGAGGGAACTTTAAATATAATTGAAAAGTGTCTAAAATAAAATTTTAGAACCTCTTGTATTTTCTTATAGTTTCTATTCTGATTTTCAGTTTAGCATTTAAAATCATCTAATTTTCTGAATAGAGCCAATGCTGAAGCGTAACCTTAATTCTATGTCAGAAAGAGCAGGCCTAGACCATTGATCATTTTCTCAACAGTTCATTGAATGCTAATATACTGAAGAAAAGTTTCTGAATAAATTATAATAATAATATCCATATTCCAAATAGAAATAAATGTGTCATGTCACACTGCACTGTCTGCACATATAGGTTCCGTTTTTGTATCCCTAGAATGATATCCAAACATTTGTGTCATAAATCTCAGAGGGACTTGTCACTCTAAAGGTCTAACTAGAAATGAATGAAGTGTCATTAAAGTGTACTTATTTTGAAAAAGTGGGTACTTAGTGGGTCCTCACTATTTTTGATGTTCACATTTGTGTATTTTACAGTAATTTGACAGACAAAACATTTTTTTTTTTTTTAAAAACATACACTTAAGTAAAATTTACTCCTAATGTGTAGTTTAAAATAAAGTTGTCTTTATATTACATCCACTAAAATTCCATGACACCATCAATTTTGAATATTAGTAGGAGCTAATGATAGTTTTAGAACTGTACTTCAATGAAAGCTAGCATGAAAGCTAGCAATGAAAGTATGTCATCAATCACGTCTCTCAAATTTAATAGACAATTGCTTTAATCCTTTGTTTGCGTTTTCACCTAATTATTGCTCTAGGAAGTGTTGATAACACTTTTATAACAATACCCCATATGACAACTATTTAGGCACTGCTAAAATAAGGTGTTGGTATGTTTGTTCTAAATTTATGTCACTTAGTTGACTGCCTTGTATGTCTAGCTGTAATGACATCTGGCATGGTAGTTAAATGATGAATTATAGGTAAAATGTGACTTAGCTAGATTTTTCTGATTATTTTTATGGCAGTAGAAATATCTTTCACCATTCTCTTATCATAAGTCTGTCACAGACCAAGTCTTTCTTCTGTGCATGTCAATCAGCCATTTAGTAACAACAACAAAAAAACTCAATGAGAAGTTAAAACCTCTGTATCTTTTCAATTCTGTCTAATCGTCAAACACCCCTAATGCAATCTTGCCAGCTTGGTTAGATAGCTGATTGTTCTTTTGGGATTGCTTCACACAAACTAAATAGGTTATTCAAATGAGATAAATTCAAATGTCTTGTTACTTGTACATTCATTTCTAAAATGCCTTAATACCTTGCTCAATACTCGAGTATCATCATTAGATATAAAGATCATAAAATTTCTAATACTGGTCGCTACCCGCTACCCAGTGGGTATACGGGTTTACCCGCAGAAACCCACTGGGTTGGGTTTTATGGTTTAATGCCCGGGTTTTTCGAACCCTACAATTGTTCAATAAGGAGATCATTTACACGACGGTTGAAACTCTTCATTTAGCATAATACAATAATTATGCATTCCTTATTGATGGAGGGTTTAAAAGACTAAAAAGTTCAAATTTGTTTATAGAATGTAATGTGGCTTTCAATCGTCCATGTTTGTAATAAATTACGAAGCATTTCAATCACATGTATACTACACAAATTGTATCAAACATTTCGACCAAACGTGAATCATTAATAATATATTAATACATGTATTCCAAAAATTCAGCCTCGTCATATTGAGATCAAATCAAGCTTATCATTATATATTGAGATCAAATCAAGCTTATCACTAAGGCTCATAAGCACAAGTATATGTATATCATCAATATACATCTCAATACCAATATACTTGAAACATCACTATATTTGACAATACATGGCTCATTCTCTATACAAAACTGGGTCCAGTTTGCTGTACCAATTTTTTTCCCAATTGGCTGAAAAAATTCCCAATTGACTTGGAACATTCCCAATTAGCAGAAAAATCCCAATTTAAAAGGTTAACTTTCCCCAATTTTGCTAAAAATTGCACTTTTTTTTCCAAAATTGTTTTACTTTTTCCCAAAATCACACAATTTTTTCCCAATTTCATCGGTACCAAAAATTTCCCAAAAAGGTCAGGAAAAGCCCTGACATGTAATATAATGAAAGTTGCTAATCAAACTATATACATGTATATACATGTAATGCAAATATAAGTGGTGGGTGGGAAGGCAAAATTTTCTTCACAACATGGACTTTTGTCAAAATCTTTACGAACTGTGCGCGCCTCAATTTGTTCTCTCAAAAAACGGAACAAGTCGTATCGATTAACAATGACTATATCCTCCTCAGTCCTCAACTAGCAAGCCACTTATCATCGTCCGCATAATTAAAAAAAATTTAAATAAAAATATACCAATTAGTCAAAAGTTCTAGAAATAATTTTGTCTTATTTTCTGTGTACAAATTTGAAATATTTCATCACAAACCTATTTGGCCCTTTTCACATCTAAAAGCATAATGTACATATAGAAAGCCTCTATCTGTCGTAGGGAAACTAAGAGGTCAAGCTGACCCGGCCAAGTTAACCCGAGGCTGAGTTGGTATCAGGACGAGTTGGACACTGGCTATCCACACGACGGTCGTGCCGATATCCCCGCTTATCGGCACGACCATCATGTGAATAAGCGACATTATCCGCACGACAAGGAAATTGATATCTAAATTAAAAACTGTTAAGAAATGGATACATTTTAAGTTGATTAATATTACTGGCACCAAAACTAAAACAAAATATTACCCATGCAGGATTTTTTTTTTTTTTACTTTTTAATTAACAAAATTATTATTTTGCTGAAATTGGCTTACCTATGATTTTACCTGTAAAAAATCAGCCATGCGTATACGTAAATGAGAAAGTAATTATTGATACCTAGTAAATAACATGAATAATAGAGAACGTGGTAATCCAAAAGAATATACAGCCTTTGATTTTAACAATCGAGTATGGAAACATTTCAGTAACACAATTAACAAGCATTTTCAACTGTTATGTTTTTCGCCGCTGCTAGAAATTTACTGTGATTCAGTTTACATCAGCTGGTATAACCTAATCAAACTAGTTTTCTTATTCATAATTAACAAAAATGTGCTGTACATTTCGAACGTATTTCAATAGCTAAACACATAATTAATTAATTTAATGACAATTTAATAGTTTAATGCATACGCAAGCTTGTTAGAAAATCTCAAACTCCCGTCGTGCCGATAGTCAATACCTGTAGCATTGACTATCCGCACGACTGTTGGGCCGATAACGCCGCTTATCGGCACGACCGTCATGCGGATAAGGGGCGTTATCCGCACGACGGTAGTGCGGATAGCCTCAGCCGACGAGTTGACCTGCTTCCCTAATTTCTCTGCAAAAAGAATTCCCATTATGAGTAATTTTGTGTCAAATTTCCCTTCTCTTGCACAGTCTAGGGACAAATGTAATACACAGTAGAAGATTTTGAAGGTTTTATTATCAACCCTCACCACTGATTGTGGCACAAGTAAATCAACATAAAACATTGTGCTTCCGACTACCAGGCTCAGGACAAGTCAAAATTTAGCTACAGAGCTCGATTTAGCTATTGTAGTTAAAAGGAGCTTTAAAAATATGTATATTTCATATTATGTTTTTTTAAACTTAAACATTGCGAAAAAATTGCAGCCAAACACTTGATTAAAACTGTTAACAACTTTAAATATGTTATGTAAACAACATTTTGGGGAAAATCGAGAGAAGAAATTTCTGCAAAAAACACCATTTTTGTTTATTTCAGAAAATGACAATTCATATAAACTCGGTCAACAGTTAGATATGCTATCATATTTTTTTCTGCTGCATAAATTGTGTTCTTTGTTCGGCACACCTTTTTTTTGGACTGACTGCCACAATAAGGTATTTTATAGCATCTCATTTCCTGCAATTATAAAATGAAGTTTTTGCTAAAAATTCTTGGCTGGATTTTCTCAAAGGAAGTGTCTCCCCATCCGGTACCGGACAAATTAGGCTAAATTCTCCGTGTCCGGCAATGCCGGACGCCGAGCCTATCCTCACTGGAATGGCTCCATGTCCGGCACTACATTTTTCCTACTAAGTTATTGTTTTTAAATGATAAAAAAAGAAACATAAATCAGATTAATACTGGCTAATGTGTCACAAAATAAATTCGCTAGATATTTTTCACTTCGAACGCCGCCATATTGGATTTTACAGTGACTGTTTGTCCAATCACCGTATACCGTTTGATATAAGTGCTAGTGACACAGAAATATAAGATACTTTTTTGTTCGCTCCGTATATGCTAAATCATGTAAATGGTAAAGGCTGGTAAAAAAAAAAAAGAAAATAATAATAATAATAAAAGTAATAGATACAGTAAATATTTAATTAAATCACAATTGTTTATGATAATTATGATATAATGATATAATGATAAAAGGTTGTTTTTCATACTGGATTTGATCAAAGTTAAAGGTGACTGACTGTAATTATGTTAATTAGTCTCTCTTGGAGTCTGATCTCTTCAGGTTGTGGATGTCTTTCAACAACAACACCTTTCCTGTTGACTGCATGACGCTGGACTGGATGATCTTTTTGTTGGCTTTCATTTCCAGCATGTGTTGTATATTCTCCTTCTCTGTACCGTCCAGTCTTCGTTGGTGGTATAGATTACGGAACAGTTCTCTGTTGACCTCATGATTGTGGTTCTCGTCGAATGACCTAACTTCCAGCTTCTGACCATCTTGTGTCGCCCTGATTGTGATGTGAGCCTTGCATCCTACTCTGAACGTGCTGGAATGAATGAATGAATGAATGAATGAATGAATGAATGAATGAATAAATGAATGAATGAATGAATGAATAAACGAACGAACGAACGAACGAGTTAATTAATTAATTAATTAACGGGAGTTAATTAATTAATTAACGGGAGACTGAACGAACGAATTCATGAAAAAAATAAAATGAAAAATGTACGAACAAATGCATATATGAGCCAACAAACAAATAATAGATAGATAGATAGATAGATAGATAGATAGATAGATAGATAGATTGATAGATAGATAGATAGATAGATAGATAGATAGATAGATATACCTTGTTTCCTTCTTGCCGGTTCCAGTTGGCTTATGTTTCTTTCCGCCGCGAACGCAGTGATATGTTGCTTCGTAGAACTTGATAGCTGGGTTCAAAGTCTTCTTTGGGCATCTAGCCGCCGATGCCTCTACCGTTCGCGAATCTCTTCTGTAGAACTGAACATACTCAGTGTTCTGGTAGCGTTCTTTGAAACTTTCAAAAGCCAAGAAACTATCAAATTGTTGTCCGATGTGGACTTTGTGAGCCATGATTGCAATATGACAGATACAACATAATTTATTTTAGCATTACACATCTTAATGGATGGATTGTTTTCTAATTTACGTAATTATATTGTTTGTTTGCTTTATTTGAGAATGGTCGTTTGTTGTCGGAAGATCAATTAGCAGACATCAAAAGGAACAAAAGAGGCGCACAATTCGCGGTTTGCTGCCTGCCTTAAAGATGAGAAGAGGCTAATTGGCATCATTAACCGCAAGGTTAAATACATGGGCTTAAAGAACTTATTCGATAGATAATTATATTTGTACTTCAAGAAAAAAATAAAAATAAAAAAAAAATAAAAAATACAAGATATTACAATATTTTTATTCAACAACCAAAATGCAACATGATATTGAATTCGCTACAGTTTCATCTATACACAAGACATCAACAAATTAAGAGTTACATCCCCTTTTCAAAATGGCGGAACACGAATGAAAAATCATTTATTCTCCAAACATTATTGATAGTAAGCAATTTATTTTTCCTTTTTACTACTTACAACCAAGAAACTTGTAGGAAAAATGTAGTGCCGGACATGGAGCCATTCCAGTGAGGATAGGCTCGGCGTCCGGCATTGCCGGACACGGAGAATTTAGCCTAATTTGCCCGGTACCGGACGGGGAGACACTTCCTTTCTCAAATTTGATGTTTACACAACACATACAAGGTAGTTAACATTTTTTATTAATCATTTATTTGCAATTTTTTCAATGAGTCTTTTTATAATGATATATATATGAAATATACACAATTTTTAAAGCTCCTTT
Source organism: Rugalucina vietnamica (assembly GCA_964017185.1). Classification (NCBI taxonomy): domain Eukaryota; kingdom Metazoa; phylum Mollusca; class Bivalvia; order Lucinida; family Lucinidae; genus Rugalucina; species Rugalucina vietnamica. The sequence goes on along the minus strand of OZ024880.1, from coordinate 38,393,046 downwards.
TAGCTACTATAGCTAAATCGAGCTCTGTAGCTAAATTTTGACTTGTCCTGAGCCGGACTACTAGTGCGATTCCAATTAACTAGTGCGATTCCAATTAATTAAATAATTTGTTTAATCGCCTAATTATAACATTCGACAGCAAATTATGGATGGTAAATAGCATAGTTTTAAAATGGCATACAGAATAAGCAAACATTTTGAAATCTATTCGGATTTACTTGACAGAATCCCATTTTTTAGATTATTTTTTTTCCGAGAGATAATTGTTTACAGGCTAACTAACCGCATCGCCCATAATAAGAAATTCTAGGAAACAAGACGTTTCGCTCCAAGACGTTTCCCCTAGTCGTTTCGCCTCTAATTTCCGCCCTAGTTGTTTTGCTTTTCATTCACAAATCTTTTTTTTTTTCACAATACCATTCCCCCAGTTGTCAGGTCAGGTTCACTGATACTGTACCCTGTAATCAGTGCTACCTGTTATCATGCGCACAAATGGGGCTTGTTAGCCTTGGGTGGCAACTCAAAGATCTAGGAGTTTGCTAGATCTTTAAACAAAATCTAGCTGGGCAGGGGAAACTCAATAGTTTTGGCCGACAATTCTCCAAGGAGTTTGCAGGTCTATTAACAAACCCCTGAAGCCGTAGATCAGCATGTGCCTACAAAGTTCACCAGTACTCGTAGAACTCACCCATGGGTCAACACAAGTCTTCGTAGAATGATGAGGCGTAAACAGAGAGCACATCGGAAGGCTAAAACATCAGGTAACCAAAGGGACTGGGAACGCTTCAAGAGGCTACAGGCTGAGCTACAGAGATCCACACGGAAAGCTCACAGAAGCTATATGCAGGATGTTGTGAGTGCTGACCTCAAGGAAAACCCAAAGCGCTTTTGGTCTTTCATAAAGAGTAAAAGACAGGAAGCCACAGGTGTCTCAGAGCTGGTAAACAAAGATGGATTCCTGCAGAGCAACACAACCACCCACCAAGGCTGAAATTCTGAATGAACAATTCCATTCAGTGTATACCCAAGAGGACACTGGCACCATTCCCAATAAAGGCCCGAGCCCACACCCTTCAATGCATGATATCACAGTCAACCTAAATGGTGTAAAGAAACTTCTAAAGAATCTGAAACCATATAAAGCATCAGGACCAGATGGTATTCCAACATACATCCTTAGAGCAGCCGCTGAGGAATTGGCCCCAATGCTGACCAGATTATTTCAGTCTTCTTTGGATACCGGACTTGTACCTACTGAATGGAGGAGAGCGAATATAGTACCCCTCTTTATTGAAACACCTACCATCAAACTACAGGCCTGTATCACTCACTTCAGTGGCGTGTAAAGTGCTTGAACACATCATTCACAGCAACGTCTGCGGCACTTTGATGAGAACAACATCCTGACAGTCAAACAGCATGGTTTTCGGAAAAAGCGGTCCTGCGTTACTCAACTAGTGACAACCATCCAGGGCATAGCAAGCCAACTACGTACAGGAAGAGACCAGGTTGATGTCATTTTGCTGGACTTTGCCAAAGCTTTTGACAAAGTCCCGCATCAACGACTTCTCTACAAACTCAATTATTATGGAGTTCGAGGCCATACACTGCAATGGATTGAATCATTCCTCGGCCATAGAACACAGCAGGTACTCTTGGATGGAAGTTGTTCTTCACAAGCAGACGTTATTTCCGGTGTGCCACAGGGTACAGTCTTGGGACCCCTGCTATTTTTGGCGTTCATAAATGACCTGCCCCAAGCTGTCAAACACTCAGATCCCCGCCTCTTCGCAGATGACTGCCTCTTATACCGGCTCGTCAGAACAGATGATGATGTCCGAAAACTGCAAGAGGATCTAGATGCTCTAGAAGAATGGGAGGCGACGTGACAGACATCCAGAGAAGTGTCAGGTCATCAGAATCTACCTCAATAAACGCTTTGAGAGACAGTCCATCTACAGACTCCACAGACATATACTGGAAGTAGTGGACAGTGGAAAATACCTCGGCGTACACCTGACCAATGACCTAACCTGGCATAAACATATAGACTCCACAGTGGCAAAAGCATCCAAGACCCTCGGCTTCTTGAGACGTAACCTGGGCGATTGCACTATGCAAGTGAAGAGTACAGCCTACACATCTCTAGTGAGACCCACCCTGGAATATTCCTCTTCAGTGTGGGATCCGTCATCTATTGAGGACATAAAAACTGGAGAAGGTTCAAAAGCAAGCTGCTCGATTTATGCACAGCAACTACCACGACAGGACTCCAGGATGCGTCTCAAAAATGGTCTCTGATCTTGGTTGGGAACCACTACAGAAGAGGAGGCAGACTGATCGACTGACGACACTCTACAAGATACAGCGGGGATTGGTTGAAACAGACACTGGTGACATTGTACGTACAAATGACAGGCGCACCAGAAGTCAGCAAAGACTTTACCAACCAGCTGCCACAGTGACAGTCTACAAAACCTCCTTCTTCCCAAAGACCATCAGAGAATGGAACTTGTTGCCAACCTCTATCACTGATGCTGCCACTCTAGAGGAATTCCGTGCCGGTTTGGGTACTACCCTGCCGGTCCTGCAGCCATAACCCCCTACAGCACAGATGTTTTTAACCAGTTTTAAATTGTACAATATGTTTTAACCTTGGAAAGAGTAGGCTGTCTCTTTCCCTCTTTGCTGGTCAAAAGTACATTCTTAGAGAAGAATCCTGACCATGTTGTGGAAGAAGAAGAAGAAAAGGTTGGTGCAGCTCTTCAATTTATCTAGGAAAATGTTATTCCGAACTATAAAATCTGTGTGTCTGGATATGCCTAGTCCAGATATGCAAAGACTCTTTCGGTAGACAGAGCTGAAGAAAATCAAATCATTGTTGATTTTTTTTTTATTCAACGGTTCAGTTTACAGTACGGATCTACCAGTTGATGCTATACTAAAGGACTATGAAAACGCCTCACTATACATTGGTTATCATTTTGCTTAAAACTGGTCAAAATTAATCTGAAGTATAAAATACACATAATGGCTACAAAAAAGGCTTTTTCTGAAAGGCAGTGTCTAGCCGTCCGGGCCCGGACGTTTAGACCGGCAGTCTAGCTACCCGGGTCTGGACGTTTAGAATGGGGGTCTAGCCGTCCGGGTCTTGACGGCTAGCATATATCTACCTATAGGCTAGCCGCCCGGGTCTAATATGATTATCGATTTTGAAGTACACATTTTCGCTAACGGGCGATGTTCAATGTTATTATTTGTTATGCAGAGCATAATAAAAAGTATAGTATATGATGGCGTCAAGGAAATTTAGTATTTTTTTTTAATTTTATATTTTAATGATTAAATCTGACGATATAATTTCTTGCCTTGTTGTATTTTGTGTTTTTCAGCGCAAGATAAACCTACTTCTACTTGTGTCTGTGTAGCTTAACAGGTAAGATTGTGTCTAATCTGCATAGATATGTAATGCGACAATGCATTGGTTTAACCGCTAAATTATACCCGATTTGAAGTTAATATTCAACGGTCGCAATGAGATTTCAACTAAGATTTTTCAGCGTATTCCATTCCTAGTGCAGTTCCAGAACAGATGGCGTGTGGAAGTTTGGTACGCAAACTGGTCATTAATTGCCTCTCGGGAGTGAGAGGTCGCCGTGTAATGTCTTCGAGCAAGACACATTTAAACTTCCCGTAGAAGTTTGGAAGCGGTGGCTACGTTCCGACATGACTGGAAAATTGTTGACTTTGTCATAGAGTAATCAGTAAACCAACTCGTTATCTACAAAAACAGTGTATGTATTCATTACGTATTCTACGCTGTTTAAATTTGATTCAAAGAAAACGTGTATGTATTGCCAAAATAGGAACATTTCTGCTAAAAATCTGTGTTTTGGGTGAAACTATGTGCAGTGCTTTAATACGAAATAAATGACAGAATTACTAAACAGACGGTAATTAATGTCATGAATACGCTACATGGCCCCTACCCAGCCGGACATCCCAACAACAAAATGTACCCTGAGAAAGCAAGTTATTCGACTTAGAAATGTAAGGTAGTGTAACATAATTTTGGACAATAACAAATAACAAAAAATCTTAAATAACTTGATTCGCATTCAAATGAATGAATGAATGAATGAACGAATGAACGAATGAATGAATGAATGAATGAATGAATGAAACGAACGAACGAACCAACGAGCAAACCAACGAAACGAACATGTGATTATCACAATAATGTAATTCTAAACGGGTCGTAAAACGATCCTCTGCGAAGAACAGTGGGCCCAGTGTGACAACTTCCTTTTCAAATAAATAAATAAATAAATGTCATCCTTACCTCTGACATCGCTTTCCCATGCCGTCAGATTTGAAAGTTTTTTTCCTCCTATCCATGAATGCAGCTAAAGGTCAGTTCAGCATATTTCAAAAAGAGGTTCAAGTAGGCAAAGATCAGGAAAAGGCGTAATCAGAAAAAGATTCCCACTTTAAATATGAAAACATACATAAGGCGCCAACAACACGAAACTTCAAATACCAAGACGTAAAACAAAAAGAACCACCACAGAAGTATCGCTTTGGAACGATCAGTAATATATATTTACTGGCGGTAAATGCGACATTTTCATTTATTATTTTCATTTACATAAATAAATTATTATTTCAATGTTTAGACCCGGACGGTTAGTGAAAATCGATAATCATAGTAGACCCGGACGGCTAGCCTTTAGGTAGATATATGCTAGCCGTCCAGACCCGGACGGCTAGACCCCCGTTCTAAACACCCAGACCCGGACGGCTAGACTGCCGGTCTAAACGCCCGGGCCCAGACGGCTAGACACTGCCATTCTGAAAACCATCTACGGTGACAGCGTACAACCTTAAGCATAAGAAAAAAAGCAAACTTTTTATGATAAAAATGGGGACTTTCGCTCAATATGCCGTCTAAGGAGCTAGCGTTTTTCGTTGAAGTCAAGCGCCTAAAGTTATGGGAATTTTTACACAAGTCCGTGCCTAGTTATTGTGTTTGAAAACTTTCGAATTCGTTTCATTTTACACGGAAAGCTTTTCTTCATAAACGTTTAAGTGACACAGTTTAATTATTACTACAGTTTTAGTGCAATTGAAAAACAGTAACATCATTTTTGCTTGGCTTTTGCTGTTTCTTTCCAGAAATCTTGTTTAACCTGATGAATATTTTTCATCCTAATAATTTGTCTTTTTGAATTTTTGGTAGCATTTTACATCATACCGTATGACATAAATCACTGGCGTTGACGTTTCGGTTTTGGTATGAAATTTAAGAAGACTGGTTGTACTTTTCTGTTCGAAAATATTTTTGTCGAAACATCCTGTACTCTAAAAGAAATAATCATAATTGCGGCCAATTCATAGTGAGGCGTTTTCAAAGTCCTTTAGTATATGTCATGAGGTATACAGAATAAATAGGTAAAAGCATCTCGTCTTCACCTCGCTTTATTCTACTTATTTTTTTCTATCAGGCACTTTGACTTATTAAATTGTTCACGCGTTTTGGTGAGTTCTTTAATGGCTGACTGGACCAATAATAACTCTAAACTGTCGGCTGCAAATAGCACAATACAATATTTAAGTTTTTTGTGATGACCCTTTAACTCAGAATTTGTGCTCTCTGCGCTTTCTCTCAGCTTCAGGCATTCTGTTTTCTTCATAATGAGCTGCTCCTTAGTTGATGAAACAGTGACATTTTGATTGATACTGTGCAGCGACTGCAGCCTGTTTCAAAAACTCTGTATGTTGAGATCCTTCAGTGAGACTTTAATTGAGAGCGTCTTTGTAGCGTTTTATTTTTCTGGCCGCCTTGAGAGTGCAATGCCTCCTGCAATTCTCGGTAAAAACTCTTTGGAAGTCGCTTATCAGGCATTCTTGATCATTCTTATAACATGGTCGGTCCTTCTCAGCTGTGTTGGCTTTAAGACCGTATTCATGCTTTGCACCCCTGCCTTCTTCAGAACATCTGTGTGTCTACAGGATCTTCTCTTTCCCTATAATTTTTGACAATTTTCTCAAACTGCCAAAAGGAAAATGATTACGTCTCTTTGCATGACACAGGCATATCTTCCAAGACTCAAATGCATAGGAGAAGAACTCCATAAGTACTTGTGCTTTCGTTCTAATCCTATTAATTATTTGTATCTGTCAATGTATATGTATGTTAATTTGTTCTTAATTATGAAATAAATATGTTTAAACTAAATGCATACAAGAGGGCTAGCAGTACCACAACCGTGTATGCATTCAGCTTCGTGTCAAACTTGGTTCACTGTCTTCGCTCCCAGACCGTGGCCTTTACGCATTTGCGTTTGCAGTTCTGGCAGCGATCTCATCATCAGTGTGCACTGCTCTGGAGAGAGGTCTTCCAGGTAGGTAGGCGAATTTATCAACAACTTTCAGTTTTTGTTCATTTTCGATAATGGTTGGTTCATTGTATGGACTTCCATGCGGTGTTGGTGTACAACCTCTATCTTTTTGTGTTGATTGTAAGGTCATAATTATTACATGATTTTGAAACTTCATCCATTGCATTTTGTATTTTTGCCTCTGAGCTTGCATTGTTTGTCGAATACATCTCAGATCATTTTGACCTGCATCCGGGTTTTTTTCTATATGGAAGATGAAAAAGGTATCAAACTGCACCTCTTTAAAAAGTACTTTAAGATGATTTTTTTACTATACAAGTCATCATTGATCCTTATTGTTATTCATTGTAATCGCTTTTTTGTGTGACGAAAGCTTTTGCAAAGAAAAATTAAAATAAAAAAATCTGTGGATTTTGAAATTTTATGATCCATGCAGGCCATCGTAGATAAGATGCGTTCGGATTTTCTCCATTGAATATAGGCGTGTTCGGATCAAAGGCTCTGCTTTACATAACGAGTTGTTTCCGCCAGTAAGGGCTCACCGCACAATAACGATATTTTTACTACTTTTTTTTTTTTTTTTTTTTTTTTTTTTTTTCTCATCAGATTGATATCCAGGAATTTTGGGGTAGATATATATGCATTAAAACTGTCAACGTTAAAACGAATAAGTACAGTTTTTTTTCTGACTGAGCGTTTAGCTGTCAGGCTAAGGTAGTGATTTGAACAACAGAGCAAACTAGTCTTGTGTCCGTCAAAGATGGATTTCAGTCCCAAAACTATATATCTTGTGCTTAGGTATCACTACTACATCACTGAGCTTCTATGCACTGTCAACAATTTATATTTTAGAATAAAGCATAAATAAAATGTACATCATGCATCCACCCTATTGCAGAACAGATATTAATCTTCGACAATTATTTTTTTAAAGATGTTTCTATTTATCCATGTCATCAGCTCATCTAGCACATCTGTCTGCACCTTAGTTTTGGCTTGCAACCTTCTTAGGTTATATAGCTTACCATCAAAGTGGTACATGATTTGAAAACCAGTATCACATTCCTGAAAAGCATCCGTGAGCATGGCAGAAATTATGCTAGCTACACAGTGCTGGTGCCATATCACAAAGCCCTGTTTGATCCCATTTGTCAGAAATGGTCCAGATAACTCTCCGTCATTCTGTATGCCATTAAGAAATTGCCTCCTCATTCATATGAGTCTGGGTGGACAAACTTGTCAATGATTTTTCAGAGTCCAGCACGACTGACTGTGTCGAAAAACGAGGTCGATAAACGTCATGCATATGTCGACATCCCGTTTTAGCACTTCTCTTGATTTTTTTATGAAGACAACGTCTATTGTCCCTCTATCTTTCCTGAATTGGCATTGACTTTCTGTGATAAGACTCGTCTGGTCAAGATGAATGTTCGATTCAATTCAATTGAATTTTTGCTAGTATCTTTCCAGCAATTGCAAGGAGAGAAATGCCTCTATGCTTGTCACAGACTTGAGGGTTTCTTTTCCGCTTGTGTAGGTGGATAATAGACACATCCTTAAATTCCGTTGCTACAGCCTTCTTTCTCATCCACATAAGGTGGAGTCAGTTTCTTTGCTATGAGTACCTTGAGCTTTACCAGATGACAGTTGCTGAACTGTTTTTCATAGCTTCAACATGTTTAGCAATTCATCAAGCAGAAAATTGCACTCTGTCTGTGTGTCTGTCGATAGCTTTGTCATTGATACTTAATGGGCGATTGAGCGCCCTATGGAAGTGTTCTGTCCAAGATATCAACTTTATCTGCTTTCGTCTTTACTAAGTCATGTGGCGGCTCACGAACTCTTTGGGCAATATATGATATGTACACTTGCACACTCACCGATACCTGGATACATCAAGAAAAAGAGACGACTACGGTGATCAACGACACTGTCAGTCTCACACGAGGCATATGAAACACCCAACAGGGTCTCTGAACTTTTGCATATACATAGGCTCCACCAAGCATTAGTTGTGTACCTACAAAAATACCTGGTCTGGAAGGCAACAGCCCTCTCCTCCCCCCAAAAAAAGTAACATGATACATACATGTATGTATATTGCTTTCAGTGATGCCCTGAAGAATTAAATTATTCCCTAAGGCTATCTCATTTTTGAACAGTTTCCCTTCTTCAGTGTCTCATCCAAGACCACTCGCTGATAAATTTAAGGCGTATATTTAGGTCACTGGTACAGAGATACATTGATAAATAATGCACCTTCTTCTTCTTATCTTCTGCTTAATCTGTATTTAAAGTCGCTTCCATATAATACATATTTACATATTCATCTTTGGAAATGTGACTTGCTCAAGGCTACAAGAGAAGGCGCCCTTGAAGAGGATCGAATGACTTGGGTACGAGCAGACTCGGATACGAGTTGACCAATTACCCTTCGCTCCTTTCGGGTTTTATTTGGGCATTGCGGTTTTTATGTAGGATTTCAGGGGACACCACTCTAGAAAACTGTCAAAATAAGAGAAATGGAATTGGAAGAAAACAGCCAGAAATCAGTGATAGGACAGTTGACAGCTGTTCATTCATATGTGGCACGCCAGAAAAATGATGACGGAATAACTATGCTACCAAGCGAACTAGAGCAGATTCTCTTCTCACCCTATATTATGAACCTAAACCAGGACCCCAATCCCTCTCAATCAGAACTCTTACTTTGGCTTTCTGTCTGGCGAACAGGATTTGAACATTGTGGACAGTTTCAAAACATACCAGAATTGAAGCTTAAACATTTGTTCAATGTTTTAGTAAGTATTAATTGAGTAAGAATTGCCTGTCTAGAATTGCCTGTCTAGAATGCCTGAGAATGCACATGACCAGGTAGGGGAATGAAATTGATTTATAGAGTATCTAAACATTTATAGAGTTTCTATAAAGATTTTCGGAAGGTTTCATAGGTTTCCCGCCTAAGTTTTAGTGTTTCTTGCAGCTGTGTTTATTGTATAGAATATATGTTAACGTTTGATCAATGCAACAACATTGTGGAAACCTCTTGATGTTACATACATGCAGCATAAATCTGTGTCAAAGAGGGAAAGGGTCAGATTTTTTCAAAAAGATATTTTGTCAGAAAACATTTTTTGCCAGATTATCATGAAAATACTACATTTTGGTAGAATGTTTGTAGAGTCTTAAAAAAAGGCTAGAAGCTTGAGATTTTGGATTTAAGAAGAATTGAACTATCCGAGTAGCGAAAACAAAAGTGCTGATCAGCTTCACGGTTACCAGCTAAGCTGGTCTGCACCTTTATTTTCGTGTATATAAGCTATAACAGCTCTAATCTCAGCTTAATGTACTTTAATCATATATTTATAGCCATATTCTACTCTGTCTTCTTAGTTTATTAAATGATACCCAGTTTTAATGTGTAACTCTACTTTCAGAGAAACCTCATTCAGAGTACCAATGCCTATGTTGTGTATGAGACCAAGATGGTGTACATTGCTGCTCTCAAGAAACTGAAGCTGCAGGTTTGTTGTGTCATAGCAACTTCACAAATGCACATGTCATTACGAAAACATGTCCATGCAATATATATGTTTTTCCTAGACTGTAAAAATTGAAAAATATTAGTAGACAAATTTTGATATTTTTCTTATTTATGCTCAAAACATAGATTGTGGGTCTAACGAGCACAATATGTGTTTTGGAGCAAAAATAAGAAAAATAGGTATACCCCTACATACCCCAGTTTTGCTATAAAAAAGTGGGGGTATGAGGGGGTATACAATACACGGACATGTTTTCCTGATGTACTGTGTATGTTAAATTTCCATACAAGTTGTAGCTAGTTGGTGTTTTTTGTGAGTTCTTTCAAGAACTTGGATAAAGGGTACCCTTCAGCACTTTCACAGTTACATATATTAGCAATTACATGTATCAAGTTTAACCATTTTTTGTGCCTTCATTTCAAATAAGTAACAAGAACATGTTTAATCAATATTGTGACTCTTTATTTTCCTTGATAAAGAATAATTGATTGTGTCTTTGATTTTTTAACTCATCATGAAAATATGTCCATGTAATATATACCCCCTTTAACATACCCCAATTTTATATAGTAAAAATGGCTATACAGGGGTATACCTATTTTCATTATGTTTGCTCCAAAACATTGATTGTGGGTACTCGTTAGAACCACCTTGGCGAGGTGGTTCTAACGTGTACCCACAATTGATGTTTTGAGCAAAAAAAAGAAAAATATAAAAAAGAAAAATCTACTGAAAATTTTCAATTTTTACAACTAAAGAAAAATCTGTTGATTAATACATGGGCATGTTTTCGTAATGTAACATCATTGTGTATAATTGTTTCAGTTTGTAGTTGAAGACATTTCCGCCAAACTTGGAAATGTGTCTACAGAGAACCTGAACATCGTAACTTCCTACGCTGAAATGTGCCGTGACCTGCTTTCCAGACATAATCCACATGCACTGTCATTCTTCGACCACATCAATCCATCTTTACTTCAGTATGTTTCATTCCTCTTCCAAAACAGAACACATGCTAAGTTTCATGTCCATTTATATCTACAGATCTTAATTCTTATAAAGATTGTGAAGTTGATATTTTTGTACCAGCATGGAAATGCACAAAAATTTATCATCAAACTTATCCAGATGCATGGAACATATTTAGTTGACATTTTATTTGACTGTGGTATACAGAAAGGCTTCATATGGAAGAAATCATGTGAGATGTGGTTTAAGATTTACAGTCTCATTGATATCAAAGATTTTGAGCATGAAAGAGAAGTATTGACATGTCATGCATCATCTTTTGTGGACAAATTACACAAGTTTGGTGTGTGTAAACTGTTTCCTGGAAACATCAGACCTGAGAGGGGAAAACAACCAAAGCTTGGATTTACAGGTATTCACATTACGAAAACCTGCCATCAGGAAAACATATCCGTGCAATGAATACACCCTTAAACCCCACTTTTATATAGTAAGTCTGGGGTTGACAGGGGTATACCTATTTTTAGCTCACCTGAGCCGTTAGGCTCACAAGGTGAGCTTATAGGATGGCCATGATCCGGCGTCCGTCCGTCCGTCGTCCGTCCGTCGTCCGTCGTCCGTCCACAATTTCAAACATCTTCTCCTCTGAAACCACTTGGCCAATCAAAGCCAAATTTTATATGAAGCATCTATAGGAAGGGGGAACCAATGTGTATATAAAAAATCCAGGTCACATGACCAAGATGGCCGCCATGCCCATATATGGTAAAAACCCTTCAAAAATCTTCTTCTCCAGTACCGGTGGACCGATTTCAACGAAACTTGGCATGAAGCATCGATGGCTCAAGCACTTCAATGTATATATAAATCATGGCCCTGTGATGACCTTGACCTATTTTACAGCAAGGTCAACATAGGTTGTCAATGCATTTGAATGGGGAAAACTTTTAAAATGTCATTTTAAGTAAAAGTCTTGCAGGAAATGGGCAGTAGGACTGAATATTAATGATTCTGAAAAAATTTGCACCCCAGGGGCTCATATGCCCCCACCCCGGGGCAATATACATGTATATTATCATAATATTCAAACATCATCTCCTCTGAAACCGCTTGGCCAATTAAAGCCAAATTTTATGTGAAGCATCAATAGGAAGGGGTAACCAATGTGTATATAAATAATCAAGGTCACATAACCAAGATGGCCGCCATGCCCATATATGGTAAAAACCCTTCCAAAATCTTCTTCTCCGGAACCGGTACACTGATTTCAAAGAAACTTGGCATGGAGCATTGATGGCTCAAGTACTACAATGTGTATATAAATCATGACCCTGTGATGACCTTGACCTTTTTTATGGCAAGGTCAACATAGGTCGCCTATGCATTTGAATGGGGAAAACTTTTAAAAAGTAATTTGAGGTGAAAATCCTGCAGGAATGGGTAGTTTGACTGAATATTAATGATTCTGAAAAACAAATGGACCCAAGGAGCTCATATGCCCCCACCCCGGGGCAATATACATGTATATTACCAAAATATTCAAACATCTTCTTCTCTGAAACCTTTTGGCCAATCAAAGCCAAATTTTATGTGAAGCATTTATAGAATGAGGGAACCAATGTGTATATAAATGATCCAGGTCACATGACCAAGATGGCCGCCATGCCCATATATGGTAAAAACCCTTCCAAAATCTTCTTCTCTGGAACTGGTGGACCGATTTCAACAAAACTTGGCATGAAACATCAATGGCTTAAGTACTAAAAGGTATATATAAATCATGACCCTGTGATGACCTTGACCTATTTTACGACAAGGTCAACATAGGTTGCCTATGCCTTTGAATGGGGATAACTGTTATTTGTCGGTTGAAGGGAAAGACTTGCAGGAAATTGGCAAATGGACAGGATATTGATTATTATGAAGAAAAATAATGGACACCAGGGAATCATCTGCCCCTTTACAACAGATCTCAGGTGAGCGTTTACAGGACCATTGGTCCTCTGGTTCTTATTTTTGAACCAAAACATAGATTGTGGGAACTCATTATAACCGCCTCAGCAAGGCGGTTCTAACGTATACCCACAATGTTTAGAACACAAATATTGAAAAATATCAAAAATTTTCCAATGAAAGTTTTCATTATTTACAACTTTGGAAAAGCCTGTTTATAAAATGGGCGTGTTTTCGTAATGCCAGGCAAAATACAGATTTTTCTGAAGCTGTGAAAATGAAAATTTTCATTTGAAAAATTTCAATATATTAATATTTTTGCTTAAAACATTTATTGTGGGTACACGTTAGAACCGTCTCACCCACAATCTATGTGTTGGATTAAAAATAAGAAAAATTGTATACTATGGTTACACCCAATTTCACTATATAAAAGTGGGGTTTGCGATGGTATACTTTACAGTAACACGGACATGTTATCCTGATGCGAGCTATTTTTTCAAAAGTTTTCAGAAAGCTTAGCCTGATCAAATGGTGTAGACCTGAATGATTATTCAGAAATTCAGAGTTCTCCTAGAAAAACCTGTATTTGATATTTGTTGTCTTTCCTAAAAGTTGGTAAAATCATAAGTGCTTATAATTGAGCCACCTCATGGGAAAACCAAAAATCTGCATAGGCGAATACAAAGGCGCAGATCAGCTTCGCGGTAACTGCGAAGCTGATCAGCGCCTTTGTTTTCGCTACTCGGATAGTACAGTTCCTCTTCTACTTAAATCCGAAATTTCAAGCTTCTAGCTCTTTTCTTTGCTTGTACAGCCCGGTTTGTGTCGGACCTGTTCGGAAACCACATTGTTGGTTTTCCCACGAGGTGGCTCAATTATTATTTTGGTTAGCACAGCCACTAAGTACTTTCAGTTTTCTGATAAACATGATAAAAATCTTGTTGTTGTTTTGTTTTTGTTATTTTTCTTTTCATTTTTACAGCAAGTTCAATACTGTCTGCTTTATCTTTTATTTAACATACACATCAAATTGAGTTTTAAACTGGTACAGCTTAAGCTGATATTTTAATGGCAAAAAGATATTTAAGGTCACTTTTTCAAGATAAAAATACATACACATTAAAAGAAAAATGATAAAAAATGGATGATATGCCTCTGGTATTCATGTATAAGATATAAATGATAGGAAGTGAGCTACCAAGAGTCTTGGGACAACGAGAGATGAAACCGGACTGTGTTAGACTGGTAGAAGGATGTTGCCTCACTCTGAAAGCTTGTGAATGTATCATTGTAAAACATAGCAGTGCCAAAGGTCAGTATGAATTGAGCCACATCGTGAGAAAACCGGATTTTTGCCTATGCGAAAACAAAGGCGCAGATCAGCTTCGTAGTAACTGCGAAGCTGATCAGCGCCTTTGTTTTCACTACACGGATAGTACAATTTCTCTTCTCTGTGACTGAACAGGTCGGTTTGTGTCAGACCTGGTCGGAAATCCCGAAGACTGGTTTTCATGCGTCCTGGCTCAATTACAACTGGTAAGATGAACTTTTTTATAGCTTTTTAGCATAAAAAAGTGATATTTATTACAGAAATGCCTCTGATGTAAAATAAAAGTTTCCAGTATTTGAAATAAATATGTTTAAAAAGGTTCATATGTTTCTCAGAAAAATGATTGCATAATATCAATATTGGTAGAAATGATCAGAAATTAGCATTTACAACTTTTAAAATTCAGATATTCTACATGTTAAGCTTGAATCATCTTGAAGATTTTGTCTGATTCATTTCAGAAGCCAGCATGTCACTTCTAGAGAACATTTACACAGTATTATCATTTCTGGACTCCTACATAAAAGATGCTATGTCATGTGACTCCAGTGTGCCATTTCATTGGCTACCAGAGGTGTTTGGAGACCAGGATGATTCTTGGATTGAGGCTTTACTTATGTTGTTGAATATAGCTTTACAGGGACAGTAAGTAAAGCATCATACATCTTTGGCATTTTAATTGGTCTATCTAAAAGAAAACAATCTTTTAAATGATATAAGAGTTGGAATCTGAGAGTTGTGCTTAACTTTCGACTCTGTGTTTAGATACTTTAGATTACTATGTATTTATAGTAATATGTAACATCAAAGCGAAGGCTGTAACATTTGTGCTTCAAATCTTGGCAAACATGGCCTGTCATTAAAATAGTGTATCGTCTTTCCATGCATGGCTTTAAACTGTTCTGGAGCAGATCTTTAGCTATATTTATTTTTCAAAAGTAATCTGTGAATGATATATGAGCCATGACATGAGAAATCTGGTCTTCCAGGTTTTCAACCAGGACTGACACAAACCGGCCTATACAGAAGGAAGACTAGAAGCTTGAAATTTCGGATTTAAGAAACAGGAAGATTGTGCTATCCTTGTCGTGAAAACAAAAAGTTACTGCGTAGCTGGTCTGCACCTTTGTTTTCACATATGCAAAAAATCCAAGGTGAATCCAAAGGTAAATCCAAGGTGCAGATCAGCTTAGCAGTAACTGCAAACAAGGACACTCGATATCGAGTGTCCTTGCTGCAAAGCTGATCAGTGCCTTTTTTTCGCGACATAGTACTATTCCTGTACTGTCTAAATTTAGAATTTCGAGCCGCTAGCCATCTTCTGTGCTTGTACAGCTTGGTTTGTGTCTTACCTGTTCATAAACCGTGTTGTTGGTTTTCTCACTATGTGGCCCATTTATGTGTTATTTTTCTTTCAGGCTTGCAGACTCTGTTCTACCAATTTGCCTCCATCAGCATCATTACTTCCACCATTTTGTGGCTGTGACTGGGTATGACCACACTGTTCTGGTTGACCTTCTGACCTCTCCGGAGACTTGCTTCCTTGTCTACTTCACCAAATATTTGAAGTACAGTTTATCAACCTGGGAGGAATTTGTGAAGGAATACAGGAACTGTGTAGAGCCACATAGGACTGGTTTGTCAAATACTGTTGAAAACAATGCTATAAGAGTTGGAGATACGGACCATAACGATGATGATGACACTGATGATGATGATGATGATGATGATGATGATGATGATGATGATGATGATGATGATGATGATGATAAAACTCTTGCAGAAACTGGTGGTTCAGCTTTCAAAACTTCTAGTAGTGTAAAATGTGGGGAATACATTGATCATGATGGAGAAATTTGTCAGTATGATGTTAACAATTCCTTCAAGAATGCAACCGAGACTGAGTCAGATGGTAAAGCTCATTGTTTAAGCAACAAACAAACATTAAATAAAAACAAAGAAGAAACAATAAACACAAGGTTTGCTCTGGATGGCAAAGCACTGCCAAACTTTGGCAAATCTAAGATTGAAACGTTATGCACTAAATCTGTTGATTTGTGCAATATCGATGGCTTCAGTAATGCAAAACTCATGCCAGGTGTAAAAAACATTAATTGCACTGTAGAAATTATAGAAGATGAAATAACTGAATCCGGTTGTGATCAGGTTGAATCTGAGATAGATGCTACCATATCGGAAGACAATAAGTCATGTGGTTGTGATACTGAAAAATCAAATTTATCCATTCAAAGCTTAGGTAAAAGATCAGTATGCACAGTGGAGGATCCATACATTCATTTAAATGTGAAAAAGAAATGCATTGCACAGAAGGAGAGGCAGACTATTTCAGAAGAAAACAGAAATGAAATTGTTGAAATTGGTAATCATAAAGATATTTCAAACAAAGGTGATCAATTAGTAGAAATTGTTGAAGTAACACAGATTAAGGAATCTTGTAGGTGCTTGAGAGGAACAAACAATAGAGCAAATTTAGTCACAGAAAGACAAAACAGTGATAATCTCAGTTTTCAGAATGTCAGTCAAAATGGAAACAAGGATGAGGGTTTTCAAAACTTGACAGGAAAATTACAATCAGAAGATATGGGGGTAAAAAATAAACAAGATACAATAAAGGAAAACATTGGATTTCAATTAGTGAATTATGAAATTGAGGACTCAGAAAATTCAAGTTGTTCTGATGACCTTGTGTCATGCACCAAAGCAAAGGATGATCATGGTGAATTAAATTCAGATCTGTATAAAAATTCTGAGCTAGAAATTGATGATAAAGGCTATCAAATGGAGGGTTCAACAGAGATTCCTAGTGACACACAGCTTGCTGATTATGTAATGTGTGAGGATGAAGATGAGAAAATGATTCTAAATAAATTGCAAAGTGACATTAATTCAGAATATAGTTGTGAAACTAGAAACAACAGTGATTGTGATACTTTGGATACATTGATGGGTGTATTGATAAGAGTAAGAATGAAAATAGAGAAATTGAAGACAGGCAGCATACTGCAATATAACCCACAACCTTTACTTAAACTTCTCAGTGCACTTGAAGATAGGTATGAATCTTTATAAGCCATTTAAGTAGATATGTTACTAAGGTATGAATATTTATAAGCTGTTTAAGTAGATAGATATGAATATTTATAAGCCATTTAAACCACATCACAAGAACCTGCTTTATACATTGGCAAACAAAGACCACTGATGATTAGCTGATGAGCGCCTTTATTTTCACTTCATGAATAGTATGATTTTCTTAAATTACAATTTTCTAGCTATTTACTATGACTTGACTGGCTAATTTGTGTAGGACCTGGATAGAATTCTGACTCTTTATAGCAGACAGAATTTCTTGCAATGTGATTGATTTACATATATGGTGCTAAAGATTATGAGAATCTCGATCAAATAGCTTGCCTGATTTACAAGTAAAGGGCATTGCATTTCTTTTAATTTTTCTTTTTTTTGCAGTTTTGTATTTATTATCATTTTTGTTATTGTTGTTATTACAGCATGTATGCTTGTAGTGTTACTGGGTATATTGTCTTTCTTATTGAAAGGGTAAAGAGTGAATGAGATGTTTTATTTTCTATGGAGCACTTGGAATGTGCTTTTCTCTGTATCTCTGTCTCTGTGTGTTTAGTTCATAGTTGTGTTGTGCCAAAATTTTTCACACAAGAATATATGAAAAAAATTCCCACTATATATAAGCTCCTTTGCGCCATAGTTTCTTCTGTGGAGCTTATAGATACCTATTAGCAGCCACCCCTCCACCATCCTATACCTGCTCATTGTGGTTCACAAATTTTAACGATTTTGAAACGGCTTGACCAATCAAAGACAAAGTTGATATTTTGAAGGTATTGTTTGGTTAGAGAAATAAAAGTGTATATAGATAACACAAGTTACATGACCAAGATGTCACTTTGCCCATATGTGGGAAAAACATGTAGTAAAAATCCTCGTCTCCAGAATCTACCTCCAAGTCCTACCACATTGAAACTTGGCATGTAGCACAGGAGCATTACGAAAACATGCTCATGCAATCTACAGAGATTTTTTCAGTGATGAAGATTTAAAATTTCATTGGCAAAACTTTGATATTTTCAATATTTTAAAATATTTTTACTCAAAACATTGTTTGTGGGTACCAACATGTTAGAACCACCTCCGCACCGCCTCATGGAGGCAAATCAAATCAAATCAAATAATTTTATTGGTATAAAATCCAATGACAGGATTGTCACCATATACAATACAGTACATATAACATACATGGAGGCGGTTCGAACGAGTTTCAGATCTAAAAATAAGAAAAAAAAGTTTACCCCTGTAAACCCCAGTTTTACTATATGAAAGTTGGGTATGATAGGGTATACTTTTCATGGACATGTTTCCTTTATGATGAAATAGATCCTTTAAGATTGGTGTAAATATAATGATAAATTGGATGGGCCATGCCACGGTTTCGGCTACTGAAGCCTGGCCAGTGACCTTTAGAAACTTGGCATGTATGTTTAGGGAGTTAGGCTCCACAATGCATTACGAAAACATGCCCATGCAATATACATCTAGAATTTTTGAGCTTTAAAAATTGAAAATTTTTAGCTGAAAAATTTTGATATTTTTCTTATTTTTGCTCAAAACATAGATTGTGGGTACACGTTAGAACCGCCTCGGCGAGGCGGTTCTAACGAGTACCCACAATCTATGTTTTGGAGCAAAAATAAGAAAAATAGGTATACCCCTGCATACCTCAGTTTTGCTATATAAAAGAGGGGTTCAAGGGGGTATACATTACACGGACATGTTTTTGGGATGGTATATAATAAATCCTGACCCTGAGATGGCATTGACCTATATTAACAAAATGTCAACTGTGACCACTTATGCATTTGAGGGAGGGGGTGGGGAGCGAGCTGTTCAAATGTCATTTGAAGGGAAAACATCTTGCACATGTTGCAGGAAATGGTCAAATACTGATGACTGATATAAATTGACCACATGGGGTTATCTGCCCCTACTGCAGGTTTGTACATGTAAATGACCTTAATATCTGGACCTTCACGATTCACTGAAATTCCTTTACCAATCAAGGCCAATGCATATGAATAATTTACCATCGGCCCTCATTTGATCCTAGTGGTATTGTTTGTATTGAGGCTTAACGTCTTCAGTCATGTCGGGACGCAGAAAACTCTTCCTTGGTTTAACTAATACTGTAGGGGGTTAATATGTCTGGCTCAAGGACACAACACGGTGGGCTATTATATCTGGGTTTATTATAACGTTATAAGGACATGAAAGTATTAAAAAGTCTCAGGCGAGCGTTTACGATGGTGTCGGGTTGGATTACTATCTTTTTGTTTGTATGTATTGGATTAAAACGTCCCAGTCAATAATTTTTAGTCATGTCAGTACGGATTCACCGCTTCCTGGGTTTTATCCAGTACTCTTGGGAGTTATGTGCCTTGCTCAAGGGCACAACATGATGCCACCAGTGGGTATCGAACCCAGGACCTTTCGATCCGGAGTCTGCGCTCCTAAACTAAATTAGTTATTGTTCTCGGTTGTTTTTGATTCAGTCAATGGAACTAGCGACAGCATGCACAAAAGCTTGTATTGTAGTTACAAATTTTGGCCAGACTATGTAGTTAAGTGTCCCTGTGCGCTTGAAAAAAAAAAAGAAAAAAAAAAGAATGATGTATTATAATTGAGCCTGTGCGTGATAATAATTTCGGTTTCCGACCAGGTCCGACACAAACCGGACTGTACAGTCACAAATGGAAATTTTGGATTTATAAAGTAGAGGAATTGTACTATCCTTGTAGCGAAAACAAAGGCGCTGATCAGATCCGCAGTTACTGCGAAGCTGATTTCGCCTATGCAGATTGTTGGTTTTCCCATGCGGTGGCTCAGTTGCCTTTTATATCATCTTCAATTAATGATAATTCTTCATTCTTGCAGACACCGAAAACGGATGAATGAAATTGGCCAGGTACCACCACTCCTGGGAGTAGGTTGCTTTTTAAGCGTCAAGACTGTCATACGCATTAAATGGGAGAAAACGGAAGGCAATTTCATTTTTCCCGGGTGTTTAAATTCTGTACTAGCGAACATAAGGCGTTGGTTTGGGCTCATAAAAAAAGCTCGATCCATTAAAGAAATGTCATAAAGTCTGTCCCCAGTCGGCAAATTTCATCAATATTCATTCTCTGTCAATATTGCCACTGATTATAAAGTCACCTCTGTCTTAAGGTACCTGGGGAAATAGCAAATGGCACCGTGCAGACCCACGCCAAACTACATAGATTTGTCTGTTAAACTGTCAAGTTCAGTTTCATTGAAATATAGTAATGAGAAAAACTCAACACTCCAATACCCCTTGTATGAAAAATGAACTCGTTTAAAATATGAGCCGTCTCGTGGGAAAACCAACAATGTGGTTTCCGAACAGGTCCGACATAAACCGGGCTGTACAAGCACAGAAAAGAGCTAGAAGCTTGAAATTTTGGAGTTAAGTAGAGGGGGAATTGTACTATCCGAGTAGCGAAAACAAAGGCGCTGATCAGCTTCGCCGTTACGGCGAAGCTGATCTGCGCCTTTGTTTTCGCCTATGCAGATTGTTGGCTTTCCCATGAGGCGGCTCATATAAAGGTAGACGAGTCGATATGTCAGGACTGGGTTAAATCGGATGGCAACAATTGTTTGTCTTTGGTTGTTAAGAGTGTATATCCTCTCACTATTCACTTTTAACAATATGGTCTAGCCAGGGAAGAACCCAACTTAAGGTTTTTCTTGAGGTTTAAGGGTTAATTATATGTAATTTTAATAAAAACAAACCACTTTTATAAAAATCAAAGTTAAAGATAAAAGAAACTTTTGTATGATTGATGTCGGAATATTAAATTGCTGAAAAAAGTGAGCAGCGCAGCCTGGTCTGCAAAAATTATTTGCCACAAACTTGGACAGGTTTTACTGAATATGTTGTAGGAAAAATAGTCGATATTGAATCGAACGAAAAATAAAATCTACCAATATTGAGTTATTATTCAAATATGGACAGATATGTAAATATGAAATTGTTCTAAAATGGTGTGAAGACGCAACTATATCGTGGAAGGAGTATGGAATCTTTATCGCATTAGGAGGAAGCTTCTGTCACAACTTGGAAGATGTGTCGCTGGGGCTGTACTACTACAAATACGGTAGGTATTGTAAACTGTTTTGTATTAAGAAACTGTTTATTAGACTGCCAGATTCGTACTCCAGAGCGAGAAATCAACTACCTCTACCCCGTCTCGACATGGCTGAAAAATTTGAGTTAAAACTTTACTATGTAAAGTGAGCCGCGACGCGTGAAAAACGGTCTTCGGTATTTCCGACCAGGTCCGACACAAACTGGGCTGTACAGTCTCAGAAAAGGTCTAGAAGCATGAATTTTTAGATTTAACAAGGAAGGAGAGATTGTACTGCCTGTGTAGCGAAAACAAAGGCGCTGATTAGCCGTGCAGTTACTACACAGCTGATCTGCGCATTTGTTTTCGCATAGACAAAAATCTGGTTTTCTTATGAGGCGGCTCATACTAGTTCCCTGGTGAACAATTTATTGCGCGTTCTCAAAGTGATTTGTTTACAAGCTTTTTGTGGTGATACAATAAATTTCCATTTAAAACTTGATATTGTATGTAAAATATCCGAATCGGAAGACTCGCCAGGTTGAATTTGGACATTGGAATCGGATTTCGTCACATTACGAAAACTTGCCATGCAATATAGAGAATTTTTTCAGTAGCAAATATTTAAAATTTCTTCAGAAAAAAAAAATTGATATTTAAATTTCTTATGTTTGCTCAAAACATAGATTGTGGGTGCACGTTAGCACAATCTATGTTATGGAGCAAAAATAAAAAAATAGGTACATTCCTGCAAACCCCATTTTTTTTCTAAATAAAAGTAAGGTTCATGGGGGTATTCTTGTCTCGGCCATGTTTTCTTAATGAGTCATTGTCGAAAGAACGACACCCTTTTCCACCCTTGGCCATTCTGTTGAATGGATAGAACTAAGTTCTTGCTATATTTCAGACCTATATGTGTAAATGGTGTGGGACGAGGTACTGTCGAGAGTGCCTGAAGGGGGATTTCCCGGGGGTCATGAAAGAAGCCACACACTGCCGAGTCTGTAATCAGGTTCGTATTTTACACCTGAAATAGTCGCACATTGCCAGTGTCATTCTAAAAAGCATCGTTCTTGTATTTAATCGATTTGTTTTCATGTGAAATCTTTGCTGACCGTTCCAGGGAGATGCTTCTGTTGTGACTTATCTGTATGTTCATGTATTAAGTATCATGTTTCATGTGTTCAGTATTAGTTTGTCTATTGCTGGTCTGTGCACTATACTAAAGCTTCGTTGGGTATAGAAAAAAAAATGGTCACCTTAGCTTTGATATGTATAATTGTTGTTTTGAAATGAAAATCTTCAGTAAAGATTGTTATTATTCTTACCTTTGATCCAAAACATAGATTGTGGATACACCTGAGAACGAGAACCCACAAATTATGTTTTAGATCTAGGGTAAGAAAAAAATATATACCCCTGTAAACCCCCGTTTTTCGACCTAAAATTGGGGTTCAACGGGGGTATACATGTAGTTTTCATGGACATGTTTTCTTGATATTTCAGAAAAAGTGCCAAGGTAACAGAGTGGAGTATGTACCACGCCCATCAAGGGACGATGATGACCCGAAAAACAAGAAAAGAGGGACTTCCGGGGTCAGAGGCCGGAGCGCATCACGGTCTGCTAGGAGTGCAAAAAGTTCAAGAAGTTCAAAAAGTGCCAAAAGCTCGAAATCCAAAAAATCGGGGAAGAAATCAGGAAAAAAGAAGAAGAAAAAGTAGACAGTGGTATCATAAAACCATTTCGCAAGAAAACTTGAATTCAAGTTTTCAGACTAGATCAGATGTTAATGCTTAAGCTAGCATCGGCTCATATTAGATTGTCTGTGATAATTAGAAGTTGTAAATAAACACACAAAGTAACAATAAGCCATAGGATATATTTATAATTTAGCAAAATTCCTTCACAATCCATTTAAAGGACGAATCCTGTAATAGATAATCTTTTCTGGTAGTGGTGAGGTCCAGGGTGTTCTTATTAGGATGGTCGCGTCATAGGGGGCGTTTCCACGCAGGTGGTGTTGTAGCTCAACTCTGGTAGCCATGTTGTCTCCAATCCATATAGGATTACCTCTGGCATCCTGAAACACGCAGAAAACTCTCCCATGAAGTAAACACGCAGAAACTCTCCCTTGAAGTAAACACGCAGAAAACTCTCCCATGAATTAAACACGCAGAAAACTCTCCCATGAAGTAAACACGCAGAAAACTCTCCCATGAAGTAAACACGCAGAAAACTCTCCCATGAAGTAAACACGCAGAAAACTCTCCCATGAAGTAAACACGCAGAAACTCTCCCATGAAGTAAACACGCAGAAAACTCTCCCATGAAGTAAACACGCAGAAAACTCTCCCATGAAGTAAACACGCAGAAAACTCTCCCATGAAGTAAACACGCAGAAACTCTCCCATGAAGTAAACACGCAGAAAACTCTCCCATGAAGTAAACACGCAGAAAACTCTCCCATGAAGTAAACACGCAGAAAACTCTCCCATGAAGTAAACAAAGATTTTGGGGGACTTTGAAAATCAAAATTTTCAGTTGAATATTTTTAATAGTTTCCTTATTTTTGCTCAAAACATTGATTGTGGGTACCCGCAATCAATGTTATGGACCAAAAAATATGTGTACCCATGTGCATCCCAGTTTCTAGATACATAAGAATGCGGTATTTATTTTACGGACATGTTTTCCTGATGAAATTTGGGTGACATTTTTTCGTTAAGTTTTTATTTGTTTTGTGGTTTAACGTCCCATTCACAAATGTTCGTGCTTGCCGAGTGGGTATTAACCAATATTATGTCTCTTCATCAAGAATTAAGTTTATAATTTAAACATGTTTAAAATAATACTTCGCAAATCGCAAGCTGCAATTATTATTTAAAGCTATTAAATTGGCTGTGAGTTTCAATAACTTACACTGTTTGCATTAAAAAAATAACTGTGTGTGTGGGGGTGTGGGGGGGGGGAGATTTTAAAAGCGTTCACTTTAAATACCTGAAAGCTTTCTATTCCCAACTGTGGCATCCGGTTTGCGTCTCTTCGAACAGACTTAAATTTGACCGACCCAAAGTCTTTCCAGGCCTGTTGGAACCCGCCCGACTTTTCGTACAGCTCCACAGACTTGCGATTAGTTCCCGTGAATTTGGCTCCTCTCAGAAGTTTAACGACTACAGCTGTTGTGAATAAATAAATTACATTCAGCCTCGCAGATGATCAATTTTAGGTACCATTAAAATCGGTCGTAAGCGATAACAATATATATCATATGGTTTTGATGGTCACCACCCAAACTGCAATTGAAATACAAAGGGAAAATCTCGAATGCCGCGTCACCGACTTTACGCATAATTATGTCCATTTAATTATTATTATTATTATTATTATTATTATTATTATTATTATTATTATTATTATTATATAAGTGTATACGTAGATTTTTATCAAGGTTCAGAAATTTATCATTATTAAACGTGTTCACACTTTGAAAAATAGACTTAATAGCACAAAAGGACTGAATGGGAAAATGGGATCCAAAGCAAGATCGTGTTATATCCAAATTCGTGCTATATCGAGGTTAGGTGTATTATATTTTACTGCATGAATGTCAATGTAAATTTACCCGGCATAGCTCTCCTCGTCCTCTCGAAATACTGAACATCTGAAATAACATTGATATTATTATTAAAGTAATCATATAGTGAGCCCCATGAGAAAACCTGCCTTCAGGGTTTCTGATCAGGTCCGACACAAACCGATCTGTATAGTAACAGAAGAACGCTTGCCTGACGTTCGAAATCTCAGATTTAAGGGATTATTCTATCAGAGAAGCAAACTATTCCGGCATTGCATGGTGCTACTCAGATATTAAACTCTAACGCCAACACGATTTCGAGATGATTGAAGAGTGTCCTAAATTGTATATTCATTTGATACTTCCTTGCTTTAGATAACTTCCTCCTCCTACGGCAAATGTTAATACGTGAGAAAGATCCATGTTTGATTCATACCTGCCTCAGCATTGTTATCATTTGAGTTGAGCCTATTGTCTGTTAAACTCAGCTGAAAATATGAAGCTATATTGAGCAACAGCAACAGCAATCCAGCACCAGAGCCCACTGAAATATCCATCGTCACTGAAATAAATACATTAATATCAATCTTTATCACTTGAATGAGTCCAAGCATTTATTTTAGGGGCTTTTTGGGGGCTTTTTTTTTGCGGTCGTCTTTGTCATGTGATCTGTATACTCACGCCAGGTTAACAAAGTATATATGGAAGGCGTGAATTTACGACTATCGGTCATTTGTCTAGATACGACTAAGTCATAGAGATTTTCGGACTAAGTCATGGAGAATTTACGCGGTGTTTTAGAGAAATTCATTTTATTTTTGTTGTACTTATTGTTAAAATGCCAGTGATAGCCCATGATTGGTTGAATAAAATTATTCTATTCTATTCGGACAAAACACAGACTCATTCATTGATACTACTGTCTGAACACCATCTTTCAGAAACTGCATTTTTCGAAATCCCACTTTTCTGAAACACCACAAGAAACATATTTATTAATAAATTATTACCATGTCATCTTTTTGCAACTCGTGAGTCCTAAAAAGTGCCACAAAAAGTTTGAAAATCGATTCACTAATAAGATAATTATGCCCAAAAATCATTTTGAACAAGCATTTGCATGTGCAAGGGAGGTAATCCAAACACCTTAAAACTGAAAATCAAGCGAATCTGTGGAATAATTTTGAGAGTTTTGCGCTCAGCTATGCATACAAAACAATTCTGTTTTGGTTTGGTGCATTTTAGATGAAAAATAATCAATTTAGATTTTTTTTCCGGGAAAATAGTTACTTCCCTTGCTGGCAATTTTACAATGGAAAAAGCCCTATTCAAAAATATTTTCTTGCATAAAATTTTTATTTGTTAACCGATTTTCAAAATTTTTGTGGCACTTTTAAATTTAAGACTTTTGGAATGCAAAATGGTGACATTCTCATATTTTTCTTGAGGTCTTTCAGAAAAGTGAGATTTGGAAAAATGCAGTTTCTGAAAGATGGTGTTCAGACAGTAGTATAAACTTTTACCTTGGTTGGATTCACTTGGCAAAGCGGTTTCATGGGACAAGATCTTTGTAAATATACTGAACAAAAGTGAAAACGCTATAATAACGTTTATATTCCACAATGAATTTTTGTCTCATTTTACTTAATTGCAATCTTTGGCTATATCTTACATTTTGATTCGATTCTCTGAAAGTAAAACAGAGCCGTGTTACATCCATTTTAACAAGTAAGGGGTAAAAAATGACCCTGCAATTTCTATAAATGTGAAACCGACCTTGACAAATTAAGCGCTCGACAACAATGCATCGACCCAACTACAGCCGATTTCATTTGCTCATTTTGGCGACTTCTGTTACACTGCTACTGGATTGACATGGTCTTTTTTGACAAACAACTTTTTAAAATCCATGCGAATTATCATTATAGCCAAAGGATGAAATTCTAGTGGGTGATAGAAATGTTTTGCAATAAAATGAAATTCGGTGTAAATATGTGTACAAAAATTGAGAAAATAAGGTGTAGATTTTCACGTTTGTTCATTATGGTTGACAGTGATGGTATACTGTACTCACATTGGGCACGGCTTCGGCTCAGAGCTGGAATGAAAAATGCCAACTTGATGTAATAATCACGCGTGATAATTGCATGGGCGGATCCAGGGGGGGGGGACAGGGGGTCCGGACCCCCCTGGGATTGCCAGATTATTAATTTTTGCCATGTTGAAATTTTCCATCAGACCCCTTCTGGGAATTTGGACCCACCCTGTGAAAATTTTCTGGATCCGCGCATGAATTGCTTTGAAAGTTACTGACGAATGTGGTGGCGCACCTTACCCGCAGAGTCAGAAGTTGAGTTTCCCAAGGGGCCTATAAATACATCTTTTATTCAGCTGTACTGGCTTGTCCAACAAAACTGGTAATGTAAATTATTGCATTTCCACAAATAAATATGCTTAAAGTCTACATGTGCATAGCTTCAACCTTCAGTTGTTCAGCAACCAGACTGAAAAAATAATAAGACGTTAAATTGATAAATAATGTGTACCTCAATGCCCTGTGTACGCGTGAGAAGCAGTTGTTTCACCCAAACCTTTTTGTAAAATGACCTAACTCTTCTTATGCAATTTGATATTCTATACGTCCAAAGTCGAAAAGTGTAGCAACTAGATACATGTTATGGCCTAATATCAAGACATTCGTTGCTGTTTTCGATAGTATGCAAAATACAAGTACGACAGGCATAAGTTTAGCTAAGTGGGGTTCAACAGACAAGTTTAGTGTCGCATTCAAACTGTAACGCGAGTTGAACCAGCAACAGCAAATTCCATCGGAATGCGACCTAGATCGTTTACTTAGTTGTGACCAATGGTCCTGAGGAAACTCACCCGACTCGTCACTGACCATGAAAATGACCTTGAGCCTAGGTCAAGAGATTACTTTGACCTTACTAAGCGCATATTTTTTTTTTCAGTTTTACGTCCCTTTCAAGATTTCAGTTCATATGAGACGGACCAATCAGTAGGTGGGCGAAAACGGGAGAACCCTAAGAAAACCCACCTGGCACAAGCAGAACTTGGCTTGTCTCACGTGTGGCCAGGGCGGGGCTCGAACCCACATCAGACACAGCGGTGAGATGATCGAGTGATTAAGATACAGCGCTCTTAACCGCTCGGCCACTGGGGCCACCAAGCGCCCAACTTCATTAGCTCAACATTTTCCAGGCTGCAGTCGTTTCTAAATATTTCAGTCGAAATTGCCATAGGTCAAGGTCATCCTATGCTTATCATTTGCAGACCCAAATGCTGTATATACACCAAATGCTATATGCCAAGATTTTTTTTTTTAAATTGGCCCACCGGTTCTGTAGATGTTTTGTAATTTGTGAGCATGTTGAGCTATTGAGTTCAATTACACAAACTTTCGTTCCCAATATCTATGGAGAAGCCTCCGTGGTGCAGTGGTTATGTCACTTGCCTTGTAAACCAGAGGTCGCAGGTTCCATCCCGGGCTTCTCCAGTCCGTCGGATGGGACTATAAACCGAGGTCCCGTCTCCATATGACCATAGCTGCTGGTGGGGCGTTGAACTCCAATCAACCAACCAACCAACCAACCAATACCTATGCAGGCTCCATAACCAAGCTCTCTGAGATCTTTGAAAAGCGTAGTCGGGCGACAGACTCAGACTGGTCAGTGGCAAGCCATGACCATGACCTCAGTCATTTCTTCATTAACTCGTTTAGTTTGTCTGCATCTACCACTTTTCAGGTCTCGGGCTGCAATTATTTCTATAAAAATTAAAAATTCATTTTGTATGCAAGACAGATTTGCTTTCACTTTTTCTCCATTAAAAGCCTGCGTAATTAAATTTGACCTTATAAAAGTATGCTCACCGGCAAAAGTTTAGTCAGTGAAAATACATGTAAAATCCAATTGGGACAGTTTAAATCGCCATAGCTTCAAAACCCCTCGATAGTTTGGGATTAAAATTACCAGTCAAACGATAGCTTGGGATTAAAATTACCAGACATAAAACTGAATAAAACCTAACATTTCCAACTATAACGATTGAAATATTGCACGTCGTTTTGCCAAAGTGCATACATCCATTTTCGTTCTTTAATTTTTAAATGAAAGGGAGGTGATCTAAAAATAATAATTATTTGACATGTTATTTCTCGGGACAGTGGCTGAACTTGAAAAGATTTTTTTCGGATTTTTGTCACTGGCAACAACCTCTATCAGAAAGCGCCGATTTGATCATTTATCGGGTAATTACAAAAATGATATTTTACGATTGAAGGCCAATAACTCTGCAAATTCAATAAAAGGGAACATGTAAGGCAAGCGGCTGGACATTGTAATCGGGCTGGTCAAAGTTACTAAAAATTTTTCCTCTGAGTATATGTCTAGGGAATCCATTTTTTTTTATCATACCAAGTTTCGTTTATTAGCTCACCTGAGCCGTTAGGCTCACAAGGTGAGCTTATAGGATGGCCATGATCCGGCGTCCGTCCGTCCACAATTTCAAAGATCTTCTCCTCTGAAACCGCTTGGTCAACCAAAGCCAAATTTTATATGAAGCATCAATAGGAAGGGGGAACCAATGTGTATATAAGAAATCCAGGTCACATGACCAAGATGGCCGCCATGCCCATATATGGTAAAAACCTAAAATCTTCTCCAGAACCAGTGGACCGATTTCAACGAAACTTGGCATGAAGCATTATTGGCTCAAGCACTACAATATGTATATAAATCATGACCCTGTGATGACCTTAACCTATTTTACGGCAAGGTCAACATAGGTCGCCAATGCATTTGAATGGGGAAAATTTTTAAAATGTCATTTTAAGTAAAAGTCTTGCAGGAAATGGGTAGTAGGACTGAATATTAATGATTCTGAAAAAAATTGGACCCCAGGGGTCATGTGCCCCCACCCCAGGGCAATATACTTGTATATCTCCATAATATTCAAACGTCTTCTCTGAAACCACTTGGCCAATCTAAGCGAAATTTTATGTGAAGCATCAAAAGGGGTAACAAATATGTATATAAAAAATCCAGGTCACATGACCAAGATGGCCGCCATGCCCATATATGGTAAAAACCCTTCAAAAATCTTCTCTAGAACCGGTTGACCGATTTCAACCTATAAATCATGACCCTGTGATGACCTTGACCTATTTTACGGCAAGGTCAACATAGGTCGCCAATGCATTTGAATGGGGAAAACTTTTAAAATGTAATTTAAAGTGAAAGTCTTGCAGAAAATGGGAAGTAGGACTGAATATTAATGATTCTGAAAAAATGGACCCCAGGGGCTCATGTGCCCCCACCCCGGGGCAATATACATGTATATTTCCATAATACTCAAACGTCTTCTCTGAAACCGCTTGGCCAATCAAAGCCAAATTTTATGTGAAGCATCTATCTCTGAAACCGCTTGGCCAATCAAAGCCAAATTTTATGTGATGCATCTTTAGAATGGGGAAATCAATGTGTATATAAATAATCTAGGTCACATGACAAAGATGGCCGCCATGCCCATATATGGTAAAAACCCATCAAAAATCATCTTCTCTGAAACCAATAGACTGATTTAAAGGAAACTTGGCGTGAGGCATCGATGGCTAAAGTACTCCAATGTATACATAAATCATGACCCTGTGATGACCTTGACCAAGTTTATGGCAAGGTCAACATGGGTTGTCTATACATCTGAATTGGGAAAACTGTCAAAATGTCATTTGAAGGGAAAAGCCAGCAGGAAATTGGCAAATGGACAGAATATTGAAGATTTTGAAAAAAGAAAATGGCCCAAGGGCTTCATCTGCCCCTGCACTGGAGTTAAATATCATAATATTCAAACATGTTTATTGGTATATGCAGCTGATCTCAGGTGAGCGTTTACAGGACCATTGGTCCTCTGGTATTGGTCTACCGGCTCCGTAGAAAAAATTGAAGGTTACCAAATATTGGCGTGGCGGTCATCTTGGCCATTTGGCCTGGTTTATACAAACTTATGTTCCCATTCCAAAGGAGGTTCCACATAAATTTTGGATTTGACTGATCAAGCGGTTTCAGAGGCGGTGAAGTTTGTGAACGACGACGGGCGGAGCATGGCTATACCATAAGCTGAAATTTGGAGCCTAAAGCTCATGTAAACTAGACTAGTGAATGAATGAGATTTTTTGGACTTTAATTTGTAATCTCTAAACGCCCATCAGCTAACAGACGCGATGGCTTCCGTGCTTCACGCGCGACGTTAAAGTGTAATTTCCACATCACATTCATTTCTTCTAGGGAAGAAAATGGTTTATAAGATCTAGACTTTCGTCACAGATGTACCGTTATAAATATGAATGACACGACTCTTCTTATTGGTCAAATTCATTCATTTCATTCAGTATACGTATAACGATAAATCTGTGACGTAAATCTACTACGAGCGTCCGGAATCTATTTACAATAAACGTTTTGTGACATTTTGTACGGCCGAATCAAATTAACGCTTTGTTTCCTAACATAAGGTCTACAATGATCAACAAACTTCTTAGCAAAAACTTCGATGTTAATTTGTTTTCAGGCCTTTGCTTGGAGGATTCATTTTTCCTTGTGTGTGCGTTTCTTTCTCGGAACAATTTGTATGTGACTGAAATGGCAGTGATCCCTATAACACGGAGTAGTATATGAAGACTAAAATATATATTTGCTTTGTACGAAATCTATTATCACAAATTTAACAATACTTCATGGTCCAACACTAATAAACAGAGATTAAAAGACATTCCCTCGTACGTACAAACAAAATAAAACGAATACGTACAAACGGCAAAATAAAACAAATACGTACAAACAAAATAAAACAAATATGCACATCTTAAAATAACAAATACGACTTCAAAACAATGGCACAAATTAACAACAATTAAAGGGGAAGCAACACATCTGTACCACCATTGCAGATAGAATGAAAAGTAAACCGGCAATTTAAATAAAACTAAGTAACTAAAACTAGTCAAGAAATGTAAGCCTATTTTATAGGCGAAAGGTTCATATCAATTTTCTGCATTGTGTTCCCCTTTAAGCATAAATGTAAGCATAAATTTAAAAACTAAAATCAGCCATAACATTTAATAAAGAGCACACAAGCACGTAAGAACCGTGATGAATCGCAACGCGAGAAAGCTGGATTCGGCCTGTAACCGTTCAGAAAAAAGGCTATAAGCTTGCAATTTCGGATTTAAGAAGAAGAGCGAGTGTATTATCCGTGTAGCGAAAACAAAGACGTTGATCAGCTGTGCAGTTACTGCACAGCTGATCTGCGTCTTTGTTTTCGCATATCATGTAAAACTCCAGTTTTCTCGTAACGCGGCTCAATTGGTTCCGGCTTGACAAATGGTAATTCAACGTTTCGTATGCAATTTTTGATTAAAATAAACACGTCTGAAACCTCGTGAAGAATATTATTAGTAAACTTGTCCACGTACTCGCCTTCAGGGAACCTGAAAAACAAAATACAGTATAAGAGATTCAATGTTTGAAATAGCAGGAATTTCTATGATAGGTTTGTTTGATGGTTTGTTTAAGTTTGTTTGATGGTAAAAAAATCAGCCATGTCTGGACTGAGCCATAGCGTACTGGGTATTAATTAACCTGAACCCTATAGTGACATAATATGTCTTGCAAAGGACATAGAGCACTTCAATGATACAAACATTGAGTTCGTATTATCTAAAATTTCGAATGATGAGGTCAGATTTGCTGTGGAAAACAGTCTAACGTTATCATTCCGTGACAATTTTACAAACAAAACAATTTCCTTCACAATGAATCTGTGATGGAACCACTAGACTCACGTTCTCTAGCATTATAAATGAGAACGCCCAACCAGCCCTATACAGACAAAGTTTGGTAAAGACGTGGCACGTATTATATTACCATTATCAAAGATGACATCGCCCTCTCTAAATACCCGTAGACTCGTATAGACTTGGCCAACAAAGTCTGCTGACCTCTGCGATTCTCCCGTGTTCGATCCCCGATGGGCTGTTCCCTGGGCTGACTGACGTTCTAGAAGGTCGCTGACGTGCTCATCAAAACTGTTCTCGCGTCTCCGCCTTCGGGCAGGACATGTCTGGAATATAATTGTTATTAATGACCATTATACCTAAATGGAAACAGACTGATACGAGATATTTAGTTCAATGTTTAGTCCGCCATATACCCTGTGATAAACGAATTTCCATACAATAATCTGCACTTTATGTAGTACAACTATTGATGTTTTTATGCTTTGCATATTTGGGTTGCAAAGCAGCATTTACTACGGAAGCCGATAGGGGACATTTTACAGTAAAACTTCTATGTTTTTTCACACTTCTGCAAAATTTTCACTTCTGCAAAATTTGCACTTCTACAAAATTTTCACTTCTGCAAAATTTTCACTTCTACAAAATTTTCACTTCTGCAAAATTTTCACTTCTACGTTTTTTCACACTTCTACAAAATTTTCACTTCTGCAAAATTTTCACTTCTACGTTTTTTCACACTTCTGCAAAATTTTCACTTCTGCAAAATTTTCAAATCTACGGCGGGAAATAATGGCGGGAAATTTGTAACTCTTAATGCTAAATGAAAAGTACTCTTAATCATCATGAAAACATGTCCGTGCAATGAATACCCCCTTAAACCCCACTTTTATATAGTAAAACTGGGGTTTGCAGGGGTATACCTATTTTTCTTATTTTTGCTCCAAAACATAGATTGTGGGTACTCGTTAGAACCGCCTCGGCGAGGCGGTTCTAACGTGTACACACAATCTATGTTTTGAGCAAAAATAAGAAAAATATCAAAATTTTTCAGCGGAAAATTTTCATTTTTTTTACAACTTTAAATATCTCTTTATATTGCATGGGCATGTTTTCGTAATGGCTAAATGAAAAGTACTATTCTGTGGTGGTTCTTATTTTTTATGTAGTGGTGTTTTAATTTTTTGTGCTGTTTGCAACTTATGTGTGTTTTCATATTTTTAGTTAAGTTTGGGTAACTGAGTGGCCACCTATTGGGAAACTAGCTGCTCATTCGGTTTACGATATGTTTTCATGGTGTAGTACCTAACTGTTCATTTTGGTTTTTTCCCACCTTGGTTTTTGGAGTGGGAATCTCTTTTTGATTGTTGCTTTTCCTGATCTTTGC
Source organism: Rugalucina vietnamica (assembly GCA_964017185.1). Classification (NCBI taxonomy): domain Eukaryota; kingdom Metazoa; phylum Mollusca; class Bivalvia; order Lucinida; family Lucinidae; genus Rugalucina; species Rugalucina vietnamica. Next base: position 38,358,874 of record OZ024880.1, on the reverse strand, counting down.
TTACTTGTACACTACTACTACCACTGCTACTACTACTACTACTAATACTACTTATGCTACTGCTACTACTACTAATATTACTACTACAACAACTACTACTACTACTACTACTTCTGCTGCTGCTAATAATACTAATAATAATGATAATAATAGTAATTATTACTTTGGTTTCGTTGAATAGATGCTCAATGTCCCAATCAACAATTTATTTTTCAGTCATGTTGGGACGAAGCTATCACTTTCTTGGTAGTGTACCAATAATTTGGCGGAGCCGAAAGTGTTTTTGCTCAATAAAGACTAAACGGCATTCTTGGAGGTTCGAACCATTGATTTCTAGCTCAGGAGTCCGACGCCATACCACTGAGCCACCGCGCTCACCTTAACAACAGCAGCAACAACTACATGTATAACAACTACTGTATTACATTTTACAGTAAAACTTCTATGTTTTTTCACACTTCTGTAAAATTTTCACTTCTGCAAAATTTGCACTTCTACAAAATTTTCACTTCTGCAAAATTTTCACTTCTACAAAATTTTCACTTCTGCAAAATTTTCACTTCTACGTTTTTTCACACTTCTACAAAATTTTCACTTCTGCAAAATTTTCACTTCTACGTTTTTTCACACTTCTGCAAAATTTTCACTTCTGCAAAATTTTCACTTCTACGTTTTATTGTACTTCTGACTTTTTTGCACTTCTAGGTTTTATCGTACTTCTACATTTTTATACACTTTTGTGAAAAATTTACTTCTGGAAATCTACGGCGGGAAATAATGGCGGGAAATTTGTAAGCAGCACAACTCTTAATGCTAAATGAAAAGTACTCTTAATGCTAAATGAAAAGTACTATTCTGTGGTGGTTCTTATTTTTTTTATGTAGTGGTGTTTTAATTTTTTGTGCTGTTTGCAACTTATGTGTGTTTACATATTTTTAGTTAAGTTTGGGTAACTGAGTGGCCACCTATTGGGAAACTAGCTGCTCATTCGGTTTACGATATGTTTTCATGGTGTAGTACCTAACTGTTCATTTTGGTTTTTTCCCACCTTGGTTTTTGGAGTGGGAATCTCTTTTTGATTGTTGCTTTTCCTGATCTTTGCTTACTTGTACACTACTACTACCACTGCTACTACTACTACTACTAATACTACTTATGCTACTGCTACTACTACTAATATTACTACTACAACAACTACTACTACTACTACTACTTCTGCTGCTGCTAATAATACTAATAATAATGATAATAATAGTAATTATTACTTTGGTTTCGTTGAATAGATGCTCAATGTCCCAATCAACAATTTATTTTTCAGTCATGTTGGGACGAAGCTATCACTTTCTTGGTAGTGTACCAATAATTTGGCGGAGCCGAAAGTGTTTTTGCTCAATAAAGACTAAACGGCATTCTTGGAGGTTCGAACCATTGATTTCTAGCTCAGGAGTCCGACGCCATACCACTGAGCCACCGCGCTCACCTTAACAACAGCAGCAACAACTACATGTATAACAACTACTGTATTACATTTTACAGTAAAACTTCTATGTTTTTTCACACTTCTGTAAAATTTTCACTTCTGCAAAATTTGCACTTCTACAAAATTTTCACTTCTGCAAAATTTTCACTTCTACAAAATTTTCACTTCTGCAAAATTTTCACTTCTACGTTTTTTCACACTTCTACAAAATTTTCACTTCTGCAAAATTTTCACTTCTACGTTTTTTCACACTTCTGCAAAATTTTCACTTCTGCAAAATTTTCACTTCTACGTTTTATTGTACTTCTGACTTTTTTGCACTTCTAGGTTTTATCGTACTTCTACATTTTTATACACTTTTGTGAAAAATTTACTTCTGGAAATCTACGGCGGGAAATAATGGCGGGAAATTTGTAAGCAGCACAACTCTTAATGCTAAATGAAAAGTACTCTTAATGCTAAATGAAAAGTACTATTCTGTGGTGGTTCTTATTTTTTTTATGTAGTGGTGTTTTAATTTTTTGTGCTGTTTGCAACTTATGTGTGTTTACATATTTTTAGTTAAGTTTGGGTAACTGAGTGGCCACCTATTGGGAAACTAGCTGCTCATTCGGTTTACGATATGTTTTCATGGTGTAGTACCTAACTGTTCATTTTGGTTTTTTCCCACCTTGGTTTTTGGAGTGGGAATCTCTTTTTGATTGTTGCTTTTCCTGATCTTTGCTTACTTGTACACTACTACTACCACTGCTACTACTACTACTACTACTACTACTTATGCTACTGCTACTACTACTAATATTACTACTACAACAACTACTACTACTACTACTACTTCTGCTGCTGCTAATAATACTAATAATAATGATAATAATAATAATAATTATTACTTTGGTTTCGTTGAATAGATGCTCAATGTCCCAATCAACAATTTATTTTTCAGTCATGTTGGGACGAAGCTATCACTTTCTTGGTAGTGTACCAATAATTTGGCGGAGCCGAAAGTGTTTTTGCTCAATAAAGACTAAACGGCATTCTTGGAGGTTCAAACCATTGATTTCTAGCTCAGGAGTCCGACGCCCTACCACTGAGCCACCGCGCTCACCTTAACAACAGCAGCAACAACTACATGTATAACAACTACTGTATTACATTTTACAGTAAAACTTCTATGTTTTTTCACACTTCTGTAAAATTTTCACTTCTACGTTTTATTGTACTTCTGACTTTTTTGCACTTCTAGGTTTTATCGTACTTCTATGTTTTTTCACACTTCTGTAAAATTTTCACTTCTACGTTTTATTGTACTTCTGACTTTTTTGCACTTCTAGGTTTTATCGTACTTCTATGTTTTTTCACACTTCTGTAAAATTTTCACTTCTACGTTTTATTGTACTTCTGACTTTTTTGCACTTCTAGGTTTTATCGTACTTCTATGTTTTTTCACACTTCTGTAAAATTTTCACTTCTACGTTTTATTGTACTTCTGACTTTTTTGCACTTCTAGGTTTTATCGTACTTCTATGTTTTGTCACACTTCTGTAAAATTTTCACTTCTACGTTTTATTGTACTTCTGGCTATTTTGCACTTCTATGTTTTATCGTACTTCTACATTTTTATACACTTTTGTGAAAAATTTACTTCTAGAAATCTACGGCGGGAAATAATGGCGGGAAATTTGTAAGCAGCACAACTCTTAATGCTAAATGAAAAGTACACTACTACTACCACTGCTACTTCTACTACTACTACTACTACTACTACTACTTACACGTATGCTTCTGCTACTACTACTAATATTACTACAACAACAACAACAACTACTACTACTACTTCTACTACTACTACTACTTCTGCTGCTGCTAATAATACTAATAATAATGATAGTAATAATAAAAATATTAATAATTATTATTATTTTTTTTATTATTATTATCATTATTATTAATATTATTAGCAGCAGAAGAAGTAGAAGTAGTAGTAGTAGTAGCATTAGTAGTAGTAGTAGTTGTTGTTGTTGTAGTAGTAATATTAGTAGTAGTAGCAGTAGCATAAGTAGTAGTAGTAGCAGTAGTAGTAGTAGTAGTAGTAGTAGTAGTAGCAGTGCTGCTTACAAATTTCCCGCCATTATTTCCCGCCGTAGATTTCCAGAAGAAAATTTTACAGAAGTGTGACAAAACATAGAAGTACGATAAAACCTAGAAGTGCAAAAAAGTCAGAAGTACAATAAAACGTAGAAGTGAAAATTTTACAGAAGTGTGACAAAACATAGAAGTACGATAAAACCTAGAAGTGCAAAAAAGTCAGAAGTACAATAAAACGTAGAAGTGAAAATTTTACAGAAGTGTGAAAAAACATAGAAGTACGATAAAACCTAGAAGTGCAAAAAAGTCAGAAGTACAATAAAACGTAGAAGTGAAAATTTTACAGAAGTGTGAAAAAACATAGAAGTTTTACTGTAAAATGTAATACAGTAGTTGTTATACATGTAGTTGTTGCTGCTGTTGTTAAGGTGAGCGCGGTGGCTCAGTGGTATGGCGTCGGACTCCTGAGCTAGAAATCAATGGTTCGAACCTCCAAGAATGCAGTTTAGTCTTTATTGAGCAAAAACACTTTCGGCTCCGCCAAATTATTGGTACACTACCAAGAAAGTGATAGCTTCGTTCCAGCATGACTGAAAAATTGTTGATTGGGACATTGAGCATCTATTCAACGAAACCAAAGTAATAATAATTATTATTATTATTTTTATTATTATTATCATTATTATTAGTATTATTAGCAGCAGCAGAAGTAGAAGTAGTAGTAGTAGTAGTAGTAGTAGTAGTAGTAGTAGTTGTTGTTGTTGTTGTAATAGTAATATTAGTAGTAGTAGCAGTAGCATAAGTAGTAGTAGTAGTAGTAGTAGTAGTAGTAGTGGTAGTAGTAGTGTACTTTTCATTTAGCATTACGAGTTGTGCTGCTTACAAAGGCCAAGGGGATTTAAGGCATGATTTTGGCCTCATGTGTTGGTAAAAAATTGAATTTTGGAGTTTTGAGGAGAAAAGTATTGCAAATAGCTGGTATATGTCTCTGCTTACGAACCCTAGCACAACTGTCACATTCAAATTACACATGTTGCCATGGCAACGCTCCGAAAAGCATAGAAATACCACTTTTTTGCAATTTTGGGTCTATTTTTCACCATTCAACATCATTTTCAACTACCGGCCCACGCTACGAACAATTTCTTATTATGAAATAATTATGAAGTATCACCAAGAGATATTGTATGCTAAGTATCATTTTGTTCGTCGTGTGGGCTGGTACTTAAAAATTAAAAAATGTGTTCAGAAATGGTCAAAAATAGACCAAAAAGTGCAAATTGTGCTCTATCTATGGTTCTTGTGGGCGTTGCCATGGCAACGCTTGTAGGATAAATGATGTACTTGATCTTGTTTTTAATAGAGGAGAGATGTGGCTATTTTAAGGAATCTTTTTCTCACCTAAATTCCAAAATTTATTTTCTAGCAAAATCTGAGGCCAAAATGTCCGCCTGGCGCGAGTTGCATAACGCGAGCGCTATATACGTAGCGCTTTGAAGATGGCTCCCGACGTCACGATGACGTCATTTTGTGCAGCCGCATACAAGCAACAAAGCGCTACGTAGCGCTCGCGTTATGCAACTCGCGCCAGGCGTTAAACGCCCTAGTCCTTTCCCGCCATTATTTCCCACCGTAGATTTCCAGAAGTAAATTTTTCACAAAAGTGTATAAAAATGTAGAAGTACGATAAAACATAGAAGTGCAAAATAGCCAGAAGTACAATAAAACGTAGAAGTGAAAATTTTACAGAAGTGTGACAAAACATAGAAGTACGATAAAACCTAGAAGTGCAAAAAAGTCAGAAGTACAATAAAACGTAGAAGTGAAAATTTTACAGAAGTGTGAAAAAACATAGAAGTACGATAAAACCTAGAAGTGCAAAAAAGTCAGAAGTACAATAAAACGTAGAAGTGAAAATTTTACAGAAGTGTGAAAAAACATAGAAGTACGATAAAACCTAGAAGTGCAAAAAAGTCAGAAGTACAATAAAACGTAGAAGTGAAAATTTTACAGAAGTGTGAAAAAACATAGAAGTACGATAAAACCTAGAAGTGCAAAAAAGTCAGAAGTACAATAAAACGTAGAAGTGAAAATTTTACAGAAGTGTGAAAAAACATAAAAGTTTTACTGTAAAATGTAATACAGTAGTTGTTATACATGTAGTTGTTGCTGCTGTTGTTAAGGTGAGCGCGGTGGCTCAGTGGTATGGCGTCGGACTCCTGAGCTAGAAATCAATGGTTTGAACCTCCAAGAATGCCGTTTAGTCTTTATTGAGCAAAAACACTTTCGGCTCCGCCAAATTATTGGTACACTACCAAGAAAGTGATAGCTTCGTCCCAACATGACTGAAAAATAAATTGTTGATTGGGACATTGAGCATCTATTCAACGAAACCAAAGTAATAATTATTATTATTATTATCATTATTATTAGTATTATTAGCAGCAGCAGAAGTAGTAGTAGTAGTAGTAGTTGTTGTAGTAGTAATATTAGTAGTAGTAGCAGTAGCATAAGTAGTAGTAGTAGTAGTAGTAGTAGCAGTGGTAGTAGTAGTGTACAAGTAAGCAAAGATCAGGAAAAGCAACAATCAAAAAGAGATTCCCACTCCAAAAACCAAGGTGGGAAAAAACCAAAATGAACAGTTAGGTACTACACCATGAAAACATATCGTAAACCGAATGAGCAGCTAGTTTCCCAATAGGTGGCCACTCAGTTACCCAAACTTAACTAAAAATATGTAAACACACATAAGTTGCAAACAGCACAAAAAATTAAAACACCACTACATAAAAAAATAAGAACCACCACAGAATAGTACTTTTCTTTAGCATTAAGAGTACTTTTCATTTAGCATTAAGAGTTGTGCTGCTTACAAATTTCCCGCCATTATTTCCCGCCGTAGATTTCCAGAAGTAAATTTTTCACAAAAGTGTATAAAAATGTAGAAGTACGATAAAACCTAGAAGTGCAAAAAAGTCAGAAGTACAATAAAACGTAGAAGTGAAAATTTTGCAGAAGTGAAAATTTTGCAGAAGTGTGAAAAAACGTAGAAGTGAAAATTTTGCAGAAGTGAAAATTTTGTAGAAGTGTGAAAAAACGTAGAAGTGAAAATTTTGCAGAAGTGAAAATTTTGTAGAAGTGAAAATTTTGCAGAAGTGAAAATTTTGTAGAAGTGCAAATTTTGCAGAAGTGAAAATTTTACAGAAGTGTGAAAAAACATAGAAGTTTTACTGTAAAATGTAATACAGTAGTTGTTATACATGTAGTTGTTGCTGCTGTTGTTAAGGTGAGCGCGGTGGCTCAGTGGTATGGCGTCGGACTCCTGAGCTAGAAATCAATGGTTCGAACCTCCAAGAATGCCGTTTAGTCTTTATTGAGCAAAAACACTTTCGGCTCCACCAAATTATTGGTACACTACCAAGAAAGTGATAGCTTCGTCCCAACATGACTGAAAAATAAATTGTTGATTGGGACATTGAGCATCTATTCAACGAAACCAAAGTAATAATTACTATTATTATCATTATTATTAGTATTATTAGCAGCAGCAGAAGTAGTAGTAGTAGTAGTAGTTGTTGTAGTAGTAATATTAGTAGTAGTAGCAGTAGCATAAGTAGTATTAGTAGTAGTAGTAGTAGCAGTGGTAGTAGTAGTGTACAAGTAAGCAAAGATCAGGAAAAGCAACAATCAAAAAGAGATTCCCACTCCAAAAACCAAGGTGGGAAAAAACCAAAATGAACAGTTAGGTACTACACCATGGAAACATATCGTAAACCGAATGAGCAGCTAGTTTCCCAATAGGTGGCCACTCAGTTACCCAAACTTAACTAAAAATATGAAAACACACATAAGTTGCAAACAGCACAAAAAATTAAAACACCACTACATAAAAAATAAGAACCACCACAGAATAGTACTTTTCATTTAGCCATTACGAAAACATGCCCATGCAATATAAAGAGATATTTAAAGTTGTAAAAAAAATGAAAATTTTCCGCTGAAAAATTTTGATATTTTTCTTATTTTTGCTCAAAACATAGATTGTGTGTACACGTTAGAACCGCCTCGCCGAGGCGGTTCTAACGAGTACCCACAATCTATGTTTTGGAGCAAAAATAAGAAAAATAGGTATACCCCTGCAAACCCCAGTTTTACTATATAAAAGTGGGGTTTAAGGGGGTATTCATTGCACGGACATGTTTTCATGATGATTAAGAGTACTTTTCATTTAGCATTAAGAGTTACAAATTTCCCGCCATTATTTCCCGCCGTAGATTTGAAAATTTTGCAGAAGTGAAAATTTTGCAGAAGTGTGAAAAAACGTAGAAGTGAAAATTTTGCAGAAGTGAAAATTTTGTAGAAGTGTGAAAAAACGTAGAAGTGAAAATTTTGCAGAAGTGAAAATTTTGTAGAAAAGAAAATTTTGCAGAAGTGAAAATTTTGTAGAAGTGCAAATTTTGCAGAAGTGAAAATTTTGCAGAAGTGTGAAAAAACATAGAAGTTTTACTGTAAAATGTCCCCTATCGGCTTCCGTAATTTACGATACCGTGACAGATTTACTTCAAGTAAATGATACTTACGATGCGGTATAAGAATACGATTGTGTACTGTCACAAACGACCCTGTTCATTCAAATAATTTCGAAACAGAACTCAAATGCTTTTTAATAAGCATTCATCATGTTAATCATAGACTTCTGACGTGAAAAAAGCCTTTATTAGTTTCGACTGGCGGCTACCCATAATGGGTTTGCAGCCAGAGAAGACCCGGGTTATCATTATATTTGGTCACCTACTTACAAAATCACAAGCTGTAGATGTGTTGGCACACCCTAACACGTCACATTCTATCACTATCTGTTCACTGTTAGCAAATCTGAAGGCGTACAGTTCTGCCTGTAGTATGTTGGTCTGTGTCGGTGAGGCGTAGTCAAAGTGCGTCACGAGATATGTATCCTGACTGCATCTGAAACAATTATGAACATATCTTGGCAATCTACATGATGTTTCATCGGATACAAAGCATAATGATAATCACATAAATGACGCAGGGGTAATTTTGGAAGGGGCCATGGGCAAAAATGCCCTTTTACTTTCAAAATGACCTCTTCATTTTGAAAGTGGGGGTCGTTTTTACAATGTTAAGAGATAGGCAATACTGTTTACATTTTTTTCTGGAAATGGCCCCTTAATTTCAAGCCAACGATATCCCTGTATTGACGTGTCTGATACTATGAGCCTGTGCGTGAGAAAACGAACAATTTGGGTTCCTACCAGGTCCGACAGAAACCGGCCTGTACAGTCACAAGATGATTAGAGGCTGGAAATTTTGGATTTAGAAAGTAGAGGAATTGTACTATCCGTGTAGCGAAAATAAAGGTACTGATCAGCTTTGATTTTTGGTTTTCCAATGCGGTGGCTCAATTTTTATCTAAAGGCACAAATAATTAAATTGCGCAGATGATGATAAACCGTTTACTTAAGAGCTAAAATAAAATCTTACCCATCTATAATAAGCACAACACTTTCATCTCCGGCCCCAGATATCACGGTGCAATTCAGCGGCAAAATAATGTAGCCCTCTGGAAATAAAAACTTGTAATCAAGATTGGACAAACATTCCTTTTACTTGGAAACTATCAAAATCTGAGACCAGTAAAACAGCCAACGCCTTTGCAATTTTCATAAACTTGAACATTTTCTCAGAAGGGCGTATAGATAAAAAAAAAACATAAAAAAAACACACACACAACAACAACAACAACAACAACAAAACAATACAAAAAAAATAAAATAAAATAAAAATAAAATAAAACCCGAGCCATTCAAGTCCTGGTAACTTGTTTTATGTTTTGGTATTCTGTTCTGTTCTTGAGCATTTCACGTTCCTGAGTGGCTCACCCTCTTGTCTTTGTATCACAACCTATTGGTAATATGAGCCGCATCATGAGAAAACCGGATTTTTGCCTATAAGAAAACAAATGCGCAGATCAGCTTCGCAGTAACTCAGCTTCGCAGTAACTCCGAAGCTGATCATGCAGCGCCTTTGTTTTCGCTACTCGGATAGTACATTTTCTTCTCTTCCTAATCCGAAATTCCAAGCCTTCTAGCCATCTTCTGTGCTTGTTCAGCTCGGTTTGTGTCGGACCTGGTCGGAAACCCCGAAGACCAGTATTCTCGCGTCGCGAATCATATTGGTTGTTTTCAACCTAGCTACTTTGGTTGTTTTTGTACCAGTTCTTGATCATTGCGCTGACGTTGTAGGAAACTATAGCCCAAGTATGATGAAACAATCCTACCACATACCTGGTCCGTCTATTTCCCAGAGGAGTGGTTCTCCCACAATGGCCGTGGTCCGCTGTACCCCGGACTCTATGTCCTGTAGCTGGGTGTTCAGCAAGATCCTAGGGGTGACGGATGGCTCGAGACTCGTACTGATGCTGCAGGAGAAATATTCAAAACCATGTAAGTCTTTACTTGACTCGACCTGTACAGCGTATCCGATTCATCCGGCTGAAGCGGACCAACGATCGATGCTCACACGAGTTCGCATATTTTGGTCATGTAAATATTTCGACGACAGATCTTTCCCTTCTACTGATTCGATTTGTCAATTAGCGTTGAAAGAAATGTGCACGGAATACTGGTTATCTGCTCCGGGGTGTTTGCTCACAGGCGCTCGACGACTGGACTCATTTTTTTTTTTTTTTTTTTTTTTTTTTTTTTTGCATTTTCACCCGTTTGGAGACACTTACGATATGTTCATGCAATTATTTTACCTTTAAAACCTTTTCTATCAATCCTCAATCAACCCTCGTCTATGGGCTACTATATAGACAAGGTCGGAAACGCGGTGTCCTAGTTTAATTGGGGTCATGGGATTCCCCGCATCTCAAACTAGTACTTCACACTTTACCGTTATTTCAATGCTGAGTGTCTACTTATGAGCGACTTTGTAAAAGGTCTCACCTATTGCCTTCGTCAAAAATAAGCATAGTCGCCCGTATACTTATATTTTATACCACCACCTGTCTACTTGGATGGGATCCCGAATGTTTTTGTATGGTGACCTGTCGTTTCTAGAAATCAGTGGAAGGTCACTGTAAATATCGTATGAAAGAATCAATCCTACTGGATAACTGTATTGCATTGTTGCCATGACACTAGATCACAAAGTGTTTTGACTGGATATTAAATCAAGCAACCTATGAAAACCAACGTAACACATATCACGCGCTGGCGTAACACGTCGTGTGACCAGTGTATTTATAGTAATGTCACGGCTAGATTGCCGATTTCATTCGGGATGTCCTCCAATTCTGTAGAATGCTTTGATTGTTAGTTTTTACGGGCGGTTGTGCTTATTTTGAATGAAGGCAATGGGCGAGACCTTTTACAAAGACACTCATGTGTTGACAGCCAGCATTGAAATAACGGTCAAGGGTGAAATATGAGTTTGAGATGCGGGAAATCCCATGACCCCAATTAAACTAGGACACCGCGTTTCCGACCTTGTCTATATAGTAGCCCATAGACGAGGGTTGATTGAGGATTGATAGAAAAGGTTTTAAAGGTAAAATAATTGCATGAACATATCGTAAGGGTCTCCAAACGGGTGAAAATGTAAAAAAAAAAAAAAAAAAAAAAAAAAAAAAAAAAAAAAAAATGAGTCCAGTCGTCGAGCGCCTGTGGTTTGCTTTGGAACAGTGTGGCAAGGTTAACTGACCATCCCGATATGACAAAGATGTTGACTCTTGACGTAACGGCAACAAATACAGCACCAATCAACAATGATAGCATCTGTGCAATATTTAAATTCCAATCTACATGTATTTATGAAATAGAATTATTGCACAAGTACCCGTGTCACACGATATTAACAGGCGTGTATTAATGAAGACGAGAAAGTAGCATATTAATTAGACATTTCGCGCGCGCACGCCGCGGCTGTTAATACACATAAGCTCGTTGCCAGACGCCATGCAAAACACATGCTAATAATGAGTAACTGAAGTACGCCCAGAACGATCATAATAAAGTTTTGATGCCTATGAAAATGTGACGAGGCTTTAAAATATGGTGCGCCATTAATGACTTTGACATTAACTTTCGCAAGGTCCTCGGATAGTTTTGAAAACCTCCGATCACGTCCTTGGTTTTCAACACTCCCATAGGGACTTATGGAATGTTAAGGAATGGAAAACCTTGTTGATCCCTATATTGAAAATCTGCTATTTTGGCTCAAAACGTGTATAGTACAAATTAATTTTTGTTAAAGCCCTAAGCCACCCTGCATGCCCAAGGGCCCAAGGAAAACTGTTAGAAAAAGCATGGAAAAAGGACTATTATTACTTCCCAGCGGGCACATGACGTCATAATGACGTCATATCGACGTCGATGCGACGTCGCATCGATGTCGATATGACGTCATTATGACGTCATGTGCCTGCTGGGCTTACTAGTTTGTGACCCAGGACTCATCTGTGACCATCCTGTATATCCCAGTAGCTGGAATCTGTTGACAACGTATCTTGTAAAACAAAAAGTCTCCAGTGATAACGTTCGGCAGTGTATTGCCCCCGACGGTGTCCTCGAAAAGCCAGAATGAGATGTTTTTGCTCTGAAAATTAGAAAATGCTCTCTTATACAGATAAAAGGCAAAAGGTGCGAAACAACTCCGATCTAGCGACATTACCAGTATATCGCAAACCAATTAAAGTAAAAGCTAGTGTCTCACTGGCATGCGAATGTGTACTAGTAGTACGGTACATGAAACTGAAACTTGGCGATAAAATGCACCCATTAGGGTAATGGGCAAACTTGGTCTCAAATGAAAGCCTATTAGGCTATTACCTCTGCTATTGATTTCCGGTTGTCGTAGCTTTCTAAAAGTGTAGCGTCATATTAGAAAAAGGGGAGATAACTCTCTACTATATCTAAGCAAGTTTCGACAGACAGTTGTTTTCGTTTAAAAAACGAATAGAATTATTCATCGAACAACGTAAAGATCCTAGTTATATAACAGAAACATATATTTCGTGGCGATTGGTTGCTGTTTGGGTTCCTTGAATGCCAAGACGATGTTATTACGTAATGTTACATAACATACTCATAAAATCGTTATAAATGAATATTTTCAATTTAATTTGCGCGATTAATATAAACACCCTATCAAAAATATATGAACGCCTCCTTAGTGAACAATTAACTGAACACTTCAACTCAATATTTCATGACTTTCTGTCTGCCTTCAGAGCCTCGTATGGTTGTCAGACTACCCTATTACGTCTTGTAGAAGACTGGAAACAAGCCCTTGACAATAACATGTATGTATTGTCCAAAAATATTCACCAGACGTTGACCTTTATGCATTGCATAAATTAAATCGCTATGACGCTGTATAATAAATTATCGATATTATCGTAATTAATTCGTGCAACCTCGGTAAGACTCGATAAAGTACGCGAAGAATGTGTACCCAATATAATAAGCAGTTTGCTACATCGTTTATCAGAAGGACCATAGCTCAGTGGTTAGGACACCGGATTTGTAACCTGAGGATCGCTGGTTCGAATCTCATAGAAGGTGAAAAATATATTTTTCTTTTTATTTTATTAAATAAAATGCACATCACGTTTTATCAAAAGCAATCGCACGGAGAACATGATATTCTTGCTTTATTGCACTTTTCATGCGCCATATCCTGCAACATAATGGCTTTCAAGTACAACTTTATCGCACTGGTCATCAACCTCCAAGATAACTCTTCCGACCAGAGAGAGAGAGAGAGAGAGAGACAGAGAGAGACAGACAGACATAAAAACATACACAAATTGACCAAAATAAATCAAATAATTAAATACGACAGAGAATGAATAGGGTACATAAGAAATAATAATAAAAATGCGATCATTAGTGGGACTCGAACCTGAATAGTTTACTGGTGACACGCCAAATGACATTATTTCACCAGGGAACCGCTATCGGTTAAATGAAAAAGTAATGTAATCTTAATCTGCGTGCTCTACCATTTGAGCTATGCAGTCCTGAACAATTTCTTGGGATAGCAACCTTATATACCGATACATTTACCTTGCTAATAATCACGAAGAGTCACGATGATGTACGAGCAATCACGAAGTGGTCCGAAGATATATTTAGAATTGCAACGAACTATAATTATATACTAATAGAGTTCACCCAACACCAGGTGAATATTTTTGGACAAATAGGTGCCATACTGATGGACTTAAGTAAGGCATTTGACTGTATACCCCATGACCTCTTACTTGCAAAGTTGCAGGCGTATGGGGTCACTCAACCCTCTTGTAATCTTCTTGCAAGCTATCTGTCGAACCGCCACCAGAGAGTAAAACTAGGGGATCATGTTAGTAGCTGGCTACAAATAATTAAAGGTGTCCCTCAGGGGTCCATCATGGGCCCTCTGATTTTTAACATATTCATAAATGACATCTTTTATTTTCTCAAGAAATGCTCACTGTACAATTTTGCTGATGACAACACAGTTTCATATGCACATACGCAGGTTACTGTTCTTAAGACTGTCATTGAAAGTGAGACCCAAACTACCTTAGACTGGTTTGATGATAATCAAATGCAGGCAAATCCTGGAAAGTTCCAAGCCATAGTTGGTGGTAAAAAGACTTTCTCAGAAATCAAGAGCTTCAGTGTTGCCGATAACACTATAGCATGTGAGGAAACAGTGAAGCTCTTGGGCGTTGAGCTGGATTATCAGCTCAACTTCAATGACCAAGTATCCAGGATTTGCCAGAAGGTATCTAGACAACTAAATGTGCTCCAAAGAATTAGCAAGTTTCTTACTGAAGATACCAGACTCTTAGTTTTTAAATCTTTTATTAGATCAAACTTTAGCTATTGTCCAATTGTCTGGCATTTTTGCAGTAAAACCAACACTGAAAAGCTAGAAAAATTACAGTATAGAGGACTGAAAATTGTTTTTAATGCTTATGAAGCCTCTTATGAAGAACTTTTAACTAGAGCAAATCTTCCCACCCTACACCTTGGAAGACTCAGGACAATAGCTCTTGAAACATTCAAATGTATCAATAATATAGCACCTGTCTATATCAGAGATTTAGTCAATATTAAACATTCATCCTACTCTTTCAGGTATGAAAACACACTACAGATACCAACGGTGAGAACCATGGCATATGGACAAAAGTCTTTTCGTTTCGAGGCCGCCAGAGTGTGGAACAGTCTCCCAAATGACTTGAGAAAAGTCACGGCTTTCAAGGAGTTTGAGAGGCTGGTTCGCACCTGGACAGGCCCGAAATGTACCTGTGCAGTATGCCGTGGTTAGTTATTGCTGTTCTGTTATAGCCCGTTGGCTTTACCTTTGTTTTTTAAGTTATATTGCTTCAAGTTTATTTGAGGCACACAAGAAGTCTGCCTCTGCCTCTATAAGCTTTACCTTTGCTTTTTAAGTTATATTGCTAAATGTTTAGTTGAGGCACACAAGAAGTCTGCCTCTGATTTCCTATTTTATTTTTGTATTTGTGTACTTGAAATTCTTAACACAACAAATGTCAAGGTCACTATGGAACACTTTTTTTTTTTTTTTTTTTTTTTTTTTTTTTTTTTTTTTTTAGCCAAAAAAGGTCTTGTCTCTGTCTGGTATGCCTTCTTGCCGTTTCGAGTTTTTCGTGTTGGACTTTAAGTTAAGTCTGATCTATGTCTTTTCTTTTTCGTTTCGTTTCTTCTGGCTGAAGGTGTGCTAGTGGATATCTGACCTTTATTCTGATCCTAGTCAATAACTCAGCCTTAATCTAATATATATTTACATTTAAATTATATCACTTAAGTTTTATTTTCATCAAACTTTTTACAAATCATACATATATGTTGTATGCTATGATGTATAAACTTCTTTTATCTGTGATGTTCATTTTCTGTCGATAACATTGTGATAACTCGTAATGTATAGTATTGTTTTAACTTATCTGTGATGCTCATTGCCTCCATGTACAAATGATAACCTAGCAACATGTGATAACCCCTAATTTCTTATTTTCAGCTGCAGAATTTTTTATTAATGCTTTACTTGATACTTAATATGCTTTTCCTTTTACAGCCTTTTATACTTGTTATTAATTAGCTTTACATATGTTTGTCGGAAAATAGCTTAGATAGCTAATGTTAATTGTTATATTGAAACCGACATGAAATAAAGATTCTTGTATCTTGTATCTTGTAAACACTGTTTAAACGATTTTTCTTTGATCTTGTAGATAATTTCATTAACTTTTCAGCCATGCGAGCTACGTTTCGGTACTATTTTTATTAACACGGTTACATCCCTTTAAATTATCACACCTCCGTTCAAAAACTTGCACTGATAATGGGGGTACACAAAGAAAATGGATCATATCTCAGCTGTTTATTATCCTAGATCACTGAACTTGGTATCATTTTACAGCAAAGACATATCCCTGATATCGCATGATACAGAATAAAAAATATCAAATTTGCATATTCATGAATTTTAATTAAAACTTTAAAATGACATAAAAAACAACAACATAAGAACAATAAATGACCTAATTTCATATATAAACTATCATTGTGACACACTGTTATTGCGCCAGTAATAACACTTGATAAAATTGTTGATGTCATGTATCTATATGAAAAATATGTTATTTGTGTTTTCATGAAAATTAATGAAAATGACAAAAAAAAAAATCAGGAAAAACGAGGGAAAATGTTTCGCCATTGAAGATTTTGGGGTGGGCAATAGGATCTACCTCGTGCCCTTAGACAATTTTAATGGCGGCCAGTTTGGTCAAAAGACCACCAAAATACCAAACACAACACTGAACACATTTCTATGATGTCAATTTTATAGTGTCCCACCCCACCCCTAATGTTATTGTAAAGAAGGGGGTGTACTTACACAAATACTCTTATCCCAGCAACAGCATGCATGCTCTAGAGTATTATAGTTTGTCCAATTGTGATACATGGACTTCGAACTTTTACATAAATATATATTAATATTCAAATCATTGATTTTACATATTCATGAAATCAATAAAAGAAAACAATAATCGGTATAATAGGGGGGAAAAGTTACAAAATCACTTGTACCTGAGCTGTTTATAAACATATAACACTGACATTGGTTTCAAGTGAATGTTATGACAACGTGCGGTCACTCTCAAGTCTGATAATTTTGATTTTCACTTTCATGAATATTAACGAGAACTAGAAATTGGAGAGAAAAAAATGAAAAAGAAATTAAACGGGAATATCTACAAAATGACTTGTATCTCAGCAACTGAAAACCCTAAAGTGCTGAAATTGGTATCAAGCGATTGCTTTAGCAAACTTATATCACTCTATTCTTCAATAAATAAGTTTAACGTTTTAAGGACAGAGCTATGTACTTCTGTATATCTTGAGCTACGGAAACTATAATGCTTGAAACACGTACCTAGCAAGATGCTATTTAAACGATTATAATGATGTTGAACGAGATGAGCCACACCAAGAGCACCGCCTTGGAACGGTTAGTAATACAATTACTAGGGGGCTTAAACCGGTTTTACGGGATCCCAACCCTCGCCCTAGGTCTTGATAAGGTTCATGGCCCTTTATTAACAATCATAACTGAATGTTTATAACGATATAAGAACGTTCCACTGGTCTTTCAGACCAGTCCAGACCACTCTGACTTGAAACTACCCAAGCGTTGTAGAGACATCATAACCATATATATCATTCATCCCATCTATGTTACTTTCATGAGGCTAAACCCGCACTAGGACCACTGTCCGCCATCACTGTCCTCTGAGACCACTGTCTCAGAGCTGAGACCACTGTCTCTATGACACCTGGACCACTGTCCAAACACTGCACTGAGAGATAAACAGGACAACTGCGACCCAGGCAGCTTTGGCCTAAAGTCCCAGCTGTTTACCCCTGTATAACTCTCCTTCACAGCCTCCTCTTTAAACCGCGTCTGGAGCACCCCAGACCTACCCAACGAAACCTCCCTAAAACCTCAAACCATCCAGGATAGTTCAACAAAGTTATCAAGCCTCAGACCACCCAAGTTGCAATAGTACTGAGAACACTATCTCAGTTGCTGAAATCACTATTTTAGCTTTTACTGGACCACTATCCAGTTCACTACACTTGGGAATACCCAGAACAGATACGACCCAGGCAGCTAATATTTTTGTATTTACTGTTCACTCCACCTGGCGATCTAGCACCTATGGTCATGAACAGTTTTAATACTTATATATCTTGGCCTAAAGTCCTATCTGTTGACTCCAGTTATTCCCTACAAATTATTTAATTTTAATGTTGCTTCTTTGACGGTCAGCTTACAACTAACGAAAAACTGTGCGAACTCGTGCTTTTATAGTGGTGGAGCACGCGCCATCTAGCGGCGTCGTGTGCAAACGGACGTTCCTTGCACAACGGTCCATATACCTAGTAATGAGCGTCTTCCAACTGTAAGCGTCTAGCAAACGGGAAATTGATCAAAAATTAGATTTCTGCTTTCGTTTTCAACCGAAAAAGATAAATACAACCACAACACTAGGACATACATTTGCAAAACCATGGGGTTAGATTCTGAAATCGCCACATAAGCAATTTGATTTTTGTATTTAATCAAATCTGTAGAAATTGGAAAAAAAACGCAGTAAAAATGAAGGGATATACCAGTATTACCCCACCTACCTTGGCTCTTGCAGCTGAGAGAACTGAATTGGGAATAAAATGATTGCTAAGACACTGTACTATTACCAAATTCTAAGAAATATAAATCGGGTGACTAACGCATTGTTCAATTGATAAGAAAACTTAAGAGTGTTGAGAAAATCACAGAAATATGAAGGGGTATACCAACAAAATCGCTTATATCTCAGCTTGTAACAATTTTAGATTTTTGTAAATGGTACAAAATGATTGTTATGATATTGTGTTATCACATGTGTTATCTTATGTAAATAGATATGGTGATCAGCTGAAATTCTTGTTGTTCTTAAATCAATAAGAATTTTAGATAATAGAGAAAAATGACAGAAAAACGAAGGGGGTATACCAACAAAATCGCTTATATCTCACTTACCAACAGCCTTAGAGCGCTGCAAATGCTACCAAGCAATCGCAAGGGCAATGTGCTATAATAATAAAAAAATGTATATAAGCCATTTGACTTTCTTAATGTTCGAAATTAACGAAAACTTTAGATAGTAGAGACAAATCACAGAAAAATGAAGGGGTATACCAACGTAATCTCAAATATCTCAGCTACCAAAGGACATAGAGTGTTGAAAATGGTATCAAATGATTGCTAGTAGGTCCATGTATCACATCCAGGTAATAATAAATCGTCTGAATAATTGCTGTTGGAACATTGATGAGAACATTAAATATTAAAGAAAAATCACCAAAAATAAAAGGCATATATCAACAAAATCGCTTATATCTCAGCTAGCAAAAGCCTTCAAGTGCTGTAAATGGTACCAAAACATTTCTAAGGCAATTAACTATTTCCTACAGTCTGATATATTAACCATTTTAGATAATGTTTATGAATGTCACGTAAAACTTGTAGTCATAGAAATTGTTTGACGCATTGTTGAATAAATCATGGCTATTTGTAGATCAGCTGGCTAACCTGCACTCCGATACACTTCGTGACCTCGCTCCTCTCCCATGACAGCTTATCATAGGTTGCCTTTAAACTATGGTCGAACAGATTATGGATATCGTAAGAAGCTTATAGCTGCTTTCTTTGGTGATGATTGTTAAATTTTTTGTTATGTTTTGTTAGAAAATGCATAAATCTTTGAGTTAACATCTGGTTAGCCTGCAGAATTTCAATAAATTTACAAAAAGCAATCGATTTTCTACTTTTTTTGTCTCATATTTTACAGTAGTCTCCCCTTATCTATTTATAGACGTATGTAATGTTTTCAACAGAAAACATAAGTATTTTATGAATCTGCGTCATTTTACATCTGGAATATATATAGATTAAGTCCTATCAGTCAGAAAAGATACAACATAACATAATTTTCAATTCGTTTGGAATCTTCGATGATTTTTCGTTTTCGACTAAGGGCTCAATAGAAGTCATTTCCGTCGGTATGGAGAGGTCTAACGGAATACCGATGGAAATATTCCGTCTAGGCTATTTGCAAATGAGATACAAGTGATCTTGTTGATATACCTCTTCAATTTTCCGTGATTTTCACCTATTTTTGAGGTTCACATGAAAATTCATGAAACAAATATTCATATTATTCATTAATAAGATTAAATGGGTATAGTACATTATCGTAGCTATCATTTAATACAAAGTCTAATTCTCTAGGGCTGTTACTAGCTGAGAGACCTGTGGCTTTATGGGTATACCACCTTATTTTTTCTTCAATATTTCTCCGATTTCTCAAGATTTAATTAAAAGTCATGAAACGAAAGTCAAAAGGCATATAATTCATAGTACAGGGTGTATTTTGACATCAATTGCAGCACATCGGCCCGCACATCGGACCTTTTGGTTGCTGAGATAATATTTAATGAAATTGAAAATCAGTCGAGGTAGCATGTATTTGACAAATTTCAGCCTAGGTAAAAGTGACAGGTCCCTTTATTAATAAAGCACCAATCTTAGTAGTTTTGTCAATTGTTTATAATGAAAGAGCAATTTTGGAGAAAGAGTAATTTAGGAGGCACACACATTTCTTAATAATCATATTATGGATCATGGGAAACTTGTAATTGTATGTCATTCCAACGTTTCGCTAACAGGGACATATTGTTGCATTTAGGTTTCCCTCTGAACAATTTGGTATACCTGAGGAATTTATCTAGAGATACAAGGTATATTTACATCTGTAAACCATCCCAATCTCTTTAATGACTGATTTTCCATTGCTTTCCCCTATTATTCGAAGTTTTGATACATAATAATGGATATGCAGATGAGATAATCTTATACAGGTCCATGTTATTAGCAAGTTTGGCAAACGGTATCACTGGTGCAAAAGCAATGTGCCACAGTATAGTTTGGGTCTGAAATCTTTGTGTTTTTCTTTCATTTTTGATATTTTCATTAATGTTTCATGAATATGCATTAGATTAGTTGCGTAATTAACCATTGGATGGAAGAACTTTATTTAAATTCTAAACTGAGACCAGGTTACTTGTCTAGGATTACTAGCAGCGGCGATAGTATTGATTAAGCTTTTTACACTCAAAACACAAATACATATTATAAAATATTGTATTCTATGTGTTATGGTATAGAGTTATCTCCCGTATTAACGATATGACGGTACACATTCCGGACACGGCAATAAGAATTAACAGAAAGGAAGGACGATAAGCTTTGCTTTGACATAATGTCAGCAATCTGTTGCTATTTCTAGCCGAGGTGTTTGTCATTTTTATAAGTATACTGTTAATTTTTTTCCGTCGTTTTCATACATTTTCTATGTTTTCATTAATATTCATGAAATTAAAATCACATTAATTGTATACCTGACTTTTTGGGGCAAAAATTTATTGTCTAAGCATTCATCAGAAAACTAATTTGAAAACCCTATGTCTAACAAGGGGTAGTGAAATAATGTCTACTCCCAAAATGTCTACTCTCATAATGTCTACTCCCAAAATGTCTATTCCCATAATGTCTACTGTGCTAAAATGTCTATTCCCAAAATGTCTACTGTAATAAATGTGTTGTTTCAATACATTTTATTTTAACAAAGGTTACATAAAATAAATAATGGACTAGTTTGGATGAAAATACAAAAATACAGTTAAAACTGTTAAAATAACCCACAATTTTAAAACAGGTTATTCAAACTTTTATACAGTAGACAATATGGGACTAGCCTTTTTAGCACAGTAGACATAATGGAAATAGACATTATGGGAGTAGACATTTTGGGAGTAGACATTCCAGCACCTACCCGTCTAACAACAACCCAGGTACATGTGTTTGTGCCCCCTCAATGTTTGGCTTAATAATATTTAATTGCATAAAATATATCAATTGTTCCATGATTTATCTCGCATTCTATTAATATTTATGAATATGCAAATAAGAAAATATTCGTACCCGTGATTAAACTTGTCAAATTGTATCACTGGTGCCAAAAGAATTCGTCACGATGATGATTTTGGTCTGTTATTAGTTTACTTTTTGATTTTCAATGATTTTGCTAGCATTTTTAATGATTTTATCAATAATCATGAATATGCAAATAACATGTTTTGCATACCTTAGCATTAGGTGAAGGAACTATGTACAAGCTTTAGAACGAGACCAAGTTTAGTCACCTAGGGTAAATAACAGTGGAGATATTGACGATTTAGCATTATGTAATCTTTAGAATCTTGCATTTTACAGAATTTTAGTACAGAGTTATCTCCCCATTTTACAATATGACGCTACACTTTCCGGACACTACGACAACCGGCAAATGAAAGAAGAGATGATGAGCTTTAACTTGAGACCAATTTCAACCTTTCCCTACTAAGGTGCATTTTTCGTTCGATTTAAGCGTCGTACAGGATTCATGTACCGCACTATAGCTTTAAACGACAACTTGATAATTCAGCCTACCTTTTTTCTCCAGAAATATAATGAATTGAACGAGCCAGGATTACTGAACATATAGCAAATAGACCTTACTATACATTGTGGAAGGCCGGGGCAATATTTTTATTGTAATTAGCATGTCGCCCCGGCTTTCCACAGCGGCGACATGCAAATTATTTGCTTTAAGATAATGCTTAACGTCTTTGGCAAAGGTTTTCGGAAGATTTCTAAATAAATGTGAAATGCCCAAGAAATTTTCCAAATCTCACGTACCAGGCACTGTAATGACGTTTATTGCAGTTGAAAAATTAGTTTCTATTGTATTTAGGCATGTAATGTTTTGTGCAACTCAAGCAGTGACTTCTTTAAAAATTGGACACAATCTTTGAATTTAATATAGCATCATATAGGAAATAGGAAACCTTTTATAAGACCATGTTCCCCCCCTTGCCCAACCAAAATATTTTAAACACAACTGTAATTTTGTAAATGACATATTATATCCAAATGCCATGTTTGGGCAAGGGGGTGGGGGGAAGGCTGTCAAAAAGCCCCAAAACCAATTAATGGGCTCAGGTCCATTATTTGTAATTCAATAAGGCTATGGAAATATACTGTATATGTATGTTCTACCTGAATGAACAGACTGACTGTCCTATTTCAACAGGTATACACAAAGTGTACACTTTTAATGCATATAGATATACTGTGCAAAATATGTATATCAATATTTGATGGTTTATGTTTTACTTGAGATATGCCTCCGTGGGCTTCAAATCAAATGCCACTTCAGCATCACACAAAGACTGGTTCTACCATAATTTGTTACATGCAAGCCATTGTCAGAAGAACTTCCCTAATGTCTACAAAACATAGAGTCACTGTTCAAAGTAAAAGTTGCTCAGTTTATTTTGCATAGTATATTTAAGGTACAGGTTTTTGCATAAGTGATGGACAGTGCTGTTTACAGTTATAAATCTTATAAAGTTGTTGTACCTGTTATTCGTGGATAGATAGTTTCTATCCAACATTTTCGGTTGCAGTAAGCATTTCCTTGATAATCTATTGCAAAAATATGTTTTCTGGCAAAATATTTTTTTGAAAAAAATCTGACCCCCTCCCCTTTTGACATAGATTTATGCTGCATGTATGTAACATCAAGAGGTTTCCACCATGTTGTTGCATTGATCAAATGTTGAATTTTATGGAGAATGCAACATATTTTCTATACAAATCACACAGAAGCTGCCAGAAACACTCAAACTTTGGGCGGGAAACCTATGAAATCTTCCGAAAACCTTACATGCATAAAGAAATGAAACAACTTACAACTGGGCATCCGCTAACTATAAAGGTTGCATAGTTAAAGACCCCAAAAGTAGTACAGTTCTGAGTATCATCCTCTGTCTTGGCAAAGACACCAGTATATCTTGTGGAATTCGGGTTCTGCACCGTGATAGTCCCAGCGGGGTTGCATGCTGAAACAGCAGGGATTATTGTAGGTGGCCCTAAAATGTTTCCCCGTATATATCTTTAATGCGAAGAAAGCGCTATCAGGAACACATGTCCGCGAAATGTATACCACTTTTATGTATAAAAAAAACTGGGGTTTGCAGTGGTATACCTATTTTTATTCAAAACAGATTATGCAGACTGAATCAATGTTTTGAACACAAATATTGAAAATATCATTATCAGGACGTTCACCAAGGTGGCGTCTCGGTTCGGTTATGCCCAGGTGTTTGTCGATATTGAAAATGTTAGCGACCGGGGTGAACCGGGGTGAATCGAGAAGCCACCGGAATGAACCGGGACGCCACCGGGATGAACCAGGTTTAACCGTGGCCAAATTCTTAAAGCTGGTTTATCCAGGTGCTATTCCAGTTCACCCCGTTTGAGTTCCGGTTCATCCCGGTGCCGTACCGGTTACCCAGTGTTTGCGCCGGATCATCCCGGTTTATCATGGTATAGTGCCGGTGCTATCACGGTTTGTCACGGTGTCGCCCCGGGTTTACCCGTTTTTTTTTTTTTTTTTTTTTTTTTTTTTTGACATCTCTCACGGTTCGCCCCGGTTGTATCAAACATTTTAATACAACCATGAAGGCTCCCAGGTTTACACCGGTTCCTTTCGGTTTGCCACGGTAGCGCTACGGTTCTATCCCGGTTCGTCACGGTACATCCCGGTTTATCCCGATTTATCAAACCGGGGCGAACAGGGGAGCTAAACCGGTACAATGAGAACATAGCATAAGCATTGAAGAAAATGCTTTATAATTTCAACAACGAAGCATCCAAGAGAACGAAAAACGGTGTTTTCGCAATCTTATCACAGGATAAAATTGAATATAATACTTTCAGAAAAGCGGGACTTTTTCCGCCTTGTTCAATTTGGCAATAAACTTACAATATTCCAGAACTATTGCTGTACAAACAGACACAATCACTGGTAGCAACCAAACTACAGCAAACTGTGGGTGCACCGACTGAAATAATCAGTGATTAAACTATTCAAAATCATGTAAATCAAATATGAATTGGCATTACCAAGACTTTGCAGACATTTTACATAGGCTAGTATCTCACTGGCATGCGAGTTTCTCGCGACTGTTTTGCGAATTTAGTCGCGGACTTTCGCACGACATTCGTGCGAGTGTCGCACGAGTGTCGTGAAATTTTCATATGTCGCGAACTCGTCACGAACTGGTCGCGAAAGTTTTAAACATGTTTAAAAATTTTATGCGAATTTTTTCGCCAAAATATTTCGCAAGACTGTCGCGCGACGTTCGTACGAGTGTCGCGAACCTGTCGCCGCGATATTTTGACGAATTTACAATGCGAAATTTTCGCGACACTCGTACGAAAGTCGTGTGAGTGTCGCACGACGGTCGCGCGACAGTCTTGAGAAAACATGCGAAAACCTCGCGACTATCTGGCGAGAAAATAAAACTAAGCGACATTCGTACGAATGTCGTGCGACACTCGCACAAATGTCGCGCGACTGTCGTACGAATTAAAATGAAAATAAGCTACATTCGCATGAAAGTCGTCTTCACAAATGTCTCACAAATGTCGCGCGACTGTCGCGCGACTATCGCGCGACAGTCGCGAGATATATTTTTCAAAAATAGACAGAAATTCGCGAATTTGTCGCATAAATGTCTATTCATTCAATGAGACTGCAACATGAAAGTTGTATTTATATCGTCAATCTTTGTCGCGAAATAGTCGAGAACTATTCGCGAACTAGTCTCCAGTTGTTGCATTCCAGTGAGATAGGGGCTTAAAGTACAAAAACATAAATTTGTTTAAATGTTAATGCAAAGACATTTTTACATGCATAAAGCTAGTATCTCACTGGCATGCGAATTTCTCGCGCGACTGTTTTGCGAACTTTGTCGCGGACTTTCGCACGGCATTCGTGCGAGTGTCGCATGAATGTCGTGAAAATTTTCATGTGTCACGAACTATTCGCGAACTGGTCGCGAAGGTTTTAAACATGTTTAAAAATTTATGCGAATTTTTAGCCAAAATATTTTGCAAGACTGTCGCGCGACGGTCGCGCGACGTTCGTGCGAGTGTCGCGAACCTGTCGCCGCGAAATTTTGGCGAACTTGCAATGCGAAATTCTCGCGACACTCGTACGAATGTCGTGCGAGTGTCGCTCGAGGGTCGCGCGACAGTCTTGAGAAAACATGCGAACACCTCGCGACTACCTGGCGAGAAAATAAAACTAAGCTACATTCGTACGAATGTCGCACGACTGTCGTACGAATTAAAATGAAAATACGCTACATTCGCGGGAAGTCGTGAGACACTCTCACGAATGTCTCGCGACTGTCGTGCGACCATCGCACATGGTCGCACGACAGTCGCGAGATATATTTTCAAAATTAGACCAAAATTCGCGAATTTGTCGCAATTATAGTTGTCCATTCAATGAGACAGCAGTATGAAAGTTTAGTTTATATCGTTAATCTTTGTCGCGAAATAGTTCGCGAACTAGTCTCCAGTTGTCGCATTCCAGTGAGATAGGGGCTTAAATGAATGTGCTCGCGAAACTAGACGTCTTAGTGTACGAAATGTGAAACGACTGTTAACAAAATAAACTGTAAAATATACTGGTCAGCATTTTCTAAAAATGATGTCTTGTAATGATAATACTCTTTAATTTCGGTCTATTTTGAAGGAGTAAATAATTAAAAATGTTACCTGCATAGTTTCAACCTGTTGAGATGCGTCCTTGAGTAAGACTTGTCGAACCTCGAGATTTTGCTTTATATAAACAAACAGGACCTGTGAAAAGCGTGCTTCATGCTCGAGTAATTCAGCGCGTCATAAATAAAAGGTCTTCTGTCTGGTGATTTCGTGGACCTACTACATGTATATATTATAGTATCTCACTTTCTAGATACTTTATTCCTTATGCACGGCTAACAAACCTTTAAATGCGTAACCGCGGTTAAGAAAAGAAATTCGATTCATGTCCTTCCGGTTTCGCATCAGATGACCAACAAAAGGTAAACAAACTTTTGCAGCTCGTGTTTCCGAGTAAAATATTTCGATTCGAAGACAAATATTATAATTCTTTCAATGCTATTTTATTAGTTAGACATTGCTATATTTGGACCCCAAAGGATTTCCAGATTTTTTTCTTTATAATCATGATTTTTATTCCCTACCCCAAAACACATTTTGGGATTGCATTGTACACGACGAAAATGTGGGTCAGTCGCAGGAATATTTTTAGATTTCCGCTCATTACGGCCATATTAACGGAAAGCAATACAGTGCGCAGATGATTTTAACATTGTGTGAGGTCTGGTGACAGTTTCGTTGCCTCTGGCCAATGCATTCTATGCATTTGTGGTTAAAAGCTGTGTCAACATTTCGGTTACGAATTTAATCATTAGAATGATAGCAATATAATTATTATAGAACACATGTATATGATGCGATGTATTAAAGTTTTTCTTTTTGTTAATTGTTTTACGCTGAAGATTATTGTCACAATAGGTGCTTACTCAAATTTGGTGTGTTTGTGATATTTGCAGTGAAAATGTTTGATATAAAATAATACAAACTGTCTATGAAATACATGTAATACAATAGTTCACATGCATGATATCCCTGTTCATGAAGACGATTTTACAGCATTCTGTATACTTTAATTTGTTGTTTCTTGGTTTTATGTCTTTCAAAACGCTTTACAGGGAAATAAATACCATAACTTGAACAGGATGAGGTTTTCAAACGTATCTTGAAATATATCCTTCATATTTTAATGATTAAATGCGTACCCATCTTTTCCTTCCCTTCAAATCGATAATGCCGGGCACTAACACAACGAAATACTGACACAGACATCAGATGCAATTTAGTTAATACATATCTGTAAATTTGTCGTAGAGCAATCACTAAAATTTGATATTTACCAGCAAATTGTCCAATTTTTAGTTCTATTTCGCCGACTTTGGCCTTGTTGGAACACCAGGTTCGAAGAAGGGAATAAATAACTCAAAGACCATCAAATTATTTTGCGAGCTACTTTGGTGCTGACTTTTAATAGTAAATAAGTGACAAAATAGCATTCATAGATAATCGATATATTTCTGTACTAAAATATAATCATCATTCGATCCTAGTAGTGTATGTTTTGTTTACCTTTTCTTGGTCTTCATATGCGCAACCGGAAGGGCGTGAATCGGATTTTCTTTCTTAACCGGCGGTTACGCATTTAAAGGTTTGTTAGCCGTGTTATGATTTATCTTTTACACGTTATCGACGTAAATCCTTCTTGAAACCATTCTTGAACTACATTTAAAAGCAGATTCAATAGGCGGGAAATTGCTGTTTTAAATTTAGTTGTGCTGCGTCTCGAATAAAAAAAAACAAACACGTGAGGGCGAGTTCGATACGCCACCAAAGTAACCTCTCGAATATGTCTATTTCTTCTTATTCTTCTTCTTCTTCTTCTTCTTCCTTTTCTTCTTCTTCTTCTTCTTCTTCTTCTTCTTCTTCTTCTTCTTCTTCTTATTATTATTATTATTATTGAAAAAGCCCAGACCACCACGCAAAGGGATGATTTGTACGATAATGTTGATTTATTTGTTTAAACATGATAGACATGTAAGTTCATTTTAACCAAATCAAATGCTGTGCCAGACCACACGCGCTTCAGGACAAATTACAGTATGAATCAGTCATAATGCTTTTTAAAGGGATAGCCGGGCTAAAGTGCGGGGCAATTTCTTTTCAAGTGGCCCCGCAGTGCAGGAGAAATGACGGGGTTTTGACATTAGGATCATTGCACCAGGAAGATTTTCTATTGCGAAGGGCGGAGCAAAGAGCCAAGTTTTTACCTCCAGTTTGCTCCCTGGGGGTGGGGCTCATACTGAAAAGTCATAATCCCCGCCCTTCCCCGTAGGTGGGGGAGTAGTGGTTACAAATGACTGGTGCAATACAGACACCTCAACGACAAAGGACATTCTGACTAGCGTTGTCTTAGTATTTTACCAAATAACTCCTGGGTACTGGGCGATAAATTGAGCCACCGCATTAGGAATCAACAAGCTGTGCAGTTACTGCACAGCAGATCAGCACCTGGTTTCGCTACACAAATAGTACATCTTCAATCCGAAATTGCAAGCTTCTTGTCGTTTTCTGAGACTGTACATACCGGTGTCCGCCTGACCAGAAACCACGAAGCGTTGCGGCTCAAATGGTAAGGATGGCTACTATAGTAAACTATCGAAGTCGCCGTTTCAAGCAAAACAACTTGAGAGACGCAACATGGCTAAATTTTTAATAGAATAACTTATATAGGCCCTAAGCATTACTAGTTAAATTTTCTATGATGTTTCCATTGCCAGTTAGCCGATTGCGTGAATAAATTAAATATTATAACGAGCAGAGAGCTTCAGGTTCAATTACAATCCTAAGAAGGGCAAATGAAGACCCTTTTTATATTTTGCGTCAAGGACATTTCTGGTTCGAGCGTGAAGCACGCTTTTCACTAGCCACGCTTGCTTATTTATGCAGAACCACGAGGTTCAATAAGTTTGTTTCAAGAATTTCAACTGAATCGAACGATGCCGGTTGGTTATCATTTTTAGTTTTATATATATACATATTTTTTATATAATTATTTTATTATTTTATTTCATTATTTTATCGAGCTTAAAGAAAAATATCTGTCCAGCTTTTCCACAATACGTTCCGTAAATAGTAACTTAATTGGTTTGTTTGTTTGGTGATTTGTGGCTTAGCGTCCCAGTCAACAGCTATGGTAATGTCGGGATTCTCATTTTTATGGGAAATTTACCCAATATTTGGAAGTATACAAACACCCAGTTATATGCTTATTTGACTTGAAACCACTAATCCCGAGCAGGCTCAGGCCTGAGTGGTTAACCAGTAATCAGATGGTCAATCGGTTATATGCTTGGCCCGGAAGTACAAACATCCCATCTATTTCTCACGGCTCCAATCGAGCCTAGGCGACCCTACGGCGTTCAGCCTGAGGTGCGCGCACTGCGATCGTCATTACATCGCAGCAACGCACTTGGTATTGCAGGTGAACGCATATAGGGGTCGCACAGAACGCCAAGGGACTGCGCTCAGTTTGTTTCACACAAACCCGCCCGCCAACCCGGCGGGCGGGTTTCATTTTTTTATTTAAGAATTGTACATAAATATATTTATGAACACATGGTGAATATGTATTTGTTTGGTTGTAGTGTTGTAATACTGGTATCATTTTGTCATTTCAGTCGTTGTGTTGCAGCGCACAGTTTGTAGTTTTGTTGCTGTCACTGGTGGTACTTGTTGGTGCTACTGTGGATCTCATATACTGTAAGTGACAATTACAGTTGAATATATAAAACACTAGTTTCTCAGACTTTCGCACTTTATATGGGGCTCATTTTGGCTCCCTTGGATAGATGTAGCATGAGCAATTGATGATGATATGACGCTGATTTTCGATGAAGTCCATCCCAGTTTTTAAAATGTTACACCCTGTGGTCGGCCTTTATTACGTAGCCTACGTAATAAAGGCCGACCATGTCTGTCTTCTTGGTGACAAATGTTCACCCCTACGGTAGGGGTGAACATTTGTCACCAAGAAGACAGACATATATATGTACCTACCGGGTATCTTGATTGCTGTACGCGAATGTACTACCGCAGTGCTCGAGTTTTTAAAGGGCACATGAACGACAGAGCGAAATTCAACTACAAGTCGACGTTAGAATGTACCCACAATCTATGTTTTGGAGCAAAAATAAGAAAAATAGATATACCCCTGCATACCCCAGTTTTGCTATATAAAAGTGGAGAATAAGGGGGTATACATGTACATTTCACGGACATGTTTTCCTGATGATAACCGAGAACGTAAGATTATACTGTTACGTGTTGGTGGGACGTTAAGTACGAAAACAAGGCTACAAAACTGCAACTTTATATTAATGGTTACCATGGTGCATGTATCCAATTCCAGCCTGTAATCCCAGCGGTACTATAACGGTGGAGAACCCGAACGCAACCAGATACACGGGAGCCTTTGCACAGACACAGGATGGTACTCAGAACTGTACTACCTTTAAGATTTTGGGGGATACGTTCATCGTCAGTGGATGTTCAATAGTAAGTTTTAATATACAGAACGCACCAGTGCACATCGGTGAGTCGGGCCTCCATGTGGACTGCAATATCTTGTGTATACTCAGAACATAAAGAAACGCATACATATCATGATTTTTAGCTCGACTGCACGAAGTGCATAGAGCTATTGCAGTCACCCCGGTCGTCCACGTTCCCGTTCCCGTGCGCGTGCGCGTGCGCGTTCCCGTGCGCGTCACACTTGCGTTAAAGTTTTCTAGAAGTCCATATCTTGACAACCACTCATCAGAAAGCATTCATACTTGGACCATAGATACCCTGTAGGGTTAGCTTTCATTCCATGGCATCGGGCCCCTGGGTCCACGCCAGGGGGTGGGGCTGGAGGTTAAAATCTAGAACACCTTCAAAAATGGCAATTCTTGTGTTAAAGTTTTCTAGAAGTCCATATCTTGACAACCACTCATCAGAAAGCATTGATACTTGGGCCATTGACACCCTGTAGGGTCGGCTTTCATTCCATGGCATCGGATCCCTGGGTCCATGCCAGGGGGTGGGGCTAGAGGTTAAAATCTAGAACACCATTAATAATAATGGCTTTTCTGTGATATAGTATTCTAGAAGTCTATATCTTGAAAACTTTTTATCAGAGGGCTTTCATACTTGGACCATAGGTACCCTGTAGGGTTGAGTTTCATTTCATGGCATCGGATCTCTGGGTCCATGCCTGGGGGGTGGGGCTGGAGGTTAAAAACTAGAACACTGTAAAAAATAGATGTACTGCTGTGTAACTTTTACAAGGAGTCCATATCTTGACAACAACTTATCATAATGCATTCATACATCACACACTTTAGGTTCCATGACATCGAACCTCTGGGTCGGAGTCAGGGGGGCGGGGCTAGAGGTCAAAATCTAGAACTCCCCGATTTTTTTTTCTTTTTATTTCTTAATAGAAACAACTTAGGAAGATGGTTGGTCATTCATCTTTTGACTTTGTGACACTGACTTGTGTGTCATGACGGTAAGGGTCGGTTGACCTACTTTCCATGGTTCAGTGATTTTGCCTTATATCTTGACACTCAATTAGTATATTTTCTTACTTCTTTCAGATTATGAGTGAGTACGACCAGGCCTTTGACCCCAATATACTTATAGGTCACTGTGACCTAATTTCATGGTTCAGTGATTTTGCCTTATATCTTGACACTCAATTAGTATATTTTCATACTTTTTTCAGATTATGAGTGAGTATGACCAGACCTTTGACCCCAAGATACTTATAGGTCACTGTGACCTAATTTCACGGTTCAGTGATTTTGCCTTATATCTCGGTACTCAAATGGTTTATGAACAAACTTCTTTCAAAGTATGTTTGCGTATGACAAGACCTTTGACCCTGAAGTAGTCCTAGGTCACTGTGACCTAATTTCACGGTTCAGTGATTTTGCCTTATATCTTGACACTCAATTAGTATATTTTTATACTTTTTTCAGATTATGAGTGAGTATGACCAGACCTTTGACCCCAATATACTTATAGGTCACTGTGACCTAATTTTACGGTTCAGTGACTTTGCCTTATATCTCAGCACTCAAGTGGTTTATGAACAAACTTCTTTCACACAATGTTTGCGTATGACAAGACCTTTGGCCCTAAAGTAGTCCTAGGTCAATATGACCTAATTTCACGGTTCAGTGATTTTCCTTTATATCTCGGCACTCAATTGGTATATGGACATACTTTTTTCACAATATGTATGAGTATGACAAGACCTTTGACCGTAAAGTATTCCTGGGTCACTGTGACCTAATTTCATGGTTCAGTGATTTTGCCTTGTATCTCGACACTCAGTTGGTATTTTTTCATACTTCTTTCTGATTATGAATAAGTATGACCAGACCTTTAACCCAAACATACTTATAGGTCACTGTGACCTAATTTCATGGTTCAGTTATTCTGCTTTATATCTCAACACTGAATGGGTATATGATCATATTTCTTTCACATTATGAGTAAGTATCACTAGACCTTTGACCCTGAAATACTTATAGGTCAGTGTGACCTTTTTTCACGGTTCAGTGATTTTGCCTTGTGTCTTGGCACTCAGTTGGTATATGAATACACTTCTTTCACAATATGAGTGAGACCTCTAAATCTTAGGTAGTTATAGTTAACTTTCATGGTTCAGTGATTTTGCCTTATTGTATCAAGGCAAAAAGATGTATGAGCATCATGCTTTGGGTTACTGGTCGGGTTTGGCCTTATGTTTGACAAAGGTCAGAAGCAGTCGAGCACGCTGTCCTGCGACAGCTCTTATTCTAAAATGCTAGAACAATTTTAAGATACAGCAATACAATTTTACAGGATACTTAGATCGGCATGTCTGCTACCAGCAGACCGAATCCCATAAATTTTCGGATACTAGAACCGTTTTATTCGTTTTAAATGGTCAAAAGTATCCATAAACAAAATAAGTCGCAAACAATGTACGCATTACAAAGTGTGATGATAAAGCCTTACTTCTTAGCAGACCGATAATGTCCACTAATTTTATCTGCTCTAGTCCACACCATTCCAAAAAAGATGGTCACTCTTAACCATTGGTATCAGGTAAAATTCTGCAAGTGTATCACAACTTCTGTGAGAAGAATATGTAAGTAGCAATTGTATACTGGCCATAAAAAGTAGAACACCCTACACTTTTACTATGTTCACGAAATAAAAACTTGAATGGCAGTGAGCAAGGTAGTGTGAATAATTAAGTTTGGATATGGGTTAATATCCTACTCAGTAACTTTTCATGTCTTGCACAAAGGCACTATGCGCAGCGGAGATGGGTATCGAATCCGTGACTTCTCGCGGCAAAGTTATATTTGAGCCGCCTCATGAGAAAACCAACAATCTGCATATGCGAAAACAAAGACGCAGATCAGCTTCGCGGTAACCGCGAATCTGATCAGCGTCTTTGTTTTCGCTACACGGATAGTACAGTTCCTCTTCTTCTTAAATCCGAAAATTCAAGCTTCTAGCCTGCTTCTGTGACTGTACAGCCTGATGTGTGTCGGACCTGTTCGGAAACCACATTGTTGGTTTTCCCACGAGGCGGCTAAAATATACTAGGCCACAACGCTGGCAAATGGTAAATGAAACTGTGTATATAAACATATGAACATATTAGAACGTTGGAAATAGGGTAATTTGAATAGCATTTTTTATTTTTTAAACGTTTTAGAGTAGGAACATCACATTCTGGCTTTTCGAGGACACCATCGGGGGTAACACACTGCCGACCATTATCACCGACGACATTTCGTTTTACGTGATCCGTTGTCAACAGATTCCAGCTACTGGGATATACAGGATGGTCACAGATGAGTCCTGGGTCACAAACTAGTAAGTTATTGGTGAATATGACCCTAAGGGATGCATGCGCTTCTGACCAAATGACTTCTTGCAAGAGCATCTGATGTTAGAGAAATTCACATTTTATACACACAAAAAAGTTGTTGTTTTTCTTCTTCTTCTTCTTCTTCTTCTTTCTTCTTTCTTCTTCTTCTTCATATTGCTGATTTAATTTTCGCTTATAATCATTCGCACTCACAGCTGTGTCCAGTATGGGTTCGAGCCTTGCATGGGGCACATGAGACAGTCCAAGTTTTATTTGCGAGTGTGCCAGGTGGTTTTCGCTACACCTACTGATTGGCCCATCTCGTTTTATCAAAGGGACCACATAAAATCGAATCATAAAAGGCCATAAGCATGTTAATGATATAATTTCGATTTTTTCCCCCGAAACAGCATCAGTACGAGCCTAGAGCCGTCCGTCACCCCTAGGATCATGCTGAACACCCAGCTACAGGACATAGAGTCCGGGGTACAGAAGACCACGGCCATTATAGGAGAACCGCTCCTCTGGGAAATGACCGGACCAGGTTAGTGATTCCAGACTGATATGAGCCGCATCGTGAGAAAACCGAATTTTTGCCTATGCGAAAACAAAGACGCAGATCGATCAGCTGTACAATAACTGCACAGCTGATCAGCGCCTTTGTTTTCGCTAGTCGGATAGTACAATTCCTTCTCTACCTCTACCCAAACTTGCAAGATTCTGACTTTTTTCTGTGTGTGTACAGGCCAGTTTGTGTCAGACCTGGCCGGAAACACTTAGACCGGTGTGTGTGTGTGTGTGTGTGTGTGTGTGTGTGTGTGTTATTAAAGCTTTTTATCGATAAAACATAGGTAGACAGTTATAACTTTTGACCAGTATAGCTATGACACGAAAATGGAACGGTCGTTATATAGTGCTGCACATGTAGCCCATCTAGAATCTGTAATTTAATGCTCAACTTTATTCTATTTAATTTATTTCCAGAGGGCTATTTTATTTTGCCTTTGAATTGCACAGTGTTATCAGGGGCCGGAGATGAAAGTATTGTGCTTATTATAGATGGGTAAGATGATTTTTATGTGATGTATAGTTATTCACGCCGCCTATGATCATGGGTACTCGTTAGAGCCGAATCTATGGGATGGTTCTAACGTGTACCCACAATCAATGTTTGAACACAAGAAAACATCTTCAACACTTTTTCAATAGAAAATTATCAGTTTTCCAGATGAAAGAAATAACTGTGTATTGAAACACTGGGTGCTTCCTTGGTCCCGATATAAAAAGGTTGTTTGACTTTTTGGTAACGGATTTTGTTCTACTTCTTTAATACAGTAAATCTCCACAAAACAGAGTCAACAATAACATAAATTGCTTAATTTATATTATAATGTTATTAATCAAGTTATTTCGTATTGGACCAGTCACAGGTCCGAGGTTAGCTGTATTGGACCGACGCCGAAGGCCGAGGTCCAATACAGCTGACCGAGGACCTGTAACTGGTCCAATACGAAATAACTTGATTAATGAGATTTTTATTAATTAACTGTCAAAAGTCCATATCGATCCATATCATCCGCTAGCACTTCAAGCATACCTTCGCCATTCTTAGCGCCCATGTCTGACATTCTTTTCAAAGATGCTGACATGATTTTTTGCTTGTTTGTTCACTGTTTCACTCGATCGGCTGAATCGCCGCCATTATTTTTGTTTCAACACATTCAACGCGGCACGTGACCTTGCACGTGAATTTTGACCAATCAGGTGTAGGAATTTCCATATAGATAGCAGGTCAATCCATATAGACACGAGGTTAACCGTATTAGTGCGAGGTCAGCTGTATTAGGTCGAGGTGAAATCCAGTATAGACTATACGAAAAAAGAAACATCACCAGTATGACACAGACCAAATTCTCTGTATAAGTACTATATACTAATAAGTTAATTAATAACACTTTTTAACAAATCAAATTAAATCTTACTATAAAATTGCATTCAAAGCACTATATTATGACTTGAAATTCTTTCAGTGACGTCATAAATTAGAATCAAATCAAATCTTTGACCAAATTCTAGGAATTATTGTAGAAAAAAATCTGATACCGAAATCAAACAAAACCAAATCCTATCGGGACCTATAGTAAAAGTCAAACAAAACCTTTTTATATCGGGACGAAGGAAGCACCCAGTGTGAAAGGACAAGTTTTCTTAATGGTCTAAAGAGGTTTTATTTTAAAAGAAACCTGACGTTTGTTTGATTTTGTCTGTCGATCGGGAGAAAATATTTCAGCATTTCTTTAAAATTCACCCTAACAGCACCAACAAATTAGAATTGTATTTTTTAAGTTTTATTAGTTTTGTTTTCATCATTAAGATATTGAACAGGTATATTAGCACAAACACGCTATTATACCCCCGTTGGGTTTTCGAATGCATGTTTGCTTCCACATGCCGTAAACGGTGAGAGGTGCCTAAAAAGGCCAAATCGGACTTTTCTCGAACCTTTTAAATGGAGACGTGCCTCACTTGTTTCAGTTGCAGTGAAGATACATATCTTGTGACTGACTTTATCCCCGATGCGACACGGCCCCATGTCCTACAAGCCGAGCTGTACGCCTTCAGATTTGCTAGCAGTGAACAGATCATCATAGAATGTGACATGTTAGGGTGTGCCAACACATCTACAGCTTGTGATTATGTGAGTATACCCTTGGTTTGAAATCATTTTAAAACTTAGCGTCTTGTGCGTATTTCAGATGTTCTATGTCCTATTAGAGCGTTGTACTGAAGTAAGTAAAAAAAAATAGAAATGTCAACCACTGAGCTATTCAAGGTTATCGAAAAGTCTTTTTAGAAGGCCTCACTTTTAAGCCTGCTCATAAGTGTATGTACTTTTTATTTACCAGTTCAGACAGCCTGATAGTTAGCGACGGTATGGATTTTTTTTTCTTGCAGACATGCTTCGGTTCCTCTGACAGGCGGCGAGGCCGCCGAAACATTTTCGATGACCACGTCAATGACCTATTAGAGCGTCAGTCAGCCCAGGGAACAGTCCAGCAGGGATCGAACACTCGAGAATCGAAGATGAGATCCGGAGATTTTGTTGGTCAGGTCAATACCAGACTCAGGGTGTTTAGGGATGATGGTTTCCTATTCGATAATGGTAAGATTGTGTCTGAAATACCTTCCATTTATCAAAATGAGCTCATAACCAACAGTATGAGTCAAGCATTTTACACCGTCGTCTTTGAAACCAACCCTCAAAACTGCTGAGGAAATATTTGACTGGTTTCTTCTGATTGCTCATAATTATTTGAGCTGCGACAGGAGAAAACCGGTCATCGGGGTTTCCGAACAGGTCCGACACAAACCGGCCTGTACAATCACAGAAAAAGGCTAGAAGCTTGAATTTTTTTATATAAAATTGATATAAGTAGAAGAGGGATTAAACTATCCATGTAGCGGAAATAAAGGCGCTGATCAGAAGCTGATCTGCGCATTTGGCTACCTTGCCACCTGATAAGAATACAAATGATTGGATTGATTTCAACTTAAAATAATCACCAAAATAATCAACAAATTTAAATCAAGAAAATACGTTCTGATTAGCTTCAACCACTGCTCAGCACAGCCACAGTTCAACAGTTGCTCAACCCTATACCGGCTGGAGCTTCCTCTCAGCTTCAACTGCTGAGCTGCTGAACACAAGAAATCTAGTTGGTCTGGACCCGATCTCTGCTGTCTACTACTTGTAAATCCTCTCTTGCAAGCTGGGCTCGCAGGAGAACTCGGATGAATAAGTTCGAGACAGGCTCGGCTCAAAGCCCAAAAACCAACAATTTCTTTATTGCTTGTCAAAGGCTTATGAAGTGAACACCTTCGCCTCTAGATACAGAGTTGGTTTTCAAATGCAGCATCTCATTTGTGTCTGTTTCAGGCGCGCCGAAGTTGGTAAACTGGACAGGACTTCTCATCTCCTACTTCATCATTTTCTCTGTGGTGAAGATCCAACCAACCATGCTCTAGGTTGTCTGAGCATGCTGGTGTGTAACTATATTGCTCTGTTGTAACTCTGTATTGTTTTAGATGAACAGTAGATCAGTTTTATTTCAAACGCGCTTAGTGCAAATAGATCGCAATGTTCAGATCATTATGTGCATGAAGACTGTCAGCTAGCATGCGACCAAAGTTTTAGAGATTAAGACAAATAGAATTTGGTATTCACCTCAAAAAGGTAAATATCCTCTATTTCATCGAGTATGTTGAAAATAATAGATTTTTCACAAGTGCAAAGTGAAAATTTCGTTGTTTTCAACACACAAGATGAAATATATTTGAGCCGCCGAATGGGAAAGCCAACAATATGCCTAAGCGAAAACAAAGAAGCAGATCAGCGCCTTTGTTTTTGCTAAATGGATAGTCCAATCCATCTTCTTCCTTCCTCCGAAATTTCAAGCTCCTAGCTATCTTATGTGACTGTACAGGCTGGTTTGTGTTGGACCTGGTCGGAAACCCAAATAGTTGGTTTTCTCACGCACAGGCTCATTTTAAATGGCGACATTTATCGCTGTACCGGCAATGTGTTTTTTTTTTTTTTTTTTTTTTTTTAATTAATTCAGTTTTACGTCCCTTTCAAGATTATTTCAGCTCATATGAAACGAGCCAATCAGTAGGTGGGCGAAAACGGGAGGACCCCGAGAAAAACCACCTGGCACATCCGCAAGCAGAACTTGGCTTGTCTCACATGTGGCCAGAGCGGGGCTCGAACCCGCACCAGACACAGTGGTGAGATGATCGAGTGATTAAGAAACAGCGCTCTTAACCGCTCGGCCACGGGGGCCGCTCCGGCAATATGTGACTGACGCATACCATGGTCCGCAGTCTGAGGCCATGCTATTCTGATTTCTTTAACCCTGCCGGTTTATCTCTGACACAAATACATGTATACGTTTGAGCCTGTGCGTGAGAAAACCAACAATTTGGAGTTCCGACCAGGTCTGACACAAACCGGGCTGTGCAGCCACAGAAGCAGGCTAGAAGCTTGAAAATTCGGATTTAAGAAGAGGGATTATCCTATGTGTCAGTGTAGCGAAAACAAAGACGCTAATCAGCTGTGCAGTTACTGCACAGCTGATCTGCGTCTTTGTTTTCGCATATGCAGATTGTTGGTTTCCCCATGAAGCGGCTCATTTGTCGATTGGACTACTTTGAAGGGTACATTTTCAATAAATAAAGCTATTCTAACATCAAGACATGCCCATATACTCAGTCACATGGCACTGGAAAAATGTCTTAAAGCAAGTTTACAAAACCTGAGCAAGTGAGGTTAACAGGCAGTCATTGAGTTTACAATTGAGTTTACAATACACTTTGTTGGTCTTTGTCTTGTTATTTTGTTAAGTTCAGTTTTAATCTGTTCAAGTATTTCTTTGATTTTGTTTTGTCATGATGGTTATTAGTTGTTATAGAGAAATAAATCTTGTTTATTTATATAAATTGTTTTTCTCAATGCGGCCGTGTGGTTGAGAGCGCTGATTTGATTACCGTCGTCTGTCGTCGTAGCCGTTGTCGTCCACAATATTCAAACTTCTCCTCTGACACCGCTGGGCCAATCGAAGCTAAACTTCATGTGGAGCATCCTTAGGAAGGGGGAATTAGTTTATACAAATGGTCTATGCCACATGACCATTATGATAAAAAAAAAAAATCTCTGGAGCCGGTGGACCGATTTTATGTAGCATTGAGGATTCTGGCCCATCACAATTTGTATAAATCATGACCTTGGGTTGACCATTACCTATTTTACCTCAAGGTTAATTTTGGTCACAAAGGCAACAGAATTAAGCTAATGAAGTTAATGAAAATCCAAGTTTTCTATGTAGAACTACAGGCGGGAAAGTGCTCTCAAGGTGGTCAGAAGAAACGCTACAAAGACACCTTCAGAGCCTCTCTGAAGGATTTCGAAATATCAATGGAATCTTGGGAACAGACTGCACAGGAGCGATCAAAGTGGCTAGGTCTATATCAACAAAGGAGCAGCTCTCTATGGGGTCTTGGGCACATATAAGCTCAATATGTTGTCAGTATCTACCAGCTTTCAGGTCACAGGCTACAAAACTTCCTGAAAAATCCAATGTTTCCACTTTTTTTACAGTGAAAAGCCTATGTGACCAAAATTGACCTTGCTGTAAAATAGGTCAGGGCCAACCGACGGTCATGATTTATATAAACTGTGATAGGCCAGAGTCATCAATAATATACCAAGTTTCGTTGAAATCGGTCCACTTATCCCGGAGAATAAGATTTTTTAAGGTTTTACCATGTATGGGCATGGCAGCCATCTTGGTCATGTGTCCTGAACCATTTACATAAACATTGCCCCCCACCCCCTTTCTAAGGATGCTCCACAAGAAGCCACAGGGGTTTCAGATATGTTTGAACATTGTGGATGACAACGAAGGAGCATGGGTACACTATAAGCTCACCAGTGAGCTAAAAATACAATACACATGTTTACTTTCTCAGATTGAAAACCTGTGTAACTAATTTTGACCTGGCCATAAAACAGGTCAAGGTCAACCCAAGGTCATGATGTATGCAAACTATGATGGGCCAGAGTGCCAAATGCTACATGCCAAATTTTGTTAAAATTGACCCACCAGCTCTGGACATTTTTAAATTGTTTTACCATACACATTGTCACCCTGGTCCGTCATTACGTACAGGAAATTAAAGCAACGTATATGTAACTAAAGCGCAACGTATAGTTTCTTAAAAAAATGGCGGATTTTTGTGGACACGAATCGGTGAGTAAGATTTAATTATTGATTCTGATGTCCCTTTTTTGTTTATCTTAATCAAACACACCTTACGGACCAGCAAAACTATTGTGTTATTTGCCTCGATCGGTACATTCTGCAGGAAATCACCCATTTAAGTATAATGTTCGACACCCTTAGACAGCTGATTGCCAAATCGTGTGTTTTGAACTTCACCGAGAAGAAAACCTTATATTGTGGTCAAAGTTCGATGGTAAATGGGTTGATTTTTGATGTCGAACATAGATACTGACCTAATAAGACGATCTGGCCAAAAAAAAATTCAAATGTCCTTTGATAGCGAAATTATTAATGATTTTTCGTTACAACGCATTCGACACCTAAAACGGTACAACGAAAAAACAACTAAAACGTTCTAATTTGGGTAAAATAAACCTTATTACGATACTATGGACTCAGTTAGATCCTCTTAATGTCTGCCCACAATCTATTTCTTGTGCAAAATTAAAAAAAAATCAGAATTATAACTGAAAATCATTGTTTTACAGGTGAGAAAAAAACTTTACAATTGCATGAATAATAATAATAATAATAATAATAATAATAATAATACATGGGTTCCGAGTCACCTCGATCCAAATTTTCTTGTCCAAGTAAGTCTCGGCTATGTCAGCTCGACCCATTTTTTCAATCAGAAACTACCGGACCATCCCCCTTAATTTATGGATTTTGACCCTGAATGTTCTGGTTCACTACATGGCATACCTTTTATGTATGTGAATAAGATAACTACCTGTACATTGTCTTTTGTCATTGACTTTTAGTGGTTTACCTTATATGGTCATGCATGTAGAGAAGAACACTTTAAGAGGTGGTCAAAACTGACTTCCACATTCTGTCTTCGGGGTTCTACAAACGTGTTGTACAATTAGAGAACTCGCA
Source organism: Rugalucina vietnamica (assembly GCA_964017185.1). NCBI lineage: Eukaryota > Metazoa > Mollusca > Bivalvia > Lucinida > Lucinidae > Rugalucina > Rugalucina vietnamica. The sequence goes on along the minus strand of OZ024880.1, from coordinate 38,316,966 downwards.
TATTTTATTTGGAGAAAATAAGGGATTCCTCTGTCTATAAATTAAAAAAACGGAGCTGATCAGCTTCTAAAACCGGTTTAAGCCCGCCAGTAACTTTGTGTTACTGATCTTTCCAAGGCGATACTTCTGTGGTGGTTATTTTTGTTTTATGTCTTGGTGTTTAAAATTTTTTGTGCTGTTGGCGCCTTATGTATGTTTTCATATTTTGAATTAAGTTAAGGTAACTGAGTGGCCACCTATTGGGAAAATAGCTGCTCATTCGGCTTAGGATATGTTTCATGGTATAAGAGCCTGATTGTTAGTTTGGTTTTTTCCCACCTCGGTTTTTGGAGTGGGAATCTCTTTCTGATTGCGCCTTCTCCTGATCTTTGCCTACTTGTACCTTTTTCTAAGATCTGTTGATCGGCGCCTTTGAACTTCTCAGTTTATGCACAACTGAATTGCGCCTTTGAGCTTTGCATAACACACACACACACACACACACACACAAAAAAAAAAAAAAAAAAAAAAAAAAAAAAAAAAAAAAAAAAAAAAAAAAAAAAAAACCGGTTTACTCATGATGCTGCTCATAATGAACAATATACAATTGTTGCCCTTGGGCGAGGGTGACCTGACGATTAGTTTACCCAAGACAGGTAATATTGCCCGAAGGATTTAGATTCTGTTTCCGTGTTTTGGAGTTAAAGGTTTTACTTTGTTGTTGCAATGAGCGACCTAGTGAATGGTGTGGAGGCTATACATGGCATATATTAACTTCTGACAGCATCTCGGATTGTGTTCTGGAAAATGAGTGATGCATGCAAAATTGCAAATTGCAATTTCACGTTTCATGGCTTCATTCATATTTCAGAAAAAAATCCAGATGCTGTTTATACAGGGGCCGATCCAGGATTTCTGGAAGGGGGGTTCAAATTTACAAAGGGGGTTCGATTTGTAAAATCGTCGTGTACCGTGGTCATTCGTAGTAGAACCGTAGTGAATCGTGGTGAATCTTGATGAATCGTGATGATTCGGGAAACTCTACGGCAGCGCTTCGGAAGTTTTAAACTGTTTAAAACATTCGTGGCGCACCGTGGCGAATCGTGGTGGTAAATGGGCGTGGCCTAATTCGTAGCGCAACCGTAGCGGAATCTTGCTTATTCGTACTGACACCGTAGCTATATTCGTGGCTATTCGTGAGAGATCGTAGCCAATCGTGGAGCTCCGTAGCGAAACCGTGGAATCTTTTACACCACGAACTCTCACGATTCGCCACGAATTGTGTACGGTTGCCCTACGAATCATCCACGGTTTCGCTACGGAGCTCCACGATTGGCCACGACGGCTACCGCCGTGAATCGTACTAATACCTATCGAACCGTACAAGCACCGTGAGCATTCGTTGTGCCATCGTGGTTAATCCTCATTGACCGTAGCGTTGCCGTCATGAATCGTCATTGATTCGTAGCGATACCTTACAGACACCGTACTAAGATCGTGGACATTCTTACTAGAATCGTAGAGATACTTAGACGTGACGCGCGATGTTCGTACAAATTTGTGTAACACGACGTTCACGTTCAGTTTGATTTATTTTGCGCTGAGCGATGCATGTAGATGTCCGGTTATTTGATTGTTCGCTTGCATGTTTGTACTTCGAGAGTTTTAATATTTCTTCTTTTTTCAAGTGATCATCCTAAACTATTTTTTTCTTTCTCCACTGCGCAGTTCTGTTTTAAGAAGCTGATATGTGTGTTCCAATAAAAGAACGGTGTCATTGCGTTCTGTGACGTACATTAACATGCGTTTACGTCAATGTGACATAAATTCAGCCTTGATAAATAATTTATAAAAATAACATTATTTGTCGCACGGCAATGAAAATAATATGATTTTAAAGCTTAGAACATGAGCATTTTAGTAATAGTATCATTGTCTTGTTTTCTTGCATTAAATTTTCTTTATCTTACAATAAGGAAGATAACCCACTTAAAAACAACGCAAAAATCGCATGTGTGACATTTTTTCAGCCAAAAGTAAAGATTTATAAGAGTTAGCTTTTCAACGTTTTATAAATATTTCTGCAAACATTTCAATCAGCTTGTTTATGAGCATTTATTTGGTATAAAAATAGTCTAACTCGTTAAATTTGTGTAATAATCGTTTATTTTATTTTCAAGTGCACCCTTGGTTTTCCCCAAAGCGTGACACTTTTGGCACCGACAGTTATTTGACTGCCAAAAATGGAAATGCGGTCCGAAGTTAACATTATGTCAGTGATATCTACATGTTTTGTCATTATTCCGCCATATTTTGATGGGATTTGGTATAAAAACTTCGGAGATATACGTTTTCAAACCGTTTAAGCAATGCGATTTTGTTACGCGTGACACGCTGTTTTGGCGTAAAAATTGCATTTTATTTGTATCTTGTTATAATTTGCGCGATAAAAAACATGCATGATTGTTGGTATGCAATTGTCCATGCGAAGCGGATTATTTTGATATATAAAACATAGATATTGAGCCGAAACTTGAGTTTGTTATTGCGTTTTTACTGATACAGCAAGCATTATTTTAAAATTTGTACGAACTTTGCGCGTCACGTCTGAATATTTCTACTTTTCGCCACGATTCACCACGATCCATCCCGATTTTTCTGACCATGAGAAATCGGGGTGAATCGTGGTGAATCGTAGAGAAAATCGTGAATGTGTAAACGGGGCTTAAAGAGGAAAGTAAAGTTTTTTACCGTATCTGGATTAAAAACTAAGCATGCAGTATATTGCATTAAATTCAACCGATTCTTCGATATCGATTGACTATCTTTTTATGCCCCCAACTTTGAAAAAGTTGTAAGGGCATATTGCTTTCGGCTTGTCTGTCTGTCTGTCTGTGTGTGCGTGTGTGTGTTAACTTTTGAATGGTGAATGTTAGGGATTTGAAATTTCATGTGTGTATTCCTCATGAAAAAATAGTTGACCCGTATTTTTTTTCTTGTCTGAGTTATGCCCCTTTTCTGAGTTATTTCCCTTTGAAAACAAAATTTGAAAATCTTGTGTGCAAGATATCTCGAAAAGTATTTAAGCTAGAGCCTTCATATTTAGTATACTGGTTGGGGCTGATGAGTAGATGACCTGATCAACTTTTGAGAACTTTCCGTCCAATTTTGACAAAAATACGGAATTTTGAAATTTTGATTGATTTTTCCACTTTTCGGTGAAATTTGAAACTTTTGAACGGTGAATGCTAGGGTTTTGAATTTTCATATACAGATTCCTCATGAAAAAATAGTTGACCCGTATTTTTTTTCTTGTCTGAGTTATGCCCCTTTTCTGAGTTATTTCCCTTTGAAAACAAAATTTGAAAATCTTGTGTGCACGATATCTCAAAAAGTATTTAAGCTAGAGCCTTCATATTTGGTATACTGGTTGGGGCTGATGAGTAGATGACCTGATCAACTTTTGAGAACTTTCCGTCAAATTTTGACAAAAATACGGAATTTTGAAATTTTGATTGATTTTTCCACTTTTCGGTGAAATTTGAAACTTTTGAACGGTGAATGCTAGGGTTTTGAAATTTCATATACAGATTCCTCATGACAAAATAGTTGAACCGTATTTTTTTTCTTGTTTGAGTTATGCCCCTTTTCTGAGTCATTTCCCTTTGAAAACAAAATTTGAAAATCTTGTGTGCAAGATATCTCGAAAAGTATTTAAGCTAGAGCCTTCATATTTGGTATACTGGTTGGGGCTGATGAGTAGATGACCTGATCAACTTTTGAGAACTTTCCGTCAAATTTTGACAAAAATACGGAATTTTGAAAATTTGATTTTTCCACTTTTCGGTGAAATTTGAAACTTTTGAACAAATAATGCTAGGGTTTTGAAATTTCGTATACAGATTCCTCATAAAAAATAGTTGACCCGTATTTTTTCATGTCCAAGTTATGCCCCTTTTATGAGTTATGTCCCTTTGAAAACAAAATTTGAAAATATTGTGTTAAAGATATCTGAAAAAGTATTTAAGCTAGAGCCTTCATATTTGGTATACTGGTTGGGGCTGATGAGTAGATGACCTGATCAACTTTTGAGAACTTTCCGTCAAATTTTGACAAAAATACAGAATTTTGAAATTTTGATTGATTTTTTCACTTTTCGGTGAAATTTGAAACTTTTGAACGGTGAATGTCAGGGTTTTGAAATTTCATATACAAATTCCTCATGAAAAAATAGTTGACCCGTACTTTTTTCATGTTCAAGTTATGCGCCTTTTTGGAGTTATGCCCCTTTTAAAACAAAATTTGAAAATCTTGTGTGCAAGATACCTGAAAAAGTATTTAAGCTAGAGCCTTCATATTTGGTATACTGGTTGGGGCTGAAAAGAAGATCACCTGATTAATTTTTTAGGACTTTCCGTCAAATTTTGACATAATAACTCCATTTTGAAATTTTTACTCCATTTCTAACTTGTATGCAAAAAGCTTACATTCTGTTTCTGGATCGAGGTTAAAAACACAGGCAACCGAACAGCTTCTTTAGGAAATTAAATTTAACATCATTCAAATGAAATAAATGAATCATACAGGCTGCCGGTTTAGGGACAAGCATACAGTTGGGGGCATAGTGTTTTACAAACACGCATTTCTAGTTTTTTTTAATTTAACAGCAAAATGATCAGATTTTGTCTTTTCATTACTCTCATCCAAAATTTTCTTAAATTTAAACATTTAGTCGCCATAAAACTCGAGTTTGGCTTCATATGATGGTTTTGATGCCTATTTTAATGTTTTATGGTTTAACCTGTGAGCTATATCAGCAAATCTTGAGATAAAAGTACAGGGTGGCCACACAATTTTGAAAATCAAATTCCCTGATTTTTCCCTGAATTTTCCCTGATCTGGACTCAATTTTCCCTGTTACAATTTACTCTGTGACAAATCGTTTTACTTTAAACTTGGGTATTTTCACAAAACATGTTTTCATTTCCTATCAAAACTTCCATTTATGTTAAATAATACATTGTACCTTCTTATGTTAATAATGCATTTTTACATACACTGATCAAAATCATTGAGTCAAGACTGATCAAAATCATACCAGTGCTAATATGGATCTCTATGCATAAGATGTAAAAAGTCCATAAATCACAGATTTGGGAAGACAAAATTTCCAAGTTATGAAATAGCATTTTATATATACACTTTTGTCTATAAAACAGCTTGGCTGATTTAACAGAACACAGATAATGTAACTAAATAATTTCACAACCCACCCCAAATTTAGCCAAAATGAACCATTAGACTTGGGCTGATTTGCAGTTGTTTGTCAACAGCACTTTTCAAGAAAACAAATATGGGCTTACTTGCCATACAAATACTGAATTGATGTGTTTATTGTTTTGTGTTTTGAAGTTTATTTTGAAAGAAATGTTAGCTTAGTGCATAAGATCTTTAATTTACAATCTTACAGTTTATTTCTAGATGTGTTTCCCCTAAACACAGCATATCCTAGACCCAGGAATTATACTGAAGTTTTATAATTAAAACTCAATGTACTTTCACTCATAAGAAATCTCAATTATTTCTATTGCTCGAGGGAAGGAGTCAATTAAAACGAAATTTATTTTTATAGCTTGTGCGTCAATCATAAAATTTGAAATGTTAAATATTATATGAAAGCAAGGCACTGAAATTTGTGGGTCATTAAAAATAGGGACTAAATATGTTTATGTTTATTGTAAATTATTTTCGTACAAAAATACTGAAATTTGTGGGTCATTAAAAATAGGGACTAAATATGTTTATGTTTATTGTAAAATATTTTCGTACAAAAATAGTTATAAGCTCACCTGAGCCGTACCACAAAGTGAGCTTATAGTATAGCCATATTAAGACTGTCAATGTCAATGCTTAAAAACATTCCTGCAATATTTCTATTTGAATTCAGATCAATGAAAAATATTGAACAACCCTCATAGAAAAAATCTTTGTTATTTATTCTTGCACAATATGGATGGTAGACACCGTTAAACTGGACAACTTGTGAGAAAATACGGAACCACCCTGAAAACTCGGCTTAGTACCATATACACTGCGGGGCACTTTTAACGCAACACTTACATTTTCCATCATATCTCAAAAATCAAACCACCAAATTTATTAAAATTTTCCGCAAGTATAAATCAATTATGCTTGCGTGTTGTCTGTATTTGTCATTGAAATTGACTGTCCACAACTTATAAAATATTTAGTTTATCTAACAAGACTCGAAAATGAAAAGTCGCAAAAAGCCACGCCATTGAAGAAATTAATAGTATCATAACAGGTCTCAGAAAAGCGTCCTATCCAGCTCATATCCCATATCCCCAGCCCCACGAGCTTGCAAATAAGTTTTCAAGCTATAAAAAAAATCATATAATGTGTTTAGTCGAAGAAATAGCGTTACTGGTCATCTCTGAGATGCGTTTAAAACAGGCGTGTGCGGAAACACTGTGTTGTTTGAAGAAATCTGCAGTAACTGAAGTAGATCCTTTTGGAGGAGTGGCAAAACATCCCACAAAAATTTGTTATAAAATTAATAAATATGTTTTGTAAATGAGGTGTCCATGTGTTGTCAGGCCCATTCTGGACACACAGCATATTAACAGACTATGATAAACTTCACTGCTGTGATATCCAAACAACTTGCATTTAGTTATCAGTTCAACCGGATTATTGTGACTTTTTGTTTTTCAGTCATATTATACAAGCATCTAATTTATCGCATTATAGTCCATCGATTTTTATGAAAATTACAGAAAGTACACAAGAATAGATGAACTAAACTTGTTGAAAATTTCATGAAGAACGGTTAATTGATTTTTGAGTTATGTCCAAAAAGGTAAGTGTTGCGTTAGAAGTGCCTCTCAGTGTATGTGATATTTGTTGCATTTATGCCTCTTAGCAGAATTTACAAAATGGAATTTTTGCTTTTTTGCTTTGTATTTTGTTGCCAAATGGTACATGCAATGTGTTTTTAAAAATTAAAATAAAGATATTTCTCAGAATAAAATATAATGCTTTTTACAAACCAGTGCCTCTGGAATTGTAAACATGTCCATTAAAAGTTTCAAAGCATATTTGAAGAAGGCAAATCAACACAGGATTTTCAAAATTCCCTGATTTTTCCCTGATTTTCATAAAATTTTCAAATTCCCTGATTTTTCCCTGCAGGGAATTTTTATTTATCATTTTCCCTGTTTTCCCTGTTTTCCAGAGTGTGTGGCCACCCTGAAGTATACAAATGAAAACTTTGGATGAAATAAAACGCTATAGTAACAAAGAATGTTACATACAGTATCGTAATAACTAATAAGGTTTATTTTACCCAAATTAGAACGTTTTAGTTGTTTTTTCGTTGTACCGTTTTAGGTGTCGAATGCGTTGTAACGAAAAATCATTAATAATTTCGCTATCAAAGGACATTTGAAATTTTTTTTTGGCCAGATCGTCTTATTAGGTCAGTATCTTTGTTCGACATCAAAAATCAACCCATTTACCATCGAACTTTGACCACAATATAAGGTTTTCTTCTCGGAGAAGTTCAAAACACACGATTTGGCAATCAGCTGTCTAAGGGTGTCGAACATTATACTTAAATGGGTGATTTCCTGCAGAATGTACCGATCCAGGCAAATAACACAATAGTTTTGCTGGTCCGTAAGGTGTGTTTAATTATGATAAACAAAAAAGGAACATCAGAATCAATAAACAAATCTTACTCACCGATTCGTGTCCACAAAAATCCGCCATTTTTTTAAGAAACTATACGTTTGCGCTTTAGTTACATATACGTTGCTTTAATTTCCTGTACGTAATGACGGACCAGGGTGATTGTACATGAGCATGATTGCCACCTGATCATGTGACCTAGAATATTCAGTAAAATGTTCCCCCTTCCTTAGGATGCTTCACATGAAGTTTGGCCAAGCGATTTCAGAGAAGACCTTTGAAAAATGTAGACAACGAAAGACGTCAACGATGGATAGACCGAGAGTAGTATATATAGGACGATATGCGCCCCGTTTGCTCGGCCTCGGCTGTCATTAGCATATGAAAGGCAGACTAGCTCATGATTGGAGTGACGTCATTCTTACCTTTTTCGCGCCAAAGCCACTTTCGATATCTGATCCGGTTTCTTATTGGCATTTTAAGAACGGCTAGCGTCATTCTGGCGCCACCCACCCGAAGGAATGCGGTCATCCTATTGTTTAACCCGAGACCTAGGAATTTGATAATATATATAAATATAGAAATGTTGTCATTCTGTTGTTCGATGGGTTAGTTAGTATTATCTTATATGGTAGGCTATTTTACCTTCTGTATTGCGCAAGGTTGCGCGCGCAAACCCATTTCATGGGATAGCTAGTGGTCCTCTCCTCATTCTTTGATTCGACGTTGGAAGCTACACTTCTTATTTCTAGCGCTAGTGGAAAAAAATCGTTCTAAACAAAATTTTAACTTTGTCGGATACTGTGAAAACCAGGTAACACCTTATTCTTTTTATTATAATAATATAATAAACACTTTTCAAGTTGTTTTTTTTTTCAATAGTATATTGACATGGTTTAGTTTCTTTTGTCTCTTTTCGTAAACCTTTTGTAAGGATCAACATCACTGAGTTATGTCATATGCTTTTCATCAACAATGCCTTGTACTAAAAGAATACTTTTCTTTTTTCTTTTTTTTTACAGTTTTGATCACACATCAGTCTAGTAAAACTGTGTTTTTCATGGCCCAAATGCAGCTAGACATGGCTACTCATTTTGCCGAGGAGTTTGGTGCAGTACAATGGGATCACAACCAAGTCACTTGCCACCTGAATCAAAGATTTTCTCTGATAGTAAAAAGGTGCAAGCAGTCTATTTATATTTTACTACGAAGCGGAAACAAAGTGATCAAACTCCCATGTCACATTTTCGATGCTGTTTGTAATGCCCAGTTCACTGTCACCTACTTGAAACACGTTTTAGAGACAGAAACAGAAGACGAGTGTTCATGGTTGTGTTGCTACTGCGGAGCCCTATTTGTGACAGAGGCCGATTGTGATCAACACGAAGCAGGAGAACACACTTAAATTAGTGGCTTAGATACCTTGCCAAATGTGATTTTGAGGACGCAGTAGGTATCCCGACTCAAGATAAGGGATTGCCTTGTTAAAGTTTTATACTTTGGTAAATCATGTGGCTAACAGTGCTTTATCTATTCCACGAGTACTTGGCTAAAAATACCATTCCTAATTATAAGATTCTTTTTGAGGCCAGGGAAGCAGCCAATCGGTTATTTGAATTATCTTAAAACCAGTCTGAGGAATTTTATAAACTTTCTTCGCTACTGACATCTTCATTGTAACCAACACTGCCAGACGAGTCAGACACGTTTAATAAAATGGATATTATACCAGATCATCAATTATACGGAATGAACTTGTACAGAGATAGGCTGTTGACTTTTCATAATTGGCCTAAACAGTTGATTCCCGACAAGTACTCTTTAGCGCAAGCAGGATTCTACTATACGGGACAAAGCGATGTAACCGTGTGTTTCTCATGTCATCTAAAGGTCAGCCAGTGGGAACGGTATGACAAACCTTGGGAGGAGCATAAACGTCTTTCTCCGCGCTGCAACTACGTAATGATGGTCGGCGGCAGCGATTCGGATACCGACGTGCTGTCTTGAGAGAGATTGGTGGACTATTTCAAACGAGAAAAAGGAGTGTTTGATGGTGTTTCATTCTGTTTCATAATGGAAAAACATATTTCTTCTGGGTGCTATGACGACGTGTTATTAGAGCAATTAACATTATTTATGCCCAGGCGGTGAAGAATCTATTATTTACAGTGTCTAGAAGGATGTGTTACGGGTGTCAGGAACAGCATTTGTCACAGACACGACATAGCTGTATCACTTTAACTGCTCAACAGAAGTTGTGTCGTTATTTCTACCAAACTCTTCATGAGATAGACGAAAGTGCAGTCATCAATAGGTGGGAATCTACTATCGGTGAGACAGATTGTCCAGCTTGTCTGTCAAAAATTAAAAGTGTTCACAATTCCATTTGGAGAGAGACTCGGATGAAGACCGATCTATGGGTGAAAAAACTATTTCATACTGTTTACAGAATGATTCAGTTAGAAAGAACCTTTCGCGTTTGATAATGGTACTCAGTCTCAATTCAATCAGATGGAGAGTTGAGTTTGGATCTTTTATTACTAGAAAACGGATGGCTAAACAGTGTTTTCATCCAACCATATACAATTTAATCGGAATACTTTTTTTTTTTATCTGGATGTTTAATTTACCACTGACATGTATTTCATAAAATAAATTTTGAAACAAACTTTGTCGTTTTGTTATTCTATATAGTAGGACAAAAGTAAACTAACAACTTGAGCTCAACATTGTTTTATTGTATACATAATATAGACAGTTTCAATTATACACACAACAAGACATCAATCACTAAAAATGAAACTCTTATATACATATGCAATATATGTGCAAACTCATGTCAGAATGTTATAAACTGTTTTGTGTGTTTTTTTTTAAAGCTATCGAAAGGAGATAGGAAAACATTTCTGATTATAAGCAGACTCATTCTGTACACAATGAGGATATGCACGAGTAAATAAGTTCAGAATATATTTGTCATTCGTCTCCATGTCTGATATATTGAATGTATCTAAGATTTGATCCATGGTTTTTCCCAAGAGTCTTTGGTGAAGAAAATAAACAGCATAGAGTCCGCATACATTGGAATGGTCACTCTGAATGCGCTGTTCACTCAGGAGCACAGCTTTGGAGTGTCTTTGAATCCATGCTTTAAATAGTCCATTGTATACCCCCGGATTGTGGCCATAACTGTCAAAGCACTCCACTACATTATTGTCCCTTATAAAAAACGATATCCAGTGTTGACCCGGTCTGCTGCTAATATCCGTATTCGCTATAAACCCGCATGGGAAAGTTGGTATGGTTCTCGGCAACTGATCCGCTGCAAACACGCCTAGAACACGTTCCCTTAGCACATCGTCACAGGAGATGATACATTGTAGCTGAGAGGTGTTCATGTCTGTACTATGATGTCTCTGGATTGGTTGATTTCGAAATATCCTGGCCCTTCGCTGTACACCATGCAACTCATGGGTTCTGAAAACCAATAGAAGGATATGTTAAAAAGTTATGAATGAGATGATTTGTGCATTTTAGAACGATTCACCTCCCTTGAGACAACATATGCTCTCTTTTTGTATCGTATTTGTTGTTTGATATTATGCTGTAATGCATGAAACGCGCTGTAGCTCAGTTGGTAGAGCGCTTGGTTGTAAGCCAAGAGGGCGGTGGATCGAAGCCACCCAGCGGGACACTTTTTATATAAGCCTTACAGTTGCATTTTTTCTTAAATCATTCTTGTTACGTTTGCGAAATAATTGACATTCTTCGACTCTTTCTTACCTGAAAGTCCAGAGCTGAATTGCACCTCTAAGCGCACGTTGCCGTTCTTCACCAAAGCCAGGAACTCCCCATGGTGGGAGAAGTCAGGTTCCAACTGGAAGGCGAAGAGCGTGCTTCCACTTATAAAGTGTTTCAAGTCCAGCGCATTGCCTTCGTCCTGACGCCATTTCCCAGAACTCATTAGCAAGTTGCTATAGGCTCTCATAATCGCAGTACCACCGGCCTGCGCAAAGTCTAACTTCAGAGGATTTCCTCCGACTGGCAGACCATCTGCATACAGCGCTATATGGTTGATCCCGCAGTTTTCGAAATTGAAAGGGTTTGTGGTGTAGTCTCCGTTTAACGCCTTGCTTTTGACAAAGCCTATGATAACCTTTTCTGGTTTTTGTCCTTGAAAGAGATTATCCCACTGGAATGATGCACTTCCCGCAGCCACGCTCTGTGACCGACATTCCACTTTTGTGTAGGGGTACAAGGCATTTTTCTTTTCCAGGATTTTGGAATGACCGTAGAGAACTGCCGGATTAACTCTGATTTTTCTGGCCAACACGTAAATGTCATCGATGATGATCTTGAAGTTGGTACTCGCATCTTTGGCAAGCAATACGAAACTGGCTGGGCTCCGGTAGAGTTTGAGTTTTACGTCCACCTGGTTCAGCAGGTAACGATCCAATGAAAACAAGTCGTGAAAGATGGGTCCTTGTATGTCCAAAGTTTGAGATCCTTTAATCCATTTTGCTCTTTCGTATAATCCGTTATTAGTCCCGGCGGGATCCGTCACACCTGGAGAATCGCTGTCATCGATGAACCACCCCTGGGTTTGTATTTGTGATGAAAGAGCGTCCTGGCCATAATTTAGTAGCGTATGAATGTAAGCCCTGTAAGGGTTGTAGGTGTTGGTAACGCTGGCCTTGTTCTGTAAGGTGACCTCCGTTGCAGAAAAAAGACTCTGTACCATCAGGTTGGCTGGACCCACTTTCTCCGTGGTAAGATCGGTACCATCAGCTTTCTGGACTTTCAGTCTGACGTAAAGCTGGCTATTTCTTAGGTCCAAGTAACCAGAGGCGTGTTGACCGTTAACCCGAAATTCATAAAGGTCCCTCGCCCGATACAGCGGACAAAGGTCTTATTTCTTCGTAGTAGATCTCGTTGACGCTAGTCTGGCTTCCCGGTAAATCGAATAACTCCAGTTCTGACACCAGTCCTTCCCTGAATTCTTCCTCGTTGAATATTGACATGTTTCTTTACTCGATTACAAATATGTCCCGACGTCTTTTAGCTGTAGTCTTTTGTTTTCGGGCACTTCCCTTTCTACCTTCACGTTTCTGTTCTTTAGATCTCTTAGAAGAAGATTGAGATGAAAGCGGTCTCTTTCTTTTGAGTGTGTTTTCCGTTCGACGATCAGTCAAGTTCTGAAATACTTTTTCCACGTCCTTTGGATTTATATCCTCTCTCTCGAGTTCCGATTTCGCCTGAGCGACCGTTTGTTCAGTAGGTAATACGGCATTGATAGAGATGCGGCGACCCTCTTCTTTCTTTCTAGACGGATTAACCATAATGATGCGTGGTCTTCTTCCACCACCTCTTTGATTAGATGTGCCTTTAGTAACGCGGTCAAAGTAGTCCACCCAGAGCTGTGGATTTGGCACGTACAGTTTCATGATGTGTCTCACCAAAATGGATAACGTTTGAAATGAAGTGTCAAGTGCACTGGTTTCATCAAATGTGGCGTGTCTCCGTCTTTTTCTCGCCTTATATTGATCTCGAAGTCCCTAATCTCCTTCTTGGTCACTCCGAGGTAAAAGGGAGGATCCAATACGTAGTCCCACCTGTCTTTGCTGCTTTTTTCCAAACGTCTTAACAAAGGACGCTCTTCGCCCTGGACAATGCTTTCTGTACACAAACTGGTGTAAATGTATAATCCTTCATCGGCTCTGATTGTCGACTGCGATTTTTCGGTGGCGTGGAATTCGACTAAAGCCACTTTCCATACACCTTCTAGGTACAAAGGGAATTTAAGCTGCACTCTAAATTTGGCGGTGGTGTTGTCCGCGAAGAAGACATCACTCTCATCACTTTTGACGTAAAGATAATGTTCCATCATTCTGAACGAATTTCTCTTCTTTTTTTTGTTATGTTTTTGGCTGTCTACCACGTCTGTATCCAGTTATACAAAGTCACTATTCAGACTTTGATAAAAACTCGATCACGGGTTTTAATAAGAGTGGCAAAAGCGTTCTGTGTTTGTTTAGTATTCGATGTTGTTGCTGACGAGTGAGATCTTTCGACACAAGCTGACGTAGGATTCTTCTGTATTGGTGTAATTTCTTCTTAATCCTGTCGCTGATGGTACAGGTCCCCCTCAACACGTTATATACAGCTTCTAACACGGCCCGTAATTGTGCTGGGCTCAACGTTTTCAAAATCGCAGACCGCTGAGCGTCCGAAGTTTCTGACAGAAGTTTAAATAAAGGTAGATGTTTCTGAATGATCCTCGCCATTGTTTATGGCGCTGCTGTCTCGGAATCAGACGTATTTAAAGCGCTGACATCTTCTGCACTGACCCAAGAGTCGTACTTGGCCGGCCACCCTCTCCAACGCACTAACAACTCCTTTTGTCCTCTTCGTGTTCGACGTCGAAGCACTTTCTCTACTAAGTAATTGGTTTGTTCGTGAGCTTTTTTCAACTGATTGGAGTAAAAAGTGCCACTGACTAATTCTCCGGTGTAATCTTTTAGGAAATACTGCGGAATATTATCGCTCATGAAACGTTGATTCACTACAAAGAGTTCCCGAGACCAGCGTTCGTCGTACTCTCTTTGAAAAGGGCGCCTTAGAAATGACACCCGCACCAGATCGCCAACTTTGTATTTAAACTTCCCAACGTGAGATGCATGCTTTCCTTTGCTTATCGGCATGGGTAGAGTGTCGTACTGCCGTTTCCATAGTTCAGTAGAGTCGACGGGTTTCACGCTTTGCGGTGATCTCTTTATCGAACGATGATATGTCTGGTTGTAGCTTTCAGTGACCTTAGGAAGGATGTCAATCCAGCGATGTGTTTGTTTATGGGTCATGTAGCGCACGAGTCTAGATTTGATGGTTTTGATGGCTCTCTCGGCATAAGACGCCTTCACGACGTTGTGAGTCACGAAGAAAGTCACCCCTTCTTTCTTAAGCAAAGCTTTGACGTTTTTATTGACAAATTCCGTGCCTTGATCACTACGTAGATGCGTTGGCTTGCGGCCTGCGGCGAACATGCGCTTTAAAGCTAGTACCATCTCCTGTCCCGTTGTGGTTCTCAAAGGTACCGTCCAGATGAACTTGGAAAGGATATCGATCGCTAGGACAAAGAAGGCGTAACCATCATTTTCCTTTTTGTAGAAAGTCATATTGGCCGTATCGACGTCCCACTGATAATCCACAAAAGGAGCTACTACTCGTCTCCGTTTAAATTTGGATCTCGTTTCTCGATGCACTGCATAATCTTCTTGTTTTAACAGCCAGTTACGAATTTTCGTCCTGCCGTTGACAAATTTGCCTTCTTTTCTCACAGCTCTGTATAACTTTTCCACACCTCCGTAGGCCCCTGGATGGTTGGGGTCGTAGTAAATGTTGGCCAAGTAATCCTCATACTTCATAGGCGAAGCCATTTTTTACTTTTCTTGGGTGGTTCTTCCAAAGTGTCTTCTGTATGACTTCGTTTGAGAGGTATGCCAGGAGGTGGTGGTATGTCGTGCCCGCTGCCGGTCTGTAGCTGTTGTCTAGCTGATGGAGCCAATAGGCTGACGGGAACATTGAGCGCCGACAAAAGCTTAGTAAATACCTCTTTTCCAACCGGAAAGAAATTTTTATAGTCCTTGACGTGAACTTTGATGAGGTCCACGATGTTGGAACCTGGAATATGCTTTTCCTCGATTGTCACTTCTCCTTTATCGTTCCACGTAACGTGCGGTTGAATATAGACCAGCAAACTACGCATTCTGTTTTGCATGGATTTTGGAAAGTGCTGAGTCAATGTCTCAGAAGCTGTCGGAGTTGGAGATTGATAGTCTGTATCATGTTCGTTTACATGGGCGTTATCCTCTAATCCGTGTTGTGAAGTGTGGTCTTGTTCAGAAGTTGAGGTAGATGATTCGTCCCGCTGCATTCCAGCCAACAAACGCTGATATCTGTCGTACGGCAACAACACCGATTTCTTCATGCTGACTGGTAAATAATGGTATCTTCTCCGATAAATACTCTGGTACGCACGCGATAGGCCTCGTCCGCTTTTGGAGAAAAATCCAAGACCAAATAACCATAAGGCTGGGAGGTGGCGTCTTTATAGGCTTCCATCAGAAATGTACTTTTACCCAAGAAAGCTTGTCTCGCCAAACACTGGAGTTGAGACACGTCCCTCGGGTTCTTCATCAGCACGTAAATGTGAGTGTTGAGGTTGATGGTGCGACTGTGCTTTCCTTTGCAGTACATATTTTGATTGATATACAGCACGCTCAAGTGTAGATGGTGTATGCCTTTCACGAACAGGCCTTCCATTTCTTTAGACGAGGTCACGTGATCCATCAAATCGTCCAGAATGACGAGGTTACAAGTGCTTGAACTAGCAAGGTCTTTAAGCATGTCCTGGCTGGGTAAGCCTTGATGTAAGGTCACAAAACGCATTTCCTTCTCCATGGTATCAAACAATGGTTAGAAGATTCCGTAGCAATACAACACTTTTTCAGGAGGCGTCGAAAACATGTCTTCTTTCTCTCGCAAAAGGCGAAATGTCCAAAATGATTTTCCACTCATGGTGGCTCCCGAAACGGCGATGGATGTACATTCCGGAAAGGGATACATTTTGAAAATGATCATGACAAGATTAATCAGCTCCTTTATATATACAACTTAGTCTTCGAAATTGCTAGCTAGCATGTCGATCAAGTCCTGGTCACTGACTTCCCGTTCTTGAGAAGACAATGGGCAAAGTGTAATGTCTAATGGCTCAGTGTGGATGCCGTCTTCTAACACTTTTCTCTTACAATAGAGGTAAGAAAAGCCTCTACGTTCCTGGGTGTAAGTGAACACGGCGTTGTTCCTCACACGAAATCCCCTGTTTAGGCTTCCCTGTGGTCGAGATGTTTTCAATACCCGTCTAAACTGAGTCATTGGGGCTTTGACAAATCTCTTGCTTATACCCTTTGAGCTGAACTTGTAGTCGTTTTGTTTTCTGTATTCAAAATGACAGCGCTTTCGTCTGAGCTTCATGGAACGCCGAAGCAAGTGATAGGCAGCCCTTCTGCTTGGCGAGGGTCTAACGCATTTGGTACTGCGTACGATGTAAGTCTTGCTGCACAACCCAATCATTTCGTCTCCCTTGTATTCAAGTTTGAATAGCCCCGGAGTACGTTTATCAAACTTGGCGTGTTTGGTGCAGCACGTGCGGGGAAACCAGTGGTGTTCTGTATCGGCTTCAATGTCCACATCGGTGCAAAATCCCTTCAGACCCTTTTCAAAAGTTTCTCGCATTTCTGGTTTGATGATGTCTTCCAAGCAAGATCCTGAGATGGCCATGTAAGCTGAATCTGTATCCATCTCGCAGTATTCGAAGTCAGAGCGGTCCATGAAATCGAAATAAAACTCTAGCATTCTGAGCTTCGCGTACTGGAGGATAAAATATCCCAGTTGGATCGGTAAATCAAGCTTGATTTTGCGTTTGGCCATCTCCACTTCATATAACTGTTCTTCTTCATCCAAGCAGTCCAACTTTTGGAATAGAGGGTCGTTGACCTTGAGACAAGTTTCATTTTCCCCTTGAACATACTTGATCTGTCTATGTTTGGATTTATCCATGATCAGCGACCCGTAGCCAGAATTGCCGATAACCTTATTTGTATCTGCAATTATGGCTGTATCTGGGTCTATGTCCCCTTGTCTTCGGGCGTCGCTGACCTCTTTGACAAAGTCCCGAAAGCATCTTTGCTGTTGGACTTCCACGACCTGATAAACTTTAGTCACCAGTAAACCATGTTTGAGGTACCACTGAAGCAGGGGTGTGGCCAGTAAGATCTGTCTAGCTTTCATCCCTCCTACGAGCAGACGCCTGGGTTTATCCGAAAGGTGGTTTTCCCAGATGTGGGCTTGCATGTGCTGGCCTATATCGTCGAAAGTCACTTCGGTATTGCAGAAAATC
This sequence comes from Rugalucina vietnamica, assembly GCA_964017185.1. NCBI lineage: Eukaryota > Metazoa > Mollusca > Bivalvia > Lucinida > Lucinidae > Rugalucina > Rugalucina vietnamica. The sequence continues at coordinate 38,299,322 of OZ024880.1, read as the reverse complement.
GGGGACATTTCTTGGAAATACTCATAGGGTGTCAACGTTGGAGTGGCAATCCTGTAGCCTGGCCATTCCTCAGGTACTTCAATATCGACCTCCACCATTCCGAATAACTTCCCTTCTGCCACACCTGTCAAGATCTCTTCCTCGGCGATCTGACCTTTGTGTCGACGAAAGAAGGCAGATTTTGTATTGTCGATGAAATCGTTGATCAGCGGGGTTGAACGACAGTATTGTCGGAACTCGCATTCCCACGATTCTACGAGGTGGTGGTCGCGGCTGATAAACTTGGAAATCTCAAGCGTTCTCTGATATCTACTCGCTCTGGATGCATACCATTTGTCGTCTCGAATACCTCTGGTGATCTCGCATTGATGACCGTGCCAGTAACACCCATGGAATTGAAAGACAGTGGGTTTGCTACCAGGTTGTGTGGCTTTGGCGTAGCCATCAACCGGATATGGCCCAATGCGAACTTCGCGCCCTGTGTTCAATCTATGTTCAATTTGAATACCGTGTAGATTTGCTATCCAGTCCATCCAATAGTAAGCAGCCATGTACTTGTCTCTGACTTCGGGTCGAAAATCATTAACTGCTAGTCGACGAATGAATGGACCTACAGGCATGGGCTCGCCGATGGCTTGGAGATAGAGGGCATTTGCATCGAATCCCAAGATAGCTCGACAGGGCTTCTGTCCACGAATAAATGTCTTTCCAGCGCAATGGTGTCTCGTGAAAATGATGCTAGGACCTCCGACAATGTTGGCCTTGATCGTATGATAGAGGTCGGCGTTGTTGCTGTCAAACAAAGCAAAATTGGCCTGCTGTTCTCTGGCCGTTCTAAACAACATTTGTCTTGCTATTCCCGGGACGGAAATGGCCGTCTTAAAGACGTCAATACCTTTTTCGAAATAGAAAAGCTGGAATTTTTCAACTGCTTCCACAAAAGGTCCAACATCGAGATTATTATACCACACGAGGAAGTCTCTAAATGTGGTCATTCCCTGAGATTGCCACACCATCTGACAATACTCGTATTCTGCCTCAGAAATGTTGGTCCCTTTAAGACAGCTGTAAAAACATTGATGAGCCGGAAGAGACGGAAAGTCTAGTTTCTCAATACTATCAAACCACTCGTATGGAAAGTGACCTTTAGAACCGGCGACTTGGTAGGCTTTCAAGAAGCCTGCATAAGAAGAGCCGGCTGCCAAATACTGCGTTATGTCCAAGAACTTGAGTTTGTCTGTGGCAATGCAGGCATAGGCGTTATCCTTTTTTTATGACAAATGCTTGCGAGGCTTCGTGCATTTCCAGGTGTTTAGCTAAGCACCTTTTTATCAAGATGAGATCATATTTGGCTGAATTAAACCCAATGACCGGAACTTGGCTCATATACCTCTCCATGCAGCCATAGATTTCTTGAAGTGGATGGGAAGGTTTCTTGGTTTCCTGTCCCCCGACCTCCTCATCATCCACATCCTCCGTATCATAAATGTCATGCTCCTCTTGGTCATACTTCTCATCCTTGTTAATTTTATCTTTGATAGCCTCTAATACCCATCCCCATTTCGCCTCTGCCAATTCGTAAACTGTGTTAGCGATGTCGCTCATGGTTGAAACCATGCGCTTGACCAGTTGGTTTGGGTCAGGATCTACAAGACAGACAGGGTCTTGGTGACTCTCCACATTGCTGCACAATGATACGCTGATAGGGACGTGCTGATGGGTCCATGCCAAATTCCCTGTGGGCCTGTCATCGACTTTTTGCAATATTGCTTCAAAGTCGTAACAACTGAACCAGGGAAACGTCCGTTCTTCACTGGGCACATCAATTCCGTACTTATCCAACTCCTCGAAAATGCTTTCCCTCAAGCGATGAAACCCTCCGGGATAAACGTACTTCGTTTTGTTGGTGCAGGTGCGTTGATGGCGATGAAGGTGCCCGACATGATTGAAATGCCGGTCGCACGTTTGGCATTGGTATTTCTGAGCAAATGAAGAGAAATTTCTGATGTAAGACATGTGGTTATCAAACAGGTTCACGTACATGGTGGTCTCCCGTTGACCCCTAGATTTGTATAAGGATCTTGCAAACCCACTTTCCTCCAAAGAGAAGACTTCTAGATTGACGCCAAAACATTTTTCAAACTCCGGGAACTGGTCGTAGGACAATCCATCAAAGTCATCGACTGCTTGTTCAGCCATCCATTGTCCGTAAAAAGCATGTGCAGGGCGTTCGATGGACTTGATGTCGTGACCCCGGTGCAAAGCCAAGCAACGGAAAGCGCAAAGATTGTCATCGTACAGTTTGCCAGTGTGTCGATTTCTGACTAGGGGATAGAGACTGTCCTTTTTTAAAAGGAAGTCAGGCAGCTGACCCTGGCCGATAGGATAGTAAGTGCTCCAAATGGGAAATCGAACGTTGGTAACTAGCACTGGTATCCATTTCGTGTCAGGACGATTCCGCAGCAGCTCAGTGGTGATGTCTTTCTGTTGCAGTTGGATGCGAAGACGCTCTAGGTCAGCTCTTCTAGAGACATACAGAGCACGTTCCAGAACTCCGTTGTTGGTGTAGGGAACAAAATAGCGGTACTGTCCGGTCTCCCTATTGCGGAGAATGACCCCAAACACAAGATTGAGACGAAAGGCGTGGTGTTGTTGTTGAAAAATGTTCTCTGCGAAGTCCATGAGTTGGTTAATGCTGACCTGGTTAGTCAGAGGGAAGTTGAAAATGGACTGAATGGGTCCTTGTCGCCCAGTCTCAAGAATGATTGGGGCGTTGGCCTCATAGACATCGCGCAGGGCTCCATCAGAAGTACCGTCCTCGTGTTGCCACGGTGACAAATCATTCTGGCCCCATGGACGCCGCTGTAAAGCTCCGCCAACCTGATAATGGGCTCTCATCCCGTGCACGTAAAGATCATGCCGATTATCAAAGGTATCAGCACATCGACGGCAACGGTATTGTTTGCAAGTCGTTACTGTAGTGGAAGATTGAGAAACAACTGGATGGAGGTTTAGTCTTTGGTTTGTTTCTATTCCCGTCGTTATGGTCTGTGGCATGCCATTGCAGATGACTTCGAAGCCCTTGGGCAGAAGAGCACCGTTTCTGACACTTGGTGCACACATGCTCGATTTCGCCATTGCATGTTTTCTCGTGACGGTTGGCGTCGCTGGCATATTTAAATTCCTTCAGACACTTAGAACAAGTGTGTTTCTTCTTTTTATGTTCTGCATTGACGTGTGCCGTTAAGTGTTTTTTCTGCTTGTACACTTTCAGGCAAAACTGGCAACAGTGTTCCTTTGATGACTGTTCCTTAAGTGAATCCTGAAAAACAGAGTAAACTCTTGTCTAAGAAATGTAGATGTGATGGTATACCTAGTGCAAACATATAAATATGCTTTGTGACCAGGTATACAGAAAAGAAAAGGTTGCAAATACCAGCGATCTGCCACATCGAGTATACTGCTGTAGACAATATTTGACGAGTGCATTTTAAGATAATAAGATACATTAATGTATTACAAACTAAAACCATAACAAATATACACACACACTAAAATATGCCTTTGCATTAGATAATTTCACTTACATGTATTGAATTCACACCGTTTGAAGACGTATGCTCATCTTTGAAGTAATTGAAGGGGTCCTCGCCAGCTTCGTCCTACAACATAACAAAACAAAGACCTAGCATTATGTTGTAAACATTTAATCAAGGACTCACAAGTCTACCAAACAATATGCGGGTTTAAATCAAAATATACTACAACTTAATTGCCATTTAAAGCGACGGGTTTAAAACAAAATATGCTACAAATTAAATGCCATTTAAAACGACGAATCCTCTCATCTTAAATAAGAATTAAAAACTGGGATCAAAATATGCAATTACGTATAATACAACAGCACACTTCTTTCATAAATGTTTCTTAAATTTAGGTGAATAGATTCGAAAACAATATGCACTCACGAGAACAGACCATCTATCTATGTCACGGTGTACTTCTTCATGATCGCGCAACTCTTCTGGGTCGACGATAAACCGGCCGCACCATTTACATGGTCTAGTCATTCTGTAGAAAAGATAATTAAATGTTATGAGTAAAACCTACTTATACCCTTTTAATTTAAGAAGTGAAAAACAATCGCTGTATAGCAACGAAGCTAAAAATTAGCCAACAGGTTTACGGTCAAAGGGAAGTAAGCTTTTACCTATAAATGTGCGTGTATCGGCTTTGGTTGTGTTTACTGATAGAAAACAAACGGCCAATGACCGCAAAGAAAATGACATATGTTGATCCGTTACTAAAATATTACTTGAAATTCAAAAGACATTCATTTGCCTTAAGCAAACATTCTGCTAAACGGAAAATGAGTTAATACTTTTCGCTATATAATGTCAACCTAGAATGCATTAGGCCAACACTGAAAAAGTGAGGTTCTACTTCTAGTTTTAAGATTAAAATGCGCCAGAGTCAGTGAACAAATAATTATCAACACGCTTGTCTTGTGAAAATCATGGTTTTTAACAAACTGTGGGAGAAAACATTTTATTTTATACTTGACAGTGAAAACCAATGTATATCAAAACTTGATAAAATTGGTATTTTCATTGATATGAAATTTCACTGATATCAAATCTCACTGATATCAAAAGTCACTAGTGACTGATATCAGCCTATATCTTCACTGTAATGACGTCAGATTTTTTGGATTACTTCTGACGTTTCCATTTACTTGACGTCATTAGATAAGTCTCACTTCAGAAATTCAAACGCCTATAACTCCGTTATTTATGAACGAAAACATAAAGTGTGGGTATTCATTTTCTTAGTTAGAACGTAAGGAACAATGTGGTACCAAAATTACTTATGTTTTCAAAAATTTTTGTTTTTTGTATTTTCACCGCCTGCCTTGTGAATTGGAAAATGCCTGTGTAATGTATAAAATAAAAAGAAAATTTGCTTTTTTTTCGGTGAATACCAAATATATTTCATCTCGTGAGTTGAAAACATAAAAATTTTCACTCGTGCTGCGCACTCGTGAAAATTCTGATGTTTTCAACTCACTCGATGAAATATATTTGGTATTCACCTCAAAAAAGCAAATATCCTCTATATCTTCAGTACATGCAACATAAGACAGACTACCCCACCCCCTTCGCCGAGACAAGCATTTTTAGCTTTTAAGTTCCACACTAGCGTATACAGTAAGTCCATACTAGCGTATATGCACCGAAAGATTCGTCTCTCAGAGGGTAAACAATTTTAGCAAAATATAGCAGCAGCAAAACTTAGACACAATGCACCGACAGATTTTCACTCTATTTCAAAATTGATGAAATTATATCTAAAAACTAGCGATGTTTTACAGAGCTGCGCCAACAAGAGTGAGACAAAAAAAAAAAATAAATCTTCAAAATCGCGTATGTTGTAACATATGCTACACAGTGAATATACAATCAATATTTTCCCACGGTTAAAATTCACTCGGCCTTAACATTGACCCGATGTAAAACGTTTTATCATGTGACTTTCAATATAGTCCATGTTCTCACACAAGGTTGATCCATTTTGTTACAAAATTTACTTTATTGTTCATTCTTATATTGAAGACAAAATTTCACGAAAATTTCTAATCACTGTTATGAGAAATAATGCTATTGCCAAACATTCAGAAAACAAACAAACAAAGTTTGTATCGGAACTAAGCCTATACCCAGTGAAAAATTGTAAACACAAAAATCGGCGGTCTTTTTAAATGCGATAAATACAAATAAAATTTAGATTTATTTCTCGTAAGAAACGCACCTCTAAAATCCAAATAAAAAGACAAAATGGGTAGCTCAAATATTACTGAAATTATACTGACGACTGAGTTTTGCCCGTTGTTAGGTTTAGTCCTGTAGCCATCTGGGCTATTTGAGGTGGACCTGGATTTAAAGTACATAGAAAATGTTTTTACATATTTGGAAAGGTGAGGTCTTCTACATAAAGAATCCGGCGGATGACATCTTGTCACCATTGAGCAATTTGAGAAATTCAAGATGGCGTCCAAGATGGCTGCCCTTATAGAGAAAATGCTATTTTTCTGTGAAATAATCATGTTTTGACAGACTTTTAGACCTGAAATCACTTGTATTTAAAAGCTGAATTAATTGTACATTAAAATAAGTGCAACAAAATATACACTGTAAAGATGGCATCCAAGATGGCTGCCAAAACTATGGAAAAATGCAATACTTGAAAGAGGTTCCTTCGAAAATGACCAAACAACTTGGTAGCAATTTTGTTAATGTTTATGGATCCAGTGGATGGCATCATGTCACCACTGAGCAAATTAAGCAATTCAAGATGGCATTCAAGATGGCTGCCCGTATATGGCAAAATTAGTTACCATGCAAATATTCATGTTTTGGCATATTTAACACCTGACATCGGTGCAATTAATACCATGTTAGGAGTGCATCTAATATGACCACCACAGTAAAGGAAAAATTTGCAGTTTTTGCTTTGTTTGTTTGTTTTGTTTCTTTACGCCCAAGTCAGCCGATATTGCAATGTCGGGATATTACCTCCATTTTATGCGATTTTTATCCAACATTGGGATGCCATGACATCCGAAACATAAGTAAACTACAACCAAAAAAATTGAACAGCTCATGCTTATAAATATAAATGTTCTTAGAGGATCTCAGTTTTATTTTTATTAGTCTAAACCACTTTTTCGGGCAGGTTCAGACCAGTAATCAAAAGGCTGGTCAGTTAGTTTTATCTGGAAACACAAGCAGCCCATATTGCTATCAGAACCTAAAATAACGGGGACTATTTCCTTTTATGCTGCATGCGTAATACTACAAAAGGGTGGTCAGGAGGGAAAGTGAGCCCCGCCCATTGGGGTCAAGAGAAATATATTAGCTGCTTTTGTCTCCAGGCAAAGTTTTAAAAAATCTACTGAATGACCATCTGATTAATGGGTTACAGCACAGAAGGCCATAGCCTACCCAAGGAAGGAGGTTAAAGTAAAACCATCCATACATGTAAGCCTTAGCTGTTATCTCAGGTGGTTATATTTTCAAGCACATGATCTTGAGAGTCATGTCATCCTAAAGTTTGGTAGAAGTCCCGACATGACCATAGCTGTTGACTGGGACATAAAGCACCAGCACAAGCAAACAAACAAACAAGTAATGTGGTCACTTTCAGATAGTATAAAAGTCAAAGTTCTGTTGACAAATCACTGCAAAATACAGGGATATGTAGTTCACAGCGAGCTAGACTAAAAATGATTCAAAAAATGGGGTTTAATAACTCATTATCTATAGGCTCACATACATGTATCTTTTCTCATATACATGCATGTATCTTTTATTCTGGAAGACAGACAGCAAAGTCTGAAAATGTAGATCCAAGTGACATATGATTATGATTTTTAGGGGTCGGGCTATAACTAATATTGTCAGAAATTAGTCTAAACCACTTTTTCGGGCAGGTTCAGACCAGTAATCAAAAGGCTGGTCAGTTAGTTTTATCTGGAAACTCAAGCAGCCCATATTGCTATCATAACCTAAAATAACGGGGACTATTTCATTTTATGTTGCATGCGTAATACTACAAAAAGGTGGTCAAGAGGGAATGTGAGCCCCGCCCATTGGGGTCAAGAGAAATATATTAGCTGCTTTTGTTTCTGAAAGTCTACAAGGCTGTGATGCTGCCAACCCTTTTGACCTAGTCAGTATACCAACGTCATGCAAAGAGGCTTCACCATTTCCATTTAAGCCGTTAGAGAAAGCTGTTAATATCAAGTGGTAAGACAAGATTCCAGACATAGAGGTCCTGAAGAAAGCAGGGATGCAAAGCATGTAAACAGTCTTAAAGCTAGCACAGCTTTGATGGACTGGCATTGTTATAAGAATGCCTGATGCGCGACTTCCAAAGAAAGTTTTCTATGAAGAACTAGAGGAAGGAAATCGCTCTTAAGGTGGCCCAAAGAAACACTAGAACCTCTCTGAAGGATTTCGAAATACCAATGGGTTCTTGGGAACAGATTGTACAGGAGCGATCAAAGTGGCGAGGTCTCATCAACGAAGAAGCAGCTTTCTATGAAAAAAAATCTGAAGCTGAAAGAAAGCGCAGAGAAAGCAAAGCCAAGACCAATAGGTCATCAGCAGGTTCCATGACACTGACTTGCTCTACTTGCAACAGACAGTTTAGAGCTAGAATTGGCCTAGTCAGCCATCAAGAAATAATGATGGTCTTTCTTATTAGTGAGAGACGGAATGGACTGAAACATAAAAGAGTGAGTATCAAACACTGGGTCTTAGTATGTCATACTCCAAAGACATCATGACAAAAAATCATCAAAGTGATCTTCACTTCATGACAATGATCTACAAACAAAGCTTGAGAGAAAAGTTGTCAAATATGTAATTTAAAAGTTGTTCTAGTGTAAGACCTTCTTGGCCAAAAGTGTACATTTTAATGGTAAGGCCTAATATAGAGTATCATTGGTTCAAGTACATGTACCTTCAAACGAGTGGTTTTCAGTACATTGTCGCGAGAAAAATAAAACATTTCACATATAAACTGCAAATTGATATTTGAATGTGGACAAAGTTATAAATTTTGACTTATAGCCCTGTCACTGAGCATTATGACCCCTTATGACTGACATGACTACTTATATAAATGCAATTATCAATCTATGTATGAATGTTTCTGATAAATGGCTGTCAACATATGGGTTTATAGCAAATTTTAAGAGTAAACAGCTGTAAACTCTAAAAGTGGTTTCTTAAAACTATTAGACATTTAATGCCATATCTTAGGGTAAATGATTTCTGTTTTGTGGTTTCTGAAACAGGGATGTCTTGAAAACAATAAAGAGAATGGGGAACCAAATTTGATATCATAGTTTTGAGCCCAAACAGACATTTTCAGACCAGTTTCAATTTATGAAGAACGAGTATAATTAGCGTATAAAGCACTGATATTGTGTTTGTCTTACTGGCATTTAAATCTGCAGGAGTCATTCATTAACATATAAAATATTCTAAATGATGTCCATAAGTCAATACAGATTTAAAAAATAATTATATCTCTTCGGACTTATTCTTAATTGACTGATGTTAACAAATTTTACCACCTTACAGTTGTTTGGTTTGAGAAATTCTTTAGTTTCAATACCAGCGCTTTTCAATATTGCATTTTTCTTTATTCTGGCTGCCATTTTCGATGATCTCCATACTTTGTGAATTTTTGAACTAGTTTAATGTACACAGACAAATGTGAGAAATTTTAGGTCTTAAAAACCCGATTATGTACATGGCAATTACTGTTCTCCATATACGGGCAACCATCCTGAATGTCATCTTGAATTTCTCAAAGTGTTCAATGGTGATAAGATGACATATATTTTAATCAAAAATGTAGCCACCAAACTGTTTGGTTTTTGAAATTCATTAGTCTTGAAATCACCTCTTTTCAATAATGTAATTTTCCTTAATTCTGGCGGCCATCTTGGATGCTCTCCATACATTGTCTGTTTGCTTGCGCTAATTTCTATGTACAATTGATTCTGCTTTCAAATACAAGTGATCTCATATTCAAAAGTCTCTCAAAATATGATTATTCCCATGTCAACTGCTGTTTTCCTTATATGGGCAGCCATCTTGGACGCCATCTTGAATATCTCAAATTGCTCAATGATGACAAGATGTCACCCGCCGGATTCTTAATGTAGAAGACCTCACCTTTCCAAATATGTAAGAACATTTTCTATGTACTCCAAATCCAGGTCCACTGAAGGTTCTGCCGGACTAGTTAAGTGACAGATTTGCGAAAAAAAAACAAGAACAGAAAATCGACTGGAGAAACCTCATTGAAAAGCCCTTAAAATCAAATAGACATATCCGTATTACTGAAATGATAATAAGAAAAATGTCTTACCTGGTTTTTATAGTATCCGACAAAGTTAATATTATGTCTAGAAATTCAACTTTTCTGTCAACAGCGATTGAACTTGATGTGAACCCTTCGGCTCTAAATCAAAGAATAAGAAGAAAGTCTCTAGCTATCCCATGAAATGGGTTTGCGCGCGCAACCTTGCGCAATACAGAAGGTAAAATAGCCTACCATATAAGATAATACTAACTAACCCATCGAACAACAGAATGACAACATTTCTATATTTATATATATTATCAAATTCCTAGGTCTCGGGTTAAACAATAGGATGACCGCATTCCTTCGGGTGGGTGGCGCCAGAATGACGCTAGCCGTTCTTATAATGCCAATAAGAAACCGGATCAGATATCGAAAGTGGCTTTGGCGCGAAAAAGGTAAGAATGACGTCACTCCAATCATGAGCTAGTCTGCCTTTCATATGCTAATGATAGCCGAGGCTGAGCAAACGGGGCGCATATCGTCCTATATATACTACTACCGAGAATGACTGTACTATAAGCTCAACTTGTGAGCCTCATGTATGGCAAGCTGTTTTACTATTTATTACGCTTATTAATGTCTTGAATAGTAAATAAGATATCTTAATATTGGAATATAAGGCCAAAAATAAAAATTTGTTTGTTTGCCCTCTCCCTACCTACTCACCAAAAATGGGGCATACTCAAAAAAAATTTATTGCCCTTTCACCAGATTTTTTTCTTTTTAATGTTTCTCATGGTCAAGCAATACAAAACATAAAATGCAACTGTAATTGTGAGTAGCTTTGACAAAATTGTAGCTAATTCCTTTGACCAAAAATAACGCATAATACAGTAGTTCATAAAAAAAAAAAAGTATACCTACCTACCCAACTTTTCTAGACAGGGTAGGGAGAGGGCAAACAGAAATAATTTTAAATGTGGCCTAAGATTATTTAGCAATAAAGTTATCTTTTTTATCAAATAAGTTATCTTCTATCCTAAATAAGCTATCTTATATCCTAAATAAGCTATCTTATATAGTAAAGAAGATATCTAATATGCTAAAAAAGATATCTTTCTTAAACAAACAATTAAGATATATAACATATAGATATCTTTTATGATAATTTAGGTATCTAATAGAAAAATTTAGATATTTTATATACTAAATAAGATATCTACTATACCTAAATCTTCTTTACAAGATCAATCAAGATATCTACTTTGGTAAATAGGAAATCTGTATTGCTAAACTAGATATATTAATTAGCAAATAAGATATCTTACATAGCAAATAAGATATCTAAATTTTAAGGCTACAAATAAGATGTCTTTCCTACATTGGACGGTTCTCCAGAAATCGAGGAAAACGGTCATTTTCATGCTGCTAGCAGGACGAAATTTGCCTTTTGAAAATACCGTTCCGCCAAGACTTTGAAAATCCATACTGCTATACTACTCGACAGTTAGCCCTACCAGCGCATGTTTTTAGAGATATAAACCGTTTTCCTACATTAGACGGTTCTCCAGAAATCGTATTTTATACTTAGCAGTGAAATTAATGTATATCAAAAATGGATAAAAGTGATATTTTCACTAGTGATTGATATCAGCCGATATTTTCACTGTAGAGTTTGGATTACTTCTGACGTTTCCATTCACTTGACGTCATGAAATGTGCCTCACTTCAGAAATTCAAATGCCTATAACTCCGTTATTTACGAACGAAAACATAAAGTGTGGGTATTCATTTTTTTAGTTAGAACGTTAGGAACAATGTGGTACCAAAATTATTTGTGTTTTCAAAAAAATTTGGTTTTTGCATTTTCACCGCCTGCTTTGTGAATGGGAAAATGCCCGTGTATCGTATAAAATAAAAAGAAAATTTACTTTTTATCGGTAAATACCAAATATATACACATGGAAATAAGTTAGGGAACACCTGTAATAATGTGCCTACCAACTTTGGACTGTATTTATCCTTCTTTGTAAAAATTATGAAGATTATTTTGACAATCTGTCAGAAACTGTAGTATCCAAAGTTGCTTCTATGTGAAAATGGTTAAGATGAAACATAAACTGCGGCGTAGAGCGGCCATCTATGATTCAGAAAATGTTTGCTAAATTTAAGAAACGCACTGCTAGACTTTGCGATAACTTCATTATTTGAAATCACGTTGTCGTAATTTTTCGTAAGCATAAAGCTAAGATATTGCTTGTGGAACTTTGATCATGAGTTTGTTATTTTCTGACCGATTGTCGGCGGTAGGCCCATACTTTTCCGGGGGTAGGTTTCATGTCTACGTTTTGTTCTTTGGGTATACATTTTGCAGGTTGTAAATGTTGGGCCAGATATTCAATATGACCCTTTAGGAATCTAAACATGTACATTCTGGTTAAAGTGTCCTAGCGGAATTATTCTTTTACGGCTTTATTTGCAAAATATCCAAGAATTTTGCTTTTCATAGAAATCAATGCAAACTGTAGATTTTGTATGGTTAGTTGGTTTTGAGATGAAGCTTGAAGTTTTAGGTCCGAAGTCGTTTATTCATTCAGAACGATCAGATTCAACATTTTATTCCTGTTCTGCTTTCAAAAATTGAGATTTGCGGAGTGCAGAAGCAATAAGGCAAACTTATATTCGGTAAAAGTGGAGTTTTTCGCGTATGGCATATTGTATCCTCCGTAGCACAAAGACAAAATGTTGTGAATTTCCATAAATTGGTCTGTAGCTAGGCCAAGGTATGAAATATATGTGATAAAAATTTCAGTATCGCCAGACAAAAGGAAAATGGATTTATCATCTCGTGACTTGAAAACATCTAAATTTTCACTCGTGCTACGCACTCACTCGATTCACCTCAAAAAAGTAAATATCCTCTAACAAAATCCTCATAAATACTGAAATAGCCCAAATATATTGAAATTGAAGGTTTAGAACTCCAAAACCTGTAATTTATCGTGCTAATAAATGTTAAAATGCCAACAATTGTTTGCATTTTAACATTTATGAGCAGGATAAATTTTAGTCTCAGCTGAGCTGAGCATGAAAAAAGTTTTATAACCTCGGGCCAGGTCTGACACAAACCGTTAACAGTCATAGGAGCAGGATAGAAGCTTGAAATTTTGGGTATATGTAGAAGTGCTAAGTATAATACACACTTGTATGGCCTTGCGGGACAAGCCGGCTTTTACAGCGACACAGCAGAGTGTTGGATTAGCACGCAAGAGATCCTGGTTCGATCTTCGGATGGGGCAAAAGGTGATTAGCATTTTTTCCCTGTTACAATTTGGTGCCCAACGTAAAACGACCCATCCGATGGCTCGGAGCACATCTGTGTCAAATTTAGGTTTGTGAATGTCTAACTGGGCAAAAGGTGATTAGCATTTTTAGCTCACCTGAGCCGAAGGCTCACAAAGTGAGCTGATAGGATGGCCATGATCCGGCGTCCATCCGTCATCGTCGTCCACAATTTCTAAGATCTTCTTCTCTGAAACCGTTTGGCCGATCAAGTTGAAATTTTATGTGGAGCCTCCTTGGGTAGTGGCATTTATATTTTGTTCGCAGTATCTTGGTCACATGACCAAGATGGCCGCCATGCCCATATTTGGTAAAAAAAACACTCAAAAATCTTCTTCTCCAGAACCGACAGGCCGATTTTCACGAAACTTGGTATGTAGCATTTGGGATTCCAGCCCATTATAGTTTGATCAAATGATGACCCTAGGATGACCTTGACTTATTTTACGGCAAGGTAAATTTTGGAACCATAAGCTTTTACATGGGAAAAAGTGAAAACTATGGATTTTTTGAAAACTATTGCAGCCTGAGACCTGAAAAGTGGTAGATGCAAACAAATAATGGAGTAGATGAAAATATGCGATTAATTTAGGTCAAGGTCATCTCTTGACCATGGCCGGTCTGTCGTCCATACACTCTTTTCAAAGATCTTCTTCTCTGAAACTGCTTGGCCAATGAAAGTGAAATTTTATGTGGAGCATCCATGGGTTGGGGGAACGAAAGTTTGATCGCAAGATCCAGGTCACGTGACCAAGATGGCCGCCACGCCCATATATAGTAAAAAACTTTTAAAAATCTTCTTCTCTAGAACCGACAGGCCGATTTTCACGAAACTTGGTATGTAGCATTTGGGACTCCAGCCCATCATAGTTTGATCAAATGATGACCCTATGATGACCTTGACCCATTTTACGGCAAGGTAAATTTTGTTGGAAACATAGGCTTTTACCTGAGAAAAAGGAAAAACTATGGATTTTTTGAAAACTATTGCAGCCTGAGACCTGAAAAGTGGTAGATGCAAACAACTAATGCAGTAGATGAAGGTATATGATTAATTTAGGTCAAGGTCATCTCTTGACTTTGGCCTGTCTGTCGTCCATACACACTTTTCAAAGATCTTCTTCTATGAAATTGCTTGGCCAATCAAAGTGAAATTTCATGTGGAGCATTATGATCCATGGGAAGGGGGAACGAAAGTTTGATCATGCAATCCAGGTCACATGACCAAGATGGCCGCCATGCCCATATACGGTAAAAAACACTCAAAAATCTTCTTCTCCAGAACCGACAGGCCGATTTTCACGAAACTTGGTATGTAGCATTGGGACTCCAGCCCATCATAATTTGATCAAATGATGACCCTAAGATGACCTTGACCTATTTTACGGCTAGGTCAATTTTGGAAACATAGGTTTTTACATGGGAAAAAGTGAAGACTAATGGAGTTCATGAAGGTATGCGGTTAATTTAGGTCAAGGTCATCTCTTGACCTTGGCCCAAGGTCATTTAAATATCAAAATTAAGATTATGGTTTTCTCAGAAATCACTGGGTTTGGAAACTTATAATTGCAGCTTGAGACCTGAAACTTGGCAGATGCAGACAACTTATGAAGTCAATAAAGGTGTGTGAGTATTCAAGGTCAAGGTCATTTCATAATGACTTAATACTCCAAGATCAGGCTTCAGGTGAGCGTTCTCATGACCAATGGTCCTCTGGTTTCATCTGTTACATATAAGTAGAAGAGGAATTGTACTATCTGTGTAGCGAAAACAAAGCTGATCTGCGGCTTTTCGCACCGGAGATAATCTGGTTTTCTTATGACGAGGCTCATATAACTCAAGATTATCATGGAAGCAATCATAATATGTGCCGTTTTACTATTTATTCCCTATTTATGGATATCCATAATTCATTTATGGTATGAATATCCATAATTCATTTAAAATTTAAACTTGATCGGCCAAACGGTTTCAGAGAAGACTTTGAAATTGTGGACGACGAACGGACGGACGCTGGATCATGGCCATCCTATAAGCTCACCTTGTGAGCCTTCGGCTCAGGTGAGCTAAAAATGCTAATCACCTTTTGCCCAGTTAGACATTCACAAACCTAAATTTGACACGGATGTGCTCCGAGCCATTGGATGGGTCATTTTACGTTGGGCGCCAAATTGTAACAGGTGAAACTAGAATTGTCAGAGGATCTGACTATAGCCCCGCTTCTGAGCTTTTTGCCAGGTTGAGAAAAACAATGACAGACAACAATCCCAAGCTAGATCTCAAGGTATTGATTCTGACATCAATCAAGGGCTGTAACTCCATCAAAATTTTGCGAAAATGACGGGCAACAATCCGAAGCTAGGTCTTGTCAATGTTGATGTGCATACAAAATTTGGTCAGATTCTGTCAATTTGTTCTCAAGGTATTGAGCTGAAACGAAATTCTGACGTCAATCAAGGGCCGTAACTTCGTCAAAATTTTGCGAAAAATAACAGGCAACAATCCCAAGCTAGATTTTGTCAATGTTGATGTACATACAAAATATGGTCAGATTCTGTCAATTCATTATCAAGATATTGAGCGGAAACGAAATTCTTACGTCAATCAAGGGCCGTAACTCCGTCAAAATTTTGCAAACAATTAACAATCCCAAGCTAGATCTTGACAATGTTGATGTGCATATAACATATGGTCAGAAGCTAGGTCTTGTCAATGTTGATGTGCATACAAAATTTGGTCAGATTCTGTCAATTTGTTCTCAAGGTATTGAGCTGAAACGAAATTCTGACGTCAATCAAGGGCCGTAACTTCGTCAAAATTTTGCGAAAAATAACAGGCAACAATCCCAAGCTAGATTTTGTCAATGTTGATGTACATACAAAATATGGTCAGATTCTGTCAATTCATTATCAAGATATTGAGCGGAAACGAAATTCTTACGTCAATCAAGGGCCGTAACTCCGTCAAAATTTTGCAAACAATTAACAATCCCAAGCTAGATCTTGACAATGTTGATGTGCATATAACATATGGTCAGATTCTGTCTATTTGTTCTAAAGATATTGAGTGGAAAAAAAATTCTGACGTCAATCAAGGGCTGTAACTCTGTCAAAAGTTTGTGAAAAATGGAAGGCAACAATCCCAAGCTAGATCTTGTCAATGTTGATGTGCATACACAATTTTTGTCAGATTCTGTCTATTGGTACTCAAGATATTGAGCGGAAACGAAATTCTGATGTCAATCAAGGGCCATAACTCCGTCAAAATTTTGCGAAAAATGACAGGCAACAATCCCAATGTAGATCTTGTCAATGTTGATGGGCATACAAAATTTTGTCTGATTCTGTCAATTGGTTCTCAAGATATTGAACGGAAACGAAATTCTAACGTCAATCAAGGGCTGTAACTCTGTCAAAATTTTGCAAAAAATGACAGGCAACAATCCCAAGCTAGATCTTGTCATTGTTGATGTGCATACAAAATTTGGTCAGATTCTGTCAATTCGTTCTCAAGATATTGTGTGGAAACAAAATTAGACGTCAATCAAGGGCCGTAACTCCGTCAAAATTTTGCGAAAAATGACGGGCAACAATCCAAAGCTAGATCTTGTCTATGTTGATGTGCATACAAAATTTGGTCAGATTCTATCTATTCGTTATCAAGATATTGAGCGGAAACGAAATTCTGACGTCAATCAAGGGCCTTAACTCCGTCAAAATTTTGCGAAAAATGACGGGCAACAATCCCAAGCTAGATCTCATCAATGTTCATGTGCATACAAAATTTGGTCAGATTCTGTCGATTCGTTCTCAAGATATTGAGCGGAAACAAAATTCTGACGGAATAACGGAATGACAGAATGACATGGTGAATCCAGTATAGCCCCACTTTTTCAAAGCGGGGCTATAATAAAAATGCTAATCACCTTTTGCCCCGTCCGAGGATCGAACCAGGATCTCTTGCGTGCTAATCCAACACTCTGCTGCGTCGCTGTAAAAGCCGGCTTGTACCGCAAGGCCATACAAGTGTGTATTATACTAAGCGCTACTACATATACCCAAAATTTCTTATGACGCGGCTCATATAACTCAAGATTATCATGGAAGCAATCATATGTGGGTGATTTCAAAAATAATGCCTCCTTTTTTTAGAACTGATCTATAGCAAATGTAAAAAGACTTTCAAATGATTGTTTAATGCCAGAATATGTGTTTTGTTAATGTTAAGCTGTTTGCAAGATTTGAGGCCAATATCTGCTTCCGTTTTCATTTTATAGCATTTTTAGAGTCAAAAAGTGTCCCAAGTGTAACGTTAAAAGTGTGACATTTTTTTGCAAGTTTGTTTTTCAAAGTTGCATGTCTTTTAATTTCTTATTTTAAAGTTTGTTTTAAGTTTTTTTACACAAGATATATACCACTGAACAATAAAAATATAATGATTTTAGCTGTATCTGTTGCCTTTTGGAATTTGTGACACTCTAAGGACCGTTGGGGCTGCAAAACGCTGTCCCAAGTGTAACAACACTTAACCATTTTATAAAAGAATAACTGCATTCTTTAGGACACTATGCCCTACTTTTTTGAATACCTTCTATAGATGGTCATCTAAAAGAGTAACTCTTTTTGAAATACCACTTAGCATGTACAATTTCTGGGCAATTTAACCCCGATTTTTCGGGCGTTACACTTGGGACAGAAAAAAATCCCCCTTTTTCGTACATTTTTGGTCATTTCTCATAGAATACTGTACAGAATTTAATGAAGTAAAGTTTTTCTGGTACACAAATCTCTTGTCTATGTCTTCAAAATAACCTCATCCTTTCATGTAATGATTTACAGATGTTATAACACAGTGTATATCCGAGCGTATGCAGAACAGACGGTTACGGAACGGACAGACGTTTACAGGAGCACGCGCTTTTTCGCGCCAAAAATGTTTTACCGTTCTTTTAAAGTGACTAATGCAAATATTGAGACCAAACTAGAGCAGATGTGTTGCATACATACCCGTCTAGTTGTCTGTGCTCAAGAGCACAATGATTTTTCAGGGGGTTCGCCATAACTGCCCAAGACGTGTGAAAAATGGCATATTTTGTATTTTTTTTTGGCTGTGTGTCGAGATTGCTTGCAAAATAAGCCATTGTCAACCTTTTGGATTTAGTCCGTATGTAGTTAAATATGTCCTGAACCACCAGACATTAAATATTTTATATGTTTTCCAGTAAAAATAGCCAAGATTTGTTTTTTTCTGAAGCGTATGGTAATTTCATGGTTACGGGGCGGTACAGTCGTTTGTTACGGAGCGGAACAGACGAAATGACGCATTTCCATACGAAACGGAACAGACGTAGGCGAGCTTTAGAGTGTGTTAATATGCACAAGCATGGCTAAATAGTAATAAACTGCGAGTAAATCAAATAAGTAAGATGCATGACAGAATCATATATGCTTACAAATCACGCCAAAGATTTTATCTCCCGCCGCAAGCTCCCTTTTGCGGCGTCTTGGCTGATTCTCACGCATCATTCATTTATGGAAAGACTTTGGAATATATGACCGATACTTTGGAGAGTACTCCCGCCGGTGTGTACGGAGGTGGGTGTTCGCTTGATGACTTTGCTTAAGGTCTGTGTATGCAAACAGGGAACCTTTTCCTTTGACCGAAATTCTAGGGTCTCTATATTACTAACGTATTCAGCACGAATGCTAGCCTTCCATATAGACCTCCGGTTAAAACAGACATGAGTCTTATTATCGGACCTTTTCAGACTTTTTTCAGTCTTTTATTTTAGAATTTATTGTTAGATATGCACTATTAGTGATACTATATTTAAAGGAGAAGAAAAGCCGTGATTGCCTCGTGATGCTGAGCACCAAGGAAGCCATTGGTACCATTTTAACGCATTTGATATGGCGCGGCCTGGGCGAACCCACGACATCTCGCCCCCGAAGCGGGCGCTTTTACCACTGAGCTATCGGGACCTCTCCCCCCTCTCTCTCTCTGATCTGCTGTTTGCCCCCAAACAACTTTTTGTTTTCACAACATAGTCGATGCTATTCTGATACATGTACGATGCTGATCCAGGTCACCAGGTGTATTTCATCTGGTCACGTTCGAGTGCTACAATACATAAGGTTGCCGCAAAGTGTTATATTTGACATCACAGTGTTGTTCATGTAGTATTCATGGCCGTCTGTGACCGCTCCGTATGCTGATTCGTCTGTTTTTTTCGTAGGCTACGTCTGTTCCGCCCCGTAACATAAACGAATCTGTAGACTGTTCCGCTCCGTAATGTTTTTGTTGCTAAGCAACAAAATTCTGCTTAAACTACAAGGCTTCCATGTCGGAAATTATGGTGTTTTGGAAGATAGTAGATGGACATGCAAGGCCGATATAACAATACATTCGAAGCGTACAGTTTTGGATGAAAAACTGTACAAAACATTTTTGGCGCGAAAAAGCGCGTGCTCCTGTAAACGTCTGTCCGTTCCGTAACCGTCTGTTCTGCATACGCTCGGATATACACTGTGTATAAGTAGAATTATTAACATGGTCATAATGTCACATAATGTCACGCTTTGGATGCATTTTTTTTTAAATCACCCACGTGCCGTTTTACTATTTATTATATGGCAAGTGATGAAATATAGAGAAATATGTATTAAATATAACCAATATTTGAAAAAGTTAATGAATTTAGGATATCCACATTTATGGTTCTCCTATATTCATTTTTGGATATCCATAATTCATTTATGGATATCCTATAATCATATTTACAAGGAATAACTAGAATTGTCAGAGGATCTTACTATAGCCCCGCTTATGAGCTTTTTTCCAGGGTGAGAAAAAAACAATGACAGGTAACAATCCCAAGCTAGATCTTGTCAATGTTGATGCACATAAAAAGATTGGTAAGATTCTGTCAATTTGTTCTCAAGATATTGACCGGAAACAAAATTCTCACGTCAATCAAGGGCCATAACTCTGTCAAAATATTGTGAAAAATGATGTGCAACAGTCCCTAGCTAGATCTTGTCACTGTTGATATGCATAAAAAATTTGGTAAGATTCTGTCATTTCGTTTATTAGATATTGAGCAGAAATGAAATTCTGATGTCAATCAAGGGCCGTAACTCTAGTCAAAATTTTGCGAAAAATGATGGGCAACAATCCCAAGCTAGATCTTGTCACTGTTGATGTGCATACGAAAATGGTCAGATTCTGTCAATTCATTCTCGAGATATTGAGCGGAAACGAAATTCTGATGTCAATCAAGGGCCATAACTCTGACAAAATTTTGCAAAAAATGACGGGCAATAATCCAAAGCAAGATCTTGTCAATGATGATGTGCATAATTTGGTCAGATTTTGTCAAATGGTTCTCACGATATTGAGAGGAAACAAAATTATCACTTCAATCAAGGGCCGTAACTCTGTCAAAATTTTGCGAAAAATGACATGCAACAATCCCAAGCTAGATCTTGTCAATAATGATGTGCATACAAAATTTGGTCAGATTCTGTCAATTGGTTCTCGAGATATTGAGCGGAAACGAAATTTTGATGTCAATCAAGGGCCGCAACTCCGTCAAAACTTTGCGAAAAATGATGGGCAACAATCCCAAGCTAGATCTTGTCAATGTTGATGTGCATACAAAATTTGGTCAGATTCTGTCAATTGATTCTCAAGATATTGAGCGGAAACAAAATTCTGATGTAAATCAAGGGCCGTAACTCCGACAAAATTTTGCAAAAAATGACGGGCAACAATCTCAAGCTAGATCTTGTCAATGCTGATGTGCATACAAAATTTGGTCAGATTCTGTCAATTGGTTCTCGAGATATTGAGCGGAAACAAAATTTTGACATCAATCAAGGGCCGTAACTCCGTCAAAATTTTGCGAAAAATGATGGGCAACAGTCCCAAGCTAGATCTTGTCAATGTTGATGTGTATACAAAATTTGGTCAGATTCTGTCAATTGGTTCTCAAGATATTGAGCGGAAACAAAATTCTGATGTCAATCAAGGGCAGTAACTCTGTCAAAATTTTGCAAAAAATGACAAGCAACAATTCCAAGCTAGATCTTGTCAATGTTGATGTGCATACAAAATTTGGTCAGATTCTGTCCATTTGTTCTCAAGATATTGAGCGGAAACGAAATTTTGGCAACAATGAAGGGCCATCCAAGGGCAATAACTCTTCTGCAAATTTGGGGAAACTGACATGCATTTACACATTAGTAGATATTGTCAATATTGATGCATATGCCAAATATGGTTAAAGTCTAACAACTGGTTCTCAAGTTATGTGTGGTAATGGAATGTCGGAAGGACGGAAGGACGGAATAACAGAATAACGGAATAACGGAACTACGGAAGGACAGGGTGAATCCAGTATAGCCCCACTTTTTCAAAGCGGGGCTATAAATAGTACTACAATCAGGATCTGAAACATGCAGGCATCATGTAACGGCACTGTAAAATCTATGGGATGGAGTCGTGGAGTGGAATCAGGGGCCATCTTAAATATGACCAACCTAAGTATCTCTTAGGGACCATGGCAATATAACTGAAAAGGGCCTTAAGTTACGGTGACAACGTAACAGCATCGTAACTCTACAGTCAACTCGAGCCCACCTTTGCATTGTCTTATCTTACGAAGTGGCATCTTTCATTTCAAAAAGCTATGATAGCTTAGAGTAATTGGAATAGCAAGGGCATTAATTTTAAGGTGGTCATCCTGACCATCGTACGTAGGTTGTAAGTTGGGGGACTTACGACGCGTTCCATTTACTAGCCCTAGAGCTATAAATTAGTGTCAATTTTGGAGAAATCTTAGGAAAATCCAAGGGAACAATTAAGACAATGCAATACAATACACAAGACTCAAAACATTTTGATTTATAGTGGGAGCCGTGGAATGATCAAATATCTTAATTTTCATGGTGAAAAGAATAGAGGTCTCCTTGCAGTACCAACTGGCTTTAATAGTGATTCAATAGTGTTGGCATAGCACCGAGATGTCTTGGTTCGATCACAGGCCAGGGCAAATACACTTCCCTAGCTGGCCAAGGCAAATGGGTATTAGCATTTTAATTTTTACGTTTCGTGCACAACATGAAAGCCTCGCTAGGAAGTCATAATCATATTGTAAACGGTCAAGGAAATTACAACTTTGTTTAAAATGTACATAAATAATTTTATTAAACTATAAAAATGCAATTTATATCACAAAAATATCCAATGATAAAATGAATGAATAAGTTCCTCCTATTCTCATCACATGTTCAGGCTGGGGAATGTAATGCTTTTTTCTAAGTTTCTATGAATAAAACCCTAATACTTAAACTTAAGAATGCTGTCATACATGCATATCACACTTCTTTTCATTCTACTTTATCAGATTTCTGAGTGTGAGCCACATGTAGCATATTTCCTGTATTTTTCTCAAAAAATGCTTTGACTTTCAAGTCAACAAGTATATCTTACTAAATATAAAAGATCGTAAGCCATATGCTTTGATTTTGCCGAACACTCTCTTGAAGTTACACAGCTTTTACACAAAATCAAGTATTCAAATTCAGAACACAGGTCACCAACAAGCACAGACCCCTGCTCCATTTCATATTTTGAATCTTGAGAAGGAAGAACATCACAGACAGGAAAGTTTCCCAATGTTTATAATATTTGAGCCAATGTTATTCAGCGGCCTGTTGTTCCGCAGACTGTTCCTCCTCCTGGTTGCCTGCTGTTTCCTGCTGTGCCGGTTCCTGGCTGTCTGGTGGCTCCTCCTGCTGTTGTTGTGAGGATTCTTCCTCCTGCTGAGTGCTGGGTTCCTGATCCTCGGTCCGCTCAGCCTGAACAGGTGACGGGGGTTTGGCGGTGTCCTCTGTATCATTGGTAACTTCAATCTCAGGGGGCTTAACTGCAATAGAAACAACCATTGCTGTTAGTCTTTAAGTGTTGTTAGTACAAAAGTACCCCTCAACCTCTTTTATATTTCATTGTTTATTATAGGATGATTTTCGATACACCACAGATCATTGCTGACCAGAAATTGAAATACTAGACTGAATTTGATGAGTATCTATGTACATTTTATTCTCATTACAACACAAGTATGAAAGCTGAAAACTCAAATTTGGTTGGCAACAATAGGAATGAAATATTTTCTGTAACTTAAACTTCAGGCAGTTTATTGAAAAAGGTAACAACTACTGTGTGGCCCTTAAAACCCTGAAAACAGGTTTTCTTACAGATAAGGATCATACTGCACATACAACAGAAGCACAGACATCTTAAACTTAATCTTGAGAACAGCTAGAGGTCATGAAGTGTACTGTTTGAAAAGATAATGTGATACAATACTGATCTGGATAAAGGAGTAAGCAGATCTTTTAATTTCTCTATACTTTCTATTTGCAGATTGGCATGCCAAACATCATGCATTTACACTTTCTGTAGCATGCATATTTACATTGAGAGTAAAAAGAATGTCCATTTATCAATTAAAGCTTGGTCATCTGCATAAAGACTGCAAAGAGCTGATCTAAGCCCAAAGGTTATAAACATTTTTTTTTTTCATTCTCAATTCAGCTGAGCATAAAATTTATCCTGCTCATAAATGTTAAAATGCCAAAAATGGTTCATAGTTTAATATTTATTTATCAGTGGGATACAAAACTGACTTTGGTAATCAAAACCTGCAGTTTCTCCAATTTTGGGTTATCTAAACTGATTTATGAGCATTATAACATTTTATTCAGTTGAGTTGAGAATGAAAAAAGATTTATGACCAAAAGGCCTAAGCTGATCTGGATTGTGTCTTTTTGTAGTTCAATTATGATTTTCTGAAAAAAGCAAGAAACTTTTACCACCCTTTAAGGTACTCTTTTATACCAAGTATTATAATTTTAAAATGGTCTTACTTAGTATTGAAATATCATAATAAGAAATGGAATTACATATCTGTAGTTACATGGGTATAGGAAAATGAACAATAAAACATGCTTAACTTTACAATAATTTGAAATAACGAAAACTGATAACCATTGTGTTGCAGTTTACCATTTAAAACAAGTCTGTTGCATTGAGATTTAAGATTGTTTTTGAGTTTTCATATATTCTTTTATTTTAATTCTAATATTGTGTAAAAATATCTTGTTGAATCATATCTAATACACCATGTAACTGCCAACAAAAGTTATCAGACATAAATAACTGATGTACCATTTACAAACCTATATTTTCAAATATATGAGCCGCATTATGAGAAAACCAACAATCTGCATATATGCAAAAACAAAGACTCAGATCAGCTTCGCGGGAGCCACGAAGCTGATCAGCGCCTTAGTTTTCGCTACACGAAACTAATCTAAAACTTCAAGCTTCTATCAATCTCCTGTGCTTGTACAGCTCGGTTTGTGTCGAACCTGTTCGGAAACCACATTGTCGGTTTTCCCACAATGGGGCTCAATTGTGCAAACCTAGAGAAACCTATATGGACTGGCTACTTTTGAACATATAACTCAATTTATTAAATCATAGGATGAAACTAGGAGATTTTGGCTGACTGAATTTTAAGGCTTGTATTAGGTACATCAAATTATTCAAATACATATTCAATATATAGTTTCAGAACCAGTTACCTTTTCTTAATTTGGAGTGGCTGTGAAAAAAATTTTGCTAGTATTACAAATAAAATAGAATTTTACTAAATATTACCGAGAAATATGTAAAGTGATACAAACTGAATCAGACTGGTTAAACCATGTAACTTCAATTATTAAAAACTGTGAACTGATTTATTTAAGTATCTTGCTGAGAGCTCTAGAACTACATGTGGTTGGCATTGCACACACAAGAATATAGCCAGAGCCATTAAAAACCAACAAGATAGCCAGGAAAGTATTCATAAACTTAAAAGATTTTGACACTGGCAACCCCTTATGTTAATGATAAATTTTAGAACTAATTTACTTATATCATTTACTCTGCAATATAAAGAATGACAGAATTATCCTACACATCTAATCTTCCACCATTCTCTTCTGTCTGTGAAAAATAACTATACAATTCACAGGAATAGTTACTATTACTAATAAATGAGCCACTGCATAAGAAAACCAACAATATGCATAGGCGAAAACAAAGGCGCAGATCAGCTTCGCCATAACAGCGAAGCTGATCAGCGCCTTAGTTTTCGCTACACGGATAGTACAATTCCTCTTCTACTTATATCCAAAGTTTCAAGCTTCTAGCTTTGTTCTGTGACTGTACAGCCTGGTTTGTGTCCGACCTGGAAACCCAAATTGTTGGTTTTCTCGTTGGTGATCCATCAACAACCTATTATACCTCTACCCCAAGACCCACATAAGCTACATCATCAGAAAACCAATTTTTTGCATAAGTGAAAACAAAGACACGGATCAGCTGTGTAGTAACTGCACAGCTGATCAGCACCTCTAGCTCTCTAGTGTGGTCTTAAGACCGGTTTTCTAATGGCACAGCTCATACAATCCCCACTGACCAGTGATTGCAGTACCCACCTTCTGCCTGTGGTGTTTGCGGTGTCTCCTGCTGCGTGTCGGTGACCGTGCTGTCTGCGGCCGGCTGTTGTAATTCCTCCAGTTCTTCCTCCTCCGTCATCAACGTGATTGCCTGACAATGTCCTGCCTTCCACTTGGGTATCATGATTGGCGGGGCCTCGTCATCATCACCTTTCTCTTTTTCTTCCTAGAAACACAAAGACAAAAATATTGATTAGAATATAACATCTAAAACAGTCAGCTATAACAGCTTGCCAGGTAAGATTGTAAGACCTTAATTGTAGGAGCTTAAACATATTTAAAATCTAAAACTTGCATAGAATGTTACAGCAAAAACTTGCTAGTTAGCTTATTGATGGTACTTGTTATATGCAACTTACTGTAAATTCGGAAATATTCATGAGAACTTAATTTTCCCTGTTATTCGCAAATTCGTTGCCTTGCAAATTAAAAATTCTCGCTAATAAAGAGTTACTGTAAGCTTTACAGACTGCATGAGTACTCAGTTGCGAATTCAAGAACTCGCTAATAATTCGAAAATAGAAAATTCGCGAAATAAAAGTCACGCGAATATTTTCGGACTTACAGTAGTTAAATTAGGGTAGCTAAGTGATTCTAATGAACATCCACGGCATAAGTTTTTATGATAAAATGAGCCGCCACATGGGAAAACCAACAATCTGCATAGGCGAAAACAAAGCCGCAGATCAGCTTCGCGGTAACCGCAAAGCTAATCAGCGCCTTTGTTTTCGCTACTCGGATAGTACAATTCCTCTTCTATTAAATCCAAAATTTCAAGCTTCTAGCCTGCTTCTGTGACTGTACAGGCCGGTTTGTGTCAGACCTGTTCGGAAACCACATTGTTGGTTTTCCCACGATGTGGCTCAAATATATTTATCTATCAACTATCATCAAATATCATTAATACTCCTTGTCTTCTGGATGAGGTCAAAAGCCCCTACCTGTTCAATAGCTTCATATGTACCATGCTGCTCACAGCCAATATCAAACACATACTTTCCTTTGCCACTGGGCTGAAAAGAAATTTTAAATCAAATTACATATGTAATATGATTTGTTTGTTTTGTGGTTTAACATCCCTGTCAACAATTTATTAGTCACATTGAGAGGGAGATATTAACCAGTACTTTTAAAATACTACCATACGAGTCAATATATGTTGCACAAGGACACCACTGGGTTCCAGTGGGGAAGGAACTCTCTATGTCATAATCTTGTTTGACATGCTTCCACTAGATTGGTTGTTTTTTACAAAATGTTCCATGTAGGATGCATATTCACATCTTAACCTAATGATGGGCAGTGTTCAGCCAGATATCATATCAACAGGTCTCCTCTAGGACAACTAGTATGACACTTGAAATGACAATGAAATTTGTGCTACACTTTAGTTGAGCAGTGCACATTGTAAAATGACCGTTTCCATGTTTTGAGTTTTCAGGTGTTTCAACTTACTCTATCGTCCTTGAACACTCCGACATATTTGTGGTTGGCATGAATCATCTCACCGTGTCCTACCCGGCGACCAGAATCCCACATACCCTCGTACTTAGAGCCGGTCTGGGCATACGTGTATGAGCCCTTCCCGTGTCGGACATGGTTCTGCCATTCCCCCTCGTATGTGTCTCCGTTCACGTAGAAATACTTCCCAAAGCCGCACCTCTGATCTTCTACCCAGCTGCCTGATAAATGAAGGATTGTGAAATTGATGGAACCATTTGAACCGCTTCATGGGAAAACCAACAATGTGGTTTTCCAATAGGTCTGACACAAACAGTCACAGAAGATGACTATAGAGACTGGAAATTTTGGATTTAGAGATTTAGAAAGTTCTAAGAGGAATTGTACTATCCGTGTAGCAAAAACAAAGACAATGATCAGCTTCGCGTTTACCGCAAAGCTGATCTGCATCTTTGTTTTCGCCTATATGCAAATTCATGGTTTTCTCATGAGCAGCTCATTTCTATGCTAAATTGAAATTCGTGTATTGAAATTTGTGTCGATTAATGAAGATGGCATTTTTGCTTTATGGATTAATGTGGCATCTTAACAAGATAATAGAGCACTTAGAAAATTTAGCCTGATCATGAGAAAACCTGCTTATTGCATATATATGTGAATATAGCGTCTCAGATCAGCTGTGCTGTAACTGCTGCATAAATCCAAAATTTCTAGACTCCAATGACCCTCTATCAGTGATCGAAATTAGCACTAGCCAGATAGCCCGGCACTAGCCAAAGGGTTGTAGGGCTAGTAGTTTTTCTCAGTTAAATCCATTATGTATATATATAGGTGTGGCTATTGGAAAATTTTGGCAAATGATGAAAGATATAAGGGTTTGGGCTAGTGAGGAATATTCCTTTCGACCACTGCTCTATGACAAGAGTGATGGCATGCCCAGGTTATGCTGAACCTGGTCAAAAATCTTGCAACCTTGAACTGAACTGAAAACTGGTTTACTCATGATGAGGGCCCTATATAAAAGTATGCTTTCAACATTGAGCCACTAAATTCATATGATGAAAATTAATAACTAAGTGCATATTATTCCAATTACTTGAGATCATCAGGAAAATATGTCCGTGAAATGTGTACCCCCTCACTGGGGTATGCAGGGGTATACCTATTTTTCTTATTTTTGCTCCAAAAGTGCACCCACAATCTATGTTTTGAGCAAAAATAAGAAAAATAGAACAAAATTTCGCAATGTTACCTTCATATTTGGAACCATCAGGGTATATGAATGTGCCCTGGCCGTGTTTCTTATTCTTTATGTATTCCCCGAGATATCTGGCACCATTCTTGAACCTATAAAACAGAAAATAACATTTCAGTTATGGTAAAACAGAAGTCGGTATCTTTTGTTCCACAGGCTTCAAACCTGGCCCAAATATTTAGTAAAAAACCTTTTCCATGGTCATGTTCAACTCAAGCTCAACTGAAGTTCACTCTTATTGAAGTCACCACTTAGGAATTTTAGCAAAGTCACTACAGAGTCTGCCACTTTATCAGCTGAATGTTCTTCAAGACTAAACAAATGCAGCCTTTCTCATGATGCAGCTTATAAACAATTTAATACAATAATTATGACAAAACTATTAAATGAAATGAGCCATCGCATGAAAAAAACCCAACAATTTGGGTTTCAAACCAGGTCTGACACAAACCAGGCTGTACAGTCAAAGAAAATAGCTAACAGCTTCAAATTTTAGATTTAGCAAGAAGAGGTATAATGTACTATCTATGGAGCGAAAACAAAGGTGCTGATCAGATCAGCTGTGCAGTTTAATACTGCACAGCTGATCTGCGGCTTTGTTTTAGCATATGCAGGTATTTGGTTTTCTAATGCAGTGGCTCAAATATAATCAAACAGAAAGGAACAAAATGCTCATAATTACATGTGCCACAATGTGAGAAAACTGGCCTTCGGGGTTTCCGACTAGGTCTGACACAAACCGGGCTGTGCAGCTACAGAAGAATGCTAGATGCTTGAAATTTCAGATAAAAAATTTCATTTAGCAAAAACAAAGGCGCTGACTGATCTGCACCTCTGTTTTAGCATAGGCAAAAATCATGTTTTCTCATGACGTGGCTCACATGTATAATCAATGTTGAACGAACCAGAACTGAACAAAAAATGTTTAAAAAGAAAGTTTGTGATGGGTGTCTGCTAGACTATTTTGTCTGCTCAAGCAGTAGCCCAAGTGAACAAAACCCTGCAACAAACAACTTCAATAACAATTCTCATAAATGATCAAACTGATAACTTTGTGTACCTATAGACACCCTGGCCATGTCGTTTTCCATTTACATACAAGCCTTCATAACTATCTCCATTAGGAAGGGTGGCCTTCCCGCGGCCATGCCTTTCATCCAACTCATTTCTCTCTCCTTCATAGTCCTAGACAAAATGAATAACCGAGACACATCAAATATAAATGTTATCAAATCTCAATGACCAGATACATGCATTGCTAAAAGCATGCACATTTGATTCCGATGGTATGAAGTCACTGCTCGATGTTGATGCCCACATTTTCTCAATTTCTTTCTCATTTCTGTTCCCTGAAAAAACAAAGCACCATTTAGGCATATCACCCGTCATGTAGAGTATTACCTGTAAACCCCCTGGCCGTGTCGCTTGCCGTTCTCATACATGCCCTCGTATGTATCTCCATTAGGAAGTGTGGCTTTACCATGACCATGGCGCTCATCTTTTTCATTTCTTTCACCTTCATATTCCTGAAGAAAATTCATCCAATTCCTTAATGAAAATACTTAACAAACCAGAGGGCATTGTGGTTATAAAAATGTTCACCCAAGATCTACATTGTCTTTTATAACAATATATAATAAATAAATAGCCCTCCAAACTGAACTTTTACTCAACAATTCACTTCTAGAGCTGATCTATTTCTGAATTAGGGCACATTATTGACCAGTCTTACTGGTCCGGACCTTATAGCCTTATGACTATTCCCAATTTCATCTAGAGAACACTACCAGCCAATTAGCGCTCAGCTACAACCAACCTGAATCTGAATGGTTTGCTGGTGAAACGCCAAATTGACAATACTTCAACCAACGATTTCTAATCGTCTAATCTAGGCCCTACGGCTACAATGTATTGGTGTCTTCTTAAGACTAACTATAGTATGATTTCTAACGTACGATGGAGTTGCGCACTTAAGCATTGTTTGACCATTTAGATTATAATAGAAGAAATTTCTGAATTAAACAAATAATCCCCTTTTTGCATGAACATGTAATGCATACAATTACCAAAAGAAATTATAAAAATGTCAAAAACTTTTCTCTGAATTTCATCATAAGTAAAGCTACCCCCATGTTTATCCCTGATGTCAAAGGTCACATGGAGTTGCGCACTTGATTTATTTGACGTCATTAGATGGCTTTCTTCAAGAAATATGGTATTAAATTTAAACAAATGTTTTGTGAAATTTGTCATATTTTTAGTTGATTAGCCACAAAAAGTTGGAATAAAGCAGCCTCATGCATAATTAATTTGGCCAATGCAATATACTGGGTAAACAAAATCTCTTGCAAGTACGTTTTATATACAGTCGAGTCCCCTAACATTGCGCGGCCCGCAACATTGCGCACCTGGAATGCCAACCAGATTTCAAATAATATTGGACTATCAGTGTTATTTTCTCATTTGTTACATCAACAAGAGTGTACAAGATTAATTTGAAGACAAAAATGATTTTCCTTCCGGTCTGATTGAACAATTTAGCACCATTATGTGATTTTGTTTAATTTTGAAATACTGTGTGGTGACATTTTTGTGCCATCATAGACAGCGTGATTTTTTTCTTTATTTTCTTGTTTGTAATTTGTCACATGACTTTCATATATATTGACAGAAATGCAACTGCTGTGAATAAATTGCAGGTTGCTAAAAAATACACATTTGATTTGGAAGTGCACAATGTTAGGGGACAAATTGCCTCTATTTTTTTCCAGGGGGTTCATATGTTTCAGCCACAATATTTCTATAGCTGATGGAAATTGCTAACATTTTATGTTATGATATTATAATTATTGAATCACTAAAGACTCATGGTAAGTCATGTTAGTCAGCGTTTATATTTCACGTCAGATCATGCATAAAATACCTTAGGTGCGCGATGTTACCGGACTACACCGTACATAATTTTCTCATTCTGTTCTGTCCCATCTATGATATTTTTTTTTTAGTTCATTTAAAAATGTTACTCACAAACAAATGTAAACTTTCATGCCTTAGACCTGAGACAAGAAACTAAGAGATGCGCAAGTCCATGTGCCGCGCAACTCCATGAGACTGAACTGTACTATATCACGATAACATGGTGGTGGTGGTGGTGGTAACAGGAGTATTTCTACCCAAGCTCATTGCATTCGACTGGAAGATTTTCTTTACAGGTCTGTATTTTTCCTCCTACTACACAGTGCCATATTTAACGTTTTCCGCTAATTCACGGGCAGCTAATTTAAAATTTGACAGGTGAGCAAGATATTTCATGATTTCCAATTCCATCGTCACAGAATCACAATCATCAAATTAAATTATTCGACTCAGTAACCAAATAAAACTTACGCCTAAGTACGGCCCCTGCTCTTCCTCCATTTCTTCAGATCCAATGTCCGACATTTTGCTGTTTTTTGCTTGAAATTTCAAATAAATTAACACGGTCGCGACTGCGGCTTTTTACTCTACAACGAACGGATGTTGTAAACAACAGTTGCCAATGACAACATAGGTCCCCTAGACTGAATCTCTAAAAACAGCCGACGGAAATTCAAACCGTTGAGAAAAATCGAAGTCCAGTCTAATTATTTTTACCTCGACAGGGCGTCCGCTATAGCTCAGTAAGGAGCGAGGAGGTTCCTTGCTTTGCTACATACCACTTTCGTACGGGTTCGCGCCCCACTATCGGCCAAATGTTTTTCAGAATAGAAATGAATTAACCCGTCGAAATGTATGTGGTCTGGCTGTCGCCAGGCGGACGCGGTGGTTTCACAGGCATATCCCGGGTATGCCGAGATATGTCCTGGCTTTCCTCCACCTCAGGCAGCTCGCGGCACTGTTGCATCTGGGGAAAAGGGGCTTTGGGTAGTATGGTACAACAGTGACGTGGTTAAGGTTAAGGTACAAGGGAGGGAAATCCGCATTGACAGGATTCAAATATGTGTTAGGGTTATCATGGTACTGGTGGCGGGCATTAATCCTGTCACTGCGGAGTGGTAATGGTTAGGTGAAGGGTTACCCGTACTCGTGGGTTAAAACGAGGTTCGCCTATACAGGCGGTGAAGATAACAGATAACAGACACCGGTAAAGTACATCGCAAAAACAATGACGTAGAACGCATGCTAAGGACGCCAATCTGTCACAGCTTGTTCATTGCTTACTCGAAAATCATTTTTAAGGGTAAACATTACTATTGTTTATGAGCACACTGTTTGCGCAACGTCGGCATGTATAACGTGCACGTTACGCGTAGTTTTTAACGTCGTTTTGTTTTGTTATATCAAAGACGTTGCCAGCTGTGGAATCTTATTTTGTTTGTTTCTGCATAATTTAAGTAAGTCCCAAAGCGGGTATACATATTGTTCATTTTTATTTTAAAAGAAGTTTTGTGGCAGTTGATATACCCCTATTCGTGTATAAGGTTAATTATATGTAAAACGGCTATTTCGCTGTTGGTGACATCGCATAAACATATACTTCCAATTGCCGATCTGATAAGCCTAGTAGATTGCGCGGAGGTGTTGCAGTATTCATTAGGCGATCAATTAAGGCAGGGGTTAAGGTGGTTGATACATCGCATCCTGATTTGGTATGGATCAAACTGTGTAAGCGGTTTTTTAATCTGAGAACAGACATATTTCTTGGGGGTATTTATATTTCACCTGCTTCTTCTGAATACACAAAACGAACTAATGTAGATAAGATTTTATTTAATAAACTAGAAACAGACATCATGAAATTTCAGCAAAGTAGCTCTGTGATGATCATGGGTGATTTAAATGCACATATTAACATGGATGACTTGGATTTTATACATAATGAAGAAGATGATGTAGCCCCTGATGTTTTACCAAATAATTATGGTATTGATAATAGTCACACATTTAGAAATACTTCTATCCACCAATCTACCAATGAATATGGCAGGAGTGTTTTGGAGCTTTGTATAGGCTTACAATTAAGAATATTAAATGGCCGTACTATTGGTGATACTGTGGGTAAGCCTACTTTTCATGGCTTTCATGGGTCTTCTATTGACGATTATTGTATATGCAGTGCGGATTTCATGTATGCTATTAATAAGTTTCAAGTTTTAGATTTTGATGTTACTTTTTCAGATCATTGTCCTTTATTGGTTGAAATTCAGTCACTATTTTGTCATGAGACACCAGAGTTTCTGAGAAAAGCCCCACATAATCTAAAATGGGGTGAAAGACAAAAAGTAAATTTTGAAGCAAATATAAGTAAGGTTGATAAGACAAGGTTTTATAATAACATATTAAATATTTCTAATAACTCACAATTATCTGCCAGTGAGCAAATAGATCTTATGGTGGAGCACATGTCTTCCACGCTTCATGGGGCCACATCGATAGACCAAAAGAGTAATTTAGCTTTTAAAAAGAAAAAGAAAAAGCGAAAACCTAAGAAAAAATGGTATGATGCTGACTGTGATTTCAAGTATAGGAATTTAAAACAGTTATCACGTAAACTGGCATCTGATCCTTTTAACCGTACTCTGCGTAGTAAAGTTTATTTCGAACGTAAAGAATACAATAGATTGATTAGAAAGAAACATAGAATTTTCAAAGGAAAATTATTGAGTGGCCTCATGGAGAGTGAGAAAAGGAATCCAAAAGAGTTCTGGAATTGTGTTAATGATTTAATGGAAAAACAGAAAGTTGACCCGTCAGCCGATATATCCTCTAGCACATGGACTGAATATTTCAAATCTCTCATGAATATTGACTACACAAATAATTTTGATGAGCAAGCACTACCAGAATATAGTAGGTTTGCCTTTATAGATAATTCTGTTCTTAACAGAGATATTTCGGTTGATGAGGTTCTTAAAGCAGCCAAAAATTTGAAAAATGGCAAGTCTTGTGGCATAGATGAGATTTCTAATGAAATGTTACGTATATCTGTACCTTTACTTTTAGAACATTTCACATTGCTGTTTAATCATATTTTACAAAAGGGTACATATCCTTCGTTTTGGAGAGAAAATATTATTAAGCCCATTTTTAAAGGTGGAGGGACAACTACTCCAACTAATTATAGAGGCATTTCAATTTCTAGTTGTTTCAGTAAGCTTTTCAGCAGGATATTGTTTAATCGCTTAGATGATTATCTGGAATGTAATCATATTATTGGTCCTGAACAAATTGGTTTTCGCAAGAATTGTCGTACTAGTGATCATATTCTGACTCTGAAAACTTTAATAGATAAGGCATTTAAGTCTTCCAAATATTTGTATGCCTGTTTTGTAGATTTAAGTAAAGCTTTTGACACAGTTAATAGATGTGCTCTTTTTCATAAGCTGTTTAAATATAATATTAGAGGTCCTTTTTTAAACATATTGAAGGATATGTACGCCTCTTTAGTATGTTGTGTGAAGACTGATGCTGGGTTAAGTTCAAGTTTTGACACTAAAATTGGAGTGAAGCAAGGGTGTATTTTGAGCCCTACATTGTTTTCAATATATTTGAATGATTTAAATGATTGTTTCGATCATTTATGTGATCCTATTAAGATCCATAATACTAGCATTTCTAGTCTTCTTTACGCTGATGACATTGTACTCATCTCTAATAGTGCCGAAGGATTGCAAAGAGCTATGAATAAGTTAGGAAATTTTTGTCAAGTCTGGAATTTGACTGTTAATATATCAAAAACAAAAGTGATTGTCTTTAACAAATCAGGTAGAATTTTAAAAGGGTTTGCTTTTAACTTTCTGCAAACCAATGTAGAGGTAGTTCAAGAATATAAATATCTTGGTATAGTTTTTAGAGCCTCAGGTGTATTTTCAAATGCAGTTAAGTACTTGTGTAACAAAGCCTTGAAGGCAGTTTTTTGTATTAGAAAAGCACTAATGTCAGAAAGTATGAACACTGAATTATATCTTACAATATATCAACATTGTGTTAAACCTATACTTCTTTACTGTAGTGAAATTTGGTCACTAGATTTCATAGTTAATAAGAATGACTTAACTCAGATAGAACAAAGATATGAGTTACTACAATCTGAAAAAATCCAGGTACGCTTTTTGAAGTCGGTAATGGGAGTACATAAGTATGCGAGCAATAATGCAGTAAGATCAGAATTTGGAATCTTCCCACTGGCTGTTTATGGTCTAAAAAGCTCTCTGAGTTTTTGGACTCATCTGGTGAATCTAGATCAAAGTACATATGCTTATCAAAGCTATAGTGATAGTTTGTCTTATTCCAAAGGGTTTGCTAGTAGATTTAAACTGTTTATGAGTATAATTGGATTTGAACATGTATGGATTAATCGTTCAACATTTTCCAAGAATAAATTGAAATATGCTGTTTGTAACAAGTTGAAGGAATTATACATACAATACTGGAAAAAAAGTATTTTTGACGATTCTGGCTCTATAAATGGTAATAAACTTAGAACATTTAGAACTTTTAAAGTGAAGTATGATAAAGAAATGTATTTGCAAATAAATGATTTACCTAAGGAATATATTACATCTTTTGCAAAATTACGTGTTAGTGCACATAGTCTCCAAATTGAAAAGGGTAGACACAAAAATAAAGCTGTTAACGAGCGATTATGTCCTTTGTGTAAAGCTGATATAGAAACAGAATCTCATTTTTTACTACAGTGCCAATCTTTAAATGACCAAAGAATACTATTTTTCACAGAGTTGGAAAAGGCTATTCCATCTTTCATAAATATGGATGAATCTGAAAAATTTAGATTCATTTTACAGAATAAAGAATATGACATACTTAGTATATGCATTTCCCATATTCACAAGATGTTCAAAATCAGAGAAGATTTAATAGATAATGTTACTATCTCTAATTGATACAATTTGTTCATTGCTGGTATTGCCTTGTCATAGGCAATTTAGATTTCCTACAGGTTAAATTGGTACGGCTAGTTTTATTGAAATATTCTGTCTTATAGATATCATTCCACAATTTTAGTGTTATTACATCTGTGATAGATATTTTTTTTCTTCTAGTCACACATCTGTTCATAGATATCATGGAAATGTAATCATGTGAATTTTAATGATTGATCCAATTGTTCAGATATACCAGTTACTTACATTGGCATTAATAATGTTTGCTTCTTTTAAGGATAATTTGTTAAATCCTAGTCTGAGTTGTATTATTATTAAGGTCATAGATACCATTCCAGTCATAAATTTGGTCATAGATACCATAAAATGTTGTATTAAGTTGGTCATAGATACCTTTTATAGTCCTTGTCTGAGTTGTATATTATTAAGGTCATAGATACCATTCTAGTCATAAATTTTCTCAAGTGTTGTATTAAGTTGGTCATAGATACGTTATATAGTCCTAGTCTGAGTTGCCAGTCATAAATTTGGTCATAGATACCATAAAATGTTGTATTAAGTTGGTCATAGATACCTTTTATAGTCCTTGTCTGAGTTGTATATTATTATTAAGGTCATAGATACCATACTTGTAATACATATTTAAATCGTTTGCTGTTTGTATGTTTAGTATTATGTATGTATGTTTGTATGTAGTTGGTAACAATCCTGTTTCTGGATTTCAAAACCAATAAAGATATTTGATTTGATTTGATTTGATTTGATTTGATTAAACATATTCGCGACGTCAGTGTAACGTAAACTTTGGCGTTAAAACGAAAAAAAGCGGGAATATTGAACGGTTTTCCTCTATATCTTCCGACGCAATCTGGTAACCCTCATTTTTTATTTCAAAATTTAAATAGACACAACGTTTCCTATCTGTTGGCGTAATTTAATCAAAATCATATGCGTAGTTCAGGAGATATCGCAAAAATACGTACTTTTTTCCGGGTCTGAAAAAATGGCGGGAGAGTTATTTTTGCTTGTAATCTCCTCAATTTTAGAGCAAAAAGTATCAAAATATAAGAAAATAACATTCATCGTGTGTTTGAGTTGTTTTTGCAGTAGTAACATAGGTATTAAATCACATGTCCGCTACGAGTGGGGTTTCCTGAAATCCACGAGAAACATCCAAAAAGTTCTGATACCATGGAAACGAGGCCGGTGACCCCCCATTTTTATTTCGATTTTAGTCCAAGGATACAATTATCTTGAAGCATGTGAAGTTTCATGAAAATCATATGCGGGAATCAATTAGTAATGTTTCCCTTTAAGGTGTATAGTTCATAATTAATGGTTATCAGTCTCAATATTTATTGATTTGGTGCGATTCCCCACTTTTTTTTTTGACATTTTAAAGCACCAAGAAATCAATCCTGTTGAAATAAAATCGAAATTTACGGGAAAATCCAAAAAGTGAAAAATACAAGTAGCGGCTTTCAGAAAAATCATTTAAGATTTGGTCATGTTTCTGAGGCCTGTAAAGTGTTGCGGTAACGTTTGAACTGCACCAAATGCATATGCCTAAACCAAAGTGCAGATCAGCTGTGTATTAAAAGCTGTAAGCATAGGGTTTTTGTTTTCTCTGTAAACTCTTCTGAACTATCACCCTACTGTCTATTAAATCACCATCTTCCAGAAACTAAATTTTTCAAAATCTCACTTTTCACAAAGACCTCAAAAATGATATTACCATGTCACCAATTTGCATTCCAAAAGGCTTAAAAAGTGCCACAAAAATTTTGAAAATCGGTTAACAAATCAAAATTTTATGCCAGAAAATAATTTTGAATAGGGCTTTTTACATTGTAAAATGTCAACAAGGGAAGTAAATATTTTCCCGTAAAAAAATCTAAATTGCTTATTTTTCATTTAAAATGCATCAAACCAAAACAAAAATGTATTGTATACATAGCTGAGTGCCAAACTCTTAATTGATTTTCCAAAGATTTGCTTGATCTTCAATTTCAAGGTGTTTGGATTACCTCCCTTGCACATGCAAAATGCCTATTCAAGATAATTTTTGGGCATAATTATTTTACTAGTGAACCAATTTTCAAAAATATTTTGGCACTTTTTAAGACTTTTGGGTTGCAAAAAGATGACATAGTTATATTTTTCTTGTGGTGTTACAGAAAAGTGTGATTTTGAAAAATGCAGTTTCTGAAAGCTGGTGTTCAGACAGTAGCTTATACTGACCAGTTTGTATTTGACCTGGTCCAAAACACAGCAGGGGCAGATCCAGGATTTGTGAAGAGCGGGGTTCAAATGTAGAAAAGGGGAGTTTGTTTGCCCAATTTCAAGCAGATTTCTCGAAAATCCCCATGAAAATGAAATAATATGGATCCAGAGGGGGGTCGAGCGAATCCCTTGAACCCCCTCTAAATCCGCCACTGCACAGACATGTTTTCTCATTATCTCTCTCATATGTAAGCTCTGAAACACATTAAATATTTATCAGCCTTAATAGTTTTCTTGTTTCAGACATTATGGACACAGCCAATGGTTCAGAATCTATGATGCAGCAGGCTCAACATATCTGGTCTATGTTGGATGACATGGCAGAGAATGACCCAAAGGCCTACAGAAGGTTTATTGAGAAACAAAAAGCTGAGCAGAAAGAATTTATGTCCCCACCAGAACCTCACATGTGTGTTAGAACACAAATGACTGTAAGCTACTACAATATTTCTAAACTTTGACAAACCTATATACATGATCAACATTTTTCTGTTTGGATGCACTCTAAATTTGGAAACAAAGATTGTTCAATTGTTGGATATGGTAATGGCTCCAACGATGCATGCTGAATCAAAAGTGAAAATTCTGATCAGACCACAGTTTAAAAAAAAATAGTAATCACAAAAGATGTAGCCACATAGATGAATGTTTGTCATATTGAGAATGTTCAGCTGTCGACCAGCTAAATTATTTTCCTTCAAGTTCATAATCCTTGATTTTTATCCTGTGGTTATAATGCTATCATTTACCCCTTATTAAGATTGCTGTTAATATTGTTTATAGTAGCATTTCATATTCAACATGTTCAACTGTCTTATTTTTCGTAGAAACCAGACAATGTCCCATTCTACATCAACTTCTGTCTATGGAAGAGAATCCCTCCCCCAGCTGATCAACAGGAACCAATCAGAGTGGCTGGGAGTGCAATTGGACAACTTAAGGAGGATAAAGGTGGGGAGTTTCAAGAAAAGGGGAAAAAAAACAACAGAAAATACTTTCAAGTACAGAAGCTGTCATATGACAGTGGCTTACTTAATCACATTTTGACACAAACTCATTAAATTCAGATCCATCCAATCCTGCTTTCATGCAATGCAACCGGGGTTTACACAATGTCCCCAGAGTCTAAATTTGTCAGGCTTTGTAACTTGAAAAAAATCAAAGCAACAGATTATTATTTTTACAGCCTATTCACAGCATGTAGATTATATGTATAGGTTTGATTTAGATTAAACAATGGTAATTCTTTTTTGTGGGCGTGGGGGGCTGGGGCGGGGAGTTTGGTGATACAGTGCTACACAGTGGAATACAGAGCACCGCCAAAGTGTTCTGACCTTCACAAA
Organism: Rugalucina vietnamica; assembly: GCA_964017185.1. NCBI lineage: Eukaryota > Metazoa > Mollusca > Bivalvia > Lucinida > Lucinidae > Rugalucina > Rugalucina vietnamica. The sequence continues at coordinate 38,259,301 of OZ024880.1, read as the reverse complement.
GACATATTTAGGTACATTATTTAGTACTGGTGAATTAAACAATGAGTTACTGTCAGAGTTGTTGACTTGGATTTTATTATAAAGAAAAAAACTTTTGCAGGTACAGCTGCAGTAACAGCAGTAGCTTTCAATGAGAAAGTTCTTGCAGACTATGGTAGAGACCCCGTGAATACAACAGATCAAGACACACTCATACAGATAGCCATGGACTTCATAGAAAAACAACATTCTCATGTGAAACTCAATAGAAAATACAAAATTCTTGAGAAAACTCATAAAGGAAGTATAAAAATGATACAGGAAGCTCTAACTCATGCTTTTAGGACTAAAGATAAAGACATGGACAGTGAAACAGCTAAAGTTCTAGGTCAGTTTGCTCCATTAGGCATGGAAAGTCCAGAGTCTTTGATTGGTCAGTTGAACTCACAAAATGACCAATCAGACACGATGAAACAGACTGAGCTAACATCTGATAGGTTGTCCGGAATTTCTCTTAATCCTCAGCCAATCAAAAAAGGTCTTATAGAAGAAATAGACAGCTGTGAAAAATCACTACCAGAACCGGTATATGAGATCAATTTATCAAGGGCTGATGGAAGTATATTAACAGAGTTAATCACAGTGAAAATATCTTTACCAGGGGTAATGTCTGTCTCAGAATGTGAGCTGGATATATCGAAGGTAAATCTTTGCGGATTTTTTTTTGCTTAACCAAAAACATACTATAATTGCCAATCAGTAAGCAATGCCTCCAAAATGATGCACCTTTCGTGATCTTGTTCTATCTGTTTTGCTCAGAACTAAGATCCTCCAGGACACTGGCAGTATATAGCCTATGCACTGTCCCTGTTCAGGAACAATATGCTGGAATACTGACAATATTGTGTCTATGATCTGTTGAGCCGCATCGTGAAAAAATGGGATTATTGCCTATGCGAAAACAAAGGCGCAGATCAGCTGTGCAGTAACTGCACAGCTGATCTGCGCATTTCTTTCCGCTACACGGATAGTACAATCCCTCTTCTACTTATATCCAAAATTTCAAGCATCTAGCATTTTTCTGTGACTGTACAAGCCGGTTTGTGTCAGAGCTGGTTGAAAACCCCGAAGACCTGTTTTCTCGCAGCGCGGCTCAGTTTGTTTGAACTACATTGTACAAGGAAGATGTGTTTCAAGATTACTGTTGGAATTTTGCAATTTGGAGTTTGCATGTCAGATTCTCTTCAATATTTGTGGATTTCATCTGAAAGAATGAGTACAGCCTAAACAGGTTATCCATTAGGTTTTAAAGCATGTTGAGGAAAAGTGCTGCTAGGTTGAGACAGTGATCATCCTGACATAACCTCAGCTGTTAGATGTTGAGCGAGAAATTGTATTATTAAGCAAAGCTCAAATTCATTCAATCTGTTGATAAAGTTTTATGTCATATATTTTTAGGACGACATCTCTCTAGTCGTAGAAGACAAGTATGAGCTCAATCTGCCATTACACAAGTCTATACTGGAGGAAGAAGCTAGAGCTAAATTTATCAAGAAAACATCACAGCTAACAATTACGTTGCCAGTGCAGGACAACTCCTGAGATATGGATAATTTGTGCTGCATCATGAGGAAACAGGATTTTTGCAGGACAAAGACACAGTTACTGCACAGCTGATCAGCGCCTTGGTTTTCGCTACATGGATAGTATAACCACTCTCCTACTTCAATCCAAAATTTCAATCTTCAAGACTTCTGTGACAGCACAGGCTGGTTTGTGTCGAACCTGATTGGAAACCACAAATACTGTTCTTCTCGCATTGCGACTCAATTGATTATAGGAAAAAAATAGTCAGAAAAAAGAGACATGATGCTGCAGTCATGTTTGTTTCGAAACAGTTTGTTCCTGAACAAGTTGACAAGGTAGATCATGCTACATACAAACAGAAGTACAAAACAAAGAACATAGAAATAATATAAGAATCTTATATGGGGTTCTGTTCTAGATGGAAGTTTCCAACCCAAGGGATGACCGTGCTGAGCGGAACCGAGGCTCCGCCAAGGTTCCGCTCAGCACGGTCATCCCGAGGGTTGGAAACTTCCATCTAGAACAGAACACCATATTAGATTCTTTTTCTTGCACAACAACCCCCAAAATCTGGTTTATTTGAAGGTTTTGCGTAATTTTTTGGCGCACTTAGCCTGGGTGAGAACACCTGGGTGAGATGCAATTTTATCACCCAGGCAAAAAGTGTGGCAATTTCTGTCTGGTGTGCAAGAATACACCTTATCTGCTGATTCTACAAACAAAACTACTGGTGCAAATGTATGCTTTGGTTCTATATTGTAAAGTTTGTAAAACTTCACAAATAAACAGGATGGTATGCTGCACATGGAAATGACAATGAACAATAGCTACAAACAGTTTTTTATCCACTGCTATATGATTTAAATTCTAAGCTGAACTGTATAACTTTGCAGTTGCCAGTGAAAGGTAAATCAATACTAAATGTACATTTCAATGTTGCTACACAGTTGTTGACAGGTTGGTGCCTTACAGCCCCTTTCACTCGAGTTTGCCGTTTGAGCATTTGCATCACACAAGAAGACCATGTGTTCCGAAGATCTGAGTTTCTTTTCATGTTGTCCTCAAAGACATCTGGATTGATTGATCTGCTGATTTGAGTGACAGCTTCAAACTAAATGACCTTTAAAAACAAACTAAATGACCTTTAAAAACGGCAAACTCAGTTGTTGACAGGTTGGTGCCTTACAGCCCCTTTCACTCGAGTTTGCCGTTTGAGCATTTGCATCACACAAGAAGACCATGTGTTCCGAAGATCTGAGTTTCTTTTCATGTTGTCCTCAAAGACATCTGGATTGATTGATCTGCTGATTTGAGTGACAGCTTCAAACTAAATGACCTTTAAAAACAAACTAAATGACCTTTAAAAACGGCAAACTCGAGTGAAATTTTTAACTTCCTATGTGGAATTTTTGCCATGTAGATACCGATCAGGTAACTGCTTAAATTGATAAAATTCTGCTTTTGTCTCTCTCCTGATACAATTGTGTGTTCTTAATATGCATTGTATATGTTGTGCAAAGAATTTTGAAATAAAAAAAGTGATTTAACCAAGCAATTACAATGTTTTTATCAGAAGAGGTGACATCATTACCTAAAGATAAATGCTGAATAGATTTTAAGAACACCTGGGACACTGTTTCAGTTCTAAAATAGAATAAAAAGTTACCTGATTTACAAACAAATGGCAAACTTGAGTGAACAAATTTGATTGACCTAAATACTCAAACGGCAAACTCGAGTGAAAGGGTCTGTATGTTAGGACCTACAAAACAAGCAAAAATATAACAGAACCACAGATTATCATAGTGGCATGTTATGCATTTGTTGTTTTTATTGAAAAAGTGAAGTAAAACCGATATTTCTTTTTTTTATTTGAATACACGTGTTGCATTTAGGTATTAAATGTTGAGTTTCGACTGAAAACAAAATTTTATCCTATATTTTGCAAGGATATAAAATGAAATTTATTTTACTTATATGTTTGTTGCTTAATTCAGCCACCACATACTGACACAAAAAAGAGAAATTCACAAGAAAAATTTGCATAACAATTACACATACTGTACGTGTGCTCCCCATGAAAATAAACTGCAACAAGAAATGCTATGGCTAGATTTTGACCTCAGACGTGTCAAAAGATCGAAGAGTCTACTTAGTAACACATGGAATGTAAATCAGAACGAAATGCCACAGGTTTTCCGTTACATCTCGGTTGCACCTACAGTATTTCTACTATTACAATCTGAAGATCCTTTCACATGCTGCTAAGTAGACTCTTCGGGGTTTTTTTTTACACGGCTGAGGTCAAAATCGAGCTATACATATAATGCATATCATGTGCTCTCCATGAAAATAAACTGCAGCATGAATGTTACTGAAGACAAAAAACATGAAAATCAATAGGTGCCAAAGTAAGCCAAGTTACTGTACTTACCAGTTCCCTAAGTACTTATTTAAGTAGATAACCGAAAAGCTGATCTGCGCCTTTGTGCTTGCTTCATAATACAATTCATACACTTCCAAAGTTTCAAGCTTCTAGCCTTCTGTGAAAGTCAAGGTCTGTTTGTGTCTCATCTGGTTGGAAAATCTTGAAGACTGTTTTCCTCACTACCATGCTCAAATGAGAACAAATGAGCCAGTGCATGGGAAAATCGACAATCTGCATAGGCCAAAACAAAGGCGCAGATCAACTTTTCACTACACGGATAGTAGAATTCTTCTTCTTTCTAAATCTAAAAATTTCCAGCTTCTAACCATCTTCTGTGACTGTACAGCCCAGTTTGTGTCGGACCTGGTCGGAACCCAAATTGTTGGTTTTCTCACTCTCAGGCTCAAATTGTACATATTGTAGATAATCCTACTGCTGGTAGACAACCAAATCTCTGTGTGTCTCCAAATCTTCTTGCATCTAATCTTTGTTTTTAGTTGAGCTGCATCGTGAGAAAACCGGATTTTTGCCTATGCGAAAACAAAGGCGCAGATCAGCTTCGCAGTAACTGCAAAGCTGATCAGCGCCTTTGTTTTCGCTACACAGATAGTATGATCTCCCTTCTTCCTAAACCCAAAATTTCAAGCTTCTAGCCTGCTTCTGTGACTGTACAGGTCGGTTTGTGTCAGGCCTGGTCGGAAGCACCATAGACTAATTTTCTCGCATCACGGCTCAGTTGATGCTAGCCTGATGGCTACCTTGCTGGGAAAGAGCTGGTCATTTTGCTCAATCATTGTATGGGCTGTTAAAGTTAAGTTGGTGTCTTTTGTTGTCATTCTCGTCTGGGTTAGGATACTAAATAAGCTGTGTCATGACAAAACCAAAATTTTGCATATGTGAAAACAAGGTCTACGCAGATCAGCTGTGCAGTAACTGGACAGCTGATCATCACCTTTGTTTTCGGCACAATGATAGTACAATTCCTCTTCTATTTTCTAAATCCAAAATTTCCAGCCTTTAGCCATCTTCTGTGACTGTACAGCCCAGTTTGTATCAGACCTGTTCAAAAACCACATTGTTGGTTTTCTCATGACATGGCTCATATTTAATTGGATCAATTCCTGATATTTCTATCCTTTCTTTCAAAAGTATGTTCCCCTGGGGTAACAAAGCTGCTTCGCTACTGCACTTGATTTGTTGTTTGTTTGTATTGAGGCTTAACGTCCCAGTCAACAATTTTTCAGTCATGTCAGGATGGAGCCAACGCTTCCTGGGTTTAACCAGTACTGTAGGGAATTAATGTATCTTGCTCAAGGACACAACATGGTGACGACTGTGGGGATTGAACCCAGGACCTCTCGATTCGGAGTCCGGCGCTCTACCACTACGCCACTGCGCTCCCTATTTGATTTGTTGTTTTCTATACAGAGACTATGTGGTGGCTCAGTGATAGAGCAACAGATCTGAAATCTGCTTTTTGTACCCTGTTGCGTCTTCAAGCAAGACACTAGTTTCCCATATTACTAAAAGATATGATTGCTCTATTCCTACATGAAGTAACATTGATGACTGTTATGATAAGAATCCGATCAAACGGAAATTAACTTAATTGCTCACTTCATCAGGGCTTTGAGAAACTGAAGGGCTACATGGTGTCTGTGCATACAGCAGAACTGACTAAGCACTGTCTACTGGTTAACTGCTTAGAAACCTTAGGCCTGTTTATCGCACAAAAAGTGTTAGCTGTTTACAGCATGTTTTTATTTCGAGGTATCATTCACCACAAATTCAATGCTGAGATAGTTGTTCTAATATGATCAAAATGTGCTAAGGGACATAAAACATCTTCAGTCTGCTATCTACTGTCATGACTTATGTTTTGAGTGGACCTGTCTCGACTTCATAGAATCCTAGGGCAGACACAGATTAGGAAGCACTTGATCATGTTTTCTCTAAGGCTTGTTAGCCATGCCAATTAATTTCACCATGAGAGTGATAATCAGATATTTTGGTGTGGTAACAGTTAACCCATATTTGACGAATGGATTCTCCCATCATTATCAATTGGGTGAGTCCACTTTCATTTTTATGGGTGTTACAAGTAATTTTTATTTTTTATCTCATTTTTCGATGAAATTTCTCTGTGCAAACAGAATAGCCCCAGACAAGACGCCGCATTCTGCTGCGTCACATCTGGGGCTATACTGTTTGCCAATGTCTCACAAAAGGGACGCCAGGCTTATATGAGTTAGACTCAAGTCAGCAGCCTGTCCAGTCTGGAGTCTTTAGACAAACTCTATTCTGGCTCATTTTAAACAAACCATGTTCACACTGTATTAGCGGCAATAGCGAACAACCAATTTGATAAACAAATAGTTCTAGATTGCCATAAAAATGCGTTTCGGATTGCCAAGATGACGATGAAGTATGTAAATTGAATGTTCTCGATTGCCAACATGTGCTTTTCGGCAATCTATAACGCCTCTTTGGCAGTTGAGAAAGCAGTCCTGTATAAAATCACACATTCCACATTGCCGCTAATACAGTGTGATGTTTATGAACATCACCTGTACATGGTTCATATACAAACCTCTCTCCAGGTGTAAGTCATATAGGTAGGATTTGTGGGCTTGTAAGTTCCTGGGGCCAGTTGTTCAAAACTTTGTTAGCTTAACGCTGTTGTTAGTTACGCCCTCAATTTGTTAAATATATATCAACTTCAAAAGCAAATACACTGTTATTTTTTGTTGAAAAAATGTGAGAATCCTTTGCATTTCAACAAAAAAACTGTATTTGTAATATTGCCATTTGAAATTTTATTAAATCGTTAACTAATGGCAGTGTTAATTTCGAACAAACAGTTGGCCCCTGACTTCTGGTGTAAAGCAACTTTTATATACTAACATAACATCTGCTGGCTTAAAACAAACAGGGAATCACATACCAGAAAACTTGAAGCAACCTTTAATGACAAAGACATTCCTCGCTTAAAACTTGCACTCAGGGAATTGACTAAACCTGATTTGTACTATCGTTCCATCTCTCATTTAAATCCAGGACAAACAAGGATTAAGCTGCGTTCATTCTGTTTATGATTTTGTTACATGTATTCACAATTAGCTGCATGCCGAATTCGTTTGTCCAAGGTTTTTGAAACAAATTTACTGGTCAGTGTACATTTTAAGTGACAGGTGGAAGTTGGTCGATTATGGCCACTCTTCTGATGTGCTTTATTTTAATGTGTTTCGAGATCTACCTCATGAAATATGAATATTTAAATAAATAACAGTTTTTCATTCTTTTTAATATGACTTTTCGTGTTTTAATACTATTAACAAATTAAGAGCTAGATTTCAATTAAACTCTTCAAGCACAAAGTTTTTGTATCACACATTTACTCAGCAATGCCAAGCAAACTATTACCAATATTTGTATAATTTACAGTGTAGAGCTGACTCAGCTGGCACTGCACATACATGCGCGGATCCAGAGGGGGGGACCGGGGGTCCGGACCCCCCCTGGAATTTGAAAATTTTACCTAAAAAAAGGTAAATTTGGGATTTTGTGGGTTGGACCCCCCCCTCGTCTGTGCCCAAAAATTACCATTTTCATTGGACCCCCTCTCATGAAAATTTCTGGATCCGCGCATGACATGTAAGTGATAGTCTACACTGGGGTGAAAAGTCTACAAGGCATAAATGAGTTATTAACTGTAACTAAACTCTATCCTAGTGTCCTCAAAAAGGTAAATCATGACCCGTCGGAGCCTTCTCACCCGATACAGGAGCTTCCACGGCAATGTCTGAAACAAAAATAGAGCCATCAGGTGGGAAAACCAACAATTTGTGTTTCCGACCAGGTCCGACACAAACTGGTCTGTACTGTCACAGAAGAAAGAAGCTTGAAACTTTGGATAAAAGTAGCAAAAGAATGGTACTAACCATGTAGCGAAAACAAAGACGCTGATCAGCTGTGCAGTTACTGCACAGCTGATCTGCGCCTTTGTTTTCGCATATGCAAATTGTTGGTTTTCTGATGTGGCGGTTCAAATAGCAATACATGTACCATGAAAAAAACTGTCATTTCGGACAGTCAGCCCCATGGTGAGAATATTATTGTTAAACCACAAGCAAATATGTTGGTCTAAACCACCTCTAAAGCATCTATTTTCGATACTTTTACCATCAAAATATGTCATTATTCAGAACTTGTACTAAATCAAATGAGAAGCCTCCACGTGAAGAAAACCAATTTATTTTCAAGCAATCTTTATTTAAACCAGCAGTTGCTATTTCTACTTTGATTTCTTGGCACCTGACAAAAAAACTTGGCAGTAAACTGGAAGATTGTAGCTAGCCGCCTCACAATCAGGAAATACGAGTCGCGACGCGACAAAACCGTTCTTTGGGGTTTCCAACCAGGTCTGACACAAACCTGCCAAGATGGCTAGAGGCTGAAAATTTTGGATTTAGAAAGTAGAGGAATTGCACTATCTGTGTAGTGAAAACAAAGGCGCTGACCAGCTTTGCAGTTTGTTTTCACTACACAGTGTTGCGAAGTGTTCAATACACAGTGTTGCGAAGCTGTTCTGCGCATTTGTTTTCGCCTAGGCAAAAATCTGGTTTTCTCATGACGCAGCTCATATTATGCTTCAGACCACTAAAGAATACTTTAAGCTATAAGGATTGAAAATAAAGTTTTCACAAAACTCTATGCTTTATGCATACCTGAGAATTTAAATTCTGGAAATTTCGTCATATCTTTACCAGTGGCTCCGAATCTCTGATCTACTCTGTTGAGCTCTTCTTGTAAACTGTTATTTACTTCTGGTGTTGCATCTACTAGCTTACCACCAGCTGCCCTAGAATAGAATATTGACATACGAGCCGTGGCACGAAAAAAAGGGGTCATTATGGTTTCAAACAAAATCTGACACATTCCGGTATGTGCAGCCACAGAAGATGGCTAGAAGCTTGAAATTTCGGATTTGAGAAATGAGGAATTGCACTATCCGTGTAGCGAAAACAAAGCAACTGCACTGCTAATCATCGCCTTTGTTTTTGCTTGGGCAAAAATCCGTTTTTCTCATGACTTGGCTCATATTTCCTTATCTTTTTTTTTTTGTTCAAGTAATTGAAGTATGATGTATATAGAAAGCTCACACACAAACTTGTTAACACATTCTTGAAGATGCGGATGTTTGCATCAAGCGGTCATATTTGTCATCTACCTTGAATCAGATTTGAAACTCATGGGCAGAGTCGACTAGTCTTGAAAAAAAAACGATCGGGGGATCCTCTGTATGAAAGATATGGAATACAAGGAGCCCTAGTATCCTGGTCTACAGAGTCGACAAGCTACTTAGTGTGATAATCACTTCTCTAACCAGGCCCAAATCTTCATAAAAATATAATTGAGGGAGTTATTACAAATGAGCCGCCCCATGGGAAAACCAACAATCTGCATAGGCGAAAACAAAGGTGCAGATCAGCTTCGCGGTAACCGCGAAGCTGATCAGCGCCTTTGTTTTCGCTACTCGGATAGCACAATTCCTCTTCTACTTAAATACGAAATTTCAAGCTTCTAGCTCTTTTCTGTGCTTGTACAGGCCGGTTTGTGTCGGACCTGTTCGGAAACCACATTGTTGGTTTTCCCACGAGGTGGCTCAAATACTCAGACTCTATGTGTGTGTTGAGACCTAGAAAGTCTTAACAATGAGGAACTTTAAGATATATTTCCAGATTAGATTATTACCGTAAATCGAAAATTTTTGCATAACTTTCATTTCTCGAATTTTCTATTTCAAAATTGTTAGCAAGTTCTTGAATTGTCAGTGTGTGTGCTCGTGCAATCTATAAAGCTTTTAGTAAATCTTTATTAGCGAGAACTTAAAATTAAGGAAACAAATCTGAATATTCGCGAAAATTAAGTTCTCATGAATATTTTCTGAACTTACGGTATTTCAAGGCATGTTATCATAAATAATTCAATAAAATTACCATATGAGCCCATATCTTAAATGTCTATCACATCATTGGTCTATTCTGCATTAAAAAATGAATTACAGACACTTTGGCACCACTACGACTTCGGCACCTAGACAGATCGGACCCTAGTCAAATCGACCCCAGTCATATCGGCCCCAGTCACTTCGGACCCTAGATGCTTCGGCACCATTGTCATATCGGCCCCATTTTTATTTCGGCACCTAGACTATTCTGCACCACATTTTTTTTCATATTACCTTTTATCAGTCTTCTAGCTATCGTTTCTGGTTGTACAGTCAGTTGCATATATTTTTGCAGTTATATGAAAAATGCATTTTCACTTCATGAGTGCCTACATAGGTAATAACCTTTTTCAGCATACAGGCTTTTGAAGTCATGAGTTGCACCTTGCACTGCATTGTCTTTAGAATGTCTTATCACACACACTTAGTCGTGCAGCGCATAGATGTGCACAACTCCTCCAACATCGCGCGTTAATCACGATAATTCATCGTAAAGTAAACTTATTTCTTAAATAAATTAATTTATAAATCAATAAAAATAATAAAATAAATATATGCTTGGCATTGAGATATTGATTTTTGAGAGGCGTGACAGTAAAAGTGTTAAGGGTTGAAAAAGTGAATTTGATTGATTTATGAACAGAAATTAACGGGAAAATCGCACCATTGTGTTTCTTTTTTGTCGGATAATTTTTGCCTGTATATAGGGCTAAGCGGTTGATAAAATGATTGCAACGTATAAATATAATTCCTGAGGCTCGGTTATTTTAAGATTAGTTTTGACTGTATGTACATGTATATGATTTAAAACCAAAACAGAGAAAATTCAATTTTCTCATATATCATTTTAATTTCTAAAATTTTCTTTATATAAATAAACATTTTTAATGTGTGAGTGACCAATATATAGCATTAGAGCTCTATAGTTGTGACAGACGTTTTTAATACACGTACAGGTACAGGTTTTGTGGCACGTGCCGGTAATTCGATTTAATCGTCAATAATCCAAAATAATCCAATTAAAGAACTAATCGATTAATAATCGAGTATGTGCAATGGAGAAAAACGACACGCGCCAATAATTGGATTACAACGTATCTTGATTTGATGACTGTCCCATATAAACACCATGAAGCAGGATGCAATGTACGAGGTCTGTCCCGGGAAATCATAAAGATGTCTGATATTTCGTGGGGTGCAGGACATTTCGTCTAAAAGCCATTTCGTCTAAAGGACATTTCGTCTAAAGGATATTTCGTCTAATGGACATTTGGTCAAATGGACATTTCGTCTAATGGACATTTGGTCTAAAGGACATTTCGTCTAATGGACAATTCGTCTAAAAAATCTAGTGGGTGCGACATTTGGTCTAAAAAACAGTTAAGAAAAAATAAGAATTTTTAGACAAAATGTCGAACCTTACTGGAAATCAATTTCAGAGATGTGACTTGAAATATTTATTTATCATTTCTGCTAGAATTTGTCATATTAAATCATTTTAGACCAATTTTAGACGGTTTTAGATATTATGAGGAAAAAGATCACATGGATTTTTTAGTCAGATTGGCTACAATTTGTCATGATATTAAATAATTAAATTGATACATGTATTCAATAAAATGTTGTTCAAAAATATTTTCCTTATCATTTATGTTTTAGACGAGTTTTAGACGAATTTTAGACGAATTTAGACATTTTTAGATGAATTTTAGACGAAATGTCGTTTCGACGAATTGTCCATTAGACGAAATGTCCATTAGACGAAATGTCCTTTAGACCAAATGTCATTTAGACCAAATGTCTTTTAGACGAAATGTCCTTTAGACGAAATGTCCTTTAGATGAAATGGCTTTTGGACGAAATGGTTTTATACGAAATGTCATGGATCCTATTTCGTGAACGGTTTGTTGAAATTTAAAGATATGTTCATGCTTTTAAACTACATTTGTACTAAGCAATCGGTGAAAATATTGGTTAAATCGCTTACAAATTGCAAAAGTTATGGAGATTTATATGATGGTGTATCGGCGTTTACGGAGCACTTTGAAAATAATTTTGCTACGTTTTTGTGGAGGGGTGGTTGTGTGCAGTCTCTTTATTAGAGCCGTAATGGTGATGAATATTGTCATCTAAGCATTGATTAAGTCTTCTTAATTAAAATAATAGTCAATAATTTGAGTTATAAATGATAAGTAGAAAAAATAGCATGATCAGTTTCATTTTATATGAGGGAACACATTTTATTTTGTACTAAAATAAAACAAAAAGATGCCGCTTGCTTAAAATGACAAGAAGAAGTGAGCATTTAGAATATTTAAAGAAAAATGCATACAGAATCATCACAGGATTATTAATGACACAATAGAAGGTTGATTTTATAAATTAATTTTGTTAAATATTCTTAACTGGAAAGAAAAGCTTGCGGAAGGTCTAATTTTGTGCCGCAAAACTTAATTATGTCACTATTTTCCAATAAAATAATTGCAGTAGGTTTAAGAAAATTTCTATAAAATCAACGCTGATGGTGGAAATTATTTCAAACTTTCAAAAACTTATCTTATATAATTACTTGTGCAACTGATAGTTAGAATTGTGTAATATCACCTCAATTCACAATTACAGGAACTGTTGAATTTGATCTTGATGAATTTCAATACAGTGTTTTTGACGTGCGCTGTAGACACCTACCCCTCTTGGAATAAACAGGGTTCGACACTAAAGGGAGTCCGGGAGTCCGAGACTCCCAAATTATTATGCTGGACTCCTTGGTTTTAGTTGTAGGCAGTCCGACGGACTCCTTGAATCTGGGGGAAAATATGACACCAATTTTCTTGTCTTGTCATTTTCTGTAGATTCTAAATGTTACTAAAGTTAATATAGCTTTTAAAACACTTCAAGATTTGTTTGTATATTTTTTCTACCACACAGTTTACTGCATTTAGAAAGACAGAAACGTATTGGCTTCAAGAGAAAACAAAAGATTGGATTTCACACATGATATAATAAAAGAACATTTTTAGAAGCGATAACTTTTTAATTTTTAATGCAAGTACTGTTTAGAAGGGTATACTATTTATCCCTGTCAGAGGCTTAAGTTATCAACAGAAAAACAAACCAAATATTCTTATATTCCATTAAATTTTTTGTTTATTGATTGATACTTTATTTTTCTTTTTTCTTTTTTGTTTCTGGTTCTTTGTGCATTCTATGTCAGATTTAGTAAAAACTTCAAACCAAAGGCTTGCATCCCGTTAGCATTTGGGCTAAAATTGATGACTTTGGGTTTTGCACATGTATACAAATTTAAGTTTGTATATTGTTAAATCATGACGAATTGCGAAAATAGGCTGTTAACGTTTTCTCACTATTCAAGTTTGGACTCATAAATTTGTGTTTGGACTCCTTGATTTCTCAAGTTAGGAGTCCAATGGACTCCTTAATCTAAAAAGTTAGTGTCTAACCCTGATAAATGCATATAAATATGTTGTGTAAGGGGTGAATTCATCCATATTTGAACGAAATGTTTATTAGATGTATGCAAACAGATCATTATACATATAAATTTCATGAAATTCTGCAGACCCATTACTGTTTTATCACAAATGTCTACGTATTTCTGGGACAGATCCCGTACCTATTGTATTATGCAATGTATGAAGCGCATAACAATATTTTTTCTCGTATGTTATTCTATGTACAGACTGCTGAAAGTCTTTGAACTTTGCATTGAACAAGGTAAAAGGAGGCAATGATCAGGAAATGGCGCAATCAGAAAGAAGTTCCTTCTCCAAAGGCAGAGATTGTTATTAGAATATTATTATTGTAATTCATAATTTTGTTTTCAACATTCGATTGAGAAATTTTTGAAAGTAGCATAGTGGTAGAGCATCTAATTTCGAATCGAAAAGTCCATTACGGGCGGCAGTATAGCGCCTCTTTCTGAAAACATATAGCGCCTTTTTATAGTGCCGTTTCTAATAAGCGTAGTGAGAGAAACGGGGCTATATAAAATGCGCTATAAGTTTTCAGAAAAAATGGCCACACCGCGCACCCTGGGTGTGGTAGATGTACAGGTGTAGATGTGCAGAAGTGTAGATGTGCAGAAGTGTAGATGTGCAGATGTGTTCCTGTCTCAGTAACTCAAGGATACTTACCTACACATACAACTTAGCTAGCCTTCATTTTAAACTGAAACCCAGGATGCGCTATACCGCCGCCCACTACTACTGTCCTGGGATCGATGCCCAGAGGCGGCACCGCGTTGTGTCCCTGTGCAAGACACATTAACTCCGTACAGTAATGGTTAAACCCAGAAGCGTTGGCTCCGTCCCGACATGATTGAAAAGTTGTTGTCTGGGACGTTAAGTTTTAATCATAAATAATGCAAACAAGCAAACAAATTCTTGAAGATTATGCTGGCATATGAAAAATGCATTTTTTCAAGTTAGCCATTTCTTCTCTCACGAGGCACAACGCCTTGCTGATACCAAAGTTCGACGAAACTGATTTTTGAAATGAAATAAATAGGTGCCGAAGTATCTAGGGTCCGTAGTGACCAGGGTCCGAAGTGACTATGGTATTTTTTTAAAGCGGTGCCGATTTGACTAGGGTCCGATTTGTCTAGGTGCTGAATTCGTAGTGGTGCCGAAGTGTCCGGATACCAAAAAAATCTGCTTCATCGGTAATATGTATTTGAAAAATAAAATATTTCAAATCACTGATTCAAGATCTAGTTGACTTACTTTCTTTTCTCAGCATATTCCCTGACTTTTTGTGCAAACAGCTGTTGTATGGGATCCACACTCTTCTGTAGGACCAACGCCGACACTCCTATATTACGCTGTGATTGTTGTCGGATACACTGGCCCGCCGACCGCAGGTGGCTCAAGACTGACGTGGTTAACATACTGACCTGTAAAGTAAACAGAGATCTGCAGTAGCCTGTCTGTCATAAGAAAACTGATTCTTGTGGAAACTGCAACAAATGAGCAGATTAGTGGTTCAGCAACTTTTTTTTTTCTCCAGTACAACCCCTCAACTTTCTAAACGTGAAATTTGAAACATCATCTTTGGAAACTGAACAACCTAGCTTGTGTTGAACCTACATGGAAATCTTTCAGAGTGGAAATCTAAAAGACATGCTTTCTCGAACCAGGGCTCATGGAAACTATTTTGTAGAATATATTAAGATGCCTAGCTACATGATTCTGTTTAAAAAAAATCTGCTTTCCAGTGTGTATCATTAATGCAATAATTTGTGCCATATCCTATTGTTTATTCATGCAATAAAATATGTTAAATCTAATTAGACATTTCTAATGTTAATCCTATTAGGGTGGGGTATGAAAGACCCTGCTGAGCCGAGCTGCCAAGCACAGTATGCCTAGACAGGTTTTTGACTTGTAATCGCCAATTTAACTTAAGGATGTTCGCTGCCAACATTTGACATTTCGGAGCTTCCGTTTTTTCTTTTCTTGAATATCTCGTAAACGGTTGCAGGGTGTATCTATGCATCAGCTCACTCTCAGAAGCAAACATCCTTCAAGAAGACCTCCTGAAACTCGAGAAATGGGAAGAAGATTGGGATATGAACTTTAACCCAGCAAAATGTCAGGTCCTACATGTGACCAGATTTAAGACTCCCATTCCATCAAAATACGTTCTACACAACACTGAACTTGAAAGTGTACCCGCTGCCAAGTACCTTGGGGTCACAATATCTGAAGACCTCAGCTGGGGAAATCACATAAATAACATCACTAAAAAAGCAAATCAAATGCTGGGCTTTCTCAAACGCAACATCAAAGTTCATAACCAAGACCTCAAATCCACAGCCTACAAAACACTTGTTAGACCACAGCTGGAATATGCCTCCTCTGTCTGGTCTCCCCACACCGACACTGACATAAAAAAGATAGAATCTGTTCAACGTAGATCGGCCAGGTGGGCTACCCATGACTACAGGTCCACCTCCAGTGTTACTGAAATGCTCAAGAAACTTTCCTGGCGTCCATTAGACCAAAGGCGAATAGATACCCAACTGATCATGCTGTACAAGATCACATATGATCTTGTAGCAATCCCTCTATAGTGTTTCCCCTAGCCACTTTTACTATGGCGCCACGCCATGCCCTTTTTCTCCAGCGCCATGCCCTTTTTCCCCAGCGCCATGCCCTTTTTCTGAATCTACATTCTGTGCCCTACATTTTGTTAAAAAGTTTGTCAAAATCGGACAAAAAATAAGGAAGTTACAAGATTTTTTGCTTGAAGTCTGCAGAACCAAATTTGGCAAAATTTATGATCATGACTCCCACAGTTGTTGATTGCTTTAATCCCTTGTTTATTGTCACTTTATTGCAGTGGCAAATGTTGATGATAACTCAATGACAATTACCCAATTTGACACCAAATGAGCTGTTAATCAGAAAAGGTGAAAAATGAATGTCCTACCTGGTAATATAAGTGTGCCAGTTAATTAGTTTCAACTATCAATAGTTACATTATCTCTTATTTTGACAAGCTTTCAGTATTAAAGTAATGTGAGACAGAGGGAAAAGAAATTTTCTAAGTTGTCTAGATGGTAAAAGTGAATCCTCAAATTGAGGAAAGAACACTTTAAGATGAAAAGCAAATTTATTAAATCACAGAAATTATATCAAGTGTAAAATTGAATGACCTGTTCTTAAATGTGCCCTCATAGCATGATATGGGCCACTTAAAAAAAGTGCCCCTTTGCTTGTCGCTGCGCGCTAAAAGTGCCCTTTTGACACGTTGCCGCACGTTAAAAAGTGCCCTTTTTTAGCAACCTTACCATGCCCTTTTTTGGGACTGGGGGAAACACTACTCTAACTAACTATCTCACACCAAATCGCAGGCAGTCCAAATTCATCCACCCGCTGGCATACAGACAAATCAGCACTTCTACCAATTACTGCAAGTATAGCTTTTTTCCAAGAACTGCAGTACATTGGAACGCTTTACCCATCAGTATTGTCATGCTCCCCACCGTGTCACAGTTCAGTCATGCTGTTTGCCAGGTGGTGCATGTGTCTCCCTAATCACCATATTCTGTTTTTTATCTTTTAAACTATACTAACACTCTTCTTTCACTGTACAAACTTATTTCACTTTTCTTTTATTTCAGCTAACCCCCTTTAGCACTTGGTATACCAAAAGTCCGATGAGGTTAAGAAGTAGTGGAAGATAGATAGATAGATAGGTTGTTGGAAGTGGCCTTATTTCACAATAGCACATGCAAAGCCTAATCAAAAAAAATTTTGGCCGTAATAGGGCATGTTGGGATGACGTCATACAGGTAAGTTTGTTCATTCGGCGGAGGTACATGACTCGGTGTTTATCGCTATGCCATACCAAATTTGGAGCGCAAAATATGGACTCAAAATGAAATTTTTCCATCAAAGCATTGCATATTCTATTAGATTTCCGGATATAATTTATTCCAATGTAAGGAATGCGTAATATTTTGGTCAAATTATGGTTTTATTAGCGTCTGAAAGTAGTAAACGCATAGCGATAATGACCGAGGTTACCACCTCCACCGAATGAAGATAATAGCGGGGAAAGGTGACCGATATTGATTTTTTTTCACGGAAGAGTACCTTGCCGACATGCCCTATTATTTTATTAGTGAACCGATTTTCAAAATTTTGCAGCACTTTTTATGACTTTTGGGTTGCAAAAAGATGACATGGTCGCATTTTTCTTGTGGCGTTTCAGAAAAGTGAGATTTTGAAAAATGCAGTTTCTTAAAGATGGTGAACCGACAGTAATCAGTGAAATATGAGTGAAGAGATGAATCCTCCAGTGTATAGAATAATGACATTCATTGAACAAACGATCTTGAATGGGCTGTTTGTGACTCTACGGCAGGGAAACGTGAATAAATAAATAAATAAATAAATGAAACCTACACTTTACCGAAAACGACCTAGGTGTAAAAGCCAACACTTACTATTCGCATAACAAGCGTGTTTTTCGGCTTTCTGGTCCTGAGTCAACTTGTCCCCACGTCCACTGATTCGTGTGTTCGGGTCCGGAGTTCGGGTCTCCAATTTTACCGTTTTTTTTCTGTTTACTGAGTCGATCAACTTCTGACTATTACCTCAGGAGCTATGGAAGTGTGACTTCCTCAAGGCCACAACGAAAGGCGCCGTTGGTAATGGTACCAATGATATATATACAAACCATTTCGCCCCCTAGTCGTTTCGCCCCCAAGACGTTTCCCCCTAGTCGTTTCCCCCCTAGTCGTTTCGCCCCCACTGGCCGTTTCACCCCTTGTCGTTTCGTCCCCTAGTATTCACCATTTTTGCATTATCGGCTGGTTTCCTGCTTACAAAAAATCAATATTGGAAAAACAGGTAACCAGAACCCCCCTGACCTCAAAGGTTTTAAAGCTGCAAATAATTAAAGAGAATGTAAGAATTTTTCGACAAATGTTGGGCAACGTTGCTATTGACGTCAATAAATAATGAATAAATAAAAACAAATAAATAAATAACAGCCAGGAAATCGTGAAAGAGAATAGAAAAGAAATACAAGTAATGCATATACATATCCCTAAATATATCGCCGTATTTATGAATACATGCATTAATAAAAATCGACAGTTTAATGCATCTGTTTCTATCAAGCATTATACTATAAAGAAATAATATAATAATAAAACATTGTAAGTTTCAGATCCTGTAATCTGTGAAAGACATTACGAAAACACGTCCAAGCAATATAAAGAGATTTTTGTAAGTTGCAAAAATTGAAAATTTCAAAAGAGAAAAACTTATATTTTTCATATTTTGATTCAAAACATACCTTGTGGGTTCATGTTACAACCGCTTTGCTGAGGCGGTTCTAACGATTACCCATAATGTATGTTTTGGATCAAAAATGAGAAAATTAGGTATATCTCTGCAAACCCCTGCTTTTCTATATAAAAGTGGGGTTTAAGGGGGTATACATTACACGGACATGTTTTCCTGATGAAACGTAAATTAAACAATAGTGAGATATATATAAAATTTATTACCTGTATCACATAGGCGATGCTGCCATCGGTCACAGACGTCGCAGGTAACGCCGTGCTGGCGTTTTCCGACAACCTTATTACATGCAATGCACAGATTAGACATTATAGAGAATTCAATGATGAATGATGCTTGACTGACTGATATGATTTTTAAGGTAACCGGGCACCAATACAATACAATACAAAATCGTTTATTCAGGCACAAACAACAAAGTGTTTCTCGCCCTACAAAACATACATACAATGGCGGAACGAGAAGAGCACGACAATATACAAACATATATGACTGCATGAAATATAACACATGAAAGCAATATGATATGATATAAGCAACAACAATAGTCATATAAACATCTGCAAAATTGGATTTATGACAGTGTAGATAAATCTGCAACATTGTGAAGAATAAATGTGCGTTTTTCATTTGCAAGATAGACAAATTTAGCTATTTTCTTTTAAGAATACTATTTTGTTCTTCATTCAATAATTTAATAAATTTATTTCTAGTAGGCCAACGGCAATAATGTTTAGGTAAAAGTTTTGTTCGAAGTTCTCTATAAATTGGGCATACCAAAAGAAAGTGGTATTCATCCTCAATTACTTTCATTGAACATAGTGGACTTTCATTGAACATAGTGGACATATTCATAAATTGCGCGCAATATCCCTATATCGACCTTCATCTATCATAAGCTTATAAGCACCAGAATCTCATTGGGGTTACCCCAAATGATGCTTGATGAATTTGAACATATTGTATACCCGATAATCGGTCTATTAAAAGAAATCGCTGAATAAAAGATAATTAGATTTAAAATTCCACTGAGTCATTAAGTTCTTTTAAAGACAAAGCCTGCCGCATGCCGACAAAACCATATGATTCGGAAAGCAATCCTTGATTAAAGAATCTATTTTTCACACTTTAGTTAATTATCCTTCAGAAGTCGGTGTCAATAATAAATGACATTAATTCTGCACATTATTATACCGTAAGTTTTTCACACCTTCACTTTATTACCACACCAAACCTGATATCTATCTAGTCTAGTCTCTCTTTCTTACAAAGATGCCGGTCGTGTTTAGTATCTATTTGTTGGAAATTTGAAGCTCTATTTAACACAAATAAAATTTTCTACTATTTAATATATGAATTATGGCGAAGATAATTTAAACGATTTATATTTAAGAAATGATTTTCATTTTTTTGGTGTTCATGGAGCTATGAACCGCAGTGGGTCACGTGCAAATTGAATGAACCCCGAAGGGGTTCATGTAAGCTTTGCTAGCGACCCACTGCGGTTCATAGCTCCATGAACAACAGAAAAATTAAAGTCATTGCTTATATTTACATTCATTTCTCTCTATCGCTTGTTGAAAAATCACCAAGGCGGTCACATTTACCAGCAAACAGAGAATCTACACACTGTATGTTCAAACAGCAGAGCGGCGTCGACGTTTACAACGTCCAATCAGATTGGCGAGATTCATGTTTTTCATTCATTCAAGTTTGGATTACGTCACGTCGCGTGACACAATGTTGTTCATGGAAGTATGAACACAGATGAACATCTAATGGTTCATCTAAGGAGGTTTTAGAAAAATGCAAATATTTGCTTATATACAAAATTTCGGACCACATTCAGCGGCCGATAAAATATTGAGTTTTTCGCCGATTTACCTAACGCGATTTATCACGCCCTCTATCGGCAGGCAGAGCCTCCATGAGGCTTCACGTTCTTAAAAAATTTAGAGGGCCAATCAGAGAGCAGGATTCCCATTTTACCCATAATGCAACGTTGTTGTTGTTGTTTGTAACTTCCTCCAATGTCTGGAGAACTTCACGTTAGTGAATAGATGTCCTTATTTTAAACTATTACTTTTTAATTTGCACCCCACCGATATTCAGAAATGTTTATTTCAATTCATTCAACGCATTGTTTACATTTTATTGGTTTTTCAAATTCACGAGTTTCGAAAAAATACAGGTAAAATGACATGGGAGCGGTAAAATGTGTTAAGTTTATGATATTTTGTATTTCAAATCAATAATTATCCTTAAAATATTTTGTATGTAAATGCTT
This sequence comes from Rugalucina vietnamica, assembly GCA_964017185.1. Classification (NCBI taxonomy): domain Eukaryota; kingdom Metazoa; phylum Mollusca; class Bivalvia; order Lucinida; family Lucinidae; genus Rugalucina; species Rugalucina vietnamica. The sequence goes on along the minus strand of OZ024880.1, from coordinate 38,238,173 downwards.
TTCCCATGATGCACGCGTGATCTCGAGAAAATACCCTTCCCACAATGCACAGCGATGACGTCACTCGTGAAGAGAAAAAATAAGTGACGGATCCAGGCGTCTATGGAGGACAGACAGGACGTAATTAGACGACTGGATCATCCGGGTTACGATTTACCTGTTTACCTAAGCGACAGACACAGCGGAGGCAAATATCAATATTCAATAGCAGTTTCAAGTCTCTGTATCTGTATATGTCTCTGATCAAACAAAAAACAAAATAAGATATAAAATGCGGAGGTACGAGTTGACTTGGGTAGGGTTAACTTTTGTACCAGTTGACCAAAGTGGGTACGAGTTGGGTACACGTTCAGACAGGTACGAGTTGACCAGTTACCAACCAATTCATTCGAGCGTGAACAAATGCGTGACGTGACGATTCTCGAACCACGTGACCGAAACCAATTTCGAAGCGGAAGATCCTGCTTTGTCTGCCATTTCCGTCGGCTGAAGTTTCCGGTCAAATCTGCGGCTTAGCCAAAATCCAAGCGTGTTTATTTTATTTTGAAGAAACTAAGGAAGGCTTTGACCACATTTCCTTAAAGTACTTTGTATGTTTTCATTTTTATTTGGCTTGACATCCGCAACAAAGTTTATTTAGGTCGCGCTAACGAAGAAAGCGATAACAGGATGTTGAATGTGCGATTCAAAGCCGGAAGTTTTTATTTTCAGTTTCTAAATCGATGCAGACATCGATTTCCTCTTTGAGATTTGTTTACTAACATGTCAGACCCTCGAGCTTGGAAATAGGAAGGGAGTCTTAAAAGACTTGGAACAACGCCCGATCTTTTCGTCCGCCATTTTTTTATTGCCTCAAATCTTGACAAGTCACAAGGCTCAAGTCTAAACAAATATGAAGTCTAGTGAAGAACTGTGGCAGTGGTATGGGAAAGGATTTTGACAAGTCTAGCCTGAGGTGATGATCTGAAAGAGATTGACTCGGTAGTCAGTATCTGAAGAAAGAAAGTTCACACATTTAAAATCCTCAATCCACTGCCTCTTGGCTCTGGTTGTCTCTGAATCTGAATAGTTTACTGGTGACACGCCAAATGACATTATTTCACCAGGGGGTTCGGATGGGGGAGAAATTAGTCCCTTGGCGAACTTGGACACACAGTCATCAGACATTTCAGCAGAGGAGATAAGTGAATCAGGGAGGTCATTCCAGTCCCTGATAGTCTGTGGAAAGAAACTACTTTTGTACGCTTCTTTGCTAGCTGAAGGTATCTGAAATGCCAGAGTGTTGATTTCTACAACGCCTATTCTTTGGGATAAGGTCATCTGTGGGTATTCTGGCTTTACCCTTTAGACCTTTGTATAGCAATATAGCGTAAAGGGACCAGTGATCGATCAAAAATAGCAATGTCTGATAGATTTGCGGATCAGACATGCATTGCAGAATGCATGTGTACATACCATATCGAAGCTTGAACCTTCGCCATGTTTTTCAATATGTCAGTTTATGACGTCATCACGTCACATTCTCAGCGACGTCATTTTAACACACCCACCATCATACAGCGTGAATCAGGGTCAGGTGGACCAGTGATCGATCACCTCCTTATTCTCTCCAGCACCGCGGCTAACTTGGAAGGTATGTACATTTTTAGAAAGAATAGTCATCGTTTACCTCTAGCCACGAAACAAAGTTTTGAAATTTTCATTGAGTTAAAAGAAATAAAGCAGCGAAATGAGGTGGTCGGAAAGCATAAATGCCCATTGAAACAATGGAAAACTGTTGAAAAACTAGCTCGAAAATCACAGAAATCGTCCATTAATCGCAGCGTTATCCAATACATTTTGGAATGTGGATCAGATTTGTTTAGTATGCAGTAAAGTTAAAAACATTAGCCAGTCGGAACGAAAGCAGGTTGTTTCAGCTTGAAGGATTTATTGATCAATCACCGCTTTAAAGCAGTACAATTAAGACCCCCTCTTCGTAAAGTGCCAGAAAATTCAAGATAGAAAAGCTTTCCAAATAAATTTAAATTAGTGTATGTAAGGTAATATAAAGCGTTTTAAGTTGAGACTAGCATAAGATTTATTTCAGGTATCCTTTGAGAATTAATAGCTGATAACCACTAGTTGATCGATCACTGGTCCCTGATCGATCACTGGTCGCCTTACGCTAAATCTACTATCCTTCCTCCTTTTCGTAAGAGATTCCCATTTCATTTGACCTAAAATGCCAGTCATGCTTCCAGTTTCAAAAACATAATTTCTCGTCACAAATCTTGCCGCACGATTTTGGACCTTTTCCAGTTCTTGAAAAGGCTTTGAAGGCCAAGAGTGTGAGGCTTTCCAACTGAGCATCCATACTCCAAGACCGGCCGCACCAGTCCTTTATAAGCTGCTTCTTTCACATCTGGGGGACAAGAATACAAATTTGTCCTCAAGAATCCGAGAGTTCTGTTTGCCTTTGTACAAACATTGGAAATATGAGTATTCCATTTCAAATCATTTGTGATAGTTACACCCAGGTATTTTATGCTTTCAACGTTTTCCAGTACAGTGCCCTCAAGGGTGTATTCAGCCTGTATCTTACTAGACCGTTTATTTGTCAGCTGCATCATGTTGCATTTGACGGGTTGAAATCTCATTCCCCATTTCCTAGCCCAACTGCCTAAAAGATCAATGTCTCTCTGAAGTTTCAATGTATCCTCTTCGTTCTTGATTTCACGATAGCAAACACAATCATCAGCAAAGAGTCTTATTTCAGACTCAGTCTGCTGAGATGTCATTTATATACAAGGAAAACAGCAAGGGGCCGAGAATGGTGCCCTGATGGACACCCGACACAACTGGAGCCCAATCGGATTTAATACCATTAACCACTACCCTTTGTAGTCTGAAACAAAGGAAAGCATATATCCAATTCAGTGTTGTTCCACCTATTCCATAGCTAAACAATTTGCTTTTAAGGAGTTCATGGGGAGGAGTATCGAAAGCCTTTTCAAAATCGAGTATAAAAGTGTCGACCTGGCCTTTTTTGTCTAAGATTTTTGCCCAGTCATTTATCACTGTAGTCAACTGAGTTTCACAGCTATGCCATTTCCTAAATGTGTGTTGCCTGTCCGACAAGAGTTCATGTTCATCAAGATGGGCCATAATATTTGAGCATACAATATGTTCAAGAAGCTTACAAGGAATGCATGTCAAAGAAATAGGGCGGTAGTTGTGGGCAAGTGAGCTGTCGCCCTTCTTAAACAGGGGGCAAATATTAGTAAGAGACCATTCTTTAGAAATTTCACCTGTATCAATTGACTGCTGGAAGAGCTGGGTGAATACCGGACTTAATTCCATAGCCAGTTCCTTTAGGACTGGGATGAAGCTCATCAGGCCCTAAGGCTTTAGACGGGTTTAAACCTTTGAGGAGTTTGGTCACCCCTTCCTTTTTGACCACAATATCATGCATGAAAGGGGCAGATCTATCCATAAGAGGGACCTGTTTGTATTCACTTTTAGTGAAAACATCAGAGAACTGACCATTAAATTCTCCCGCCTTCTCAAATTGGATTGTGCAATTCCACTTCCATTTCTCTTTTTCAACGGGGGAATACCTTGGGTATCTTTTTTCTGACTGTTTATGTACCCAGTGATGTAGATAATTATTTTTAACAATGCGTACTGTACGCATCAAAATAAATGTACAGTGTGTACCGACAATACAGCTGTGTACACGTTTTCTGAGGATTCTTATTCTAACCTCTCATTAGGTATATGTACACCTGTGGGTAAGACCATTTATTTAAAATTAAAAATGCAAGTTAACTTGTTGATAATCCTGTTATCACATGTTATTCTATCATTTAGGCATGTAAAACCATACTTTGGTCCCCTGCATAGATAATAAGAGAGAAAAAATGAGGAAAACGTGATAAACTGGGATGGCTGTAGAACATGGAAAACATCAAGTTTTAACTGAAAATGATGACCAGAAATCGATGTAAAATGCCTATTCAATAAACCAAAGTGACACACTACCATTACACTTCATGAATAAACCTTTGGTAAACAATTTGTTTGGCCGAGGCACTGAATTGATGTGTAACATGGAACGATCAAAAGCTGCATTAACATCATTATTGTAACTACTTTTTGATTGTTGACAGACAAAACTAGTTGAATTATTGTCGTTTTGTGACAATTTTAAAGGTTGTTTTTTTTTTTTTTAATCTGAGTACGCATAAAACCGTAAAGTGTTTGCGTACCGACAATTTTCACTGCGTACATGGTAAGCACAGGTCTGAATTTTTAATGTGTACAGAGCGAAAAATCATGCGTACATACGCAGTACGCATCGTTGTCTATATCGCTGTGTACCTGTAAAAATCTCTAGGATTAGCCTTAACATCTCCTACCAAGTTGTTCACATAAAGATCATGCTGCTTCCTGATATCAGCTTTGATTTCTCTCCGTAAAGATTCAAATTTAGATCTAAATTTTTCACTACCAGTCTTTTTAGCTTTTGTATGAGTTGCATTTTTTCTGCGAATCTTCCTTCTTATTTCAGGTGCTATCTAAGGGACAGAGGAAACTGAGCGACTAGTTTTTGAGGGGATATGTTTATCTGCTGATTCCTGAACAAAGGATGTAATGAGATTGAAATTTTCCTGGACTGACCGAGTACCTGAGTAACCGTTGAAGTATCTTCTTGCAGTAGTTCACACATTTCTTTGTACTGTGTTCATTGATTTATGTAGCAATACAAGGGTAAGGCATTGTTGTCACTAACAAACATTGTCCACAAGGAATGGAACTGTGTAACTTTTGTAAAGTGTATTGTTGTTTAGACAGCCCTATGTATTGGTCTACAATTTGCGGAAAATCAATTTGTGACCATTTTCATATATGGAAACTTAATCAACTAATTAGTGTAATGCAGCCTGTGAAGAAACGTCATGATGTCAAACTAAAGTGTAAAATCTTGTCTCTGATAATGGTTTTTCACAGAAAATTTTTTGCATGGAGGGTGATAGGAAAATTATTTTCATGTCAAAATCCCGATCTTAGTTTTGGGTCTGTGACACTTCGCCGAAAACCACTTTGCCGAAAAGACACTATGCCGAAACAACACTTTGCCGAATGCGACACTTCGCCGAAATATTGACGAAATTCGGCAAAAATGCTGAATAAGATGTTTTTAGGAGTATTTTGTAAAATGTGATTTTTCATAACTTTTATTAAGTAAAAGTTATGAAAAATCCACAGCATTATAACGATTTTAATGGGTAAATTTGTATAAATCTATAAAGAGAGGCATTCTAAATTCTTAAGGAAATAAATGATTAGGTACATCAAAGACCAATTATGGCGATCAAACTAATTAATATATGACCAATATAAAACACGGCGATTAACCTAATTAATTAATCGTATTTTTATTGGCATGAGCATGTTTTACTTCATAAATAAACAAACAAGGTAAAACAAACATTAAACGTAATTATAATGAACTGATATTAAGTTCCCATTAAGACAATTAAGGCTTGTCTAATAACGTTAGTTTCCCTCAAGCATGACTCATCGTTAATCATTTGAAACTTTCGGCGAAGTGTTGCACCGGAGAAGAATTTTCGGCATTGTGTCGTTTCGGCGAAATGTCTTTTCGGTGAAGTGGTTTTTGGCAAAGTGTCGTGCACCGTTAGTTTGTTCTAATAGGTCCTGCAAAAATTTTTTAAAATTGGTGAGCACATAGACCTGCCAAAAAAAAAATAAAAATCGGTGTCCAGATAGCAAAATAGTGTCTGCAAAATTTTTTAAAATCGGTGAGCAGATGAGTTTTTTTGGCCAAAATGAACTTTGTATAAGGATTTTGCATTGTCAATGGAGATAATCGATGATAAAAAAAAACAAAAAAAAAAACATGTATTTCAAAAACAATTTACTTGATCATGAAGATTTTGTCTGAGGTAAGACATTTGAAATTGTGTCATTTTATAATGATTTTGAGCAATCATCAGCATTATAAAATACTAAGACTTTATTTTTTTGTGTGCGTGTGGGAAAATATTTTACCTTCCTTGCATGAGATTTTCGTTAGGAAATCCCTATTCATTCAAAAATGTGTTTGACTAGAGCTTTTTTATTTGTTGACCGATTTTTAAAATTTTTGTCGCACATTTTGCGACAAACTAAATGCTCAATTGTGTCAAGAAAATATTCTACAGTTGCAAAATATCTGCAAAAACCCATTATCAGACACTAGGAAACAGATATTAACAATTCTTCCTTTCTTCAGATACTGAGTCAATCAATTTCTGATCATCACCTCAGGTGATAGTAGGGGAAGCAGACCATGCACTACAATGTAGCAAAATCATTGAAGATTTTTTCAGACCGGCTTGTGATGGCATTATGATAAACTGAAATTTTCTTCAATATTTCAATTCAGCCTAACAAGTTTACCACAATTATGCTTAATTTACCCATTAATTTGACTATTTCTCTTATTTTTTACAGCCAACTGGTAGCCATTTTGTAATTTTGTGCCATACATAGCTATAAAATATGGTATAAACCCAAAGTATGAACAAAAAAAATGGATCAAACTGGTTTTAAATATCATATGAGGAAATATGATACTTAAACACTTTAAACAAAAAACTCTTGAGAGATTATTGCTAGGCGGCATTTGAAGTGATACATGATTCACATATCTAGGGTTACATTAAATAGATAGGGATCCATCACTACCGTGCCTGTAAGGCTAAGGTAGTGATATCATTTCAACTCAGATGACTGACAATGATGTCATTTTTAGAAATGCATACAGCCCATTTGAATTGGAATAAATTAATGTTGGAAGTCAAGTTTCCATAACAAGATAAACCAGAGGACCAATTGTCCTGTAAACGCTCACCTGAGATCAGCTGCATATACCAATAAACATGTTTGAATATTATGGTATTTAACTCCAGTTCAGGGGCAGATAAGCCCTTGGGCCATTTTCTTTTTTCAGAATCTTCAATATTCTGTCCATTTGCCAATTTCCTGTTGGCTTTTTCCTTCAAATGACATTTTAACAGTTTTCCCAATTCAGATGCACAGGCAACCCATGTTGACCTTGCCATGAACTTGGTCAAGGTCATCACAGGGTCATGATTTATATATACATTGGAGTACTTTAGCCATCGATGCCTCACGCCAAGTTTCCTTGAAATCAGTCTATTGGTTTCAGAGAAGATGATTTTTGATGGGTTTTTACCATATATGGGCATGGCGGCCATCTTGGTCATGTGACCTAGATTATTTATATACACATTGATTCCCCCATTCTATAGATGCTTCACTTAAAATTTGGCTTTGTTTGGCCAAGCGGTTTCAGAGGAGAAGACGTTTGAATATTATGGAAATATACATGTATATTGCCCCGGGGTGGAGGCACATGAGCCCCTGGGGTCCAATTTTTTTCAGAATCATTAATATCCAGTCCTACTGCCCATTTCCTGCAAGACTTTCACTTTAAATGACATTTTAAAAGTTTTCCCCATTCAAATGCATTGGTGACCTATGTTGACCTTCCCGTAAAATAGGTCAAGGTCATCACAGGGTCATGATTTATATACACATTGTAGTGCTTGAGCCATCGATGCTTCGTGTCAAGTTTCGTTGAAATCGGTCAACCGGTTCTGGAGAAGAAGATTTTTGAACGGTTTTTACCATATATGGGCATGGCGGCCATCTTGGTCATGTGACCTGGATTTTTTTATATACATATTTGTTACCCCTTCCTATTGATGCTTCACATAAAATTTCGCTTTGATTGGCCAAGCGGTTTCAGAGGAGAACATGTTTGAATATTATGGAGATATACATGTATATTGCCCCGGGGTGGGGGCAGATGAGCCCCTGGTGCCCAATTTTTTTCAGAATCATTAATATTCAGTCCTACTGCTCATTTTCTGCAAGATTTTTCCTTTAAATGACAATTCAACAATTTTTCCCATTCAAATGCATTCGCGACCTATGTTGACCTTGCCGTAAAATAGGTCAAGGTCATCATAGGGTCATGATTTATATACACATTGTAGTGCTTGAGCCATTAATGCTTCATGCCAAGTTTGGTTGAAATCGGTCCAGTGGTTCCGGAGAAGAAGATTTTTGAAGGGTTTTTACCATATATGGGCATGGCGGCCATCTTGGTCATGTGACCTGGATTATTTATATACACATTGGTTCCCCCTTCCCATAGATGCTTCATGTAAAATTTGGCTTTGATTGGCCAAGCGGTTTCAGAGGAGAAGATCTTTGAAAATGGTGGACGACGGACGGACGGACGACGGAGCATGGGTATACTATAAGCTCACCTTGTGAGCTTGACGGCTCAGGTGAGCTAAAAATCTATCCATATTAAGAACAGGAGAGCGGACCCCATGGCCGAGGGGTTGAGAGCGCTGTTTCTTAATCACCCGATCATCTCACTGCTGTGTCTGGTGTGGGTTCGAGCCCCGGTCTGGCCACATGTGAGACAAGCCAAGTTCTGCTTGCGGGTGTGCCAGGTGGTTTTTCTTGGGGTTCTCCCATTTTCGCCCTCCAACTGATTGGCCTGTCTCATGTGAGCTGAAATAATCTTGAAAGGGATGTAAAACTGAATTTTAAAAAAAAATAAATAAATTAGAACAGGAGCACAATGGCTGTAGAAATTCACACAGACTTGTAAGAAAAACTGCTTATTTGGAAGTAAAATTGCAATTCTGAGGGTCGCTTATCAAATTTGCAACTGATTTCGCTATACATGTAGAGATGATAGTGATAATAGTTCAATGCACATGCTTACAGTATTTGTAATCAAAGTTTTCCAAGCAACTTGTGTAAGTAAGGGCATACTTTAGAGCAGGCTTTTCTCTATAATTTTAGAATCACTTCACCTTTAGATGTCCTACTAGTACTATATCTTTGACAATCACAAAAGCCATATGTTTTAACTTTGCAGATTACCCTTAAGTAGTAGTTGTGTGAGATTACCGTTAGATGACCAAATATAGTCACAGTTTGTCTATTGCAGGCATTTGTATAAGAGACGACCATGTCAGAATTGGACGATCCAAATACAGTTACAGTCACTATGGAAGAAGATGGCTATCTCTCTATGTGTAAGAAAGTCTTTATATTTCCTGACTTTTTGGATTGCCGAAATAGAACTTAAACAGTCAAGATCACTCTTATTCATGTTTAATATCACCAATATTCTTATAGATAGACCAAAACATGAAAATTCGTTGTAAAGATCAAAATGAAAATACAAAAAGTAGGGACCATAATGACACTGCCTCACTCCACAAAGGGTCTGGTCCGTGTCTGGTATCTGTGAAGGGTCTGGTCTGTGCCTGGTTTCTGTCTGAATCTGTTCTTATTGTAGGATAAATAATGCACCAGTCTTTTTCAGCCAAGCATAGCTAATCTTAAGTTATGTCTTTGTTTTCACTTTTGCAAAATTTTGGGTTACCCTGACGTGGCTTATTGAGCCCAAAAAATTTGGAGAAGTTTTCTTTTTCATATATATATATATATATATATATATATATATATATATATATATATATATATATATATATATATATATATATATATATATATATATATATATATATATATATATATATATATATATATATATATATATATATATATATATATATATATATATATATATATATATATATATATATATATATATATATATATATATATATATATATATATATATATATATATATATATATAATGTAAATTTGTGTTTGTGAGAAGTTTGAACTTGAATTTCAGGTTTGCCCAGATATTTTCTAGATCCTCCCCTAGCTGCAGTTAGGGAGAAGTTTGTTCATTTAGGGAGTCTGTGTCTTCCTAGTCACCCTGTTACTTATTCACAGGCTGTGAAGACTTAGAGATATGTATTTGAGCCACAACGCAAGAAAACTGGTCTTCTGGTTGTCCAACCTGGTCAGGCACAAACTTGCCTGTACAGTCACTGAAGAAAGCTAGAAGCTTGAAAGTTCGGATTTTAGTAGAAAAGGAATTGTACTGTACATGAAGTGAAAACAATGGCGCTGATCAGCTGTGCATTCACCGCACAGCTGATTGGCGAGCTTTCACATGGGCAAAGATTCTGTTTTCTCATGATGCAGCTCATTTTGTATACATGTATGAGCCGCCTCGTGGGAAAACCAACAATCTGCATATGCGAAAACAAAGGCGCAGATCAGCTTCGTGGTAACCGCGAAGCTGATCAGCGCCTTTGTTTTCGCTACTCGGATAGTACAATTCCTCTTCTACTTAAATCCAGAATTTCAAGCTTCTAGCTCTTTTCTGTGACTGTACAGATCAATTTGTGTCGGGCCTGTTCGGAAACCACATTGTTGGTTTTCCCACGAGGTGGCTCGTATGTCTTAACCCTGTGTTTGGTTTTAGCAATGAAGAGATCGTCAGATGATGGCGAGGAGGAGGGTATAGAAGAGCCTGATGGGAAACGACTTAGACTGGAGATTGCGGAGGGGGAGGACGGTCAACAGATTATACAACAGGTCGAGGAAATACAAGTATGTACCTGTGACTACCTCAGCATATGAGCCTCCTCATGAGAAAACCAACAATCTGCATATGCGAAAACAAAGACGCAGATCAGCTTCGCGGTAACCGCGAAGCTGATCAGCGCCTTTGTTTTCGCTACTCGGATAGTACAATTCCTCTTCGACTTATATCCGAAATTTCAAGCGTCTAGCTCTTTTCTGTGCTTGTACCGCCCAGTTTGTGTCGGACCTGTTCGGAAATCACATTGTTGGTTTTCCCACGAGGCGGCTCATATGAGCCATGATGTGAGAAAACCAACAATGTGGTTTCCGTTCAGGTCTGACACAAACTGGCCTGTACAGTCACAGAGGATGGCTAGAGGCTGGAAATAATTTTGGAATTAGAAATTAGAAGTTTTATACTATACTTGTAGCGAAAACAAAGGGGCTGATCAGCTTTGCAATTACTGCGAAGCTGATCTGCGCCTTTGTTTTCGCATATGCAAAATGTTAGTTTTCTCGTAATGTGGCTCATATCATAACGTGGAGGGTGGGCGCTTTTGAGGATGGTCAACATCATACAACAGGTCAAGAATGTACATCATATAGCAGGGTTTTAGTAGCTGTGCAATGTCAGAAGTTTCTCTCCGAGAAAATTTTGGAATAGTTTGCACTTGAATTTAGGTTTCCCTTGTTGTATTGTATACATTTTCACTTATCCCTGAGCTGAAATAAGCAAGAAGTTCTGTCCTGTCATGATTGAAAAAGTGTCGACTTTTACGACCACAAGCCACAACACTGACAAACAATGTCAAACTGATGAAATGAGAGATCACAATTTGTGTGTGGATTAGTGTTTGTTGGTGTTTCATTTTAGCCCCATCTGAAACAGGCATGTAAAATTGCAGCTTAAAATTTAAAAATTAAGAAAATGGATTGTACTAGTAGTGAAAAGAAAGCAGTTTATTATTTGGTTTTGCAGGAGCACCCTGATCTACAGGTAGAAGAGGGCAATATTATTCAAGACCCAACTGATATAGGGATCTCAGATGGGTAAGTGAAGTGTGCATGTTTTTTAAAAATTCAAGGAAAGAATATGAATTGATGGATTGTAAATACATGTAGAACTAACAAAAATTATCACTTTTCATCAAATACTTGTCATTATCTAGTCTTCTAAGACAATTGACAGTATAAGCTGTAATTGAGAGTTTTCTCTCCATGGTTCAGGGTGATAATTCAAGAGGAAGTAATTTAGCAATCTTGGCAGCCTGCCCCACAGTATCATGAGGTTTGCACAGGCTTGAAAAGTGCTTTAAATTAAAGGTCAAACTAAACAACAACAACAAAAAAAAACAAACAAAAAAAACAGTGTGGAAATGATTTTTGAAGCAGGAATTTAACCATATTGAAACAAGCTTCATATAAGTTAATGACTGACAGTTCAAAAAATAATCAAACCCAAGTTAGTGTTATTCTTGTTATTAATGAGTTTTTGAAAGATTTTTTTGTGAGAAGTCCTTGAAAAGTCATGAATTTTGCTTATTGCCTGCATGAACTCTGTTTCAGAACCTAATCATGCAACATGGATATAGCCAGGCCATTGTCAAGAGCCTCTGCATCAGAAAACCAACAATTTGCATATGCGAAAACAAAGACGCAGATCAGCTTTGCGGTAAGTTACCGCAAAGCTGATCAGCGCCTTTGTTTTCGCCACAGGGATAGTACAATTCTTCCACTTTCTAAAGCCAAAATTTCCAGCCTCTAGCTGTCTTCTGTAGCTGTACAGCCTGATTTGTGTCAGACCGGTCCAAAACCTTGATTGTAACGTTGTTTTTCTCGCGTGAAGGCTCAAATTATATGTGAATCTGTAATCCTTGTTACAGGGTAGTTATTCAAGAGGAGGTAATCCAGCAATCTCAACAGCCTGCCCCACAGTATCAGAACCTGATCATACAACACATGGACATCGCCGAGCCGTTGTCAACATTGAAACAACTCCTAGAACTCCGGTTACAGTGCTCGCTGGTTGAGCATCAGTTCTTTCTACAAGACAGTATTCCGGTATGTAGCTGCAGGATTAATTTATTGAAACTGGCAACCTATTTTATATGGGAAAGAGTATAGCCCCAGATGGCACTCCGTATTCTATTCTGCTTTTAGAGACATTTCGTCGAACTTGAAATCACTCCTGATATCCTGATGATTGCGAGTGGTTTCATCCAATTGATTTGGGATGGAAAAGTCAATTAGTCATAAATGGGTTTAATAAGTGGATATCTTTTATGGGTATGACATTTCAGTTTGATAATAAATATGAGACATCAGCCAAGCTCACAGCGGTTGAGTCTTATTTAGCCACATTCCTGATTTGAAAACTAAATCAAATGAACTGCGTCATGAGAAAACTTGATTTTTGCCTGTGAAAACAAAGGCGCAGATCCTGCACAGCTGTTCAGCATCTTTGATTTGGTTACATAGATCATAGAATCCCTCTTTTTCTTCAGCCCGAAATCTCAAGCTTCTGACTATTTTCAGTGACTGTACAAGCTGGTTTGTGTCGGATCTTGTCGGAAACCTGAAAACTGTTTTTCTCGTGTCACAGCTCAAATTGTTTTAGAGGCTGTTTGATGGTTTTGTGTTTTTGCAGTGAATTATTTTCCAGAGTGCGGGACTGGCCTAGACTAAAATATAGTAATGTACATCATATCAAAATGGACATTTTTGGAGTGATTTATTTCACAAAGTCTTCATTCTCGCAAAAAATGCCAAAATAAATTTCTAGTGAAAATAAATTGGTTTAGAATTTGCTCAACAATTGAAATACACTGAGCAATTTACCAAGTTTTCATCATTCTTATTATTCGTCACAGTAAGCACTACTTTTGATTTTTTTGAAATCTTGTAAAATATATCTTATCTTGTCATTCAATGCTCATCTGACTCTGTTCTATATTTTCCACCAACAGTTGGACACAGAGAAGAGTCTGGTAGACCAGTGTGTACACGGAGAGGGTATGGTACAGATCAATCTCGAGGTTAAATCTCAACCAGGTAATTCAGGTCACTGCTTTGATTATAGCCAATATGGTAGGCCAATACTGAGACAGATGGATTACAGGTTTTATATGAGCTGCGACCCAAGAAAACGAGTCTGGGGTTTCTGACCATATCTGACACAAACCTGTAGGCGCAGTAACATAAGAAGGCAGAAGGCTAGAAAATTGAAATTCTGAATTTAAGAAGAAGAGGGATTGTTCTATTCGTGTAGTGAAATCAAACACGCTGATCATGATCTGGGCATTTGTTTTTCATAGTAAAAAGTAGGCTTTCTCAGGCGGTTCGAGAACAAAAAAACGCATATGCATGTTTTTGGTTTTCTGATGTGATGGCTCAAATGGTATTGCAGAAGATGTGGGAGTCTACAGTGTGCACAGTATTTTAGGGAATCCTTTTAATTTATTGTTCTCCTCAGGTTTGAAGCCAAAAATCAACATCTTAGATATCTTGAAACCAGCTGAGGAGGTGGAGGAATCAAGTGGACTGAGCCAATCAGATTGTAAGTTCACATTTGAGCCGCATCGTGAGAAAACGGGATTATTGCCAATGCGAAAACAAAGGCGCAGATCAGCTTCGCAGTAACTGCGAAGCTGATCAGCGCCTTTGTTTTCGCTACTCGGATAGTACAATTCCTCTTCTACTTAAATCCAAAATTTCAAGCTTCTAGCTCTTTTCTGAGCTTGTACAGTCCCGTTTGTGTCGGACCTGGTCGGAAACCCCGAAGACCGGTTTTCTCACCGCGCGGCTCATTTAACACCCACCCATTTGGGGCTTTGAGAAATAAATGGGCTTCTTGTGCCATCGGACAAAGCTGATTACCTACAAACTGATCATCTTATTAGTACTGGTTAACGTCTAAGCAGGACTGAGTCTGTCCAGGAAAAGTGATTGTCAACCCATCTATACATACATACATGTATATAAGCCGTAGTTGTTTAATTAGGTGGTTACTTTTTGAGGCATATTTTGCATGTCATCATATCCCAATATTGATTTCATCTGCATCGATTGTTCTTATATGTGTTGGTTGTCTTGGGATAACCAAGTGGGTTTCCTCGTACATTCCATGATCTACAATGTATTACAGTTCAGGCAACCCCCCAGCCAGCATCGGCAGCGCCCACCAAAGTTGTGGTACCTCTCAGTGATGAAACAGAGAATATAACACGCTGGATTGTTGATCAAAACTTCAGAAGAGACCAGGAAAGATTAAAAATACCATTTGGTAAGATCCTTCATTATTAAAAAAAAAAAAGTATACAATCAATTTCACCACGACGATCCCTATTGCGTCAATCAAAAATATTTTGAACCAAGGTCAGTGAGCTGTTTTCCGAAAATGATACACTTTTAAAAAGGAAAGGTCATTAGTACAGAGCTGTGTCATGCGAAAAGACGTTGATTTTCCAATAATCGTTTTTGACTGAACAGTTTATCTCATTCAGTCACAATGTTCTATAATAAATCTACCCTATAACTGATCTGTATCTAATTGATTGCCTCTAAGTTTATGATAATGATGTAAATCACATTGATAAATTCATTGATATATTTTCGTTTTCTCTGGACATGACCATTTACTGCACTTGTGTTCGGATGTTAAAAGAATGAACTTCAATCAACTTCAACCGATAGAATTTGTTTTATGTATATTTTGACCTCCGCATTAGTACAATTTGATCTTGTGACCTAAAATATTTCATTGACAGGTCTTGTTTTCTCACGTTTGCATCACCGCTTTCGTCGTGCCTTTCTGAAAAGGTCAGCTCATTTGTCTAGAGCATAGTATTGACCATGGAATCCAAATGTCCTTTGTTTGAACCCCACTGAGCAAGGCATAGCTGCTCATAGTTCTGGTTTATGATACTCTGGAAGCTATTACACCGTTAGGGAAACAAACTCCGAGTAAGCTATCATTTTCGCACCAGACAGTGGCGTCATAGGTTAATTCAATTGTTCAGACTGAACCCAAGTTCGGAAAATGTGTGGTGATGTTTGTGTAAGTTATTTTTGAAATTCTAGACATATCCTATCAAATGAAGCATGCATTCTTGATTCTATGAAAATCCTCAATAGGCTTTATCTGGTCGCCGAGAACACTTCGAGAACTTTATTGTCCTGAGTTGTTCAAAATGTTGACAAATGTTTGGGAAAGTCCATATGTCATATTATAATGTCCCACACTATAGTGTTGTTTTCAGTATAACACAGCCATATTGCTCCCAAATGATTGTTTTGCTATATATCTGTTGTAGACAACCTCACTATAACATGGTTTCACTTATAACAGTCTGTTTCCATGGACCCCAAAGATAATGTTATAATGAGGTTGGCATGTAATTGGGTTAAGTAAAAGTATTACTTGCATATTCTAGATCCCATACAGTGGACAGAGGTACATGTACGTCACTGGATACAGTGGGCGGTGAAAGAATTTGGATTGGAGAATGTTGATGTGACAAAGTTTTGTATGAACGGACAACAGTTGTGTGAACTTTCTCATCCACAGTTTGTTAACTACATTCCCAATGATAAAGGAGACATTTTCTGGACACATTTAGAACTCTTACGCAAGTGCAAGTTTGTGGGTAAGTTGCCCTCAGAATTTTTTTTAGCTCACCTGAGCCGAAGGCTCACAAAGTGAGCTTATAGGATGGCCATGATCCGGCGTCCGTCCGTCTGGCGTCCGTCCGTCTGGCGTCCGTCCGTCCGTCGTCCACAATTTCAAAGATCTTCTTCTCTGAAACCGCTTGGCCAATCAAAGTGAAATTTTATGTGGAGCATCCATAGGTAGGGGGAACTGAAGTTTGATCGCGAGATCCGGGTCACATGACCAAGATGGCCGCCACGTCCATATATGGTAAAAACACTTCAAAAATCTTCTTCTCCAGAACCGGTGGGCAGATTTCCACGAAACTTGGTATGTAGCATTGGGGACTTCAACCAATCATAGTTTAATAAAATGATGACCCTTGGATGACCTTGACCTATTTTACGGCAAGGTCAAATTTGCAAACATAGGCTTTTACATGGGAAAAAGTGAAAACTATGGATTTTTTGAAAACTATTGCAGCCTGATGCCTGAAAAGTGGTAGATGAAAACAACTAATGGAGTAGATGAAGGTATGTGATTAATTTAGGTCAAGGTCATCTCTTGACCTTAGCCAGTCTGTCGTCCATACACACTTTTCGAAGATCTTCTCCTCTGAAACCGCTTGGCTAATCAAAGTGAAATTTTATATGGAGCATCCATGGGTAGGGGTGACGAAAGTTTGATCGCAATATCCAGGTCACATGACCAAGATGGCCACCACGCCCATATATGGTAAAAACCACTCAAAAATCTTCTTCTCATGAACCGGAAGGCCGATTTTCACGAAACTTGGTATGTAGCATTTGGGACTACAGCTCATCATAGTTTGATCAAATGATGACCCTAGCATGACCTTGACCTATTTTACGGCAAGGTCAATTTTGTAAACATAGGCTATTACATGGGTTAAAGTGAAAATTATGGATTTTTAGCTCACCTGAGCCGGAGGCTCACAGGTGAGCTTATAGTATAGTGGTCGAGCCGGCGTCTGTCGTCGTCGTCAACATATTCAAACGACTTCTCCTCTGAAGCTGCCAGGCCAAATCTTTTCATATTTCACATCTAGCATCTACAGGTGGGGGGAACGAATATTTGTGTTTTTTATTTCGATCGGATAAGAACTGTGGTTGCTATGACAACTTATGCTTCCCATAGACTTATAATGGAAAAAAGTGAAAATTGCCAGTTTTTGCTGTGGTGTTGGAGATATTTGAATTTTGTTTTTGCAGAAATGTTTATTGAGTAGTCCTCTACGTTTCGTGTGACTTTTGTCCTAATCCTTTATTTTGATTGGTTGCAGGGGCCCCATATAGGGCAAAATTTCGAAAAACATTCAAAAATCTTCTTCTCAGAAACTGTCAAGGGGATTAAGCCTGTACTTTGTATACATGTTCCTGACAGTGGCCTCTACATAATTTGTGTTTTTTATTCCAGGCGGATAAGAACTCTGGTTGCTATGGCAACTTAAAGTTTCCATAGACTTATAATGCGAAAAGTGGAAATCGGCTATTTTTCCGCTTAAATTTCAGACATTTGAATTTTGTTTTTGCAGAAATGTTTATTGAGTAGTGTTTGACGTTTCTTGTGAGTTTTGTCCTAATCCTTTATTTTGATTGGTTGCTGGGGCCCCATAAAGGGCAAAATTTTGAAAAAAAAAAAACATTCAAAAATCTTCTCCTCAGAAACTGTCAAGGGGATGAATCCTGTACTTTGAATACATGTTCCTGACAGTAGCCTCTACATAATTTGTGTTTTTTATTCCAGTGGGATAAGAACTCGGGTTGCTATGGTAACCTTAAGTTTCCATAGACTTATAATGGGAAAAGTGGAAATTAGCTATTTTTCGAAAACTATTGCAGCCTGAGTCCTGAAAAGTGGTAGATGCAAGCAACCAATGGATAAGATGAAGGTATATGATTAATTTAGGTCAAGGTCATCTCTTGACCTTGGCCAGTCTGTTGTCTATACACACTTTTTAAAGATCTTTTTCTCTGAAACCACTTGGCCAATCAAAACCAAAGTTTATATGAAGCATCTATAGGAAAAGGGAAACAATGTGTAAATAAATAATACAGGTCACATGACCAAGATGGCCGCCATGCCCATATATGGTAAAAACCCTTCTAAAATCTTCTTCTCCAGAATCGGTGAACCGATTTCAACGAAACTTTGCATGAAGTATGGATGACTCAACTACTACAATGTATATATAAATCATGACCCTGTGATGACCTTGACCTATTTTACGGCAAGGTCAACATAGGTCACCAATGCATTTGAATGGGGAAAACTTTTTAAATATCATTTAAAGTGAAAATCTTGCAGGAAATGGGCATTAGGACTGAATATTTTAATGATTCTGAAAAAAAATGGACCCCAGGGGCTCATCTGCCCCCATCCCGGGGCATTATGCATGTATATTACTATAATATTCAAATATCTTCTCCTCTGAAACCGCTCGGCCAATCAAAGCCAAATTTTATGTGAAGCATCTATAGAATAGGGGAATCAATGTGTATAGAAATAATCTAGGTCACATGACCAAGATGGCTGCCATGCCCATATACATGTATGGTAAAAACCCTTGAATAATCTTCTCCGGAACCGGTTGACCGATTTCAAAGAAACTTGGCATTAAGCATTGATGGCTAAAGTACTACAATGTATATACAAATCATGACCTTGACCCAGTTTATGGCAAGGTCAACATGGGTTGTCTATGCATTTGAATGGGAAAAACTGTTAAAATGCCATTTGAAGGGGAAAACCAGCGGGAAATTGGCAGATGGAAAGAATATTGATTATTCTGAAAAAAGAAAATGGCCCAAGGGCTTCATCTGTCCTTGCACTGGGGTTAAATACCTTGATATTCCAACATGTTTATTGGTATATGCAGCAGATCTCAGGTGAGCGTTTACAGGACCATTGGTCCTCTTGTTTGAAAACTATTGCAGCCTGATGCCTGATGCCTTAAAAGTGATAGATGCAAAACAACTAATGAAAGTATGTGATTAATTTAGATCAAGGTCATCTCTTGACCTTGACCAGTCTGTCATCCATACACACTTTTCAAAGATCTTCTTCTCTGAAACTGCATGGCCAATCAAACTGAAATTTTATGTGGAGCATCCATGGGCAGGGTAGACGAAAGTTTGATCGCGAAATCCAAGCGGCCCCCGTGGCCGAGTGGTTAAGGTTGCTGACTTCAGTGCTCTTAATCATTCGATCATCTCACCGCTGTGGGTTTCGCGCCTTGCTCGGGGCACGAGTCACATGTGGGACAAGCCAAGTTCTGCTTGAGGATGTGTCAGGTGGTTTTTCTCCGGGTACTCCGGTTTTCGCCCCACCTACCGATTGATTCGTCTCGATATGAGTGAAAAAGCTTGAAAGGGACGTAAAACTGAATCAAAAAAAAAAAAATCTTCTCCAGAACCGGCAGGCCGATTTTCATGAAACTTGTTATGTAACATTTGGGACTCAAGCCCATCATAGTTTGATCAAATGATGACCCTAGAATGACCTGGACCTATTTTACGGCAATTTCAATTTTGGAAACATAGGCTTTTACATGGGAAAAGTGAAACTGGATTTTTTGAAAACTGTTGCAGCCTGAGACCTGAAAAGTGGTAGATGCAAACAACTAATGGAGTAGATGAAGGTATGTGATTAATTTAGGTCAAGGTCATGTCTTGACCTTGGCCAGTCTGTCGTCCATACACACTTTTCAGAGATCTTTTTCTCTGAAACTGCTTGGCCAATCACAGTGAAATTTTATGTGGAGCCTCCATGGGTAGGGGGGATGAAAGTTTGATTGCAAAATTTGGGTCACGTGACCAAGATGACCGCCATGTCCATTTATGGTAAAAACCACTCAAAAATCTTCTTCTCCAGAACCGGCTGGCCGATTTACGCGAAACTTAGTATGTAGCATTTGGGACTCCAGCCCATCATAGTTTGATGAAATGATGACCCTAGGATGACCTTGACCTATTTTACGGCAAGGTCAATTTTGGAAACAGGCTTTTACATGGGAAAAGGCAAAAACAATGGATATTTTGGAAACTGGTGCAGCCTGAGACCTGAAAGTTGCTAGATGCAGACAACTAATGGAGTCAATGAAAGTAAGTAATTAATGAAGGCCAAGGTCATTTCTTGATTTAAATATCAAAATTAAAATTATGGTTTTCTCAGAAATCACTGGGTTTGGAAACTATTGCAGCCTGAGACCTGAAACTTTGCAGATGCAGACAACTTATGAAGTCAATAAAGGTGTGTGAGTATTCAAGGTCATTTCATGATGACTTAATACTCCAAGATCAGGCTTCAGGTGAGCGTTCTCCGGACCAATGGTCCTCTTGTTTCTGATTCAGTTATACGTCCCTATTTCAAATCATATGAGACAGGCCAATCAGTAGGTGGGGTGAAGACAGAAGTACCCCAAGAAAAAACACCTGGCACACCTGCAAGCAGAACTGTGGCTTGTGTTACACATGCCCTGTATGTGGCTTGAGCCCACATCAAACACAATCATGAGATGATTGAGTGGTTAAGCGCTGTAATGAAGTATCTGCGTTTTTTACCACTTGGCCACAGGGGGCAGCCAGAAATGAGTTTGCTGAGTTTATGATGTTCAGTTGTAATTTTGAACATCTACAGAGAAAACACTGGTTAACCTGCAGTGCATGCACTAAACAATCCCCTCAGCAGGTATTGAATGATTGCTTAACAGGTCACTGCCAGAGTCTTTTAAATTCTAATTGTATGATAAAATGTTTTTGTCCATTTAATTTTAAATCTTTAATCTTGCTTGCAAAAATTAATGAGAACACAGAGTATATTTTTAGCTCACCTGAGCCGAAGGCTCACAAGGTGAGCTTATAGGATGGCCATGATCCAGCGTCCGGCGTCCGTCCGTCGTCCACAATTTCAAAGATCTTCTTCTCTGAAACCGCTTGGCCGATCTAATTGAAATTTTATGTGGAGCCTCCTTGGGTAGTGGCATTTCAAGTTTGATCGCGAAATCCAGGTCACATGACCAAGATGGCCGCCACGCCCATATATGGTAAAAACCCTTCAAAAATCTTCTTCTCCAGAACCGGTGGGCCTATTTCCACGAAACTTGGTATGTAGCATCGGGGACTTCAGCCCATCATAGTTTGATAAAATGATGATCCTTGGATGACCTTGACCTATTTTGCGGCAAGGTCAAATTTGGAAAGATAGGCTTTTACATGGGAAAAAGTGAAAACTATGTTGTTTTTTTTTAAACTATTGCAGCCTGAAGCCTGAAAAGTGGTAGATGCAAACAACTAATGGAGTAGATGAAGGTATGTGGTTAATTTAGGTCAAGGTCATCTCTTGACCTTGGCCAGTCTGTCGTCCATACACACTTTTCAAAGATCTTCTTCTCTGAAAATGCTTGGCCAATCAAAGTGAACTTTTATTTGGAGCATCCATGGTTAGGGGAGACGAAAGTTTGATCGCGAAATCCAGGTCACATGACCAAGATGGCTGCCACGCCCATATATGGTAAAAACCACTCAAAAGTCTTCTTCTCTAGAACAGGCTGGCCAATTTTCATGAAACTTGGTATGTAGCATTTGGGACTCCAGCCCATCATAGTTTGATCAAATGATGACCGTAGGATGACCTTGACCTATTTTATGGCAAGGTCAATTTTGGAAACATAGGCTTTTACATGGGAAAAAGTGAAAACTATGGATTTTTTGAAAACTATTGCAGCCTGAGGCCTGAAAAGAGGTAGATGCAAACAACCAATGGAGTAGATGAAGGTATGTGATTAATTTAGGTCAAGGTCATCTCTTGATCTTTGCCTGTCTGTCGTCCATACACACTTTTCAAAGATCTTCTTCTCTGAAACTGCTTGGCCAATCAATGTGAAATTTTATGTGGAGCATCCATGGGTAGGGGAGACGAAAGTTTGATCGCGAAATCCAGGTCACATGACCAAGATGGCCGCCACGCCCATATATGGTAAAAACCACTCAAAAATCTTCTTCTCCAGAACCGGCAGGCCGATTTTCATGAAACTTGGTATGTGGCATTTGGGACTCCAGCCCATCAAAGTTGATCAAATGATGACCCTAGGATGACCTTGACCTATTTTACGGCAATTTCAATTTTGGAAACATAGGCTTTTACATGGGAAAAGTGAAAACTATGGATTTTTTGAAAACTGTTGCAGCCTGAGACCTGCAAACAACTAATGGAGTAGATGAAGGTATGTGATTAATTTAGGTCAAGGTCATCTCTTGACCTTGGCCAGTCTATCGTCCATACACACTTTTCAAAGAATTTCTTCTTTGAAACTGCTTGGCCAATCAAAGTGAAATTTTATGTGGAGTGTCCATGGGTAGGGGTAACGAAAATGTGATCGCGAAATTCGGGTCACATGACCAAGATGGCCACCATGTCCAACTATGGTAAAAACCACTCAAAAATCTTCTTCTCCAGAACCGGCTGGCCGATTTACGCAAAACTTGGTATGTAGCATTAAGGACTCCAGCCCATCATAGTTTGTTGAAATGATGACCCTAGGATGACCTTGACCTATTTTACGGCAATTTTGGAAACATAGGCTTTTACATGGGAAAAGGCGAAAACAATGGATATTTTGGAAACTGTTGCAGCCTGAGACCTGAATGTTGCTAGATGCAGACAACTAATGGAGTCAATGAAGGTAAGTAATTAATGAAGGCCAATGTCATTTCTTTTTTTTACCTTGACCCAAGGTCATTTAAATATCAAAATTAAAATTATGGTTTTCTCAGAAATCACTGGGTTTGGAAACTATTGCAGCCTGAGACCTGAAACTTTGCAGATGCAGACAACTTGTGAAGTCAATAAAGGTGTGTGAGTATTCAAGGTCAAGGTCATTTCATGATGACTTAATACTCCAAGATCAGGCTTCAGGTGAGCGTTCTCAGGACCAATGGTCCTCTGGTTAATTTATGGTGAAATATTGAATTGACATTATTATTTTCGGTTGTGTTCCAGCTGTGATGCAACAGCCTATGCCACAAGCCATCACAACAATCAGGGTTGCAAGTACAGGTAAATACATATTTTAATTTAAAAATTAAAAAGAATAAATGAAAAAAAAAATAAACTATTCAAAATAGAGTATAATGACCATATCACAGCCTGTTATTTAAGAACCGGGAACAAAAGCTTGTGTCTGTAGTGCGTCCAAGTATTGAAGAAGACGTGAGATAAAAACATAAACACAAATTTAACACATACATGTAATTTCAAGAAAAAAAACAACAAAAGAATGATTTGCAATTTGTCTACTCTTGTCCTGGCCATGTTTGATTTTAGGTTTGGCGTTTTTATGGCCACCTTACTTGGGAAAGAGCTAGTTATCGTGTTCTTCATAAGACTTATATTATTTGAGCCACCTCATGAGAAAACCATCAATGTGCATATGCAAAAACAAAGGCGCAGATCAGCTTCACAGTAACTGCGAAGCTGTTTTCATTACACGGATAGTACAATTCCTCTACTTTCTAAATCCCAAATTTCCAGCCTCAAACCATCTTCTGTGACTGTACAGCCCAGTTTGTTTCGGACCTGGTTGGAACCCAAATTGTTGGCTTTCTCACACACAGGCTCATTTGATGTCTTGTATTCTTATGTTGATTCCTACCTGGTGTGTGGGTTGAGATGATTTTTATATTGTATTAATTCCTTGTCTATTGTCACTTGATTTGTATACTGCTGCCATAAGTATTGGCTAGGAACATTGAGGTTAGGAAACTAAACAGTAAATGACTGAGTGAAAAGGTATAATTAAACACTAATGGCCTGTAAAAGGATATAATGTTGTATGTCTAAGGTCAAAGTATGAAATTTATTTAAACAAGTTTGTAATGATAAAACTGTTTTACTGTGTTTTGACAGGCGGAAAGAAGTGGAAACAGAATAAGAACAGATCACCCAGGATAACTGGGGATCATGGCTTCTCACCAGGCAATAGAACGGGTAGGTTCCTTGGATATTGCAACATATACTTTTACAAACTTTTAATGTCATCCTATCAGGTGTCGTCACATTTACTAGTGTTTTAGAATGATTATTTGTAAAATAGTGCTTTAAGCTGATCAGTGCCGTTATTATAACAAGGATAGGGCATTTCCTCTCTTTCTGAAATCCAAAATGTCAAGCATCAAGCCTTCTTCTGTGACTCAACAGGTCATTTTGTGGTGGACCAGTCAAAATGAAAGAACTTATTAATCATGTCCGTTTTTGTAGGTAACAATGGTCAGATCCAGCTGTGGCAGTTTCTCCTCGAACTATTGACAGACAAGGACTGTCGGGAGGTGATCCAGTGGATCGGGGAAGAGGGAGAGTTCAAGCTCAACAACCCGGAGATGGTCGCTCAGATGTGGGGACAGAGGAAAAATAAGCCCACTATGAACTATGAGAAACTTAGTCGAGCACTTAGATATTACTACGATGGTGATATGATTGCTAAGGTTAGTGATATGATTGCTAAGGTTAGTGATATGATTGCTAAGGTTTGGATTGGGAGGGTGATTTGTATTAGAAACTTGGGGAAAATCGGGAGAAGGGACAGAGGAAAAACAAACCCATTATGAACTATGTGAAACTTAGTCAAGCACTAAGATATTACTATGATGGTACTGTGATTGCTAAGGTTAGTGGTATGATTGCTAAGGTGAGTGATATGATTGCTAAGGTTAGTGATATGATTGCTAAGGTTAGTGATATGATTGCTAAGGTTAGTGGTATGATTGCTAAGGTTAGTGGTATGATTGCTAAGGTTAGTGGTATGATTGCTAAGGTAAGTGATATGATTGCCAAGGTTAGTGATATGATTGCTAAGGTTAGTGATATGATTGCTAAGGTAAGTGATATGATTGCTAAGGTTAGTGATATGATTGCTAAGGTTAGTGATATGATTGCCAAGGTTAGTGATATGATTGCTAAGGTTAGTGATATGATTGCTAAGGTTTGGATTGGGAGGGTGATTTGTATTAGAAACTTGGGGAAAATCGGGAGAAGGGACAGAGGAAAAACAAACCCATTATGAACTATGTGAAACTTAGTCAAGCACTAAGATATTACTATGATGGTACTGTGATTGCTAAGGTTAGTGATATGATTGCTAAGGTTAGTGATATGATTGCTAAGGTTAGTGATATGATTGCTAAGGTTAGTGATATGATTGCTAAGGTTAGTGGTATGATTGCTAAGGTTAGTGGTATGATTGCTAAGGTTAGTGATATGATTGCTAAGGTTAGTGATATGATTGCTAAGGTTAGTGATATGATTGCTAAGGTTAGTGATATGATTGCTAAGGTGAGTGATATGATTGCTAAGGTTAGTGATATGATTGCTAAGGTTAGTGATATGATTGCTAAGGTTAGTGGTATGATTGCTAAGGTTAGTGGTATGATTGCTAAGGTTAGTGATATGATTGCTAAGGTTAGTGATATGATTGCTAAGGTTAGTGATATGATTGCTAAGGTTAGTGATATGATTTCTAAGGTTAGTGATATGATTTCTAAGGTAAATGATATGATTCAGATTGCTAAGGTTAGTGATAAAGATCAGGAGGGCAAGTTATATTGGATTGGGATAGCAGGGTAAAATCAGGAGGTTGCTCAGAAAAATAAACCCACTATGAACTATGAGAAACTGAGTTGAGCACTTTGAAATTACTATGATGGGGATATGATTGCTAAAGTAATGTTAGGATTGGGATAGGGAAATTTTTTCATATTACATTGGGATAGCAGGGGAAAATCATGCTTGCTGAGAGAAAAAAGACAAACAATTCAGTAACTATTTCCTTTCATGCTATATTGAGGAACCATACATGTTTCCCTTTTGTCATATTATACTGCCAAGGGCAAGAGAAAGGTCAAAACCAAATGAAATAATACAAAAGGCGTAATCAAATGCATGTCTTGTGTCCACTAGCTTGCATACAAGTTCACTATGGTTTATGTTTGTAGGTTCATGGTAAGAGGTTTGTGTACAAGTTTGTTTGTGATCTCAAAATGTTACTGGGCTATTCTGCGGCAGAACTGAACAGACAAGTGACAATGTGTGCTGAGCAGAAACTCCAGAGAGTACGGGAAACTTTACGGCCAACATCGAAACCCTTACGGACGATTGATATCTCAAAGATTGCAACTCATACAGTACAAGCTTCATTGGAATAGTGCCAGTCATGCTCACATCCTTGTTAATGTTTATAAAACTCAGATATAGCAAAGTCTTGCAATATTTAGACCAAAGGTTATAAAACAATTTTCATGTCAGATCATACTCTCTGTTGTTATACCCCCCGCAAAACGAAGTTTTAGGGGGGTATACTGTTTTCAGTCTGTCCGTAATTCCGTGATTCCGTCATTCCGTCATTCTGTCAACATTTTGACATCTTTGCTGAATAACTTAAGTAGTTTTTGCCCGATGTTCTTCAAATTTTCAACACACCTGCACCATTAGACAACACATGTGTGATATGAATTTAGGGGCCAAAGGGTCAGTTTTGCAAGAGTTATGGGACTTTTTAAACCTATACATAGAATGTTTGCCATAGTGCTAATAGTGCATACTTTGTGAAATCAACTCCTCCTACAGCTTTCAATATTCTCTTTTGATACTTTGCAGATATGTGCCAGAGATATTGAAGATATGCATGAAGAAGTATTATGCTGAAAAAATGAATTTTGACAAATTTACGGCATTTTGAACTTAGCCAATTTTCGATAATTGCCATATTCAATAATGGTTGGTAGTGCATAGTTTGTGAAATCAACTCCTCCTAGGGCTTTCAGTATTTCTTTTCAATACTTTGCAGACATGTTCCACACATATTGAAGATGTGCTTGAAGAATTATAATGCTGAAAAAATAATTTTTGACAAATTTACAGCATTTTTCAACATAGCCATTTTTTGACCATTGCTTATATACAATAATGATTGGTAGTTCATAGTTTGTGAAATCAACTTCTCCTAGGGCTTTCAGTATTTCTTTTCAATACTTTGCAGACATGTTCCACACATATTGAAGATGTGCATGAAAAATTATAATGCTGAAAAAATAATTTTTGACAAATTTACAGCATTTTTTAACATAGCCATTTTTTGACCATTGCTTAAACAATAATGGTTGGTAGTGCATATTTTGTGAAATCAACTCCTCCTAGGGCTTTCAGTATTTCTTTTCAATACTTTGCAGATATGTTCCACATGTAATGAAGATGTGCATGAAGAATTATAATGCTGAAAAAATAATTTTTGACAAATTTACAGCATTTTTCAACATAGCCATTTTTTGACCATTACTTATATACAAAAATGGTTGGTAGTGCACATTTTGTGAAATCAACTCCTCCAAGGGCTTTCAGTATTTCTTTTTGATACTTTTCAGACATGTTCCTCACATATTGAAGATGTGCATGAAGAATTATAATACTGAAAAATTAATTTTTGACAAATTTACAGCATTTTTTAACATAGCCATTTTTTGACCATTGCTTTTATACAATGATGGTTTGTGAAATCAACTCCTCCTGGGGCTTTCAGTATTTCTTTTCAATACTTTGCAGACATGTTCCACACATATTGAAGATGTGCATGAATAATTATAATACTGAAAAAGTGATATTTTACAAATTTACATCTTTTTTCAACATAGCCATTTCTTGACCATTGCTTATATACAATAATGGTTGGTAGTGCATACTTTGTGAAATCAACTCCTCCTAGGGCTTTCAATGTTTCTTTAAGATTCTTTGTAGATTTGTTCCAGATATATTTTAGATGTGCATGAATAATTTTCATGCTGAAAATTTAATTTTTGACAAACTTACAGCTTTTATTTAACTTAGCCAATTTTTACCATTTCTCATGATAAACAATGATCATAGTGCATACAGTGAAATCAACCTCAAGCTTTCAATATATTCTTTTAATATCTTAAAGATGTGACTGGCATACTGGGGATGTACATGAAGGATTATAATGCTGAAAAGATATCTTTGACAAATTTTTTGCATGTTTGACTTAGGAAGTTATTGGCCAGCTTCAGATAATTTTGCGGGGGGTATACTGAAAGCCTTGCTTGCAGCCAATTTCTAGTTATTAATGATTATATGAGCTGCAACACGAGAAAATCAGTCTTCAGGGTTTCCGACCAGTTCTGACACAAACCGGCCTGTACAGTCACAGAAGAAAGCTAGAATCTTGAAATTTTGGATTTAAGTAGGGGAAGAATTGTACTATCTGTTTAGTGAAAAGAAAGGTGCTGATCAGCTATTCAGTTACTGAGCTGATCTGCATCTTTGTTTTCGCATAGGCAAAAGTCTGATTTTTTCATGACATGGCTCATATTTTAACTCAGATATAGCAAACTTTTAGAGATAAATGTATAGATCTAGCCATTTTTTCAGGCTCAGAAAATGGGAGATGCTTAAAATTTTCAAAGCAGTCAATCAATAAAAAATGAATACATGTAAATGTTAAAAGGCTTACTTTTATTGGCATTTAAACATATTTTAGTACAATAAGTTCTTTGATGAGCTGAAGTGAAGCCTGTTTCTACAGCTGTCATTCATTATGTTTTGTAAAAGTTATTTTGCTTATACAAGTATGCAAATGCAAATTTGTTTCTGGACTAACATTGTAAACTTTGCTATATTGGTGTTTTATTTGTTATTTAAATGGTATACAATATTGTACAGATATATTTTATTACTCTGTAAATATTGATTTATGTACTAATTGACCACGACCATTTGCCTTACTCATGAACTTGTTTTACCATGTATATTTCGTCCTTTTTCAAGAAAAATTGCTTTATGCACATATGTGAACAATGAAGTGTGTATCAGCCTTCAAGCTTGCATTATACTCCTTGAAATGTTTGTCATGTCAAGGGCACTTTTGGTTGTGTTCCTTTAACTCAACGTGCAAATGGAACAAGGCGGGTCACGTGGAGGCGCCATGCTGACGTTATGGAATACTTTTAGTCCCTGACTATAGTATGAGCCACCGCACCAGAAAACCAACAATCTGTATAGGCAAAAACAAAGACGCAGATCAGCGCCTGTGTTTTTGCTCCATAGATAGTATGATACCTCTGCTTTACATATCTGAAATTTCAAGCTTCTAGCCTGCTTCTGTGACTGTACAGGCCAGTTTGTGTTGGACCTGGTCAGATATCCAAATTGTTGGTTTTCCCATGCGAAGGCTCGTATAAAACACAAAGTACTGTCAAGTGTAGCAAATATCAAAGGCAGCATTGTTCAGAGAGATGCATACAGCAGTTTTTCTAAACG
Source organism: Rugalucina vietnamica (assembly GCA_964017185.1). NCBI lineage: Eukaryota > Metazoa > Mollusca > Bivalvia > Lucinida > Lucinidae > Rugalucina > Rugalucina vietnamica. Next base: position 38,208,635 of record OZ024880.1, on the reverse strand, counting down.
TTTGTCTTTACCATGGACCAGTTGAAAGTGTGTTTTTATATTTCACGTCTAAATCGCAGACATTTCTCTCATTTGCCATTAGATTCATGTTTACAGTCATGTTAAGAAAAGGCAGACAGACCTTTGCTAATACGGTAACACATACCACAAGGCAGCTTCCGACTAATCAAGTGTTTTAATTGAGCCATCACACAAGAAAACCAGTCTTCGGCGATTCCGACTAGATCCGACAAACTGGTCGGTACAGTTACAAAAGAAAACTAGAATTTTGAAATTTTAGATATAGGTAGAATATGAATTGTACTGTCTATGTAGCAAAAACAATGGCGCTGATCAGCTGTGCAGTTACTGTGAGAATGGTTTTCTTCAAATATGAGCCGCCTCGTGGGAAAACCAACAATGTGGTTTCCGAACAGGTCCGACACAAAGCGGCCTGTACAAGCACAGAAAATACATGTAGCTAGAAGCTTGAAATTTCGGATTTAAGTAGAAGAGGAATTGTACTATCCGAGTAGCGAAAACAAAGGCGCTGATCAGCTTCGCGGTTACCGCGAAGCTGATCTGCGTCTTTGTTTTCGCCTATGCAGATTGCTGGTTTTCCCATGGGGTGGCTCATATCATAAAAAAGCCTTATTCACCTACCATGTTAATCATTCATATTGTCATATGACGTTGTAAATTTTGAACATTGTAGTCATCCATGTTATATTACTATATGTCAGAGCCGCTTTATGGGAAAACCAACGATTTGCATATGCGAAAACAAAGAGGCAGATCAGCTTCGCGGTAACGGTGAAGCTGATCAGCGCCTTTGTTTTCGCTACCCGGATAGTACAATTCCTCCTACTTAAATCCAAATTTCAAGCTTCTAGCTCTTTTATGTGCTTGTACAGCCTGGTTTGTGTCGGACCTGTTCGGAAACCACATTGTTGGTTTTCCCACGAGGCGGCTCATATACTACTGGCAAGTCACCATTCATGTATTGATACATACTGTATTTGTTCTATTCAGTGCACTGTGTGCTTAAGTATTCCAAAGTTGGCTGTTTAATTATAGCCCCGCTTTGAAAAAGTGGGGCTATACTGGATTCACCATGTCCTTCCGTCGTTCCGTCCTTCCGTCATTCTGTCCTTCCGTTATTCCGTCAAAATTTCATTTCCACTCAATATCTTGAGAACCAGTTTACAGAATCTGACCAAATTTTGTATGTACATTAACATTGACAAGATCTAGCTTGGGATTGTTGACCGTCATTTTTCCCAAAATTTTGACAGAGTTACTGCCCTTGATTGATGTCAGAATTTCGTTTCCGCTCAATATCTAACGAATTGACAGAATCTGACCAAATTTTGTATGCACATCATCATTGACAAGATCTAGCTTTGGATTGTTACCCGTCATTTTTCGGAAAATTTTGACGGAGTTATGGCCCTTGATTGACGTCAGAATTTCGTTTCCGCTCAATATCTTGAGAATGAATTGACAGAATCCGACCAAATTTTGTGTGCACATCAACATTGACAAGATCTAGCTTGGGATTGTTACCCGTCATTTTTCCCAAAATTTTGACGGAGTTACGGCCCTTGATTGACGTCAGAATTTCGTTTCCGCTCAATATATTGAGAACGAATTGACAGAATCCGACCAAATTTTGTGTGCACATCAACATTGACAAGATCTAGCTTGAGATCCTTACCCGTCATTTTTCGCAAAATTTTGACGGAGTTACAGCCCTTAATTGACATCAGAATTTCGTTTCCGCTCAATATCTTGAGAACGAGTTGACAGAATCCGACCAAATTTTGTATGCACGTCATCATTGACATGATCTAGCTTGGGATTGTTACCCGTCATTTTTCGCAAAATTTTGACAGAGTTACAGCCCTTGATTGACGTCAGAATTTCGTTTCTGCTCAATATCTTGAGAACGAATTGACAGAATCCGACCAAATTTTGTGTGCACATCATCATTGACAAGATCTAGCTTGGGATTGTTACCCGTCATTTTTCGCAAAATTTTGACGGAGTTATCGCCCTTGATTGACGTCAGAATTTCGTTTCCGCTCAATATCTTGAGAACGAATTGACATAATCAGACCAAATTTTGTATGCGCATCAATATTGACGGGATCTAGCTTGTGATAGTTACCTGTCATTGCTTTTTTCACCCTGCAAAAAAGCTGAGAAGCGGGGCTATAGTCAGATTCTCTGACAATTCTAGTTCAAAATAATAATTGAGCCATCGCTTCAGAAAACAAGCAATCTACATATGCGAAAACAAAGGCGCAGACCAGCTTCGCGGTAACCGCGAAGCTGATCAGCGCCTTTGTTTTCGCTCAAAACATCATACAATCCCTCTTCTTCTTAAATCCAAAATTTCAAGCTTCTAGCCTGCTTCTGTGACTGTACAGGCTGGTTTGTGTCAGACATGGTTAGAGCCCAAATTGTTTTTCTTGCGTGGAGGCTCATATCTCTTCCTAATTACTGCACACTTAATCGAAAACAACACATACACTGCTTTAGTTATCTGATCCAAAACTTGAATGGTAATGCAATTTAAGTATTCCAACTTTTGCAAAAAATATTTTGAAATCATTTAACACTCAATACACGTACAAAGATATGCTGGTGACAAAACTGGAATAAGATACTGTGTACACTTACACACAGCCTTTTCAGAAAAGACCTGGGTGTGCACTTATTGGAGCATGTGCACTTCATAGAATGAATATGGTAGTTCTACTTGAAATAGCATGAAATCTCTTTCATAATGTCTCGCCTGTCATATTTAGTTAAAGATGGGTGCAGTAGCTTGATCTGAGAGCATTTGGTTCATTTGATATTGAAACACACCCAAAATAACTTTCCAGTATAATCCCTTTATGAAGATTTGGTCATGAACATTCTTCCTTTTCAGCTGATATTTAAATGAATTTATGAATTTCATTTTTCTGATGTTCATGGAGCTTTGAATCACAGTGGTTGTGTGCAAAGTAAATGAACCCTGAAGGGGTTCATGTAAGCTTTGCTAGCGACCCACTGTTGTTTATAGATAGCTCCATGAACATCAGAAAAATTAAACTCATTGCTTAAATTTACATTCATTTCTCTCTATCGCTTGTTGAAAAATAATCAAGGTGAACACAAAATTTACAAGCAAAAAGATATTTTACACAAAGTGTGTGTTGAAGCAGCAGAACGGCATCGATGGCGTCATGACGTTTACGGAGGTTTACTCGGGAACAATGTGGCTAGGATAAATAAACACTGATGTGACCTTAGCTGTTCACTGTGGATATTTAAGTTATGAGACTAACATTGGTAACTTGAAGTTGAAAAAAAAAACAAAAACATTGGTAACTTGAAGTTGAAAAAAAAAAAAAAAAAAAAAAAAAAACAGTAAAAACAATTCTTAGTAATGCAAGGAAGAAACTGCAGTTTGATTTTATTGCATAGAATAATGAGCCTTCGCATGAGAAAACCAACAATTTGGGTTTCCTACCAGGTCCCACACAAACCAGGCTGTACAATCACTTTACATGGTTAGAGGCTAGAAAGTTTGGATTTAGAAAGTAGAGGAAATGTACTATCTATGTAGTGAAAACAAAGGTGCTGATCAGCTTCGCGGTTACCGCGAAGCTGGTCTGCGCCTTTGTTTTCGCATATGCAAATTGTTGGTTTTCTCACGCGATTGCTCAGATAAGAATAAGACAAGTAAGGTGTTGCAATATTGAGGCAATATGTGTTTTATTTGTATGTGATATTGGTTGGAAGGGCAACTTCCTGAGCACAGAAACAGAACTTACAATGAATTTGTTATGTTTGTTTGTATGCTTGTTATTAATGATTTGTTGATATGTATGTGTTAGAACATAGTTTTGAATGCTGAAGCAAAGATGCAAGAGAATCTATCTCAGTAGTTTCTGTCTTGATTCAAATAGCCCTGTTATGTATCAAAGTGTAAACTGAGATTAAAAAGGTACAAGTAGGCAAAGATCAGGAAAAGGCGCAATCAGAAAAAGATTCCCACTCCAAAAACCGAGGTGGGGAAAAAAACCAAACTAACAATCAAGTACTTATACCATGAAACATATCGTAAGCCGAATGAGCAGCTATTTTCCCAATAGGTGGCCACTCAGTTAACTTAACTAAAAATATGAAAACATACATAAGGCGCCAACAGCACAAAAAATTTAAACACCAAGACATAAAACAAAAAGAACCACCACAGAAGTATCGACTTGGAACGATCAGTAACACAAAGTTACTGGCAGGCTTAAACCGGTTTTACAGGTACCTAACCTCACCCTCAGCTTCTGCAGTGGTTCACAACATTTAGTTAGTTCTTCGGTCCTCGTGGTGAATCTCTAACTAGTCAATGAATCATCAAGAACAAACAAATAAATCATGATAAACATCCTGATGAATCAAAAACCAGGACCCACAGATTGAGTAAGCTGCCCGACGATGGAGATCCCTGGGCGCCGAATAACCTACTAACTCCGGAGCAAAAGAAAAACACCAGTTGGACCCCGGTGGGCCAAGCAACAGACAAGAAGCTCCGGCCCCAACCAACTAAAATGAATAGCTTTAAGTCGGGGCCATCATAGAGTCTGACGCCCGACCCACCGGCGTGCAATTAAAGAAGGCAGCATAGTTATCAACCATGATTGGGTTAAAAACTAAGCATGCAGACTGTCGCATAACATTCAAGTTATAACCTATACGTCTGTAACGTGTTATGATTTTTCCGAACTGAAAAGAAAAATCATTTATTCCTTTAAGTTTCTTTAATTTGTAAACCAAGTCACCATAAAATTCAGGTTCCGAAAGGCCCTCACTTAAAAGTGTCTTTAACCCAACACTATATTTGGAAATCAATTCATAGTGTCTACGATAAAATTTAGAAAAGGTTTTTCGAAGTTTATGATACCGATAGCCCTGTTGGAGAAGTTTTGCCGTTAAACATTTATTTCGAGCGTTGAAGTCTGTAACATGATTGCAGACTCTAGCAAACCTAATAAGTTGCGAAATGTATACACCATAAGAAGCACGACGAGGAACGTCACCATCCAAAAAAGGAAAATTTACTATATCAAAATCAAAGTCATCGCGCTTATCATAAATTTTAGAAGAAACAAATCCATTTGAAACAGAAAGATGTAGATCTAAAAAGGGGGCTTCGGTATCTGAGATATTAGCTTTGTTCAACTGAAGTTCAGGTGGATAAATTTGATTGACCATGCCTTCAAAATAAGGGTTGTCAATGTTCAAAAGGTCATCGAGGTACCTAGATGTGGAATTAAAAGCCTCAATAACATCAGCTTGATTATCATGGTTAAGAGAATCCATGAAATCTCTTTCGTAGCAGTATAAAAATAAATCAGCTACGAGAGGTGCGCAATTTGTACCCATCGGAATTCCAACAATTTGTCTGTATAACTTGGTCCCAAATCTAATATAAATATTATCAAGGAGATAGGATAAGGCGTCGCACACATTCTGACATGACCAAAGTGTATACCGACTTTGGTCAGAGGAAGTGAAAAAAGCCTTTCTGTCATTACATGCCAAATAAAGTGAACCATAGTTTTTTAATGCCCTTTTGAAGGTCCACTCTATCAAATCCAGAAGTTTTAAAGAATCTATGATGGGGTTGAGGCCGAGACAAGGAAATCTGAGACAAGTTTTCAGATTATTCAAGTCTCATCCGAGGCTCTGCCTATGTGAAAACAAAGTAACTGCACAGCTGATCAGTGCCTTTGTTTTAGCTACTCGGATAGTACAATCCCTCTTCTACTTATATCCAAAATTTCAAGCTTCCAGCCATCTTCTGTGACTGTACAGGCTGGTTTGTGTCAGTCCTGGTCGGAAACCCTGAAGGCCGGTTTTCTCGCATTGTGGCTCAAATATCTCTGGTTTCTATGAATATTACTGGCAGCTTATAGGGTCATTGGGGCTAAAAGGGATGAATAGTAGAACGATAGAAACAAATTAAAAAGCTCCTGTTAAGTGAAATAAAACAAATGTGAAACCTCTATGTTAGATTTATTGTTTCCATTGAACATGCTTAAAAGGACAGACTGTGAAAGCAAATCAGTTTTTAGCGCATAAGTAATAATTCCCAGTTTGTATGTTGGTGTTAAGCTGTGGGATTAAGCTGCTGTCTTCTTGGGAAAGTACAAGGTACACGTGTCCTGGCATGAGAAAACCAGCAGTTTGTGTTTCCGACCAGGTCCGACACAAACCAGGCTGTACAGCCACAGAAAATAGCTAGAAGATTGAAATTTCAGATTAAGAAAGAAGAGGCATTGCACTTTATGGAGTGAAAACAAAGGCGTTGATCAGCTGTGCAGTTACTGTACAGCTGGTCTGCACCTTTGTTTTCACATATGCAGATTCCCATTGTTGGTTTTCTGTGCTTCATGTTTGCTTTCTCCATGTCTTTCTATTTAATAAAAAAGCAAATTATTTATAGAGCTAACAATTTTAGAGGTTGCCTGTCACTTTAGAGTTCTCCAAACTTTACATTGTTATGTATGACAGTTACTTGTTGAAAGATGTGCATTCAGTACTGGTAAACTTCCCAAGGGAGTATGCCCAGGAAAGTATGATGTTATACATATGATGTTTACTTGTTGTCCTTAGCAATTATTTACTTTTTGTGTCCCAGATATTGGACATAAACAGGTTGTTTACTTCAGAATTTTCTAGAAATTTCAAATTGTTCTTTGACGGAAAAGTCCGGAAAAATCTGGAAGAACCAAAGATGTAGAATCTTCTAGAAAAATCTTTTTTTTATGTCAAAAGAATATTGTGGAATTTTCTGGAAGGATAATGGCCTCTCTAGAATATTCCAAAACATTAAATTTTGGTAAACAACTTGTTATTTTTAGTATATGATATCATAGAATTTGCTGGAAGAATCCTGAATGTTCCTCAGTGCTATATAAGGGCTACAAATTTTCATAAGGACAATCTTTGGGTACTGTTACTATTAAGAAGTCAAAATCTATCTTACTGGAATTTAAACTTATTCTTGGATTACTTTGTGATATTCGATTCTGGATTGGGACATAGTGCTATTTTGAAACAAACTTTAATTCTTGGGATCAGAAACTGATACAGACTTGTGTTAAAAATTCTGAGGGACATTCAGACATTCTTTAAGGGAATTAACATCTTGAAAGGTATTGTACATTCATTTTTGTTTGATTGTATATATGCTTTTGATTGTTTCACATGTAATTACTGGTTAAATCATTTCTAAATAGATTTGTTAAATTTTAAACAAAGCTTGTTGCTGGCTAACCAACTTGTTGGTTTCCTTAATCTTCTAGTTACGCCTGGCACGTAACAACATGTTTTAGTAATTTTCTATAACTTTTTTCCTGTCCCTGAGACCAGTGGTAACCATGACAGCAAACACCATAGCAACAACCTGAAATAGAGGGAGATAAAACATAGAGAGCTTATGATTAGACACCAGTTGCCTGACTTACTCATGAAAAATCGTGTCATCTTGGGAGTTTTCTGATCATTTCCCAACAAGAGCCAGGTTCTACAATCACAGTAGATGGCTAGAAGTTTTAAGAGATACAGTAGTATCTGCCAGGTGAAAATGAAGGTGTAACATTTGTGTTAGATCAGTTAAGAGCATGTCAGATTCATAATTGAGAAAACCGGTCTTTGGGTTTCCGACAAGGTCCGACACAAACCAGCCTATACACCCACAGAAGAAAGCTTCGGGCTTAAGAAAAAGAGAAATTGTTCTTCTGTATAGCGAAAACAAAGGCGCTGATCAGCTTCACAGTTACTGCGAAGCTGATCTGCGCCTTTGTTTTCGCATAGGCAAAAATCCAGTTTTCTTATGATGCAGCTCAAATGAAAGGACATAAGATCCCTGATGCATTTCTTTCATTTAGACCTTGATCATAAAAATACATGTACAGCTTTCTGGCATTCTTCCTCTTCTGCCATTTTAAGAACTGTCAGTAAATGGCAAAGAAGTATGCCTTTATTACTAGTTATCTACATGTCGAGAAATGTGTATCTGGCAAAACTGTTGTGACAAAACTTATACTGTATACCAAGGACATTAAGCACACATTCAAACTGCTGCAGAATGGCACTACCATGTGAGTGTGCTGTCAGGATGCCCTGTTGTTTGGTGTTGAGAACAAGTCAAACAGCCTGGGTTGTGTTGGACCTGGTTAAAACGACTGTTTTTATTATGACAAGACAAAAATGTTTCTACCATACCTCTAGAGGTAGTGGGCAGCACTCACAGAAGATCAGCAGTTTATGATAGTACCACAGGTAGTCTTGAATAGGCTGATAGCAACCCTGAGAATAAATTGAATAGTCGTTGTTAAACATGTGAACAAAGTCATGAGATGAACCACGTCATGAGAAAACCAGACTTTTGCCTATGCGAAAACAAAGGCGCAGATCAGCTATGCAGTAACTGCACAGCTGATCAGCCTCTTAATTTTCTCTAGTTGGATAGTGCAATTCCTCTTCTACTTACTATACAAAATTTTAAGCTTCTTGATTTCATCTGTGACTACACAGACTGATTTTTGTCGGACCTGGTCGAAAACCCCGAAGACCGGTTTTCTTGCGTTGTGGCTTATATGGGGTAGAGCGATGGTCTAGTATTGAGTGTGTCAGGCTGCGCACTGGTGCAGGGTTTTAATCTTGGGCAAGACACATTTATTCCCTACAGTATTTGTTATTACCTAGGATGTGATGGCACCTTCCTGATATGACTCAAAAATTGTTGACTGGGACACAAAACCACAAAACAAAAACATGAGAAATGACTATGTGTTTTGACAGTACTGCCTTGAGAATACAGGCTTTTTACCTTGGTGAAAACAAATGTTCAAGATGGGATGGTTTACTTGTTATAAGATAACCAATATTTTGCATATGCAAAAACACAGACACAGACCAGCTTCGCAGTAACTGTGAAGCTGACCAGAGCCATTGTTTTGGCTACATTAATAGTACAATTCCTCTACTTTCTTAATCCAAAATTTACAGCCTCTTGCCATCCATGAGTGTACAACTCTGTGTCGGACCTGTTTGAAAACCACATTGTTTTCTCGTGATGCAGCTCACATTTTAGTGCAAGACAGTATGGCAATGGTATGCTTCTGACCTTATCAAAGTACGAGTTGTCTGTAGTTGCATTAAGTGTACAATTAGAATCATATGGTGGCCCTTGATCAGGGTATTCCCCATCCATCTTACAACACGTCTCTGGTATCATCACTTTAGTTATGTTGCCGTTAATGTTCTTCTTGCGGTTCCAGTAAACTGTGATGTCAAATTCACCATAACTCTCAACAGCACAACAGTCAAACTGAAATAATAATCACCATTCTAAATATTTACGGTAGTTTATTTTATACTTTACAGTGAAACCCAATGTATATCAAAACTTGATAAAATTGGTATTTTCATTGATATGAAATTTCACTGATATCAAATCTCACTGATATCAAAAGTCACTAGTGACTGATATCAGCCTATATCTTCACTGTAGATTTTGGATTACTTCTGACGTTTCCATTTACTTGACGTCATTAAATGTGCCTCACTTCAGAAATTCAAACGCCTATAACTCCGTTATTTATGAACGAAAACATAAAGTGTGGGTATTCATTTTCTTAGTTAGAACGTAAGGAACAATGTGGTACCAAAATTATTTGTGTTTTAAAAAATTTTTGGTTTTTGCATTTTCACCGCCTGCCTTGTGAATTGGAAAATGCCCGTGTATTGTATAAAATAAAAAGAAAATTTGCTTTTTTTTCGGTGAATACCAAATATATTTCATCTCGTGAGTTGAAAACATAAAAATTTTCACTCGTGCTGCTCACTCGTGAAAATTCTGATGTTTTCAACTCACTCGATGAAATATATTTGGTATTCACCTCAAAAAAGCAAATATCCTCTATTTACAAGAACATGTAGAAACAAAAGGAAATCATGCCAATGCAACCCTGTGACAAACAGTCAAATACAAGTACATGGCTATTATATAGAATTTGAACACTGGCTGTATGGTGGTATGATAATGTTGGACTAAATTTAAGTACCAGAGGACCAATGGTCCTGTAAACGCTCACCTGAGATCAGCTGCATATACCAATAAACTTGTTTGAATATTATGGTATTTAACTCCAGTGCAGGGGCAGATAAGCCCTTGGGCCATTTTCTTTTTTCAGAATCTTCAATATTCTGTCCATTTGCCAATTTCCTGTTGGCTTTTTCCTTCAAATGACATTTTAATAGTTTTCCCAATTCAGATGCACAAGCAACCCATGTTGACCTTGCCATAAACTTGGTCAAGGTCATCACAGGGTCATGATTTATATATACATTGGAGTACTTTAGCCATCGATGCCTCACGCCAAGTTTCCTTGAAATCAGTCTATTGGTTTCAGAGAAGATGATTTTTGATGGGTTTTTACCATATATGGGCATGGCGGCCATCTTGGTCATGTGACCTAGATTATTTATATACACATTGATTCCCCTATTCTATAGATGCTTCACTTAAAATTTGGCTTTGTTTGGCCAAGCGGTTTCAGAGGAGAAGACGTTTGAATATTATGGAAATATACATGTATATTGCCCCGGGGTGGGGGCACATGAGCCCCTGGGGTCCAATTTTTTTCAGAATCATTAATATCCAGTCCTACTGCCCATTTCCTGCAAGACTTTCACTTTAAATGACATTTTAAAAGTTTGCCCCATTCAAATGCATTGGTGACCTATGTTGACCTTCCCGTAAAATAGGTCAAGGTCATCACAGGGTCATGATTTATATACACATTGTAGTGCTTGAGCCATCGATGCTTCGTGCCAAGTTTCGTTGAAATCGGTCAACCGGTTCTGGAGAAGAAGATTTTTGAACGGTTTTTACCATATATGGGCATGGCGGCCATCTTGGTCATGTGACCTGGATTTTTTATATACATATTTGTTACCCCTTCCTATTGATGCTTCACATAAAATTTCGCTTTGATTGGCCAAGCGGTTTCAGAGGAGAAGATGTTTGAATATTATGGAGATATACATGTATATTGCCCCGGGGTGGGGGCGGATGAGCCCCTGGTGCCCAATTTTTTTCAGAATCATTAATATTCAGTCCTACTGCTCATTTTCTGCAAGATTTTTCCTTTAAATGACAATTTAACAATTTTTCCCATTCAAATGCATTCGCGACCTATGTTGACCTTGCCGTAAAATAGGTCAAGGTCATCATAGGGTCATGATTTATATACACATTGTAGTGCTTGAGCCATTAATGCTTCATGCCAAGTTTGGTTGAAATCGGTCCAGTGGTTCCGGAGAAGAAGATTTTTGAAGGGTTTTTACCATATATGGGCATGGCGGCCATCTTGGTCATGTGACCTGGATTATTTATATACACATTGGTTCCCCCTTCCCATAGATGCTTCATGTAAAATTTGGCTTTGATTGGCCAAGCGGTTTCAGAGGAGAAGATCTTTGAAAATGGTGGACGACGGACGACGGACGGACGGACGACGGACGGACGACGGAGCATGGGTATACTATAAGCTCACCTTGTGAGCCTGACGGCTCAGGTGAGCTAAAAATGCAGGTTGTGACTTGGGTCAGAATATACTGGCTGAAAACATGAATAATCAGGAAAACTGACAGCTTAGGCCAAGCCAGGGGTCATTTTATTTGTTTCGATATCTAAGATAAGAGCTACATGTATTTTGTACATAATTTTAGTCCTTCACATTGTCTGACATTTGCTGAGATGTATGTTAGTTGCATATAAAAGTAGTACCTGTACAAAAACATAGTTCCATGCTTGAGAGTATTCATCCACAGCCTCATCACCGGCATACTTCTTGAGCAGACTGTTTCTCAAACTTACCGTCAGTGTACTGTCTATCTGTGGATGGGACAAATCGAAAATTGTGTTAATTTTGGTAGAATATAGCATTGTTGTGTATGACTTGGGCAGCAATTTAAATTTATGATACGCCAGACAGTCTCTTTCCCAGTCAAACAGTGAATTTTGATGGGATTTTTTTTTTCTTTTTTACTTTGGTTTTACATCCCTTTCAAGATCATTTCAGCTCATACGAGACAGGCCAATTAGTAGGTGGGCGAAAATGGAAGAACCCCAAGAAAAACCACCTGACACACCCTCAAGCAGAACTTGACTTGCCTGACATGTGGCCAGAGCGGGGCTCGCTGAACACGGGCATAGATGAGCCAAGATGCGTTTAGCATCTGATGGCATTTAAAAATGGAGTTGACAAGTAATTTAAGAAATGGAATCATATGAAAATATCAAATGAGATGCTAGGTTTAAGAAACCCTATCCAACTTACATCGGTGTAAATCAGTATAGCTGACCATGTGCCCTGATAGAGTATAACCATGCCCAAGGAAGAAAGATACTGAAAAATAATAAAAATAAACAAAACACTTGGTTCAGTCTTCATGCTTTTCATATGTAACATAGTTTAACTAAAAAGCAGTAGAGATATAATACAGACAAAGCTGCTTATGCTTACCATAAATTCAGAAACATTCGCAAGATCTATTTTTGCGAATGATGCCTAGGAAATTAAAAATTATGGCTTATGAAATCTTACATAAGCTTAAAGCATGCAACCAATCCAATCTTCCAAAATAGAAAATAGCACAAAATGAAAGTCTCACAATTTCCAAATTTCCGGTATGTTTGGCAAAGCAAATTTTTTTGGTTTATTTGTCCAAGTAGACAAGGTGTTCCGTATTTGGTGACATTATTCTTGTTTTGATTTATAAAAAGAAAATCAGTTAACTAAACATACCACACCAGAGGCCACCTTGTTTGGACATGTGGCCAATAAACAACCAGTCATCCCTGAAAACACATACAAAAATGTGAGATATCAGGTGCAATGACTGAAATATATCCTTTTAGCCATTTGCTTTGGTTGTCTCATATCAGGAAAACTACAAATTAGTCACTGGAAGCCACACCCCATGATATTTAAGAGTTGTTGTTTTTTTTAGCTCACCTGAGCAGTGAGCTTACAGACTGGTCTGACCCTGACCTATTTTATGGGAAGGTCAAATTTGGCCACATGCTTTTCAATAAGTGTAAGTGTTAACAATGGATTTTTCAGAAAGTTTTGTAGTCTTTGGTCTGAAAGTTGATTGGTACATAGGTAGGTTGATTCCATGATTTGAGCCACCTCATGAGAAAACCAACAATCTGCATATGCGAAAACAAAGACGCAGATCAGCTTCGCGGTAACCGCGAAGCTGATCAGCGCCTTTGTTTTCGCTACACGGATAGTACAATTCCTCTTCTACTTAAATCCGAAATTTCAAGCTTCTAGCTCTTTTCTGTGCTTGTATAGGCCGGTTTGTGTCAAACCTGTTCGGAAACCACATTGTTGGTTTTCCCACGAGGCGGCTCATTTACATCCCACTCAAAAGATCACGATCATATGGAGACATGACTGGAGAAACCTGTGATTAAATCCATGGACCTTGTCTACAAGGGACCAGTTGTTCAAAACTTTGTTAGCTTAATGTCATTGTTAAGACTTTGTTAAGTAAATGCTGACTACATAGGCAAATACACTATTCTTTGTTGATAAAATGTGAGAATCCTCTGCATTGCAAAGGATTATCACATTTGATCAACAAAAAATAAGTGTATTTGTAATATTGCCCATTTTGAAATTTTAATGAATCATTAACTAACGACATCGTTACTTTTGAACAACTGGGCCAAGGTGCATGGCTTGGAGATTCTTGATACTGACAACTTAGTGAGTATTCAATGTCACAGTCATTTCTTGACCTTATCCCAATGTCATTTAACTTGTCCAATACAAAATTAAAACATGTTTTTCTCTTGATGAGACTCATATGCATGAGTTGTGGTAAAACCTTACCTATCAAAACCATGAGACTGCCTACAACAATGAATGATATTGTAGCATAGTTGTAGAGGGTCCACACATCGGACCCAGTCCCTCCACCGGCAGGGATAGACTTCAGTATCGGGGCCAGATACCCGGTAAACACCTCAGTCTGGAACTCTAACACATAGCCCACGGTCAGAAGACAGGATCCGATACACTACAAAACAAAAATTATGAGCATCCATGACAAAAACAAACATGCCTTTGCACTATAGAGTGAAATTAAAAGCTGAAAAATTGACAATCACTGAGGTGGTTATAACGAGTACCCACAATCAAATGATATATTAAAAGCTTTTAAAATATTAACAAAATTTGACTTCCAAAGCCATGAACAGAAGGAAAGGATTTCAAAAATATGAGCCGCCGCATGGGAAAACCAACAATCTGCATATGCGAAAACAAAGTAAGTAAGTAAGTAAGTAAGTAAGTAAGTAATGTCTTTATTTAACGAGGGTTAAACACAGTTGGCAATACCAATCTTCCCTGAGGCCCTCAATATAATGGCTATTATACACAATATTTACAACAATATGTCAAAGTTGTACTACATTTGTAAATATACATACACACAGAGTTAATAAACAAAAATAAACTAAACTACAATTATAATATTGTGTTCATTGATTTGGGTGAGATAGGGTTCTGATTTGAGTCTTCATATTAAGTGCCTTAATACATGCTAGAAAACAGACAAGGTTAAACAGCCAATAAAATTTAACAAGTACAATTGCATTCTTGATTATTCATAAATGTAAAAGTGTTTGCTCTATATGAACATTAATCTCTGTTAATATAATCTTAGATATTAAAATACCAAAAACAGTCTCAGATTAATACCTGTATAAATACTAAAGATGTTAGCTATTTTAGATTGTGAGAATTAGTAATATTACAAGTATGGGTTGAAAGTTCTTTAAGATGAATTTTAATTTCGAAAGTGAAACAGTTCAAAATATGGCATAATCATTCTGAGATAATCTACTATACTATATAAAAATACATGAACAATACAAATACATGCACAATAGCCTATATACAAGTCAATATTTACTATTAATTTTCTATCTACATGTACATCATTTAGTGGACAGTTTCATTTGTAGTCTAAGGTACCTCTGTTTGAATGACCCTAAAGTTGGTGTGAATGTTTGAATGACCCTAAATTTCTCAAACTCTTAGGGTCATTTCTTGAATGACCCTAAATTTCTCACTGCTTCAGGGAGTGTGTTCCATAATTTAGGTCCAGAGTAAGACAGAGATTTTCTGTAGATTTCAAGTTTAGGTTTAGGTATGTAAAGGCATTGGTTTGTGGCTGATCTTAACTCAAGATTGTGGATGTCATAGGAATAAGTAAATTTATTAGACATGTAAGCTGGGGCAAGATTGTTTAAAGACTTGTACATTATTATGCATTTCTTGTATTTGACCATTTCATCAAATCTCATCCAGTTAAGTTCCTGGAAGAGCTCTGAAGAAGGAGTACTAAGGTCTTTGTCAAGAATAAGCCTTGCAGCTCTTTTCTGAAACTTGATGAGTTTATCAAGAAGCTCATCGCTGCAGTTTCCCCAAATAGAGTTGCAATATTCAAGATGTGGAAGTATGTAAGCATTGAAATACAGTTTCCTGGTCGGTATATCCAAATATATTTTGATCCGGCCAAGTAAAAACAGGAGAGAATTACATTTCTTGATTGTTGCATCCACTTGAGATGACCAATTTAATGTGTTGTCAATTGTGACACCAAGTAGCTTTTCTTTACTTGATACTTCTAGTTTTGTTGTGCCAGTTTTTATATCAGGATTATTCTCTTTGATACTGGACTGTTTTTGAGCAGTTGAAACAAAGAATGCCTTAGTTTTGCCTTTATTGACAGACATGTGATTTTTGTCGAACCAGCTGACAGCATTTTCCATCTCTTCATTCAGATCGTCAACCACTTCCTCGACGGAACTGCCTGTTTTGGTTACTGTTGTGTCATCTGCAAATTTGTCTATGATGGCCTTTTTTATTTCTAGTGGTAGATCATTGACATAGATTAAGAAAAGCAGAGGCCCCAAGACAGACCCTTGTGGCACTCCAGAAGATATGATTCTAGAGCCTGACAGTTTTCCTGAAATTGATACTTGTTGTGATCTCTCATTAAAATATGACTGAAACCATTGAAGAGAAGCAGCACTAAATTGATATTGTTGCAGTTTTTCAAGTAGTAATCTGTGGTTAACAAGATCAAATGCTTTGGACAGGTCTAACAGTACTGTTCCAACTATTTCACCATTATCAATAGCTGTAAGCCAGTCATCAACTATAGCAGTAAGAGCGGTCTCACATGAATGATTGGCTCTGAATCCAGACTGCCGCTCATACAACAGATCATATTTATTTAAATATGATTTTAGGTTTTCAGCGACATGTTTTTCAATCAATTTTGATAACAAGGGTAGGACAGAGATTGGTCTATAGTTAGACATATCAGATTTATCTCCCTTCTTAAAACATGGGGTGATCTTAGCTTTCTTGAAGTTATCTGGACATATTCCCGTTACTATACTGAGATTTAGAATTTTTGCTACAGGTGTTGCTATCACTGATGAACCTAACTTTAAGAATTTAGCACTCAAGCCATCAAGTCCAGTTGCTTTTGAGGGGTCCAGGGCATCTAATTGCTTTTGCACAAAGGATGTAGAAACTGGAGGGATTTCAAAGTTTGCTTCTGGTGGCAGCTTGTTTTGGACAAAATTTTTTAATTTTTCTGAGATGCAGCAGTTTTCTGTATTTTCTTTTCCATATTGTTGAAAAATGGATGTGAAAAAGTCATTGAATGAGTTGGCTGTCTGTTCTGGATCCAAAATTGGTTCACCCTCCTGATTAACAACTGAGGGGGTTGTATGTGATTTAGATTTATTTGAAATTTCATGAAGTTGTTTCCACAGCTTTTTGGGATTTCTTTTGTTTTCTTGTATGTTTTTAGTAAAGATTTGTTTCTTAGAATTTGAGATGAGACTTTTTGTTTTATTTCTCCAGAAGCGGTGGTTTTCTGTGTCTTTTTGTTTATGGAAATGGTCACGCTGTTTTCCAGCTTCAGCTATTTCTGCATTAAACCAGTTAGGTTGCAGTTTACGCTTTACTCGTCTAGTCCTTTGAGGAGCGTGTTGATCTAGAACTTTCTCAAAAATTTGCAGAAAGAAATCTAAGGCATCATTTGGATTGTCAAAGATGTCAAGTGTTGACCATGGTTGTGCTTCTAGATCTGATAAAAAAGCAAGATCATCAAAATGGCTCATGCTTCTATAGGTGATAGTCTTGTGTTTTGATTCTGAACTGCTTTTATTGGATAATTTGCGGGTCAGACAAACAGGGTAGTGGTCACTAATGGCATAACATGGTACAAAAACCTCAACAATATTTTCTGGCTTGTTAGTATAAGCATGGTCAATCATGGTTGCTGATGTTGCTGTTACGCGTGTAGGTGAATCAACAATCTGAGTAAGATTTACAGAATCTGTGAACTGAAGCCAGTTGTGTACAATATTGCTATTGTCAAGCATATTTAAGCTGAAATCACCAAGCATGATGATTTCCTTGTTTTCAGTATAGATTTGCTCCAAAATCCCTTCAAAGTCATCAATCCAACTTTGATTTGATGATGGAGGTCTATATGTGTAGCCTAACAAGAAAGTTTTTTGTGCTTTATGCTTGATTTCAAGCCACATTGACTCAACACCTTCAACCTGCAAGTCCTCTCGCACTGAAACCCTTAATGATTCTCTTACATAGATAACTAAACCACCACCATTTGTATTCCTATCTTTGCGAAATAGTTGGTAATTTTCTAGATGTAGTTCATTGTTGCTAAATTCATCATTTAAAAAAGTCTCACATAAGCAGATTATGTCAATTTCAGCTTTCTGGCTTAAGAGAATTTTTAGCTCATCCAGTTTTGGATAAAGATAATGTATATTAAGGTGCATTATGTTTAGACCTTTATTTTGAAAACAAAGACACAGATCAGCTTCGCCTGCTTCTGTGACTGTACAGCCCGGTTTGTGTCAGACCTGGTCGGAACCCCAAATTGTTGGTTTTCTCATGCACAGGCTCATATGTAGGATGGAAAATGGGGGAAATGCATCTCTGAAAATACCATTAATACTTACAAAGAGTATGAAGTTGACAGCAACGAGTAGGATTTTGATGATGAACAAATTCATTCTGTGTGCATCATAACATGACTTTTCATTCTCGTATCTGAAATTCAGAAACTTTAAGCAGTTACATGAAACTAAATCGGAACTTATTGAAGTATTATATTTTGGTTATTTACATGTACTACCAAAGTCCTTAAGAACGTCTGGGGTTTCCAACCAGGTCTTACACAAAACCGACCTGTACAGTCATAGAAATAGGCTAGAAGCTTGACATTTTGGATTTAAGAAGAAGAGAAATTGTACTATCCGTGTAGCGAAAACAAAGGCGCTGATCTGCGCCTTTGTTTTCGCATAGGCAAAAATCCGGTTTTTTCTCATGACGCGGCTCAAATGCCAGGATCGCCTTAAAAGTTTTGTTTAAATGATGGGGATGAAGTTTTCCCAGCAATTTTTACATTTCAAAAAATTGTTTGTTACGTGGTTATAAATGTCCCAGTCAACATTTTTTAGTCATGATCCAGATCTTCTTCGGTATTAATCAGCAATATATAGTTACGCTCATTTTTTTTTTTTTTTTTTTTGTTTCCAAAATAAATGAATTTTGTAATGGCAGGAGAGATATTTGATGATTTTGAGTGACTTTTAAGAAAATACTAACAATCTGAAGGCGGTCCCCTGGCCGAGCGGTTAAGAGCGCTGTTTCTTAGTCGCTCGATCATCTCACCGCTGTGTCTGGTGTGGGTTCGAGCCCCACTCTGGCCACATGTGAGACAAGCCAAGTTCTGCTTGCTGTGCCAGTTGGTTTTTTCTTCGGGTTCTCCCGTTTTCACCCCACCTACTGATTGGCCCGTCTCATATGAGCTGAAATAATCTTGAAAGGGACGTAAAACTATCTATCTATCTTCATATACTGAGTCGATCAATTTCTGATCATCATCTCAGGTGTTGGGTGGGTGCTAAATTTTGAATTTAGCAAGATGGGGAGAACATTCGGGATGGGCCATTAAAACTATTTACAAGAAGCTAAACAGAGGCATACTAAAACGTATACCTCAGAACCCCTGATCTAAATGAGAGCCTTAAATTCTTCAGCAGTCTTTGATGAGACCACTGAAGAGGGAAGACTATTCCATAACGGGATAACTAAGAAAACTAAGAAAAAAATAAAAATAAAAATAAAAAATAACAATTTGAAAATACTGAGTGAGAAATAATTACTTCCACCAACCACAATTTTTGTACAAGAAAGCCCTATTCAAAACTGTTTTTGTTTATACCTTTTTAAATTGGACACAAGAAAAAATACTATATTACCTGATTCTTCAGCAACTTCCATCAAACAACAGATCATGATACCCTAAAAATTATTTCAAATTTAATCTAAATGTATGGATCTTTTCATTGCAGCAGAAAAGGCAGTGATACTATATGAGCCGTGACGTGAGAAAACCAGAGTTTTGCCTATGCGAAAACAATGGCACAGATCAGTGCCTTTGTTTTTGCTACACAGATAGTACAATCCCTCTTCTTCTTAAATCCGAAATTTCAAGCTTCTAGCCTTATTCTGTGACTCTACAGGCTGATTTGTGTCAGACCTGGTCGGAAATCTCGAAGACGGGTTTTCTAGTGTCGTGGCTCATGATGCAGAGATATTATAACTGACACATCAAACCCTTAATACAGTTTGATCTAGGTCAGAACTTCACCAGAAATCTTGAGCTGCAGCTCTCAGAAGAAAATAACCAGTTGTTGTAGAAAAACATAGAATATCCAGTAAGTAGGAAATTACAGGAACATTATGGTAACTTGAAGGTGACACGTTTGTCTTTAAAAATGAGCCGTGGCATGAGAAAACCAACAATCTGGGTTTCCGACCAGTTCCGACACAAACTGGTGTGTACTGTCACAGAAGAAAGCTAGAAGCTTGAAACTTTGGATATAAGTAGACGAGGAATTGTACTATCTGTGAAGCGGAAACAAAGACACTGGTCAATTGTGCAGTTAGTGCACAGCTGATCTGCGTCTTTGTTTTCGCATATACAAATTGTTTGTTTTCTGATGAGGTGGCTCAAATAATGTCTAATTTTCCTGTGGTGTCTGTTTGTTTTAATTAATTGTTTAACGAAGGTGACATAGCTTGCTACCTGAGCACGCTGAGGGCATCGAGAGAGTTGTTGTTACGACCGAAAATCAATTGTTTAATGGTTTGCAAATGTTTAGGTTTTAGACCTTGTCAATACAACTTTAATTTAATTAAACACTTTCAGATGAAAATCATTTGAACCTTTGCATGAGAAAACCAACAATCTGGGTTTCCGACCTGGTCTGAGACAAACCAGGCTGTACAGCCACAGAAGCAGGCAAGAAGCTTGAAATTTCAGAAGCTTGAAATTTCAGATTGAGAAAGAAGAGCCATTGGACTATTTGTGGGGTGAATACAAAGGGGCTGAACAGCACAGCTGATCTGCACTTTTGTTTTCGCCTATGTAGATTGTTTTTTTAGCTCACCTGAGCCGAAGGCTCACAAGGTGAGCTTATAGGATGGCCATGATCCGGCGTCCGTCCGTCCGTCCGTCGTCCGTCGTCCGTCCGTCGTCCACAATTTCAAAGATCTTCTTCTCTGAAACCGCTTGGCCGATCTAGTTGAAATTTTATGTGGAGCCTCCTTGGGTAGTGGCATTTCAAGTTTGATCGCGAAATCCAGGTCACATGACCAAGATGGCCGCCACGCCCATATATGGTAAAAACCCTTCAAAAATCTTCTTCTCCAGATCCGGTGGGCCGATTTCCACGAAACTTGGTATGTAGCATTGGGGACTTCAGCCCATCATAGTTTGATAAAATGATGACCCTTGGATGACCCTGACCTATTTTACGGCAAGGTCAAATTTGGAAACATAGGCTTTTACATAGGAAAAAGTGAAAACTATGGATTTTTTGAAAACTATTGCAGCCTGAGGCCTGAAAAGTGGTAGATGCAAACAACTAATGGAGTAGATGAAGGTATGTGATTAATTTAGGTCAAGGTCATCTCTTGACCTTAGCCAGTCTGTTGTCCATACACACTTTTCAAAGATCTTCTTCTCTGAAACTGCTTGGCCAATCAAAGTGAAATTTTATGTGGAGCATCCATGGGTAAAGGAGACGAAAGTTTGATCGCGAAATCCAGGTCACATGACCAAGATGGCCGCCACGCCCATATATGGTAAAAACCACTCAAAAATCTTCTTCTCCAGAACCGGTGGGCCGATTTCCATGAAACTTGGTATGTAGCATCAAGGATCTCAGCCCATCATAGTTTGATAAAATGATGACCATTGGATGACCTTGACCTATTTTACGGCAAGGTCAAATTTGGAAACATAGGCTTTTACATAGGAAAAAGTGAAAACTATGGATTTTTTGAAAACTGTTGCAGCCTGAGGCCTGAAAAGTTGTAGATGCAAACAACTAATGGAGTAGATGAAGGTATATGATTAATATAGGTCAAGGTCATCTCTTGACCTTGGCCAGTCTGTTGTCCATACACACTTTTTAAAGATCTTCTTCTCTGAAACTGCGTGGCCAATCAAAGTGAAATTTTATGTGGAGCATCCAAGGGGTAGGGGAGACGAAAGTTTGATCGCGAAATCCAGGTCACATGACCAAGATGGCTGCCACGCCCATATATGGTAAAAACCCTTCAAAAATCTTCTTCTCCAGAACCGGTGGGCCGATTTCCACGAAACTTGGTATGTAGCATCGGAGACTTCAGCCCATCATAGTTTGATAAAATGATGACCCTTGGATGACCTTGACCTATTTTACGGCAAGGTCAAATTTGGAAACATAGGCTTTTACATAGGAAGAAGTGAAAACTATGGATTTTTTGAAAACTATTGCAGCCTGAGGCCTGAAAAGTGGTAGATGCAAACAACTAATGGAGTAGATGAAGGTATGTGATTAATATAGGTCAAGGTTATGTCTTGACCTTGGCCAGTCTGTTGTCCATACACACTTTTTAAAGATCTTCTTCTCTGAAACTGCTAGGCAAATCAAAGTGAAATTTTATGTGGAGCATCCATGGGTAGGGGAGACAAAAGTTTGATCGCGAAATCCAGGTCACATGACCAAGATGGCCGCCACGCCCATATATGGTAAAAACCTTTCAAAAATCTTCTTCTCCAGAACCGGCAGTCCAATTTTCATGAAACTTGGTATGTAGCATTTGGAACTCCAGCCCATCATAATTTGTTGAAATGATGACCCTATGATGACCTTGACCTATTTTACAGCAAGGTCAATTTTGGAAACATAGGCTTTCACATGGGAAAAGGCGAAAACAAACTGTTGCAGCCTGAGACCTGAAAGTTGCTAGATGCAGACAACTAATGGAGTCAATAAAGGTAAGTAATTAATGAAGGCCAAGGTCATGTCTTGACCTTGGCCCAAGGTCATTTAAATATCAAAATTAAAATTATGGTTTTCTCAGAAATCACTGGGTTTGGAAACTATTGCAGCCTGAGACCTGAAACTTTGCAGATGCAGACAACTTATGAAGTCAATAAAGGTGTGTGAGTATTCAAGGTCAATGTCATTTCATTATGACTTAATACTCCAAGATCAGGCTTCAGGTGAGCGTTCTCAGGACCAATGGTCCTCTGGTTTTTATGTATCGGCACAATTTTATAATCATTTATTTATTGATGCCACCCTGTTCATGAATCTAAATTGGTTCTAGAATTTTGTTCCTACGCAGCAATGATAGCATGCATGAAACAGTGCATAGTTAATGACTTCCACTTCTCATGAGCATCGCTCTTGTGAAAATTCTAATGTTTTCAACACACTCGTTTACCTATATTTGAATACTGATCTGTCCCAACATGGCTGAACAATTGTTGACTGGGATGTTAAACCTCAATACAAATATACTTAATGAGACAAAGTCAATAACTTTTATCTTCATATACTTTGGAGTGGCCCCCGTGGCCGAGCGGTTAAGAGCACTGTTTCTTAATCACTCGATCATCTCACCGTTGTGTCTGGTGTGGGTTCGAGCCCCGCTTTGGCCACATGTGAGACAAGCCAAGTTCTGCTTGCAGGTATGCCAGGTGGTTTTTCTCGGGGTTCTCCCGTTTTCGCCCACCTACTGATTGGCCCATCTCATATGAGCTGAAATAATCTTGAAAGGGACGTAAAACTGAATTAAAAAAAAAAAAAAAAAAAAAAAATATGTAACGAACAGCCGAGCTGAGCCACAGAAACCCCGTTGGTGGAAAAGCATGCTCATCCACCAAGGGTGGTTTACTGCGCTATATACCCTACACTTACTCAATTCACAAAGTCTCGAGTTTGAAATTTGCATATTTCCAAGGGAGGCTATCCCGTCACATTACTTCCCCCTCCGAGAAGACTCGTCCCGAGTCTTGGCCTGGGGACTACTGTCACTACATGGGTAAGGCAACTCCGTTCTGGCAGTTGTCATCATCCTACTGCTGCCACCAAATGTAACGAACAGCCAAGCTGAGCCACAGAAACCCCGTCGGTGGAAAAGCATGCTCATCCACCAAGGGTGGTTTACTGCGCTATATACCCTACACTTACTTGATTCACAAAGTCTCGAGTTTGAAATTTGCATATTTCCAAGGAAGGCTATCCCGTCACAAATATATATACTTTGGATTCGGGCCCTGTAAAATATATCTATGCTGCCCAGTAATTTCATAACTCACCGTTCCAGTACGGTTCTGCTGTAATTGAACTTTCTATAGCATTAAAGCCCCTGCATGAGAAAACAAACAATCTGCAGATGCGAAAACAAAGACGCAGATCAGCTGTGCAGTAACTCCCTCTTCTTCTAAATCCGAAATTTCAAGCTTCTAGCCTGCTTCTGTGGCTTCGCAGCCCGGTTTGTGTCAGACCTGGTCGGAACCCCAAATTATTGGTTTTTTTTTCATGCACAGGCTCATTAAATAAAATTTTGGCGAGCTTTATTTGGCCCAAGCCCAAAGTATGAGAAGTTTCTAGTTCCTCTCAGTGTATATCTCTGATCTGTACTCCTTTCTATCCATAATGTAAAGGATCTCTTACTGACAAGATGAGAAAAGTTCTTAAAATCAAGGGGTCAGTTTTTAAAACATAAGCAAAATTTTTAAGTGTATTATTGGGTATATACATGTATGTGACTTGTATAACCAGAGGACCAATGGTCCTGTAAACGTTCACATGAGATCTCGGATATGCGACCTCAGGTGACCTTGCCATAAAATAGATCAAGGTCATCCACAGGTCATGATTATACAAATATGTGACCTTGACCATTTATAACAACTTTCATTCTCCCTTCCTAAAAATGCTCCACATGACATTTGGCTTTGATTGGCCAAACGGTTTCAGAGAAGAAGACCTTTGAATATTATGGTAATATAAAAGTATATTGCCCCAGGGTGTGGGCAGACCTACCCCTGGGGTCCATTTTTTCAGAATCATAAATCTTCTGTCCATTTGCCCATTTCCTTAAGTTTTTCCCTTCAACTGACATTTTGACAATTTTCCCCATTCAAATGCATGGGCATCTATGTTGACCTTGCCCTAAAATAGGTCAAGGTCATTGCAGGGTCATGAGTTATATAAACTTTGTAGAGCTCCTCCCCCTGATGCTTCATGCCAAGTTTCAAAATCCTAGGCCTTCTGGTTCTGGAGAAGATTTTAAAGGTTTTTTCTATTTATAGCCATGGTGGCCATCTTGGTCATGTGATCTTGACCATTTATATAAACTTTTGTTCCTCCATCCCAAGGATACTCAAATAAAATTTGGATTTGATTGGTCAAGTGGTTACTGAGAAAATTGAGTTTTACATTTAAATTGTAAATGACCTTTGGCAAAGGTCAAGAAATGACCTTGACCTTTTATACTCACAACACTTCATTAGTTCGACATGTAGTCTGTATCTACCAACTTTCAGGTCACAGGCTACAAAACTTCCTGAAAAATTCAATGTTTTCACTTTTTTCCATTAAAAAGCCTATGCAGCCAAAATTGAGCTTGCTGTAAAATATGTCAAAGTCAACCAAGGTCATGATTTATATAAAGTATGATGGTCCAGAGTCCCCAATGCTACATACCAAGTTTCGTTGAAATTGGTCCACCGGTTCCAGAGAAGATTTTCTTATGTTTTTTTCCATATATGGGCATGGCGGCCATCTTGGTCATGTGACCTGGACCATTTATATAAACTTTCTTTCCCCCTTCCTAAGGATGTTCCATATGAAGTTTGGCTTTGATTGGCCTAGAGGTTTCAGAGGAGAAGATCTTTGAAATTGTGGACGACGACGAACGGACGCCGGAGCATGGCCATCCTATAAGCTCACCTTGTGAGCCTTCAGCTCAGGTGAGCTAATAACGGATTTGGCAGCGTTCCTAAATGCCATCAGGTGGAGATAACTCTTGGTTTTTGTACCTACCCAATTATTTCTAATGTTCATCAAGCAAAAACATAGTTTCCTATGTATTTGACTGCAAGTTTTTGCTATAAACCGAAACAAAATAGGTGTTGTCGACATAAAACACTTTTGTTTTTGTTTTTATTGTGCATGCACAGCATTTTTTATAGAACATGTTTCTAGAGAAGAGGATATATAGGCATGCCTGCCATCTTGGTCAGGTGACCTGGATTATTTATAATAGTCTTGTTCCCCCTTCCTATAGATGCTTCATATAAAATTTGGCTTTGATCGGCAAAGCTGTTTCAGAGGATATCTTTGAAAATGGTGGACAACAGACCATGGGTATACTTTTTTCTTTAAGATCACCTTTTGAGCTTCCAGATCAGGAGTGCTAAAAATCATTAAGAACAAGTAGCCCAAGGGCAACGATTGCTCACCTGAGAGTTCAAGAAATACAGTCACTGGACTAAAGAAAAGTAGTTAAAATTTGGCTTTGATTGGCCAAGCGGTTTAAGAGAAGATCTTTGAAAAGTGTGTATGGACGACGGACCGGCCAAGGTCAAGAGATCTTGACCCAAATTAATCATATACCTTCATCTTATCCATTAGTTGTTTTCATCTACCACTTTTCAAGTCTCAGGCTGCAATAGTTTTCATAAAATCCATAGTTTTCAATTTTTCCCATGTAAAAGCCAATGTTTCCAAAATTGACCTTGCAATAAAATAGGTCAAGGTCATCCCAGGGTCATGATTTATATACGTTGTAGTACTTGAGTCGTAGATGCTTCATGCCAAGTTTCGTTGAAATCGGTCCACTGGTTCCAGAG
Source organism: Rugalucina vietnamica (assembly GCA_964017185.1). Lineage (NCBI taxonomy): Eukaryota > Metazoa > Mollusca > Bivalvia > Lucinida > Lucinidae > Rugalucina > Rugalucina vietnamica. The sequence goes on along the minus strand of OZ024880.1, from coordinate 38,182,253 downwards.
AAGAAGATTGTTGAAGGGTTTTTACCATATATGCGCATGGCGGCCATCTTGGTCGTGTATCCTGGATTATTTATATATACATTGGTTCCCACTTCCTACAGAAACTAGGACTAGTCAACAAACATTTACGTAAAAACAAAACTCAAATATTTCAAGCGAAATGGCAGAAATTGCAATTTTCCGCTTTTCGTCTTATAAGTCAATGGAAACTTTAAGTTGCCATAGCAACCAAAGTAGTGGGACAAGGACAATAAAAAAACACAAACTTTGTACAGGCTAATATCATAAGCATTTATGCTAAGTTTCAGCTTCATCCGCATTACAGCTTCTGAGAAGAAGATTTTTGAATATTTTTTTTCGAAAATTTACCCTTTACGTTGCTATAGCAACCAAAGGAATAAAGCAATTTTGACGAAAGTTGCCTAAAATGGGGAGGACTATTCAATAAACATTTATGTAAAAACAAAATTTCAATATCCTCAATGAAACGGCAGATATTGCAAATTTCCACTTTTTGTCTTATAAGTCAATGGAAACTTCAAGTTACCATAGCAACCAAAGTAGTTGGACAAAGACAATAAAAAACACAAACTTTGTACAGACTAATGTCATAAGCATGTATGCTAAATTTCAGCTTCATCCCCCATACGGCTTCTGAGAAGAAGATTTTTGAATATTTTTTTCGAAAATTTACCCTTTATGTTTCTATAGCAACAAAACGAATAAAGTGATTTTTACAAAAGTTGCCTTAAACGTGAAGGACTACTCAATAAACATTTATGTAAAAACAAAATTCAAATATCCCCAGCCTGACAACGGAAAATGCCAATTTACACTTTTTCTCCATACAAGACAATGGAAAATTCAAGTTGCCACAGCAACCAGAGTTCTTATCCGATCAAGATAAAAAACACAAACTTTCGTTCCCCCTACCCATGGATGCTCCACATAAAATTTGGCTTTGATCGGCCAAGCGGTTTCAGAGAAGATCTTTGAAAATGTGAACGGACGCACGCACGGACGCCGGCTCGACTACCATACTATAAACTCCCCATGAGCCTTCGGCTCAGGTGAGCTAAAAATACATGAGCTGCATTGTGAGAAAACCAGATTTTTGCCTATGCAAAAACAAAGGCGCAGATCAACTGTGCACTAACTGCACAGCTGATCAGTGCCTTTGTTTTCGCTATACGGATAGTACGCACAATCCCTTTTCTTCCTTAATCCGAAACTTCAAGCTTCTAGCCTTTTTCTGTGAGTGTACAGGCTGGTTTGTGTCGGACCAGGTCAAAAACCCTGAAGACCTGTTTTCTCAGGTCATAGCTCAAATTGTGATGTGAATGGCCACCTGGAGGTAAAGATGTATGCATGTTGGGTTACAAGAGGTCGACTTTTTGATGTGACTCATTGCATACTCAGGTGCTGTCACATTTTGTATCAAAACTGGTTACTCGATAATGAAGAATGAGCAATTACGCTCATTTTAAGTCTTCTATTTAGGCTGTTTGTGTTTTATACAGTATTTATCAAACATAGAGATGTCACAACATGCTTTTGAAGCAACACTGTCTTTAGAAACCAAATAAAAATTACATTGAATTGGAAGAAATAGAATAGAAAAAAACCAAAGCAAGTAGAACTTTTATTTCTAATAGCACATTAACAACATAGCCCTTAAATTATTTGAGCCACGACGCGAGAAAACCGGGCTTCGGGATTTCTGACCAGGTCTGACACAAACTGACCTGTACAGTCACAGAAGCGGGCTAGAAGCTTGAAATTTCGGATATAAGAGGAAGAGGAAATGTACTATCCGTGTAGCGAAAACAAAGGTGCTGATCAGCTTCGTGGTTACCGCGAAGCTGATCTGCGCCTTTGTTTTCGCATAGGCAAAAATCCGGTTTTCTCAAGATGCGGCTCATTTTGTCAATACATTAACTTTCATAGAGCAGCCTAGGCAAAATGTGTTGTTTGCATGTAATACATTTTCTTAAATGAGCCGTGACGTGAGAAAACCGGTCTTCTGGGTTTCTGATCAGGTCTAACACAAACTGGCCTGCAGTCATAGAAGCTAAAATCTTGGAAGTTTTGGGTATAAGTATAGGAGGAATTGTACTATCTGTGTAGTGAAAACAAAGGCGCTGATCAGCTGTGCAGTTACTGCACACTGCATAGCTGATCTGCACCTGTTTTCCCACAGGAAATAAAAGCGCTGCAGGCATGCATGATACCCCGCCACGCAAATTTAATTTAGTACAAATGCACATAATATCTTGACGACATCAATCTACAATACCAAACCACATCTTCCAGATATGAACTCCTTAACAAAGTTTGAAGTAAATTGGTCTACAGATGCTCAAGATAGCGCATAGAAACAATACTGTAACATAAATCAAGGGCCATTACTCTGTATTTGACGAAAATTACCCATCTTCAATCCCAAACCACTCCTTTCCTGATATGAACTCCTATACAAAATTTGAGGAAAATTGGTCAATAAATGCTCCAGATAGAGCCCGAAAATGAAATTTTAACGTAAATCAAGGGCCATAACTCTGTACTTATTTGACCAAATTTTCCCATCTTCAATCCCAAACCACTCCTTCCTAATATAAACTCCTATACAAAGTCTGAAGAAAATTGGTCTATAAATGCCCAAGATATAGGCCGGAAACGAAATTTTAATATAAGTCAAGGGCCATAACTCTGTAAGTATTCAACAAAATTTACCCATCTTCAATCCAAAACCACTCCTTCCTAATATTAGCTCCTATACAAAGTTTGAAGAAAATTGGTCAATAAATGCTCAAGATAGAGCCCGGAAACGAAATTTTAACGTAAATCAAGGGCCATAACTCTGTACTTATTTGACGAAATTTACCCATCTATAATCCCAAACCACTCCTTCTTAATATGAACTCCTATACAAAGTTTGAAGAAAATTGGTCAATAAATGCTCAAGACAGAGCACGGAAACGAAATTTTAAAGTAAATCAAGGGCTATAACTCTGTACTTATTTGACAAAATTTGCCCATTTTCAATCCCAAACCATTCCTTCCTGATATAAACTCCTATACAAAGTTTGAAGTAAAATGGTCAATAAATGCTCAAGTTAGAGCACGGAAACGAAGCGCTGACGGACGGACGGACGCGCGGACGGACGGACGGACACTCGAGCGCAAATTTTTTGCGGAGGGTATAACATAATACCCCGCACTTTTTGAAGTGGCGGGGTATAAAAACCTGGTTTTCTCATGACCCGGCTCAAATATCAGATGAGCTGGATCAAAAGGAAACCCTGCTTTCTACACAGATAGTACAACCCCTCTTCTTGTTAAATATGAAATTTCAAGCTTCTAGCTCTCTTTTGTGACTGCACAGAATGTCGAACCTGGTCTGAAATCCCAAAGACCGGTTTTCTTTTGTCGTGGGTCATGTAATAATGAACATTTGGAAATAAAAAGGTTATTGATCTTTTTTTTAATTCAAAATTTATAATTTTTCACAGCCTGGTGATATTAATGAAGTACAACATATTTTATTTTAAAGCATTGCACAGCCTGTATTTTATGAAAATCAGATCATAAATGGCGAATGACAGAATATCACATAAATACGAGGGATGTTCTTTAATTCTTGTCATTGACTCATTTTCTCCTAAACCATCATTTATACCAGAAGAAAATTACTTGCCAGTTGAAGAGTGGTTCTTTGTGATATTGAAATCACCCAACTATTTTAAGATGATACAATTAATCATGGCAAACTGAGTCTCTGAAGAGGGGCACCTCTATGACACTACAAACATGGACTTCAGCCAGTCACAAAAGGCAGAATAATGTTTGAATAAGAAGGGTTAGAAGAATGATTTTATACTTGCGGAGTCTTCATTACCTTGCTAACACATTGGCAAAAAGTTATTTTCCTAAAACAGAAATTGCAATTTTTACGAGAACTGTAACATAGCACTACACCTGTTTGTTATGAATTATTAAGTTGAAAGAAGCGCGGTATGGAGGTTTCAGAGCCTCATAATTCCATTTCAAGTTATGGCTAATCCAAAACTTTTAATGCTGATTTGTACCAGACCTTTGCTAATTCCATTTATAAAAGTTTTGGATTGTTCATCCTCTAAAACCTTGATTTATGAGTTGTAACATTTTGAAAAATAACACAAAATTTATTTGAAAGAGGCGTCCATACAACAAAAAATCATGTGCTCATTCCACTACAACGTCCCAAAATCGTTTTACTTGATATGTTTAAGAAGCGTTTTGGTAGACATTTTCAATCAACAAATTTGATTGGAATTTTATTACGATAGAGACGAACAGCTCCCCTAGAAACTAGGCGCCTGCTTTACCTTAAACCTGTCGTAAAAGTTAAATTGCAAGTTCAGCAATTTACAGCGAATATCCATAAAGACCATTTTAGACAAAATTAAGATAACAATAAATTTGATATATTAACTAGACAATCTGATTTGAAAATTATGAAAATATTGAATTGCGTAGCCTGTGCAGTGATTTGAAATGGCGTACATTCAAATTATTATGACGTCACAAAGCAGGGCCAATAATTCCATCCAGTAAATGTGAAAACATTCTACAAAAGTGTTTGCTGATGCTCACATGAATAGCAAATTTATTTGTAAAATGGAAGTGGGCCTATATTTAGTTTTGCAAAATGTTATAGCATTTTCTATACTTGTGATCGAAATTACATATTGTAAATTAATTGGAAAATAACGCAGTATCATTACTATGCACTGTTTTAAAATGCGATTACTATAGGCTCGTGCGTCAGAGAGCAACAATTTTGATACCAATCTGATCAGAAAAGATTGTGCTTTCACCACATACAAACAACTTTCTCGCAGTTAGTCCACGGGAAAAGTAATCAAGCAAATGACAAGAATTAAAGAACATCCCTCGTAATTTATGCTTTCCTGAATATCATGACAAGGTGTTTTTTTTTTTTTTTTTTTTTTTTTGTTTTGTTCCGTTTTTATGATTACTATTATTAATATTATTATTTATTTTCTGGTTTCACCATCCTCCTGCTATATATTTTTCAAAATTGTCAATCAAAATAAAAGTTGAATTCTTTCTTAACATTACTTTCTCATACAAAACCTCCCAAAATTAGTAAAACTTATATACAGTAAGAGCTGTCGCAGGACAGCGTAGCTCGCCTGACTTGTGCTTTGCCACTAAATCTATTAAAATCTATGACCCATGACATTGATCTCAAGGTCACTCAGGTGGGTCGTGATGGTACAGCATAAAACTTCAGACCAATATCTACCAACATGCAAAGTATGAACTTGATCCATCAACATGTTCAAAAGAAACTTTAACCAAAAACTTAAACACAAAATTTTTAAGTCCGTGACCTTGACCTCAAGGTCACCAAGGTGGGTCGTGATGGTACCGCATAAAACTTCAGACCAATATCTACCAACATGCAAAGTATCAACTTTATCCATCAACATGTTCAAGAGATATAGACTTCTAAAAACTTTAACCAAAAACTTTAACACAAAATTTTGAAGTCTGTGACCTTGACCTCAAGGTCACCCAGGTGGGTCGTGATGGTACCGCATAAAACTTCAGACCAATATCTACCAACATGCAAAGTATCAACTTAATCCATCAACATGTTCAAGAGATATAGACTTCTAAAAACTTTAACCAAAAACTTTAACACAAAATTTCTAAGTCCGTGACCTTGACCTCAAGGTCACCCAGGTGGGTCGTCATGTTACAGCATAAAACTTTAGACCAATATCTACCAACATGCAAAGTATCAACTTGATCCATCTACAACTTCAAGAGATATAGACTTCTAAAAACTTTAACCAAAAACTTTAACATTTGAGCAACGCCGACGCCGACGCCGGGGTGACTGCAATAGCTCTTCCTGTACTTTCGTACAGGCGAGCTAATAAAGTATAACGTATACAATATACTTCCTATACAGCTTAATTTTATGTAGGCGTAATCGCTCTTTTAACCAAAATTGTTGCCCTTATCTTAGAAACGTTTGAATTTTAATTTAATTTCTTTCGTTTTTAATTCTCTTCAGATATGTCATTTTATTGAAAGGCATTGCAAGAAAAAATGTTAAACAGAATCTGTTAACCAGAAAATATATAGAAAAACAGGCCCAAGTTTTCAGCTTAACTACAACAAAGCACAAAATAATCTTGGAAAGCAAACACTCATAACACATCAGGAAAACATGTTTGTGTAAACCCCACTTTGATATAGCAAAACTGGGTTATGCAGGGGTATACCTATTTTTCTTCTTTTTGCTCCAAAACATATATCGTGGGTACCCACAATCTTTGTTTAGAGCAAAAATAAGAAAAATATCAAAATTTTTCAGATGAAATTTTTCAACTTTTAAAGCTAAAAAATATCTATTTATTGCATGGTTAAGTCTTCGTAATGAACATGAAAATGAAATTGTCAAGCTGATTTTATCATGACATCAGACTAAAATACTATGGTCTGTAGAAAAAGCAGTTTTATTTTGCATAAAAATGATACCTGTATAATGAAATAATGTTCTAATGTACACAAAAACCAATCAGACTTCATGATTATAAAACTTTGTTCATGCTCAACTCAGCTACAAAAATAAATCTACCCATAAACGCTAAAATAGTGTGAAATAATAAAAATTCCAGTTTAGAGCACATAAGCCTGTCATTTATCTGTTCTGTTGGCATTTTTCCTGCTAGTAAATGCTAAAATGCCAACAATTGTTTGTAGACTCCACTGAATTGAGCATGAAAAAAGTTTTATGATCTTTTGGTCAGAATCAGTCATGTTACAGAATAACATGGAGCTCTGTGACATTCACAAAAGTATTATGAAAATTTTAATATGATTCCCCAATTAAAATGCATGCTTTATCTGAGCATACTTGAACAAATGATTACAGGTATTTCAGGAATATAAGTATTGGCAAAGATCGCCCTTTGAAAAAATATTTATATCAACAAAATACAGCCATTGGTACATGTAGTCAGGATAGCACACTTACAAGTATGAGTCAATGTTAAGAAAAAATGAAGATGTGAAAAGTAAGATAACAAAAGCAAAGAAATTTCAACAAAATTGTGTAACAGAACCACTTACTGTGTTCCGAATATGAAATATTATGAATAAAGTCAAAACACAATTCTTTTTCTCAACAGCAATTATTTTATATTGCATTAATTCATTTATATGTATAATTAGTCCATGTCTTAGGTATGTACGTTCCAGACACCAGGTTCAGTGGTTGATAGCTCACAGCCTGTGTGGTGACTGCCCCTGCACCCTCTGGCGTGGACTCGACCCCCTCTGCCTGGTCGGTAGCCCCCGGGTCTGGTTTGGGAACTATCTGTATAGGCTGACCACTGCCCGCCACTGAGACCTGTATGGGCCCGAGCCCCGGGGAGAACTGCTGCAATGCCTGGGTTACTATTGGGATCTGGATCTGCTGCCCAGTGCCCGACACCGCAACCTGGATATGGCTTTGACCTGGGGAGAACTGGGACAAGGCTTGAGACAAAGAGGTCAGTTCTATGGTAGAACCCGGGCTGCCATTACCAGTCTGAATCTGTACCATTGTTGGGGGACCACCAGCCAGTCGTGCCGAGACTTGGTAGAGTTCGGGTGCCCCCGGGGTATTCTGTCTATACTCCTGTATAGTCTGGGTCAGTTCGCTCATGGCCTGTGTGAGAAGATCAGCTCCTGCTGCAACTTCTGTTGCCTGACCATCAGTGTTGTACGCTTCAACAACATGGATAACATTAGCCGTGGCTTCATGCGTCTGCTGCAACTGACTGAGGTCAATCTTGTCACGTTTAATCCTCTCTGGGGCTGGGGGAACCAGACCGACATGTTTTCTCCTCTGATGTTGCATCAACTTGGCCTTGCTGGCATACTGCTTGTGGCAATGCTCACAGTTGTGTGGCATAGTCGTGATACTCCCGACAGTCTGGGAGTAAGTCGGGTTGTCCCCATTCTCAAGTGTCTCTTCCGGAGGGATTTTCTTCCTAGCACTCAGGGGCAGTTCAGCTCCCGGGTGGTTCTTTAAAATATGAGCTTTACGTTTGGAGCTGGACTTGTACACTTTATCACAGTATTTACAGTAATAATCTCGCTGAGTTTTCAGAATCGGGAGATTAAGTTCTGGCACAGAATCTATCTTAACACCTGGATGTTTGTTTGCTAAATGATTCACTAACATTCCACGCCTTTTAAATCCAAGCAAGCACAAGTGACATTTATATATAAATCTTTGATAGTCTGTCGGTGACACCTTCGGTATGAACTTGATACGTGGAGGTTTCAGTGACCTCTCAAGGTCTCTGACCTGACGTTCCACGGAATGCAGACGTTTGATGTGATCCTTCAGCTTGTCTTTACGTTTGAACTGCCTGCCACAGGTCTCACACATAAACTCCCGAACTGAAGAGTGACTCAACTTGTGCAGACGCAGTTTGTCCTCACGTGGGAAGACTTTCTCACAGACATCACACTGAAAATGTCCACTGTTATGAAAACCGCGGATGTGTTTTTTCAATACGAGGAACTCAGAGAATTTTTTGTCACACTTTGGACAGTTGAACAAGCCCTCTGGGCTCAAATGGACTTGACTGTGCTCCCGCATGGCTGCTGCATGATCAAATCCCATCCGACACAATGGGCATTCATAATACTTATGTAAGCTATGTGTTTTGAGATGACATGATCGTGCAGAATTGTTCAGGAATCTCTTGCCACAGATCATACAAGGAAACTGTTTATTCTCGTCTGGACCATGACACAGAAAATGGGCGGTGAGGCGTTCCTGGGTTGTAAAAGCTTTCCAACATTTATCGCACTTGAACGGACGGTGGTAGTTTGGCTGCTTTTTTGCAATACCATGCTCGGCAGCGTGTTCTACAAGAGCCAACATCTGTGTGAACTGTGCAGAGCAGACGGGACAGGCCAGCGTGTGTGTCTCCTGAGATGTTCCCAAACCGAGGCCATCTTGACCTTGACCTAGATTTGGACCTCCAAATGTCTCAGTCCCTATCTGAAGTGTCAATTTCCTAATTTCATCCTGAAGGACATTCTCTGCAGCTTGCGTCAAGAAGTTGGGCATGTCCGTCTGTCCCACATTCTCCGCAGCATGTGTGAGGGTGTGCAGATTGAGAACACTGGCATTATCAAATGTCAGGTCACATGACACACAGGTCCACTCATTCTTGTTTTCATTGTCTCCTGTTTTGCGATACATGGACTGTGCCGACTTCTTGCCATCTGTACGCTTGTGGTACTTCTTCAGGGTCCTGCAAAGGCAAGCAAACCTCATGTTGAGAAAATGTCTTGTTTGAAACCAGGTAAATGACCTGCTCAGACGATGAGAGCACTAGTAATCTGTACACAGCAACTAGATGACTGATGCTTCTTTTGTAGAGAATAATAAAGGCACTGATCAGATTAAATAGATTTGCAGGCTGTCTTGCACATTTAGTCCACCTCGCATACCAAGAAAGGTCAAAACATAATTTGAACTTTTTACTCTCAATAATTGTGGTCCATTATGTACCTTATTTTTACTTTCATTTTTTAATTTAATCATGGCTTTGATACATTTAATTAACAGAAAGTTTTCACAGACATTTTAATTCTATATCAGCACTGTCTCATTTTTAACTCTGTAATTTTAACAAGTCATAGAATTTTCAAAACTGTCTTGCCATAAATTTCTTATTTCATAAAAGCTCTTACTTGTTTAGATAGATGTTTGTTGATCGTTTCTTCCAGTGGTAGAGTGGACTAGAAGCTGTATCAGTTGCCTGCTCCTAGAAAAAAAATTAACAAAACATTAAGATACTAAATATATCAATTTTATCATTATACCCTCCCAGCCTGTAAGGTTTGGTTTGGCTTGGTTATGGCTGAACGTCCCAGTCAATCACTTTTTGGTCATCTTGTGTTGGACCCACTGCTTCCTGCCTATCTACCAGTAAGTACTGTGGGAAGCTTACTGTCTTGCTCAAGGACACTTCACCATGGAGGTAGGTCTTGAACCCAGGACCTCTCGCTCCCAAGTCCTGTACCCTACCACAACACCAACATGTTTCCCCCCAAAATATGGCTATTTCATTCATTTTTCCTTACAGAAAATCTGACATGAGTCTACTCTAACTTGTTTGTTTGCATTCTTGTTTGATGTCTAGGGCAACAAAGTTTCTGTCCTGTAGGGACACAGCCCATTCTTCTTGGATATTTACCAGCCTATGGGGAGTTATTGAATCTTGTTCAAAGTACCCCAACCTATCCTCCATGTGGGTCTGACTCTCTACCACTCCGCAACAGTGCTCCGCCATCGGAAAGAAAATGGTTGCTTACACTGTGGTGTGTCAGAATTAGGCTATAATTTTAGATTCCTTTGTTTTTGAAAACTAAAATTGAAAGAATGAAATATACAATAATAAAATGCAAAGGACTATATAATACCTTTAGTTTTCTGGCTGCCAGGTATTTCTTCCTGATCTGTGCCATCTGTGATTTCTGTTTCCTGCTGACTGGTTTCCTGCTCTCTTGTTCTAGCAGACTGTCCCAGGTAGATTCAACTTTAGAGGAACCAGTCTCCTCATCATGCTCAAACAGATGCTTCTGGAGAGCTATAAATAGAATGACATCAAGGTGACATACTTCTTGAGAGCTAATGTTATCATGCTCAAACAGATGCTTCTGGAGAGCTATAAATAGAATGACATCAAGGTGACATACTTACTTCTCGAAAACTATAAAAGAATGTTAGCATGCTCTAAAAGATGCTTCTAGGGGGCTAATAGAAAATCATCATTGTGAAACTGATCTGGCTGCATTGATCTTCAACAGATGTTTCTGGTCTTCTTCCGATCAGGAAGATCTATAGAAGTTCATTAACAAGGCACACTTTAAAGAATCGCCTAATAATCTGTATTTCTGCAGTGACACACAACACAGATTCTTCGTCTTTTCCTATAAAAGTGATAACCTATTTCACCAGTTTTCTCAAGCTCAAAGCTCAAACTGAAGAATTTAAGTGCTCTCAAGATTAAAGCATTTTGGTAAATAAACCAAGCATTTGAGTATACTTACCTACAGCTGTTCTGAACTTCTTGGAACATTCAAAACAATGGAACTTGAACTCTGTCTCCTCCAGAACTGAAATATTGGACACAAGAAAAATAAACATTCAGACATCAAATGTCCTCATTGGCTAGACGTGTTTGCATTGTGGTTTAACATCCAAGACAGCATTTTTTCCAAACGTCTTCAGTAAACCTGGGAGCCAAAAGATTTTCTAGGTACTAACCTGTATAAAGCAGTGTTATGTGTCTTTATTGCTGCTGCTCTTTTACTACAGAAGAAGAACAATGGCCTAAGATTTTCCTCAATGAGCAAAATGAAGAAATTTACCCCCAACGTCCTTAACATCTGAGCCAAGCTCTCAGGCTTTACATGCCAGTTTCCCTTCTTCTGTCCATAGGTGAGACAGAATGTCTGACAAAATGCACCAGAAACCTTTTCATGCTCAACTCAGCTGAGACTGAAATTTATCCTGCTCATTTATACACAAAAAACAAGTTGATAAATTTAGACATGGTTTATTCAATTATCACAAACAAAATACTAATCATATCTCTAAAGCTTAAAACTTAACACAAGAAACAATATGTACACACTTCTACAATTTAGATAAAATAAAATTAACAACTTTGGCTCTTTCTTGGGGGCAGCTCACTTCTACTATCTTGAATTGCTTTGGCTAACCTGGGGATCAACCCTACAGTCGGACTTCTAAACTATGAATGCCGTTCAGTGAATCGATTCCTCTTTTAGGCTGTAGCAAGCATGAAACGGTGCATGAAAAGTGGTCTTTCCAAGCATAATAGCGATGCATGTCAATGTATTGTCTGAGTATGAACAGATGTGAATAGGTCATCTAGACTTTGATTGTTAATGCTTGCTTGCCTTTTATATATAAGCTCGACTCCGAATTGCGGTATCAGACATGGTACTGAATTGTTGAACCGAAAGAATTGCATGTGACCTGAAGATTGCTACTGCGTAGGTAAATCCCATACTCAGGTTAGCCTGACTTTTGCATACTTGCTTGATAAAGCATGATATTTTGGGGTAAAAAGGCCATGCTGGCAGATAATAGGAGAAAACCACCCCAAAGACGGAATCAGAGTTTCCTTGAATTTCATATCTGTAAATTAATAATAAGCAAACTAAAGATATCTCATCCTATCAATTGTGAAAGAAGACTAGCTAATGGTGGTGTTGGGGATGGCAGGCGGGATAGCTTAACAGACATGTTCATTAAACTGATCCAATTTGAACACTGAACCAAGAACTGCTTATCAGTAACCTAGTACCATCTAGACAGTTATACATAGTGACATAAGAGAATTCTTTGATGTTGACTCAGCATTGCATTGGCCAGACAATTATTTATAGTTACATAACAGAAACTGTTTGATTTAGAATCTGAATTGCATAACACCACTAAGAGGCTATCCAACTTCATGCAGGTGTGTGATGCAGGTGTTGTCACCAAATTATCAATATTAAACAGTCTGATCATGATTCCTGTTGAGCATAAAAGACCTTGATAGATATTATATCAAACCATAAACCATATCTAAAACATGAACATGAGCAAAGAAAAACAAAAATTGTGTATAAACTGTAAATAAAATTATTCTCATTTTATACACAAAAAACAAGTTGATAAATTTAGACATGGTTTATTCAATTATCACAAACAAAATACTAATCATATCTCTAAAGCTTAAAACTTAACACAAGAAACAATATGTACACACTTCTACAATTTAGATAAAACAAAATTAACAACTTTGGCTCTTTCTTGGGGGCAGCTCACTTCTACTATCTTGAATTGCTTTGGCTAACCTGGGGATCAACCCTACAGTCGGACTTCTAAACTATGAATGCCGTTCAGTGAATCGATTCCTCTTTTAGGCTGTAGCAAGCATGAAACGGTGCATGAAAAGTGGTCTTTCCAAGCATAATAGCGATGCATGTCAATGTATTGTCTGAGTATGAACAGATGTGAATAGGTCATCTAGACTTTGATTGTTAATGCTTGCTTGCCTTTTATATATAAGCTCGACTCCGAATTGCGGTATCAGACATGGTACTGAATTGTTGAACCGAAAGAATTGCATGTGACCTGAAGATTGCTACTGCGTAGGTAAATCCCATACTCAGGTTAGCCTGACTTTTGCATACTTGCTTGATAAAGCATGATATTTTGGGGTAAAAAGGCCAAACGAATTTGCGGTAGCAAGTGAGGCCCCCAAAATATTAGAGCCATGATTGCAATACTGATGAGTAACTTAATGTAAATAAAGCACTCAAAATTTAATAATTTCCAGACCAGCTACTCATTATACCCTTCCAATTTTATACCAATTGTACAAAATTGAAAGAAAACAATGAAAGCAAAACTTGGTCTCCGTTTTGACTCATTATAAGGCAGAAAAGCCTGGGCTAAAACCATATATAAAAAACTCCTTTTATTTTTTGGAGAAAAATTCATGGAAACCTTGGCCTTACTGCCAGTAATGAGAAACAAATCATTCTTCCCATGTACAGATATTACCAACACAATGAATAAGGATATCATTGACAATCAAATCCCTGTAAATATAAGTTTGCAATGAAGCTCTGAAAAATTCCTCATTTGTTTGTTTGTTTGAGCTTTATCCCAGTCAACTATTTTAGTCATGTCAGGATGGAGCCAACTCTAATTGCTATTCAGATGAGACATGAGAACAAGTTGTTAAACACATCCCAAGTCTTTACTCACTGTAAGGTTGATGGCTATCTAATAAAGGCATGTTTAAAGACATGATCTGAAGCATAACCATAGGGTCCTCTGTTCGATCCCATCATAAGTTGTTGATCATGCTTGTGTAGACTCCTCGGCGTATAATTTTATAACCATGCCAGTGAAATAGAATAACTAGGTCAATCAATCTATAACATGCAAACATTTATACTAACATATAAATCAATGGTATGAAATTCATACATAACTACGTTTGATCAGATGAAATATGAATGCAGGTTCTTGCATCCTTATAAGCACACTATGACGCTATCCTGATAGGGCTTAATATTATCCCAGTCTAAAATGTCAACATTTAGTCATGTAAAGACAGAGCCATTGTTACATGGGTGGATCTTGCTCATGGATACAACCCAGCACCAGTAGTAGAAAATCCTGGTACAGCTATACGTCTATGTATAATGTAGAGCAGTAGGTTGTCATGGTCAAACAAATTACTTACTTACTTACTACATCCAAAACTATCATGACATTAAATTTAAGTATTTTTCTTTCCCTGGTAAGACCAGTACTGCAACCCCTGGTTTACAGGGAGAGTAACTATCCACTGCACCACAGAAGTAGTTATTTGAATGAACCTAGTGCAAGTTCTCTGGCCTAACTGCGGTCTCAAACTGGCCCTAAGTTTGCCTAGTTGGAAGGCAAACAAAGGTGCATGAGCTAAACATGGCTAGTTCGAAACGCATGTAAATGCCACAATTTCATTATCACAACTAAGATCTATTTACTTCTATCTCTACAAATTCTGAATGGACACCTGGTGACACAACTGCAAATTGTTTGGTTAAGCTACTTTTGCAGTGTCCATAATAGCTGTTTATCATAAGTCCCAAAGATCATATGGCCCCTGCTGCATCTGCAGGAATCTCCATGCAGATCGTTTATCCATTATTATGTTAAACAAAACCTTAATGAACATTATACCCATCCTAACAGACTCTAAGTGACTTGCAGCTGGTCACTCTAACAGGTGTTTGGTGTAATTAAATTCTATTAAGACTGCACCTTAAGATTTTATTGCATATGAACACTTGGGCACATACTTGCTGTGATTATTGTGATCTGCCTAGGAGAAACAACCAGATAGAACAGATTGCTCTGCTAAGAAGATAATACCTATAAATTGACTGTGCTTGCTGATTATGGTCAGCCTAGAAGATAATACATATGTAGATTTCCTCAGTTGATATCATAGTTATGCACCCCATGCTATACTGGTCAGTGACTGCCTAGTAGATAATACCCGAGTACAATCCACACAGCTTAAATTGGTGCCTAGAAGATACCTCTGCATCAATGCAACTATACTGTTAAACCATCACTAATTGTCATTGTGTATAATATTTAAACAATAGCATAGCATATTTACATGTATATAACACCTAAAATTATTCTAACTTATAAACAAACCATAGTAATCAGCATATACTAATCATTACTAAATGCTTTGCTAAAAGCACTAAATTACGACATCTCAAAATTGGTTCTGTCTTGGCTTTGAATATTTGAGCTTTGGAAAATCTGAGGAATTGTCCAATACTTAAAATGATTTGATTTCCCAGAGCCGATATGACAAAAATATGAGGCTTCAGACTGAGTAAGGCCATGATCCTCTTAGTTTGTGCTCCTAAAAAGAATCATGATCCTCCCTCCAGGTATGACACTGGCAATCCAGTGGCATGATGCAAAGTGATCCAGTGATTGAGATGAAAAAGAGTAGAGGCTGGGCGGTCCAGAGCTAGTGCATGCTGTTGGCCGATCTAGCAGTGGAGACGAGGCTGGGTGATCCAGTGGCTTGTGCATGATGCTGGGCGATCCAGCAGATTGAGACGAGGCTGGGTAATTCAGCGGCTAGTGTGTGCTGTTGGCTGATCTAGCAGTGGAGACGAGGCTGGGCGATCCAGCGGCTAGTGCGTGCTGTTGGTGATCTAGCAGTGGAGACGAGGCTGGGCGATCCAGCGGCTAGTGCATGCTGTTGGTGATCTAGCAGTGGAGACGAGGCTGGGTGATCCAGCGGCTAGTGCATGCTGTTGGTGATCTAGCAGTGGAGACGAGGCTGGGTGATCCAGCGGCTAGTGCATTATGCTGGGCGTTCCAGCAGATTCAGACGAGGCTGGTAGATCCAGCGCTAGTGCGTGCTGCTAGTCGATCCAACAGTGGAGACGAGGCTGGTAGATCCAGCGCTAGTGCGTGCTGCTAGTCGATCCAACAGTGGAGACGAGGCTGGTAGATCCAGCGCTAGTGCGTGCTGCTAGTCGATCCAACAGTGGAGACGAGGCTGGTAGATCCAGCGCTAGTGCGTGCTGCTAGTCGATCCAACAGTGGATACGAGACTGGTAGATTCAGGGCTAGTGCATGATGCTTGGTGATCCTGCAGTAAGAGACGAGGCTGGGTGATCCAGCGCTTGTGCGGCTGCTAGTCGATCCAACAGTCGAGAAGAGGTTGTGCAAACCATATATTAGTGCATGATGCTGTGCGATCCAGCAGTAGAGACGAGGTGCATGACATGACCATATTAAGCTTGAGATTATCATAATATGGCTAGAGTACTGACTGCATCTATCCTGAACTTGTCATATGGACAATTCCCCAATAAAGATTAACCTGATGACATAAAATTAAACCATTCTTTACTGTGCTAAATCAAAACATGATTTTTACAAACAAGCATCTTAGACTGAATGAAACCCTCTAAGTCTTACTCCATATCAGAAAAGAATAAAACTTTCAATCTGTGACATGGATGGTTTGACCCATCACTTATCCTGGACAGGATCAGGAGAATAACCAGTAATCAGATGGCCCATGAGCAGGCTATTTAATTTTTGTTTTCCAATTCGGTGTTACATCCCTTCAGATTCTTTCAGCTCATGAGGTGGGCCAATCTGTAGCTGGGTGAAAAATGTGAGAACCCCCGAGAAAAACCACCTAACACACCCGCAAGCAGAACTTGGCTTGTCTTACATGTGGCCAGTGTGGGGCTTGAACCCACACCAGACAAAGCAGTGAGATTATCAAGTGATTAAGAAAACAGCGATCTTAAAATTTCTGCCGCCGGACTGATGGTAATAAAATTGCACACACAGCATGCCTCTCAGCCTCTCTTGTGTGAGAGTTTAAAATAGAAAAGAGCTATGGTATTTGTCCATAATATTAATCTTATTAACCAGCATTTGAACTTCAATCTGAACAAACTTATGACTTGGGTCAGTACTCAGCACTGCAACCGAGGCTGCTTGAAGAGTTAACTAGATAAAACTAGAATAAAACTATGACAGGTTTATAGCATTGGAACATACATAATATATTTCATGCATAAACACAGCACCCAAGCATTTTCACTAATGCTTAACACTTGCTCTCCTATCTCCACCAACAGAATTGCAATAAACTAATTCCACCAAAAGAATAATTAAAAACACCTTGACGAAAGACATCAGATTTAAATACTGACACACTTGGAATGACTTCCTTTCCCCTATAAACTGACACATATTAGACACTAATTTAAAAAAAAAAATGCTCTGCTTTCTTTTTAACACAAAAGATGGCTTCAAAAAACACATAATGCCACTATATCTCAACACTTTCTGCCCTTAAACTCCACCAATAGAATTAAAATAAACTAATTCCACCAAAAGAATAATTCCGAACCCTTAATAAAGAAAGACACAAAGCCTTAAATTGCTGACACAATAGGAATGACTTGCTTATTGCATAAACACTGGCACAGACTAGACACTTAACTAAAAACAAAATGCTCTGCTTTACTTTAACACAAAAATGGCATAGAAAAGCCCATGATGGCACTTAATCTGGACACTTGTTGATTCCACCATAAGGAATTGAAGACTGCATGGAAATTTAGCGAATATGTTTAAGGCGAGCTGTTGACTTGGGTGCCTGCGTGCGATACACAGCTGAATCAACCATGAGAAGTTAAGAGTCTGATCTTTTTCTAACACCGAAAGGCTTTTAAGCTTTGGCACTCCACAAAACCATGCTTTGCCCCATACACATTCCAAGAAGGGGATTTCTTTTATACTAAATTGTCCAAGATGGGGATTTCTTTTATACTAAATGTAAGTCATATGCACCATAGATTACATGAATTCAAGCAGAAAAGGAAAAACATTAGTTACACATTATCCCATGTAACCATATACAAGAACCTGAAATTCATGTAGTATAAACTCTGCCTAGTCATGGTGATCTAAATGAAGAATCCTGGATTGGTGGAATTGCCTTTCTGTTGATTTAATGCACTGTTTTATATGAAAGATTCTAATGTTCCAGCATAATATGGTATCCATAATCATAACTGAATATATCACAATAATGTGATAAATGATAGAAAAATGTTACTCAAGAATCCTTTATAATCCAATATACATGTATATGTGTTAATACATATAAGTCATTATCCTAGGGTTAATCCATTGCACTTTGAATTCAATCCATGAAAGTATTAGGAAAATGTTAATATTAGAAGAAAACAAGTTATTATCCCAAAATTAATAACATTCCCTGTGAATAATAATAGCTTAACAGACATGTTCATTAAACTGATCCAATTTGAACACTGAACCAAGAACTGCTTATCAGTAACCTAGTACCATCTAGACAGTTATACATAGTGACATAAGAGAATTCTTTGATGTTGACTCAGCATTGCATTGGCCAGACAATTATTTATAGTTACATAACAGAAACTGTTTGATTTAGAATCTGAATTGCATAACACCACTAAGAGGCTATCCAACTTCATGCAGGTGTGTGATGCAGGTGTTGTCACCAAATTATCAATATTAAACAGTCTGATCATGATTCCTGTTGAGCATAAAAGACCTTGATAGATATTATATCAAACCATAAACCATATCTAAAACATGAACATGAGCAAAGAAAAACAAAAATTGTGTATAAACTGTAAATAAAATTATTCTCATTAAATGTTAAAATGCCAACAATTGATGGCATTTTAACATTTATTATCATGATAAATTAGAGGCCTTGCTAATCTCAACCTGAATTTTCTACCAATTTTGATTATTTCTGTATTTAGCAGCAGTTCAAATTTCATGCTCAGCTGAGTTGAGCAAGATAAATGTTTTATAAACTCGAGACCCAGCAGTAACTTACTGTCTATATCTTGTTCTGTGGGTTCCAGTCTGTTCAGATTGTGTCTGTCTGCATAGTGGTTAGCGTACCAAACCTGAAGGCAACAAACAAGTTATTACATTTAAGCAGCGTCATGAGAAAACCTGATTTTTGCCTATGCGAAAACAAAGGTGCAGATCAGCTTTGCAGTAACTGCGAAGCTGATCAGCGCCTTGTTTTCACTACACGGACAGGACAGAAGTTCTCTTCTTCTTAAATCCGAAATTTCAAGCTTCTAACCTGCTTCTGTGACTGTACAGGTTGGTTTGTGTCAGACCTGGTGGGAAAACCAAAGACCGGTTTTCTCGCGTCGCGGCTCATTTAATGTAGTCATTGACTGTGATGTTATAAATTCGGCTGTACAAGGGGAATACATTTTGTCATAAAGAGTGGAAATCAAAGGCTACTAAAATTATTTGATGAAGAACAGAAATAAACAAAGACCAAAATGGCACCTCTGCGCATATCTTTAATTGGAGCCACGTCATGGGAAAACCAGATTTTTGCCTAGGCGAAAACAAAGGTGCAGATCAGATTCAAAGTAACTGCAAAACTGATCAGCACCTTTGTTTTCGCTACACAGATAGTACAATTTCTCTACATTCTAAATCCAAAATTTACAATCTCTAGTCATCTTCTCTGCTTGTGCAGATCGGCTTGTGTCAGACCTGGTCGGAAACCCCGAAGACCGGTTTTCTTGTGTCGCGGCTCATTGGATCCATAATATCTCCTTTCAAAGATTTGCTGTCTGGTATATATATGCTCTATATGAGCCGCCTCGTGGGAAAACCAACAATGTGGTTTCCGAACAGGTCCGACACAAACTGGCCTGTACAGTCACAAAAGCAGGCTAGAAGCTTGAAATTTCGGAATTCAGAAGAAGAGGAATTGTACTATCCGTGTGGCGAAAACAAAGGCGCTGATCAGCTTCGCGGTTACCGCGAAGCTGATCTGCGTCTTTGTTTTCGCCTATGCAGATTGTTGGTTTTCCCATGAGGCGGCTCATATAGTATGTATGCATAATGGGTTATACTTAATGAGATACTATATGTATTGCAACATGCAGTATGAAACCCTCACTGAAATGAACTGGACTGGTCAAATGAGCTATAATACCTCAAGTTCTATTGGCATCATAACCGAGAAATAAATCTCCTGACCATACTGATACATGACGAGTTGGTGGCGCTAGGTACCACAGACTTTACATTATAAAAAAACTCACAAATCCAAACAGCCATAATACCTTGAGTTCTCCCCTATGTTCTATTGGTTTTGTAACCGAGAAGTAGATCTCCTGACCATACTGATACATGACTAGGTTCTGCTCGGCAAAGTTGGTAGCGTTACGAACAAACATCATCCAGTTACACTTGTTCTCGTCACTCGTGTCATAGTACAATACATCACCATCTTGCTCTACCTAGAGATAATTAAAACAAGCAGGGTCCAGTTGTTCAAAACTTCGTTAGCTTAACGTCATTGTTAAGACCTCAACTTGTTAAGTAAATGCCGACTACATAAGCAAATACAGTTATTTTTTGTTGATAAAAATTGAGAATCCTTTGCACTGCAAAAAATAACAGTGTATTTGTAATATTCGTGTTTGAAATTTTAAAAATTGTTAACTAATGATATTGTTAATTTTAAACAACTGGGCCAAGGTTATAAAACATATGTTTAAAAGTTTTAACATTATTCATTGAATACACCTGGGTCATAGCTGCAACAAGGCAGTCAGCTTACCAATCCAAAGCATTGGTAAGCGGACTGGATTGACAAAGCATGAAAGATGGAAAAAACAATGAGAAAACAAGGATGGTAGGGCAAATTCATGGTAAATTTGGTAATTGCTTGCTTTTCACTTTTCTTACGAAGAAACTTGCAAAAATTAGAATAGTAGCTAAAATTATGGTACAACATACCATAATAGGCATTCCACTGTTTGTAAGCATAATTTCTTGTTCTGTTAGCTCCCCGACAAACGGACCAAACTGGGTAAACTTTGAGATAGGACGCTTTGCAAACACACCTAGTTCTGAAATAAATTAGCCGCCACATCAGAAAACCAACAATCTGCAGCCTTTGTGTTCGCTCATAGTATGATGCCTCCTCTTTTTAAATGTGAAATTTCAAGGCTTGCTGGCTTGCTTCTGTGATTGAACAGGCCGGTTTAAATCGGACCTGGTGGGAAACCCAGATCTCACAAAGGCTCAAATAAAACAGGACAGACTTACTGACCACAGGCGCTTGAAGTTATGGCCATAAAAATAATGCATCAAATAAGCGTCTACGCAGCAATACTGTATTGCTATGTAGACACTATTGTTTTAGGGCATATTTTAATGATTTATGGTAATAACTTCAAGCGCCTGTGTACTGACGCACCAGTGTAAGCCAAGATGCACCTCTAAAACAACAGTCAGAATGTATGTCCCTTACCTGATTACTGGTAAAAAATGGTATTGGTGTAAAAAGGATAGATCTTAGTCATCTGCAATCTTGTTTTGTCTGTTTTATAAGTCACTTAGGAGTGAACTATGGCAAAGTCAGTATTAACCTTTCTAAATGAAATCATAGATTTTGCAAAAATTGCTTTTCAGTTACTTTAGTTCAATTTAACCAATTTCTTTCATTTCAGGAAGATAAAATTTTTGGTGTTCGTCATTTAAACTTTGATGTGCGTAACTTACATTACAAGTTCGCCAGTCTGTATATAGTAGACAGGTGGGCAGACTGGACTGCTCATGAAAACACTTTTTTACCCAACATGACAGAGTTGCAACAAAATCTTTAACTTCGCAGATTGATGCAACATCACGTCATGAAATGGTGTGCAGTGATTGATAGCCAGATTAATTTGGCAACAACCAACCATGGCATTGAACTCTTGCAGTTGGTTGTTGCAAAATTGACCTGGCTTCCTATCTCTGCACTATACTTTGTCATGTGATGTGTGATGTTGCATTAATCTGTGCAATCAAATGTGTTTGAGCACGGATATAAATCATGAATTACGTTCCGAGTTCACCAGTCTGTATATTTGTAGACAGCTCGGGAGACTTGACCATGCTCATGAGAACACTATTTTATCATGACTTACGCTCCGAGTTTGCCAGTCTGTATATTGTAGACAGCTCGGAAGACTTGACCATGCTCGTGAGAACACTATTTTATCATGACTTACGTTCTGAGTTTGCCAGTCTGTATATTTGTAGACAGCTCGGAAGACTGGACCATGCTCATGAGAACACTATTTTATCAACTGAAAAGGCTCAGTAAATATTGATGTACACAACTTACGTTCTGAGTTCGCCAATCTGTATATTTGTAGACAGCTCGGGAGACTGGACCATGCTCGTGAGAACACTATCTTATCAACTGTTGCACTCAGTCTGTGTAGGTCACATTCAGTATCAAATGTCCTCTGACACACATCACACCCTAATAAAATATATTGATCATTTAACAAGTCTACATTTG
Source organism: Rugalucina vietnamica (assembly GCA_964017185.1). Lineage (NCBI taxonomy): Eukaryota > Metazoa > Mollusca > Bivalvia > Lucinida > Lucinidae > Rugalucina > Rugalucina vietnamica. The sequence goes on along the minus strand of OZ024880.1, from coordinate 38,159,682 downwards.
CGAAGACTGGTTTTGAAACACAGGAACATCTAATGTTTTGAAAAAGGCCTCATTAGATTAAATGAAAAAAGAGTCAATAAGCAATGCTTATTAAATACCCCCCGCAGGGTAATTGTTTACCATAAAAATTATTTAAGCAATATAATTTCTTCATGCAAATGTCCAATGGGAGTACATCATGTAGGTATGATATCAAATTGTTCCATCAAAAACAATTAAGAAAAATTGTCTAAGTTCTCATAGCTGTCATTTTGTCAAAATTTATTTTTTCGCAATAAAATTTCTTTGTGCAAATGTCCAGTGAGTGTATATCATTTAGGCACGATATCAAATTGTTCCATCACAAAGTGTGGTAGTAGTTGATCAGCCCGTGAAAGCCCTTACCTGTAAAAAAAAACTAAGAAAAATTGTCTAAGTTCTCATAGCTGTAATTTTGTCAAAATTTATTTTTTCACAATAAAATTTCTTCATGCAAATGTCCAAGGGGTGTACATCATGTAGGCATGACATCAAATTGTTCCATCAAAAACTGTGGTAGAAGTTGATCGGCCCGTGAAAGCCCTTACCTGTAAAAAAAAACTAAGAAAAATTGCCTAAGTTCTCATAGCTGTCATTTTGTCAAAAATTATTTTTTCGCAATAACATTTCTTCATGCAAATGTCCAATGGGTGAACATCATGTAGGCATGATATCAAATTGTTCCATCAAAAACTGTGGTAGGAGTTGATCGGCCCGTGAAAGCCCTTACCTGTAAAAAAAACTAAGAAAAATTGCCTAAGTTCTCATAGCTGTCATTTTGTCAAAAATTATTTTTTCGCAATAACATTTCTTCATGCAAATGTCCAAAGGGTCTACATCATTTAGGCATAATATCAAAAAGTTCCAACAAAAACTGTGGTAGGAGTTGATCGGCCCGTAAATGCACTATCTTCACTGTATACAAAAGCCATCAAGAACTATAAAGGGAAGTAACTCAAAAGGGACTGGCCCCTAGCCCTTAATTTTTGCATGTACATATTTGCCCCATAGATGTGCAGATGCCTGCAAAGTTTCATTAAATTCCATCAATGGGTCTTCAAGATATTAAAGAAACAAAATGTTACTGACGGACGCACGCACGGATGGACGGACAACGTGTAAACAGTATACCCCCCTTAAAACTTCGTTTTGGCGGGGGGTATAAAGATACACTTGTCCCAGGAGATTCTAGCAATGACATTAACAATTGTTGGCATTTGACATTTGAGCCATCTCGTGAGAAAACCAATAATGTGGTTTCCGAACAGGTCCGACACAAATCAGGCTGTACAGTCACAGAAACAGGCTAGAAGCTTGAAAATTCCGGATTTTGAAAGAAGAGGAATTGTAATATCCATGTAACAAAAACAAAGGCGCTGATCAGCTTCGTGGTTACCACGAAGCTGATCTGCGTCTTTGTTTTCGCATATGCAGATTGTTGGTTTTCTCATGAGACTGCTCATTTATTAGCAGGATAAATTACTAGATATGCTAGCCTCAACCTGAAATTTATATCAGTTTTCTTTATTTCATAATTTAAGAACAGTTTTAATACTGTGCTTAGATGAGTTAGTATGAAAAAAGTTTTTATAACCTCAGGCTAGCAATGAATGATTACTCTAATAGTCTGTGAGCCAGACAACTTTTTGTTACCAGTCAAGCGGACTAAATCTTATGCCTTTTTTCTATTAGCCTAGCATGTGTAGACACGATTTCAGTATGATAGCAATCACAGATCGGTAGCTTATGTCCCGAAAAACACGCATTTCGTTAGGCACCTAATTTCGGAAAATACGTGTTAATATTTTTTCAGTCAACAAGAAAATGTTTTAGCTTCAGATAAAAGCAACGTTTTTACTTCTGCTTTTCAAAATTATGGTTAATAGTGAATCTTAAACCATTTAGAAAGCAATTATACCTCATTAAATGTTTCTTTAGTGACATGCTCACCCCCCCCCCCCTTGGCACACCCAATATCCCCACATTTATTGTACTCACTAAATGTGCATGAGATAGACATCATTTTTCTGTCATTTTTCTAGAAGCTTGACATGTTAAGAAAACATTTATGAAAGAAAACAATCACATATCGGTAACGATCGAGGTTAAAAACACTTTCCTCGATAGGTACCTAATTTTGGAAAATTTAGTTCGTTTTCGACTTTGAGAGAATATTCTTGCTGTTTCACAAATGTCCAACTAGCATTGCTATCCACATCAGCTGTATTTAAATGCGGTTTAAAGTGGTACTTAAAATGGTTCTTATGGCGCTACAAGTCCACCTTACCCTATTTCTTGCTAATTTTGCCGCTAAACCGGTGTAACCGGTGTCGAGGTAAACAATAAACGGCGAAAAGACGATTTTTTTCGGAGCCAAGTTTCCCGTTGAATTTCGATACTGTTGCAACAAACAGTGACAGAATCAACAATATTGCAGTTGTGGGGTAAGTAGTTCACCTTCCATGTCTGCTTATAAATGTTTGAATCGCAAAAGCGACGAAATTTGACGTTTACTGCCATTAGCAGACATCTGCGTATTCCCAATGATTTGTATTTGTCATTTTGAACATAAGATTATTGTCATTCACATTTTTGTTTGTCCGTTTTTGTTGGACTATGTTCAGAACGCGAAAAGCGAGCACATTTTTTCGGAAAATTAAAATTGCCCACCTCCCATGACCAAATTTTTAATGTACGGAAGCACATTCGTGCCATCAGACACATACTAACTTATTATTTACGGTTAAAGGTACATAATCATGTTTCAAAGCGATAAATCTTTGTGTTTTGGCTTTTAAAATCGTCAGAATTATCAAGTATACAGCAAGCAACATAATTGTTGTATGCAATTTTAGTAGTGTTTTGAAAATGACAATAATGTCTGATATATTTTTTCTCTTTTTTTTTTTTTTTCAGGTGTGAAAATAAATGCCGTCAAGATGTAGCTGTATAGAAAAAGACATACATGTAGCTAGTATATAATAACATACGATTAACTATAACGGCTGGTGATGGGTTTATGAAGTGTGCTAGAAATACTAACATAAAATGAAACCTCCAAAGTAATCAAGTGCCGAAAACTCTTAACAGTTACTGTAGATTCAACTAGGTCAACCGGGTATGGATGACGAAAGGGATCCAGAGTGGTCAGAAACAGCAGGAGGAGCGGGTGATCGAGGAAGGAAGCCATGTGTTTCTAGCAAACCGAATAGTGCTAATACTTGTTTGATACATCATGAAAGTGTTAAAGATGATGACTACCAGATATCGCTTACCATAGAGACTGTAGAAGCTTGTTCACTATGAAAAGAGACTTAGAAGCTCTCTCAAAACAATCAAAAGAAACTGTCCGTGAAAGTCCTTCCAAATTCCGTTTATCTTCCAGAGGATTGTCTAGAAAATCGCCAATGGCAGGCCCATCAAGAGTTTACGAAGCAATCTGTATTTTTTTTGTGATAAAAAACCGAAGTACAAGAAAAATTCGAGAACAAAGGAAACACTTATTAAGTGTTCTGAGTTTCGAGGTGATGATGACTGAAGATGACAAGTCATATGAAGATGTAGAAAACGAAGCGTTCAAAACATTGTCTGATTGGATACGACTGAATATATTTCCAGCACGTAGTGTAATAAGTATGAGTGAACTGTTGGAACAGCATATCTGTATTATGAACTCGTTGGGTGTTACGGAGATAAAGCGTTCAACCCAGACACATTTCAGGAGAAAGTTGGAGACAGAGTTTGGCGATGCTATAAGCATAAAGCATGATGATAGAGGAAAATTACTAGTGATGTCAAGTACTATTACTGTATGTGACCTGGCGAAGACAAACCAACGCCTTTCTAGAGAATTAAACGAGAAAAAAGGACACTAATGATCACACTGACCTGGGGAAGCAGGTAGCCCAGATACTAAGATCAGACATAAAGGTGAAGGAGCTTGAAAGAGACTGGCCGCCGTCATTGAACGATATTGAGGGATACAAGATACAGTCAGAGCTGACGAAAAATTTCCTGACAATCCTATTAACAGGCAATGCAAAAAACGGAGAACAATCTGACAGAATTCAGAGGCTTGTGAATTCCTTTGCTCAAGACTTGATATACGCCATATCTGCTGGAAAAATTAAAACTCCCAAACACATACTGTTACCATTTGCTGTCAAAACTCTGACTGGAAACGCTGAACTCATTCGAATGATTAACCGTTTGGGACATGGTGTGTCTTATTCCCAAGTTGAAGAAATTGATACTGCCCTTTGCCTACATAAACTTGCGAGAGCGGAGAATGAAGATGTCGCCCTACAGTCAAATATAAAACCGCACGTTGAGACAACACTTGCCTGGGATAATATTGACCGATTAGAGGAGACACTTTCAGGACAAGGGACCTCTCATCGGGTAAATGGTATTGCAGTGCAAGCAAGAGTATTCGGACCTGAACCACAGAAATTGAACGTGCCTGTGCAAAAGAGCAGGAGAAGGACAATTGATCATGTTGGCGAAGATCTTCCTGTATATAACAGTGGTGCGAGAGTAGGACCACCAGTGATACGAACAACAGAAGTTGACTATTTTGGCATCACTAAAAAAGCATGGCTGAAAAATCTAGTCTGGATTCTTGTAAGGCAACTAGATCACAGAAACCAGTCGGTTAGTAGCTGGACAGGCTTCAACATTCTTTGCCGCAGTTCAACATTAGTACATCAAGACTCTGTTGGATATTTGCCTACGGTCAACTTTCCTGCTACAGACTTATCCACTGTCTTTGAAGTCCTGAATCGGTCTGTAATGATCATGAAGTCTTTGAAACTGAAGAGCATTGTATGTGTCTTTGATCAAGCATTGTATGCTAAAGCCACTGAAATCGTTTGGAAACACAAGGATAAATTCTCAGGATTAGTTCTCCGAATGGGCACGTTTCATACAATATGTACACTTCTGGGAATAATCGGTAAACGGTTCCAAGATGCAGGTCTTAAGGATCTTTGCGTAGAAGCTGGTGTCTTGGCATCTGGTTCCACTACAGGTGTTATGGAAGGTCGGAAGTACAACAGAGCCATACGCGTTCATAAACTGTGTTATGAAGCTTTTATGCGACTCATTTGGAAAGGATTCTTGTCATGGATTGAAGCGGAACGACAAGATGCTACAGGAGATTTAGATAAGACAATGCAATGTCTTAGTAATTTGAAAGAAGACATGGCTGAGGAAAGCATGAATGCCATTTTATCTGAAACTTCCTTCATGAAAATAGCAGAGCTTCTTGGTGAATATCTTCAGAATTTGAGAAATGGAAACGGCACCTTGTCTACATTTTGGATGTCGTACGTAGACATTGTAGAAACTTTGTTAAACATGATAAGAGCTTCAAGAGAAGGCGACTGGCAGCTTCATTTAGCGTCGATAAGAGCAATGATTCCATGGTGTTTTGCGTACGATAGACTGAATTATGCCCGTTATCTTCCTGCATACTATGCGGAGATGAAAAGCCTGGAAACCCATAATCAGGATATACATAATTACCTCACAGCTGGAGGACTCACAGTACAGTTAGGAGCTGATAATCCATTTGGGAGGATACCTGTAGATCAGACAATCGAAGAGACAATCAACAAGGATACACAAACAGCTGGAGGTACTAAAGGTTTCAGTCTAAAAGCAGGAACAATTAGCAGGTATTATTTAACTGCTGAGTACAGAAGTTCCTTCCTCCGATACCTAAGACAGATGTTGAGCCTAGATGATAGTGGAATCAGCCATGGCGACTTGACGCAACCAACAATACAGAAGGATGAAGCAGATGTAGAAGCAATAATGGACATGCTTGAAACAAGCTGGGTAAACCCATTCAGTACAGATAAACTGGACATTATGAGCCTATCTACAGCGGCAACGGCACCTGACAAAGTCGTGCATGATCTTTTGAATGCTTATGCGATTGGGGAACAGAAATATGTCAAGTTCAAGGAAGAAAAACTTGAAGCAAGCCCTCCTACTGTGAAATTTCATGACAGGATACCCAAACAGAACTTGAAAACATTGTCTGATGTAAATAAGAAAAAGAAAACTGTGAGAGTTTCTGGAAAAGAAGTGATACTGCGCGCTGACAAGAACTTGTTTGGAAATATGCTTATCATAGCACAAGGCAGACAACTGAATATGCAAGAAGTCTTGGCGCATCATCTCGGCCCAATCCCTTGGACTCTAGCTAATCCAGATGGCTCTCTGCGGAAAACCACAAAGTCTGATCTCAAACGTAGCCTAGAGAAGAATGCAGTACCACGTGAGTCATTTGAAAAACCGGCTTGCTGTATAATAGATGGAATGGCCCTTATACAGAAAGTTGAAGGGGATAGGAAAACCTTTGCAGAGATCGCAGATCAAGCTCTAGGAACTGTATTGCGTGAAGGAGCGGAATGTCAGAGGATAGATGTAGTGTTCGATGTTTACAGGGAGGTGACAATCAAACAAGCTGAGAGAGATAAGAGAGGTGAAGACACTGGAACCAAATTCAAGAATATTGCCCCAGGACATAGGGTGCAACTGTGGCGTGCCTTCTTGTCAAGTTCTGACAACAAGTCAAGTTTTATTAAGTTCTTATCTAATCAGTGGACAGACTCACTTCGCAGACAAAGACTCAATGAAAAGGTATTGTATGTTACGTGTGAAGAGGACTGTCATAAAGTGACAAGGGATAGGGCGATGATCGAGGAAGAGCTTCATTCAACCCAAGAAGAGGCGGATACACGGCTTCTGTTGCATGCAGAACACGCATCCAGGTCTGGAAGCAAGTCGGTAGTAATCGTATCAGAAGATACAGACGACTTTCTGTTGTGTCTAGCATGTCAAGAATTCTTATCAGCTGATGTTGTTCTGAAGTGTGGTGACAAGAACCGTGTGAGGTATCTAGACATACGTAACCTTACGAATGCTATCGGTCGAGATATGTGTCAGGCTTTGCTCGGAATGCATGCGTTTACTGGCTGTGACACTGTCAGTGCATTCTTAGGTAAAGGAAAAGCAAAGGCTTTGCGAATTCTTCAGACTGATAGTAATTACAGGGACACCTTTAAGCAGCTAGGACAAGAATGGATGCTTTCAGAGGATACTTTCAAGCAATTGGAAGCATTCGCATGTGTCCTCTATGACAACATCAACTCTGGAAAAAGGACTGTGAATGAACTAAGATATAAACTCTTTGTAGCCAAAAGAGGAGAGGCCGAATCAGCCCAGTTACCGCCATGTAGGGACTGTCTAATTATGCATGCTATGGGCGCAAACTATCAGGTTGGGATATGGCGACGCTGTCTAGAACCTGATCCAGAGATACCATATCCGATAGACCATGGCTGGGTCATGGACACACCTGGTGTCCTATCTGTGGACTGGCTAAATGGACCAGTGGCGCCGGACGACGTGATGGAGATGTTATCATGCAAATGTAAAAGGCAGTGCTCATCTCCTGACTGTGTTTGCATCAAAAACGGGCTCAAGTGTACATATATGTGTAGTTTGCAAACATGTGGAAACATAGCGGCTCCTGATGATATCCCAGAATACTTTGATGAAGTTGACGATCTGGATGGTGATGTTTCAGAGGAAGATGAGGAAGAATTAGAGTAAAAATAGATGTCTGTTTCAGTTAAAAACCAAATAAGACAGTGTCTAATAACATGAAAGCTTAAACGAGATTTTTGGATATGTGAAAAGAAATGCGCAGATTTAGGATTTGATCGTTGTTGCCACATGTATAGTTTTTTTTTTCTATCTTTTGAAAGCCGATAAATGAAGCTAACCATCTTCTGTGAATGTGGCAGTGGATGTCAGATTTTATATCAGGTGTATAGCATGTATCACTTCTGAATGCAAGGAGATTTGGATAACATTTTTGAAAGTTCCATTATAACCATTATCATTACTATTATCATCAATTTGTCATGTTGTTGCTGTGGTTGTTGTGGTTGACATTCTCATAAAACACAACATTAGCAATTGAAAATAACATTTTAAACATCATCAAGCCACTTACTGTCTGTGCTACTATCAGACATAAAACAACTCTTTTGCGTGTTTTTAAAATGAAACATATTGTGAAGACACCATAATCATTATTGTCATTATAATTATCACCATTATACCATGATTCCTATCATTGTTTGATGATTGTAAAAGCATTGTGTTAAATTGTCTTTGGTACTGAAGAGGTACATTGTGTGTAACGCCTGGGAATAATAGAGCCGTATCGTGAGAAAACCGGATTTTTGCCTAGGCGAAAACAAAGGCGCAGATCAGCTTCGCGGTAACCGCGAAGCTGATCAGCGCCTTTGTTTTCGCTACTCGGATAGTACAATTCCTCTTCTACTTAAATCCGAAATTTCAAGCTTCTAGCTCTTTTCTGAGCTTGTACAGGCCGGTTTGTGTCGGACCTGGTCGGAAACCCCAAAAACCGGTTTTCTCGCGTCGCGGCTCAATAGTTATACGCATTCATGGTAGTTGGTGCTTTGTGAGACACGTGGGTGGGGTAATCATACCCTTAAACACACAAGTTTGTGTGTTTTATCTGTTTATTAGATTGTAAATGAAACAAATATCATTCAGAAACATAGTTTCATCACATGTGCATGTCAGTGGATCTTTATGTTGGGAAACATACGGTGAATTTTAATTGTGTTATGTTTCTTTTGTAAAAATCCTGTATAAACATGTATTTAGGGTACCCCTCAAAACGGATGATTTTCAGGTATTAAGCTACCGATCTGTGATTGCTATCATACTGAAATATAATCTAGAGATACCAAACTTATGAAAAAGTACCAAGAGATTTAGTCCCCTCGACTGGTAACAAATGACAAAAATTTTGGGTCTAGCTTACTGACTATAATGCAGAAGTTGCTTTGAAACTGTATGATATTGCTTCTCAAATACTATAATACCCATTTCACCACAGAATTCATGGGGACCTTGCTTTGTTTTTATGATGTATTTATGCATGTTTTCACATAGTTTTAAGACATATCCTTAAACTATTTAAAGATTTGTCATCATTATCATAAGATACAGATCAATCTCATTATAATACTATCTTTGGGATTCATGGAAACAGACTGTGTTATAAGTGAACAGTTATAATGAGGTTATTTTTGCAATAGACATTTAGCAAAAAATCATTTTGGGAGCGATGACAAGGCTGTGCTATAATGAAAACCGCACTATAGTGAAGGGCGTTATAATGAGGTTGAACTGTAAAACATTTTTTTTTTTTTTTTTTTTTTTTTATTGTTTTCAACTACAAATAATTGGGAACTGTTATAAAAAAAAAATCCAAATCACATTTCAAAAGACATCTATTAATGTTAAAACAATTATCCATATACCATCAGACAATGTAAACCTCACATAAAAATTGAGGTTGTATTTGTGTTTTTTTTCGTCTCATCATCTCTAGTCATAACAGATAAAAGTATGGCTTAAAGTCTCAACTGAAAAGCTGGAAAACATTACGAAAACATGTCTGTGTAATGTATATACCCTTGAACCCACTTTAATATAGTAAAACTGGGGATTGCAGGGGTATACCTATTTTCTTATTTTTAGTCCAAAACAGAGGCGGTTCTAACATGTACTCACAATCAATGTTTTGAGCAAAAATATTAAAATTATCAATTTTTTTTTTCAATGAAATTTTCATTTTTTTTACAGCTGAAAAAAATCTATATATATTGAATGGGCATGTTTTCGTAATGAAGACCAGTATTAAACTCACAACTTCTGGTTTTCAAGGCAAATAGCTTACTTATTAAAGTCATGTAGACTTCTGTGGACCTCAATGAAAGAAAATACATGGAATCTTAAAATTTCTTAAAAATGAGCCGCCTCGTGGGAAAACCAACAATCTGCATAGGCGAAAACAAAGACGCAGATCAGCTTCGCGGTAACCGCGAAGCTTATCAGCGCCTTTGATTTCGCTACTCAGATAGTACAATTCCTCTTCTACTTAAATCCAAAATTTCAAGCTTCTAGCCTGCTTCTGTAGCTGTACAGGCCGGTTTGTGTCAGACCTGTTCTGAAACCACACTGTTGGTTTTCCCACGAGGCGGCTCAAATTAATGTGTCTGGCGATATAAAAGTCTTACATAGTTTGTTTGTATCGTAAGGTCTGGGCAGATATTCCTCCCGGTGCCAGTAAGGTTTGTCATCTTCCATCTCTTGAATCCTTGTCGATTTACGAACTTTCTTCGGAGACTGTGAATGCGAAAACAAGAATAAAGCTAAGAAATAGGGGCCTATAGTCAATTTGTTTGTGTTTTCTTGATTAACATGCTTTTAGTCCATAGTGAACAACTACATGTACAGTCTTGTGGAAACAGAACACATCTTGGGCCAGTTGTTCAACATTAACGATGTCATTAGTTAACAATTCGTTAAAATTTCAAATGGCAATATTTATACAAATACACTTATTTTTTGTTGAAAAAATGTGAGAATCCTTTGCAATGCAAACTAGAAATTGGCTGCAAGCAAGGCTTTCAGTATACCCCCCGCAAAATTATCTAAGGCCAATAACTTAAAGGCCTTTAAGTGAAACATGCAGAAAAATTTGTCAAAAATATCTTTTCAGCATTATAATCCTTCATGAAAATCCTCCGTATGTCTGACTCATGTCTGTAAGGTAATTAATAATATACTGAAAGCCCAGGGAGTAAAATTATTGTTGATTTCACTGTACACTGTTGATCATTATTTATCATGAGAAATGGTCAAAAATTGGCTATGCTAAAAAAAAAGCTGTAAATTTGTCAAAAATAAATTATTCAGAATAAGAATTCTTCATGCACATCTGAAATATATCTGGAACAAGTGTGCAAAGAATTCAAATAAAACAATGAAAGCACTAGGAGGACTTGATTTCATAAAGTATGCACTACCAGCCGTATTGTATATTAGCCATGGTTGAAAAATGTCTAAGTTGAAAAATGCTGTAAATTTGTCAAAAATTATTTTTTCACCAATAAAATTCCTTATGCACATCTTCAATATGTCTGTAACATGTCTGCAAAGTATTGAAAAGAATAACTGAAAGCCCCAGGAGGAGTTGGATTTCACAAAGTATGTACTATCAACCATAATTGAATATAAGCAGAAATGGTCAAAAGTTAAAAAAGCTGTAAATTTGTCAAAACTAAAATTTTCAGCATAAAAATTCTTCATACACATCTTCAATATATCTGGAACAAATCTGCAAAGAATTAAAAAGAAACAATGAAAGCCCTAGGAGTAGTTGATTTCACAAAGTATGCACTACCAACCATTATTGCATGTAAGCAAAAGTCGAAAAATGGCTAAGTTAAAAAATGCTGTAAATTTGTCAAAAATTATTTTTTCAGCATTATAATTCTTCATGCTCATCTTCAATATGTCTGTAACATATCTGCAAAGTACTGAAAAGAAATACTGAAAGCCCTAGGAGGAGTTGATTTCACAAAGTATGTATGTAAGCAATAGTCGAAAAATGGCAAAGTTAAAAAATGCTGTAAATTTGTCAAAAATTATTTTTTCAGCATTATAATTCTTCATGCACATCTTCAATATGTCTGTAACATGTCTGCAAAGTACCAAAAGAAATACTGAAAGCCCTAGGAGGAGTTGATTTCACAAAGTATGTATGTAAGCAATAGTCGAAAAATGGCAAAGTTAAAAAATGCTTTAAATTTGTCAAAAATTATTTTTTCAGCATTATAATTCTTCATGCACATCTTCAATATGTCTGTAACATGTCTGCAAAGTACTGAAAAGAAACACTGAAAGCCCTAGGAGGAATTGATTTCACAAAGTATGCACTACCAACCATTATTGAATATAAGCAATTATAGAAAATTTGCTAAAGTTAAAAATGCTTTAAATTTGTCAAAAATGATTTTTTTCAGCATGACAATTGTTCATGCACATATGCAATATATCTGAAACATTTCAGCAAAATATTAAAAGGAAACATTGAAAGCTGTAAGAGGAGTTGATTTCACAAAGTATGTACTTTCAGTACTATGGCAAACATGTTATAGGAAGATATAAAAAGTCCCATAACTCTTGCACTACTGACCCTTTGGCCCCTAAATTCATACCACACATGTATTGTCTGATGGTGCAAGTGTGGTAAAAATTTGAAACAAATCAGGCAAAAGCTACTCAAGTTATTCAGCAAAGATGTCCAAAGGTTGACGGAATGACGGAATCACGGAATGACGGACAGACTGAAAACAGTATACCCCCCTAAAACTTCGTTTTGCAGGGGGTATAAAAATAACAGTGTATTTGCTTATGAAGTTGGCATTTAATTAAAAAGTTGTCTTAACGATGACATTAAGCTAACGAAGTTTTGAACAACTGGCCCCTGATTTTTTTTCTATATCTAACATACCACAAACACTTCTAGTCTAAGCATTTAACAATCCTGTATATTAGGAGACACATTATACAAGTGTAATTAAATTCATACACTGGTATGTGAGTTAGAAAAATATACATGTAAACTGTTTCATCGCTGGTGTAATATAACAACCAATTATGTGACCATAATTGACATATAATTTACCTGTTTTGAAGTACCGGGCTGCTGGTCATCTTCCACTATGTTACTACTAGAGCTAGCGCCATATTCTGGTAAACTGGGCATCACACCATTACCTACAAGCGAGTTAACACAAAACATTGGAGCTGCCGCATGGGAAAACCAACAATCTGCATAGGCAAAAACAAAGGTGCAGATCAGCTTCGCAGTAACTGCCAAGCTGATCAGCGCCTTTGTATTTGCTACACAGATAGTACAATTCTTCTTCTTCTTAAATCCGAAATTTCAAGCTTCTAGCCATCTTCTGTGGCTGCACAGGCCGGTTTGTGTCGGACCTGGTCAGAACCCAAATTATTTGTTTTCACACTCACAGGCTCATATTTAACCCTTGTCAAATTTGGTCGTAAATGAATAAGGAAGTCTTTCTGCCTTATAGAGATACTAGTATTTCCAAGTTTTCCAAGTTAATTTCAAAAGCACAGGTTACATAAATATAATACAATATTGACAAGCATCATTTCCAGTCAGACTTACTAAGATGCTGAGTATGATGAGTTATGATGAGTTAAAATTATGCACTTTAGATCTTGTAAAACCTTAATACGGTCTTGAAAACTTACACAAGTTATCTCCCATCGCTGAGCTATCTACTGCTGACTCTTGCTCACTCTCTCCATACTGCCCTGCAGCGCCATCTGTAGAGCTCATGGTAGGGGCCAGCTGGTTGGCTGATAGAGTACTTGATGTACCAGTTCCTGCAAGCTGATTGGCTGAAAATGTGCTGGATGATGCTGCAACCTGATTGGCTGAAAACTGTGTTGGAATGAGCTCTACCGGAATCTCATTGGCTATTGAAGGTATCATCTGACTTGGGGACTGAATCATACTGGTTGGAAAGGGAATTCCTGGAGACTCAGGGACTCGGAAGCTTTGATTAGATGAGAATAATGAAGCTGTGAGCGATGTCATTCTTGCATGAGGAGCGAGCTGAAATCAATATTGTAGCTCATGTACATGTGGGCAGATATGCGATATATATCTGATAATACTGAATACATTTAATTGCATAATTCTCCACCAATAAACTGCTCCAAAAATTAAATTTGCTATATAGATACAGCAAATGAGTGCCTATAATACTGATTTTAATTTTCTTAATAGAAGGTCATTCTGCAAAAAAATTTAAAACTAAGCTTTCTTTGACAAATATTTGAATCATCAGTGCCAAATGGGTTATCTTAACTTTTTTTTTCAAAGCATATGTATTCACATAGTACATGTACCACTATTCACAAATAACATGTATTCACAACAGTTTAAAGTTCTTTACTTTAAAAGAATGCAATCTGATTGAAGATGCGAAATAGTAACACTCCACTACACTCGGACTGTTACTGCATACATGGAGATTGTAAACAACAGCCAAAGATCTAAGTCTATATAACATTTGTGCAAAGCCAGTATATTTACATGCATAGCTGGTCGCCTATCCGAGTCTGAGACCCTGCTCATGGATGGTAGGGGGTGTGAGGGCCCGGGGGCAGGGGCAGATCTGGAGCCTCTAGCTACCACAGTAGACTGAACAGCTTCTGCTTCATCTACATTAGACATGTCCTCAGAATAACCTGCACATAGACATCAGAAAAACATGTCCGTGTAATGAATACCGCCTTATATCCATTTTTCATATAGTAAAACTGGGGTACGCAGGGGGTATACCAATTTTTCTTATTTTTGCTCCAAAACATAGACTGTGGGTACTCGTAAGAACTGCCTCACCGAGGCGGTTCTAATGTGTACCCACAATCTATGTTTTGAGCAAAAATAAGAAAAATAACAAATATTGTCAACTGAAAATTTTTAGTTTTTACAACTTAAAAAAAATCTATTGTATGGATATGTTTCGTAATGAAAATACACTGGATCACTGGCATTGTGCTTTAACATCCCGCAAGTTTTAGTCATGTCACGTAAGATAACCACTTTCTAGGTATTTACCTGTACAGGCAGGAAATGCTCAAGAACATCAGGAAAACATGTCCATGAAATGTATAACTCCTTAAAAGCTGATCCAAAACATACATTGTGGGTACTCATTAGAACCGCCTTAGCCCCACAATGCATGTTTTGAGCGAAAATATTAAAAAAAAACAAGCAAATTCAGAGAATTTATGTCCCCCGCCTTATTTGTTTAGTTACACAATTATATCTGACAATAATGTATATCCAAATCACATGCATTTACTTCATGTCACAGTGTCAAACATTAATCTGAGGATTATATTCAAACCACATGCAAATCTTCAAATCATGGTCAGGACATCTGTACAGTTTGAAAAGAATCAGAATAAAACTGAGGGAGGAGTTTGCACACAAGGTACACAATGTCCATTCACTTTCATTGTATAAATGCCTGAAAAACGACTAAGTTCAAATTGCGAAAAAGTGTCAAAAATTAACCTGAGGATTATATCCAAAGCACATGCATATCTTCAAAGCATCATCAAGACATCTGTAAAGTTTCAAAAGAATCTGAATTAAAAACTGAAGGAGGAGTTGCGCACACAAGGCACCCACTGTCCATTCACTTTCATTGTCAAAATACCGAAAAACGACTAAGTTCAATTTGCAAAAAAAGTGTCAAAAATTAATCTGAGGATTATATCCAAACCACATGCACATCTTCAAAGTATGATGAAGACATCTGTAAAGTTTCAAAATAATCGGAATAAAACTGTAGGAGGAGTTGCGCACACAAGGTACCCTTTGTCTATTCACTTTCATTATCAAAATGCCCGAAAAATGACTAAGTTCAAATTGCAAAAAAAGTGTCAAAAATTAATCTGAGGATTATATCCAAACCACATGCACATCTTCAAAGCATGATGAAGACATCTGTAAAGTTTCAAAAGAATTGGAATAAAACTGTAGGAGGAGTTGCGCACACAAGGTACCCACTGTCTATTCACTTTCATTATCAAAATGCCCGAAAAATGACTAAGTTCAAATTGCAAAAAAAGTGTCAAAAATTAATCTGAGGATTATATCCAAACCACATGCACATCTTCAAAGCATGATGAAGACGTCTGTAAAGTTTCAAAAGAATCGGAATAAAACAGTAGGAGGAGTTGCGCACACAAGGTACATACTCCTATAGGGGGACGGAAGGACGGACGGACGGAAGGACGGACGGACGGAAGGACGGATGGACGGAAGGACGGAAAGCCAAAAACTATGTCCCTCCGCTTTTCTTCGAAAAGGCGGGGGACAAAAAATCAAAATTTTGCTAATGAAATTTATTTTTTGTTCTAGAAAGAAATCTCTGTATATTGCATGGGCTAGTTTTTATTATGACACAACTGCTCCAGTCAGACATGAACCCCAAACTTCTCAATATTGTGGCCAATAGAAAACAAGTAGCCCAGGGGCAACGATCGCTCACCTGAGAGTCAACAAGTACAGTCACTGGACAAAGTAATTGGTGTTTTTACCATATATGGGTATGGTGGCCATTTTGGTCATGTGACCTTGAAACCCTACTTAATCAGCAGAAGAGCTCTTGTCTGGATTGTGTATCCTCTTTTCTGCCATTTTGGTTCACTTGAAAAAATCATCTAACAGGTCAGGGTCCTATAATGACCCCCGTGGTGGGGCCATATTTGACCCCAGGGGCGAAATTGGCAGGATTTATGTAGAGCTCCACATGACAATGTTGTATATCAAATATACAAGCTTTGTGTCATGCTGTTCCAGAGAAGATTTCCATTATAAGTCTATGGTAGATAATGACATGCCTGGGGTGTGGCCTGTATGGACCCCAGGGGCACCGTTGGCAGCATTTATAAAGGAGAGTATTATACATTGGTCCACACAACATATGAAAGCTCTGGGCCATATGATTTTTAGGAGAAGAAGATTTTTTTTCGTTTTTCCCGTGACGCACCCGGGGCGGGGCCCGTATGGACCCCAGGGGCACAGTTGGCAGGATTTATAAAGAGGACCACTATACATTGCTAAAAACAAAATATGAAAGCTTTGGGCCTTGGGGTTTCGGAGAAGAAAGATTTTTTAAAGTTTTTCCCATGACGCCCCCGGGGCGGGGCCCGTATGGACCCCAGGGGCACGGTAGGCAGGATTTATAAAGAGGACCATTGTACATTGCTACAAACAAAATATGAAAGCTCTAGGCCTTGTGGTTTTGGAGAAGATTTTTTAAAGTTTTTCCCATGACGCCCCCGTATGGACCCCAGGGGCACGGCTGGCAGGATTTATAAAGAGGACCACTATACACTGCTACACACAAAATATGAACGCTCTGGGCCTTGTGGTTTCGGAGAAGAAGATTTTTTTTATATTTTCCTCATGACGCCCCCGGGGCGTGGCCCTATGGACCCCAGGGGCACGGTTGGCAGGATTTATAAAGAGGACCACTAGACATTGTTACACACAAAATATGAAAGCTCTGGGCTTTTTGGTTTCGGAGAAGAAGATTTTTTTATGTTTTTCCCATTGTAAGTCTATGGGAGCTAATGACCCCCGGGGCGGGGTCATTTTTGACCCCAGGGCCATGGTTGGCAGGATTTATAAAGAGGACCACTAAACACTGCTACACACAAAATATGAAAGCTCTGGGCTTTGCGGTTTCAGAGAAGAAGATTTTTTTATATTTTCCCAAAGAGGCCCCTGGGGTGGGGCCCGTATGGACCCCAGGGGCACGGTTGGCAGGATTTATGAAGAGGACCACTAGACATTGCTACGCGCAAAATATGAGAGCTCTTGGCCTTGTGGTTTCAGAGAAGAAGATTTTTCCCATTGTAAGTCTATGGGAGCTATCTGTTGCCATGGAAACCAGAGTTCTGATCCGACCTGGCCCAAAACCTAATACATGTACAATCTTTCCCCCTCCTCAATGATGCTTTAGATAAAATTTGGTCACGTTTGGCCTTGTTGTCTTAGAGATATTCAAGTTTGAAAATGTGGACGGACGCACGGACGGACGGACGCCGGCTCGACTACTATACTATAAGCTCACCTTGTGAGCCTTCGGCTCAGGTGAGCTAAATATGGGGAACTAGAAAATGTGTTTATGAAACACTATGCCCCCAACTGGTAAGTCACTTTCAAGATGTAAAGATGTCCAAAAAGTGACCAAGTTAAAATTGTAAAAAAAAGTGACAAAAATTAATCCGAGGAGTACATCCCAACCACATGCATATCTTCAAAGCATGGTCACAATGTCTGCAAAGTTTCAAAAGTATCGGTATTAAATTGTAGGAGGAGTTGCGCACATAAGGTACCCTCTATCCATTCACTAAAATGCCAGAAAAAATGACTAAGTTCAAATTGATAAAAAAGTGACAAAAAATAATCTGAGGATTATATCCAAACCACATGCATATCTTCAAAGCATGGTCACAACATCTGTAAAGTTTCAAGAGAATCGGAATAAAACTGTAGGAGGAGTTGCGCACACAAGGTACCCACTGCCCATTCACTTTCATTGTCAAAATGCCCGAAAAATGGCTAAGTTCAAATTGCAAAAAAAGTGACAAAAATTAGTCTGAGGATTATATCCAAACCACATGCATATCTTCAAAGCATGGTCACAACATCTGTAAAGTTTCAAGAGAATCGGAATAAAACTGTAGGAGGAGTTGCGCACACAAGGTAGCCACTATCTATTCACTTTATCAAGAATTAAAAAGGGAAATAACTCTCACAGAATGGGCCCCTAGCCCCTTGAATTTACCTGAAAGAAAAAATACGGGTCCTCTTAATTTTCATATACAAACTACATACCAAATTTCAAGATCCTAGCTCTAACGGTTCCTGATCGAGTGCTCATGCATCACAGACGGACGGACAGACTCACTCACTCACTGCACGGACAAACCCAAACCAATATGCCCCCTCAACTTCTTCTAAGTTGGGGGCATATTAAAACTGTAGGAGGAGTTGCGCACACAAGGTACCCACTGCCCATTCACTTTCATTGTGAAAATGCCCGAAAAATGGCTAAGTTCAAATTGCGAAAAAAGTGACAAAAATTCGTCTGAGGATTATATCCAAACCACATGCATATCCTCAAAGCATGGTCACAACATCTGTAAAGTTTCAAGAGAATCGGAATAAAACTGTAGGAGCAGTTGCGCACACAAGGTAGCCACTATCTATTCACTTTATCAAGAACTAGAAAATGTGTTTATGAAACACTATGCCCCCAACTGGTAAGTCACTTTCAAGATGTAAAAATGTCCAAAAAATGTTCAAATTGTAAAAAAAGTGACAAAAATTAATCTGAGGAGTTTATCCCAACCACATGCATATCTTCAAAGCATGGTCACAATGTCTGCAATGTTTCAAAAGTATCGGTATTAAATTGTAGGAGGAGTTGCACACACAAGGTACCCGCTATCCATTCACTAAAATGCCCGAAAAAATGACTAAGTTCAAACTGTGAAAAAGATGACAAAATATAACCCAAGGATTATATCCAAACCACATGCATATCTTCAGACCATGCCCATAACACATGTAAAGTTCTAAATGAATTGGCATGAAACTGTAGGAGTAGTTGCGCACACTGCCCATTCACTTTCATTGTGAAAATGCCCGAAAAATGGCTAAGTTCAAATTGCGAAAAAAGTGACAAAAATCAATCTGAGGATTATATCCAAACCACATGCATATCTTCAAAGCATGGTCACAACATCTGTAAAGTTTCAAGAGAATCGGAATAAAACTGTAGGAGCAGTTGCGCACACAAGGTACCCACTATCCATTCACTTTATCAAGAATTAAAAAGGGAAATAACTATAACAGAATGGGCCCCTAGCCCCTTGAATTTACCTGAAAGAAAAAATATGGGTCCTTTTAATTTTCATATACAAACTACATACCAAATTTCAAGATCCTAGCTCTAACGGTTCCTGACCGAGTGCTCATGCATCACAGACAGACAGACAGACTGACTGACTGACAGACTGACTGACTGCACGGACAGACCCAAACCAATATGCCCCCTCAACTTCTTCGAAGTTGGGGGCATAATTAAAAAGGGAAATAACTCTCAAAGAATGGGCCCCTAGCCCCTTGAATTTACCTGAAAGAAAAAATACGGGTCCTCTTAATGTTCAAATACAAACTACATACCAAATTTCAAGATCCTAGCTCTAACGGTTCCTGATCGAGTGCTCATGCATCACAGACGGACGGACAGACTCACTCACTCACTGCACGGACAGACCCAAACCAATATGCTCCCTCAACTTCTTCGAAGTTGGGGGCATAATAAAACTGTAGGAGGAGTTGCGCACACAAGGTACCCACTGCCCATTCACTTTCATTGTGAAAATGCCCGAAAAATGGCTAAGTTCAAATTGCGAAAAAAGAGACAAAAATTCGTCTGAGGATTATATCCAAACCACATGCATATCTATAAAGCATGGTCACAACATCTGTAAAGTTTCAAGAGAATCGGAATAAAACTGTAGGAGGAGTTGCGCACACAAGGTAGCCACTATCTATTCACTTTATCAAGAATTAAAAAGGGAAATAACTCTCACAGAATGGGCCCCTAGCCCCTTGAATTTACCTGAAAGAAAAAATACGGGTCCTCTTAATTTTCATATACAAACTACATACCAAATTTTAAGATCCTAGCTGTAATGGTTCCTGACCGAGTGCTCGTGCATCACAGACGGACAGACAGACAGAGTCACTGCACGGACAGACCCAAACCAATATGCCCCCTCAACTTCTTCCGAAGTTGGGGGGGGGGGGGGGGGGGGGGGGGGGCATAAAAAAAGATAAATTCATCATAAAGACGAATTCTGTACAGGGATAAAATATCACTCACTGTTACAACAGACACAAATGATGAGCAAGCCACTTTTACACTGGCTTCAAACACAGATTTATGTAGGCAAGATGAGGAGCTTGACAAACATAAACCAGTCAAACAGAGGAGGCTGGGGGGGGGGGGGACCTACCATTATCTTCTCTCATGTCTTCATCATCATCGTCTTCCTGCGTTGTGTCCGGCTCCCCAGAAACATCGTCAGACTCGTCTACAGTAGCATGTGATGACTGAAATAAGGGGACAACAAAACCTCTATATACTTGTGCTGCAATGGAGTTGCAAGCCTTTTTACGTGTTTCTTTGACTGGTCTGTGTGTGAAAGTTAATTATGGAGTGGTGTCAGAGGCACTATCTTCTGAGAATCTGTACTTCCATTAACAGTAACCACTATCAATGGAGCCGCATCATGAGAAAACCAGATTTTTGCCTATGCGAAAACAAAGGCGCAGATCAGCTTCGCAGTCACTGCGAAGCTGATCAGCGACTTTGTTTTCTCTACTCGGATAGTACAATTTCTCTTCTTCCTAAATCCAAAATATCAAGCTTCTAGCCACCTTCTGTGTCTGCACAGACCGGTTTGTGTCAGACCTGGATGGAAACCCTGAAGACCAAATATTTCGCGTCACGGCTCAATTTTTTTTTAAGGAATATGATAGGACAAAACTTGTATAATTTTATGCAGCACTGTAATATTGGAAATTTTATCATGACTTTTTATTCATTTCCAAATTACATGTATTACTATGTAGCAAGTTCTTGAATTCACAAATGAGTACTCTTGCAGTCTATAAAGCTTAAAGCAACTCTTTATAAGCGAAATATTAGCAAAAAGTAAGTTGTCGCAAACATTTCAGAATTTACAGAATTTATATTTTAAAGTCTCTTCTGAATAAGAGCTGTCGCAGGACAGCGTAGCTCGCCTGACTTGTGCTTTGCCACTAAACTTATCAAAACTTTAACCAAAAATTTCTAAGGCCATGACCTTGACCTCAAGTTCACCCAGGGTGGGTCATAATGGTACAGCATAAAACTTCAGACCAATATCTACCAACATGCAAAGTATCAACTTGATCCATCTACATGTTAAAGAGATATAGACTTCTAAAAACTTTAACCGAAAACTTTAACAAAAAAAATCTAAGTCTGTGACGTTGACCTCAAGGTCATACAGGGTGGGTCATGATGGTACTGCATAAAACTTCAGACCAATATCTACCAACATGCAAAGTATCAACTTGATCCATCAACATGTTCAAGAGATATAGACTTCTAAAAACTTTAATGAAAAAGTCACTAGAGCACGAAATATAGGTCAAGGTCACTAGATCAATGTGGGTGCAAAGTCGGGACATCGAGGAGAAGCCATATGCAAGGTTTGATGGTTGTAGGCTTTATAGTTGAGGAGATATTAAGGGTTGGCTCAAAAAATGACAAAGTCACTGGAGCATGAAATATAGGTCAAGGTCAATAGGTCAATGTGGGTGCCAAGTCGGGACATCGAGGAGAAGCCATATGCAAGGTTTGATGGTTGTAGGCTTTATAGTTGATGAGATATTAAGGGTTGGCTTCAAAAATGACAAAGTCACTAGAGCAAGAAATATAGGTCAAGGTCACTAGGTGAATGTGGGTGCCGAGTCGGGACATCGAGGAGAAGTCATATGCAAGGTTTGATGGTTGTAGGCTTTATAGTTGATGACTGATGAGATATTAAGAGTTGGCTTCAAAAATGACAAAGTCACTAGAGCACGAAATATAGGTCAAGGTCACTAGATCAATGTGGGTGCAAAGTCGGGACATCGAGGAGAAGCCATATGCAAGGTTTGATGGTTGTAGGCTTTATAGTTGAGGAGATATTAAGGGTTGGCTTAAAAAATGACAAAGTCACTGGAGCATGAAATATAGGTCAAGGTCAGTAGGTCAATGTGGGTGCCAAGTCGGGACATCGAGGAGAAGCCATATGCAAGGTTTGATGGTTGTAGGCTTTATAGTTGATGAGGTATTAAGGGTTGGCTTCAAAAATGCCAAAGTCATTGGAGCATGAAATATAGGTCAAGGTCAGTAGGTCAATGTGGGCGCCGAGTCGGGACATCGAGGAGAAGCCTTATGTAAGGTTTGACAGTTGTAGGCTTTACAGTTGATGAGAAACTAACACACCATCTGAGCATTGTACAAAGGTGATCTAGATATTGACCTCTAGCCCCGCCCCCAGGCAGGACCCCACGGGTCCCTTCACACTAAATCACAGAGGACCCTCATATGCAGCAATGTTCCAAATATGAATGATTTCTGGTCAGTGACTATCAAGATATAACAATTTTAAAAACTTTAAAAGTGTGACGCGGACGCGGACGTACACGTAAACGCGGACGACCGAGGTGACAACAATAGCTCTGTGCACTTCGTGCAGGCGAGCTAAAAACTGGAGACCCCTTAGTTGACAAGGGCAAGTGTCTTATCAACTATGCCACACAAGTTTCTTAATGGAGTATTAGACCCCTACATCTACACCTACCCGTTCAGTCACTCTAGGCCTCTCTGGCATCAAACCCTGGTCACTGATAGAGCTCACAGCTTCATCCATGTCTACTTCCCTGGAGATCCCCACCCGTGGGCTGTGTCTGTCCTGTGGCTCTGCCTCCCCATGAACCTGGTTAAGGTCAAGGTCACCCTGGTCATGTGACATATCTTCTTCCCCTTGTGGTGAGCCTCCAGATGTGCTGACCTCAGACTGGGTACAGGAGGGAAGAGAGGCCTGGACTGGTGCATAACGGTTTGTTGATGAAAACTGGAATGCATAATACTGTAACATTTACAAAGTGCTATGTGCATTAAACAGGGTTTTGGCCCCATGAAGAGCAAAAAAAACTTGAAGTTGCAGTATGTAGCATTTTCTTATAGAGGTTTTATTAATTTATTATATAAATGATCCAAATGTTACAAGACAGTATGGCTTCCAATGAAAGGAATGTCATTTTGATGACACTAAGACTACAATGCGACAGATAATCAATATCAACAAGATGCATAAAATATTAGAATATATTTATGGTATCTGCTAAATATCTGTGAAGACTTTTGGTAAACTTACCAGTAATTTTGGCCCAAGATTGCAATGTTTTCCATTTCAGCCAATACAGGTGTCTATTCGATCTGAACTTATTGTATGCATCATTCTAATGTTATAGGCAGGCACTTACTCAGAACTATTGGGATTTGTATGTTGTTTTTTATATGGTACTGTAAATTTTGGGGATTTTCGTGCGATTTTTGTTTCGCAAATTTTCTATTTCCTAATTATTTAGGAGAGTTTGAAAACATGAACAAGACATAGTGTTTGTGAAAACATTATGGCTTTAATATAAAGATTCTTTCTTAATCTTGAATTCATGAAGCACCAAATTTGCAAATATTCATAAAAATTACTGTAACCCAACTTTTTTTCGAGGCTATTTCCTTTCGCGTATTGTAATCGGGGACATTGTCGCGGTAATTTAATTTTGCGGATTGTAAAATCTATAATTTTTGTTCAGTGCTCTTGTACATAAAATTATTTGTTATTTAGCTTGAATCGTCTTAATTTGATAATTGCCTACTTTTACCTTTTTATGTATAATCCAAGTGCTTGGGTGCCTGTGTGTTACATTATTCACATGTTTGTAAAACTTTTGCCGAAAGGTGTGAATAATTATATTGTTCAGTGACTGGTTATTGGATAAAATCGCATTTAAGAAGAAAGTGATCAACTGAACCATTTACTGATAAGTTGCATAATGACAAATGACAATGACAAACATGCATGTTATTTGGATATTTTGATAAAATTTGAAAATGGATAAATCATGAATAACATTTCTATTTAAGCCATTTTCGAGGCGATTTATTTTCGAGATTCTGTGGTCCTCGCGAATATCGCAAAAATAAATCACCCGTGAAAAGAAATTGGTTTACAGTAAGTTCTAACAAACATTTTCAAAACTTATTGTATATTATCCTTACCAGTATTTGTGCTGAGGAGCTATGTCTGCCTCCCGAGAGCCCATCAGCCACTCCTGGTTCCCGGTTCATTACTAGACTTGATTGGCTCACAATGCTATTTCCCAGCACATTGGAGATCTCTGGTTCCCGGTTCATCCCACTGGCTGACTGGCTCACTGTGCTATCCACAGGGGAGGATGTTAACTGGTTCCCCTCATCAACAAGCAGCTGATGAACTGGTTGATAGCCCTGAAAAGCCAAATTAGTCAAAATGTTTTCTTTGGTGGTATTGCACTTAAAATGTCAACAACTTTTCAGTCGCAATAGGGTCATAGATATAAATGTAAATTTAGATACAATGATGGTGTGTTGAATATTTTCACATTTCGCTATTTGAAGATAGAATACCATTTTAAACGGCAAAGCTAAAATATGACTAAATTGCACAACTTGAAGGTTAATTGATGTATTATCTACATAAGTTCCTAGCAGACATTTCAAATAAAAGTTCAAAGTACCAGTAACAGTTAATTCCCTGCTATAACTCACCGACTGGGACACTGTGGTACTATTGACAGGCTGGGCCTGTACTCTCCCACCTTCACCTATTCGTAATAATGGGTAGCTACTAGCTTCATCACTTCCCGTTGGCATGTCGCGGTAGTCTTCAGCCGAGGACTGACTGTAGGACGAGTGGGCCGAAACACTACCTGTTGGAACATCCTGGTAGTCCCCAGCGGTTGACTGACCATATGTGGACATTGCTGATCGACTACCTGAAGGCAGTTCTCTGTATTCTGTGCCCGATGACTGACTGTACGAAGACTGTATGGAGCCACTGCCTGATATGTTGTCTCTATAACCCCTGCCTGTTGATTGTCCAAATGACGGCTGCACAGATCCACTAGCAGATGGCATTTCTGTAAATTCTGGTCTTGACGACTGTCCATACTGTGCGGACCCGCTGCCCGATGGAAGCTCTCTATAATCCCCAGTCGCTGACTGACCGTAGGATGATTGAGCCGGCTGGTAAGTTTGGCCATGTGTTCCGGTCAACCCAAACATCCCCTGGTAATGTGACTGACTGTCGCTGGTGCTCTGCTGATAGGTGTTACTGGGGTATGGGTTAGCGGCAGCTGCCAGAGCAGGAAACCGTCTGGATGTGGACTCTGACACCGAGGTGCTTGACTCTGCTGCAGCAGACTGTATGTATTGGTTGTGGGAAGCTCCTGAGGGACCAGGATTCCAGACTGGTCGTCTGTTGTTGCCTGGGTTATCCATGACCAGTCTGAACAGTCACAAAACCTGCAAATAAAAAATATGTGTATTTTGTTAAAAGAAAAAGTTGCTTTTTGAGTCGATCCCATTCGGTCTATCTTCACATTCTGTCTACTCTATAAACCATTTTCGTCTATAGTATATATATTCGTAAATTACGAGGTAACAGACAAAGACTTTCACATCAGTGAGGATATTCTGAATTTCTGAGAAATCAGATATTCATAATTGGTTTAGATTCATTTCCTAAACAGTGTTTAAAATATTTGACTCCTCTTGTATTGATTATCCTGTTGACATGTATGCAAAATAACAGTTATAATATTCTCTCAACTAGTCTCTAGCTCCATGTTTCCAGATTTATTACAGAGACTCTGAAGTGGCGCTAGTAACTGTAACTATGGTTCTAAATCTGTGATAGTCTATAAAATTTATGAAACTTTTGGCAAGATGAAAACTGTTTGGCTGTTTTCCTGATTTGTTTGTTTGTTTGTATTGAGGTTTTACATTGATCTACATTCCAGTCAACAATTTTTCTGTCATGTCGGGATGGAGCAACCACTTCCTGGGTATTTATCAGTACTCTGGGGTGTTTATATCCTGTGATATGCATCAGAGAAGTGTAAAATTTGTAGGAACAATTACACTGTGGTATATCTACACCGGCACTTTGCGTTTCGTCCTTCCACCAGTGTTACAGTAGACAAAATGCAGCTTTTCCGATATTTGTAATCTACGTCTTAAGAAGTCCTTTCTGAAGTACGTTCGTGATGAGTTTTGACCAACAAGCATCTCTGTTTGCAAAAACATGAAAGTTTTCCAGTTTTTTGCACTAATACACTTATAAATAAAAAACGAAAACTTTACAAGTACGGTTTCGTAAATGTCCGGTTTCGTCATAGGCGGACTAAATTTTACGATAAAACTGTACAGGTTTTGAGGAAACCGTACAATTTTGTTTTCGATTTTTAAAAGTTATTAGAGTAATCATTCACTAAAACTTCATGCTTTCTGTGACGAATGATGATTATTCTTATTCATGATCAACTACAATATAAAAGAAGGAAGTGGCTACTGACAGCCGGCTGTCAATAGCAAAAGTTTGCTACTGACAGCTGGCTGTCAATTGCGAAAGTTTGCTATTGACATAGCGAAAGTTCGCTATTGACAGCCAGCTATATATTTCTTTATATTTGTAGGTTTCTAACAAGTGGCTTATCTTTATTTTTGTCAGATAAATGACTGACATTAAATTTTATGACTAGTTTCATCACATATATACTTAACGACACTTCCAACGCTACCGATAGAGTTTTTGTAATAATTTCGAAACCACTCAAGATATTGAAATGAAAATTGCAGGGACGATAGGAAAATTCATGGGGCGTGTACTGAAGGCAAAATCATACCAGCGGACTTTTTTTAAGAATCAACCCGAGCGTTTAGACAAACCACACCTCATTTTCAAAAGTCGCAAAACTTGAGGGATTAAACAAAATGATTATTTCAGCAATAAACCTACAATTTATTTCCATACTGTATTTTTATCTTCATATCTTTCATTCATGAAAAAAAGGAAAACGATAACAACCAACAAAACAATTGAAACTTAACTATCACAGCAAATACATAAATAATGTATTTATCATATTCAATTGGCCGCCATTTACTTGAATGACAGCTAGCCAACAACTACACATCGAAGCCACGTACCGCATACAAGTACGCTGCGCTATGCCCTTCCACCCATCCCTTACAAATAAGTTGTTCAAACTGTTTGACATTATCAGGGTACCGTCTCCTTACTACACAGCTAAGGGTGATAAATGGTAGATTTATTTTAGGTCGGTGATTTGGATAGCTAAAACATTACCTCTGTTTGCTTGCAGTTCTATGGTTACAGTCTTGCGTGCTGTATAAGGGACGTTGCACCGTCGTGCATCAGACGATACCTCAGTGAGTCCGTGCATATGATTTGTTTTTTCTGGGAAATGTTCTTCCCTCCATGTGCTCACGGTGGCAAAAAGAGAAAACAAACACGAGAAGGAAATACTGAGGAACTGTTTTAACGATCTTTGTTCGCTATACATGTACATGGTTTTGTGACTTTTGAAAATGAGGTGTGGTGTGTCCAAACGCCTGGGGCGTTTCTTTATAAAAGTCTGCTGGCACAATTTTGCCTTCAATGCACGTCTCATGAATCTTTCTATCGTCTCTGCAATTTTCATATCAATATCTTGAGTAGTTTTGAAATTATAGCAAAAACTCTATCAGTAGCGTTGGAAGTGTCGTTAAGTATATTTTAAGCATATATTTTTTATGTGTACGTATGTTTGTGGTTTGGGCCAGAAGTCACTTTCAGAAAATCATAATGTTAAAATTTGTGGTTAATTAAGTTAATGTTTTTCTTTTCAAGTTTTCCATGTTCTGACAGCCACTTTAAAACTTACAAGGCATTTTATACCATAAGTACTTTAAAAGGTAGTTTTCATTCAATGACACTACAGTCCATTACTGGGGTGGGGCTAGAGATCAAAATAATCTTTTACATTAAATAATTTCTACATACTAATGTCCATCTCTTGACAACTGTTACGTATACTGGGAACAAATAGGTAAACTAGAAGGCTAGTTTTCTCCATATGGCATCAGACCCAAATTGTTAATTTTGGTCCATTTTTTTTTTTTTTAAAAAAAAGCTGATACATGTACTTGTTATCAGCAGACTTGTCTATTAAATTGCATGAAACTTTGTCACGAGAAAATTCAAACTTTATCTAGTGGCTCTGAAAATGTAATCCGAGATGAGTAGAATCATCCAGACTAGTAAAAACAAGGATACTGGTTGAATTTATATACATTTTATGTCTAATTGATAATAATTCATACTGGGGATAACACTTATTGGTAATATATTGGAGGGATGTAAAGTATCAGATCTCAGATAAATGCTACAAAATGTTGAATTTCGGCAGGTTAGGAGCTTTTCCAAATTTTAATTCAGCAAAAGCATGTTTAAGCAAGACAACCTGCTACAAAATACTAGCTGTAATAAGATGCAAAAAAAATCCATCATAGTTGCAGACCATGTATCTTTAAAAAACACTTTGATGAATTACTTGGCAAGCTAGCTGCAACTAGAAAACATTTGCTATTGACAGCCGGCTGTCAATAGTGAAAGTTTGCTAGTGACAGCCAGCTATTGTTTTTAAAAGTGATTTAGATTTATCTTCAATATTGTAAGACTCTAGCTAACATTCTACGACATGGGGCCCCAGGGTGCATACCCGGGGTAGCGCTAGAAATCAAAATATTCTGAAATATCAACACAGTACTTTCTTCATATTAATGTTTTTAAGTCCATCTTTTAACAACTGCACACTTGGAACAAGTAGGCTATCTCTTGGGGCTGGTTGTCCATATAAGGCATCAGATCCACGGGACCTTTGGTCTGGAAGTGTGGGGAGTGGGGCGGGACTAAAGGCCAAAATCTAGGATATCTTTAAAATTCAGATTATTCTAAATCAATACGGTCCTTTACAACCGACACAGAAATCATTTATTCTTGTGCCATATAGTACTTATGAAGTGACTTGTACTCCAGGGACTGAATGATACCTGGGAGTGGACAAAAAAGGTCAAAATTAATTACATTAAAATTTCAAAAATATACCTGAAAAAATAAGAAACACAATTGTAATATTTTCCTGTCAGGTTCTATATAATTTTAAATACAAAATGCCATAAAAATTCTATTTCAGGTCACATCTTGTTCAAATGAAAGCATGTCATAGAGGCTTATCCATACTTTACAACTCCACACTGACAGTTAATGAGGTTTATCTCCAGTATGTAACAAACAGGTTGTCAAAAGAGTCCCATATTTAAGTCTAAGTCTAATATATGCAGACAAATAAATAAACATAAGAAATTTTCAACACTTCAATTATAAATCTGTGATTGCAAAATATTGCTCAAAATATTTTACTTTGACTAGGAAATAATAAATACTGGTTCAATGTGAAAAAAATAACTTACATTCCTTGTTATGTGTTTGTTTCTAAGATTTATAAAACCATTGACTAATATAAACATTTAAACTTTTGCTTATGAAATAACCTTTAAAATTATTAATATATATGAAAATATGTAGCTGGCTGTCAATAGTGAACTTTCGCTATTGACAGCCGGCTGTCAGTAGCGAAAGTTCGCTATTGACAGCTGGCTGCCAATAGCGATCGCCATAAAGCGATCGCCATAAAAGAAAGCCCAGGATCGCTCATATTTTCCCAAAATTCAAAAAATTGATATTTGTATGTTGACACCGGCCGAAAGACAAAACCCAATTGTGCCGGTGTAGATATATCCTTGAACCCCCATAAGTCGATACCATAAGAAGTTATTGCTTATAAACATGAAAATCAAATGATAAAAAAACTAAACCACTCTCATCAAAGTGGATCAATGCCTTGGCAATTATTTTCCATCAAAAAACTTGAAATAACCCCATAAGACACCACAAGGTAAGCTTTTTTCTGGATGACCCCAAATTCAAAATGGCGACTTGCTATACCCCTAAAGTCGATACCTCGGTATGTCACTCATTCTATAGGAGCCAAGGAAAATATGTTTCGTTTAAAGTGTTTAGGTGATACTTAAAAGGCACTATATTACGATATAACAAATAAAAACTGTGTCAAGAATGAATGTGGGCAATTATTTATGCAAAAGTAGCAGACCTTTGTTAAATTTGCCTAAAATTATGTATGTTCCTCTTGAGAGTGAGCACAGTTAATAAGAAAAGCTGCAAGAGGCGTGTTATCAAGCTATAAACACGAAGTCACTTCTCTAAGTAACGAGAACAATGCAATTTATTTGGTTGCATTTAGCATTCTATTATGGGATGGATTAAAATGTGTGGATATTGACTTTTCTATATCCAAAATTCTTCCCCATAGCATTAAGCAGCACAAGACCGATAAATACATGTTTTTCGTCAAATGCCTAATTTGTTTGACATGTTATGCTAGACTGTTATGACTGAAATGTAAACAAAAGCAGACGTACAGAGATCAAAATCTTTCTTTTGTTTATTACTGAAAAATTAAATGCTTAGCCTGGGACAAAAAAGGTAATAGTGCAAATGCTGAACATATGCATAGGAATAAGTTTTTGGTGTAGAACTTGCCTGTGTGAAGCAGGTTTTCTTTCATTTGGAGTTGTGAGTGAAAATACTATGACAGTAAAAAGATTCCCACAGCCACGTAACGAAAGGTGATGTTCGAACATGACATGGAACAAAACAAATATGGTATCGACTTTAGGGGTGTATCGACTTTAAGGGGTTGAACGCTACTACACCCAAACCACACATTTTATTTCTTTGGCCTAATAAGTTCACCAAGGGAGACAACTCATTTACATTTTAAGAGACTCCATCTTGAATTTTCTCAAGGGCGATTTCCAGTAAGAAATGCCAACAGATCTGGCAGAAAATGCCTTAGGGATTTAGTTTATTGTCACACAGAAAGTTCTGTCTATCTCCCAGAGCTAATGACAGGACTATTCCATTGTCCAGCCACTGGGAAGGAGTGTCCCATTTTTTCACAGGAGCATAGAGCGGAACAGTCCATCACAAAGGGGCACCAAGTGATTGGGCCCAGCGTTAAATGTTCGCTATCTTTTGTTAATAAGACTTATTCAAAGCAAATTATTAAGAATCCAAAATTACCTGTTACAACTGTACAATTTACAAATAATTGGTCAAACCCGTGATTTTTAGAAAGATTTCAGCCAAAGTTAACCTACACCATTTCCCCTCCCAATTCTAATCTCGCAGCGTCTCGCAATTATCACGTGCCAACCAGGTGCTCGAGACATTTGTTTACAAATGGCGACTGCCAGTGCATGTTTTGTTCAGAGAAAAGAAAATGTCATTTGATTTTCACAAAGAGGGGCTTTATCGGTGGAAGAGGCAAGAGCCAAGAGCATATTCCCGATCACAGGTAATCGAACCACACACATGTTTTGCCTGAAGGTTTCACACCTGAATAATGTGCCTTTTCCCCCAAAAATTCTAATATGAACTTAGGCACTGCCTAGAACGGGCATGCAATCATGATTTTGAAATTATTATTCATTAAACAACTTCTAAACTGCACTTACTACACATAAAAGTATATGTTGTGCCATTGTCCTGTCCTCCCCTATCCAATACCCTACCCTACCCTACCCTACGTACCCTACCCTTACTCCTACCCTAACTTTACTCCTATCATTACACCTAACCACCTACCCAACACCTTACCTCCTACCCTATCCTTACGACTACCCCTACCCTCCCCCTACTCCTAATCCTTCCCCTACCATACCCTTACTCCTACCCCTACACATAACCTCCTACCCTACCCTACTCATACTCATACTCTACCCTTACTCATACTCTTACTCCTTCCCTTACTCTACCAATACCATACCCTAACTTCTACTCCTAACCATAACCTACCCAAACTCTTACCCCTACCAGCCTACCCTTACTACCATTGCTGCTACTCCTTAACCTACCATACCCTTACTCGTACTTCTACCCTACCTGTATTCATATTCTTATCCAACCTTACGAGTTACCATTACACCTACTCATTACCCTACCACCCCCTTACTCCTACTCCTACCGTACTCTTCCCTTCTTCTATCTTACCATACTCTGCCTTGCCGTGCCCTACCCCACCTAACCCTACCCTATCAAACCCTATCCTTACTCCTACTACTTACCCTACTCTACCCTACCCTTACTCATTACTCTACCGTACCCTTACTCCTACCCCTCTTTTCACTATCCCTACCTTACCTAGTACCAGGGTGTTCCCCTCGACCTCGAGTATTAATTTAGGGGACCAATGTCCCACTACTGACAACTCCTAAACAACATTCTGACAAAATAGGACAATATCAGGAACAAGAAATATTTGTTAATTTTGGGGGACATCATGGTCCCTCTGGACAGAACTGCATGTTTTGAGGGGTCATTTTGGGCCAAAACGTTCATTTTGTGCGCCAGGTAAAACCCTCGGGTAGCTGACTGAAGAACGAACGACTTACGGAGCCGAAACGACCAGTTACTTGCATTTGGATGTGTATCGGCGATTCGCGGCCGAAACGACCGGATTTCGCTATTTAGACGCATCGTTCCGGCCTGTTCTGGTTCCGGTAAATAGTAACACCGGATATTAGAATTTCTTCGCGCGTGACTGTGACGTAGTTTTTATATTTATTTTTTTGTAACTTTAGAAAGAAAGCTGATCTCAAATGGAACGAATTGTATGCATACCGTTTGGGACATTATCGGAACATTATCCGACTCAATACCGAAACCACCCGTTGGGGACCTGACTGTAAATCGCATCACTGGCGTAGCGCTCCGATGGATGTAACGACTCGCGGCCGAATCGACCCACTTTCGCTATTAAGACGCACCTGTTTCGCTAAATTGTGATACCCGATTATGTGCATTGGTGAAGGGTTCTTTTAAAACTTTATTTTCACTTATTTGTGCTTGTGACACTGTATATACACAGAAAAATACACTATAGTAGTGAAAGATTGACACTGGTGAAGGAGTTCACAAAACTGTATAGTTACACTCAAACTTAGTTTTAGTAAAAAAAAACTTTTATTCGTACTCGCCCAAACAATTTTACCGGTTTATCCGGGTGCGCCGAAAAGTCAGCGGCGGAGCTCTACGATACAACAACAATATGGCGATAATCGAGCATTCTCGCGCGCTGAGAAAGTGACGTAACCTGCTTTTTTTTTTTTTTTTTTATTTTTGCAAACAAAATTGATCTCAAGTGAAACGAAAAAATATATTGTCCACAAAGAATCTAAACTGTATAATCATGGGTGGAAAAGGGATGTATATTTTATCTAGAACTGCCGATGAGATAGCGAATTATCGCGAGATAGGGAGATTAGCGATATCCCCCGAGACTAGGACCGGACGTTCAGGTGCACAAAGTTAGTTAGGTAAACAACATAAGAGTTCATTTACCCGTGTGTACGCGTTACCTATAGGCGGGCACGCAGCTGGGCCTTTGGCCCAGCCTCAGTGCGCTTCGCGCACTTCGTGCTATGCCCGTATGAACAATCTTTATGGCATTATTTTGACTGGTATACACAAGTACAAACAATACGTCACAAACCACGTGGTCTAATATGAAATAAAGGCACGCTGCCTTATCTGCAAACACACGGTAAACTTTACGCTAGAAACTTAACATAATCATTACCGTCGAGTGTATCCAGCTGTCCAGTGCGAGGGGAAGTAGTAGTTAGAGATGGGGAGCGAGGGAGGGGGAGCTATGGAGTTGTGTAAGGAGGGAGATAGGAAGGTAGTGGATGGAGGGAAGGAAGGAAGGAGGTAGTTAGGTAGGGTAGGGAGAGAGGAAGGTAGTGTAGGGAGTTATGTAGGTAGGGAGGGATCAAGCTGTGGGGCAGTGTGAGGAGGGAGATATACGGAGGGAAAGAGGTAGGTAAGAAGTGTAGGGAGGGGTAGTTAGGTAGTGTAAGGAGGAAGGTAGTGTAGGAATATGGTTAGGTAGGGAGGTAGTTAGGTAGAGTAGGGAGGGAGGGAGGTAGAGTAGAGGTAGGTAGTAGGAGGTAGGAAGGTAAGTAGGGATGGAGGTAGGTAGGTAAGTAGGGAGGGAGTTAGTGTAGGGAGTAAGGTAGAAAGGAAGTGTAGGGGATACTTAGGGAAGGAAGGAGGGATATAGTATAGTGTAGGGAGTGCGGCAGTTAGGTAGGTGTGTAGTCAGTAGACAGATAGGTAGTGGTGGGAGGGGGTGATTAAGGTGGTACTGTGTGGAGGTAGGGAGGGAGGGAGTGGGAAGTTAGGTAGTGTAGGGAAGGGGTAGGTAGGTAGAGAAGGAGGCAGGGAGGGGTATGTAGTGTAGGCGAGGTAGGTATGCAAGTCTGTAGGGAGGGAGGAATGAAAGGAGGTAGGTAGGTCTTTAGGTAGGTGGGAGGTAGTGTAGGTAGATAGGTAGGTGAGTAGTGTGATAGGCAGGTACCTGGGTGCGAGTTGACCTGGGTGCGAGTTGACTCGGTTGCGGGATGACTCGGGTGCGAGTTGACGTGGGTGCAAGTTGACGTGGGTGCAAGTTGACCAGGGACAGGTGCAATCGGGAGTTGACCCGGGGACGAGTTGACCGGGGGACGAGTTGACTAGAGGACGAGTTGACTCGGGGGCGAGTTGACTCGGGGACGAGTTGACTCGGGGACGAAGTGTGACATGGGGACGAGTTGACCCGGGCGAGTTGACTCGGGGACGAGTTGACTTGGGGACGAGTTGATCCGGGGACGAGTTGACCCGAGGACGAGTTGACTCGGGGACGAGTTGACTCGGGGACGAAGTGTGACACGGGGACAAGTTGACACGGGGACGAGTTGACCCGGGGTGAGTTGACTCGGGGACGAGTTGACCCGGGTTCGAGTTGACCCGATGACGAGCTGTGAACAGTTGACCCGAGGACGAGTTGACTCGGGGACGAGTTGACACAGGGGACGAGTTGAGACAGGGGCGAGTGAGAGTTGACCCGGGACGAGTTGACCCGGGTGACAGTTGACTCGGGCGCGAGTACGTTATGGGGTGGTTTGGGGTGTTTCCACGGACCGGCCGAAACGACCTTTTTTGTGGCTCCGGTAAATCGTGATACCAACAAAAATGTCTGCCCCCACATTGCAACAAAAACATGGCCGCCTAACCGTCGGTTTTGTTCGGTAAGGTATGTAGATTTTTTATTCTAAATTTCTTACGTGCGTTTATCGTTAAGCAAACACACATGTGTGTTTGCTATAAAATACAGGTAAGTCATGTGACTATCACATGACTATCGTGACTATCACATGACTATCACATGACCTTTTCTCACTTCCGGGTGGCAAAAAAGCGACCTCAGGCCAATGAATGTGTAATGAACTGTAATGTTTTGATGTATAAAAGAGTAAAATAATGTCGAAATATTACTTATTCATAACAAATTAATTTCCAAATACGTTAGTTCATTAATTGATGCTTGATTCGAATTTAGTATTATGAGTATTTAGCGTTTCTTCCCGTGCGGAATTAGAAAATATGAATTTAAAAGGTTTGCATCTCAGTCAAAAGATGAAATATTCCCACGATATAAATCATAAATCAACGTTCAATAATTGCCGTGCCTCCGCGGTGGTGTATTGGATAGCATTTTCGCTTAGCAATCAAGAGGTTGCGGGTTCAAAACCCGTCTGGTACATATGCCTGTCATGTTGGTGACAAATGTGCACCCTGACGTAATAAAGGCAAACCGCCCATAGGGTGTAACATTTAAAAGAAAATAATAATAATTTCCTTGTATGAATCAATTTTTAAGTTTTATAAGATAATTACAAAAAGAAACGGGAGTATCTTTAAGCCGTCATTTGGTCTCTCTCTCTCTCTCTCTCTCTCTCTCTCTCTCTCTCTCTCTCTCTCTCTCTCTCTCTGAAGAGCACATGCTTTAAATTTGTTTTGCATGTGGTGAAATAAATAAAAAAAAATCATTCTTTTCATTCCGTGAAATAAATCTAATTTATTCACAATTTAAAATTACTGTGTGTTGTGTATCCATTTTTATCTATGACACTGGAATCATAATTACCGCGATGTCAACACATGTAATGATAATTAATCGACTGACTGAACACACAAGCCGGCTGTCCCGGGGACTAAGTTCATTAATCCCTTATCATTCATATTGTACCCCATACCAAGAATGTGTCGTTTCTTTGAAGAAGGTGTCATATATAATAATTAAAGAAGCCGATCAGGGCTTTTTCTCTATACAAAACTGGGTCCGGTTTCCGGTACCAAATTTTTTCCCAATTGGCTGAAAAAATTCCCAGTTGACCTGGAACATTCCCAATTAGCAGAAAAACCTGACTTTAAAAGGTAAACTTTCCCAATTTTGATAAAAATTGCACTATTTTTTCCCAAAATTGTTGTATTTTTTCTAGTGTTGTAACGATGATCGAGTCAAATCGAAAATTGAAAAAAGTTGTCCAGGTCGGCGACAATCGATTATGCTGTCCAGGAATCGATTGTCGCTAACAGTAGGAGCCCTCATTCGCCGAAATTCGGCAAAAACTTGAATAATTTAACAGTGTTAGAAATAAGCAATTGCCCGATTGCCTGACACGGATTGAAACGTCAGCAAGCCAAGTTTAATGCAATCATGGTAGGGTGCTTAGGCCCTATGTTAGGGTGCCCGCTTGGCAACCTGAATTCATTGCCGGCGAGCGTGAATGACACCCATTGTTTTCTTAGATAGGTCACAAAGGTTGTGAAAATAAGCCAAGGGATACACATCCCGCAATGGATTATCAGTAAGTAGATGGTAAACGAAATCATTAAACAAAGTTGTCAAACCTTTACGCCCGCGTTCACTTAATTGTCCATTTATTCCTAATCCGATAATCGCAATCCATTCATGCTTGCCGAAGAATAGACGCACGCCACGTGATATCGGTCCGTTTAATCCAATTACATTACCATGAAAACATAAACACAGATGCGTAATTGAACTGTCAATTAAATCTGCAGATAGCCGAAAGTAGGCGCGTCCTGCATTCAAGACGAGCGCTCATTGGCCAATCGATTTTTTTTCAAAGTCACTCCATGACTTCACGCACGTATGAGTTTCCGAGGCGGTAAGATCAGAGACAGACACACAAATTCTCGTAACCATTACTACCATTAGCGGACGCACCTGATTTTAGAGGAAGTCCATGGTCGTCTGCATTCTAGATTTTCGGCGTATGGCTGTCACTTGTCATTGCAAAAACGCAGAAAATGTCCCTTGAAGCAAGCAGCATGGCACGTTAACGTGACGTTTCTCTATGTTTTCGTGTCGGCGATTATTAGAGTCCAAAATATTGAGAAACCATTATATCTTACCGAGCTGCTCAAATCAAGTTTTTGCACATGATCCGCTACTGAAATTGACAATAATTTTTATCAAATATATTTCACTGGGTAAAATGAGTGGTGTTTTCTACTGTTTCCGCTGTCATTGACGCTTTAAAATCTGTTTTCAATGGTGCGTCATAAAAATGAATTTTATTGTTTATAGAGTGTTTACAATGGATTAAAATTTTAAAACCCAAACTTGCAATTTATTATTCCATTGTACAAAGATCTCGAGGTAAATGGTTTATTAATTAATGGTTTTTAATGAGCCTATAAGGTCCTTTCCCCCACCCAAACGAACTACAGAAACGGTGTGCAGTCTGGTCGGATTTGGTAGTATAGCCTTTCCGTTACATGACTCTCGTATAACGGGCTCGCGATTTGTGAACTCCGACCAGCGCATTATAGCGGAACTGTTTTAGAAGTAAATTTCACTCTCGTAAAAACGTAGCTAAAATAGCAAGTCCTCTCTGTTGCATATAATCAATTTAAAGTCTTTATACATATTAAATGCACAATTTTACTTCAGCTATTCCATACATTATATTTTTAGATTTAATTGAGTATGTTGGCAGAGTACTCCTCCCAGTTCTGATCAGTTCTGTGGAAGGAAATCAGTATTGGTCACATTTCGATTATAATCAATAATTGATCGGAAAAGCATGTCTCATTATTTTCGATGATCGATTATGAAAATTCCATAATCGAACAACACTAATTTTTTCCCTAAATCACACAATTTTTTCCCAATTTCATCGGTACCAAAAATTTCCCCAAAAGGTCAGAAAAAGCCCTGGCGATTATCAGGATTACGGGCTTCGTTATTTGAGGTAGTGTGTCATAAAACTGTCTTCAATACATGTAGCTGAAACCGCCCTTCTTTCCGGCAAATTGATTATTATCATTGTGCAACCTTTGAATAGCTTGTCATGTATTTAAACTGGAAATATATATATATATATATTTCATTGGGATTATTTAAATATAATGTGAGCAAGAGTTGACGTTTTTAAGAATTAAAATGTAAAACATGGATAAAAAGAAGAAGAAACTTTCATTCATAAAAAGCGCTAAGATGAATGCACTTTTATTTCTAGTTTCGGTACAAATAAGGTTGGAAAAAACAAGGACACTCTATCGATAGCGTGTCCTTGGAAAAAAGGACCAAGAACTATTTATTTATTTAATTGTTTATTACCTTTTCTATTTTTTTTTTCCATTATGAATGATTTTTTAGTTTGATTGCAGAGACGTGGCCGCGTGGGGTTGGCGCAAATTGTTAATTAATTATAAAGAATATCTATAAGTAGGCCTAATACATATTTTTGTTCGCGCGGTTCAAATATTATTTAGGATACTTGAGATGCTCAAGAAGGTGTGAAAAATGAAATTATTTATAAAAGAGCAAGCAAATCAATGAATACAAAAGCCAAAAATTATCAGTAATTTTGTATTTAGACGTCATCATCGTTCAATGATTGAAATAGCACCACACAGTTCACTTTCATTCTAACTAATGTATGTAAACAACATTGAACCGAAAATGGTTTTGCCACCCGGAAGTGAAAGTTTCAACCACAATGCAACGCGCATTACATCATCGAGGTCAAGGTCAAATAATGTAAACAATAACACTGTATGTGTCTATAGGACAACCTAGCTGTTGACATAGCAGCCTCTAGATGCGAAACCTCACTCCAATATGTTCCGTTGCGGACCTTGATGGTTCTATTTGATCAAAACAATTTGTGTGTTGTGTATCCATTTTTATCTACGACACTGGAATCATAATTACCGCGATGTCAACACATGTAATGATAATTAATCGACTGACT
Source organism: Rugalucina vietnamica (assembly GCA_964017185.1). Taxonomy (NCBI): domain Eukaryota; kingdom Metazoa; phylum Mollusca; class Bivalvia; order Lucinida; family Lucinidae; genus Rugalucina; species Rugalucina vietnamica. The sequence continues at coordinate 38,120,164 of OZ024880.1, read as the reverse complement.
GAACACACAAGCCGGCTGTCCCGGGGACTAAGTTCATTAATCCCTTATCATTCATATTGTACCCCATACCAAGAATGTGTCGTTTCTTTGAAGAAGGTGTCATATATAATAATTAAAGAAGCCGATCAGGGCTTTTTCTCTATACAAAACTGGGTCCGGTTTCCGGTACCAAATTTTTTCCCAATTGGCTGAAAAAATTCCCAGTTGACCTGGAACATTCCCAATTAGCAGAAAAACCTGACTTTAAAAGGTAAACTTTCCCAATTTTGATAAAAATTGCACTATTTTTTCCCAAAATTGTTGTATTTTTTCCCTAAATCACACAATTTTTTCCCAATTTCATCGGTACCAAAAATTTCCCCAAAAGGTCAGAAAAAGCCCTGGCGATTATCAGGATTACGGGCTTCGTTATTTGAGGTGGTGTGTCATAAAACTGTCTTCAATACATGTAGCTGAAACCGCCCTTCTTTCCGGCAAATTGATTATTATCATTGTGCAACCTTTGAATAGCTTGTCATGTATTTAAACTGGAAATATATATATATATTTCATTGGGATTATTTAAATATAATGTGAGCAAGAGTTGACGTTTTTAAGAATTAAAATGTAAAACATGGATAAAAAGAAGAAGAAACTTTCATTCATAAAAAGTGCTAAGATGAATGCACTTTTATTTCTAGTTTCGGTACAAATAAGGTTGGAAAAAACAAGGACACTCTATCGATAGAGTGTCCTTGGAAAAAAGGACCAAGAACTATTTATTTATTTAATTGTTTATTACCTTTTCTATTTTTTTTTTTCCATTATGAATGATTTTTTAGTTTGATTGCAGAGACGTGGCCGCATGGGGTTGGCACAAATTGTTAATTAATTATAAAGAATATCTATAAGTAGGCCTAATACATATTTTTGTTCGCGCGGTTCAAATATTATTTAGGATACTTGAGATGCTCAAGAAGGTGTGAAAAATGAAATTATTTATAAAAGAGCAAACAAATCAATGAATACAAAAGCCAAAAATTATCAGTAATTTTGTATTTAGACGTCATCATCGTTCAATGAATGAAATAGCACCACACATTTCACTTTCATTATGTCTCCCCCCGACAGGGTCGGGAGACATATTGTTTTTCCCCGTGCGTCTGTCCGTCCGTCCGTCCGTCCGTCCGTCCGTCCGTCTGTCTGTCTGTCTGTCTGTCCGTCACAAATCGTGTCCGCTCAATAACTTGAAAACCGTTAAAGATTTTTCAATGAAACTTGGTACACTTGTAAACCACGACGAGACGATGTGTCATGCACAAGAACCATAACTCTAGCTTGAGTATTTTTGGAGTTATTTCCCTTTGATTATTTTCGATACAATTTCGTGTCCGCTGTATAACTTGAAAACCGTTAAAGATTTTTCAATGAAACTTGGTACACTTGTAGACCACGACGAGATGATGTGTCATGCACAAGAACCATAACTCTGGCTTGAGTATTTTTGGAGTTATTTCCCTTTGATTATTTTCGATACAATTTCGTGTCCGCTGTATAACTTGAAAACCGTTAAAGATTTTTCAATGAAACTTGGTACACTTGTAGACCACGACGAGACGATGTGTCATGCACAAGAACCATAACTCTGGCTTGAGTATTTTTGGAGTTATTTCCCTTTGATTGTTTTCGATACCATTTCATGTCCGCTGTATAACTTGAAATTCCTTTAAGATTTTTCAATAAAACTTGGTACACTTATTGAGCATGATCAGACAATGTGTCATGCACAAGAATCATAACTCTGGCTTGAGTATTTTATGAGTTATTTCCCTTTGATTATTTTCCATACAATTTCGTGTCCGCTTTATAACTCGAAAATCGTAAGAGTTATTTCTATGAAACTTGGTACACTTATAAAGCACGATGAGATTATGTGTCGTGCTAAAGAACCATAACTCTCGCTTGCATATCTTTGGAGTAATTTCCCTTTGATTATTTTCCATATAATTTCGTGTCCACCCTATAACTTGAAAACTGTAAGAGAAATTTCAGTGAAACTTGGTACACTTATAAAGCATGATGAGACAATGTGTCATGCACAAGAATTATAACTCTACCTTTCATATCTTTGGAGTTATTTCCCTTTGATTATTTTTCCATACAATTTCATGTCCACTCTATAACTTGAAAACCATAAGAGATATTTAAATGAAACTTGGTACACTTATAAAGCACGATGAGATGATGTGTCATGCTAAAGAACCATAACTCTTGCTTGCATATCTTTGGAGTTATTTCCCTTTGATTATTTTTCATTCAATTTCGTGTCTGCTCTATAACTCAAAAACTATTAGAGATTTTTCAATGAAACATGGTACACTTGTAAAGCATGATGCACAAGAATCATTACTCTTGCTTTCATATCTTTGGAGTTATTTCCCTTTGATTATTTTCCAAACACTTTCGTGCTCCCTCTATAACTTGAAAACCTTGAGAGATATTTCAATGAAACTTGGTACACTTATAAAACAGAATGACAGGATATGTGATGCACAAGAATTATAACTCTTGCTTGCATATTTTGGACATGCACGTAGAAAGGGGGGAGACATCAGTTTTCACATAGAAAACAAATTCTAGTTCTAACTAATGTATGTAAACAACATTGAACCGGAAATGATTTTGCCACCCGGAAGTGAAAGTTTCAACCACAATGCAACGCGCATTACATCATTGAGGTCAAGGTCAAATAATGTAAACAATAACACTGTATGTGTCTATAGGACAACCTAGCTGTTGACATAGCAGCCTCTAGATGCGAAACCTCACTCCAATATGTTCCGTTGCGGACCTTGATGGTTCTATTTGATCAAAACAATTTTCGTTTGAATAGCAATATAAGGATATGGCGAGTGTTAGTCTGGCGGGTCCGCCGGGTCAGCCGTCAATTTTTGATAACTGATTTATCATTTTGATGTCTGGCTCCAACACTATCAAAATTTCCCAAGTTCTATTAATATCTCTGCAAGCTGTTTATAGACATTGATTTTATGGGAATTCCTAATCTGATTGGTTGATGGCTGGGTGCTGAGGTCATGCACTCTCTGAGAGCCAATCAGAAGCTCGCAATTAGAATTGTCTCCCCTTTCAAGATGACTTTTTGAAGAAAAACATGTCAGCCATGATGAATGGATTCTTTTAAAAAATCATCAAAATAAACAACACTTGGATATATTTTATGAATTTTCAAATAGAGGTTTGTTTATTATTTTGTTTGACAGTGTTCGACACCATTTTTTTTTCATAAAAACTTGTTATTCTGTAAATAATGGCTTTCACCCAAAAGTGGCTAACAGCTTGGCTTTTTGATAATGTGCTGGAGTCAAACGGCAAAATGAACCACTAGGTATGATACTTCATTTTGACGGCTGACCAGTCAGACTAGGCGAGTGTAAGAACATCTACTTTTGACCATGTGTAATCCTGTTCTATTCTATCGATATACCAAAACATACAGCTGTCTGGAGAGCTGCTTTCTGAGTAGCTTAGCCCAGCGCCCAAAAAATGAGAGCAAATGCGTAAGTGGAATGAAATGAGTACATCTCACAGAAATTATGGATTTAAAGCAGGAAATCAGAGACTATTCTTATGAAACAGCATCAGGCAACAAAAAGTATGCTAAAAAGTATGCTAAGTGCAGGTGAGCAGGATTTTGTTTTTCACAGTGAGTTTCGTGTTTGAAAGTGTGACATGTAAAGTTAAACATTTTTTTTCCACTTACTACATGCATGGAACTGATCCTGTGTGACACATTCGGAATGCTACTGTGTACACATGGAGATTGTAAACAACAGCTGAAGGTCTGGGTCTAGACAGCTCCATTCTGGAGGTGGATGGTATAGTTTTAAAATAAGATACTGTGAAAAATCAAATCTAAAGCAGACATGCACTAAAATTCAAAGATACATAAATGACACTAATCTGAATTATTCATAATTTCTCCAATTGATGCTACTTATTATTTTTTTTTTACAAATGAATAGAAAAACACTTTTAAACATTTTTGGAGCTCAACATTAAAACAACATGTGAGCCGCCTCATGGGAAAACCAACAATCTGCATAGGCGAAAACAAAGACGCAGATCAGCTTCGCGGTAACCGCGAAGCTGATCAGCGCCTTTGTTTTCGCTACTCAGATAGTACAACTCCTCCTCTACTTAAATCCGAAATTTCAAGCTTCTAGCCTGCTTCTATAGCTGTACAGGCCGGTTTGTGTCAGACCTGGTCGGAAACCACATTGTTGGTTTTCCCACGAGGCGGCTCATGTTATAATTCCAGTCTGTGTAACTACTGCAGAAGAATAGGAAGTTGAAATTTATTGTTTTCTCAACTAATTAATTTTATGGGCGGAAAAGAATATGGTTGAAAAAATATATCCCTCATTTTTATGAGTGGAATGGAGAAAATTTTGCCTGGAAAAATTATTTTCGACTTTTGGGGAGGAATTATGATTTCCGCCCCATTGTTGCCCGGAAAACGGGTTTTACGCCCTGATAATGCCCCATTTACTGGCGGAAACCTCCCCGAAAGTTTGTATGGGTAAGGCTGACCCCATCCTTATTGGCATTTCTGCTTTATCTTTATTATACCCCCCGCAAAACGAAGTTTTAGGGGGGTATACTGTTTTCAGCCTGTCCGTCATTCCGTCACTCCGTCATTCCGTGATTCCGTGATTCCGTCATTCCATCAACATTTTAACATCTTTGCTGAATAATTTGAATAGCTTTTGCCTGATTCATTTCAAATTTTCAACACACTTGCACCATCAGACAATACATATGTGGTATGAATTTAGGGGCCAAAGTGTCAGTTTTGCAAGAGTTATGGGACTTTTTAAGTCTTCATATAACATGTTTGCAAGTACTGAAACTACATACTTTGTGAAATCAACTCCTATTACAGCTTTCAATATTTCTTTTTAATATTTTGCTGATATGTTTCAGATATATTGCAGATGTGCATGAAGAATTATCATGCTGAAAAAATCATTTTTGACAAATTTAGAGCATTTTCAACAGCAAATTTTCGATAATTCTTTATATTCAATAATGGTTGGTAGTGCATACTTTGTGAAATCAACTCCTCCTAGGGCTTTCAGAATTTCTTTTCATTACTTGGCAAACATGGTACAGACGTATTGAAGATGTGCATGAAGAATTATAATGCTGAAAAAATAATTTTTGACAAAGTTACAGCATTTTTTAACCTTGCCATTTTCTTTACTATTGCACATATACAACAATGGTTGGTAGTGCATACTTTGTGAAATTGAAGATGTGCATGAAGAATTATAATGCTGAAAAAATAATTTTTGACAAATTTACAGCATTTTTTAACTTTGCCATTTTCTTTACTATTAATTGCACATATACAACAATGGTTAGTAGTGAATAGTTTGTTAAATCAACTCCTTCTAGAGATTTCATTGTTTGTTTTTTTATTTCTTTGCAGATTTGTTCCAGATAATGCAGATGTGCATGAAAAATTGTATGCTGTAATGTTAATTTTTGACAAATCTACAGCTTCTTTAACTTGGCCAATTTTGACCATCTGCTTATATTCAAGAATGGTTGATATAGTGCATACTTTGTGAAATTAACTCCTCCTAGGGTTTTTATGCCCCCAACTTTGAAAAAGTTGGAAGGGCATATTGCTTTCGGCTTGTCTGTCTGTCTGTGTGTGCGTGTGTACGTCTGTTAACTTTTGAATGGTGAATGTTAGGGATTTGAAATTTCATGTGTGTATTCCTCATGAAAAAATAGTATTTTTTTTCTTGTCTGAGTTATGCCCCTTTTTTGAGTTATTTCCCTTTGAAAACAAAATTTGAAAATCTTGTGTGCAAGATATCTGAAAAAGTATTTAAGCTAGAGCCTTCATATTTGGTATACTGGTTTGGGCTGATGAGTAGATGACCTGATCAACTTTTGAGAACTTTCCGTCAAATTTTGACAAAAATACGGAATTTTGAAATTTTGATTGATTTTTCCACTTTTCGGTGAAATTTGAAACTTTTGAACGGTGAATGCTAGGTGTTTGAAATTTCATATACAGATTCCTCATGAAAAAATAGTTGACCCGTATTTTTTTTCTTGTCTGAGTTATACCCCTTTTCTGAGTTATTTCCCTTTGAAAACAAAATTTGAAAATCTTGTGTGCAAGATATCTCGAAAAGTATTTAAGCTAGAGCCTTCATATTTGGTATACTGGTTGGGGCTGATGAGTAGATGACCTGATCAACTTTTGAGAACTTTCCGTCAAATTTTGACAAAAATACGGAATTTTGAAATTTTGATTGATTTTTCCACTTTTCGGTGAAATTTGAAACTTTTGAACGGTAAATGCTACGGTTTTGAAATTTCATATACAGATTCCTCATGAAAAAATAGTTGACCCGTATTTTTTTCTTGTCTGAGTTATGCCCCTTTTCTGAGTTATTTCCCTTTGAAAACAAAATTTGAAAATCTTGTGTGCAAGATATCTCGAAAAGTATTTAAGCTAGAGCCTTCATATTTGGTATACTGGTTGGGGCTGATGAGTAGATGACCTGATCAACTTTTGAGAACTTTCCGTCAAATTTTGACAAAAATACGGAATTTTGAAATTTTGATTGATTTTTCTACTTTTCGGTGAAATTTGAAACTTTTGAACGGTGAATGCTAGGGTTTTGAAATTTCATATACAGATTCCTCATAAAAAAATAGTTGACCCATATTTTTTTTCATGTCCAAGTTATGCCCCTTTTATGAGTTATGTCCCTTTGAAAAAAAAAATTGAAAATATTGTGTGAAAGATATCTGAAAAAGTATTTAAGCTAGAGCCTTCATATTTGGTATACTGGTTGGGGCTGATGAGTAGATGACCTGATCAACTTCTGAGAACTTTCCGTCAAATTTTGACAAAAATACGGAATTTTGAAATTTTGATTGATTTTTCCACTTTTCGGTGAAATTTGAAACTTTTGAACGGTGAATGTTAGGGTTTTGAAATTTCATATACGAATTCCTCATGAAAAAATAGTTGACCCGTATTTTTTTCATGTTCAAGTTATGCGCCTTTTTGGAGTTATGCCCCTTTTAAAACAAAATTTGAAAATCTTGTGTGCAAGATATCTGAAAAAGTATTTAAGCTAGAGCCTTCATATTTGGTTTACTGGTTGGGGCTGAGAAGAAGATCACCTGATTAATTTTTTAGGACTTTTCGTCAAATTTTGACAAAACTCCATTTTGAAATTTTTACTCCATTTCTAACTTGTATGCAAAAAGCTTACATTCTGTTTCTGGATCGAGGTCAAAAACACAGGCAACCGAACAGCTTCTTTAGGAAATTAAATTTCACATCATTCAAATGAAATCATACAGGCTGCTGGTTTAGGGACAAGCATACAGTTGGGGGCATAGTGTTTTACAAACACGCATTTCTAGTTAGTATTTCTTTTCAATACTTTGCAGACATGTTACAGATGTATTGAAGATGTACATAAAGAATTATATTTCTGAAAAAATAAATTTTGACAAATTTACAGCATTTTTTTTAACTTAGTCATTTTTCAACAAACACATATACAATATGTTTGGTAGTGCATACTTTGTGAAATCAACTCCTCCTAGGGATTTCATTCTTTCTTTTTATACCGTATACTGTTATCTCCTCCTAGGGCTTTCAGTATTTCTTTTCAATACTTTGCAGACATGTTCCACACATATGGAAGATGTGCATGAATGATTATAATCCTGAAAAAGTGATATTTGACAAATTTACATCATTTTTCAACATAGCCATTTCTTGACCATTGCTTATATACAATAATGGTTGGTCGTGCATACTTTGTGAAATCAACTCCTCCTAGGGCTTTCAGTGTTTCTTTTAAATTCTTTGTAGATTTGTTCCAGATATATTTTAGATGTGCATGAATAATTTTCATGCTGAAAATTTAATTTTTGACAAATTTACAGCTTTTATTTAAGTTAGCCAAGTTTTACCATTTCTCATGAAAAGCAATGATCATAGTGCATACAGTGAAATCAACCTCAAGTTTTCAATATATTCTTTTAATATCTTATAGATGTGACTGGCATTATACTGGGGATGTACATGAAGGATTATAATGCTGAAAAGATATCTTTGACAAATTTTCTGCATGTTTGACTTAGGAAGTTATTGGCCAGCTTCAGATAATTTTGCGGGGGGTATACTGAAAGCCTTGCTTGCAGCCAATTTCTAGTTCATTTTGGCTAAATAGTAGACCTTTAGAGTGAGCAGCTTTACTCTGTAATTGAATTGTAGTTTTAGTCAGTTTGAATGAAGTTATCTTTAATTTCATGTTTCAGAAAGTGACAAATAATGATGATATACAGAACTGGATTAAGGTAAAAGACAAGTTTTTACATTTCTTATGGAATTAAAATGCTCAAATATTCAGTTAACTGTCAGTAAACTTTTAACTTTTTAACATCAACTTTTTAATTTTATAGACATTTTTAACACTGCTTATAGTTCAGCTTGTGTAGCAAGGAAACTTGACTTCAAGCTTTCTGTTAAGGTTCTATGCAAATCAGGCTGTGCTGCCACAAAAAAATGAAATTTATTTGAAGTTTTCAGATTCAGAAATAAGATCATGAGATTTACTCGTTTTTTATAGCAAAATAATTACACCGATCAGCTGTGCAGTTATTGTGCAGCCTATCTGCCCTTTTGCTTTTGCATTCGGAAAAACAGGTTTCAATAGAATCTGCTCAGAGTCAGGAATATTCCATGCAATTCATTAGCTCGACTGCACGAAGTGCATAGAGCTATTGCTGTCACCCCGGTCGTCCACGTTCCTGTTCCCGTGTGCGTTCCCGTTCCCGTGCGCGTCACACTTGCGTTAAAGTTTTCTAGAAGTCCATATCTTGACAACCACTCATCAGAAAGCATTCATACTTGGACCATAGATACCTGTTGGGTTAGCTTTCATTCCATGGCATCGGGCCCCTGGGTCCAGGCCAGGGGGTGGGGCTGGAGGTTAAAATCTAGAACACTTTCAAAAATGGCAATTCTTGTGTTAAAGTTTTCTAGAAGTCCATATCTTGACAATAACTCATCAGAAAGCATTGATACTTGGGCCATTGACACCCTGTAGGGTCGGCTTTCATTCCATGGCATCAGATCCCTGGGTCCATGCCAGGGGGTGGGGCTAGAGGTTAAAATCTAGAACACCATTAATAATAATGGCTTTTCTGTGATATAGTATTCTAGAAGTCTATATCTTGAAAACTTTTTATCAGAGGGCTTTCATACTCGGACCATAGGTACCCTGTAGGGTTGAGTTTCATTTCATGGCATCGGATCTCTGGGTCCATGCCTGGGGGGTGGGGCTGGAGGTTAAAAACTAGAACACTGTAAAAATAGATGTACTGCTGTGCAACTTTTACAAGGAGTCCATATCTTGACAACAACTTATCATAAAGCATTCATACTTCATACACTTTAGGTTCCATGACATCGGACCTCTGGGTCGGAGTCAGGGGGGCTAGAGGTCAAAATCTAGAACTCCCCGAATTTTTTTTTTCTTTTTATTTCTTAATAGAAACAACTTAGGAAGATGGTTGGTCATTCATCTTTTGACTTTGTGACACTGACTTGTGTGTCATGACGGTTAGGGTCGTTTGACCTACTTTCCATGGTTCAGTGATTTTGCCTTATATCTTGACACTCAATTAGTATATTTTCTTACTTCTTTCAGATTATGAGTGAGTACGACCAGGCCTTTGACCCCAATATACTTATAGGTCACTGTGACCTAATTTCACGGTTCAGTGATTTTGCCTTATATCTTGACACTCAATTAGTATATTTTCATACTTTTTTCAGATTATGAGTGAGTATGACCAGACCTTTGACCCCAATATACTTTTAGGTCACTGTGACCTAATTTCACGGTTCAGTGATTTTGCCTTATATCTCGGTACTCAAATGGTTTATGAACAAACTTCTTTCAAAGTATGTTTGCGTATGACAAGACCTTTGACCCTGAAGTAGTCCTAGGTCACTGTGACCTAATTTTACGGTTCAGTGATTTTGCCTTATATCTTGACACTCAATTAGTATATTTTCATACTTTTTTCAGATTATGAGTGAGTATGACCAGACCTTTGACCCCAATATACTTATAGGTCACTGTGACCTAATTTCACCGTTCAGTGACTTTGCCTTATATCTCAGCACTCAAGTGGTTTATGAACATACTTCTTTCACACTATGTTTGCGTATGTTAAGACCTTTGACCCTAAAGTAGTCCTAGGTCACTGTGACCTAATTTCACAGTTCAGTGATTTTCCTTTATATCTCGGCACTCAATTGGTTTATGGACATACTTCTTGCACGATATGTATGAGTATTACAAGACCTTTGACCGTAAAGTATTCCTGGGTCACTGTGACCTAATTTCATGGTTCAGTGATTTTGCCTTATATCTCGACACCCAGTCAGTATTTTTTCATACTTCTTTCTGATTATGAATGAGTATGACCAGACATTTAACCCAAACATACTTATAGGTCACTATGACCTAATTTCATGGTTCAGTGATTTTGCTTTATATCTCAACACTGAATGGGTATATGATCATATTTCTTTCACATTATGAGTAAGTATCACTAGACCTTATAGGTCAGTGTGACCTTATTTCACGGTTCAGTGATTTTGCCTTGTGTCTTGGCACTCAGTTGGTATATGAACACACTTCTTTCACAATATGAGTGAGACCTCTAAATCTTAGGTAGTTATAGTTAACTTTCATAGTTCAGTGATTTTGCCTTATTGCATCAAGGCAAAAAGATGTATGAGCATAATGCTTTGGGTTACTGGTCGGGTCTGACCTTATGTTTGACAAAGGTCAGAAGCAGTCGAGCACGCTGTCCTGCGACAGCTCTTATTTGTACTGTGTGATGATCTGTGACTACAAAGGGAAACTGCACTGTTGACCCAAGTATTTGAGTGAGAGTTTGTTTCTTTTAATGCATTGTCTGATTGTTTTTAACTGGATTCTCCCATCATCATCATTTGGGTGAGTCCACCATCATTTTTAGGGGCGTTAGGAGTGTTTTGTATTTTTTATCTCATTTTTCGATGAAATTTCTCTGTGCAAACAGAATAGCCCCAGATGGGACGCCGCGTTCTGCGGCGTCACATCTGGGGCTATACTGTTTGCCCATGACCCATAAAAGGGACGCCAGGCTTATATGAGTTAACCATAACATCTATTCAGAAAGTTGAAGAAGCCTCAAACCATGCGGCAGAACAGGTGTTTGGTACAAGCCACACCAGCGGTAGAGCACGGGGCCGAGCTGCAGCACAGATGACTAAGGATCATGTGGCAGAAAATGAACAGGCCTACTCTGAAGGTTAGAATAGCGTTTTGTGTTCCAAATTTTGCATGGGAAAATAATGGACCTTGAGAAAGGATTAGGCTTAAAGACAAACAGTAGACATGAAGGTATATGAGCTGCCTCATGACAAAACATGGTCTCAGGGTCAGAATCAAGGTTTCCATTCCAATTGGATGAAACTTGAGCTTTACAATTTCAGAGGATGGCTAAATATTTTTTTATATAAAAAGAAGGATTGCATAACTTTAAACAGACACTGGTCATTTGGTCATAAGTCTCAGCAAACAGCTGGATGCTTTTGACAATATTATACCATTTTCTGCAAGGTAGTATGAGAAACTGATACTGTAATAAAAGTATGCCCATGCAATATACGGCCTTTTTTTATCGCACCTGCTTATAGCAGGGTGCGATATAGGAGTCCAAATTTCCGTCCGTCCGTCCGTTCGTTCGTTCGTTCGTCCGTCCGTCCGTCCGTCAACATTTACGTCGAAGTTTGGTTTTCTCTACATAAGTGATAGCTAGGATTGTGAAACCTTGCATAGTAATTGTCCTTGACATACCCTTCAAGCACGCACCTTGACCCGGTGCCCTTGACCTATATTTCACGGTCCGTTGACTTTGTTAATTTTTACGTCGAAGTTCCGTTTTCTCTGTATCATCGATAGCTGTGAGTGTGAAACCTTGCATAGTAATTGTCCTTGACATACCCTTCAAGCACGCACCTTGACCCGCTGACCTTGACCTATATTTTACGGTCCATTGACTTTGTTAATTTTTACGTCGAATTTTGGTTTTCTCTGCATCAGTGATAGCTAGGATTGTGAAACCTTGCATAGTAGTTGTCCTTGACATACCCTTCAAGCACGCACCTTGACCCGGTGCCCTTGACCTATATTTCATGGTCCATTGACTTTGTTAATTTTTACGTCGAAGTTCCGTTTTCTCTGCATTAGTGATAGCTAGGATTGTGAAACCTTGCATAGTAATTGTCCTTGACATACCTTTCAAGCACGCACCTTGACCCGCTGACCTTGACCTATATTTCAAGATCCATTGACTTTGTTAATTTTTACGTCAAAGTTCCGTTTTCTCTGTATCAGTGATAGCTGTGAGTGTGAAACCTTGCATAGTAATTGTCCTTGACATACCCTTCAAGCACGCACCTTGACCCACTGACCTTGACCTATATTTCTTGGTCCATTGACTTTGTTAATTTTTAAGTCGAAGTTTGGTTTTCTCTGCATCAGTGATAGCTGTGAGTGTGAAACCTTGCATAGTAATGTGTATTTTGCCCGATGCAGGTGCGATATCGACCTCCCCGGAGTTCTTGTCTAGCAATAAAAATGATGTTTTCAGAAGAAAACTGTTGACAATTTTTAGCTCACCTGAGCCGAAGGCTCACAGGTGAGCTTATAGGATAGGCAGGCATCCGTCGTCCGTTGTCGTCCGTCCGTCCGTCCATCCGTCGTCCGTCGTCCGTCCACAATTTCAAAGAAGAATATTTCTGAAGCTAGTAGGCCGATCTTGATCAAATTTAATGTGAACCATAATTGGGTTGGGGGATTGATGGCATTAGGTTTTGGAGCAGATTGTATCAAAATTGTGGTTTCCATGGCAACAGATAGGTCCCATAGACTTACAATGGGAAAAACTAAAAAAATCTTCTTCTCTGAAACCACTAGGCCCACAGCTTTGGTATTTGGTATGTAGCAATGGCTAATGGTCCTCTACATAAATTGTGCCATTCATGCCCCTGGGGTCAAATTTGGCCACGCCCAGGGGGTCGATAGTCTCCATAGACTTACTATGGGAAAAAAAAAAAAAATCTTCTTCTCTGAAACCACAGGGCCCACAGCTTTGATATTTGGTATGTGGCAATGGCTAATGGTCCTCTACATAAATTGTGCCAGCCATGCCCCTGGGGTCAAATTTGGCCACGCCCCGTGGGTGGATAGTTTCCATAGACTTACAATTGGAAAAACTAAAAAAATCTTCTTCTCTGAAATCACTAGGCCCACAGCTTTGATATTTGGTATGTAGCAATGCCTAATGGTCCTCTACATAAATTGTGCCAATCATGCCCCTGGGGTCAAATTTGGCCACCCCCCGGGGTTGATAGTCTCCATAGACTTACTATGGGAAAAAATTAAAAAATCTTCTTCTCTGAAACCACAGGGCCCACAGCTTTGATATTTTGTATGTGGCAATGGCTAATGGTCCTCTACATAAATTGTGCCAGCCATGCCCCTGGGGTCAAATTTGGCCACGCCCCGGGGGTCGATAGTCTCCATAGACCTACAATAGGAAAAAAATCTTCTTCTCTGAAACCACTAGGCCAACAGCTTTGATATTTGGTATGTAGCAATGGCTAATGGTCCTCTACATAAATTGTGCCATTCATGCCCCTGGGGTCAAATTTGGCCACCCCCCGGGGGTTGATAGTCTCCATAGACTTACTATGGGAAAAAAAAAAATCTTCTTCTCTGAAACCACAGGGCACACAGCTTTAATATTTTGTATGTGGCAATGGCTAATGGTCCTCTACATAAATTGTGCCAGCCATGCCCCTGGGGTCAAATTTGGCCACGCCCCGGGGGTCGATAGTCTCCATAGACCTACAATAGGAAAAAACTAAAAAAATCTTCTTCTCTGAAACCACTAGGCCAACAGCTTTGATATTTGGTATGTAGCAATGGCTAATGGTCCTCTACATAAATTGTGCCATTCATGCCCCTGGGGTCAAATTTGGCCAGGCCCCGGAGGTTGATAGTCTCAATAGACTTGCTATGGGAAAAAAATTCAAAAATCTTCTTCTCTGAAACCACAGGGCACACAGCTTTGATATTTTGTATGTGGCAATGGCTAATGGTCCTCTACATACATTGTGCCAGCCATGCCCCTGGGGTCAAATATGGCCACGCCCCGGGGGTAGATAGTCTCCATAGACTTACAATGGGAAAAACTAAAAAAATCTTCTTCTCTGAAACCAAAAGGCCCAGAGCTTCTATATTTTGTATGTAGCAATGTTTGGTAGTCCCCATTATAAATTGTGCCAGTCATGCCCCTGGGTCAAATTTGGCCATGCCCCGGGGGTCAATAGTGTCCATGCATAGACTTTCATTGGTCGATTCTCAATTAATTTAAATCTCATGAGCTTACAATGTGATAATCTCTCAGGTGAGCTACAGGACCAATGGTCCTCTAGTCTTCTTTTTTTTCAACATAGATTGTGGGTACTCATTAGAACCACCTCTTTGATGCATTTCTAATGACTACCCTCCATATACGTTTTGGAACAAAAACAAGAAAAATAATATATATACCCAGGTTCAGTCAATAGACATAATTGTTCGTCACTTAAGACTTCAATGTATTTCATGTTTGCAAGAAAAATGATCCTGCTTCTCCTGGTCAACATATTTTTAGCTCACCTGAGCCGAAGGCTCATAGGTGAGCTTATAGTATACCCATGCTCTGGCGTCCGTCCGTCCGTCCGTCCGTCGTCCGTCGTCGTTCACAATTTCAAAGATCTTCTTCTTTGAAACCGCTGGGCCGATTGTTCTCATATTACACATACACCATCTACACGTAGGGGGAAAGAATAATTGTGTTTTTTGTTTTGATCAGATAAGCTCTGGTTGCTATGGTAACTTATGCTTCCCATAGACTTATAATGGAAAAAAGTGAAAATTGTCAGTTTTTGCTGTCTTGTTGGAGATATTTGAATTTTGATTTTGCGGAAATGTTTATTGAGTAGTCCTCTACGTTTCATGTGACTTTTGTCCTAATCCTTTATTTTGATTGGTTGTAGGGGCCCCATATAGGGCAAAATTTCGAAAAACATTAAAAAATCTTTTTCTCAGAAACTGTCAAGGGGATTAATCCTGTACTTTGTATACATGTTCCTGACAGTCGCCTCTACATAATTTGTGTTTTTTATTCCAGGCGGATAAGAACTCTGGTTGCTATGGCAACTTTAAGTTTCCATAGACTTATAATGGGAAAAGTGGAAATCGGCTATTTTTCCGCTAAAATTGCAGACATTTGAATTTTGTTTTTGCAGAAATGTTTATTGAGTAGTCCTCTACGTTTCATGTGACTTTTGTCCTAATCCTTTATTTTGATTGGTTGCAGGGGCCCCATATAGGGCAAAATTTCGAAAAACATTCAAAAATCTTCTTCTCAGAAATTGTCAAGGGGATTAAGCCTGTACTTTGTATACATGTTCCTGACAGTGGCCTCTACATAATTTGTGTTTTTTATTCCAGGCGGATAAGAACTCTGGTTGCTATGGCAACTTAAAGTTTCCATAGACTTATAATGGGAAAAGTGGAAATCGGCTATTTTTCCGCTAAAATTGCAGACATTTGAATTTTGTTTTTGCAGAAATGTTTATTGAGTAGTGTTTGACGTTTCTTGTGACTTTTGTCCTAATCCTTTATTTTGATTGGTTGCTGGGGCCCCATAAAGGGCAAAATTTTGAAAAAAAAAAACATTCAAAAATCTTCTCAGAAACTGTCAAGTGGATGAATCCTGTACTTTGTATACATGTTCCTGACAGTAGCCTCTACATAATTTGTGTTTTTTATTCCAGTCGGATAAGAACTCTGGTTGCTATGGTTTCCATAGACTTATAATGGGAAAAGTGGAAATAAGCTATTTTTTCTGGACCAATTGTAGGTATTTGAATTTTGTCTTTGCAGAAATATTTATTGAGTATACATGTATCTCTATGTTTCATGTAACTTTTTTCCTAATCCTTTATTTTGATTGGTTGCTGGGGCCACATAAAGGGTAAAATTTCGAAAAACATTTAAAAATCTTCGCCTCAGAAATTGTCTACGGCATGAAGCCTGTACTTTGTATACATGTACCTGACAGTAGTCTCTACATAATTTGTGTTTTTTATTTCAGTCGGTTAAGAAATCTGGTTGCTATGGCAACTTAAAGTTTCGATAGACTTAAAACGGGAAAAGTGGAAATTGGCTATTTTTTTCTGGTCCAATCGCAGATATTTGAATTCTATTTTTGCAGAAATGTTTATAGAGTAGTCCTCTACAGTTTGGTTGACCTTTGTCCTAATCCTTTATTTTGATTGGTTCGTGGGGCCCCAGAAAGGGCAAATTTTTTAAATAAATACTTGGTTAATATAGCAGATCTCAGGTGAGCGTTTACAGGACCGTTGGTCCTCTGGTAATGTTTTGATGTCAGGTAAATGAATAAAGCAATAAATAAACAAAGGTATTTTCATTCAATTCCATGCTTGCATTTTCAAGCGACAAATTTTTAAAAAGTTGCGAGAATTTTTTTGACAATTTTTTGGCAATGGGAAAGTGGCATTTCCTTAAGCTTTAAACTCCTGTATTTCAAAAATGCACCGTCGAAATTTCATCAAATTTATTTATTGCTTTATTTCTTTAACTTTCAAATGACACCAAAATCATGAAAATATGTCGGCTAGAAGAGGCAGAATATTTTTTCTTGTAAACATGAAAATACAAAGTCTATGGAGTTTATGAAAGTGACGAACAATTATGTCTATAGACTGTACATCCCAGTTTCTCTATATAAAAATGGGATATAAGGAGGAATACAGTTCACGGGCATGTTATCTTGATGGTGATTAGTGACAGACAGTAATAAATAGTTTGGTGTGTAGTTTAAATACCAATCACAAAGTGGCTTGAGAATCTGCACACTAATATATATGATGCCTATGCTGTTCTGCCCTAAGACCGAAGAATTTTTTTAATACTTTTTAAAAATCTTCAGCCCAAGAGTTGTTATCAGAATGGATGGAAGAGAAGGTAAACTTGACCTCTGACCCCACTATAGACAGCCATTATGATGACGACTCTTGGCAGAGATACGCTGTTGAGTCCGACGTCAAGAGGGAGTGGGATAAACTTCTCGCCGACAACCTGGAGGACTATGAGCTCCCACTGTCTTCTAGACCAGCAAAAAAGAATTCTGGTAGGTTGTAACTTAATGCATGGACTTTCCCATCATTATCATTTGGGTGAGTCCACTTTCATTGTTAGGTACATAATAAGGAGAGATTTTCAAATTTTATATTATTTTTCAATGAAATTTCTTCAAGTAAACAGAATATCCCCAGATGAGACTAAACTGTTTGCCTAGGTCCCATAACAAGGATGCTTATATGAGTTGATAGTAGCTATTGTCTGTAGTTATTATCGCACCTGCTTATAGCAGGGTGCGATATAGGAGTCCAAATTTCCGTCCGTCCGTTCGTGCGTCCGACCGTCCGTCCGTCAACATTTACGTCGAAGTTTGACATTTACGTCGAAGTTTTTGTTTTCTCTACATTAGTGATAGCTGTGACTGTGAAACCTTGCATAGTAATTGTCCTTGACATACCCTTCAAGCACGCACCTTGACCCAGTGCCCTTGACCTATATTTCACGGTCCATTGACTTTGTTAATTTTTACGTCGAAGTTACGTCGAAGTTTGGTTTTCTCTGCATCAGTGATAGCTGTGACTGTGAAACCTTGCATAGTAATTGTCCTTGACATACCCTTCAAGCACGCCCCTTGACCCAGTGCCCTTGACCTATATTTCACGGTCCATTGACTTGGTTAATTTTTACGTCGAAGTTACGTCAAAGTTTGGTTTTCTCTGCATGGGTGATAGCTGTGACTGTGAAACCTTGCATAGTAATTGTCCTTGACATACCCTTCTAGCACGCACCTTGACCCAGAGCCCTTGACCTATATTTCACGGTCCATTGACTTTGTTAATTTTTACGTCAAAGTTACATCAAAGTTTGGTTTTCTCTGCATCAGTGATAGCCATGAGTGTGAAACCTTGCATAGTTATTGTCATTGACATACCCTTCAAGCAGGCCCCTTGACCCAGTGCCCTTGACCTATATTTCATGGTCCACTGACTTTGTTAATTTTTACGTCGAAGTTTGGTTTTCTCCGCATCATTGATAGCTGCAAGTGTGAAACCATGCATAGGAATTGTCCTTGACATACCCTTCAAGCAGGCACCTTGACCCAGTGCGCTTGACCTATATTTTGCGGTCCATTGACTTTGCAAATTTTTACTTCAAAATTACTTCGAAGTTTGGTATCCTCTGCATCATTGATAGCTGCGAGTGTGAAACCTTGCATAGTAATTGTCATTGACATACTCTTCAAGCACTCACCTTGACCCGGTGCCCTTGACCTATATTTCATGTTCCATTGACTTTGCCCGATGCAGGTGCGATATCGACCTCCGCGGAGTTCTTGTTTTTGGTTTCATTATACTGTAAACCATATCCCATCATGCATTTTAAGAATACATGTGTTTACAACTTTGACTTCATGCCTTTTTGCCTTAATTACTGTTCTCAGACTGCCACCTTTGCTATTCACAAATGCATGTCTACCTCCACATTTACTGACATTCCATTTGTGTGTGTGTACATGTATGTGTGTGATTTTCTTTTATCTCATTAAGTGGGAAAATACAAGACTTGCAAAAACGAATTGGTTTGCAGTGAATTAATGAAATGCTTTATATCAATGGTAAACAGCTGAGATGTTGAGACAAAAAATAAATAAAAAAAAATAATTTTGATTATTTTTCATTTAAAATGCACTGAAATAACAAAATTGTATAGTATATATAACTGAGCTCCAAACACTTAAATTTCTTGCACACATTTGCTAGCATTTCAATTTTGAGGTTTTAAAATTTTTGCGACACTTTTTAGGACTTTTGGAATGCAATTAGATGACAGGGTCATATTTCCTCGAGATGTTTCAAAAAATGGTTATTTGAAAAATGTGGTTTCTGAAAGATGGTGTTTGAATAGTAGTTGTTAATCAAATTGTCGTCAAACAAATTTTCACTCGTTTTATTGTAGACCTATATAACCTTGATGAGGATGATGCTGTTTCCATGGTGATGAGAAACATGATGGATAAACAGGTTGTCAAGAAAACCTTCACCAAAGACCTTGGCCTTGACCCGCTTTCAAAACATAAAGATCCACGCAATAAGATGGAACTCAGGCATCAACAGGTATTTTGTACCTTTTTGCTCTTAATAGTATGGATTAATAAGTAAAAAATCTTATCAAGAAATTTTGAAAATACCAAATGTGGTAGCTTGTTTATTATGGACATAATCAGTAGCAATTTTATCAAATTTTGATTGCAATTTAAAAATACCATGTGTGGTAGCTTTGTTGGTAGCCTGTTTGATTCTTATTGAGATGGACTAGAAATCAACCTCTGGTCTAGCATGTTTCTTTGAAGGAAGTATTTCTTCCATTTCTGCTGATGAATGAAAGTTCATTCCCCTGGACATTGGTTTTGGATAGCTGAACAGACCATCCCAATATGGCTTCGATGTAAACTGTATATGTAACTTTATGTAAAGCATGAAGGACATTTCATCTTTCTATCTGTTGTAAAGCATGAAGGACATTTCATCTATCTATCTATACCCATTCTGTCTAATTGCCATTTTGTTTATTATAAATTATCAAAACAAACAATATAACTTTGAAGGAACATGCATTAGAGCAAATAATATATGTTTTTTTCTTCAGGTGAAAGAGAACAGAGAAAAGCGTGAGCAAGAGTTGAAGAAACATCGTCAAGAGCAACAGAACAAGAAAGAGGCTCTCCACAAGGCAAAACAGATGGTGCTAGCTGAAGAACGACAGAAAGAATTGAAAAGCAAAAAGGAAGAGATTGAGATAAGGAAAGAGATGAATAAACTGAGGAAAGAAATGCAGGAAGAAAGAAAAAGGATGGAAGAAATGAAGGCAAGGTATGTGGATGGAGAGAGAGAGAGAGAGAGAGAGAGAGAGAGAGAGAGAGAGAGAGAGAGGGAGGGGAGGGGAGGGGAGGGGAGGGGATTGTGCATATTTGCAACGCAGTCATAAAGGAATTGTAAATAGGACTTCTGTTCACTGAATGAAAGGGGCATGTGATATGGCCTAGTGGTAAAGTAAAGGAGAAGAGAGAGTGTATTTGATTCATGCATGTCATATTGGCATGAGCTTAGGCTTATCAATATGTATATAAATTAGAAGATAGGGGAGCACAATGGCTTAGTGGTTATTGCGTCAGACTCCAGACCAAGAATGTCCGAGATGTCCTGAGTTCAATACCTACTTTGGTTTGTGGTGTCCTTGAGCAAAACACTTTAAGCACATAGTAATGGTTACACCCAGGAATCGGTGGCTGCATCACAATATTACTGGAAAACTGTTGACTGTAACATTAAGCCATGACCAACCCAAAGTGAAATGAAAGTAGAAAAATGAATATAAGCAGTGAGCAGTATGTACACAGGCCAACCTGATTATAACACTATCTTTGGAGTCCATGGAAACAAACCATGTTATAAGTGAAACTGTGTTATAATAAGGTTATTTACATTGCAAAATAATCAATTTGATTAATGAGATGGCTGCATTATATTG
Organism: Rugalucina vietnamica; assembly: GCA_964017185.1. NCBI lineage: Eukaryota > Metazoa > Mollusca > Bivalvia > Lucinida > Lucinidae > Rugalucina > Rugalucina vietnamica. The sequence goes on along the minus strand of OZ024880.1, from coordinate 38,099,303 downwards.
AAAACTGCACTATATAGTGAGGTGCATTATAATGAGGTTGAACTGTACATAAAAAATTATGATAAAAAAATGAGCCACTGCATGGGAAAACCAACGATCTGCATAGGCAAAAACAAAGGCGCAGATCAGCTTCGCAGTTACTGCCTTTGTTTTCGCTACATGGATAGTACAGTTCCTCTACTTTTTAAAACCAAAACATCCAGCCTCTAACCATCTTCTGTGAATGTACAGCCCAGTTTGTGTCGGACCTGGTCGGAACCCAAATTGTTGTTTTTCTCACGCACAGGCTCCTGTAAATGTTTCAGAGAAAAGAAAGCTAAGGAAGAAGCTCTAATGTCAGCCAAGGTCAAGGTCGCGTGGGAACAGGAAGTGGAGGAGCAGGTAACGTTGGAACAACAGAGGCAACGAGAGGAGAAACAACGACAGTTGATACAGAAACTACAGGAACTAGAAGTGAGGCAGGCAGCAAATAACCTTAAGGTTAGTCATACTGTCCATTTCATATAAAGACAGTGGAAGACCTATGGAAATTCAAGTATTTGGTAGTTGAGTTTTTTAGAAAAAATACTTCAGAAAAGAAAAAAAATTATAACAGGCAATGTTAGCAACTGAAAAATTTACTACGGCTGTGTTTCATATGAAAAGAGTTTCTCTTACGCAAATGGATGATTTAATATTCATGTGTAGCCAAGATGTATAGTCTGACACTGAAAGCAAACAGATGTAATGGCTTTCTTCTGTGACTGTAGTCTGTCTTATGTCGGACCTGCTCAGAAACCGTGAACACTGTTTTGCTTGTGACAGTGCTCAAATATAATGGCAAATACCATAGTCTTTATTCAAATTTCAAATAAAAATGAGCCGCCACATGGGAAAACCAACAATCTGCATAGGCAAAAACAAAGGCGCAGATCAGCTTCGCAGTAACTGCGAAGCTGATCAGCGCCTTTGTTTTCGCTACACGGATAGCACAATTCCTCTACTTTCTAAATCCAAAATTTCCAGCCTCTAGCCATCTTATGTGACTGTACAGGCCGGTTTGTGTTGGGCATGTTCGGAAACCACATTGTTGGTTTTCCCAATAGGGCGGCTCAAATATTCTTACAGATTCTTCACAAGCATTTCTCGGCCTGGTACAATGTGGTTCTAGAGAGGAGGTTAAAAATGGGTAAAGCCAGGGCCATGTCGGACTGGAAACTGTTGCTAAGAGCCTGGAATGCCTGGAGGTCATATGTCAGAGGTCAGAAACTAGAGAGGGAGAGTCGTCGAGCAGAACAAGATGTCATAGATACTCACAGGTACGCCCAAGTTGAAGGTCATTTTTGGTTGAACTAAAAGTTGGTCAGCTGAGTCTGTAGCCAGTTTAGACATCCACACGGTCCTAGTCTTCTTGTTGGCTGGTTTTCAGCTTGTATAGTAGTCCAAATATTTTAAAGGGCCACAACACTATATCCCATGTATTACAATGCTTAACTCTAAATGTAGCCCAAATTTGAGAAATGAGAAAATTAGATTTTTGCCTATGCAAAAACAAAGGCACAGATCAGCTGTGCAGTAACTGCAAAGCTGATCAGCACCTTTGTTTTCGCAACACGGTTAGTACAATTCCTCTACTTTCTAAACCCGCAGTTTCCCGCCTCTAGCCATCTTCTGTGGCTGCACAGGTTGGTTTGTGTCTGACCTGGTCGGACACCCCGAAGTTTTCGCGCGTCGTGGCTCATTTCATAACAAATATACCTACCTCGTTTGCATCTTTTGAACACTACCTCAGTCATTGACACACAGGATTTAAACTATACGAGAAATGCTGTGCAAAATCTTATTTTTCGAATTTACCTCAAACATTGCAGGCAAGTTATAATTTTGCACAGACTATATTTGGTATTAAAAGATAAAACTTGAGAAAAAAAAAACAATTTGAAAATGTGTTCACAATAATTGATATAATAAGTGATGAATTTTGATTTTAGGAAAGCTCAGCTAGCAGAGAACCACAGTCGGACAAGTCTTCTGAGAAAATATTTCATAGCCTGGAATATCTGGGCACGAGGCGAGCAGGAACGTCGTGAGCTAGAACAGGCTCAGAACAACACGCGCAACAAGATGATGTCACTGCTGGAGGCTGCTGCTACTGGGAAACTGTGGCAAGGTCGGGAAGATGACCTTGAGACAGAAAGGTCAAGGGCATCATCAAGGGTACAGGAAAATAACTCTGCTAGGGCTTCACGAGACAAGAAGTCGACAGCTGAAAAAATTGTAAGTAAACTTTTGTTTATTGAACATCATCATGAGAAAAACAGATTTTTTTGCATGCGCAAAGACGTAGGTGCAGAACAGATATACAGTAAAGTAATTGCATGCTTAACAGCACCTTTGTTTTCATTACTTAAACAGTGGAATCCCTCTTCTTAAATCTGAAAAGTTCAAGCTTGTATCAATTCTCTGCTTCTAAGGGCAGTTGAATTAGACCTGGTCAGCAAAATCAAAGATGTGGCTCAAATGAAGTTTGGAAACTTTGTATTTTCTGAGTATAGAAAAGATTTACAATATTAATATTCTTGAATGGTGTCAGTTCTGATTATTCATAATATTGAGCCGCCCCATGGGAAAACCAACAATCTGCTTAGGCGAAAAAGACGCAGATCAGCTTCGCGGTAACCGCGAAGCTGATCAGCGCCTTTGTTTTCGCTACTCGGATAGTACAATTCCTCTTCTACTTAAATCCGAAATTTCAAGCTTCTAGCTTTTTTCTGTTGCTGTGCAGGCCGGTTTGTGTCAGACCTGTTCGGAAACCACATTGTTGGTTTTCCCACGAGGCATCTCATATGTAACAAAACTGTAGACCCTATTTCTGACAGTGTATTCTGAACTTTTGAATGTGTACCTGATTTACTATTCAGCATGCACTATTTGAGAACACTAGAAAGCTACCTCCGAGTACCAGTATATGTTCTACCGAGCGTAGTGACATCTCCAGTGTCACTGAGGCCCCCCACAGGGTACAACCATCTCGACTCCCCACAGAACCATGGCAGGTCACCAAGAAACACCTGAACCTGTCCCCACAGGAGATAGCATCTCTAGGGTCCGGGGAACCAGGACAGACTACAGAGGATATGAATGCAAAGGTGCTTAAGGTGAGGAAGGGGTGGAAAATTATAATTAAACAACACTTCAACCTCATTATAAAGTTCTTCACTATAATGTAGTTTTATTATACAACCATGGCATGGCTACCAGATTGTTAGCTCACTTGAGCAGTCATCATCCACATTTTTTTTTATTTTGCTCTGCACTTATTAACCACATTATAACATGGTCTCTGTATTTATGAACCCCAAACATTGCATTATAATGAGGTTTACCTATAAATGTCATTATCTAAACACTGTAGGCATGGTAAGCAGATCAATCTTTTTGCCCTTTATGCCAACCAACAGCTAAGTTCATACTGAGGCTGGAACTCGGTTAGGTTCTTATGTCATGTCACATGGAGACGTCATGTCTAGGTCAAATAGAGTTATTTCCATTTGGGTTTTGTATATACAAATGAGCCGCCTTGTGGGAAAACCAACAATGTGGTTTCCAAACAGGTCCGACACAAACCGACCTGTACCAGCACAGAAAAGAGCTAGAAGCTTGAAATTTTTAGCTCACCTGAGCCGTTAGGCTCACAAGGTGAGCTTATAGGATGGCCATGATCCGGCGTCCGTCCGTCGTCCGTCATCCGTCCACAATTTCAAAGATCTTCTCCTCTGAAACCGCTTGGCCAATCAAAGCCAAATTTTATATGAAGATTTCAACAAAACTTGGCATGAAGCATCGATGGCTCAAGTACTACAATGTGTAAATAAATCATGACCCTGTAATGACCTTGACCTTTTTTAATGGCATGGTCAACATAGGTCGCCAATGCAATTGAATAGGGAAATCTTTTAAAATGTCATTTAAAGTGAAAGTCTTGCAGGAAATGGGCAGTAGGACTGAATATTAATGATTCTGAAAAAAAAAACTGGACTCCAGGGGCTCATCTACCCCCACCCTGGGGCAATATACATGTATATTAGCATAATATTCAAACATCATCTCCTCTGAAACCGCTTGGCCAATCAAAGCCAAATTTTATGTGAAGCATCAATAGGAAGGGGTAATCAATGTGTATATAAATAATCCAGGTCACATGACCAAGATGGCCGCGATGCCCATATATGGTAAAAACCCTTCAAAAATCTTCTTCTCCAGAACAGGTGGATCGATTTCAAAGAAACTTGGCATGAAGCATCAATGGCTGAAGTACTACAATGTGCATATAAATCATGACCCTGTGATGACCTTGACCTTTTTTACGGCAAGGTCAACATAGGTCGCCAATGCATTTGAATAGGGAAAACTTTTAAAATGTCATTTAAAGTGAAAGTCTTGCAGGAAATGGGCAGTAGGACTGAATATTAATGATTCTGGAAAAAATTGGACCCCAGGGGCTCATCTGCCCCCACCCCGGGGCAATATACATGTATATTACCATAATATTCAAACATCTTCTCCTCTTAAACCGCTTGGTGAATCAAAGCCAAATTGTATGTGAAGCATCTATGGAATGGGGGAATTAATGTATATATAAAGTATCTAGTTCACATAACCAAGATGGCTGCCATGCCCATATATGGTAAAAACCCTTCAAAAATCTTCTTCTCCGAATTTTGACGACCGATTTCAAAGAAACTTGGTATGAAGCACCAATGGCTGAAGTACTACAATGTATATATAAATCATGACCCTGTGGTGACTTTGACCTATTTTAAGACAAGGTCAACATAGGTCGCCAATGCATTGGAATGGGGAAAACTTTTAAAAAGTCATTTGAGGTGAAAATCTTGCAGGAAATGGGTAGTAGGACTAATTATTAATGATTCTGAAAAAAAAAAATGGACCTAAGGGCTCATATGTCCACACCCCGGGGCAATATACATGTTTGTTATATGACTGAAGAAAATCCAGTCTCCTGATTGGCTCATTCAGTATTAATAAATCCTTATATATTTCTGAAACTAGACCAAACTGATGAAAACCAGATCAAACCAGTTCCTGGAGGTTAATTATTTTGACAGATTTTCTATATTAACCTCCAAACTCTATAGTCCCCTCCTGAGTACCCAAAAATAGTATCAGCATGAAATTAACATGGGCTATGTGAAATTGACATGATTTGATGTATCAACATTCAACAGGTAAACTAAGGACTTTTCATGAGTTTTAACAACAATTTTGTTTTATTTGTGCTCATTTCTCTTTGGCTGAATTGATATAACTAGAAAGAGTAGCATGTTTTACTTTTTTCTGTGACATATCTTTTAAACACAAAATAAAAGGCATTCTATTGGGAAACTGCCTTTTAAAATAGTGCAGAAACGTTTGTTATGAGAAGGACCTTAGTTAGACATTAATTCTGCAATAAGACTTAAGGTCCAAAAATGAAAAGTAGAAATTTTGCATTAATAATCAAAAAGTCATATAACAAAACATTTATTGACTTCAATTTCGGTAGACATAAGGATTTATAAACCCTCAAAAATTATATTCACCTCGGCCTTACGGCCTCGGTGAATATAATTTTTGTCGGGTAGATAAATCCTTATGTCTACCTCATTGAAGTCAATAATTGTATAATATTACCATAATATTCAAACATCTTCTCCTCTAAAACCACTTGGCCAATTGAAGCCAAATTTTATGTGAAGCATCTATAGGATGGGGGAACCAATGTGTATATTAATAATCTAAGTCACATGACCAAGATGGCCACCATGCCCATATATGGTAAAAACCCTTGAAATATCTTCTTCTCTGAAACCAATAGATTGATTTTAATGAAACTTGGCGTGAAGCATCCATGGACAGAATATTGATTAGTCTGAAAAAAGAAAATGGCCCAAGGGCTTCATCTGCCCCTGCACTGGGGTTAAATACCATAATATTCAAACATGTTTATTGGTATATGCAGCAGACTCAGGTGAGCGTTTACAGGACCATTGGTCCTCTGGTTTATTTAAGTAGAAGAGGAACTGTACTATCTGAGTAGCGAAAACAAAGGCGCTGATCAGCTTCGCAGTTACTGCGAAGCTGATCTGTGCCTTTGTTTTCGCTAGGCAGATTGTTGGTTTTCCCATGTGGCGGCTCAAATGTAGCTGATTTTAATTCTTATAACCAAGCTCTGATCATTGCTTGTATTATGAAGACCTTTACTGCTGATATAAGGAAAGATCAAAGATCCATTTATTAAAACCAATAAAAGGCTTGCTTTCTAAATTTAGGACATTTTCGTTGAGAGAAAAAATGTGATCTACATGTTTATCATTTTAGCCACCCCATGGGAAAACCAGCAATCTGTATAGGCGAAAACAAAGGCGCAGATCAGCTTCGCGTTAACCGCGAAGCTGATCAGCGCCTTTGTTTTCGCTACTCGGATAGTACAATTCCTGTTCTACATAAATCGGAAATTTCAAGCTTCTAGCCTGCTTCTGTGCTTGTACAGGCCGGTTTGTGTCAGACCTGTTCGGAAACCACATTGTTGGTTTTCCCACGAGGCGGCTCATTTCTTTTCTTAATAACCTCTACAGAGATTTGGTAAGCAGCCATGGCACAAGCCAGAAGTGAGCACATACGAACACCGCCATGCTACACAGAAGAAGATACTGGAAGAACAGAAGAAGCAGATCAAAGAACAACAAAGATTGATAGAGGAGCTCCAGTTTAAGGTAAAAAAGTACACATTACAAAAGCAAGCTTTATGTAATAAAAGCAGTTTTTTGGGGAGCTGTACAAACGAAACTTTGTTGTAGAAAAAATTTAATACTTTCTATATTTTTGCTCAAAACATTGTTTGAGGGTACACTTTAGAACCACCATTATGTTTTGAAGCAAAAACAAGAAAACAAAGGTTTACCATTGTACACCTCAGGTTTACTACATGAAAGTGTGGGGCAAAGGGGTATGCATAACACAGACTTTTTCTTATGTTGACTTGTTTTCCTGATGACAAAATGTCAACATTGTGTACAAGCCTTGTTTTGAAAAGGAAAATACGTCCAGTTTGGTTTCTCTGCAAAACCAATCTACTAACCATACCTTTCTTATTACATGAGCCGATAGAATACTTATTTTAACAATAGCAAAAAAGAAAAAAGAAAAATAAAGATAACCTATGGATCTATTTTTTTTTTGGTTCTTCTTCACCTAAAGAGTACACACCAGGAGCTACAGAGACAGCTTGCTGAGCAGAAACTTACACTACAGCAAGTTTCACAACAGATTGACAGTGGTCAGACTCAGGCAGATCTACAGCCGGCTTCAGAACAACAAGAGGAGGGTAAAGGTAAACAAATTTTGTTGCTAGAAAATATCTTGATTTTAAGGGATCTTTTATGATGGTACTAAATACTGAATTGCCTGTTATTAAAGCCACATAACTGTTAGCTTTTTAGCTCACCTGAGCCGAAGGCTCACAGGTGAGCTTATAGTATACCCAGAGCCGAAAATATTTTGGGCCCAGTGGGTTGTCTGCCCCTATCCTGGAGCTATATTCATGTATATGACCTTAATTTTCAAACATCTTCTTCTCTGTAACCGCTTGGCCAATCAAAGCCAAACTTCGTGTGGAGCATTCTTAGGACGGGAGAATGAAAGTTTATAAGAATGGTCAAGGTCACATGACCAAGATGGCCACCATGGCAGAAAATAGCAAAAACCTTTAAAAATCTTCTTTTCCAGAACCAGAAGGCCTATGATTTTGAAACTTGGCATATAAATCATGACCTTGGGATGACCTTGACCTATTTTATTGCAAGGCCAACATGGGTTGCCCATGCATTTGAATGGGGAAAATTAGACAGAAGATTTATGTTTATGAAAAAAATGTCCTCAGGGGGTTGTCTGCCCCTGCCCTAGGGCTATAAACATGTATATGACCATAATATTCAAATATCTTCTTCTCTGAAACTGCTTGGCCAGTCAAAGCCAAATTTAAAGTTGAGCATCGTTAGGAAAGGGGAATGAAAGTTAATATAAATGGTTCAGGTCACGTGACCAAAATGGCCGCCATGGCTATAAATAGCAAAAACCTTTTATAAATCTTATTGTTCAGAACCAAAGGACCTATGATTTTGAAACTTTGCCTGAAGCATCAGTGAATGGAGCTCTACAAAGTTTGTATAAATCATGACCCTGGTATGACCTTGACCTATTTTATGGCAAGGTCAGCTTAGGTCGCATATCCCAGATCTCAGGTGAGCGTTTATAGGACCATTGGTCCTCTGGTGTTTTTTTTTTTTTTTCAACATACTGCATTTTATCACGCTAAAGCTATTTTATCATGCTTTTTGATGCTTAACCTTCAAATTTATTGTATAATTGATTCAATAACAGGATTTTGATGAGTATTTTGTATGCATCATTGAGCACTAAATTATTTTAGTCTAAGTTCTTTGTTGAAAAAGAAAAAGTTAGTGAAAGATAACAAAAATAGATAGAGTATATATATGTACAGTCCTTTTTTGGTGGCATGCTTAATATGGAGTCAATTTTTCTTCTGTGTAGCTCCAACATCGAATAAAGCCTCAGAAAAGAATCATATTGTCAAACCATTGAGTAATAAAGAAGTAAAACCTAGTCATCCAAAGTCTGCTCCAGCCAGTCATAGTAAAACCACTACAGCTACCAAACAAGATCCCCCTGACACAACTAGATCTGGTGCGTCTACTAACAGGTATGATAAAAAAAAGGTTTGGATAGTGTTTAGAAAAAAATTAGAATGCAGTAATATATGTAGAAAAAGTGGGATTGCATTATCTACGCAATAAAGAACTGGCCACTGTAATTGATGCAGTCCAACTTAGCAAGGCCATGAAACTTTCCTGGTGAAAAAGAAGAAACAAAAAATAACTTCACAAATGAAAAAAAAAAAAAAATGATCATGTCACTTAATTTTGCTTTAGATTTTATGATTTTGTTTCCTCCAGATTTCTTGTTAATTAAGACTTCCTTAAAGCTTTATAGACTGCACAAGTACTCGCTCACAAATTCAAGAACTCACTAATAATGGAAAATTTGCAAAATTGAAAAAATAAGAAAATTTACGAACACAAAGGTAAAAAAAGCAAGGTAAATTATATGGATTGTAGGTAGCTACTGATGGGTATACTTTCTTATAACTAAAGCCTAGGTTACATTTGCCCCGATCATCGTACGATTTTTCGGTCTGCGATTTTCTCTATGATTTTTAGACATCGTAGGAGATCGTGGGCTACGACATATGTGTTAACAATTCATACGGGCATCGTGCGATTTTTTGATCTGCCATTTGTCGACGTTCTCATACAAAAACGCAAGGCGATCGTACGGCAGTCGTATGTCTCCGCAGATAGCACGTAGATATCATACGGATCCCGTGCGTTGTCCGTACGGAGTCCCTAAACGTTTTTATACAAAACGCAAGGAGGCCGCACGGTAGTCGTAGGGTCTCCGCAGACTGTTAGTGGATATCGTACGGAGTCCCTTGGACTTCTGACTGATGCCTTGGTTACATTTGGCCTACGATTAGCTTGCGATGATCGTATGATGCCATTTTTTGCATTTTTGTGCGCCCTCCGCAAGGTGACCTTACGATGTCCCTACGATTCTACGACTTCCTACGATCTCCGTAGCCTCTACGATTTCTTGTTCTAGCTTTCTTCGATGTCCGTAGTCGGAACTGTTTGGAGATCGTAGCGAAATCAAAAGGTCTCCGCACACTTTAAGTTGAAATCGTACGTAGCCCGTGTGATGGCCGTGAGGAGTCCTTACGATTTCTTGTGTTCTCCCTACGATAGCCATACGATGTTAGGTGTCCGTACGATTTTAATAAACTTGTGATATAACCGTACGGATGCCGCACGATCACCCTAAAGGTCTACGATTATCTTATTATTTTAGTCCCCAAATTATCATAAAATCGTGCGGTGACCGCACGATCATCGCAGGGTTTCCGTAAGGCGCCCGTACGATGATGCTACCTACGATGTGTCTACGGGCTACGGTCTTACGATTTTTGAAATTTGTAAAAGTGCAGACTACAACAAAATCGTAGAGGCTACGGAGATTGTAGGAAGCCGTAGGAAGTCGTAGGAAGCCGTAGGAAACCGTAGAATCATAGGGGCATCGTAGGGTCACCCTGCGGAGACCGCACGAAAATGCAAAAAATGGCATCGTACGATCATCGCAAGTTAATCGAAGGGCAAATGTAACCTAGGCTTAAGTAGCAAATTACTAGCCGGATATGGTTGACAAATGTACATATACATACATATTTGATACATGTATATTTGATACACGTATATTTAAAAAAATCAAGTCTTTAAAGAAAATGTTTCTTGTTTGTAGAACTGCACGTCCAGAGTCAGCAAGAACTAATATTTCCAAGCCTGGATCCTATGCCAGTACAGCTTCAGAGAAATCCAAATATCTACAGGTTTTGAAAAGTAAGTTACATATGTTTTCCAATAGTTTACTGTTTGTTTCATTCAAGATGTGATTATTTTCTTTCCCTTTCCTAGTTAATAAAATGAAAACAATTTTTGACAATGAATTGAGAACTTTTTTCTGTCAGATTTTAGCCGACGGTTCCTTCTATGTATTTTCCACTGTGTGATACACAGGTTTTATCAGCATCAATCAAACTGGAAAGGAAATAAAAAAAGGAGAAAAACCAAGGAAAAGAGACTAGCTCAGTTTGGTGCGGTAGAAGCTGCAAGGTTGAATGAGATTGGAGAATTGATATTGACGATACACTGTACTGCTTTGTAGATATGGAAGAAAGGTCGGCAGAGCGGGCAAGAATCAAGGCTGAGAGAGACGAGAGAAGAAGAAAAGTTGAAGAAGAGAGGCTGGCACAGCTGGAAGCAGAAGAAGCGGCGAGGTTGAGAGAAATTGAAGAAGAGAAGAGAAAAAGAGCTGAGGCATACAGGGAGAAGAAGAGACTAGAAAAACAGGTGATGCTCTTGACATTTCTCAGGGTTTTGATAATATGAGCCGCTGCATCAGAAAACCAGCAATCTGCATATGTGAAAGCAAACATGCAGATCAGCTGTTCAGTAATTGCATAGCTGATCAGCACCTTTGTTTTCGCTACACATATAGTATAATCCCTCTTTACTAAATCCAAAAGTTAAAGTTTCTAACTATTTACAGCCTGGTTTATGTTGGACCTGGTCGGAAACCCGTATTGCTGGTTTTCTCATGCAGCAGCACATATAAGAATCTAAAGCTAGTATCTCACAGGCATGCAAATTCCTCGTGACTGTTTTGCGAATTAAGTCGTGCAAAATCATAAATTTTGATTGGGACTATATGGCATCTGGATTTGAATTCTACATTAGCCAGATTGTCCATGTACTGATGTTATCCAGGAAGTGTTAGAGTTGACCTAACATGACTAAAAAATTGTGTAACCATGTAGAATGATCTATGTATTTGTTGTTCAAAAATGTAAAAAGTAGGTTTTCTAATGAAACTATTCATATAAGAGCCTTCGCATGAGAAAACCAACAATTTGGGGTTTCGACTAGGTCTGACACAAACTGGTCTGTACCGTCACAAAAGATGGCTAGAAGCTTGAAATTTTTTAATTAAGAAAGTATCTGTGAAGCGAAAACAAAGGTGCTGATCAGCTTCGCAGTTACCGCGAAGCTGATCTGTGTCTTTGTTTTTACATATGCAGATTGTTTTTCTCATGATGCGGCTCATAAAATGAGCCGCCCCATGGGAAAACCAACAATCTGTATATGCGAAAACAAAGACGCAGATCAGCTTCGCGGTTACCGCGAAGCTGATCAGCGCCTTTGTTTTCGCTAATCGGATAGTACAATTCCTCTTCTACTTAAATCCGAAATTTCAAGCTTCTAGCTCTTTTCTGTGACTGTACAGGTCGGTTTGTATCGGACCTGGTCGGAAACCCAGATCTTTGCTTTTCTCACACGACGGCTCAATTTTGTTTATTAGAGAGAACTTGACAGACAGCTACAAGAAGAAAAGCTGAAGCAGCAGAATGCATTGGCCGACGAACATTATCAGAAGTCTATACTCAAATATAGAGGGTTGTTGCCCTTTAAGAAACTGGTTGCCATGGCAAAGGAGAATCGGAAGAGAGCTGTTGAACATCATGAGATGTGTCTGAAAAGGTATTGCATAATTCAAGAATTATTTCAGCTGGGACGTGAGAAAACCGGTCTTTGGGGTTTCCGACCAGGTGTGACACAAACCGGCCTGTACAGTGTCAGAAGAAAGTTAGAATCTTGAAATTTTGGATAGAGGTAGAGAAAAAGTTGTACTGTCCGAGTGGCGAAAACACAAAGGCGCTGATCAGCTGTGCAGTTACTGCACAGCTGATCTGCACCTTTGTTTTCGCATAGGCAAAAATCTGTTTTTCTCATGACGGGGCTCATTTGTAGAAGTAATTTTACATTATACTTCTTAATAGATAGTCTGTTTATAACCTTGCTAGGGTATTGGAAATGGGCTTACAGGGTTTACAGAACGTTGTACTGTAAATTTGGAAATGTTCGCGAGAACTTAATTTATCGAATATTCGCGGATTCGTTGCCTCACGAAATCAAGGTTCTCGCTAATAAAGAATCTTTATAAGCCATGAAGATCTATCAGAACACTCATTCGCGAATTCAAGACCTCGCAAATAATTCTGAAATAGATAATTCGCGAAGTAAAAGTCTTGTGAAAATTTCCGAATTTACAGTAATTTTTACCAATATTCTGTAGTAGTTCACAGCAGTCTCAGGAAGAGGGGCTCCTTTATCTACACAATGTTTGATAGAATTAAGATTTTGAAATATCAAATTTAATTGTAACATGATAAATAATTTTTTAGCATAATCTGTTTCCATTGCAATGTTCTGCTTTTTGTGTTACAAATTGAGTTTTAAACTTAAGGTTTTGTGTAAATTCAATATTTTATGACAAAGACAACTGCATTAAGGGAAGTTCTGTATGTCATTTCAACCCTCAAGTGCTAAACATTAGAAAAACATGTCCATGCGATATACAGAGATATTTTTCAGCTGTAATAAATTGAAAATTTTATTCAAATGATACATTTAATGTTTTTGTTCAAAACATTGATTATGGGTACAAGTTAGAACCGCCTCAGTGAGGCGGTTCTAACGAGTACCCACCATCTATGATTTGAATAAAAAAAAAGAAGTGTACCCTTGTAAACACTATTTTCACTATATAAAAGTGGGCTATAAGGGGGTATATATTTCACAGCGATATTTTCCTGGACCCAGTTGTTCAAAAGTTTGTCAGCTTAACGCTGCCGTTAAGCCCTGAATTTGTTAACTATATATATCATCTTCAAAAGCAAATACACTTGTTATTTTTTGTTGATAAAATGTGAGAATCACATTTGAACAACAAAAAATAACAGTGTATTTGTAATATTGTCATTTGAAATTTTAACAAATTGTTAACTAACGGCATCGTTAAATTTGAACAACTTTTTTACCTCCAGGAAGGTGCTACTTTCCTGGCATCACACAGTGAGGGCAGAATGGCGTGAGAGGGAGGAGCTAGCCGACCAGATGTGTAACTTCCTACTCATTAAGCACTGCTTCCAGAGCTGGAGATATGTAAGTTGGGGCTGTTGTTATTTAACCTATTTTAGCCACCACATTAGAAGACCAACAATCAGCATATACAAAACCAAAGGTGCAGATCAGCTGTGCAGTAACTGTAACTGCACAGCTGATCAGCGCCTTTGTTTTTGCTACACGGATAGTACAATTCCTCTACTTCCATATCCAAAATTTCCAGCCTGTAGCCAACTTCTGTGCTTGTACAGCTCAGTTTGTGTCGGACCTTGTTGGAAACCTGGTCGGCTTTCTCATGCAAAGGTTCATTTATGATGAATGGACTTGCCCTTCAGTATTATTTGAGAAGATCCACTTTCATTTTTAGAGGCATCAGGAGTGAGTTTGTTTTTTTTTTTTGTTTTTTTTTTTATGAAACTCCTCTAAGCAAACAGAATAGCCAAAAATGAGACGTTTTTCGGCCACAATAAGGTTGAGGTCATGTTGGGACATGCAGGTATGCTTACTACACTTCAAGGGTAAGCCTTCCAGAGGCAGACTACCAGTACTTAGTGTACTTTTCTTCCACCATTTCCGCTTGAAGTCTTTAGTAAATGAGTTTAGACGAATGACTACCGGTATGCAGAATTTCAATGAATGGGTAAATTGATTAGGGAGTTTATCATGCAATATTGTTGTAACTTGTAAGGATACAGAGTGAACTAGAGCCAAACTTCCTACAGCATTAATTTATGATAACAAAACAACAGAATTAGTGCAAAAAACAGTGAGCCAAAGGCAGGTTTTAGCGTCGTCATCATTGTCGTCCACAATGTTCAAACATTTTCTTCTCTGAAACTGCTTGGCCTATCAAAGCCAAACTTCATGTGGAGAATCCTTAGGAAGGAAGAACGAAAGTTACATGACCAAGGTGGCTGCAAGGGCTATAAACAGCAAAAATCTTTAAAATTCTTCTTCTCCAGAACCAAAAGGCCTAGGATCTTGAACTTGGCATGTATTATCAGGGTCTAAAGTTTTACGTTATTCATATAGATCATGACCCTTGGATGTCCTTGACCTAATTTGATTTAAGATCAATTAGATTCTTATGCATGGGAATTGGGAAAATTGGTTAAATAGCATTAAATGGCGGAAAAGTTGCTAGTATAGGAAAGTGGACAGAATATTTATGTTTGTGAAAATAAGTTGGTCTCAAGGTGTTGTTTGCCCCTGCACCAGAGGGAAGTTCATGTATATGGTCATGTTCTGTAAACATCTTCTCATTTGAAACTGCTTGGACGATCAAGTTCAAATTTCATTTGTAGCTTTCTTGCAAAGGGAAAATGAATGTTTATATAAATGATCCAGGTCAAATGACCAAGATGATAAATAGCAAAAACCTTTAATAAATCATCTTTTTCAAAGCCAGAAGGCCTAGGAATTTGAATCTTGACTTGAAGCATCAATGATTGGAGCTCCAGAAAGTTTATATAAATCATGGCCTTTGGATGACCTTGACCTATTTTAAGACAAGGTCAACTTAGGTCATTTATAAATGCATTTGAATGTGAAAAAAAAAGAAACATGAAATGCCATTTAATGGAAAAAATATTGCAGAAATGGATATATGGATACAAGATTATTGGTGTGTTCTCTTCCTAAGATTGACTCAGGGTTATGCCCAAGGACATGGATTCAAGTACATGTATATAGTGAGCGTTTGCGGGATTATTGGTCCTCTGGTTATTGAATGTTTTGATATGTTTCAGTATAAACACCACCTGGTAATACAGGAACACAAAGCGTCAAGACACTATAGTTTGACAATAAAGTCCAAGGTGTTCCAAGCGTGGAGGGATTATGCAAATGAGGAGAGAGTTTCATCATGGGAAAAAGAGAGGAAATCTCGGGAACATTATAGAATGTAAGTAGTTTTAAATTAGAACCACAACAGAAGTATTGCCTTAGAACAATCAGTAATATAATATTACTGGGGGGCTTAAACCGGTTTTACAGAGAGAGCCCTAACCTCACCCTCATCTTCTGCAGTGGTTGACAACATTTAGTTACAAATGTAGTGGTGAATCTCTAACTAGTCAGTGAATCATCAAGGACTAACAATTAAATCATGATAACCACCCTGATGAATCACAAACGAGGACCCATAGATTCAGTAAGATATTGCCATTGATTTAGAACAGCAAACAAAGAAGATTTGTATCAGACTGCTTTTGTTTCGGAAAAGTATACAACACTAGATTTAAAAGTGTCTGTGAACTGTGTACAATGTAATATAAATACTAAACAGCTGTGCTGGCTGATCTGTGTCTTCTCTCTCCATTTGCCCATGATATTAATAGCTTCCCTCTATTATGTGGCTCATATGACACAAAAAATGTCTTCGGCGTTTCCGACCAGGTCTGACACAAACCGGCCTGTGCAGCTAGATCCTTGAATCCTGGAAGAGGAATTGTACTATCATAGAGTGAAAACAAAGGCACTGATCAGCTGTGCAATTACTGCACAGCTGATCAGTGCCTTTGTTTTCGCATTGGCAAAAAAAAAAGTTTTTCTCATGATGTGGCTCATATGTTTCCCCAGGTTACTACTGAGGAGGCATTTCTCAGCCTGGAGGCGACTACCTGAGGAATTAATCCGGGAGAAAGAAAAGGAGAAAAGACGAGAAGAACTGCGACAAAAAGTTGCCGCTATATTACCTGACTTTGAAGTCTCTGAATCTGTACAACAAAGTGCTGAATTTTTATGATAATTCCTGTATCATTAAAATTTTGTCTACCATGTGAGAAAACCCTATGAACTGACTTGTGTCATGAGAACCTTCCAAAGACTTAAATCTGGATTGTTATCCAAGTCTTTGTTATTGGCATGGGAAAGTTTCAAGAGTGTAAAACAACGAATTGTCTTGTGCACAGGGGAGACTGGAATACCTCTGGCTATACATTCAGGCCTATCAGGACTGTGCAAAATTTATGCTAGTTAACTGTCTGATGTGTACGGTGTTGATCTGAAGCTCATTTGATGGGTTCATGGACTCAAGTGGTATTGTTTACCTGAACACAGTTCAAACTGATTTACTCCTGCCTGATGTGCTCTAGGCCTACTAACTGGAGGTGTGCCTCTAAAACATATCATTGTTTTGGTTTAGCATTTAAGATCATTTAAGTAGTCATTATGCTCAAATTGACAGCTCAATTGCTTTTTATTCAAATCAGAAGCAAAGAATGAAAAATTTGTTTATTCTTTTGATGTGATCCCTATTATTCTTTGACAATCCAAATATAATAGTTGAACCACGACACGAGAAAACCAACAATGTAGTTTCCGAACAGGCCCGGCACAAACCAAGCTGTACAAGCACAGAAGATGGCTAGAGGCTGGAAATTTTGGATTTAGAAAGTACAGGAATTTTACTATCCGTATAGCGAAAACAAAGGCGCTGATCAGCTTCGGGGTTACCGCGAAGCTTATCTGCACCTTTGTTTTCGCATATGCAAAACGTTGGTTTTCTCATGACGCGACTCATTTAATCCCATCACAGAGGAGGTATCTGGTTTTCCAGAGACAAGCCAGTGAAACTGAGAACAACAAATGCAGACAAAATCAATATAAGGCTGTAGAATGTTAATACATGTACCCATCTGGAACAACTTCTGTCTGATATATACATTGTAGTAATTATGCCCGATTGTCCGTAAGTAAGGTCTGAAGACTAGGTCCTTTGGACTTCTCTAATTCAGTAAATCATTGTCAGCAGTTTGTCCTGGAAAATTGTCATGAGACCTCAGTTTAAAGAATCATCTGAAGGACTGGAGAAGCCTGTGATCAACCTGCGACCCCTGAATTACAAGGCAAGCAGCTTAACCACTGCAACATGGAGGCTTCAAAACTGGTATCTGGACTATGTGACAAGCTATCCTATGTGTGATTGATCTAATTTGTTTATTTGTATTGAGGCTTAACGCCCCAGTCAACAATTTTTCAGTCATGTCGGGACGTAGCCAACTCTTCCTGGGTTTAACCAGTACCACACTGGTAAATGTAAAAGTACTGGAGCTGGTTGCAACGAACTGGTGCAGTCTAAATTACGCACTGGAGTAAGATTAAAATGGCGGAAAAGGTAAATAAATCTTATACCTCTTTTCATTACCATTCCCTTAAAAACTTGTTTGTATTTTGTTTGTCATGTCACCTAGCGCAGAGAAGGGCGGAATCATTGCAGTTTATGATTTTATCACGCAATATGCCATTTATTTCATGGGTTAGAAGCCAAATCCGATACAGTTCTACCAGTATAACCGATGGCATGTGTTTTCGTGCCAAAACTGAGGGGAAAATGCATGTTTCGGCATAGTTTTTGTTATATTGTCATATATTTATGAATAAACATTCAAAAAACACGATTTCCGATCACCAATCTTTTTCTTGGTATCGAAGCAAATGTTTTATTGAGGAATTTCTATTACAACGCACTGGGAGCATTTTTTGAATCATTGGTACAACGCACTGGTGGTTGCACAAACTTGCTTCAGGGTTGCTGATTTCCAATAGGCAAAGCATCTAACTCGTTCAGTCATTAAGCAATCTTATATGAACATCAACGTGATAAATTGTACCTTCAGAAATTATGATGTTCCTAGTAGAAAACTGCCAAAAGTAGGACAATCATGTTATATATGTTTTAGAAATAAGCTGTATTTGTAATCATTGAACACTGGGCTATCGAATAAATGAGTTTTAAACCATATTTATATTCAAAATTTGGAATTATCTGCCCTTGTTTTGGCCAATAATATACTTACTTTTCCTATATGCATCGCCAAACGGTAACCATAGCAACCAGGATGTCACAATAATAGACAAAATAATTCCGACAGATTGCTTGCAATGATGAAAGGTTTCCATCCATTGTGCATATTATATTTTCCTTTTGGTCCTTTGAGATCAGCGAGGGTAAATTGGATTATAGCACTATTCGCATTGTAAAGAATTTGTATAAATACAAGTAAAATGATCAGAGATCAGCAGACTAAACAAAATCCCCAAAATAAAAGAGCTAGTTTAAACTTGTAAGAAATAAAACAAGGCACAGTCTTCGCCATATCCAGCTAAACAAACTCATTAAATCTTAGATGGACCAATTTTAAAAAATAGGTCATAATTGCAAATGTACCTTTCTTTTCTGATTGATCGGGTGCACGGATTGGTGAGATGATAAGCGGGATGCAGGTCTGACAACATGGGAAGTAATGCAAGAAAATGCCTCATAACATTATGTCCGTGAACCTTAGACTTCACGTTATATGTAGCAAAATGGATGGTACATGGGTAGAAAAAGGTACAAGTAGGCAAAGATCAGGAAAAGGTGCAATCAGAAAGAGATTCCCACTCCAAAAACCGAGGTGGGAAAAACCAAACCAACAACCAGACACTTATACCATGAAACATATCGTAAGCCGAATGAGCAGCTATTTTCCCAATAGGTGGCCACTCAGTTACTCAAGTTGTTTTCTCTTTCTTTCTTATTTTTGCTCGACACATAGAGTGGCTGTACTCTAAGAATCGACTCTTAACCACCATCTATGTTTTTAGGAAAAATAGAACAAAAATCAAATTTTCGTCTAACAACTATCATTTTTACAGTCTTATAAGTCTCCGCATATGGGCCACAACGCGAGAAAATGTACCTTCGGACAATATTTTGGGCATTAGAAAAATAATTTTACTTTGAGTATATATTGTTTCTTAAGTCTAATAGCCTTTATTTGACAAGATTACTCAAGTTAGTTTTGGAGTTATGACACATTTATTAAATGACCTATACAGAGGTCATTGTCCTGAAAAATGACGCCAAAGTTGCGTAATGCATTTCTGCATGTTTGACGTGCCTACAAAACTCAGGACATTCGCTTAAAATTATTCAAGTACTGGCCAGAAACTTTTGATTAGTTTGAATAAAAATAAAACTTAGATCCTTTAAGAGCAGTGAGTATATATAAATGAGAAAAGGGATAAGCCCTACCGCGGTTTCGGTTACTTAAGCCTCTTCAGTGACCCTAATAATTTGGCAAAATGGAGCCAAAGACAAATACTGTAATTTTGCAACTTTCAACAGGAAAGTCGATACAAAGACTTGTATTATCCAAATAGACCAAATATTTAAAACGTTGGTTAGAAAATTACTCTTAACCGATAATGAATTTCTGATTCCTCAGAATACCCTCGCTAATCTCAAAGGACCAAAAGGAAATATAATCTGTATTACGGATAGAAAAGGTACAAGCAGGCAATGATCCGGAGAAAGAAATTCCCACTCCATAAACTGAGGGTTGGGAAAAAACTAAAATGGCACTTAAGTACTTATACCAAGAACACATATCGTAAGCCGAGTGAGCAGCTATTCCCCAATAAGCGGCCACTTAGTTATCCGAACTGAAATTTAAAAAAAATATGAAAACGTACATAAGGCTCAAACAGTACAAAAAATTCATCATTACAAGCAATCTGTCGGATTTTTTTTTTGTCTATTATTGTGACATCCTGGTTGCTATGGTTACCGTTTGACGATACATATAGGAAAATTAAGTATATTACCCAGCCAGCATGCATATATCGGCCCGTCAGCGGCATTTTTGGCATCGCGGCATATCGGCCCCATGACGGCTCGTCAGGGGCCCGAAATAACAAATTGACTGACAAAAATACATCTCTGTGCCAGGAATTGACATTAATGCATTTCTACATTAGGTAGAAATGGCAAAGAAAGAAAATTATTTGATCTCTGAAAGAAATTCACATTCTCTTAGAGCAGTAAGCGGGCCGCTGGCGGTCCGTCAGCGACATCTTGGCATATCGGCCCAACGACGGCCCGCCAGCGGCACGAAATAGGACAATGCCCTACAAAAAGCTGATGCTTGAACGATAAATCCTTGCTTCCTCATATAACTATAACTCAATTATTTAATGAGTGCTGGATCATTGAGTGTTTCACAAACGTAACACAAAATGTAACTAACAAAAACACAAGAGGGCCTGCTGTCGGCCCGTCAACGGCTGCCACTTTATTAAAGGGAAACAACAAAAATCGATAACATCGAATTTTCATTATTTTACACATTGTTCTTAAATAAAGGTGTTTAAATAAATATGTAAATGATAATTTATAACAGAGAGTGATTCTGACTATCAATTATTTAACTTTTCTAAGTGTATTACTTGTTTTGGTCAATCTCATGGCACTTCATCTTCGAAATAAATTTTTATTACATATATACACACATGGAAAAGTAATTAATTCATAAAAACGCCTCTTGTGTTGTGTACATCTTGTGTGTTCATGGGCATGTCTTAATTCATGCCCTAAAACACACAGATTCTTCGTTTTCGAAGATTCCAAATGCAAAACTAAGTGATATTTTTTAATATTAATAAACTTCTAATTTCTTAATATTTTGCATGTCGGTACAATGGGGGCAACATCGCGTTTTTCCGACAGCGGGCCGACAATTTTTTACTTTTCACATCCACCGGTGGGCCACTGCAGAATTTAGTTAGCGGGCCGCTATGCAAATATTAGCGGGCCGTCAGCGGTCCCCTATTGCAATGCTGACTGGGTATATGCTTAAACAAGGGCAGATAACTTCAAATATTGAAAATAAATATGTTTTAAAATCCATTTATTCAATAGCCCAGTGTTCAATGATTACATATACAGTTTCATTTCTAAAACATATATTACATGATTGTCCTGCTAAAATTTGGGAGTTTTCTGCTAGAAACGTTAGAATGTCCGAAGGTACATTTTGTCATGTTGATGTTCATATAAGATTGCTTAATGATCGGGCGAGTTAGATGCTTTGTTTATGAAATCAGCAACCCTGAAGCAAGTTTGTGCAACCACCAGTGCGTTGTACCAATGATTCAAAAAATGCTCCCAGTGCGTTGTAATAGAAATTCCTCAATAAAACATTTGCTTCGATACCAAGAAAAAAAATGGCGATCGGAAATCGTGTTTCTTGAATGTTTATTCATAAATATATGACAATACAACAAAAACTATGCCCAAACATGCAGTTTCCTCTCACCGATGGCACGAAAACACATGCCATCGGTCATGCTGGTAGAACTGTATCGGATTTGGCTTCTAACCCATGAAATAAATCGCATATTGCGTGATAAAATCATAAACTGCAATGTTTCCGCCCTTCTCTGCGCTAGGTGACATGACAAATAAAATACACACATGTTTATAATGGAATGGTAATGATAAGAGGTATAAGATTTATTTACCTTTTCCGCCATTTTAATCTTACTCCAGTGCGTAATTTAGACTGCACCAGTTCGTTGCAACCAGCTCCAGTACTTTTACATTTACCAGTGTGAGTACTGTAGGGAGTTAATGTGTCTTGCTCAAGGACACAACACCGTGACGCTTGTGGGGATCGAACCCAGGACCTCCAACGCTCTACCACTATGCCACCGCACTCCCTATGATTGATCTAAAACTTGAAAGTTAATTTGTTGTTACATTTTGATGGTCGGCTATCCTTAGCACACTTTACCAGGGTACCAGCATTAGGCATGCTTCAGCTAGGCTATTAACCCAATTTTGACGAATGGATTTGCCCATCATTATCAATTTGGAGAATCCATTGTCATTTTAAGGGGTGTTAGGAGTGATTTTGAATTTTGCTTCAATTTTTCAATGAAATTCCTTTAAGCAAACAGAATAGCCCCAGATGAGATGCCGCTGTTTGCCTGTTAACAATAAAGAATACACCAGGCTTGTATGAGTTAACCAGCACTCAGTGTTTATGCCTTATTAAGTAACTGACAAGATGAGATAGGGAAACAACAGCTGTGGCTAATCTGGATCAACATGGGAAAGGCTAATCTGGATCAACATGGGAAAGGAATAATCACAAACAATGATAGATAAGTTTTATTTTGTTTTTATTGATATTTTTGTGTGGAATTTTGAATGAACCTGTGACTTGATCACTTCACAATGGTCATATGAGTTTTACAAAATGAACAGAATACTTCAGCACATACACTTGAGAGTATATTCAATGCCATACTTTAACAGGCTATCATATTGGATGCCAAAATATTGTATCTTCTTACCCAAATGTTTCTAATAAACCAGACTCTAAAATGTCTTTCATTCATTACATAGGATTCATGCTATGAAATTATGTACACTGTTTTCTATCATATTTTTTTTCTCAACATGCTCAACAAAACTGCACCGAAGCCAAAAAGTTGTTTACATTTTTTAATTTGATTTTTTGTCTTAGGCTATCAGTGAATCAATAATCCTCAAATATTAAACCAAGTCT
Organism: Rugalucina vietnamica; assembly: GCA_964017185.1. NCBI lineage: Eukaryota > Metazoa > Mollusca > Bivalvia > Lucinida > Lucinidae > Rugalucina > Rugalucina vietnamica. Next base: position 38,076,331 of record OZ024880.1, on the reverse strand, counting down.
TGGCTGGATAAACCTGGCACCAAGGTTATAAACCTTTTTTCATGCTCAGCTTAGCTGAGACTAAAATTTATCCTGCTCATAAATGTTAAAATGCTAACAATTGTTGGCATTTTAACATTTATCAGCAGGATAAATTACTTGCTTTGATGGTCCGAAAATTCCAATTAATCTGGACTATTTCAGTACTCAGAAGGAATTGAAATTTCATGCTCAGCTGAGTTGAGCATGAAGATATTTTTATAACCTCAGGACCTGGTAAAGTATGGCATTCAATCTCTCTCCACTTCAGTCCAATAGTTATCTAACTGCTTGGCAGAACTACACAGGTAAATACTGGGAAAAACAGCAGTCAATGATAACAATAATACAAAATGGAATAAAATTATTTTTGTCCATTTCGGCTGTTTGCTTATCTCTACAGGAGATACTGCAGAAAAGACATGAAAATGTATTTTATTGTAACATGCCTTATTTCTCAGTCGGGATGCAAGACTTGAGACTCGAAATTAATTATGATTCAAGTCCTCGCATAAATTAACCCTAAATTATCAGGAAATCTGTCTTGTATATAGTGACCCGCGTCATGAGAAAACCGGATTTTTGCCTATGCAAAAACAAAGAGGCAGATCAGCTTCGCAGCAACTGCGAAGCTGATCAGCGCCTTTGTTTTTGCTACACGAATAGTACAATTCCTTTTCTTTCTAAATCTGGAATTTCCAATTTCTAGCCATCTTCTGTGCTTGTATACCTCGGTTTGAGTCGGACCTAGACGGAAACCCCAAAGACTTGTTTTCTCGCGTTGCGGCTCTAATTATTTTGTGTCATGTATAAATATTGAGGTACATGTTGATATGCATTGCCAGATTCAAGTCAGTTACTCCTTTCAATGTAAGTTTATCACAAACATACCCAAAGTTTTGAACAAAGTAAATTATTAGCTGTATTTACCACTTAATTAGAGAGAGAAAATTCTATGTAATAGGAATGCTTTGAAAAGGGACAGGAAGCCAGACATGCAAACCAGGGACAAGTCGTTCAAAACTTTGGTAGCTTAACGTCATCGTTAAGACATCAACTTGTTGAGTAAACGACGACTACATAAGCAAATACACTGTTATTTTTTGTTGATAAAATGTGAAAAATCGCATTTTATCAACAGAAAATAAGTGTATTTGTAATATTCATATTTGAAATTTTGACGAATATTTAACTAACGATGTCTGACATTAATTTTGAACAACTGGGCCCAGACTGTTGGCTAAAATCTGTCAGTCCTATCATTGAAGAAATTTAGGGGTCTTTAAAATTTGTGTTACTTAGACATTTTAACCCTAATAAATGTCCCTCCACACCATTTACTTTTCAAAAAATGTCCAGATAGATGATCACCAAACAAACGAATCCAATTTAATTTTAATCGCAATAATCGCTTTAGAAGATAAGTCATCAAAAAGTCTGAAATCGTGTCTTCAGTCTTTATGTTTGCTTAATCATTTGTATCTGATACCATAACAATCAATTTAAAGATGCCAGTCTGACGCAAGCCGATATGTTTCCACCGTGCATCTGCCTAGAATGTCCACATTGAGGGCATCTGTCAGTATATGACAGATAGATTACATCCAGGGCATTTATTAGGGTGAAGAACTCTGAAGATTTGATTTGACGTGAGGCCATACATTCAATACATACATCTATAAATCTTAAAGGGCTGTTCACAAATACTTATGATGATAATACAACTTTATTTACAAGTGGACGAAACTGTACGAAACTGTTAAAATATTTAGTATGGTAAACCTTCTAATGTTGAGTGTGTCAGCTATTAGTAGGTTTACCGTAATTGGAGTAAATATAAAATGTCTGAGCATTACTAAAACATGTATTTCCTAAAATATACATGGTTGGTCTATTATTAGACTAGCATACTAGACTTTATATGAGCTACTTCATGAGAAGACTTAGCTGATGGGCTTGCTCAGAAGCTGGATTGAACTCCCAGCCCAGCCTACTAGGAAGATTTTAGATTGTCATACCACACACAGAATATACATTTTACTATTTTCTGTGTGATAAACAAGAAAAATGATCCTTTGATGATCAAACTGTGCAGAAATTCTGACTGATCTATACTGCCTGTTTATCATACATGGCATAGAGAATCTCATGACCTAGCTCATATGTATAGATGATGTCATGTTACTGACTAGTAAACTATATGACAACACAGAATTCTGATAAGCCAAGTTCGGAAATAGGAACATCAATGTAAACATTACCTTGAACAGTTTTATATAAAGGAACACCAAATAAGCTTCCATATTTTTAGTTTTATATAAAGGAATACCAAATAAGCTTCCATATTTTAAGTACATTTATTTTCTGTAACTTTTAGAAGCCTCTTTTTCAGTTTCAAAGCAAGACCTAACAAGTTTCATTTTAATTAAGTCTTTCCATCAGCAAAGTGAGCCCGGTAGTTGTACAAAGATCTCTCGAAAGTGTATTACCAATCTGTAAAGTAATAAACAGATCAATGAACAGAATTTTGCTCTAGTTGGCAGAAAAAGTGTCCGTAGCTTGGCTTAGGAGAATATGCTTTATTGCAGATAACTGATTGAGCACTAACTTATTCATAAAGGCCACACATTAAAAATCACAATAAATAATACTAAATGATCCATTTTCATACAAATAGCAAAACTGTTTTGGTGGCAACATTACAGAAAATGAAACCTCTTGTGAATTTAGTTCAACAAAAAGACCTGTGGTTCCAACAAACTAAACCATAAAATGTATTTCACAAAAATATCACATGCATGAAACCTGCACACCTGCAGATATGTCCACTTTCATTTTTAGAGGCATGAAGAGTTATTTTTTTCATTTTTATTTACTTTTTCTAACAAATATGTTGCAGTAACTGTTCGCCTATCCCATAAATAAGTGGCCAGATTAAAATATGCCAGGAACATCGTCTTCTACACGACATGTAGTTTATAGCAAAAATAGAAAGAGCACCACTTAAAAACAACAGCATTTGTCATGTGACACCCACACTTTATCCATACTAACATTGTTGATTCTCGTCGTAAACTGCATTAATAACAGTGTATTCGCTTTTGAGGTTGATATATAGTTAACAAATTGAGGGCTTAACAACAGCATTAAGCTAACAAAGTTCTGAAAAACTGGCACCTGTTTGACATTTATTGAATAGAAAAAATCTTAGTTCAAACTGCTATTACAAAATTGATTTTATTACATGTATAGTATAACATACTCAAAAGATTAAACAACAATAAAGCCATAAATAAGAACAAACCTTCCCCTACCCCCATTGACTTACTTTGATAACTGCATGAATTGTATTTGTATCACATGACGAAGGCATTCAAGCAAATCATCACATCACATCAAGCAATCACACTCTTATGATGATGTATGAAAACTATATTCGAGACAAGACACAAAGCAGCTACTATCAGCATTCAAATTTACTCTGTTAGTTTGCAATTTTTTACGCCAATACTAATGCTTTGTGCTTTGCCGCAGAGGTATGGATACTATGTACAATATTTACAATATCATGTGAGATTTTTACTTTGAAAACAGGTTTTGTCACAATACAGAAAATACAATGATAACTGTTTTGTTTGCATTCAAGACAAAGAAATTGTGTGCATATTTTGCACAAATCTTTGTTAGATATGTTAAATTAAATTTATGTCAAATGTCTGATCCAGTGTCTGGTTTTAACATAAATAATCAACACTAAAGTGTGTCTGGTAGTTTAGGGAAAAAATGTAGATAGATAGATAGATAGAAAGATAACATAAGATTATAGGACTTCCATGATAGATGGCCATACAAAGCCATTACTTGCTGAAATATCTCTTGTAAGACAAACAATCTAAGTGTTACTAGGTTACTAGGTTTATTATGTCTATAACTGTAAGAGTCACCTCATAAAGTAAACGCTGACAAACAAAATGGTTTTTATGATCAAAATGTTAAATATTGGCATAACAATTTTAACCGGTTCTTTCTTTTTCACTTTTAGTCATCATAGAAAGATTAATTTTAACTGGTTACAGGCATTTCATTTGAGAGAACACATGAAAGCATTCAAAGAGAAAATCAGAAAATTGAGATTTTACAGAATGTAAAATTGAAAATGAGATTCTTTGTAATAGGGAGTAGGACGAAAAAGTAAGACAAAATATCTACAATTATGAGATTCATTAACTGTTTACAAAACAACCTAAGAAGTAAATTTGCTGCTAAGGCAGCATAAAGTCATACTAAAGCGTGACAACAAGAGTACTGAACCTTTAAAATGAAGACTATTCATAACTGTTCTACTTTTTTTCTACTGAAATTTCAAAATGTGTTGTCTCACACCAGTTATCTTGAAACAACTAACATGTAGAGAACAACCAAGAAAGAAAAAATCAATATAAATCAAATTCAATATATCAATGTAGTATACATTTACAAATATCTCTCTGGGAACAACTTCCAATGGATAGGAATGATCCGTGGAAAGTTGTTCCCAGAAAGGTATTTATTACTTCATGTTACTGATTTCATCCAAGTTGGTTGTTCTCAACTGTGTTGGTTGTCATTGGATAACCTTGTTTTTGGTTCAATGACCCAGAAAGTAAAGGAGATTCATCACATGAGTAGGAAACAAACTGGAGTAAATTAGTGAGTATGTGTGGTGAGGATATTTACAGATGATAAACAAATAGTTCAGCCGAACTTGATGTCGCACCTGCCTTGATAAAGGTCGAGGGCAGTTTATACTACAACAGTATTGATAAGCTTTTAAGAAATTGAACTCCTATACTACACCCCTGCTGTAATATTTAGCAGTATTTAATCGAGAGCATTTTACTATTTACATATATGTACAATATTTTTTTTGTTTGTTTCAATGATTTTTTTTTATGTTTATTTCTACAGCTAGACAAACATAACTTCTGCTAAGCATTTTTCAGCCATGTTTCATTAGATTATTTGGTAAAAATAGTTTAAATATTTTCATAGTAGATGTAATTATGAAATTCAGAGTAAAATCCGCTATAAAGTTGGCTAAAGGAAATCGGACGAAAGATTCTAAAGAATTATATACACAAAAGAAACCAACATAAATATGTGCATGATAAGACAAATAAAAGTATGAAACTTCTTAAAGCTGAAAAAGACTCTGAACATCTCGTTACAATGCTTTTAAGGGCAAAATAATGCAAAAGGGTCTCTAAGTAATGTATAAGCAAGACGTCAGACAAGTCTGATAAGCGAAGATTAGCTTCAATCTTGAGTTATAGAACATAGCCAAGTTGGTATACATAAATATAGGCAAAGTTTTATGCAAGGGAATATCCTTTTTTTTCATATCATGAAAGACACCATCTTTCATTATCTTGCCCATGATGTATAAAGGTAGCACTATGGTGGTAAAACAAGAACAGAAAAAAAACAAAAATTTAAAATGTGAATGTTAAAATAGCACTAAAAAGACAAAAATTGTGATTTAAAGCTTTTAAGAGACATTATATTGTCTTTCTTGAGGTCTTTGTATAAACTGCATATTCTCAATTTACGGCTTATTATAGAAATATTCCATCAACAACTTAATGCTGTAACTTTCGAGAAAAAGAACTAAATGAGCCGCGACGCGAGAAAACCGGTCTTCGGGGTTTCCGACCAGGTCCGACACAAACCGGCCTGTACAGTCTCAGAAACGAGCTAGAAGCTTGAAATTTCGGATTTAAGTAGAAGAGGAAATATACTATCCGTGTAGCGAAAACAAAGGCGCTGATCAGCTTCGCGGTTACCGCGAAGCTGATCTGCGCCTTTGTTTTCGCATAGGCAAAAATCCGGTTTTCTCACGATGCGGCTCAAATATACAAAACAAAGCAAAACAACAAACTAATTTTAAAAGCAAACAAAATGTGGTGGTTGAATATAAGCCATATCATGATAAAACCTTCTTTGCCATGTGAAAGCCAAAAGTTACGCCAGCCTTTGAATTAACACATACTGTTTAGCACTCTATATATTGATGCCATAAACGGAATGATGCCAAATTCCTATGATACTGTATTTACTAGTCTACAGGCTGGTCTGTTTTATTGATCAAAACACTAACAGACAAGTTGGGAGGTTAATGTTAACATTTTTGGGTATACAGACCTAGATAACTGAAGATGCAGATCAGACTGCACGGATGCTTCACCCTTTTTTGACGAATGGATTTTCCCATCATTATCATTTGGAAGAGTCCTCTTTCATTTTTAGGGGCGCTAGGAGTGATTTTTCATTTTTATCCCATTTTTTGATGAATTTTCATCAAGCAAACAGCATAGCCCCTGGGGCGTCGCATCTGGGGCTATGCTGTTTGCCTATGTCCCACAAAGGGCACGCCCGGCTTAAATGAGTTAATCTGATTTTGATCTTATCCACAAGGCTTAAAGTAGGTTTTTTAATGATGCAGCCGAGGTATTACTAAGTCATAAAGAAATTTGTATATCATAGAGGTAAGTTTTATAGTATTTTACCAAAATCAGCAGTTGAAAAAAAAATGACAGCGAGTAGTTTTCGGCACAATTTAGTATCAACAGTGTTTTTCTGGACAGCTGATCTAAAAACCCAGTATAATTTTAAAGGAATCAAAAGGAGCCGTCAAATAAATGGTGAAAATCACATATAAGTGAAAAGAAAAAAAAGAAAGAAAAGTGACTTAAAAACATTATTGCATCTGAAGCAAGCACAGAAGAACTATTTGCTACCATAATCAAATTAAAAACTTCAAATTAACAGAGAATGAGCAACAGTATAGGTGTCAAGAATCCATTTTCAAGCTACTTTTTCGTAAACTAAAATTTCAATTTTTTAAACACCTTTTTCTTGCAAAATATGTTTAGCGTGTGACACCCCACTGTGTGAAAATTTGTCATGCAAACAGTATGTAGTCAAAATGCAGAAAACTATATCACAAATTAGTTATAATAAGAAGATACCAGACCTCATTCTGGTATTGAGAAAACTCAGTTTTCTTACATCTAAACCAATACTAGCCACAAATGATAAAAAAAACAACAACAATAACTGAGCCGCCTCGTGGGAAAACCAACAATGTGGTTTCCAAACAGGTCTGACACAAACCGGCCTGTACAAGCACAGAAAAGAGCTAGAAGCTTGAAATTTCGGATTAAAGTAGAAGAGGAACTGTACTATCCGAGTAGCGAAAACAAAGGCGCTGATCAGCTTCGCGGTTACCGCGAAGCTGATCTGCGTCTTTGTTTTCGCCTATGCAGATTGTTGGTTTTCCCACGAGGCGGCTCATATCATCAAACTTTTCACAATGACCAGCATTACCTACACTCCACGCACATCATGAGAAAATCTTTTTGCAGTCTTGGCTTGCTAGTCAGCTTGCAGCTTTAGTGTTACTACGAAAGTAGATCAAACAATTCCATCTGCTTCCCTAAAACTCATGCCATTAGCAAAACACATATTGCCATACAGTCAGATTTACATAGGACCTGGTTGGAAATCCCAATGACAGGTTTTCTCATGCCGCCCCCATTTTATCAACAATAATTCACTACAGCCAGACTGATGATCCCATCTTTTGTCAAAACCCAAACTTGAAAACTAGGTAAAATTGTTACTCGTCATAGTTTTTTTCTAAGTTCCAAATGAGATCCTATAAGCTAAGATCTTGACTAGCTTCCAACATTAAGCTGCTCACTTCTCATATCTAGAGCTTTTCAAGTGAAAAGCACAGATATTTAACTGCTCTCTTTTTAATCACGAGCTGGGGTATATCACAAGGCAAGGCACTATCTCAGTATCTCTTCATTAAATACAAAAATATTTGTTTTTATTTTTTGCTTGATATTTAGCACTAATTCATTATTTATCTCTATTTTCAGTCAGACTTTTTTTTTACAACACTTTAATCTTTATTGCTTTACATATGTCTTAAAAATAAAATGCAAGCAATATCAAATCATTTTTCAAGATTATATTTCTGAAAATATGGTCTATTGTATTTATTACCTTGCCGAAAATCCTACTGTATGCTTTATTTTTGATTATTTCTTCCCTTTTTATTTTGATGAGATCAACATCATCTTAAACATTTTCAATGACTTTCAAAAATCTCCAGACTATAACAATCTTAACAAAACAGTTGGCAAAAATATTACTCTTCCACCTAACCAATTTTGATCAAATTCCATTTCCTATCATATTACATGCAAGTTATAGCCTTTCGTTGTAACAAGGTGTTTCACTGTTGATTTCGACTGTCTATCACCTCTTGTCACCACCACCTCTGTTCAAACGTTTGTCATATCTCGTCTACTATCGTTAGCCATGGCGGCCTCGGCACTGCTCTTGTTGCCGTACAGTGGCACCGTGGACTCTAGTTGTTCAGCAGGGAGATAATCCAGTTGTCTACGCTCGGTCTGGTGCTCTTTCTTTGCTGGTCCCCAATCAGGGTCCGCCTTACACAAAAACTTTATACTCTGAAATGAGATTGTCCTTGAAAGGTTTGTTTGTTGTTTGTACTGGTGTTTTACCACTATAAACAGCTAAGGTCATATCGAGATGGTTAGTTACACTGCTCCTGGGCAAGTCTCCCAGAGGCACATTACCAGTACTTCTTTGCATATTTATTTCATCACTAACTGACAAATGCTTCTCCTAAAAATACCGTAAGAGAAAACGAAGAATAGCTATAGAAATATTTTCATGACAAAGTCTTCATGAAAGAAATGTGCTGGACATGAGGATCAACTGCAGGTATGCTTTGTAACAGTTTGGACATGGCACCTATTGAGCTTTCATATCTTTACATAAGTAAAATCATACTAAAGCGAGTACCGAGCAAGGTACAAAGTGGTCAGATATGAAACTGTGCAATAAGTTGTTGAGACCTGAGTCTTATTTGGTTATCTCCTTTTGAGGTATTACACATAACCATACATTGAAAACAGCTATGAGAAAGAGCAAGCTTTTTCAAAAAGTCAAAAAGCATAGTTTCATATATTACTAGGATAACTTATTTAACACATATAAGCCTGGCGTCCCTTTTGTGGGACATAGGCAAACAGAATAGCCCCAGATGTGACGCCGCAGAACGCGGCGTCCCATCTGGGGCTATTCTGTTTGCTTAGAGACTTTTCATCGAAAAATTGAATAAAATTTAAAAATCACTCCTGATGCCCCTTAAACTGAAAGTGGACGCATCCAATTGATAATGATGAGAAAATCCATTCGTCAAATATGGGTTAATTGGGACTCACACTCCAGATACTGCCGTTGTAGGATCGTTGATGGTTCCAAGTCTTCCAAATCATGATTGCTGGTATAGCCAGGATCGACGACAGTGATATAAATATCCCACAAATGTCCGCCCACAGTGGGAACGTAACATCGGCATACTTTGTTGGCTTGAAGTCAACCCATGTGAATATCAGAATAGCCTGAAACATATGGATCAGGTGAGCTGTGACGCGAGAAAACCAGTCTTCAGGGTTTCCGACCAGGTCCGGCACAAACTGGTCTGTACAGCTACAGAAGACAGCTGGAAGCCTGAAATTTCGGATTTAGGAAGAAGAGGAATTGTACTATCTGTGTAGCGAAAACAAAGGCGCTGATCAGCTGTGCAGTAACTGCACATCTGATCTGCACCTTTGTTTTCGCATAGGCAAAAATCCGGTTTCCTCATGACGCGGCTCAGCTCGTTAAGAAAGTAGAAGGAGTGCACAATGTTTGCAGCGAGAACATAAGCACTGATCAGATTGCAGATTTTTCATGATGTAGCACACATGAAACGTTACATAAAATGAGCTGCGTCATGAGAAAACCACATTTTTGCCTATGCAAAAACAAAGGCGCAGATCAGCTTCGCAGTAACTGCCAAGCTGATCAGCGCTTTTGTTCTGGCTCAATGGATAGTACAATTCCTCTACTGTCTAAATCCAAAATTTCCAGTCTCTAGTCATCTTCTGTGCTTGTACAGCTCTGTTTGTGTCGGACCTGGTCGGAAATTTTCTCGCGTCGCGGCTCTAATGTTTCTGAAAAAAAAAATTATATCCATGTTACTTGGCAAGAAATTAAAACTTGCTGTAACAGGAGAAAAAAGATGAAATAAAACTGCTGCATGCTCAGACAAATTAGTTTTGGCAATTTTATGGCAGTACTAATAATGCCATGGTTTGAACGTTGTTGGTAGAAAACCATTCTGTGGAATGATGTGAGAAAGTAAATGAGCCACGCCATGATAAAACCAGATTTTCGCAGATGCAAAAACAAACACGCAGATCAGCTGTGCAGTAACTGCTGCCTGCACAGCTGATCAGCGCCTTTGTTTTTGCTATACAGATAGTACAATTCCTCTTCTTCCTAAATCCGAAATTTCAAGTTTCTAGCCATCTTCTGTGGCTGAATAGACCGATTTGTGTCAGACCGGGTCAGAAACCCCGAAGACCTGTTTTCTTGTGTCCCGGCTCAAATAAGTGTAAGGAATCATCTCTGTGTATAAAGTTGTCATATTTTTATGCTGAACTAGGTTTATAATCTTGCACTTTCAATTTTGAAACAAACTGTGAATGTACTACTCCTCCAATGAAGATATGAGCCACTGCATAAGAAAACCAACAAAATACTTAGGCGAAAACAAAGGTGCAGATCAGCTTCGCAGTAACTGCGAAGCTGATCAGCGCCTTTCTTTTCTCTACACGGATAGTACAATTCCTCTACTTTCTAAATCCAAAATTTCCAGCCTCTAACCATCTTCTGTGACTGTACAGCCCTGTTTGTGTCCGACTTGGTCGGGACCAAAATTGTTGGTTTTCTCATGCACAGGCTCATTTACCATTCAATCAGAGCTCTTGAAAATGTAGACATATTTATAATTGCCCTATTAGGATGTTTGTAAAACTAAAGGTAGTCAATACTTATAAAACACTGACTCACCAACAGGGAGAAGGGGGCAATAATCTTCCAACTCCAAACCCAGATTTTACTCGGTCTGTAGCCCAACATTGACTCAATGTCCTTCAAGAAGCGTTCTCCACCTAAACGACAGAGAAATACTATTGTAACGTTTCCGTTCCATTAGAGACTAAGTGCTGAGAAACCGTAACCCGATACTATATTGGCATTTGGCAGACATGTGTTATAAAGCACATTGTTATATAAATTTGCCTGGCGAATTTTCAAAAGGTTTTTGAAAAGTTAGAAGAAATTTTGAAATATATACTGACTATTAGTAAATACATGTATATAAATGAAGTGGTATACTAAGAAAAGAAATGGATATCAGTCCACTTTGAATAGCTACATTTGCATGTTTTGGAAAGGAAATGGCTATATGTCTGCCATTTGTTACAAGTTGTTTTTATTTGCTTTGAAATATACAAAGTGGTTGTCAGATAAATTTTCAAATGAAGGCTAAACTGGTCTAAGTCGGAAATCTGAAAGAACCTAAGAATTTTAAGTAAGATATAAATCAATGTCCCCCTTTACTTGGCAAAAGCAAGCATAAGTCACATTTAGAAGTGCTTAATGCTATTTTTTTCCTTTGAGTTTTGATTTTCACTTCTACAGAAAGAAATGGTAAATGAGTCTATGGTAAAGCTTAACAATAAACAAGCAAAAACTCTATACGTTTTCTGTATGCCTTGCTTTTGCTGACTTGGGCAACACTGACTTATTACATGTAACAGTAAATATTGTTAAACTCCAAATACATTAAATCACCAAAAATCTATAAACTGTAAGTCAATCTCAAAGAAGACACTGTTTTCGGAAGCATATATTTAGATATCTTCAATTCATTACCATTAGAGAAAGGCATTCTCAAAAACAGAGTCCTCTGCCTAAAGTGTAATATAAATACACAAGCTACGGTGCTGTATTGTATCAAAGTTAGTTCTCATCAGAAAATACCTATAGTCCAGAAACAGAAAGATATCTAAATATATGTGTTGCTATTATTAGAAGCAAATAAACATGGTGACTCTCTTGACTTTCTTGCAGTTTATAGTAACAAGTAGGTCTGTCAACTCAAGTTGAGCACCCAAGACGCCTTCTGGTTAAGACGGTCTGGAATGCTATGTAACCTGTCAAAACAAATAAACAGTAAGACAAACCCTTCTTTACAGACCAGTTTAGCCAAATGTTACTGATTTTTGTCAAAATTTGACGGTATTCTGGTGAATATCTTACCATAAATATATCATTATCAGTAAAATACTAACCAGAAACATTTTTCTTTTGTAATAAAACCAATATTCTCGAAACAAATTGTATTTTATGTTTCAACATTTCTGACACCATATCACCATGTATATTTCAGGAGCAATATGAAACCAATCCAACTGCAATACACTATACAGTACAACAATTGACGGTCCTCTTGTTTCTTTATATAGAAACAATTCTTGTAGCCATGCAATAAACAGTCTGTGACTATGGAATAAGAAAAACTGGTTAATTAAGCAGATACAGGTTTTAAAAGCCTGCTGACCCAAGGCCAGTAACCAGAATTTGGAAATGTTACTTGTGAAAGTCTGCAGCATGAATGCAGCACGGAAAGTCTGCAGCATGAGTGCAGCATGAGTATTGCACAAACACCTTGTCATGCTGCACATGACCTAGATTAAAAAGAAATTTTAGTACATTTACTATATATGAGCCTGACAAACCCCAACCCCCTACGAGATGCTCACCTTCATCTCGCAATCACTCAGGTAACTCACCGTAGACCCATGAAAGGGCAAGTGATTCAACGATTCCGATCACGAGAAGGGAGTAGGTGGCCGCATAGTTGTCAAATAGCTGTAATATGTACATTCCTCCCTACACATAATACAGAAAAAATACCATCTAGCATCAGTATGTTTATATAAGATAAAGGGGCATTACTCTAGCCTTTACCTACCTTCTCTGGGGCAAAATATAGGATAGAGGAGAAAAACCTGGCTTACATGATGCCATTACTACAAAGTTTCATACTGTATTTAATATAAGCAAGTTCACAGTCAGCATTTTTAGATTTAACATTTTTAAAGATCAACAAGTGTATGACATTTATTTGCCATTTAAATCTGGTTCATATAACTTCATCCATTTTTAAAATATCATCACAGGACTTTCATCTACTGATAGCAAGTTTGTATAAACAAATTAATGGCAGCATATAAACCCAGCTTCCCTCGCACTAAAATTCTGCCTCCAAAACCAGTAAACTAAAGTAATGTCCAGAACCTGAAACAAATCTTATCACATACAATATCAACAAGAAATCTTTGTTAAAACTATTAAATTATTCTGTAGGTGCAGCACATTTCAGACTCACACAGCCAAAACCATAGGTATGAATTTAGTACTAAATAACATTTGTTATGTATTTAAAAGCATAATAAGATTTATTCATTTAAGTAGTTTTATCAAAATCAATTATTTTCTTAGAATTCATATATCATTAGGGGGCAGTAAAGCAGGCCTTTCATATGTTATATGAATAGTAGTGGGACCTAACAAACCACCTTGTAGAATCCCATGATTTCAAGAAAAGTACTGGCCCAATGAAAAATAAATTTCTTCATCGTAACACATAAAAATGAATTTAATAAGTTTAATAAACTTTTACCCTTTCAATTTCAACATTCGAGGAGAAATAAAAACTTATCTTATTCAAACTATTTTATATTATTATCTTTTTTTCTATTTGCAAGATCAAATTATATATTAATACATATGCTAATTTTTTGAATATCAATTATTCATTAATGATCAAAAATCCTTTCATGTTCTAAGAAAAATCTTGGATGAATGCAGATGACCTGTTAATGGAATAGACAACTAGCATGCAAGTGAAGCAAGAGATGAAATCTTACTTCCACATTCTTAATTTCCTCAACCAAACAGTAATCAAACCTAGGGATGTATATGAAACATAATTTTATGATAATAATTTAGAAGAAAATGCAATATTTCAGTTCTATCATTAGCAAAAGAATATGATCCTGAAACCCACAAACCAGTTCAGATTGAAGGCCTCGCTGATTTGTGTCAATTAATTCAGATTTGCATTCTACAGTCAGTATAGAACACTATTTGACAGTTTTAGATATTAAATCAAAACATGCAATACAGGTTGGGAATTTAAATCTAATTGAAACAATTCCTAAACCATCTATTTTCATCTTACATCCAATGTCTGATTGACTGCTTTGGTCAAGGAGTTTGGAATGCTGTTATCCCTGAGGTCAATCCTGACACAAATGACAGTATAAGAACAGAAGACAACATAGAAGAAATTGCTAGAGATAAACTACATACAACAGAGATGATAGACCTACCTGTGAACAGAACACCAATCCAACGGTGAAGCAGACTATCGATATGGCAATGAGTAGGAGGAGCTTAGTCTTGTTGTTTTTTCTGAACAGATTGGGGAACTGATCCAACAAGGTTGTATGGACTGTCACAGCTGTGGAGATCTACAAGGCAAAACATGGTGAACCACAATGAGTAGGTGATTATAATGCAGAGATTTAACAAAATATTGAATGAATAAAAGGAATTATTTAGGACAAATGCAGTTACAAAAAGAGGAAACAAAGTTTATATAAAAATTATACTTTATAATGGCCTTAGATATAAATATTCATAGGCAATGCCCAGAAAACTTTCAAATTTGGAAAAAGACATGAGTATGACAATGAATCACAACTGTGGTATGAAAAACAGACAGGTCACATTAATACTATGGATTATCAATGTATTGAAATCTTTCAAACAACTATCACAACATACTATTAGAAGAAAGAAAAGTGGTAAATGGCAGTGAAATGATATGAAAATGCCATCATAAATAAAGGCATGTTGCCTGAACTAACTACTGACTGACAAAGTATCAAAATAAAACAAGTAAAGCAGTTACATAGGCTCTACCACTGCAGAAATTATGTGCAGGAACCTTGTGAACAAACTTAAAGCATTTCAAAACTCAGAACAAGATATTAGAGAAGAGCTCAAAAATAGCCACACAGATATGAAAGATCATTAAGTCAACATGATAAGCAATTACCACCTAACATTATTTTAGACAACCATATAGAAATAAGAAGTGCTCAGAGAGTGAGGCATGAAGCCATTCAAAAATGACAGCTCAAAAAGTGCAAATGGTAAACCAATACAATATTCTCTTCTTCTGAAGAGATAAGGCAAGTCTTATTGAGATTGTTCATGGCCCAGAGAAGGAATATAACATTGGAAACAATAAAGAAATGGTACAGTCAGATCCAACATCATAATTTAGATTTAAATGTAACAGTTCCTGGACTTTCTATTCTTAGCATTGATACCAAAGTGGGAAAGAACCAACGTGTAAGAGGACAATTTACAACAAAAAGAACCACACTCAAAACAGCGAAGGGAAAAGATCTTTCCAAAAAAGGTATTGACTCAGCTACTCGATCATGACAAATATACAAAAAGGTGAAAACAACACAGATAAATGAAGTTAGTGACTCTAAGAATAGTGTGGCAATATGAAGCCTGAAATAGATGCTGCATGAAGTTATTCCTAAGAATGTCAAGTAGATAAATAAAATGACTAAGAACAAAGTATCCATGTGAAATGTTGAAGAGCCATTAAAAATAAACTCCTAGAAATACCAAAAAGACAAATGACTAAGAATGAAACATTGAATAGATATTTTCTCTACAGAAACAGGTAAGTAAGTCTGAGAAATATGTAGCAATATGCATTGTTGATAAGACAGTGCATGAAGTAAAAAAAAAATTCAATATGGAAAAAGTGTTCAAATGACTGAGAATAATGTAGCAATGTGGAATGTTGAGACACAACTTCACTTTAAGAGCCAAATCTGTAGTGCAAGATATTACATGTAGTGACAAAATGTAAAGCCAAAGCATTGTAAGACCACAGATACCTCTCTATATTACTTGAGCTTTCTATTCAGAAAGTTGATGAATAAAAATCACTTGAATAAATGATAACAATGTTTTGCTATTCACAATAAGCAAAACTGAATTAAATGGAAAGCAATATCATAAGCCAAGCCATGCAATCTCTTGCCTTACAAATGCCTTATCTTTATCACAATATACTAATGGGCAAAAAAGCAGCTTTTAAGATTTCCAAATACAAATATCTGTCATGCAGCTTATGGGAAAAGATACTGTGTCATCTGCAAAATAAAAAAGAGAGTTCCAAAAGTGTGCACATCAGCTCTCAGGATTCCTTTTCACAGAATAATAAAAAAATAAAATAAAAAATAAATTAGTTAACATTCTGAGTTGTAAACTTGCCATGCATAAAACATCTATTAAGCAAGGTAAAATGTCGGCAGGGATACAGTATCTACTGTGAAATATTTGCCCCAAAATTCTTTAATGTATCAAAAACAGCCAATCTAACAATTATCCAAGGAAACCAAATTTAAGGATTTCAACTAGGAATATAATACATACCCCAATGTTGAAGGAACACAAGAGTAACAAGTATAGTAAGTACTGTATAACTATATGTCTGACTCCAAACAAGTTTCATAAGACATTAGTAAGACAAGGATCTATATTACAACTACTCTTGTTTCTCATGTTCATAAATGACAAATGTCCAATAATAATGTTTGAATAAATATTTTTATATCGATAAAATACGTTAGAAAGCACATTGATATCACATGAAATGCAATATTACATTTATTTTCCAGCAAGATGCTTTGAAACAACTAAAACTACATCCAAGTAATTCAGACTACAATAGCTCTTTTCCATAATAGAAGACTAACCCCAACCCTTACAGAACCACATATTTGCATTGTAAAAGAAAGGCATGACTATATCATGGTGTCCCCCCTTTATTCCATCCCATCCAATAACAATATTGCAAGTGTATTCTTAAACATGGACTTTTACCCGTTGTATTGTGACTTGTCAAAATCTTTGACTACTGCCCTAGCACCCATGCCCAACTGTAGTCCAACACCTAGACTATTACCCATGTGTCCCCCCTCCCCCAAAACCCCACACACCCCAACCATAGTCTCAAGCGTAGACTATTACCTGTGTGCCCATGCCCAGCGTGATCAACATTGAAAAGAAAAGAATGGACCAGAGCTGAGATATAGGCAGCTTTGTTGTAGCCTCTGGGTACACTATGAATGCAAGGCCGGCTCCTACAAATAAACATCTGTATCATGGCAAATAACTGCATATAATATACACTGTTGCAAGCCTTGGACTAGCTGTAAAAGCTGTGTATGGGTAAAAAACCAGCACAAGCAAACTGATTTGATCAAATATAAACACAAACACAATCAACAGGTAACGTAGATAAACAGCTAACAGGAGACAAACATAGGCCTCCACCAAAGAAACAGAACAGTCAAACGAGGAATGCAATTATCAATGCATCATGCAGTGGCTAAATAATGTTGACAAAAATCAGATCAGACCAGATGTGGCACTTTGATGATATCTAAAAGATGAGGATCAATATTTCTCCATAACAATCTCAATATATGGTCACAATATATGGGATCGTGGAGCAATATTCTTTTCTCCCTCATATTATCATCAAAAACATTGTGCTTTCTGATCTACGTGTATCACTACTTTCCCAAGCACCGTAATGAAACAGAAAAAAATGTGCTGAAAAGTCAAGCAATGATTATGAACCTGGAAGCAATGATGTAACAGAATGAGTATGTTGTGTAGTTAGATTAAGAGTACTACTTGTGACACTCATGTCTGCTGAGCAAACGCATGCATGCACAGGTTAGACTAGCTTCTTTCTTTTTATCATATAAATATTTCTTAAAAAATATTAGCATAAGAAAATGGCATTTCACTTGAAAAAGAAAATGCAGTAAAACATAACTTTATTTCTATTCTACAAGAAAATTAATGATTAATCAAATATTGTATTAAATTACCTGACTGCCAATGCCGAGTGTAAACAACATGGAAAAGAAAAGAGCGGCCCACAGTTGACTGATAGGTAACTTTGTCACAACTTCAGGGTACACAATGAATGCAAGCCCAGCACCTAATGTTCAATGCAAGGAAAAAAAATGCTAAAATAATTCAAGACATGATTGAGGTGCGGTTGATAATGGAGAATGATAAGCGTGCAGGTTAGTTTACATGGTGTCAAAAGTGGGATGCAAACAGGTGAACCTTGGTGAAACCTCGTCAAGAACAGTTAAACCCTCTGAAGGGCTTGCAGCCAGGTCAGACACAGACTGGTCTGACCTGTCAGGTAACCAACAGCAAAGATTGATGTGCTTATTTGATGAGACCATAAAATATTTATTATTTCAGCATTCGCTTGAGGAAACCAACAGTTTTGGTCTCTGACCAGGGCCAACACAAACCAGGCTGTACAGCCATAGAAAATAGCTAAAAGCTTGAAATTTCAGATTCAGAAAGATGTATTGTACTATCTATGGAGCGAAAACAAAGGTGCTGATCAGCTGTGCAGTTAGCACACAGCTGATCTGCACCTTTGTTTTCACCTTTGCATGCTGTTGGTTTTCTTATGCGACAGAGTTCATTTCACATTTTGTATTCTTTGGATTAAGATTTTCAAAATGGGCAATATACCGGAAGTCTTGACTTGATTATTTTGTGTGCGGAATCTGATGTTGATATTAGAGTGCAAGACTTTTAAATATTAGAGTAATAAATGTCTAAGTTTTTTTTTTTGTTTTTTTTTTCTTTGTTCTTTGGTGTGTATTTGTTTCTATTTTGTTTGTTTATTTGTGTGAGTTTTTTTTTTTTTTTTATTATATGGAATCCTCTTTGCTTTAGTTATGTTGTCTTACATGCATTCAGGATAATGTACTAAAACTTAATATTTATATTAAGACTTATTGATTGATGATGTTACAAATGGGAATGAGATAATACCATACACTAAGTAATCAAAGAAATGATATTCAAGATCAATAAAACAGAGTAAATAAAACTTTTAGAGGAAGATAATGCATTTTCAAGTTGTGTGATGTCATAATTTACACGGTCCCCTAAAACATCATAATGAAACTAAATGTCATACAAGATGCAATTCTACATAACTATGATAATTTTGATTACTGATTTTCATCAAAAACATGTTCATTTCCTAATTTTATGTTTGCTTGTATGTTAGACACTAGACTGGCTCCCGTCGTCAAACTTTTGTTTTTATCAGAAAAACATGCACAAAATCTTCTGATGGCTGAGTTTGACGACTGGTGAAAACCGTTTCTGCTTTCTTAGGTACATCTGACCTTACAACACTAGATGAACTGCTGAAACATTGAAAAGGGGTCTAATTGGCATCATAAATTCTTGGAAAATAAACAGATCCTTATCACCACAAAGTCTATGGATTTGATCTACAAAATTTATAGCTTTACAGCTCTAAAATTGGTTAAAGAGATTCAAAAATGGAAAAGGAAATGAGACTGATTATAAAATATCAGCAAGCATTCAAAATACAAGCTATGACCAGACTGTTCAAATGTCTCGTAATATAACACTACATGTTATTGACCAGACTGTGCAAATGTTTGAAAGCCATACACCAGTGCAAGTTACTGACCAGACTGCGCAAATGGTTGCAAGTAAGTAATCCACCAGTACAAGCTGTTGACCAGACTGCGCAAATGTCGAAAAGCAATCCAGTAGTACAAGTTATGGACCAGACTGTGCAAATGTTAGAAAGCAATTCACCACTACAAGTTATTAACCAGACTGCACAAATGTTTGGAAAGCAAGTTACCAGTACAAGTTATTGACCAGACTGCGCAAATGTCGGAAAACAATCCGTAAGTACAAGTTATTCACCAGACTGTGCATATGTCGGAAAGGAGTCCACCAGTACAAATTATTGACCAGACTGTGCATATGTCGGGAAGCAATCCACCAGTACAAATTATTAACCAGATTGCACAAATGTTGGAAAGCAATCCACCACAAGTTATTGACCAGACTGTGCAAATGCCAGAAAGCAATCCACCGCAGCAAGTTATTGACCAGACTGTGCAAATGTCAGAAAGCAATCCACCAATGCAAGTTATTGACCAGACTGTGCAAATGTTAGAAAGCAATCCACAAGTACATGTTATTGACCAGACTGTAGACTAGCTACTAGTCTGATAAATAAGTTTTTTGCCCTTTTTTGTAAATCTAAATTTTCTTTTCTTGAAAGCTACAGCAGCAAATATTTTCTGATGTACACATATCTTAAAATCGAGACAGAGGAGTAGAC
The DNA here is from genome assembly GCA_964017185.1 of Rugalucina vietnamica. NCBI lineage: Eukaryota > Metazoa > Mollusca > Bivalvia > Lucinida > Lucinidae > Rugalucina > Rugalucina vietnamica. Next base: position 38,056,014 of record OZ024880.1, on the reverse strand, counting down.
CCATATTATGTCCAAATGATGTTCATTTTACATAAACAGATTCTTAGCATTGTAGATTTGTCATTTTAACGCCTAGTGGCTAGGCTAACCAGACTGCAAAAATGTTTGGAAAGCAATTCACCAGTTATTCACCAGACTGCGCAAATGTCGGAAAGCAATCCATCAGTACAAGTTATTGACCAGAATGCGCAAATGTCGGAAAGCAATTCATCAGCAAGTTATTCACCAGACTGTGCAAATGTCGAAAAGCAATCAACCACAGCAAGTTATTCACCAGACTGTGCAAATGTTAGAAAGCAATCCACCAGTACATGTTATTGTCCAGACTGCACAAATGTTTGGAAAGCAATTCACCAGTACAAGTTATTCACCAGTCTGCGCAGATGTCTGAAAGCAATCCATCAGTACAAGTTACTGACCAAATATTGGAAAGCAATCCACCAGTACAAGGTTGACCAGGCTGTGCAATGTCGGAAAGCAATCCACCACAGCAAGTTATTGACCAGACTGTGCAAATGTCTGAAAGGGTCACACCAACACAAATATTGATAAGACTGTGCCTGTACATTTTTTATACCATATTTTCAAATTTCAATCTGAAAAGAATATTATTCTCTGTGATCCCTGATTTGATAAGGGCCATTAGCAGTTTCATTGATAACATCTGTATACACTAACCACAACCATTTATAAATGGGTGAAGAGGTTAAACAGGTGAACTTAATGAGGTGTCTGCGAGATTCCGTAGACATCCATTCCGCTTTTCACCAGTCCTATGTTCTGAGCCTAAGAAGAGGGGTAACTCATACAAGAAATATTTATGGAGGTTATAGAACATGGTATGATAGGATGATAGTGAACATAGGACGGGGGCCAGTCTAGTTAGACACCATTCAAGGCAACTGAAGCTCTGTCCAGTAGAAAAACTCGGAAGACACCATATTAAATAGCTTTAACTTTTGTATTCAATCTTCTTGTGCTGAACTTAATGTAAGCTCTAATTAAAATTAAGAGCTTCATCATATTTTTCTCTCTTATTACTATTATTTTGGAAGCTGGATCTATAAAATTTGAAAAAAAAAAAAAAAAAAAAAAAAATCCACTTTGTAAATTTAGATTCACTGCATGCATATACTGCATACTGCATGCAGGACATCAGAACTAATAAACAGACACTCAAGGTTCTAAAGAACAGGACAAAACAAACAATTGACAACCTTTCAATAAGGTGTAAGACAAGGATCTATATTAAAACCACTCATATTTATACTGTTCATAAATGACAATATTTTAAATTTAAAGAAAGATAATGCTCCATACTGCATATAAGTAAGTAGGAAATTTAAAATCGAATGCCAAATGACAACTATAGCTGGTAGTTTTTGTCAATATCTTAAATGGTTCTGGCAGTATTCAGGTAACTTACAAACAATTCAGCTGCAGGTTGAATTGAACACCCAGTGACCGGCACAATCACATGGTACATCTATCAGACCAATCAACAATGTCGGTAACTGAAATCTACTACAGTAAAATTTCTTTCAGCTAAATTAATGATCAGAAAAATTATCAGAAAACTTTACAAGCAGTTATTTCTGGTTAAGAATCTGTATTCTGTTACAATCTTAAAGTGTTATACTGTAAGAGTTTCTTATAAATTGACAAATGAGAGCAGTCCTTAAAAAGGGGTTGTAAAGAATAACACGTATATGACTATCAAATGAAAAAAAATACTGAGATGATTTTGATTAAAAACTTTTCTATTCACTGCATATGAAGAAAAAAGGAGATAGAAATCTCAGTTTAAATCATATATAACATGGAAATGATTTCAGACTGGAGAACCAAGCTGTAAAAGCACCTGACTGACTCCCATCACCCTGTTTCTACGAAATGGAAAAGCAGCATTCAGAGACTTATATACATGTATAAGGTTTAAATAATTCAACAACTACTAAATTTACTTGATATTTATAACATTTATCATTAAAGCCAGAATTTTGGATAAATTTATTTCAGACATATGCATGCTACTATTATTTAAAGCACACATTCTTCAACATCTGATATATTTTCCAAGATCAGTATTGACAGTACAAAGAATACTAAATTTACTTCTGATTAAAAATATTTACACAAAACACTTGTTATTATTATTTTTTAAGCTATCTGTTTTGTATATCAGTACATTTAAGTGTATTATCCTCGCTTCCTACATTTATTTTAGTAAACATAGTATCTGTATGGGTACAAATATCATGTTATTGCACTGACACTGTGTTACTGCACTGACATTGGGAATATTTTATATCATTATCACTATTAACTGTATCATTATTAGTGAACAAGGTTACTGTATTGACAAATGAGCCGCCTCATGGGAAAACCAACAATTTGCATTGGCAAAAACAAAGGCGCCGATAGTACACTTCCTCTTCTTCTTAAATCCGAAATTTCAAGCTTCTAGCCTGCTTCTGTGGCTGTGCAGCCTGATTTGTGTCAGACCTGTTCGGAAACCACATTGTTGGTTTTCTCACGAGACAGCTCAAATAATATCAGGTTACTGTACTGATATCACATTATTCAGGTTACTGTACTGATATCACATTATTGCCATATAATCCCAGCTCACAGTTCTCTTTATTAGTGAACATAGAAACTGTACAGACAATAATATTGTTATTGCACTGACAGCGCAGATTATCATCCCATTATTCCCGGTTTTTGTACTGTTATAAGTGAACATAGTAACATTATTAAGTGTTTTTGCCCTGATGTTGGGGAATATCGTTCTCACTTGTGGTATTTATGGATACCAGACTGCAAATGTTAGAAAATATAACACTGTTAAAGAGACAAAATTCACAAATATCAGAGCAAAAACTATTTTCATTATATAGCTATAAAGATTTTCTGAAATAAATGTCAGCTATTTTAAACTCAATTTATGCACCCACGTTCAAACTGTTTCTCAGCAACAGTTTGTCTGTAAAATTGGGCTCAATACAAGCCATCTGAATAGACATGCATGTTGTGTAAGATCGTGTAAATGTCTTGATGACAGTTATACTGATCATTGGCTTTTATAGCACATATGTGATCATTTTACAGTAGCTATATAATGATACCTGTCTGGGAACAACTTGATCCATGACAAGTTGTTCCCAGACAGTATATTCAAAACCAAACTTATGATAAGTCAGAATACATAAACATATACAATGCTCTGGGTACACATTTGAACTAATTAAACTTGCATTAAGAAATAAAGATTCACGCAATTGAATATCAAATGCATTACGGAAACACATCCATGTAATATACAGAGATTGTTTTCAGTTGTAAAAATTGAAAAAAATTATTGAAAAAAATTGATATTTTTGATATTTGTGCTCAGTACATTGTGGGTACATGTTAGAACCGCCTCAGCGAGGCGGTTCTAACGAGTACCCACAATGTATGTTTTGGATCAAAAAAAAAGAAAATTAGGTATACCCCTGCAAATCCCAATTTTTCTATATAAATGTGGGGTTTACGGGGGTATACATTTCACGGACATGTCTTCCTGATGCAAGTAACCTGGGTTACCACTATTTGTTTGCTTTTACTGGAAGTCTCCGCTGCGACCATTTATTTGCCTATATACACTTTGAATTTGGGATGAAACAACACTTCAATGACATTTCAAACTATATATCCGCTGACATTTCCATGCAAAAACCTTGTCTGGTCTCGAGGTTATAAAACATTTTTCATGCTAAACTCAGCTGAGAATGAAATTTAAATTGTCCATAAATATTGAAATACCCCAAATAAATTGAAATTTCTGGTCTAACACAACAAAAAACTGCAATTTATTCGGCTAATAAATGTTAAAATGTAAACAATTTTTGGCATTTTAACATTTATGAGCAGGAAAAATTTTAATCTCAGCTGAGCATGATAAAAGTTTTATAACCTTGGGTCCTGGTGTGCAAACAATAGTGCATGTGTAACTCTTTTCGCAAAATGTAATGCTATGTGCATTGATTATATAAACGGACATCATACTCGTCAAATGCCATACTGACTTATCAAGCCTGGTTAAACATTAAAGTAGTGAGTAGTTTATGAGCCCTGTCATAAAATATCTCGGCCATGACTCAGCCATGAGGTGTCTAAATTCATGCAGTTGACTATATGACTCAAATAAATGTTCATGTATTGTTCGTTTGATTAGTGGTTTAACATCCCAGTCAACACAGTCAACAATTTTTCAGCCATGCCAGGATGGAGCCACTGCTTCCCACTCAAGGACACAACCTGGCACCAGTGGGATTTTAATTCATGAACTCTCAATTCTGAGTTCAATGGTCTACCACTAACAATCATGCTCCCAAAGTAAAGGTTTTGTCCTGTGCTGCAGAAACGAGGATCAGATGTGTTGTTCCACATATGGCTTTTTTTTTTTTTCATGACAAGACTCATAATAAAGCATGAGTGATATTAATGAGCAGGTACTCTGTTTATCTCAAAGCACAGATTATTCTGAAGTTTGAGTTACAGAATGTTTAAAACAAGTTCAATTCTCAATTATACAATATGCTATGCCACAGTGAGATAATTTTAATTTCTATACATGTAAATTCTGCAAAACCATAACATTTTATTCTTGAGAGAACAAAGTACTTGAATTAAAATTACGACAAACAAGAATGAAAAGCTTTTTTACTAAAGTCAACAATGAAAGAAGAGCATTATTTAAATTATTCAATGTTGCATAATTTGGAGAATATGTTATCAAATGATGCATTTTTTTTTTTTTTTCAAGAAAATGTAGTAAATTGCATGACTGGATAGTAAAACAATGTCAGGAAAAAAAAAGTTATCATTTCTTTATTTTATATTAATCATTCATGATCATTTTTTTTTTTTTTTTGCATCTTCACCCTCCCCAACCCCTCGCAGCATTTAAGAATGTGGCATAGCATTAATATTTCATCAAATAGTACAGCAAGATGAATTTTAAATTGCACAAAAACTGCCTACCCATATAAACATGGCCCAATTCAAATGATTTTAACATGTGAGCCACCTCATGAGAAAACCAACATTTTGCATATGCGAAAATAAAGGCGCAGATCAGCTTCACAGTAACTGCGAAGCTGATCAGCGCCTTTGTTTTTGCTACACAGATAGTACATGTACAATTCCTCTACTTTCTAAATCCAAATCTATGCTTGTATAGCTCAGGTTTGAATGTGTTTGAAAACTACATTGTTAGTTTTCTCATGATGCGGCTCATTTATATACCAATGTGCAGTAAAAATACAAGAATTTTTTAATCAAAGAAAAGTTGAAATCTGAACAAGCTTATCAGTAATTAATATCATTAATTTGCTTTTTATAGGATTACATGAATATTCTTGTATGTTATGTCAGGAGAAACTAAACTCCGTTTAGTCGAGATCAAACCAGGTCCAATACCATCTGGACCGGCACAAGGTAGACTGGTATAAACTTGTTTAGACTGTAATATAATAACAGCTTCAGAAAAAGTTGGATCGGTCTGGTCATAAGTGGTCCAAGTTGGCGAAACAAACTTTTGTTTTTAAACACTTGGACAGATGCAGTATCGAGCCTGGTTCAAAACAAATCTGTTGTGTAAACAGTACACTACACTTTATCATTCTGCTATTTGGACACAATTTTGATGATTGTGGTTTATATGGGTAGGCATAGAGATAAAACAAAATGACTGTAACATGGTACATGTAATAGTATACAGCCTGAAAAATAATTCATATGATTAATGCAACATCATGATAAACATAACATATCCTGATGAATTGTTTATCATATGACACTGTCATAAATGTAATTCTGTGGTTTATGATGCAGCTTTATTTAGTTTTGACACTTATACATTTAATATCTTTTAATAATGAAATTTTGCAAGCGTTTCAACATTCTGATTGAAAAATAGTACTTTAACCTTTAGCATGCTGTAGGCGACTGCGGTCACCCGTGGAATACCTATCTGTGCCAACTAGAGGCGACTGCGGTCGACAAGAAAAAAACGCTTTCAAATTTCCCGCACTTTTCGCCCACTGCCTACTTATGAATATTAATGAGCGATGCCCAGACAGTTGCGCATGAAAACAACATGGCGGCTTGTGGTTTTGGGACCGATTTGTCGGCCGATTTTGATCGGATTTTCGTTATTTTTGCATTAGAAATGCATTTTCAGCGCTTTTTACGCTGGTAAATGGAAAATTAGGTGCATTTACACCCGAAATATGACATTGTAACGGTACGTATGATGAATTTTTGCGCTAGAAATCGGCGTAACAAAGACTTCCGAAACCGAAAGTAGATTTGTTTACTGCGTTTGTTGAATTTATTCAGCTGTTTTTATGGCTCAAAAATTAAGAAAACACGGAAAAAAAATTGGAAAAAACGTCAGTGGGCTGCCGTATTGATTTCACTATATTGCTCAGCATGCTAAAGGTTAAAAGGCATTAAATTTAGTTCAAACTTTCTCATATGATAAACAAAATCTTACACAAGAGGTATTTCATATGAAATTTTGCAACTTACCAATATGAAGGTTTGTTTTGCTTATTTCATATGAAAGGCAACTTGTGCAAGACATTCGATCAAGAGGCATCATTATTCACTGTCAAGAAACATATCCATGTAAGCTATCATTTGCACACACAACGGTGACTTCACGGTGAATTTCAACAGTTCGGACTAGACCTAAGTTCGGAAAATTTGTGGTTCTGTTTGCGTAAGTTATTTGTGAAATGTTTTAAATATCCTATCATATGCAGCACATATTTTTGGTTGTATAACTGTAAAAACTTTCACAACTCATCATCTGGTCGCTGAGAACACTTCAGAAATTTTAAAGTTCCGAAGTGTTCTAAATGTTGACAATTGTTTCAAAGAAAGAAAATATTGCTAATTAGTGATAATAGTATGTCGCATATGATAGGATATGTGTAAAACATTTTTCTTTAATATGAAAATAGCAGCGCGCGACTTCCAAAATTATGTGCAATACAAACACGCGCTCTGTTGTATAATGTATGCACAAATGATGGCATACACAGACTTTGTTTCCCGACACTGATTATTTGTAAATATGGTTGCAAATTTTCATTTATTTTTCTTTCAATAGATTGAAAACAGAATTGAACAAAAGGACTGAGTCTACTAATTGAGCCGCATCGTGAGAAGGCCGGATTTTTGTTTATGCGAAAACAAAGGCACAGATCAGCTTCGCAGCAACAGCTAAGCTGACCAGCGCCTTTGTTTTCGCTATGAAAATAGTACAATTCCCCATCTACTTATAGCCAAATTTCAAGCCTCTAGCTTTCTTCTGTGGCTGTATAGGCCGGTTTGTGTAGGACCTGGTCGGAAACCAAAGACAGGTTTTCTCGTGTTGCAGCTCATTAGAAAGCCTCATTATCAAAACATGTTGTTTTTTTTATTATTTACTTTTCTTTTTTTTTTCTATTGTTCCTCAAAACATAGATTGTGGGTACATGGTAAATCAGCCTCGAGCTACCAACCATGCTAGCTAGGACCCCTTCCGAAAACAAAGCCGTACATCAGCTGTGCAATTCTGCACAACTGATCAGCTCTTTTGTTTTAGCTACACAGATAGTAGAATCCCTCTTCTTCTTAAATCTGAAATTTCAAGCAACCAGACTTTTTAAGTGACTGTAACATGTGGATTTGTGTTGGACATGGTTGGAAACCCCAAATACCGGTCTTCTTTCATCAGCAGATAGTAAAAACATTGACGTACCTTCAGCAGCGACCTCGCTGACGTCTTTGCCGAGCTCTGCAGCCATGTAACCAATGATACTGAAGATAACAAGGCCGGCGAAGATACTGGTCAGGCAATCCATAACTGATACTATGATGGCGTCCCTGCAACATAGGTAGCAAATGAGCCTTTGCATTGTTGGCATTTTAACATTTATGAGCCGGATCAATTTTAGTCACCGCTGAGTTTGGCATGAAAAAAGTTTTATAACCTCGAGGCCAGGTGGGCACCTTTTTGAGCTGCTCACTCAGACGCCTGATCATTCGCTTTGTACCAGTATTTATTTTAGTTATTTCCCACCTTGATTTGGGGGTAAAAATTCAGCTCTGTTTGCGCCAATTCTTGTTTTCTGCTAACTTTTTCACTCAAAAGGAAATGTTATTTGGTTCAGAACAAGATAATGCACTAGTCATTTGTAACCACTGCCCCCCACCTACGGGGAAGGGTGGCGGATAGCTGGGCTAAAGTGCAGAGCAATTACTTTTTGAGTGTCCCCGCAGTGCAGGGGAAACAACAGGGTTTTGATATTAGGATCCTTACCCCAGGGAGATTTTCTATTGCGAAGGGCAGGGCAAAGAGCAAAGTTTTGACCTCCAGTTTGCCCCCTTGGGTTGGGGCTTATAGCAGGGCACTAAAAGCTAAAAGTCATAATCCCCGCCTTTCCCCGTAGGTGGGGGAGCAGTGGTTACAAATGACTGGTGCACAAATAGTATACAATGCATCTAACAATAAGAATAGGAAAGACTGAAATAAAAATAAATAAACATCAAAATTAAATCTAAAAACAGTGGAAAAACTTACATGAAGCAGTTATTGTGGAACTTGTTATAACTTGAGAGCGTGATCAGCCCACCCCAGCAGGGGGACAGGGAGAAGAATATCTGGATAGCTGCGTCACCCCATACCTGTAATATAGAAGTAAGATGATTAAAATACTTGTTAATGGACATGAAAATAATGAAGCGACAGTTAAATCAGGTAATCCATCAGGATAACATGTCCATATAATGTATACCCCCTTGAACCCCACTTTTATATATAGCAAAATTGGGGTATGCAGGGGTATACCTATTTTTCTGATTTTTGCTCCAAAACATAGATTGTGGGTACTCGTTAGAACCGATCAGAACCGCCTTTAACGTGTACCCACAATCTATATTTGAGCAAAAATAAGAAAAAAATCCATTTTTTTTTCCGATGAAATTTTCATGTTTTACAACAGAAAAAAATCTGTATATTGCATGGGCATGTTTTCGAACTGTATTTGAGTTTTGGCCTGAATTTTCTGTCTAGACTAACCCCGAATGTCTGTGGTGATGTGTTTCTATTCAACAATGGTTGTAAAGGATGTCGTGTAACTTCTGTGTTAAGTGTTATGAGCCGTGTCATGAGAAAAACAGATTTTTGCCTATGCAAAAACAAAGACACAGATCAGCTGTGCAGTAACTGCACAGCTGATCAGCACCTTTGTTTTCACCACTCGGATAGTACAATTCCTCTACTACTTAAACCCAAAATGTCAAGATTCTAGCTTTCTTCTGTGACTGTAAAGACCAGTTTGTGTCAGACCTGGTTGGAAACCCCGAAGACCAGTTTTCTCGCGTCGCAACTCATATGGTGTCAATATCAAAAACTTCCAGATGGACTCAAAGGCAGCCACTGCCAAGGTAAATTGGATGAACATCAAGCCTTGTTGCCTAACAAGGTGCTGAATAACAAAGCTCTAACGAGTGTTCAAAAGCCCATTGCAAAATTTGCCCGCTTTGATAATTCATGCACTATTGCAGGGTAAAAGAATATAAAGTGCCTGACAGGAAACAATGCCTGACACAACTTGATGATACAAGTCACTAGAAAACTGAGGTTCCGATCACACATGAAGCGAACCAGCCTGTACACTCACAGACAAAGCCTAGCAGCTTGAAATTTTGAAATTAGTAAGCAGAAAGATTGTTTTATCTAAGAAGCGAAAACAAAGGCCCTGATCAGCTGTGCAGATACTGCACAGCTGATCTGCGCTTTCGTTTTCTCATTGGCAAAAGTCCCGGTTTTCTCATGACGCATTGCATTTGATGATGCATCACATCAGAAGTATGAGTGCTCAGCTCAGCTAAAAAAAGAGAAATAGCAAAGAGTTAATAAATCACAAAAAATATTTGTGACAAAATTGATCTACTTTTGTGGTTTAGCAAGGTAAGAGAAAAGAAAATAATTTGTTGAGTGAGCGATTTAATCTGCTTTACAAGTCAGGAAGTTTCAAGAACTGTTCCAAAGCATGTGTCCAACATGACAATGAATGACAATGAAAATTATGTACTATAAGACCCCGTAACACAGACCAGGTAGTTCATTTTTGCATGAAAATTCGAACAGTTTTCTCAGCTCCAGCCAATTGTTTCTTATCTTGCCAGGTAGGCAGACTTATTGGGCCCTGTTATGAAACAACCAGTATTCTGTGTTTCAAAACAACTGCCTACGTGGCCACAAAAACTGGCTAAAAACAGACTGAAAATCCAGACAGAATCTGGAGAAGCTTTTACTATCAAAGAAGCAAACATAAAACAGTGCACAAAAGTGAACTGCAGCTTGCTTATAGCATTTGAGCCTTCGCTTCAGAAAACCAACAATTTGTGTTTCCGACCAGGTCTGACACAAACCGGCCTGTACAGTCGAAGAAGCAGGCTAGAAGCTTGAACTTTATGATTTAAGAAGAATATGAACTGTACTATATGTGCAGCGAAAACAAAGATGCTAATCAGCTGTGCAGTTATCTGCGCCATTAATTTCGCACTGGTAAAAATTCTGTTTTTCTCTTGACGTGGCTCAAATAGTGCACAAAGTGAACTGCAACCTTGCTTAGTTATAGCATTTTTATATGACAGGACTTGTGTTATAGGGTAATGTTTGACATTAGATATAATCACTTATTATCCTTGATGAGTTTTCACAGGTATCTTGTCTCAGTTTATCCAGGCTAGTGGTTCATCATGCCGCAAGGTGTAGCATCAGAAAACAATAATTTTGCTTTTATCAACCATACCACCAATATGACTGAGAACAACTGAAGCAGATGAAATCAATAACCCAGCGGGCACATGACGTCAGAATGACGTCATATCGACATCGATGCGACGTAATGACATCGCATCGACGTCGATATGACGTCATTTTGACGTCATGTGCCCGCTGGGAAGTGACAAAAGGGAGTAAACTCCTGTCTGATTCATGGCAAGTTATTCTTAACCCATTTTTGACGAATGGATTTTCCCATCGTTATCATTTGGGTGAGTCCACTTTCATTCTTAGGGACATCAGGAGTGATTCTGCGGCATCACATCTGGGCTATACTATTTGCCTATGTACCATAAAAAGGATGCCAGGCTTATATGAGTTAAACAGGTACATGTATTTGCATCTTACAGCCTCATATATCGATTTCATCTGCAATGGTTGTTCTCACATCGGTTGTCTCCGATAACCAATGGGAAACAGCTACTATAAGTTGTCACATTGGTTGTTTCCGATAACCAATGTGAAACAGCTACTATAAGTTACATAGATTTTGTAAGCTTCACTGCAAGCCAATGATATCTATAGTGGCATGCCAAGAATGCATGTTTGTTGCATGTTAATGTCATGTAATTCACGTTGCATTCAAGTCAGGGGCAAGAAAGTTGTAGTATGAGTTATATTTGGGAATTCTTGGTTCACAATGACAAAGCATTTTTTGTCCATTTTTGACAAATGGATTTTCTCATCATCATTTGAGTGATGAGTCCACTGTCATTATAAGGGGCATGAGCAGTGATTTTGAATTTTTATACCATTTTGCGAAAACATTTCTTGAAGCAAATTCAATAGCCCCAGATGGGAAGCCACGTCATGCGGCGTCACATCTGGGGCTATACTGTTTGCCCGTGTCCCACAAATAGGACGCCAGGCTTAAATGAGTTAATTCAGATAAGTTCAACTGATTTCTGTGATCAAAATTTCATAGATGTCTGTTTTCATCCTGACAATCTGCACAAAATTGCCTCCCTAGAAACAATGCCACATTTGCATGTAAGTCTAGACTAAATAACATTATAGTTCAAGGAATTAACAACTAGTTCATACTTGAGCCTTTACATATCTGCATATGCGAAAACAAAGACGCAGATCAGCTGTGCAGTAACTGCAAAGCTGATCAGCGTCTTTGTTTTCGCAACATAGATAGTACTGTCTCTCTACTTAAATCTAAAATCTCAAGCTCCCAGCCTGCTTCTGTTACTGTACAGGCTGGTTTGTGTCTGACCTGTTCGGAAAACCAACAGGCTCACTTGTTTTCTTGAATGAAACTGAGGACAATATTCTTCACTTTAGGAGCTTTGAAATGGTACTGATAAAAAAATTTACGCTCCCAAGAAAAGGGCCTCAGAAAAAGTTCTTGGAATTTTACCCGGTAACTTTGAAGAATGTCTGACTCCCACGTCATCGTTATTACATCATGATTATTAAACATTCTTATTTATCATGGAAATAAACGAGCCGTGTCATGAGAAAATGAACAATGTGAATTCCGAACAAATCCGGCACAAAACCAAGCTGTACAAGCATAGAAGATGGCTAGGAGCTGGAAATGTTGGATTTAGAAAGTAGAGAAATTGTGCTATCTGTGAAGCGAAAACAAAGGCGATGATCAGCCTCTGCGCCATTGTTTTCGGATATGCAAAATATTGTTTTTCTCATGACTGGGCTCTATTATCACCTGTATAATCTACCGGTAAAAATAGTCTTGAACCACATAAAAGTCAGATTCTTGCGTTGATCTCTATGCGCATAGCTGTTTGAAGCCATTGTCAATTAGGCCAAAATCCATCTTCAAACAACAAAACCAATGCTCAAATCATGAAATTCATGTGCCATTGGCTAAAATCCCCAAACGTCGTTAGTCATTGTGACGTGACGTCAGTGTTTTCTGTAGATACAAAATGGTCGATATCCAAGTATGATATTTTCCATGAAATTATAGAGACTTTTTTCATGCTCAACTCAGTTAAGCATAGAATTCAAACAGCTCATAAATGTTGAAATAGCCGAATTAATTGACATTTTAGGTATAGATCACAAAAGTGAGTAATTTATCCTGCTCATAAATGTTAAAATGCCAACACTTGTTGGCATTTTAACATTTATTAGCAGGATAAATTTTAGTCTCAGCTGAGATGAGCATGAAAAAAGCTTTCTAATCTCAGACACAGGTATTTCCCTACCTTAGCTTCTTTGAGTTTTTCCCACTGTGGGTTAAAGTAGTAGATAATTCCGTTAATCGATCCCTCCAGGGTCAAACTACGTACTAACAGGATACTCAATACAATATACGGGAAAAACGCTGTGAAATAGACAGCCTGAAAAGATGGAGAAATACAATAATAAGAAGAAACATATCTCAAAAGGACAAATAAGCCACATAATGAGAAAAACATGTTAGACAAAAACCAAGCTGTACAGCCTACTATATACACCTCAGCCTTCTTATAAGACTATTCAGTATTGTTGGGGTCCAAGACAATTTCCGTGTTAGCTATCCAATCTGTGTTATGACGAGAGTAAAACATATTGATATAGAAAAATTAGACCATTTGGGGTCTATGAACGGTCCATGTTATATCCAAAACCATGCTTTAACGAACCCTGTTATAAAGAGGTCCGGGTGTACCACAAGTTGTAGAAGAAAGCAAGAAGCTTGAAATTTCAGATTTAAAAAGGACTGTACTATCTGTTAAGCAAAAATAAGGGCCCTGATAAGCTGTGCAATTGATTTACATTCTAAAAGCCACTTCCCAAAAATAAATATTAATAAGGATCTCATTTATGGACCAGTATTGCTCACTCTGTTACCACTGATTTGTGTATACGCTGCTGATTACCTCCCTTCCTTTACATACACTTTTGAACATCAGTCTTTTCGCAAATAATTGTATAGAAACTTGTTGCAGAAGGCCTCATGGAAGACTAGAAAACTTGTTTTTATTGAGTTGATATTCTAGATGACAATATGTCAGTAATGCCTAGATGATGACACCAATTTCTACATACTTAACTTAACCAGCACTTTTCTGACCTTAAAGTGCAGCAAGTTTGTGAAACAGCAACCTATCGCTCCAGATTCTGACATGCTATCACTGAGCTACTGCGCCCGAAGTGAGCAAAACTAAATGTGTAGCTATCTATAAATGAAGTCAATTGCTATACCTAGAATTTTCACTCTAACCGACAAATACAGACGATAATTTGAGCCGCATCGTGAGAAACGGGATTATTGCCTATGCAAAAACAAAGGCGCAGATCAGCTTCTCAGTAACTGCGAAGCTGATCAGCGCCTTTGTTTTCTCTACACAAATAGTACAATTTCTCTTCTTCTTTAACCTGAAATTTCAAGCTTCTAGCTTGCTTCTGTGACTGTACAGACCAGTTTGTGTCAGACCTGTTCCGAAACCCCAAAGACCGGTTTTCTCGCGTCACGGCTCAATTTTATGTGTGCCTACCTTTCCAGAAGTTTTGATGCCCTTAGCGAGACAGATAATCACAAGAACCCAGGCCAGGATCAAACATAGGACCAACTCCCATTTTATACTGCCCATATCATGTACACCGTTCGTTATATCTAACACAACTTTACTGAAATACACAAGAACATACAAATTTATTGCAATAAATAGTGAGATTTTTTTCTTCTTTTCAATCAGAATGTGAGAAACCCAAGCAATACGATGGCATCCAAACAGTGGTCTTGGGCCGCAAACCTTGCTGGTATCAGGAAAACATGTCTGTGAAATTAATGTATAACCCCATAAACCCAAATTTGGGGTTTACAGGGGTAAACATTTTTTTTCGCCAAAACAAAGATTATGGGTGTTCGTTAGAACTGCCTCAGCATACCAACAATCTATGTTTTCTGCAAAAATATTAAAACTTTCTATTGAAATTTTTATTTTTTTCAGCTGAAAAAAATCTCTGTATATTACATGTACATGGGCAAATTTTCATAATGATCACTTGTCCATCATGCTTTTTTTTTGGATGGAAATGTACTAATGTTTTAATATATCCCATTGTACAGGTAAATGACATACCTTGTACAAATGTGTATGCTAAATGTGCCAGGTAAAACATTTATCTTGTGCCAAACAAAGGCAAAATTCAGTTGTATTAAATTCTACCTCTTCTCAACCTCAGTAGATGTATGACAAAATGAACGAAAACGCATGTAAACTAAGAAAAGAAGAATCAGGAATTGTTATGATTAAATTTAAAAACCCAACCCATACTCCGAGCAAAAACAAAATTAAATTTAAAATCCCAACCCATACACCGAGCAAAAACGAAATTAAATTTAAAATCCCAACCCATACATCGAGCAAAAACGAAATAACAACACAAGACATCACCAAAACTTAACAAAAGCAAGATGACTAGCTTTTCCCAGCGAGGAAGCCATCATTATCATGTTATCATAGCCACATTACATGTACTTACTGAAAGTAGTCGTCACTGGGTGATATAGGTTTAAGATAGCTACAGTTCATAGCGTCAGTGGCCGAGAGATTAAATATACACTGCCCACTACACCAGGTCCCGTTGTTATCTGTACAGTTCAGGACGGCTGATTTGTCATTGGTGCAAGCTGGAACAAAAAAAAAGTTTCTCATTAAGTAAGCTATAACAAAATGGGAGTTTGTCATTTAGGAAGCTATTACAAAACAGCAGATTTGTCATTTGTGGAAGCTATAACAATTTGACAGCTTTGTCATTTGTGCAAGTCAAAACAGGAGGTCTGTCATTTGTGCAAGCTGTAAAAAAGGCAAGCTGGAATAAAATGACAGATTTGTCATTTGTGCAAACTATAGCAAAACAGCAAATTTGTCATCTGTACAAGCTGGAACAAAACAGCAAGTTTGTCATTTGTGCTAGCTCAAACAGAACTGCTTTTTGTCATTTGTTCAAGCTGTATTGATGACTCTTCTTTTTTTCTTGCATATGTTTGTCACATCTTCAACCCATTTTTTATCAATGTCACTAAAACGTGAATCAACTTCTCTCCCATTTCTTATATTACAAGACATAGTAACATAAGAACCTGCACAATGACAAAGGTTGCCAATCTTAGCCATATAAAGATCATAAAACACCGCTCATGACAGGGTATCGCACTGACTACTTGTATTGTGTATAATATGAGTCGCCACATGAGAAAACTGGTCTTCTGGGTTTCCAACCAGGTCTGAAACAAACCGAGCTGTGCAAGCAAAGAAGATGACTGGAGACTGGAAATTTTGGATTTAGAAAGTAGAGGAATTGTACTACCTGTGTAGCGAAAACAAAAGCTCTGATCAGCTTTGCAGTTACTGCGAAGCTGATCTGCGCCTTTGTTTTCGCACAGGCAAACATCCGGTTTTCTCATGATGCGGCTCATATTTCAACTGTTTTTCAACAGTATATCTGATTACCCAACAAACAATAAATAGAAGACATACTTTATAATAACAGAGATTGGGAAGCCTTCAAAATGCTCATGCAAGCATAGCAAATGCACAAATTGTTTTTTCAATTGCCAACCTGTCTGCAATACTGCAGGTTTCGACTTTTATTTTGGTATTCTTTTATTTCTAAATTATTCAATATAGTTAAACTGGGGTTTACAAGGGTATGCCTATTTTTGATCCAAAACACAGATTTTGGGAACTCGTTAGAACCGCACCAGTGAAGGGGGTTCTAACATGTAGCCACAATCTATGTTTTGAGCAAAAATATTAAAAATATCAAAATTTTTCCAATGAAATTTTCATATTTTTGCTTTTGAAAAAAAATCTCTATAATTGCATGGGCAAGTTTTGGTAATGATAAATGCAAGTTTTACCAGGCACTTCCTTGGCTATGTTACAAACTTTTAAGAGACACTCCAGTAAAGTTTGAGGAATGAACATTCCAGATAGTTTTTTGCAACTTCAGTCATGAGAAAACCGGATTTTTGCCTATGCGAAAACAAAGGCGCAGATCAGCTGTGCAGTAAGTAACTGCACAGCTGATCAGCACCTTTGTTTTCGCTACACGGAAAGCAAAATTCCTCTTCTTCCTAAATCCAAAATTTCAAGCTTCTAGCCATCTTCTGTAGCTTCACAGGACGGTTTGTGTCCGACCTGGTCGGAAACCCCCAGAAGACCATTTTTAGTGTATCATGGCTCTTTCCGCAACTTCAGTCATTAGGCAGCTGCAGATTTATCTCTCTAGAACTGCATAATGCAAATCATCATCTTTTATGTAAAAGTAATTCACATGCATTCTGATTTATAAAGGTTCTTTTTTCTGATCAAGGCAGTCTTTAATATAAAAGATGTTCAAAGCCAAAAAATTATTCTCTGTTGCCAAATTTTAAGCCCAAGGCTTCTCGGTGAAAAATTTTATGCTGCGTTTACACTGTATTCCCGGCGGCCACGGCGGCCCCATTTGCTCCAAATGAATTTTGGTCACATATTTCTCTGTTTTCAAGATCTTTCTTACGTTGTATTACGATATCCGTAACAAACCATGGGAGTGATAAGCCAGTGTGTCACGGAGGCACTAAGATACATTACGGTATCCACGATCTATCACGATCATTAGCACATTCTATTATGGCCTATTACGTTCTGACATGGTCAGTTGTGTTTTGACCAAGGCGTAACATGTTTTTTCATTCTGTCAAGGTCTGCTACGGATGAAACGTTAACGCCATGCAATTTAAAGCATTTTTGTGCCTTTTGTATGAGAATAAGTCCCTTGAAATAATAACGTTTCTCAACAACCGACTGCAGAGTTAGTAAATGAGAAAAAAAGGTATATCCCTGCATACCCCAGTTTTGCTATATAAAACTGGGGTTCAATGGGTATGCATTACACTGACTGATGATTGATTGAGTGTAGACAGATATGTGCGGAGCTACTTATCCTAAGTGTACATACCTGCGGAGCTCCAGTCCCCACATTCTGACCACGGTAACATGGCTTTAAATGAGGCAAAAAGGTAATACAATGTGTAGGCAATGATCATGTTGTAGTAGATACAGATCAGCACTGACACGATAAACATAGCCCAGCCAACACCTGCAAAATATATGTACAACATAGAATATTATAAGACAGGGTTTTAGAGAAAGAAGAGAGATTGTACTGTCTTGAATTCCAAGAGGTGAAAATTGATCAGCAGTGCAGTAATATATCAATACAACATTGCTGAGAGGGTGATAGTAAGAATTTTCACCCTGAGGAAATGATTATCGACCGAGGCGATGCCGAGGTTGATAACCTTTTTCGAAGGGTGAAAATTCTTACTATCACCCTCTCAGCAATGTTGTATTTATTTTATCATACCGAAATTGATGAAAATCGAAAAAAATGTCATTTTATTTGAATGCGTAATACCAATTTTGGCGCAACATTGCGTAACGTTATTTCGCATTAACGTAACGTCATCACAACAACTGATCGCTATTCACGATTTTTAACGTCAATTTAGCCCATTTTCTGTTACCAAAATAATTTTATATGTTTGTTTTACTTAATTTAATCAAACTTCTATTAAAATTATGAGTTTTGAAGGTACCTTCTTTGAGATAAAACCTTTTAGAAAAACGAACTGTACGCGCATATTGTATGCACATGTGCGAATATTGTATGTGCATGTAATAGTCGAAATTATCGCAGGGTGATTGATAGTATAAATTTTCACCCCCCGGCCTATGGGAGTTTAACATGGGAAATTTATATGAGGTATGATAATGTGAAATACTCCACTTATATATAACTAGAGGACCAATGGTCCTGTAAACGCTCACCTGAGACCTGGGATATATACAAATAAACTTGTTTGACTATTATGGTCATGGACAATCTATATTGACCTTGCCATAAAATGAGTCAAGGTCATCACACGGTCATAATCTATGTATATATTGTAGTACTCTAGTCCACAATGCTACGTGCCAAGATTTGTTAAAATTGATCCACCGGTTCCGGAGAAGATTTTTCAAGGGTTTTTACCATATATGGACATGGCAGCCATCTTGGTCATATGACCAGAATTGTTTATGCATACATTGGTTCCTTCTTGCTATAGATGCTTCATATCCAATTTGGCTTTAATTGGCCAAACAGTTTCAGAGAAGAAGATCTTTGAATATTATGGAGATATACATGTATATTGCCCCGGGGTGGGGTCAGACAAGCCCCTGGGGTCCAATTTTTTTTCGTAATCATGAATCTTCAGTCCATTTGCCCATTTCCTTCAAGTTTTTCTCTTCAAATGACATTTTGACAATTTTCCCCCATTCAAATGCTAGGGCGACCTATGTTGACCTTGACATAAAATAGGTCAGTCATCCCAGGGTCATGATTAATATAAACTTTGTAGAGCTCCTCTCCCTGATGCTTCATGCCAAGTTTCAAAATCATAGGCCTTCTGGCTCAGGTGAGCTAACAAGAGAACCATTGATAAACGCTCACCTGAGACCTAGTTTATATTCAAATACATTTATACTTCCCCCCTGGAATTATGAAAACTAATAAGCATTATGCTAGACGGAATATTTCCATCGGTATTCCGTTAGACCTCTCCATACCGACGGAAATGACTTCTATTGAGCACTTAGTCGAAAATGAAAAATCATCGAAGACTCCAAAGAAATTGAAAATTATGTTGTTTTATCTTTTCTGACTGATAGGACTTAATTTATTTATATTCCAGATGTAAAATGGCGCAGATTCATAAAATACTTCGTGTTTTCTGTTGAAAATATCGCATACGTCTATAAATAGATAAGGGGAGACTACTGTAGAATATAAGACAAAAAGTAGAAAATCGATTGCTTTTTGCAAATTTATTGAAATTCTGCAGGCTAACAAGATGTTTACTAAACGATTTATGCATTTTCTAGCAAAACATAACAAAAATTCTAATAATTATCACCAAATAAAGCAGCTATAAGCTTCTTACGAAATCCATAATCTGTTCGACCATAGTTTAAAGGCAACCTATGCTAAGCTGTCACGGAAGAGGAGAGAGGTCATGAAGTGTATCGGAGTGCAGGTTAGCCAGCTGATCTAGCATTATGCCTGCTTATGAACCCTACGCATTCCTGATACTAGGAATCAGGAATGAGTAGGGTTCATAAGCAGGCTGTCCTGTTAAAATATTACCATGCACATTTTTCCATTTTTACGTCACATGAAAGTTTACTTGGTGACAAGGGAAATTTTTAGACCTGACCAAAATTTATTACAAATACAAGAAGTGCTTACACTGCAATGTCCCACACATATCACCTTATTTAAATGCACATGTGGTTGAATATTTTATGAGTATGGAAGATTTCTCCCATATGAGGAAAGTTTTGTTTTCGGAAGTGACATTGTTTAACAGTAATGTAGAATAGATTATCATATTACAAAGTCTGCGCCATTTTCACTTGCATTTGCAAATCACTTGGTGTAAAATTTAATGTCAAAAAAGTTTAAACCTAGAAACGGAGTTCTAAGTTAGAGTATCCAATGGTGAATGAGACCAAGAATTACATCCATCTACAGGAAAATCTGGGTTATTGCCACCTGGGTCTTTTTGGTCTTGGCCAAAAAGTTATGATCGGTTATGGCCTTGGGTCATCATACACTGAAAATGGCTTACATTAAAGATCCAAACTTTCTGAGCCGCGACGTGAAAAAACAAGTCTTCCGGGTTTCTGACCTGGCCTGACACAAACCGGTCTGTGCAGTTACAGAAGCTGGCTATATGCTTGAAATTTCAGATTTCCGAAGAAGAGAAATTGTACTATCAGTGTAGCGAAAACAAAGGCGCTGATCAGCTTCGCAGTTACTGCGAAGCTGATCTGCGCCTTTGTTTTCGCATAGGCAAAAATCCAGTTTCCTCACGTCATGGCTCATTTGAATGTTTACAACAGCAAGCCCTAGAGTTCTGGCAACATTGTATCTCAGCAGCAGCAGCAGCTGTCAAGATGTGTCATCAGCTGATCAATATTCCTCCAGCTTCTTGCTGACAATTAAATGTCACAGCAACAGCTGTTTCATTATCTCACAGCAACGCATGAGCCGCGCGACGCAAGAAAACTGGCCTCTGGAGTTTCCGACCAGGTCTGACACAAACAGACCTGTATAGTCACAGAAGCAGGCTAGAAGCTTGAAATTTCGGATTTAAGAAGAAGAGAAATTGTACTATCCGTGTAGCGAAAGCTCCGCAGTTACTGCGAAGCTGATCTGTGCCTTTGTTTTCGCATAGGCAAAAGTCTGGTTTTCTCACAACGCAGCTCATATTACTAATAACTGATAGGTACAAGTAGAAGAATAGTAGTGAGGTCAGCAGTCTGTAGGAAAGACACATTCATTTGTCTCACTTATCAATGTAAATGTGGGAAGAAAACATATAGCCAACAGCTCCCATTTGATTCATGACTCCAATATGCAGCAACATAGGAGTTTAATGCATGGCTCAAATGCAAAAACATTTTATGCAAGACACAAAGCACTAGTCCCCATGTAAGAACATATAATGCATGACTCAAAGCATAAGTCCTCATGTGTACATAATGCATGACAAACCATCATTCTCCATGTAAGAACAGATAATGCATGACTCAAAGCATCAGTCCCCATGCAAGAACATATAATGCATGACCCAAAGCATCAGTCCCCATGTAAGAACGGAAAATGCATGACTCAAAAGCATCAGTTCTCATGTGTACATAATGCATGACTCAAACCATCAGTCTCCATGTAAGAACAGATAATGCATGACTCAAAGCATCAGTCCCCATGTAAGAACACATAATGCATGACCCAAAGCATCAGTCCCCATGTAAGAACAGATAATGCATTACTCAAAGTATCAGTCCCTATGTAAGAACACATAATGCATGAGTCAAAGCATCAGTCCCCATGTAAGAACGAATAATGCATGACTCATAGCCTCAGTCCCCATGTAAGAATGGATAATGCATGACTCAAAAGCATCAGTTCTCATGTGTACATAATGCATGACTCAAAGCATCAGTCCCCATGTAAGAACACAATGCATGCCTCAAAGCATCAGTCCTCATGCAAAAATACATAATGCATGACTCAAAGCATCAGTCCCCATGTAAGAAAACAATGCATTACTCAAAGAATCAGTCCTCATGTAAGAACAAATAATGCATTACTCAAAGCATCAGTCCTCATGAAAGAAATCATAATGCACATGACCCAAAGCATCAGTCCTCATGTAAGAACAGATAATGAATGACTCAGATGGATGTAAGAACACCTAATGCATAACTCAAAGCATCAGTCCTCATGTGTACATAATGCATGACCCAAAGCATAAGTCTTAATGTAAGAACACATAATGCATGACTAAAAGCATCAGTCCCCATGTTTGAATTAATGCTTAACATTCCAGTCAACAGCTGAGGTCATAGGTCTTGAATCCATTTTATGTAGCCACTGTGGGAGAGTAATTTGCTTCTCTACATATAGCCCTTAAAATGCTGGCCATAAAACATCATTTATTTGCATATGTTTATCTTGACAGAAAATGTCACAAAAGATATTTTCCTATTTATTATAATGTAGACAAAATGAAATGATGTTATTAATCAATCTCAGTTTTAAGATGAAAAGAATGTTTTTTGCCCCAAAAACAGCTATTCACACAAAATATATAGAGCCAATTAAGCAGCTAAAGAATGAAGCTACTATATGTCTGTATTATGGTGAATTAACATGTACACAATTGTCATTTTGAATTATTGCATGTCCCGAGACATTATAATATATTAAGTTGCACCTCTCTGAGCATGAGAGTGTATGATTATTTCAGCAAGTATGTCTGAAATGTTTTGTTTGCTATCCTACGTAAATTGTATGATGTATTATGTTTATACGCTCATGGGCCATATGGCTTATTGCATTGATAAAATTACTTACATGCAATATATAATTTTATACCTCAATGGAGAAAGAGAAAAACGGCGAAGGTAGTAAGCCAGTTAAATTCTTGAAAAAGCAAGGACACACAGCTGCACAAAAGAGATACAGCCAGCAAAAGAAAACTTGGGATTTGGAATACATTCTGTTGGCCACACAGCCATTTGAATGAGATTACAGGAAGACTTGTCAGACAAGCCCTAACCTCAGGTAGAGGATTGTGATCACGAAAACATGTCCGTGCTATGTATACCCCTTTGAACCCCACTTTTATATAGCAAAACTGGGGTATGCAGGGGTATACCTATTTTTCTTATTTTTGCTTCAAAACATATATTCAAGGTACTTGCTGAGGCGGTTCCACAATCTATGTTTTGAGCAAAAATAAGAAAAATACATGTATCAAACTTTTTCAGCTGAAAAATTTCAATTTTCAAAGCTAAAAAACCTCTGTTTATTGCATGGGCAAGTTTTTGTAATGGATGATTTATATGCTTTCATATTTCTCTCCACAAACATCCTTAGTTCCAGAAAATCAATTTCTTCTTTTAATATAATTTTCAATTTCTGCTTTTAATATTTCAGGGTTTCTCTCAGCCAATTTCAGGTGCAAATCAATATAATTTCGATTTTAATATCTTTTTTTAGGTAAAATCATTAATAAAATCAATACAAAATAAACAGAATTGTTAATGATGTCAATACCAGACCCAGGACTAGGTATAACATGATTGCAAATGAGCCTGTTCATGTGGTTTGTGCAATACTGCTAGCCTGCATTCACATATTGCAGCATGCCAGTCTTGGAGTAAACAGGAAGTAAGTGATCTGTCCATTTTGGTTAAATGGCAGACTTTTTGGTTTACACCTAAGCTTCTTTTATAAAGCACCAGTCCAGATGAGGTCTCGTAAGCTTCAAGAGCAACAATCTGATGGGCTGTCTCAAGAGAACCCCATCAGTTCAAGGTAATTGAGATGGAAAGATACTAGATTCCATTATAAGGTGAAACAAAGACACATCAATATTTAAACTGTAGGACAATCCAGTTGAACAGTTGAATAGCCTGGGAAACAGTCATATCAAAATAAATGAGCCACATCATGAGAAAACCAACAATCTGCATATGCAAAAAAACAAAGGGGCAAATCGGCTCCGCAGTAACCATGAAGCTGATCAGCACCATTGATTTCACTTCTCGAAAAGTACAATTCTTCTACTTTCTAAATCCAAAATTTCATGCTTCTAGCCATCTCTTGTGGCTGTACAGCTCGGATTGTGTCAATTCTGTTCGGAAAACACATTGTTGGTTTTCTCACGAGGCGGCTCAAATGGGACAGAACTAGGAGTTCAATGAATCATAAATTGAACATTATTTTGTAGCCTAGTAGCCACTAATGCTTAAATTTCCGTTTTGAAAATTTCAAGTGGCTCCAGAATATAAATGCAACATTTTTGACAATCTGTCATGAATCAGTTTGTGATAATGTACGATTTAAGGAAAACTTATTTGATAATTCAAAAGGGGCAATTTTATGCCCTTAATGCATGAGGTCCTTTAGGTAAAAAACAAATCTAATTCATTTCTAATGACCTGTCCCAAGGCGACAGGGCAAGTAAACAGCCTTTGTAGAAAGATTGATTTTATTTACTGTCTAAGGAATGTGAAAGCCTTCAAAAAACTAGTTCAATCCATTTTAAAACCCATTAAGAAAATCACTACAGAGCTACATAGAATATTGAGGACCATTAACCCATTAGTGACAAATGGACTTGCCAATTATAACTATTTGGATGATACCATTTTCATTTCTAGGTGCATCAGGTGTGATTCTAAATTTTTACTCAATTTTCCGATCAAACAGAATAGTTCCAGAAGGGATGTCCAATTCTGCAGGTCAAATCTGGGGCTATTCTGTTTGCCAAAGTCCCTCATAAAGGATACCAGGCTTATATTGGTTAATGCCAGACATTTTACACACATATAGCAGTGGAAATTTCCACTAGGAATATCAGAGAAAGTCGGGGTTCCAGGTACACAAAGGTGGTGATGGCAGTGTGCGGCCATCGAAGAGCAGGCTTATCTTGCCCCACAGGACCTGGATTAGGATACAACATAGTATTACAATCTCAATTTCTAAAGTCTGAATCTCACTATAGTTTGGGTCTCAAGTGTTCCAGTGTGCTACTTATCAATGACTAGATTGTTCCTAGACATTGCCTAGATGCATGCTCCGACAAGGAAATGGAACCATCAGCTAGGAAACCGGTCAAGTCCTGAGCAGTCCGAACAATGTGTACAAAGTTTGCCATCACAATGTTTCATTTCTAAAGCCTATCTCACTCTTATACATGAAAGCCACCCAAGGACCAAGGTAATGTCAACCTCGGATGTAGCACAATAAATACTTTAGAGTAGTTTTGGTACAGTAGCATCAGCAGCAGCCACAGGCATTCCAAGTAGCTAGTAGTCAGCAGGAGAAAACTGGTCTTAGACTAGTACAGGATTTAGGTGAAAACCTGGAGGAGGAAGAAGTAGGGCAAACTACCACACACAAAAAAAAAAAATAATAAAAAAAATAAAAAAAATAAAACACCACAAAAACAGGCCTGCAATATGTAACTCAGAAAACATGTATTTAACTTTATCATATAGGTGAGTAACTGAATCACTTTGGGTCAGACAGACATAAGAGTCTGAAATCAAAGGTTGGCAAATTAGGTCAAACATATGCTGCTTTTATATTGGATGGAACCAAGCATACACAGTTTCTTTGGAAGATCTTTGGAAGGTCCATGGAATGCGACAATCAAGTAATATAGCTGTCACAATGACCAGAAACAAAATATCTGTAGCCCATCTATTGAAAATAATATTGAGTTTTCATATGGACTATAAAATGTTTCAACCTTTACTAAACCAAAAGGAGCAAACACAAAATGAGACAGTGGGGAGTCAGTAAGAGGTCAAAAGAGATACAAAAACATGAATACAAGAATAAAATACTCAATACTTGGAGTAACCCCATGAACTGACTGACCTAAATCATGGAAAAATTTAATTGGAAGAAGACCAATCATTTATAAAGTACCTCTCTGTCTGTTGATTTGAAAAGACTACCAACAAAATACTATTAATTGAACTGCTGCATGGGAAAACCGACAATCTGCATATGCAAAAACAAAGACGCAGATCAGCTTCGCGGAAACCGCGAAGCTGATCAGCGCCTTTGTTTTCGCTACACAGATAGTACACTTGCTCTTTTTCTTAAATCCGAAATGTCAAGCTTCTAGCCTGCTTCTGTGACTGTACAGCCCGGTTTGTGTCAGACCTGGTCGGAACCCAAAATGTTGGCTTTCTCAATCACAGGCTAAATTAATCGTTAATTAAGCCATCCTGAGAAAATCTGCTATTAAATCTGCTATTTTCCCCATACAAAAACAAAGGGCTCAGATCAGCTTCCAATGATCAAAAAAAGCAGCTTATCAGCGCCTTTGCCTCAATGTAAAATGTAGCACTAATACTAGTCTTTTACTTCCATAAACAATCAGTTTCAATGACTAAAAAGTCCGGTTTTTGTCGCAACCGGTCAGAAAATCTAATTGTGATCTTTCCTCAGATTGTTTTGAAGCACACGCACCATTTCTCTGCAGCTTGTTCCTCCCACACGTCGGTGTCACATTACGAAAACTTGCCCATGCAATATACAGCTCTAGATTTTTTTCAGGATCAAAAATTGAAAATTTCATAGGAAAAAAATTGACTTTTTTTTTTTTTCAATACTTTTGCTCAAAACATACATTGTGGGTACCCACAATGTATATTTACCCACAATGTATATTTTGGATCAAAATTAAGAAATTTAGGTATACCCCTGCAACTCCCAGTTTTTCTATATAAAAGTGGGGTTTAAGGGGGTACACATTTCACGGACATGTTTTCCTGATGACAGCAATAATATGCACCATTGTTTCAAAATTGTTAAGGTTAGCTATTTTGATGCATTTAATACAATTGTGTCATTTTATTGGAGCATGTTTACATAGATAAAGGACAATTAGGACACATAACATGATTATGAAGGACAATTGCTGGCTATAGCAAAACATGCCTGAAAAATATTATCACTATTTGTTGAAAAATTTAAACGGAATGGAAAACAGAAAAAACGACTGTGCATCTTTATGATGTGAACCTCACCCAGTCGCCTTGCTATAGATTATTATAAATATTTCATTTTAGCAAAACAATAACAAGTAAAAATGGTATGGCAAAGTTTCAGACATGTAGAAAAGTTATTTGAGCCGCCTCGTGGGAAAACCAACAATGTGGTTTCCGAATAGGTCCGACACAAACCGGCCTGTACAAGCACGGGAAAGAGCTAGAAGCTTGAAATTTCGGATTTAAGAAGTAGAGGGATTGTACTATCCGTGTAGCGAAAACAATGGCGCTGATCAGCTTCGTGGTTACCGCGAAGCTGATCTGCGCCTTTGTTTTCGCCTATGCAGATTGTTAGTTTTCCCACGAGGCGGCTCATTTGTTAATGAATTTGTAAATATTTACAAGCACTAGTAAACATTCTATTCATAGTTCAAAACTTTTCCTACATTGGAATCAAGGTCAAACATTCAGTTACGCAAATAGCATACTAATGCCATTAACATACAAACGGAAGGAAGCCAGAACGAACTTGCATTGATTTACATTTACAGACAGCGTCAATACCAATCTCCATAATACAGACACAAGATTAACCTAACAAAATCTTGATCTCGATCCTTATGATAACTGCGTCATTGATTCAAACCCAAAATTAAGCGGATTTTTTGCCTGATTTACGTCAATAAAAGATTATTTTTATACGGTATATGAATTCTTAAGCAGGCTATTTTAACAAATATTTTTTCAGAGCGCATTCAACCCAAATGTACATTAAATTAAAATTCCAAAATAAAAAAAATTACAGCAAAGTTGTGGTTTAGACTAAATGCATACATGTATTTGGAGTGGATGTTTAACATGCATTGTGCATTATTGTCTGCTATATCTATGCATGCTATAATAGGCAGACGTCTGCCACCGGAGGAAGAGACAACTGTTTTTTGTTGTGTGTAGAGTGTACACTACATGATTTTATAGTGTTACTCCCTGAACTTTCAAAATACCTATTTTTTGGGCAAAAAGGTCTAGAACAAAGCCATGGTGCTATATTGGGAAAATAAATTGCTAGCAAAAATAAACTGGTTTACAAAAAGTTGGTCTTACGAATATGAAATTTTGTAAATAAGAAGTGATGCATAGTTTGAAAATCCCGCATCCCTGACGAGATTCGAACCCCGATCGCCGGGGTAGAAATCCAGTGCTCTTACCACTAAGCCAAAGAGTCGACTCTCTGATGCAGTATATCAGAGATTGTACTTATATGATATAGATACATTGTATTAAACATATATGTGATACATTCTTACGCCCAAATAGGGAGATTGGACATTTTTGGTAGGGAGATTTAGGTCTGAAATAGGGAGGTTTTTTCTCGACAAAATTATAGCCGATTTTACCCCAGAAAATATTTTCAGCAGTCCAGCATTTTGTCAAATGTTTGCACTTCAATATGCATATACAACTGATTCTCACAAATCTATAGATGATTACTTAAAATTAGAATTTTATTATAATTATTGAAAGTAATTTAATTCTGGTTGTAAGACATACTTGCTATGTACCAAATGGATAATGATAGCTTCCTTCAACAGTAGTTCATTGATAAAATAAGTAATTGTGAAATTAGTAAATTATTAAGTTTGTATAGGTTTGAAAAGGAAATTACATGTAGATCTATTTGAAAAAATAATAATAATAAAAAAAATCTAAATTGTGCAGATAAGAAAAAGAGAAGTAAACTAATGCAAAAAAAGAGGTTTGAAGGTGAAAAGAGGATAAAAAAATATTTAAAAAAAAAAAAAAAAAAAAAAAAATTGCTCCAGTGGAGATTCGAACTCACGACCTCCCGCGTGACAAGCCAACACCTTAACCACTGCACCACTTGGCCATAATGACGTCATAGCACTCCAGCATTTGACCAGACGTAAAAAGCACATGGTTTATGTTTACACAATAAATAATTGCATATAAATGGAAAGTTGTGTATTGTCATTTGTTTACTTCGAGTCTTAGAACAAGTTATTGGAACATGTTGGAATAGTGTTTTGGAGTAATATTATTGGGATTATTGCTTTTTTGAAGGTAAAGTAGGTGTATTTTTTTTATCAAGCTCAAGACAAACCCCGATGATCACCGATCAATCAACCATGTCAACTGATGATCCTTACGTAAGCTTACCTGACATCCTCAAATCAAGTACGACAATTACCTAGCACCTAATAGCGTTAATCCAATTACCTGAGGCCAATAATCACACCTGTCACTTCACACTACGAAAATTCGTCGAGTAGGCGCTGTAAACATTCTGCTAAACGATCTTTTTGGGGAAAACTAAAAAAATGGTGGCTTGCGGAAAAACACCATAGGAATTTTTCTTCATCGGGTTTTAGTTTTTTATATCGTGAGAGCGTTTTTTGGACCAAAATATCGGGAGATTCACGATCAATCGTTAGATATCACATGTATGGTATTAAATAGCTGTGCTATTTATATATATATAGAAGCTACGCATCATTTGATCTGCCAACCCCCACCTTCCAACCAGGGCAGATAATCTCAAATGAATGAGTGGTGCAATGGGACATAACAGCTGGTCATGATCAAACCTTGGCCAGTAACAAGACAGAGATGTTAGACATTCCTATAGAATTACCTGTATTATGATTGCTTTGTTGTTGCCAGGTCAGAATTAATGAGTCTACAAATTGAACTGACCAGGTATCAACCCTACCTGGCTAGGTATCAAATCAACCTGAGCAGGTGAACAGATCTCGGTCAACTGCCTCACTCCAAAGAATCTATTTCAAAGAAAACAGCTAACTCCAAACTGGCAAAGAGCTCAAATTCTTCTCCAGATTGTCAACAGGTCCACACAAATGTGGTTTGAAGTGGGTTTAAGTTCACGAAGCTAAAGTTTCTCAAGTTGTGTCACTCCGGACTAATAAAAAGCAGCTGAGGACAACATCACTTAATCATCTCTCATCCTCCACAAATGACCATTGTTAACATATGAGCCACCTTGTGGGAAAACCAACTATGTGGTTTCCGAACAGGTCTGACACAAACCGGCCTGGGCAGTCGTAGAAGCAGGCTAGAAGCTTGAAATTTTGGATTTAAGTAGAAGAGGAATTGTACTATCGGAGTAGCGAAAACAAAGGCGCTGATCAGCTTCGCGGTTACCGCGAAGCTGATCTGCGTCTTTGTTTTCGCCTATGCAGATTGTTGGTTTTCCCACGAGGCGGCTCATATTAGTTGTTTACTCTATAGTCTTGGCAAGTCTATCAGTTATTCTCCTTGGCCTACATGTCCACTTTCCAATGTTTCTATACAGTTGACCTTAGACGGACGTTAGAGTCCATGAAGTAGCATGTGAAAGGTAAAGCTGGCTGTAACACTGCAAAGTACTGCAGTATAGCTCGATTTTGACCTCTGGCGCATCAGAAGTCAGGCAAGTCCATCAAGAAGTCCGTGAAAGGGGATTCAGATTGGAACAGCGCAAACGCTTAATGTGTGTGTAACCGAAGTGTAACAGAAAACTTGCAACGTTTCGTCCTTATTTACATGTGTGTCTAATTTGACCCTAGATGATTTTGACCCTAGGCAGATCGAAAGTTAGACGAGTCCATGAAGAAGTATGTGAAGGTAAAGCTAGAACCATTGAAAAATAATAAGGCTCCGCCTAATACATACAAGTCAGTTGTTTGTTTTGTTAAATGAAAAAGTACAAAGTCAGCCAGTTGAATAAAATGCAAAGTATAAATATGTTTTTTCTGTCATATATATGTCAAAAACTGTCACTTTTTGTAATTATTTTCCTTTTGTATTTGTAAACAACTGTTTCATTTGACCTTTTCAAACTTCTAAATACCAGTAGTAGCCCGAGATCCAAAATCCAGGAGATGTCAAAATTTTGGTTTACCCTACACGATCTTGGCCTTAAGGTTTGATGGCTTTTTTTGAAAGATATATGATAGCAGTCTATGAAACAGGTCCGTGTATAAAAATTTAGGCCGGCGAAAGTCTTCAAAATGGCCGCCATCCAAGATGGCCACCAAAATTAGGAATTGTACAGGTTTGTGTAATAAACTTTTTCATTTTAGATTTTGTTACACTTAACTGCATTCAGTGTTGGTTTTCATTAAATCAACATATGTTGAAGCATATTAAGTTTATTTAACACAGTTTGTATGTTCTCATGTGTTACATACATTACTTTTTAACGCTATCTGCCATTAAATGATAGATTGGCTGTTATTGTTTCTTTGAGTGGTATCATTTAAAGGTTTAAGTGTGTTTTTGTATTTAGTGCAGTGAAAGACATAAGGAACATCTATATAAAGCAATTTTAGATACATAATCTTAACACTTAAGTCAACAATGGGTCTTTGAACGCATAAATCCGGGTTCACACTTGATCACTAAAATATCATAAATTCACATATTTTGGGTTTGAATACATTAATTGAACAGCTACTTATGTTTTATCAATAAAACATAAAATAGTAATTTGCATTTTTAAATTAATTTGATTTAGGACGATTTTGATGTTCTCATATGTTACATATGTTACACCATTAATGTTACATGTTACAAAATCATAATATCCTGTATATTGTTACTGTATATTTTAGTGTTATTCTTTTAAGTTTTTGTGTATTTTTGCATTAATATTTTTACAAAACACGAGGGGTGTCTTGCTATAACCATTTTTTTGGTGTTTTTTTTTTGCTTTTGTTGGTCAGCAGCATGTTTTTTGAAGGCATAAATAAAGGTTCAACTCGATCACTGAATACTGATACATTTGGGTTCATAACACACAAAATTTCAACAGCTGCTGAATTTTTTATGAATTATAATACAAATGTCGTAGCACATTTTCCTCCAATTATATTTGAATGTTCTCTATGTTCTCAAGATGTTGACAACTGTTACATATGTTACTTGTCATAGGATATCCCATAATCCCATATAAAATCATTATTTGCCTAATCTTGTTTGTTTAATGGTCCCGATTTCTGTTAATGAAAGCCTATCTTGTATTTTCTTTATAAAAGATTGTGACAATTTTAATCAAAGTAAATTTGTGTAGTTTTGAAGACCATGTTGGTGTAGTATTATAGCAACACACTCCTAAACGAGTGCTCCTTGTTTTGAACCATGCTGACACGGAGTTACATTTCCATAACCCATATTTGACGAATGCATTTACCCGTCTTTATCATTCTGGTTAGTATTCAGTTCTTAGGGGCATCAGGTGTAATTTTTAAATTCTATTCAACTTTCGATGAAAATTCTTTACGCAAACAGAATAGTCCCAGATGGGATGCCGCGTTCTGCAACGTCACATCTTGGGCTATTCTGTTTGCCTATGTCCCTTAAAAGGGACGCCAGGCTTATATGTGTTAAGCTAGTTAAGCTAAAGGTATCTGGTTAAATGTCTCTGTCAACACAATACTCAAACATTATTTGACTGGCATGTTAACCTACAACACAAATAAAACATTTGGGTGATCAAACTGGTTTTGTTTTCATTAACTTTTGTTTAAAAACAAACATTCCCCTTTACTTGAGGCTACTAGTTGTATTAAACACATACGTATAATCTTTGTCTTAACTATTTACATTACATGTACATATTGTTGTTTTATATATATTTACATGTATATATATAATGTTACGTGTTAGAATATTTTTCTTTATTAACACAGTGTAGATGTTCTTAACTGTTACATATGTTACTCTTATTGGTATATCCCCATAAAATCAAGAGTTTGACCATTTTTGTTCATTTTTAAACTGTTTATAGTAATTTTATGATTTATTATTTTTATGATTGAACTTGTACACATGTATTAATTTTGCAAAAGATTTATAACATTATCAGATTATTAACTTTTAAGTTAAACGTTAAATGTCTCTCAGCTAGTTCGCTATGCTAGAGCCTGTTGTAACTACGAAGACTTTGTTGATAGGGGGAAGTTACTCACCACCAAATTGTTGTCAGGGGGATATCACAGGACCAAGCTTGTGTCAACTCTTAAAAAGTTCTATGGGAGACACCATGACCTTGTTGATCCCTACAGCGTGGCTGCGTCTAAACTTGTGACTGACCTTATGCCAACTGGCAACAATTAATAAGGCTTTCAATTACTGGACATTCGTTTCTTACCAGATATTAATTTTCTCGGCTTTGTAAGCAGTCATAATGACATGGCGGGTGCATTATAATGGGCAGGTGATTTTCACCCTTTGCAAACACCTGATCACACCTCCTGTTATTGGGGGATCCATGCCAGTATGGCTACATATCTCGTATTTGTCAATGTTATTATGGATTTTTACGAGCTAGGATTATGATTTCGGTACCTTGACCCCTTTACTTTATATTCTTTGGAAGTGGCATAAACAATTAAAAGGAGAAGTGTGGGTACATTATACAATTTCTGGCAATGAATAAAATATTGGAAACAGTGAACACCCTCAAAGGGGTGAAGTAATGGGCCATACTGCGCAATTTCAGGTAATGAACCCTCATTAGTGACCCTTTATAAATTGTATACGATAGCCAGATAAATACACTGCAAGTTCAAAAAATTACACAAAGGAAGTTTAAATTTAAGACACATGCCTAAATTGGGTCAGATAATTAAAACAATGTTTAGAATATGGCTCTCAATGTACATACTATGGATGATGTCATATGTAGACATTTTATCTTTTTATTCATCATCATCTGCTGTTTGGATATACATTTCAGACAATACCACTCAAAAAAGAAAGTGACATGGTGGGTTAAGCATATCAAAATTTAAATGATTGAATCAGATAGGTAACAAAAAGACACTCATGGGAGACAACCCCCTTTTCCCGTAAAATCTGATCCAGAAAGTCATATATGTATAAATGAATTTTTCCCATTTTTAGGAATTATTGAGAAAGGGGATGCTTGGCTACTTAAGCCTCCTCAGTGACCCTATGGAGCTTTTGTATAGAATATTATAGAAAAGTAACGTATGTAACAGTTGAATACACGTAGAGAACATTGAAATTATGTACTTGTATATTAAGTTTAAGATTCTTATAAATATATTTATGTGTTCCGACCCGAACTATTTGAGTTTACAATATGTAAGTGATCTAGTTTACCACGGATTTATATGTTTAAAGACCCATTACTGACGTTCAAAGCAAATATCGCATCCAAAATGTCTTTATCAAAATGTCTCCCATGTCTTTTAATGCAATCAATATAATACCAATTCAAAAACCTAAGAGCATATAAACGCCATTTACAACAGTTTTCAATATATTGATTCTGTAGGATATATCATTTAAGAAAAGTGATGAATGTAACAGTTGTCAACATCTTCAGAACATGGAAATAATGTTAATCGTGTTAAAGACTCCTTAGAAAAGTAACGTGTGTAACAGCTCAGTACATCTTGTCTCTAAAACATTTGAGTTAAAATTCTATTACATATGTTCTATCTATAAAACCCCATCAGCTGTTTTATCAATGTGTTTGACCCCAAATATGTGAGTGTATAATATTTTAGGGGTCAAGTTTAAACCTGGATTTATGTGTTTTAAGACCCATCGCTGATGGATGGAGCAAATAAAGGGCACAAACTAACTTAATAAAGATATTTTTCATGTCTTTTAATGCATTAAATACAAAAAAAAAAAAATTCAAAAACTTTAGAGAATAACATTAAAATAAACAAGAATAGTCAATATATTAATTTTGTAGGAAATATTATAAAAAGGTATCATATGTAACAGTTCGGAACGTGTTGAGGGTATCAAAATTATAAAATGGAGTTAGCGGTTCTAATCCATATAATTTATTAACAAATCATCAACAGCTGTTGATTGTATGTATGATCAGACCCAAAATATGTGAGGTTACCCAAAATATGTGAGTTTACAATATTAAGTGATCAAGAGTGAACCTTGATTTATGTGATAAAAGACCTGAGGCTGACCACCAAATGCAGATAAACGACCCAAAGAAGCTTTATCAAGACGCTACTCAAGTCTTTTAAGGAACACTTTGCATAAACACTTCAAAAACTTTGAAGAATGGCACTAAGATAAACACTAATAGTCAATATTTTCATTTCTCGCAAGTAACATTAATATAGTAACGTATGTAACGCATGAGAACATCAAAACTGGGTTAATTCAACTTAATATGCTAAAGCATAGTGTTGAGTTTATAGAAAATCTACACTGAAAGCACTTAAATGTAACAAAATCTAAAATGAAAACGCTTTTTACTCAAGCCTGTATAAATCCTAATTTCGGCGGCCATCTTGGATGGCGGCCATTTTGAAGACTTTCGCCGGCCTAAATTTTTATACACGGACCTGTTTCATAGACTACTATCATATATCTTTCAAAAAAAGCCATCAAATCTTAAGGCCAAGATCGTGTAGGGTTAACCAAAAATTTGGACCTTGGATCTCCGACTATAGTGGGTGACCTAGATTTTGGTATGATGAGAAAGCATTGTCTCCAAATGGGTACAGTGAGATGGTTCCATTCCTCTGAACTGCATCTTCACACCACATTACAGTACCCCACACCCATGTATTACACAGTAATTTTTGTGATAATTGATAATTTACCATCCAAAAATTTTGATATTTTCTTACCTTTGTATTCAAACCATTGATTGTGGGTACGAAGTTAGATCTGCCTCGGCAAGGCGGTGCTGACAAGTATCCACAATCTATGTTTTGGATTAAAGATAGGAAACAGTTTATACTCCTATATACCCCAGTTTTACTATATAAAAGTGGGGTTAAAGGGGGTATACATTTCACTGACATGTTATCCTACACCGGTTCTCCAGAGACAACCAATACAACTGAAGTAAGAGCTCTAAGGTGGAAATAACTGTCTGGGAACAACTTGATCCATGGTAAGTTGTTCCCAGACACTTATTTACCCCCAATTCACTTTCTGATTAAATCTGCATACAATGTTTTAAGTTGCAATAGTTGTCTCTGGATAAAAGGAATAGGGACTATCACAATACTACAACTGTAATTGCATTTTGGTATGGCGGCCATCTTGGTCATGTGATTGGGTTATTTTTACCAATTTTCAGTCCCCCTTCCGAAGAAGGCTCCATATAAAATTTGGCTTTGATTGACAAAGCCGTTTCGCAGGAAAAGATCCTTGAAACTGTGGACTAAGGACAGGCGGATGCCAGACCATGGCTATACTACAAGCCCACCTTGTGAGCCTTCAGCTCAGGTGAGCTAATAAAATGGTACGAAACTATACCACACTTAGTGCTGAAACTCAAATGGACGGATTCTCCTATTTAAATATTTTTATTCTCGATATTTGCCTTGGACCCCAACAAGTATGTGGTGTAATTTCCGAGACAACAATAGACCTACCTTGAAAGAATGGTGATGCTCTCCACACTGTGACTACACCCTCACTGGCAAACTGGCCAAAACTGAGCTCAAGATAGACTAGCGGTATACCAGAGACAAATAACATAATGGTGAATGGTATCAAGAATGCCCCTGAAAAGACAATATATTATAAAATTAAAATAGTACAAGACATGTTTAGTAAAATGACAATGGATATCAGAAACACTCCTGGAATGAAAAAAGATAAAATTGTCATAAGTGTGGTGTATGAAAAAAAAGAAAAAAAAAAAAAACACTCATAAAAAAAAATCGAACTCATGGATCAAGCAATTTATAGGTGATGTACTAGAAAGAATGTGGAAATTACACAACAGTGAACATTTCAATTGAGGTAGTAGTGTTTGAGATTTGTGTCCTCCTCAACAGCCTAGTTCATAATGGGGACAGAACTTTGTTGTAAGGCAAGTGGCTACACAGGCTTTTGGAAAGACAATAGGCATCACAATGTTACAGGTATGACTGAATTAAGTCAAACCAATAAAGATGGCATACTTTGACATTAAAACAAAAGCCATTAATAACAAGAAACATATTTGTCAGCCAATTCAGAAAACCATTGTTATCCCACAATGCATTTTGCATGTTACATTTTGACCCAATTTCCGACTAAGACATATTATGATAGTTTTTAAAGCTTTCTCGTATCCGGTCAGTAATGGTTTGCAGTTTATCCTGGTAAGCAAGTTTCATAAGCTCATGACATAAATAATTTGAGCCGCGCCGCGAGAAAAACGGTCTTTTGGGTTTCCAAACAGGTCAGACATAAATGAGTCTGTTGAGCCACAGAAACAGGCTAGAAACTTGATATTTCGAACTTAACAAGAAGAGGATTGTACTATCCAAGTAGCGAAAACAAAGGCACTGATCAGCTTCATGGTTAAGAGAAGCTGGTCTGCGCCTTTGTTTTCGCATAGGCATGTCAGGCATAAGTCCAGTTTGCTGATGACACAAATAATTTGACACCTGGTTACGAAAAATTATCATCCAAGTTGCCAACTAGAAAAAGACTTGGGCAGACCTTTACAGCTCAAAAAGTTACCTAGGGGGTTCATATTGCAAATATGGATAACTAATTATGTTTTATGCACTAACATCAAAAAACATTGTTTTGACTAATCACATTGAGTTGAGTTAGCCAATTTAACTGTCATGCCAAAAACAAATGCTACTGACCAAACTGGTTCATCTTTATATTAATTTTTATTTTTATACAGAAAGACAAATAAACATCTAATTACTTCTAAAATAATTAAGTTGACAAATGTTTTCTATCTATCAAACACTATAGTACAAAACGGAGATGAACAAGCAAGTTTTAAGGAAAATGTATGTCTTTTCTTAAAGCAGGCTCAAAGCCAATGGTGGATTTTGATTTGGGGCCTTCCAATGATTGGGAATTCAACTTGTTTGTTTTGCTATTTACACCAGGGGAACTATAAGAATGGCCAAAATAACACTTGAGGTCTTTCTAAAGTTGTTGAAAATGTATAAACATTCTTTTCAAATTTAATAGACTATTACCAAGTTGATTTGGAGGTATAGAAATACATTTCATAAATGGTTTCATAACTTCTCAAACAACTTCTTAAGGAACTTCTCAAAGGGTGTTGACATGATAAAAGATTCATGATTGTTTGCTATTGTGATGAAGATCATTGGGAAGATAAGCTTCAAAACCTCATGAAATGAACTATGAAATCCTTTAAGAAGTTGGTAAAGAACATAGCAAGTTACATTCCATTATCTTCATTTCGATCTTCATGTGATAGGTTTACGAAAAGAAAATGATTAGTATATCAGGGGTGTCCTTTGTAAACTCAACAGGCTTTGCCACTTTCTGTTGTGAAGAAATCATGCTCCAAGATTTTATATGGAGATTAGTTTCAACTTCTTTCTTAACATGCAGAACTTTTTTCGAATGAATTTGTTAAAACTTCACACAAAATGAATCAGCCACCTTAGAAAGTTTTTCTTCTAACCCTAAAAACCTGTGAAGGACTTATCACACTTCCAATTGTTAACCTATCAACAATGAAGAATTACCCAAGATATGGGAACACATCTATATGATTCTTTCAATAGATTGGAAAGAATATTGGAAGGCCATCAAGAGCTTAGCAAAGATCTTAGGTGATATGTTGGTCATTTTTACAGTTCCTCAGCTGTAATATGCCAGTCAATGCTTATGGGCATGTCAGTCAGGACATCCCCTCCATTATCTACCCAACATGTAAAAATAATGACCTTTAGAAGCTGCTGATGATAAGGAGCACAAGCAGCCCATCTATTTTTCACAGACCCAAATCCAACTTGTGATTTCGCTCTGAAAAAGTGAATGCTCTACAACATGAGCTAAAGGGTGAAATGAAGTCCCCAATTGCAAATTACTCCTCAAATACCATTCAATTTTTGCCTGTGCAAAAACAAAGGCGCAGATCAGCTTCGCAGTAACTGCGAAGCTGATCAGCGCCTTTGTTTTCGCTACTCTGATAGTACAATTCCTTTTCTACTTATAACCAAAATTTCAAGTCTCTGTGTCGCAACTGGTTGGAGAACCCTGGATTTCTTGCATCACGGCTCAAATGGTCTTTAAGAGTCTTGCTGACATGCCCACAATACTACTGTAGTAATTCTATACAGGGTAACAAGGTAGGACATTGTGGTCTTTAATATAGCTGTCATTCATAGAGTAAGATTTCAATTAACCCATATTTGACAATGAATTCTTCCATTATTATCTATTGGACGAGTCCCTTTTCATTTTTAGGGGTGTTAAGAGTGAATTTTAAATTTTATTCATTTTTTCGATGAAAATTCTCTAAGCAAACAGAATAGCCCCAGATGGGACGCCGCGTTCTGCGGCGTCACATCTGGGGCTATGCTGTTTGCCTATGTCCCACAAAAAGGACACCAGGCTTAAATGACTTAAATATACATGGGAAGAAAAAATGTTTTTCAATGGACCTATGTATTAGGTATTGTATGAATGCTATTTCAAATATGTACACATTCAACAATCAATATCTCAATCTCCCAGACACATTGATAGAACTTGATGCCAATGGAAAATTTCTGTTCAAGGGTCGACCAATCAGTGTTCGGACGATCTTGCCTGAGCCATTTTCAAAGTTGATTATAAGTGCATATCAAAACATGCAGTGTGATTTGTGACTATGCGGCAATGTCACTAAAACCAAACCATGGCAATTAAGATTCAAAAATATACTTGTCAGCATTTGTTAAAACTTTTGAAAGGCCCTTATGAAACGATAAATCAGGTTCACACTTGCAAAGGACACTGTGTCTTGGAAGTGTTTATTTGCCCTACAAATAAAACACTTATTGACATTGTAAAATTGAACAAACTTGTTCTTTCAATTTGATCGTCAAAAACCAAAATGACTAAATGTCATAATATAATCTTTATATTCTGTCAACAAGGTTACAGTCACACTGACCTAGATTTCACTATGACCTTTAACTTTCATGGAACACTGCATTTGACCTTGTTTTGTTTTTTTATCTCAGCTAAAGTCTGATCATCCCTACTAAATTTTAATTGAAATAAACTACCACAAATCATGTCTTCTTTGAAGTAGAGCTACAATTTTAGTTTAATATTTGGTTACTTGGGCAATATTGTAACATATAGGTCAAGGTCATGATTTCTATAGTGCCCTCAGCATGCCAATTAAATACAGTAAAATACATTGTAAACTTGAACTGAATTCCAGACTCAGCCGAGATGGAAACAGAGATATTTCATGATTGTTTTTACATCCCTACCAAAGATTAGTCCTACAATATAGGCTAGATCATGATCAGATTGCTTAGATTAGATCTACACATAATGAAACAGAATCATTTTGGCATGTGAAGTAGGAGCAATTTTGCAGTTTTATGGTATATTAGCAAGAAAAGCTTAGATCACAGTGTTTTTGTTGCTGATGATGTAAGATTGCTTTTTTCTCTCAGAAAATTTATTTGCTGGCAAAAACCAGGTAATAATGGCTAAAAACATTATTAACCACGTTGTATACTGCTGACCAAGTCCATTACATGCAAGTCTGTTTGTAGCCAAAAAGCCTAAATGCAGGAAAAACAAGGTTATGTACATGGTGTTTCATCGGAGTTTCTGCCAAAACAAAATATCATTGGAGCTGCTGAATGCAGCCAGTAAATTTATTTTCACCTGCCACTTCTGAAATTACCTGCATACCTGTAGAGAGATTACATGAGCTGTGTCATGATAAAGCCAATCTGTGGTTTCCGACCTGGTTCGATACAAACTGGACTGTTTAGTCTCAGAAGAGTGCTAGAAGTTTGAAATTTCGGATTCAACAAGAAGAGTGATAATACTATGCGTGTAGCGAAAATAAAGGCGCTGATCAGCTGTGCAGTTACTGCACAGCTGATCTGCGTCTTTGTTTTCGTATAGGCAAAAAGCTGTTTTTAACATGACGCAGCCCACATCCCAACAGGAGGAACGATTGACTGCATTCATGATTGTAATTCCTGTAGCAATTTTGGGAGATGTTATTTACAGAATATAGCGTTTTAACTCAGTTCTTACGTTGGCATATTTACCAGTTGCGTAGTTAGAAGCAAATAAAAAGAGAAGAACAAATGCATGATCCGTCTGTACTTAGCAACATAAAACTGGTACCTGTGCACTTTTTGCATTTGAGCCATTCAGCAACAAAACCTGTCGACCATGGACATAAAGTGCCAATATAAGCAAACAAAGAAAATCTTTTTTCTTTTTCGGGGGTTTATCTAAGTGTTTTGGGGATGGGGCCTTTTCCCCAAATTTGGGAAAATAATTGAATATTTGGGAATGAACATTCAATGAATAAGTTGCCAAATTTTGGGAATTTTGCTTGATTTTAAGACAAGTCAATAGGGAAAAGGGCCTGTTTTCTGCCCCTGGGGATACATACTTTTGAAAGTTATGCACACATCTAAACAAAATGTCTCACCTGCGCCATTTCTGTAACATACATAAGGAAACCTCCAGACGTTTCCAAGACCAACAGCGTAACTAAGACACGACAACACGAAGTCCATCTTTCTCGACCAGTTTCCACGATCTGGGTTTTCATCACCCTCGGAACTGGACGAGGAGTCATCACTGCCGTTGTGCTTCAGCTGGTACTCGTAATCTTGCTTCTCGTTAAATGTACTCATTCTGATGATTCTGCAATGTAAAACGATAACTCTGTTAGGATTTGGCAGCTTTACCCCATTTTTGATGAATGGGCTTTCCCATCATTATCATTTGGGTGAGTCCACTTTGATTTTTAGGGACATCTGAAGAGATATTTAAGTTTTAAATTTATCTCATTTTTCGATGGTATTCGTTTTTAGCGAACAGAATAGCCCCAGAAAGGATGCCGCAGAACTGAGTACAACAAATGCAGATGCAATCAATATGAGCACAATTAGAGTAAATATCTGTCATGGAACAACTTTCAAAGGATCCTCCTGATCAGTGGTAGTTGTTCCCCTACAGGTATTTGCATCATGCATTTCACCTACATTTTGTACTCAGTCGTGTTGGTTGATGCTGGATATTATTGAGTGAGTAATACTGCAATCACAGTGAGGCTTTTGATAATTTCTACTTACAAACTATTTAAGTTTTTGTTTATACATGTATATATGAGCCGCGACGCGAGAAAACCGGTCTTCGGGGTTTCCGACAAGGTCTGACACAAACTGACCTGTACAGTCACAGAAGCAGGCTAGAAGCTTGAAATTTCGGATATAAGAAGGAGAGGAAATATACTATCCGTGTAGTGAAAACAAAGGCGCTGATCAGCTTCGCGGTTACCACGAAGCTGATCTGCGCCTTTGTTTTCGCATAGGCAAAAATCCGGTTTTCTCACGATGCGGCTCATATATTAGTTCCAAACTTCTGTAAATCTTTTCTGTGTATCTTTTAATAGAATGCTTGCATTTTTCTGTATTTTTAGGCTTAACATCAAACATATGGTCAAGCTTTAGTTTACTAAAACAGTTGTCATGTGTCAAAAAACCTGTGACAGTCTGATCGGGGTCAGGAATGTTTGTTTCCTTTCAAAGCACAATATCCTGACCAGTCAGGGACAAAACCTAAACAAGTTATAAAAAAAATAACTGAAACAAGTTATTTTTCATTTTCCCTGCATCAGTCAAAATCTGTGAAGTTTTTCTGAATTTAATTGTAATATGCAGGGTTTTACATAATTAAAATGTTAATGGGAGATGCAGCAAGATGAGAGCTTTATACTCACATGGCTGAAAGTTAGTATATACCATTAAGATTTTGAAAATTTCAGTTTTTTATGCATTTTTTTGGTATCAGAATGGCAAAATCCCTGATTTTAAAACATCTGTTCCCACCTTACAAGAATTTTGGCACATGTCTAGACAATTTTCCTAGGATGATGTAACTTTAATGTAGCTACTACAAAAGAATTTCTTAGTACGCATAGTCTAAAAAGTGGTACGCAGGTACCTCAAAGACAAGTGGGGTAATGATACTAATAACCTATTCAAGTTAATATTGTCATAATTACTAATAAAAGCATAACTTATATAAGTGGTTTTTTGATCTGAAAAAAATATCCAAGAAAAGTGAACTCTAACATCTTGGAAAGGGAGATCATTTAAAGTGTATTAATAACTTGTTTCAGTTATTTTTTTTATAACTTGTTTAGGTTTTGTCCCTGACTGCTGACTGAAGCACAATATCCTGAAATGTATACTTTATCAGCTGCACAACGTAGACAAGAAAATATCACTATGTAATCCGTACCTTGCTTTTATCAAGAATGAGTGAATGTTTACATGCACTGTCA
Source organism: Rugalucina vietnamica (assembly GCA_964017185.1). Taxonomy (NCBI): domain Eukaryota; kingdom Metazoa; phylum Mollusca; class Bivalvia; order Lucinida; family Lucinidae; genus Rugalucina; species Rugalucina vietnamica. The sequence goes on along the minus strand of OZ024880.1, from coordinate 38,012,747 downwards.
GTTTCTTTACGAATGAGTTTACATCATCTTATGGCTAGCCTGATGCAACAAAAAACTATATCCTATGACATGCCGAGTTTCATGACAGATAAATCTGTGCAACAAGACAGATAGTCTGATGTGCGCTTAGCTTTTTTTTTATTTGTGCGCTTAGCTTTTTTTTTTTCAACAAAATATGTATAAAATGTACCTCTAATATCATATCACATTCTCTTCCTTTTAGTTTTTCCGCCAATTTATGAAAAAAAAAAAAAAAATAAATAAAAATAACTCCTGTCATGTAATTCATCATCCTGTTTATAACAAGTGTAAGCTTTTCTAAAAAAAAAGTTTCTAAGGTTTCAAAAACTTCTCAGGCCAAAGGTCTAAAAACAGCTTCTGATCAAAGTTGTCGATTACAAAAGAAAATTTAGCAAGGTCACAACCATCAGCATTTAAAGGCAGTCTAGAAGCTAGCCTGAACTCTCTCGGCAGCTAACAATCCTACATTTTGTAGTGCAGAACTGATTAAAAAATATACTTATTTGATTAACTTAAATTTTGTTGGATATACTATAAAAGGAGTAATATAACAGCAATGCAAGCATCAGGGCTGAGACAGTTTCATCTAGATTTGAAGATATTTTTCTAATTGAAGGTATTAATTTAATACTTTTTGACAAAAACATGTTCTGTAAAAAAAGAAAAAAACAGTGTAATAAACTAGATCTTTTAATACAGTTCAACCTCATTATAACGTGCCTCACTATAGTACAGTTTTCAATATAACACGGCCATGTCATGGCTCCCAAATCAATTATTTTGTTATAAGTAGTAATGGTGGGCACTATGGCCACATTTTCTGAAAACTTATGGCCACGTTTTTATGGCCACACTTCAAATAAGCGTAGCGCTAGAAGCGTGGCCATAAAAACGTGGCCATAAGTTTTCAGAAAATGTGGCCATAGTGCGCACCCTGGGTCTCAGTTTATGAACTAGCTAAGTTGCATGTGTAGGTAAGTATCCTTGAGTTAAGACAGGGACTTTAAGTAATGTGTTCCTGGGTAGACTTGTCACATTGTGCCACTTGCTGGACTTGTCTGGGGTAGTCGTGTGGGTATGTAGTAGTCTCTGTTGCTATACAGCTGAATGCGTCTGAAGAGTGTCTTAGTCTTGTATCTCAAGACTTCAACTCTGTTAGAGGCATGACTCTATAGCTTCCTTAGAGGCTTTAAAGTGGTATGCGTTTCACTGTCTCTTGGTCTTGTATCTCAAGACCTCAACTAGTCAAAAGGCATAACTTTATAGCGTCTTCCTAATATATTGAGGCTTTTCAATGTTCTCGTATCTCGAGAACATTGATTAGCGTCAAAAACTCAGCTAGTTATTGCCAAACTTTAAACCCTTTACTACTACCTCCTGAGAGGAGAAATGAAAACCCAAGACTGACTTTAACATTTTCAACAATTTTATTTGTCCCGCTAACTATGAATGCACGATGAAACAGAGGATTAGGACCGTCCCTCTGTTCTCGTTTACAATGTAACTCTTAACAACAACAACATATTTACAATAATCTGTACATGGGATACTGTTTTGAAAGACAATGTGTTTTACGCAGACATCTGCAAGTTTGTACACGTTGTTTTGATAGAATGTCTGGAATTGTCTTGCACATTGTACTGTCTTTGATAAATGTTCCATAGTTCTTTCTGAACCACATGTCAATGTCTCTGTCATTCTGAGATAAGTCTTCTCCTGTGCCTTTGAGCTCTTTGTGAATAGCTGTTTTCAGATCATGTCCTCTGTTGAGCTGGTAGATGATATAGATACACCACATTCCACAAGTGTTACTCCATGGATCTTGTAACACTTGTGTGTTCTGTATCCATCCAGTTGAATTTCGTTTGATAAATGGTAGGATGTAATCTTCATCTGGTGGCAAACCATAGGAATCAAAGTAGATCACTCTATCGTCTCTGAAGTACACTGCTGTCCAATGTTCTCCTGGATCATCTGACAAGTCTGTGTTTACTATGTATGCTTTTGTGTGCAGTGGTTTTCTATCTGGTAATAAGTCTTTAGCACACACTTCTCCTTTCACTGGCATATTGTTCAATATTCTGCTGAGTTGTATAGTATCCATTTTCAATTTTCTGTTGGTGGAGATGATTCTGGACAATCTTGTTCTTTGTTGTTTTCTTCAGCTGTTCTTTCTTCTTCAGCTGCTGTTGCTTCTTGGTATGATTCTAACAGTTTATTGGCCCAGAATGTCTTCCACTGATCTGTCATGTCTCTCTGATTGTTTTTGAAATACTGCCAGTCTTTATATACTTCATTGGTGAGTTCTGGAGTTAGTAAATGGACAGCTTCTATGGATTTTCTCTTTGATCCCATCATGTGTTCCCACATGAGATCATCAAAATCCTCAAGGACATCGAAGATGTTGAGGCATTCTAAAGCAGGTTCATGATACTTGTAGTCGGTGATCCATTCTTCTGCAGTGGTCCATAGACACATATCGTGGTATTTCTGACTTGGATGGTCAATTCTACATCCCTGACATTCATGTCGAACATAGTCTCTGACACCTTCTCTCAGATTCATCAATACAGCTTTGACGAGAAAGTTTTCTCTTTTCACATCTTGTCCTTCCACTTCTTTCTGTAAGGCACTTGGTTCGTCGGATTCATGTGACGAGAATGTCTGTCTGTATACGTCTGCTTGGTATTCCAGATCTTTCTCAATGTAGTATCCTTGATGCATCTTCTTAATAATCTGTGGTCACTTCTCTCAGTCCGTTTATTTCTATCAGATTGTCAAACTCTGCGTAGACAATGACGTTGAGTGTGTAGTCAAGTGCTCTGGCAAACTGAAGCTCTAGTCTCAGGTTTCCTGTTTTTAAAGGGTGCAGATGGTTCTGGTCAGCTCCTTGGTCTGGTGTCAAATCGAATCCCCAGAAGCAGTATCCGTCTTTATAGTCTTGAAGACTGATGTTACAGTTCTGAACTTGATTCTGACTGCTCAGTGCTTGATATAGTGACATGTATGATCTCAGATACTGATCGTCATTGAAGTTTGGTTCGAATGGTCTGCCATATATATTGTGTCCATCACACGTGACATCCAGTTTACTGAGCCTGAAATGTTGGAATCTGAAAGGATTGCTTGCATAGCTTCCATTGAATTCTTCATTTGTGACCATGCCAATGAACACACGTTTTGGAAGTTGGCCTTGAAACAAATGATCCTCAATCTTTGATCTCAATCCAGCGTTTATCGTGAAAGTTTTGACTTCTACTCTTCTGATAGGAAACTTTGCCTGTTTCTGAGCTATGGTCTGATTCAGATCATTTGTGATTGCTGGTAGAAGTTGTACTGTTCTCACAGAGACTTTAGCAACATCAATTTTGACTACCGATGGATAAGCATCATCTTCACCGACCATCAAACAAAACTGAGGTGAAGCTCGATTCAATCTGAGTCTGATTTCAATTCCATTAGGCAAATATTTTTCCTGCATGGCTAGATCCAAATGTAATCGTCCCATCAATTCCAAAGGTTTACTTTCTGCCACAGCTGCCATGCGAGCTTTGATCGGCTCAGAATCAAAAGCAACAAATTTTCCAGTTTCATCTTGGTACCAAAATTCCCCAGCTTTCAGTTGATTTTGTTTTACATCAGAACCAAATGAAAACAAGTTTTCAAGATACGCTCTGTATGGATAAGTATCCATATTGCTTGTCACAAGTTTGTTATTCAAATACAAATCGATACTACTAAACATGCTATGAAAGAAATTATTCACAGGGGCTACTTTCTTGTTGGCTTCAAGATCATTTCCAACACCAGCTTGCAAAATTCGACATCTCAGATAGAGATACGTCTGAGATAAATCTGTATAATTTTCTGTCTGTGGTGGAATGACGAATTCAATGGGTGCATGATGACTATCCAATGAAGCAATAGGATGATAATCTGTCCACTGAGTATCCTCCATGGTTGTCATGGTTGGAGGAACTGATTCCATTTCTATTTCGGTTTTACTGCAGTCACAAGAACCAATTTGAATCATTTTGTTTTATTTACTCAAAAAATCTGGTGGAAATCTAAGATTTTTTCTTGTAAGTGTTCTCCTGCCTTTGTGAACAGGTCGCTGTCTAGATTTGGACTGAGGCTTTTTGGATTTCTGATTTGATTTTATACCCTCTGAGAACTGATCGATTGTAGACTGACCAAAAGATTTCAATGCTGATTTTCCTCTGTGTTTTAAAACTTGTTTGACATTCTGACCTTTAACAATTTCTCTCAAAGCTTTAATTCCATGATCTTTTGCTACTTTTTTCGCACTCTGTATGCCAACTTTTGCTAAAGGTTTTAAAATTGGAGTAACTGTTCTCAAAGCAGCTTTAAAGATTGATCCTAAACCATTTCCATATTGTCTTGAAACGCCACGATAGACGGGATAATCGTTGAATCCCGACCCATATTGACAAATTGTTCCATGCGTACGCATTATTTTTTATTATTCTTTGGGTCTGAAATGTAACTTGATCAACGTCTTTCCAGTAATGAATGGAATATCTTCACCTGTATCGCCTTTTATACTAATGTGAACTTGATCAATGTAAGATTTTGCAACAGGCACATAATGCAAATTCAAAAACTCTTGATGAAAATGAATTTCTCCTTGGATGTATTTGAAAGGAATAACTCTAAGTATTGGTGCAGTAACGTCTCCGATATAAGTGTAATTTGCCACATCTGAGTATACATAGAAACGATTGCTATGTGTATTTAAATCTACACCATATTTGAACTGATACTTATCGTTTCCTATGGGTTTGCCAAAGAATGTTTTATCCACGCCTAGAATTTCTGCCAAAGGTTGTGGAAACATCAAATGCATTTCATTTTTATATTCTCCCACGAAACGTACTTTTGTGCGTTTGCTATTATTTCCATATGACAGAGTGACTGAGTGATTAGCTGTATCCAATGCAGTTTTGAAACGAGCATCGATCACTTTTTGCATCTCGTGGATTAAGTGATGTGCAGAGGTGTAATTAGAATTTGGAATTTGTAGTCGATATTCTACACAGAAATCTTTTTCCGTGCATACTTCTGTTTCATCACTGGACAATTTGAGTCTCTTTGCAGCTTGTTCAGTTAATCTTAGAAAGAAAAAATTGTTGGCATCCGAAATATTTAAAATTTCTGCAGGAGTGATAATTTCTGCAAGAGCAACTTCCCAATTTTCTTTGTCAATTTGTATTGGATGATCTAAGCGTACCGTAAAATTGGACTGTTTGTTACTTGGAAAAGTGTTCAAACAACTATCACTGAGTAATGTCAAGTAAAAATCTTTCATGGTTTTACTTCTTTTGAAAGTTCGTCACTAGAAGAAGACAGAGATTGTTGTTTTCTGAATTTTAGACCAGGTGATGGCAAAATGTACCCTATCGAACTGCTGAGTAAAATCAACCACAATTCTTTATCTGGACTTCTCAAACTGATGTGAACTAGAGATGTGATGATTATCATGTATACTACAATGATCTGAGTGAAAAATGTTAAAGGATTTTTAGCTATTTTGGTTTTACTGTCTGCAGATGAATGCACAGAAGTGTTATCACCACTGCGATTGAATGAACTTCTAAAATCCATTTTCATGCTTTTATACAAGATCAGACTCTAGAATCCAACTGTCAAATTTAGATGGATATCCTTTCCAGTGTACTTTGATTTCTTTAACCCACTTTTTTCCAACTTTGCGTTTTCTGTGAGCTAAGACCGAATCGATTTCAAAAATCTGATCTTTTTCGACACGTTGTAACTCTTGAGAGTAGAATGTACCACTGACAGATTCACCATCGAGATCTCTTATTTTATAGGTGGTGGGAAACTGCGTTTTCACCACATCAGAAATCTGAAACAATTCCTGTGTCCAATTTGGCAGATATCCTTTGTCAAATGTGCGTTTAGTTTTATTGATCCTAACATAATCACCTACTTTGATTTTTGTTTGTTTTTGCAGTTTTCTAGGTTTGCCAAAAAGAATTTCAGACACTTGAGGTTCATTCTCTTTTGTCACAGAAACAGGTGCACGTTTGATACTTCTGTGATATGCATGATTGTAACCTTCGACTAATTTTGGAAGAACATCAACATATCGCAAAGTGCGATTGTGCGTGAAATACTTCCACATGCGACTTTTCAAAGTTCTTTGGAATCTTTCAACAATACTTGCTTTTGTTTCTGGGTTTTCAGTTGTGAAGAAATGAATTTTCTTAGATTTTAAAAACCCTTGAAAGTCTCTGTTTTTGAATTCTGTACCTTTGTCAGTTTGCAAACTTTTTGGTTGACGCCCATTTTTCAACACAAGTTTAAATGCATTTACTAAAGTTTTTCCCGTCTTGTCTGCAATGGGTACAACCCATGCAAATTTTGAAAACACATCGATAATGCAAAGCAGATATCTAAACTTATCATTGGACTTGGACATTTTTGACATGTCTGCTAGATCGGCTTGCCATTGATGATCAATTCCTGCAACCACAGTCTTACGACGTAAAAATTTTCTTCTGATAGGTTTATGTAAAGTGTAGGTCTGTTGTTTTTTCAACCAATTTCTGACATCTTTCAATTTGACATTTTTAGAAGATTTTCTAGCAAGCTTGAATAAAGCTTGTTCACCAGCATAACCTGCAGGACTTTTTGGATCATAATACAATTTGTCGAAATTCATTATTGATCATCGTAAGTGAGCCACTGTTTGGGTTGGAACTTTGGCGTAGACATTTCTTCTTTTATATAACTTTTTGTGGCAGACAAAGGAGAATACAACTGTTTTTTAATTTTTGCTAGCTCGGACGGTGTAAAATCTGATTTGACTTTTCTTTTAGTTGTTTTCTGTGTTTTAGAAACAGGAATACGACTTGCACGTTTACGTGCTGTCGAAACACGTTTTTGGGCAGGTGTGACATAATTGTCATCTGGAGTTCTAGGAGATACGCCCCGATGCATCCACTCCCACCTTTCCCTATTTCCAATTACATCTTGAGGAATATTCATTTCTCTTAACCCTTCTGCGAACGGTTGCCATCCCGTGGGTTCACTGCCTTTTCTATGTCTTAAAACATCATTGACCAAGTCAATGATATTAGATCCTTCAATAGCTTTACCATAAAGTTTTACGGTACCATCATCATCCCAAGTCATGTTTGGATTATCTTTTAAAATGTTAAGTAAAAGTTGTGCTTTTCGTTTCATCGTGCTAGGTACACTATCTAATACAAGTTGGTTCATTCTAGAGGAACTGGATGTTACACTTGGTAATTTTAAAGATTGATCTTGCAATGCTTTTTTGTGAGCCGATTGAAATTTGTGTAAAGTTTCACCAAATAATTGAGCTTTTTCAGCTTCGGACATGTCTTCGTCAGCCATGACCGAAGATAAGTCTCTCTGAAGACTTGCTGTGGCAGACACATTTGGATTAGGTGGTAATCTAGGTTTTTGAATTTGTTCTTCTTTCCAGCGTTTCATGTCTTCCCAAAGTTTAAATGGAACAATGGCCATTTTACGCCCTTCCATGATGAGGATTGAGGAGACTTCCAAGTACTGAACCAACAATGGGAGCAAGCAAAGGTTTTAGTAATAAACCGAGCAATGCACCTCCTTTCTGATTGATAATTTTCTTTTTATCTGGCACAGACACTTGCTTTGAACTCAGTAAACGTATGTGACGTTGTCGAGCTTGCAATTTTTGTTTTTGAGCTTTTGTCAAACGAACATTGCCTTTTATAATGTTCAGGCAACATTCACCGACTGAGTCGATGACTTCTTTAGGTGAATCATTGATCATTTTTTGACGACATCTAGGTGGTAAATGAGTCAGTCCTTCAAGAAAAGAACCATACGATTTGATTAAACTTTTTTTCTTTAATATTTTTCTAGTACGACGCTTTGTTTTAGTAGCTGCCATGCTGATGCAATTTTGCAAACTGTGTCAAAATTTAGCTGACATTGAGCTTTTATAGTTTTTTTTTTTTCAAAATAAAAGTCGTTTCTTAGCAGTTCTTCTTACAAGTTCTTGTTTTGCTCTTTTTATTCTTTCAACATCAGAAGGAAATGCAGTTTGATCATTCATGACAAACTCTTTTGGATCTAACAAGTGCATGTATGGAATAGTTCCGTGTCGTTTCTGAAATGTAGGACTGTTTTGCATGATGTAACGTTGTTTTGAATTCAGAGGTGAAACAATTGGTTTTGGTGAAGTTCTAAGTGGTGAAAATCTTGCAATTGACAAAGACATTCGTCTTGCATTGGCATCAGGTGAAGACATTCCTAGATTTTGCCAACTTGTACCTACTGCTGGTGAATTAGGACTTACAGATTTACTTTTTTTATTTCTTCTTTTGGTCACAAATTTATCATTGATGCGTTTTTTGGATTTTTTGGCAGGCCTTTTTTTAGTTTTAGATTTCTTGGGAGTTGATCTTTTACGTCTCAAGAGTTTAGTACCATCCCATCGAATCAAACTTCTGATAATTACACCACCAAAGAAACCACCACCGCCTGGTTTTAGAATGATACTACGTTTCACTTCTGGATCTGTCATTGCACTTGCTAATTTTCTAACATCATCTTTATGTCTATCCATGAAGTTTTTAGTTTGTTTAGGCAGTTTCATTTTCCCCTCAATGATTTTACGAGCTGCTAATGAAAACCATTTGATCATTTCAGCTAAACCTGCATTAAGCAAAGTTTTTCGTTTTTGAGCATCGTGTTCTTTGCTCAAATTGTAAAGTGCACGAATCAAGTTAGCAGATGTTTTCCCTACAGCCATGATGACTAAACTGATCAATGTCAAACCAAACACACCCTTTTATACGCTTGGAAAATAAACCACTGGTCCAGATTGATCTGATTTTGTAAACCAGTGTTGAAAAATATTTGTTCTCAATCTCAAGTAATTTGGTGTGGTTGGTTTCAAATCGACCAGTAAGTAACCATGAGGTTTTGATGTTGCATCGTTAAAGGCAGGAATCATATGTGGTGTTTGCAGTTGATTGGAAAGAACTTTGATCTGCATTTTGTCCCTTGGACTTTGGAACAAAACCAGATAATGAGCATTCAAACTTATCGTGCGGGATGATTTGCTTTGTTGAAATAAGTTTTGTGTGATGTAGACCAAACTCGCATTTCTGTGGTGCCCTTTTCTCGTAAACCATAACTTAATTTTTTCTTCATCTTTGTCTCCCAACATATCGTCAAAGATGACTAAGTGTGGTACACTGACATCAGTGACGATGTCATCCTCGTCATCTGGGATGCCGAGGATGAATTTTATGTTTGATCCTTCACGTTCTTGCAGGATATTGTAGGCAGATTGCCATTCTTTGTAACACCACACAATTTGTTGTGGTTGAATGTCAAACAAATCTTCTTTGTATTCAATCATTTTCTTAACAAATTCCGTTTTTCCAGAACCACTAGGACCAGATATAAAGATATTGGCAGTATGTTTGAAGAACAAACTACCAATATCTTGTTGTAAAACTTGTATAGCCGACATGACCTTAACTGTTTAACTGTGTAACAAACTGATGAAAGAACAAGAAAGACATGTGTTTTTATATGTTTTTTTTAATTGCATGACAAAACAAATGTCTGCAAAAAAAAAAAAATTGACATCTTGTAACCTAGAAAAAGTTTTGCTAAAAAATTTACAAGTTGTCACCTAACAATATTTTTTTAAATTAACATCAAACAATTGCAAAAAAAACTTTTGTGGAAACAATTTTGTGAAACATTATTTAACATTTGCAAAAAAAAAAAAACTTCGACAAAAAAAAACCTTTTTGTCAACTTGTATACTTTCTGTGTTCAAGTCATATCATTCTGTTCAACTTTTTTTTTTACTTCAGTTCATATTTGTTCAGTCTCTTACAAGTCATATCCATAGGGTACCGTGTATCCTTTAACGAGAACCATACGTTTATTGTATGTGAATTTATAAGTCTTTGTTTGTTCCTCAGTTGTCACCTTTCTATCGCTGTACTTTCTGATTCTATTGTACTTGGCAGTCACTGAAAAGTTCCTACTTTCAGACTTTGACCATTCCAACATCTGATGGAAATGTATCAGCTGAGACGTGTTATAGTCCAGTGTCAATCCTTTCACTTTACATGTAGATTTCCTCTGTCCATCTTTCTCAACATACTCATACCCATAGTTCTTAGGTCCCATACCAACAAATTTCACAATTCTTGCATCTGGTACTTCATCAGTCCATTCACCAAGACGATCCCCAATTTCTGGATTCCATTCGTCTGGTTCGTGAACGTAGATGATTGAGTCCGTGTCAAAGTACAATACTCTTGATCCCAGTTTATCTAACTTATCGTACAATCTCAACCTAGCTTGTGCCGTCACAAATGCACCTACAACCACATTGCTACAAGCGTGAGGTTCAACAAGATTGTCTGTTTCTTCCCAGTTCACGTGTACAAATCTTTCTCCGTATATGTCTACATTCTTCACGATCTTAGATGGATTTGTTATCAGTTCAAAATATTTGGCTGGGTCAGATATGTATTCAGTCTTTGTCATTTTTTCACGCTGAGCCAGCTTACCCCACAAACTATTCAACATAATCTTGGCTATAGCTCGCAGTCCGGGATTCTTTTCTACTTCTTCCAAGGAGATTCCTTCTGCTTCGAAGTAATCACGTATGAATTTTTCCTTGTCAGCTTCGGTCCTGCACCATTCGGGATAGCCACTCGATTCTTGCTTGACTTTCAAGAAGACATCGATGTACTTCGTGAAGATACCACCCTCGCCAGTTTTCTGTGTTGTCATACTGTGTCGTCTCCGGGAAATGCCACACTTCATACACGTCCAGTAATTCATATCCTTTTTCTAATGCAGCCTTTAATTCTATGCTAACCCAAGTTCCTACTAGTGCCCTTTCATCGTCTTCTGAATGTGTACACTTTTGGGAGGGATCACATCTTTCTGCACAAGTTCTACACAAAGGAAACATGAGTTTATTGTTACATTTGTAAGGAAGTACGGGATGAAACAAGTCTCTAGGTGGCAATACCTTACATTTGATCAGTCCTTCATATTGTTCAATATTGTCTTTGTCCACGTTTTCTTGAGATAGGATGGTTGGATGACCCAAGGGAAACAGTCCATACTTGCAAACGGTTGGATACAGGGAACAAACATCAATGTACTTGATTTCATCCTGTGACGTCTCGTCGATTTCATGGTAGAGTTTTATTGAATTGGTCCGCCCACCAAACAAGGCATCTCTTGGTCTCAATGGGTCCAAGTTGGTAAAGTGAGAGTCCACAGTCTTTCTGAATTCTTCATCCACTTTGTACCTTTTGTCATATTCACATTCCCACATCTCGATCACGAGGTATCCATTGTCTTTGAATTTTTGCATCAGGTAGTTGGTGTTAGTATACAGTTGCCCCATCGTCTGACAGCTTTGTTTGTGAATTGTCTCTCTATCTGGAAAATGTGTTGGACAACCATGCCAATAACATCCGTGGAACTCGTAGATAGTTCTAGATTCTCTGTGATAACCATCCACGCAGTGTCCACAAATCCTAGCTTCTCCTCCATTCAATGCATGCTCTATCTCGATTCCCTGTTCCTTTGCTATACTTTGAATCCATCTCACCGCTTTGATCGAGTAGTTTTTCTGGTTTGGATAACCTTCTGGAGGAATGATGGCCACACAGTTTTCTGGCATGTAGTTCTTTCTCCAGACTTTGGAACAGGCTTGGGCAATCGTACAGGATTCCGTCAAAGGATCTAAACCACTGATATCTTTCAGGATCTTTCTGAAACTCCCACATCCACGTCTCAAGATATCCACATCACTCCTGCAATATTCCTCCATCTCTCGTCTAAAGTCAAAGATCGTTCCAGACTCTACCTTGTCGTTGTACCATTTGTAAAACTCAGTCCGGTCCTTTTCAGACATCTGTCCGGGCATGTACATCTCTGCAGGGAAGTAAGGTCCCACATAGTCCTGATTGGCTTGTGTATTGGCAAGATGAGGAAAGTATCCTTTCTTCATTTCTTTCAATCCAAATGTCTTTGGGAAATTGGCAAGTCTCATGTGCAGGAACAAGTACGAGTCCAGGAATGTCACATTGCCTATTTTCATTCTCATAATCGTATTTCCATTCATGATCACGTCAGGTTTCATTGTCCCATTTTCCAAGATATGTCTCAAGATGAACTGTCCATCGTATCCACCAAAGTTATGAGCAATGCAAGTCACGCCTTTGTTATCGTTTCCCAGTATCCAAGCGCAAAATCTAGATAGCGTATCTGTTCCCTCAAAGATAACTTCTCGTCCCCCTGGTAACGTGCTGCAGCCTGGACAGTGTTCATCGCTGGGTAGATCTATGCAGTAATCGCAAGCTCTTTGTGCCACGCAAAAGTTGACTTGATGTTCTCCAGTTTCCTGAGATGACTCGAAATCGAAGAAGACGAATTTCGGACCAGTAGTGGTTTTCTCTTCATCTTCGCTTTCCTCGGTATCTGAATCTGCTGTCTTAGATACATTTTTCTTTGATACATACTTCTGAATGTAGCATTGATGATTTGGACCTACAATTTCCTTACAGATCTTACACTTTCTATTACCAGGACATACATGATTCTTTTTGTTACCAATGATACGACGTGAACACTTTTCACAATTGTATACAAGTTGACAAATAGATTTCTTCTGATTACCCTTAATTGCCTTATGATTATCAAAACAACTTTGACTCTTAAAAGTTCTCTTACAATCTGCACATTTGATTTTCTGTCCAGGTATACATGGAATGTCACTATAGCAACCATCACATCCATCATTGCATCGGTGATCTCCTCTGTGATTGTACCCAGCATCGCAATACTCGCAGTAGTAATGACATCCCAGCAGTCCTGTCACCTTGGTTACAGTATCGTAGTGTTTGTCCCCATTCCAGTACAGATGTATGACTTTCGTCTCTCGTTGTTTCTTGAACTGTAGTGGAAAGATCAGTCCATCCTTAGGATGTTGCGAATGGACTTTGATCAGGTAATCTGGTTTCAGAACATCCTGGATCTTCTTGTACTCCTCAATACCACAGACTTTGTCATGAGGAATCTTAGCTTGGTCCAGTAACTTCTTTGCTTCCCGTGTCTGCATCGGACGATCAGAGTACTGAATGTTTTTCCAGTTTTTCTTCCAAGTATCTGAAAATGGAAATTGGAAAAGAACTAAATAATCAAGTACTAAGGAAACATATGTTTGGATATTTTTTCAATAGGTCTCAATTATCAAAACTTTTGAAAACCTACATAAGTTGCAAACATATAAATATGTAAAAAAAGTTAAAAGTAGTTTTTTACAAGATCCTAACCTGAATCATCTTTGTCAGCATTACATTTCCCCACCACCACAGCTCTGGCCATACACATCACGTCGTCTGTATTGTTGATCTGGACAATACTTCGTTTATTCTGTCTCATGGTCTCTGACTCGAAATACAGTCCATGGTGAAGTGGTTTTCTTCCAGCACCAGTCGGGAGATTACATGTTGTCACGTCAATTCTCATCTGTCCATCGTTGATCTTGAAATTGTCATTGGATTGCATCACTTTCTCAATTTCTTGTAGGATGATTTCTCCAGTCAACGAGGACACATCACGCCATGTCACAAATACTCCCAACTTCAGGCCTGGATGGTTGACAGTCATACGGATTTTGTCATCACCCGCCACTTTACACTGTATCTTGATAGCTTCCACCAAGTCATCAAACAGCCGTGGAACAAACTCTAGTGGTGACACATCTTCGGGAAATTTCTTCACATCCACTTCGTAAATTTTGGCTTTCGATCTGAACAATCTCGATTCAGTCTCTCTCTTCAGCTTGATATCAAAATATTTGTCATCAGACACTTTCTGCCTTTTGCCGGGTGGTGGCCTCATCATCTCATCCTCACTCTCCTCGCTATCAGAATATTCTACCAGTCTTCGTTTATTTGCCATGTTAACTCTTCGAAGTTTATTCAATGAATGAATTCAGAATACCAGATTGTCTCAGCTTATATACCTAGGGACGCGACATGACAAATTGTTGTCTCGCCTGACTGCAAGAAATATGGCCAGTCTCACAACTGATCGACCTTGTTGGTCTACCACAAATCCCCAGCTATCATATTGGGATTACCCTGCACTTCAGAATCCCTGGCGAGATGAAGATATCCACTGCAAGTGAAACACCCGAATGTGAACCATGCACCGGACCGTTTCTGAGGCGGGGCCTATTACAATTCTCTAGCCAAGCTAGCGCCCTTAGATGTGGCCTGATATATCATTCCACACCCCTGCCTCTAAATGCTTGTTCAATATCTTCATATCTACGGACTGAAGCGGTATAACCGTCCAAATAACTGGTAACTCTGAGCTGAGCTAATTTTGAGAAGTTGTGAAAAACTATATATAGGGATCACTTTGTCCTACGTAGTAAAATTGGGTTTGAGTATTTGCATGGACAAGTTAAACATATTATTTCTACGAAAGTAAGTCAACAGCTATGATAATTTACATAAAAATAAATATGACAATAAGTTTAAAACATGTTACAAAAAATTTCATGTTGATACAAAGTCAAATGGTAAAGCTATTAAGGTACTAAAGTTAATATTGACATATAACGTTTACAAGGGGAACTACTGTGTAAAAACTGAAAATAACAAGTATTAGCTTTTAAAAAACCTAACTTCTAAAGTACTTATCCGATTTACATAATTATTTTTGCATATGGTAGGATATCTCAAATACGTTAAATTTCAAAATTAAATTTTGTTCTACTGCGCATGCGCGAAATAGAAAAGTAAAACTTAGAAATTAAAATCTACAATAACTTTATTATGACTTGATCGAATCTCGAAATTCTTTTAGCACATGTTTCAGTATTTGGTAACGTTCCTATTTTGAAAAAAATTAATTACGTATTGCGCATGCGCAAACGTATGCATAAGTATTATTACTGCTATATAAGACAATTTCACATTATTCATTTTGTAGAATCATGGCTCAAGTCTACATACCAGCAGAAATCCAAGAAAACATTTTCAGCTACTTGATGTATTCGTCTGCAAAAGGACTCGCATTCAAATGGAACATACAAGAGGCGTGGTTTAAAGTCAACTTCACAAAACTACAGAGAGCTTTGTCTACAAGATCTCGGGAAACTTATCACAGAGAATTGGTGCGAATGTTATTGGACATAGATGAATTGCCAAACCTGACATATGAAATGAGAACAAAGTTCCACACGGCGATTTATGACTTACATAAACGTAAGATATTTACGTTGACATCAACCAAGCTGTGGAGAATAACATGGTCATTTTATCGTGATCTGGGATTTGAACCAATACTTCATCACGGCTTAAAGGACCATTTCATGGTAGGATATATTTCTGCAGAAGGGAGTACGTACCATGGATATGTGTTACTCGATCGTGAAATGAATAGATGCCAAGTCAATAACTTACTAGGTCGACCGCATTTATTATGCCTTAGAATGTTAGGAATAACCAAATCAACATTTCATATTAGACCTGCGAGTGAACTTTGCTTGAATTGGAGACTGTTCGACAATATAAAGCACGAAGATGGAGTCATGGTATCATTTGGAAACTGGAAGTTGTTCGAGACACAAGCAGACAATCAAGTGACGCTGCAGTATCCAACAAGTTATTCCAGATACCTGCTCGGATATACATCATGAATAGCATTACAAAGAGTCTACCCGTATGTTTGGATCAGATCTTACAGTTTGACGTGTACAAGTGTGCTTTGCAACACACTTTGTCATTAGAACCAACAGATGCTGAATTTTTGAAAACAAGAGAAGGTATCAATTTGTGGTTGAACAGATTGGAAACATTTGGGACTTTCAAATATTGGTGCAGAAAAATTGCAAATGAAATGTGGAGACTCATTGATGACAGTCCAATAACTTATCTCCACTGGCTAACTCACGTTGCCAATAACGACGGCGTGATTTCTCATCTAGAATCTATACTGACAGATATTCGAAGAGATTGTGAGGAGGAAGATATGGAATATGAAGATCTCATTTCTGCAATCGACAAACTGACACTGAACTGAACGTATAAAAAACTGGGAGAACAGACTCACATTATCATTTCAAATCTGAACAAGCAACATGTCACAAGATCCAAGAAAAGAAAAATTCAATGACCCAAAGAGTATCTACTATCAACAAAGATCATTGATGAAAGGTACCTTTACACATGCTACGCCAGGGTATAAAGTCGATGACACAGACTCACAGAATCATTCTACTTCAAATCGTCAAAGAGTAAACATGGATTCAACTATGAGCAGTGAGACTAAGAGAATCTACTACCACTTCATATCTTTGAAGAAACTTCTCACTACAGATGAAGTTCAACAGCTAAAACCATTAGAAGATATGCTGAGGATACAAGGAAAACTAGCTCCACCTTTTGGTCAATGCTACTACTGTAAAGAAACAACACACTGGGCCAGCGATTGTTTGAAACTAAAGCTTGCTAGAGAACAACCAGATGGAAAACCAACACATGGACAATGTTTCAAGTGCGGTTCGTTCGATCACTGGGCTTCAAAGTGTCCACAGAAAGATGAGACAAAACCAGAGAAAATTTCAACATCAAATGAATCAACTGCAGTGGTGGAAAAGACAAACAAACGGCGACTGGTAGATTATTCCGATAGCGATGAGAATGAAGATGTGTCAGAGCCGACTCCAAGCAAGCAGCGAAAAGTAGAGAAGACAGCTGAGCCAAAGAAGACGAAACGAAGAATTCCTAAGAGGAAATATTGCTTCATCTGTAAATCAAAGACTCATAATGCTAAGAACTGTGAAGAAATTGTTCTTGATCCAGAAGAAGAGCTGAAGAAATCACTGAGTAAATTGACATTGAACTGATTTTTAAGTTGTGAACTGTGACTATTGTCAAAATGTTCTAAGAGACTGTATTATTCAAATAATTCTAGAGACTATATTATTCAAATGTGTCCACTTAAAAATTGTTAGTACAAATTAAAATTGAAAAAAATGTTTTTTGTGTTTGTTGTTTCTTACAATGGTTTTCTTTCTGAAGATTTGGTAGTCATGAAATATTGGTCATTATACAAGTTAGTAACAGTATTACAAAGATATTCTATCTGAAGAAATGGTCATCAAATTTCTTACAAACATATTCTTTCTGAAGATATGGTCAGCAAATGTCTTACAAAGATATTCTATCTGAAGATTTGGTCAGTAACAATATTACAAAGGTATTCTTTCTGAAGATTTGGTAGTCCTGAAAAGGACTGTTTTGGTCATAAGAGACAAGAGATCCCTAAGGTCTACGAGGCATTGGTCGTACAATAGCTACTGGTTTGCAGTAACCAATACCTCTTCTGGCCAAGAAAATCTGTATCCCCATCTTGTTTTGTTGCCTCTCAATTTCCCGATAATCTTTTTTGTGAAATGCAGCACACAGTTTCCTCAAGCTGAATTTTTCAAAGAACCCCATAGTTCCAGAATGTACAGAGAGGCACAGAACACGATGTTATATAGTCGATGAGTAGGATTGACCTACATTTTAATCAGAACCAATCAAATGCGTTTTGATCAGAACCAATGAGAAGTTCACATACGATCACGCCACAAAGATCACACCATAACCGTAAGACAACACCTATACAACATAGACACATTGATAAAAGTTATTTCATTCGGAAAGAAATGTGTGGCCCTGAAAAGGGCCGTTGGGTGGAACTATAGCCACAGATTAGGAGCAGGCACAGTATCTGCTCCCACAGGCAGGACAGCGCTGTCCCCAACGATCAAACTTGACAGTTCTGTAGGCAGGAATCGAAAGATTCCTACCTTCAAAACTATAGGATGGCTCGTTTGCCTCGGCATCCCAATCTTCAGTCTGTTCACTGTAGTTATGACTGGGTCTGTCATCCCAGTCCTCTTCTGACACAATTGGTGACAATGCCTCCCTCTTGATGTTCGTCTTCTCTACAACTCGTCCTCCATGAGCTAAATTCATAGCACTTCTTGTCATACTGATCATGGACTTCAGATTCTCCACCGTCCGCTGCAAGGACTCAGCGCTGTTCTTGAAAGTGTTGATAGCTTCCAACATGCTAGTA
This sequence comes from Rugalucina vietnamica, assembly GCA_964017185.1. Classification (NCBI taxonomy): domain Eukaryota; kingdom Metazoa; phylum Mollusca; class Bivalvia; order Lucinida; family Lucinidae; genus Rugalucina; species Rugalucina vietnamica. Next base: position 37,994,531 of record OZ024880.1, on the reverse strand, counting down.
GCCGCACCACCAATACTGTCTGCCTGCTCCTCCAAAGCTCTTAAGTAGCATTCACAGTCAAACTGTTTTGCCATTTTGTTGTACACGAGAATAGTGTACAGAACTGCAAAATGCAATTGCTTTTATACTCTCTGGGGGGATTGACCTACTTTAAACTTCAAACCAATCAGAAGGTCCAGTATAAGTAACAAATCACAGCCAACTTTACAAACATGAGACAGAAAGTAGGTCAATCCCCTCAGTGAGTATAAAAGCTTAGCTCAACAGTCCAAGTTTTCACATTCATGTTCAGTCATGGCTTCGAATCAAATCAGCTTCGACGATATGATTAACAACCCAGACATATTACTACAAGCATGTAATGAAGTCTTTACTAATGACACGACAACTACACAACAGCAGTACTATCAACAACCAGTACAAGCGGTTTCTCCTTACCAGCAACAGACATCACAGTTGCAGCAACAACTGCAAAGAACACAGATAATAGATGTCTTGGTTAAAGAACTCAATGAGTTGAAATCCAAAGTCAAAAAACTTGAAGAAGAAGTACAGCGACAAGCTCAGATGCCAAGCATACAGTTCCCTGCGATCAGAATGCCTATCAGATTAGATATCATCAATACCGACCAACCGGCTACATCATCTCCAGCTGTAGGATTAGGCATAGCTAAGAAAGAAATACAAGCAACCAAGCGAAAGAAGACTACAAAATAAATTCAGACTTCACAAAAAAAACACTTAAACAGCCCTTTTCAGGGCTACCAACTATTCCTGAAAGATAAACCTTTTTACACATTACTTAAAGTACCTGTCTTAACTCAAGGATACTTACCTACATGCAACTTAGCTAGTTCATAAACTGAGACCCAGGGCGCGCACCTATATGCCAAAACTTATATGCCAAAACTTATATGCCAAAACTTATATGCCAATTTCAGGCGCTGCGCTTATTTGAAATTGGCATATAAGTTTTGGCATATAAGTTTTGGCATATAAGTTTTGGCATATAGTGGCGCCCATTACTACTGTTATATATCTATTGTAAATAACCTCATTATAACATGGTTCACTTATAACACGGTCTGTTTCCATGGACCCCAAAGATAGCGTTATAATGAGGTTGACCTGTATTACCAATTTTCATATCATAGGCCTTGTAACAAAGGACGAAATGGCATCTTTCTTAAGTACAGCAGAAAAAGAAGATAATTTTATTATATCTCTATTTTCGTTCTTGTGTACCAAAAAAAAGAGTGACATCTTCAATTTTATTCAGAACAGAATTCAGAATGTCCTAATTTCTTACCAAATGCAGCAGAAAAAGGAAAAAAAATAGTAAGTCCCGCTTAAACACGTGTTACTACGGAAGTCCCACACAAAAGAGAAAAACTATTGATCGAAAAAGACACTAAATCTGCTCCAGTTAATACATTCAGCGAGATATGTGCACAGTAACTCAACAAAACGAAACCTCCGAACACCTCAAACACAATGCAACTACAAACAATCAAGAGGTTAAAGAAAACACTTAAAGCGACGGACCAATAAATCCCTCTGCAGTAAATTAAGATGTGTTCTGTCCGTTTCCCTAGATGGAAAATTTTACCTTACAAGGTGAAGTTGACTTGACAAATTATTGGCCACAAAAACATACGAGCCGCCTCACCAGAAATCTGGTCTTCGGGTTTGCGACGAGGTCTGACACAAGCTCATCTGTTAAGTCACAGAAGAAGATGAGAAGCTTGAAATTCTGGTTTTAAGAAGAAGAGGAATCATACTTTCCATGTAGTGAAAACAAAGGCGCTGATCAGCTGTGCAGTTACTGCACAGCTGATCTGCGTCTTTGTTTTCGCAAAGGTGTAAAGCCAGTTTTTTCAGGACGCGGCTCAAAAAAAGAACATGAATGTAAAAAGTCCCTCCATTTAGCCAATACAATGAATGACTTTTCGGATTTTTGGGTCAAGTGTCGAATGTGCACTCACGCTGTAAATCCATTAAACCTATAAAAAAGTTATTAAATACTGTGCCCCCCAAAAAACATTGGTCTCTTGAAATGAAAGGTGAGTTATGGCTAATAAAATTTAGGTAGACATGGAAATCCCAATAAAAAGACATTCGATTTGATTTGAAAAAGCAATGATTCAGAGCCAACATTTTCAAAAGTGCTCTGAACCAAAATAAACATACATGATAAACTTTATTAAAATAAACTTTCCAAATGTCATGACATTAAAAGCAGCTGTTATTACTGCACCAGAATTGGCCTTTCCATGTACAGCATCATGTTTCAGGGCTCAAATCCTAATACAAACAAGTATAAGGGTTTTTAAAACGCTTGCCATCTCTCAGCACTATTTTCACTATATGACACGGCGATAACCACAGACCGAAAAGACTCTGGCAGCTCGGTTTACCCGAGCTCGCATGCGGTATTTAGTGTGACTCAATAGGAATGCCTCGTTCAATCAAGTGCGGCCGGAACTCTGGTCGATTAACAACAAGATTCCAGCCCTGTTCAATTATATATGCGCTCTCGCCGTGGCGAGATCGCAAAAACACACTAAGACTGTTAGAAACACTCTGTTTATTTATGCCTCTGTAATATGTGTTTGTAAATATGCTTGTAGATGTCTTATGTTGCCACATATGTGGACTGAGAGTAATAAAGAGTTTTGTATTGTATTGTAATTTTGATATTGCCATGTTCTTATATTTTTGTTTATACCCTGCCTTAGAAGCAGGCATCGGTTGTGCAAAGCAGTGGTAATTACCATCTCATGATTTTGTATAAAGGTTTAACATTCAACAATTTTTCAGTAATGCCAGGAAAGAGCCACCGCTCCCTGAGTATTAACCAGTACTGAGTTTTTGCGTCTTGCTCAAGGACACAACACGGTGCCGCCAGTGGGGACTGAACACAAGACCTCTTGATTCTGAGTCTTATGCTGTACCACTACGCCATCGCACTCCCATTGACACTCCCGATTATAAATACATGTAAATGGGGTACAAATGCACTGTCCGGATTAAGTGTCCAAAAATGAAATTGTGTCAAAAGTAATTCAATAGGACTGAAAACTTCAAGACATGACTTGCCAGCTCTGAAGATCAGGTTAACACAACAAAACTTTTAACTTGACCCCTTCAACCTGTAAATCAACACCAAACGCAACTGAAACCCAACAAGCCTGAAACACTCAGATACTATGGTCATGACGTTACCATTTATATAAAAGACCTAGACGGAATATTTCCATCGGTATTCCGTTAAACCTCTCCATACCGACGGAAATGGGATATGTATATGCAGCCCTAAAAATGGTCGAAAAAGAAAATTCAGCAAAAATGCAAAACTGTGTTATTCTAACTTGTGTTAGATATTTTCATGCATATATGACATAAATTATATATATTCTAGTTGTTAAAGTACGCAAAATCATTAAATACTTCATTTTTTTTCTATGGAAATTTTCAAAGATGTCTATAAATAGATCAGGGGAGAATATTGTAGAATTACCGACTCAAGAGTCGAAAGTCGTTAGTTTTTCTACATTTTAGGCAATTTTATGTGTTTACATGAAGATCTTCGGCACTGGTACATATACATTATCATAGCAAAAATAATATGATTAATAGCAAAATAACATAGCTGCAAGTCGCTTACGAAATCCGCAATCAGTTCAACATTGTTTTAAATGCAACCTATGCTAAGCTGTCAGGGAAGTGAAGTGGAGCGGAGTGACAGTTAGCCAGCTGATCTATAAAAGACCATGACAAAAATGCAACTATCAATCAAATCAGTTTTAAAATATCATCATATAAGCGCCTGTGTGCAAAGACTGTAAAGTCTAGAACTCCTGCATGTGCAAATGTGCACTGTTTGGCCGTCATGATAAAAAAAGTTTCCTGCCATAGTGTCTGAGTGTTTCAGGTATTTTAAAAGATTTTCAGGAACAGAACTCACTCTTTCCTAGCCTCAGGCCCCACCATGGTCATGATGTTTAGTTTGTGCAGTTGTAAGTTCTAATTCATACCCATATAATTCTGTATTTGATGGTGCCTATAAAACATTCCAATGGGACATTACATACATGTACATGTATCTGGTTAACTCGAAAGCATAATGGTTCTCTAGTTTGAATTGGGCCTTCTATTTTAACCATCTGCATGCTTTCCCCTACTTTGGAGGTACAAGACCTCGATGCATGACATTTCGTAGAAAATGTGTTGTGTCGAAAATGTTGTAACTTCAAAAATATTCACTGCAAAATTTTTAGATTTATTCCGTAGAAGACTAGCCTGTATGTCCATATTTTGAGCCACCAACCACTAGGGTTAGGGTAAAGGTCTGGGCATGGGGACATTTTCGACAAATGTAATTTTCGACGAAATATCACAGAGGCTGACCTAGTGTGTTTATATGACAGTATTGCCTTAAAGTTTGCTTTTTTCTGTAGGAGTGGGAAGAAACCCTACCTACCAATCTAATCAGCATATTCTGGTCCATTAAACAGTAAACAAACATATTTTTCAAGGTTGGCCTGATGTATCTTCTCTGCATCATTAACTGCCACTGATTGAAAGCCAGAAATGAGCTGCGACACGAGAAAGCCAACAATGTGGTTTCGGACCAGGTCTGACACAAATCAGTACAGTCACAGAAGATGGCTAGAGGCTGGAAATATAGGATTTAGAAAGAAGAGGAATTGTACTATCCTTGTAGCGAAAACAAAGGCCCTGATCAGCTTAGCAGGTACTGCGAAGCTGATCTGCGCCTTTGTTTTCGCATACCGGTATGCAAAATGTTGGTTTTCTCAAGACGCGGCTCAAATATCTATTAATAATGAACTCATCAGTAGTTTTCCTATCATATAAATAAAACATGGACATCAAACAAAAACTGAAAAGCAAAAGTTTTTATTTAGCTGACACAATCGCTATATTGGATGGGATTATAGGCGCAAGGGTTTAATTTCTTCAATCATTCCTTTACAGAAAAGATAAAGTATGATAGTATCAAAATATGGAAAGAAAGGACATAATGCCTTATCTTTTCACACTAAAGCATTGAAAAATCATGCTATGGAGCCAACATCTAGGCCAGGTGCGGCAACTTGTCTGTAGCTTTGGAGCAGGCCCCACCACTGGAAGCCAAGGAACAGCTTGACAGGCTGAAAACATAACCTCTTATTACAACACAGCCTATCACCTGATTTATGGTAAGTGTGTTAGGCTGGTCCTGAAAACTGGTAAACAGACTAATTATAATGGGTCGGGCTTTCAAATTACCAAGGTCAAATATCATGAACATATTCAAAAGCAATCTACTTGAAAAACGATATTACTAAAAGAAGCAAAACAAACTTTTCAATAAACACATCAGGTAGAACAGACTTTTGAAAATGAAAATTATCTAGAGCTAAACCAAAGAACCACAAGTCCATATTGTGCAACTGTTTGCTGACAGAGAATACAGTCCAATCTGTCTTCAACAAGTGCCAACTGGAAACACTTAAACAGGTGCTATTTAAGACAGGTTGGACTGTATTAATAGTTAAGCCAATTTTAGTTTAAAAAATGCTCAACAGTCCCCAACATTTGATCGTAAATTTCAATGTTATTTTTTTACATCATTAAATGATCATAAATACATCCCAATCACCACCCACATTTTTTTTCCACATGATGACTATTATTAGTAATAGCACAATCATGTCATGTTGGTACATAGTTTTTCCTTCATTTCCAGTAGATTTGGGCATGATTACCCATATGAGCCTCGTCACGAGAAAATCAGATTTCTCTGATCAGCACCTTTGTTTTCGCTACACGGAAGTAAAATGCTTCTTTTACGTATACCCAAAATTTCAAGATTTTTATTTGTAGCTTTCTTTTGTGATTGTACAGACCAGTTTATGTCAGAACTAGTCGGAAACCCCGAAGACTGGTTTTCTTGCGTCGTGGCTCATACAGTGTTAAGCTATATTTTTTCCATGATATTTAAGTTAGTGTTTGACAGGTCCTAGGTTTTAGATTAAACTTTTGAACCACCTCTCATTTAATCAGAACCACAGGAATGAAAAAATGTAATTTACAATCATGAATTAACTTTGCAAGACCCCACATATATAAACTTCAAAAAAATATTTTTATTAAAATTCAATAGGACTGAACCATTCAGATAAAAGGCAAGAATACAAGTATTCAGAAATAGACACAAAGTAAAAATCCCAAGCAAGCAGACAAGGAGCAGGGAAGAAAAAAACAACATGTCAAATGTAATGGAAAAATATGACCAGCTCTTTCCCAGTTAGATGATCATCAAGCCAGTCCCAACCAAAGAAACAAAACCTTTGGTCCCAAAAGGGTTGACGATAAACTCTACAGCAGAAAATAACAACAGGAAGAACTGCCTTGGAACAAGGACTCACTCAATTTTATTGTACACAAACTGTTGCCATTATTTTGCACAAACATGACAGTCAAGGATTATTTTGTACAAAAGTTTCCTACAACCCTAGCTTGTTTATGAAGCATTAATCAAACTGTTTGCAGCATTACGAAAACATGCCCATGCAATATAAAGCAACTTTTTCAGCTGCAAAAATTCAAAATTTTTAATTGGATTTCCCGATATTTTTCGTATTCTAATCATGCTAATTCAAAACATAGATAATGGGTACATGTCAGACCCACCTTGTGCTGGCGGTTCTAATGATGAGTAGTCGTAATCTATGTTTTGGAGCAAAACTAATAAAAATTTATTCCCTGTATACCAAAGTTTTGTTGTATAAAAGGGGGATATAATGGGGAAGTCATTGGAAGGATAAGTTTGCATGTTGATACAGCAGTGATATTACACATAGGATAGCAGGAAGATGGATCCGGAAGCCACTTTCAAATTCAGATTGTTTTACTGATAATCTATTACTTACGCTCTCATAACAAATGAGCTGCGGCATGACAAAATAAACAGTCTGGGTTTCCGACCAGGTCCGACACAAACCGGCCTGTAAAGTCACAGAAGCAACATAGAAGCTTGAAAATTTCAGATTTAGGAAGAAGAGGCATTATACTATCTATCCAGCGAAAACAAAGGCGCTGATCAGCTATGCAGTTACTGCGCAGCTGATCTGCGCCTTTGTTTTCACCTATTCAGATTGTTGGTTTTCTTATGCAAAGGTTCAAAGTCAAGTGTGTCTAATACAATTTAATATTTCCTGAACAAAGCACAATGAAAATATATTTTTCAAATTATGCAGTATATCATAACCCATGGTCTACGCTGATCTGCGTCTTTGTTTTTTGCCTATGCAAATTGTTCAATGGTTTTATATTGCAGCGGCTCAATTATATAATTATGATCATAGTGTGTCAGAGACTGGCATACAGTTGATGTAGCACTCTAAGCGTATATTATTATCAATTTTCAAGTCTTATCCATATTCAATCTAGATCTAGAAGAATTCATCTTATCCATATTCAATCTAGATCTAGAAGAATTCTTGCTTCCAGTATTAGAATTCTTGATTCCTCCCACATGGCATGAGCAAATATATTACTACAATCTGAAGAAAGGTTACATACACGTGGTCACAGGCAAAAGGTCTTCTTACGCAACCAATAACTTATCATTATTTATAGGTGAAAACAGTTTCATATTAAAACCATGTACTGAAAATGTTTAAACATTACTGAGTAGTATTAATGAGTTGAATAAATAGGAACAAAGCCAACTTACCAGCCAGAGGCAGTAATTAGTCAGAAGTCTCTGATCCTCTCTCAATATCCTCTCACTGTTCAATAGTCTGAGATCTTTCAATATTATAGCACCTAAATAGATACTGAACACTAAAATCTAATCTAAATCAACTAAAATTATATAATTTATGAAACCAAAGTTGATTTAAATCCAAAAACTGCAATGATTTTCTTCTGTAACTGATGAAGTAAATGATAATTTATTGGAATTTTCTCATATGAAGTTACTCTTTCAGCAGCTGTTGTTGCAATAACCTCAATAGTAGGCGAACTGAGCAGGTTACATTCAAGTGTGGGGATTTTCCACTCACATTGATCGGCTCTAGACTAATCAATCAAACAGTCTATAGCAAGTCTGCTGCATTCACACAAAACAGCTCTGTTATTTACAAAGAAAATCAATGGCCAAACCTAACTTGTTTTTTAATGGGTTAAATTTTAATCTCTCAAATAGTTTATAATATAAGAATATTATACATGTACTTCAGGTTCAAGAGTCCTGGCTTAAACTGGTGCCATCTAACCTGTTAAAAAAAGTTCACAAGCAAAAGCCAGAAAGTTATTCTACAGTCTGCTGTGAAATGGCACAGACTCTAATTAAAAGATTTAGAGTGGCAACTTTGCTGTTCTTCAGTTTTCTCCACTCTGGAATTTGGTTGCATTTACATTACACAATGAGCTGCAACGCGAGAAAGCCGGTCTTCAAGTTTTCGGCAAGGTCTGACACAAACCAGCCTGTGCAGTCACAGAAAATAGTTAGAAACTTGAAATTTTGGATCTAAGTAAGAGAGGAATTGTACTATCCATGTAGCGAAAACAAAGGCGCTGATCAGCTTCGCTGTTACTTTTTTGTTACATCTTTGTTTTCGCATAGGCGAAAATCTGATTTTCTCATGACGTGGCTGAAATTTTTTTTTTTTTGATTTGCGGCTTTGTGTCCAAGTCAACGGCAATGGTCATGGCAGAATGTTGCCCCCATTTTATGGGACTTTTACCCATATATATCAGCCTTTTTATCAGGATGTCATGATATCCAAAATGTGCTTGAAAATATATTTTCCTGGGCTGGCTCAGACCTTCAGAAGATGGCCAGTCAGTGGTTATAAGCTAAAAAGCTTTGTCTGGAGACACCAGCAGCCAGGCCCCTTGCCCTAATGGGCTGGGGCCATGTTTCTTTCGACTAAACTGAGCCAAGAAATACAATTACAAAAAAATAATTAAAATTTTACATGTTGATATCACAGTAAACAATGTTGAATTTTCAAGGGAAATAACTGTTGTCTGATATTCAAAAGTACAAGACAGATTAACAACACCTGTCACTTAAAATTGTTACTCATTCATTTGTCTATTTAATTGAGCCGCAACGCGAGAAAACCGGTCTTTGGGGTTTCTGACCAGGTCCGACACAAACCGGCCTGCGTACAGTCACTGAAGAAGGTTAGAAGCTTGAAATCTGGGATATAAGTAGAGGAGGAAGTTATCTGTGTAGCGAAATTATTAAGCCCCTTGCTTTTCTGTCAAACGAAGGAAACAAAAGGATCTCGGAAGAAAGTCTATGTTTCCCGCCTAAATTTTGAGAGTTTCTGGCGGCTTCTGTGTTATTTGTATAGAATATCAGTTGCATTCTCAGTAAAAAATATAACATTTGATAAATGCAACAACATGGTTGAAACCTCTTGATGTTACATACCGGCAACATAAATCTGTGTCGAAGATGGAGGGGATCAGATTTTTTCAAAAAAATATTTTGTCAGAAAACATATTTTGCCATAGATTCTCAAGACTAGAGGACCATTGGTCCTGTAGCTCACCTGAGAGATTATCACATTGTAAGCTCATGAATGAGATTTAAATTAATTGAGAATCGACCAATGAAAGTCTATGCATGGACACTATTGACCCCCGGGGCATGGCCAAATTTGACCCAGGGGCATGACTGGCACAATTTATAATGGGGACTACCAAACATTGCTACATACAAAATATAGAAGCTCTGGGCCTTTTGGTTTCAGAGAAGAAGTTTTTTTAGTTTTTCCCATTGTAAGTCTATGGAGACTATCTACCCCCGGGGCGTGGCCAAATTTGACCCCAGGGGCATGGCTGGCACAATTTATGTAGAGGACCATTAGCCATTGCCACATACAAAATATCAAAGCTGTGTGCCCTGTGGTTTCAGAGAAGAAGATTTTTGAATTTTTTTTCACATAGCAAGTTTATTGAGACTATCAACCTCCGGGACCTGGCCAAATTTGACCCCAGGGGCATGAATGGCACAATTTATGTAGAGGACCATTAGCCATTGCTACATACCAAATATCAAAGCTGTGGGCCTAGTGGTTTCAGAGAAGAAGATTTTTTTAGTTATTCCTATTGTAGGTCTATGGCGACTATCGACCCCCGGGGCGTGGCCAAATTTGACCCCGGGGACATGATTGGCACAATTTATGTAGAGGACCATTAGCCATTGCCACATACAAAATATCAAAGCTGTGGGCCCTGTGGTTTCAGAGAAGAAGATTTTTGTATTTTTTTCCCATAGTAAGTCTATGGAGACTATCAACCCCCGGGGCGTGGCCAAATTTGACCCCAGGGGCATGAATGGCACAATTTATGTAGAGGACCATTAGCCATTGCTACATACCAAATATCAAAGCTGTTGGCCTAGTGGTTTCAGAGAAGAAGATTTTTTTAGTTTTTTTCCTATTGTAGGTCTATGGAGACTATCGACCCCTGGGGCATGGCCAAATTTGACCCCAGGGGCATGATTGGCACAATTTATGTAGAGGACCATTAGCCATTGCCACATACAAAATATCAAAGCTGTGGGCCCTGTGGTTTCAGAGAAGAAGATTTTTGAATTTTTTTCCCATAGTAAGTCTATGGAGACTATCAACCCCCGGGGCGTGGCCAAATTTGACCCCAGGGGCATGAATGGCACAATTTATGTAGAGGACCATTAGCCATTGCTACATACCAAATATCAAAGCTGTGGGCCTAGTGGTTTCAGAGAAGAAGATTTTTTTAGTTTTTCCCATTGTAAGTCTATGGAAACTATCCACCCCCGGGGCGTGGCCAAATTTGACCCCAGGGGCATGGCTGGCACAATTTATGTAGAGGACCATTAGCCATTGCCACATACCAAATATAAAAGCTGTGGGCCCTGTGGTTTCAGAGAAGAAGATGTTTGAATTTTTTTTCCATAGTAAGTCTATGGAGACTATCGACCCCCGGGGCGTGGCCAAATTTGACCCCAGGGGCATGAATGGCACAATTTATGTAGAGGACCATTAGCCATTGCTACATACCAAATATCAAAGCTGTGGGCCTAGTGGTTTCAGAGAAGAAGATTTTTTTAGTTTTTCCCATTGTAAGTCTATGGGACCTATCTGTTGCCATGGAAACCACAATTTTGATACAATCTGCTCCAAAACCTAATGCCATCAATCCCCCAACCCAATTATGGTTCACATTAAATTTGATCAAGATCGGCCTACTAGCTTCAGAAATATTCTTATTTGAAATTGTGGACGGACGGACGACGGACGACGACGGACGACGGATGCCTGCCTATCCTATAAGCTCACCTGTGAGCCTTCGGCTCAGGTGAGCTAAAAATACAGTAATATGCTTATTGCAACCTAAAATTTTGGGTAGAAATGATTAATGCAGGAAAAACATATACATAATCTTTACTAGATTGATAACTGTAAATAACACTGTCCATTACTTATGCAAATACCTGTACCTTAAATAAACTGTGCAAAATATATTAATCAACTTTTACTTTTGAACATTGACTCCATATGTTTTTAGACATATGGCAAGTTCTTCTGACAATATTTTGCATGCATCTTATTAGGGAAAAATCATTCATTGTGTGGTGCTGAAGTGACATTAGATTTTAAGTCCACTGAGGCATATCTCAAATAAAACATAAAGCGTCAGAAATGGATAAACATATTCTGCGCAGTATACTTATATGCATCATAGTGTGTACACTTTATGTATACCTGTTAAAATAGGACAGGTAGTCTGTTCATTCAGGTAGAACATACATCTACAGTATATTTCCATAGCCTTGGTACATTACATATAATTGTGCTGAGCCCATTTATGGGTTTTGTGGCTTTTTGACAGCCTTCCCCCCCTTGCCCAAACATGGCATTTTGATATAATATGTCAATTACAACCAGAGGACCAATGGTCCTGTAAACGCTCACCTGAGATCTGCTTCATATACCAATAAACATATTTGAATATTATGGTATTTAACCCCAGTGCAGGGGCATGAAGCCCTTGGGCCATTTTCTTTTTTCAGAATAATCAATATTCTGTCCATTTGCCAATTTCCTGCTGATTTTCCCCTTCAAATAACATTTTAAAAGCAGATGAGCCCCTGGGGTCCATTTTTTTTTCAGAATCATTAAATTTCAGTCCTAATGCCCATTTCCTGCAAGACTTTCACTTAAAATGACATTTTAAAAGTTTTCCCCATTCAAATGCATTGACGACCTATGTTGACCTTGCCATAAAATAGGTCAAGGTCACCACAGGGTCATGTTTTATATACATTGTAGTACTTGAGTCATCCATACTTCATGCAAAGTTTCGTTGAAATCGATTCACCGGTTCTGGAGAAGAAGATATTTTAAGGGTTTTTACCATATATGGGCATAGCGGCCATCTTGTTCATGTGACCTGGATTATTTATATATACATTGATTCCCACTTCCTATAGATGCTTCATATAAAATTTGGCTTTGATTGGCCAAGTGGTTTCAGAGAAAAAAATCTTTGAAAAGTGTGTATGGACGACAGACCCGCCAAGGTCAAGAGATGACCTTGACCTAAATTAATCATAAGCCTTCATGTAATCCATTAGTTGTTTGCATCTACCACTTTTCAGATCTCAGGCTGCAATAGTTTTCAAAAAATAGCTAATTTCCGCTTTTCCCATTATAAGTCTATGGAAACTTAAAGGTACCATAGCAACCAGAGTTCTTATCCCACTGGAATAAACTAGAGGACCATTGGTCCTGTAGCTCACCTGAGAGATTATCACATTGTAAGCTCATGAGATTTAAATTAATTGAGAATCGACCAATGAAAGTCTATGCATGGACACTATTGACCCCCGGGGCATGGCCAAATTTGACCCAGGGGCATGACTGGCACAATTTATAATGGGGACTACCAAACATTGCTACATACAAAATATAGAAGCTCTGGGCCTTTTGGTTTCAGAGAAGAAGATTTTTGTTAGTTTTTCCCATTGTAAGTCTATGGAGACTATCTACCCCCGGGGCTAGCCAAATTTGACCCCAGGGGCATGGCTGGCACAATTTATGTAGAGAACCATTAGCCATTGCCACATACAAAATATCAAAGCTGTGTGCCCTGTGGTTTCAGAGAAGTAGATTTTTGAATTTTTTTCCCATAGCAAGTCTATTGAGACTATCAACCTCCGGGGCGTGGCCAAATTTGACCCAAGGGGCATGAATGGCACAATTTATGTAGAGGACCATTAGCCATTACTACATACTAAATATCAAAGCTGTGGGCCTAATGGTTTCAGAGAAGAAGATTTTTTTTATTTTTTTCCCATAGTAAGTCTATGGAGACTATCAACCCCCGGGGTGTGGCCAAATTTGACCCCAGGGGCATGAATGGCACAATTTATGTACAGGACCATTAGCCATTGCTACATACCAAATATCAAAGCTGTGGGCCTAGTGGTTTCAGAGAAGAAGATTTTTTTAGTTTTTCCTATTGTAGGTCTATGGAGACTATCGACCCCCGGGACGTGGCCAAATTTGACCCCGGGGACATGATTGGCACAATTTATGTAGAGGACCATTAGCCATTGCCACATACAAAATATCAAAGCTGTGGGCCCTGTGGTTTCAGAGAAGAAGATTTTTTAATTTTGTTCCAATAGTAAGTCTATGGAGACTATCAACCCCCGGGGCGTGGCCAAATTTGACCCCAGGGGCATGAATGGCACAATTTATGTAGAGGACCATTAGCCATTGCTACATACCAAATATCAAAACTGTTGGCCTAGTGGTTTCAGAGAAGAAGATTTTTTTAGTTTTTTTTCCTATTGTAGGTCTATGGAGACTATCGACCCCCAGGGCGTGGCCAAATTTGATCCCAGGGGCATGATTGGCACAATTTATGTAGAGGACCATTAGCCATTGCCACATACAAAATATCAAAGCTGTGGGCCCTGTGGTTTCAGAGAAGAAGATTTTTTAATTTTTTTCCCATAGTAAGTCTATGGAGACTATCAACCCCCGGGGCATGGCCAAATTTGACCCCAGGGGCATGAATGGCACAATTTATGTAGAGGACCATGAGCTATTGCTACATACCAAATATCAAAGCTGTGGGCCTAGTGGTTTCAGAGAAGAAGATTTTTTTAGTTTTTCCTATTGTAAGTCTATGGAGACTATCGACCCCCGCGGCGTGGCCAAATTTGACCCCAGGGGCATGGCTGGCACAATTTATGTAGAGGACTATTAGCCATTGCCACCTACAAAATATCAAAGCTGTGGGCCCTGTGGTTTCAGAGAAGAAGATTTTTTTAGTTTTTCCTATTGTAGGTCTATGGAGACTATCGACCCCCGGGGCGTGGCCAAATTTGACCCCGGGGACATGATTGGCACAATTTATGCAGAGGACCATTAGCCATTGCCACATACAAAATATCAAAGCTGTGGGCCCTGTGGTTTCAGAGAAGAAGATTTTTTAATTTTGTTCCCATAGTAAGTCTATGGAGACTATCAACCCCCGGGGCGTGGCCAAATTTGACCCCAGGGGCATGAATGGCACAATTTATGTACAGGACCATTAGCCATTGCTACATACCAAATATCAAAACTGTTGGCCTAGTGGTATCAGAGAAGAAGATTTTTTTAGTTTTTTTTCCTATTGTAGGTCTATGGAGACTATCGACCCCCGGGGCGTGGCCAAATTTGACCCCAGGGGCATGATTGGCACAATTTATGTAGAGGACCATTAGCCATTGCCACCTACAAAATATCAAAGCTGTGGGCCCTGTGGTTTCAGAGAGGAAGATTTTTTAATTTTTTTCCCATAGTAAGTCTATGGAGACTATCAACCCCCGGGGCTTGGCCAAATTTGACCCCAGGGGCATGAATGGCACAATTTATGTAGAGGACCATTAGCCATTGCTACATACCAAATATCAAAGCTGTGGGCTTAGTGGTTTCAGAGAAGAAGATTTTTTTAGTTTTTCCTATTGTAAGTCTATGGAGACTATCGACCCCCGGGGCGTGGCCAAATTTGACCCCAGGGGCATGGCTGGCACAATTTATGTAGAGGACCATTAGCCATTGCCACATACCAAATATCAAAGCTGTGGGCCCTGTGGTTTCAGAGAAGAAGATTTTTTAATTTTTTTCCCATAGTAAGTCTATGGAGACTATCGACCCCCCGGGGCGTGGCCAAATTTGACCCCAGGGGCACGAATGGCACAATTTATGTAGAGGACCATTAGCCATTGCTACATACCAAATATCAAAGCTGTGGGCCTAGTGGTTTCAGAGAAGAAGATTTTTTTAGTTTTTCCCATTGTAAGTCTATGGGACCTATCTGTTGCCATGGAAACCACAATTTTGATACAATCTGCTCCAAAACCTAATGCCATCAATCCCCCAACCCAATTATGGTTCACATTAAATTTGATCAAGATCGGCTTACTAGCTTCAGAAATATTCTTCTTTGAAATTGTGGACGGACGACGGACGACGGACGACGACGGATGCCTGCCTATCCTATAAGCTCACCTGTGAGCCTTCGGCTCAGGTGAGCTAAAAACACAAATTATGTAGAGGCTACTGTCAGGAGCATGTATACAAAGTACAGGATTCATCCACTTGACAGTTTCTGAGGAGAAGATTTTTGAATGTTTTTCTCAAAATTTTGCCCTTTATGGGGCCCCAACAACCAATTAAAATAAAGGATTAGGACAAAACTCAAAAGAAACGTCAAACACTACTCAATAAACATTTCTGCAAAAACAAAATTCAAATGTCTGCAATTTTAGCGGAAAAATAGCCGATTTCCACTTTTCCCATTATAAGTCTATGGAAACTTTAAGTTGCCATAGCAACCAGAGTTCTTATCCGCCTGGAATAAAAAACACAAATTATGTAGAGGCCACTGTCAGAAACATGTATGCAAAGTATAGGCTTCATCCCCTTGACAGTTTCTGAGAAGAAGATTTTTGAATGTTTTTCAAAATTTTGCCCTATATGGGGCCCCTGCAACCAATCAAAATGAAGGATTAGGACAAAAGTCACATGAAACGTAGAGGACTACGCAATAAACATTTCTGCAAAAACAAAATTCAAATATCTCCAACAAGACAGCAAAAACTGGCAATTTTCACTTTTTTCCATTATAAGTCTATGGGAAGCATAAGTTGCCATAGCAACCAGAGTCCTTATCCGATCAAAACAAAAAACACAATTATTCTTTCCCCCTACCTGTAGATGGTGTATGTATAATATGAGAACAATCGGCCCAGCGGTTTCAGAGAAGAAGATCTTTAAAATTGTGAACTACGACGGACGGACGGACGGACGGACGGACGCCGGAGCATGGGTATACTATAAGCTCACCTATGAGCCTTCGGCTCAGGTGAGCTAAAAATACAGTTGTACTCAAAATATTTTGATTGGGCAAGGGGGGGAACATGGTCTTATAAAACGTTTCCTAATTCCTATATGAATCTATGTTAAATTGAAAGATTTTGTCCATTTTTCATAGAAGTCACTGCTTGACTCACACACAACATTACATGTCTAAATACAACAGAAACTTATTTTTCGACTGCAATACACTTCATTTCAGTGCCTGGAATGTGAGATTTGAAAATTTCTTGGGCAACCTCACAATAGAATTCTTCCAAGATCCTTTGCTGAATTTTAGTAAGTAATGAATGAAAAATATTAGCTCATGCAAAATCAAATTCCGTTATTTTGATCATCCATCCCTCATTCCCTCCTTCAACATACAAGAACCAGAGGACCAATGGTCCTGTAAACGCTCACCTGAGATCTGCTTCATATACCAATAAACACATTTGAATATTATGGTATTTAACCCCAGTGCAGGGGCAGATGAAGCCCTTGGGCCATTTTCTTTTTTCAGAATAATCAATATTCTGTCCATTTGCCAATTTCCTGCTGATTTTCCCCTTCAATAACATTTTAAAAGCAGATAAGCCCCTGGGGTCCTTTTTTTTCAGAATCATTAAATTTCAGACCTACTGCCCATTTCCTGCAAGACTTTCACTTAAAATGACATTTTAAAAGTTTTCCCCATTCAAATGCATTGACGACCTATGTTGACCTTGCCATAAAATAGGTCAAGATCACCACAGGGTCATGTTTTATATATACATTGTAGTACTTGAGTCATCCATACTTCATGCAAAGTTTCGTTGAAACGGTTCACCGGTTCTGGAGAAGATAATTTAAGGGGTTTTACCATATATGGGCATGGCGGCCATCTTGGTCATGTGACCTGGAGTATTTATATACACATTGGTTCCTACTTCCTATAGATGCTTCATATAAAATTTGGCTTTGATTGGCCACGTGGTTTCAGAGAAAAAAATATTTGAAAAGTGTGTATGGACGACAGACCTGCCAAGGTCAAGCGATGACCTTGACCTAAATTAATCATATACCTTCATCTAATCCATTAGTTGTTTGCATCTACCACTTTTCAGATATCAGGCTGCAATAGTTTTCAAAAAATAGCTAATTTCCACTTTTCCCATTATCAGTCTATGGAAACTTAAAGTTACCATAGCAACCAGAGTTCTTATCTGACTGGAATAAAAAACACAAATTATGTAGAGGCTAGTGTCAGGAACATGTATACAAAGTACAGGATTCATCCACTTGACAGTTTCTGAGGAGAAGATTTTTGAATGTTTTTTTTTTTCAAAATTTTGCTCTTTATGGGGCCCCAGCAACCAATCAAAATAAAGGATTAGGACAAAACTCGCAAGAAACGTCAAACACTACTCAATAAACATTTCTGCAAAAACAAAATTTAAATGTCTGCAATTTTAGCGGAAAAATAGCCGATTTCCACTTTTCCCATTATAAGTCTATGGAAAATTTAAGTTGCCATAACAACCAGAGTTCTTATCCGCCTGGAATAAAAAACACAAATTATGTAGAGGCCACTGTCAGGAACATGTATACAAAGTATAGGCTTGATCCCCTTGACAGTTTCTGAGAAGAAGATTTTTGAATGTTTTTCGAAATTTTGCCCTATATGGGGCCCCTGCAACCAATCAAAATGAAGGATTAGGACAAAAGTCACTTGTAACATAGAGGACTACTCAATAAACATTTCTGCAAAAACAAAATTCAAATATCTCCAATAAGACAGCAAAAACTGGCAATTTTCACTTTTTTCCATTATAAGTCTATGGGAAGCATAAGTTGCCATAGCAACCAGAGTCCTTATCCGATCAAAACAAAAAACACAATTATTCTTTCCCCCTACCTGTAGATGGTGTATGTGTAATATGAGAACAATCGGCCCAGTGGTTTCAGAGAAGAAGATCTTTGAAATTGCGAACGACGACGGACGACGGACAGACGGACGGATGCCGGAGCATGGGTATACTATAAGCTCACCTATGAGCCTTCGGCTCAGGTGAGCTAAAAAATATTCTCCCTCTTCTGGTCAACACGTTATATTCATGATTTTGGTGTCATTTGAAAGTTAAATGAATAAAGCAATAAATAAAGGTAATTTGGTGAAGTTTCAACATTGCAGTTTTGATATACAAAAGTTTAAAGTTTTATGAAATTTTGAAAAAGCCACTTTCCCATTGACAATGTTGCCCAAAATGTGTCCAAAAAATTGCAAGTTTTTAAAAAATTTGTAGCTTTAAAACGCATGCATGAAGTTAAATGAAAAATGTCTTATTAATTTCTAATGCTTTATTCATTTACCTTTCAAATGACACCAAAAACATAAAAATATGTTGACTAGGAGAAGCAGAATAATTTTTCTTGCAAACATGAAAATACATGGAAGTCTATGGAGTTTTTCCAAAAGGTGGCTATTATGCCCACTGACTGTTTCCATGTTTTGAAAAAAAATCCAATGCAGTTTTTGACGTAAGCAGTGCTTCTGCACATCCAAGAATAAAATTTGAGTATCCAATACTACCCATTTGGAGCCCGATCAATTTCCCACCACAAGAACACAGTTACACAGTCTTTTTCAGCATCCGCAAAAATATGATAGCATGATATAAAACTGTAATATCTAATAACAGTTGATTTTAATATGTTTTTGAATAAATCTCTATACACGATTTATAGTCTTCTCCCCTAACATTGCATGGCCCCTAACATTGCGCATACGCCTTGTAAACCAGATGTGAAAAAGTGTGTGACTGCCTTTGCAATTTTCAAATAGTTTACAGCAGAAAGAGTGCATAAGACTAATTTAGGGACATAAATCAGGTTTCTACATTTTCAGGTGACACAATTAGTGCCATACTGTGATTTTATTTAATTTCAAAATACCACATGATAACAGTTCAGGTGCGGATCTAGAGGGGCGGCATTCGGGCTCGTGCCCCCCCCCCCCCCCCCCCCAGACACCATGAAAAAAATATTATATTAAGTCATATTTTGCGCAAAATTAAGAAAAAATATGCATCATTTGGCACAATTACTACTGCCAGATGACAATAATTAGCCTTTTGGTCATGATCCTGATGGTCATGATTCAAATGACACCAAAAAACATAAAAATATGTTGACTAGGAGAAGCAGAAAAATTTTTCTTGCAAACATGAAAATACATGGAAGTCTATGGAGTTTTTCCAAAAGGTGGCTATTATGCCCACTGACTGTTTCCATGTTTAGAAAAAAAATCCAATGCAGTTTTTGACGTAAGCAGTGCTTCTGCACATCCAAGAATAAAATAAAATTTGAGTATCCAATACTACCCATTTGGAGCCCGATCAATTTCCCACCACAAGAACACAGTTACACAGTCTTTTTCAGCATCCGCAAAAATATGATAGCATGATATAAAACTGAAATAACTAATAACAGTTGATTTTAATATGTTTTTGAATAAATCTCTATACACGATTTATAGTCTTCTCCCCTAACATTGCATGGCCCCTAACATTGCGCATACGCCTTGTAAACCAGATGTGAAAAAGTGTGTGACTGCCTTTGCAATTTTCAAATAGTTTACAGCAGAAAGAGTGCATAAGACTAATTTAGGGACATAAATCAGGTTTCTACATTTTCAGGTGACACAATTAGTGCCATACTGTGATTTTATTTAATTTCAAAATACCACATGATAACAGTTCAGGTGCGGATCTAGAGGGGCGGCATTCGGGCTCGTGCCCCCCCCCCCCCCCCAGACACCATGAAAAAAATATTATATTAAGTCATATTTTGCTCAAAATTAAGAAAAAATATGCATCATTTGGCACAATTACTACTGCCAGATGACAATAATTAGCCTTTTGGTCATGATCCTGTTGTTATCTTAAATCACCTGCTGTCACCGTCACTCTGCAGTGCTGTGATATTACCCTAGTTTCCTAATTTATTGCATGTTTTCTGATTTAATTAATTGGTGCCCGGTGCCCTCAATCTGGGTTGTGCCCCCCACCCCCCCAGGAGACCAAAGTCTGGATCCGGGCCACCACTCACAGCAGGATTTTCATTGAAACTTCTTGTTCCTCATTTACCGCACATCTGTCATATGTGTTGAGTGTTGACTGAAGTAAAACAGTTTTGAATAAATTGCAGACTACCATTTTGTTTAGCCATGTGCAATGTTAGGGTACAATTTGTCTCAAATTTTTTCAAGGGCTGATTAAAGCTGCTTAAACAGGATATTTCAAAATCCGACTGGAATTGCTGATATTTAATGCTGATTTTATAATTATTGAATCACACAAACTACTCACACATACATACACAATTGTAGTTCATTAGTATTTCACATGGACCATATTTCATATGGATCACAAACACACACACACACACACGCACACACACACACACACATTTCCTTAGTTTCTGTAATATCTGTCATTTGAAATTCTTTCCTTGCTTATATTATGTTTAGTGTTTTATATGTTATACCCTTGCTTTGTTGCTCCTATGTGGGCCGAAAATTCGTAATAAAGATCTCGTATTCTTGTATTCTATACTCATGGTTAAGGTTGTTACATGTACTTACAACAGGCCTTGCATGACCTGTCTTAGTTGTGCAATGTTACAGGACTGCACACACTGTTTTGTACTGCTAATATATGCTACGATATGCCAGGCTAATCAGTGGCGGATTTAGAGGGGGTTCAAGGGGTTCTATCTATCTATCTATCTTCTGATACTGAGTCGATCAATTTCTGATCATCACCTCAGGTGTGGGGTGGGTGGCTAAATTTAGAATTTAGTCAAGGGAAAATTAAACATTTGGGGTGGACCATTAAAACTATTTACAAGATATAGATGAGAGGCATACTAAAACGCATGCCTCTGGGCCAATGATTTAAATAGAAGCCTTAAATTCCTCAATGGTCTTAGATAGGACCACTGAAGAAGGGAGACTATTCCAAACCGGAATAGTTCTGGGGAAAAAGGAATTTTTCAGGGCATCACTATAGGCAAATGGTCTTGTGTATTGTGATTCATGTGATGCCCGAGTATGCCTTAGATTGGGTGCCGGGGTCAGGTATTTGTCTTTATCAAGAGACACTGTACCGGAGTGTATCTTGTAGAAGAAGGTTAAGGAGGACCGCTCCCTGCGAGACTCCAGGGATGGCCACTCAAGTTCGTCTAGCATTTCACCGACGCTACTGGTGTTCCTCCATCGCCTGCAGGTCCACCGGGCAGCAGTCCTCTGCACCTTCTCCACCATCTCAATCTGAGTTTCATGATAGGGATGCCAAATAGGAGCTGCATACTCAAGTTGAGGCCGAACCAATGTTTTGTATGCAACTTCCTTAGTATGCCTAGGTGCCAGTGCCAAATTGCGCCGAAGAAAACCCAAAGTCTTAGTTGCCTTGCATGTAATTTCAGAAATGTGTTGACCCCAATCAAGATCATCTGTGATAGTTAAACCCAGGTATTTAGCGGACTGAACCTGTTCTAATGTTTGCTGATGCAGTGTGTAATTGAAATCTATTTGCCTGCTTGGATGTAGCCGCGTCACCCTCATTGAATGACATTTGCTAACATTGAATTTCATTTGCCAATCCATTTCCCATTTGGCCAAGCTATTCAGGTCATCTTGTAAAATTTGACAATCCAATGGTGACTTGACATTTCTGTATAAAACACAATCATCAGCAAATAGCCGAACAGATGACCTGATGTTGTCAGGAAGATCATTAATGAAAATAAGAAATAGGACCGGTCCTAAGACCGATCCTTGTGGGACACCAGAAAGAACCGGGACTGGGTCTGAGGCACGGCCATCTAATACCACTTTTTGAGAGCGCTCAGAGAGCCACGAGTCGATCCACTTATGTGTAGATCCTCTAATCCCGTAGAAGTCAAGTTTGTATAATAACCTTTTATGTGGGACCTTGTCAAAGGCCTTAGCGAAATCCATGACAATCACATCCGTCTGCCTGTGGCCACGACCCACTGCTCGGTCCAGATTACTAACCAAATCATGATAAAACTGAACTAACTGGGTTTCGCAAGACCTTTGACTTTGGAACCCATGCTGACAGTCAGCAAGAATGTTTTCAAGAGCCAAGTGTTTGTTTATGTTGCTGACTATTATATGCTCTAGAGTTTTGCAACAGATACAAGTAAGCGACACCGGTCGATAATTAGCTGCATCGTATTTCTCACCTTTCTTAAATACCGGGGCTACATTTGCCTGTCGCCAATCGTCTGGTACAGCACCCTGAGCAAACGACTCATTGAAGATATAGGTCAGTACAGGAGCAATTTCAGAACTACATTCCTTCAACACCCTAGCACTCAGGCCATCTGGCCCAGGCGCCTTATGTATATTCAAGTTATTCAACAGTTTAATGACCCCATTGGGGTCAACTGTAATTTCACCCATAGCGGACCCCCCTCCGGACCCAAACTATTTGATTTCCATGGGGAATTTTAAGAGATTTTGTGTGATTTTAGGGAAATGAACCCCACTTTTATTCATTTGAACCCCCACTTCTGAAATCCTGGGTGTGCCCCTGCTAATAAATGTTTGCAGGCAGAGGAGACTGTGGTTACCACATCTATTTAAAGAGAACATGGTGTAGAAATGAACACTCCAAGTTCCATCTATATATTAACAGCTGATTAAGCCTTGGATGCTGGACTTGGAGATTTTTTTTTAAATCACTTTAGATGTTCTATCACAGGAATTGATTTCAGGGGAGATTGTGAGATTCTCTCATTTTTTGGCCGAAAATCTCATTGAAATTGGCTAAATGTGATGCACGAAATATCGTCGAAAATGTGTTTTGTCGAAAAGTTTGTAACTTCAAAAATATTCACAGCAAAATTTTGAGATTTATTCTGTTGAAGACTAGCCTATAGGTCCACATTTTGAGCCACCAACCACTAGGGTTAGGGTAAAGGTCTGAGCATGGGGACATTTTCGACGGATTTGATTTTCGACAAAATGTCGCGGAGGCGGCTAAATGGGAGGAAAAAGTCTCATACAAAACAGTTATTTTCACAAACAATTTTTCCAGTTTTCCCGCAGAAAATTCATAATTTCTCGCTAGTTTTGGCCTGGCGAGAGATTTTCTACCAATATCATGCCAGAATTATCGCTGCTGTCAATATGACTGCATTTGTTTTTTAACAAATGGTTTAAATGAATAACCTAAAATATGACAACAAAATGTCATCACAAAACAAAGGCTATCTTATTTCAAAGTAAAGGAAAAAGGAATATTCGCATCATTACCAATCCAACAAATTCGTCTGTCAAAAATACCACTATCAATACGACAGTCGTGCATTGACTATCAGCATGACCTTCGTGTATCTGGGTCACTTCGGTCCAGCTGGGTAGGGTATGAAAGCCAATACTATGCCCAAGATGCCGAGCTCCTTTTCCGAGCCAGTACATGTTTTTGACGTATTATCACCAGTTTAATAATAATACAAAATGCCCGATAGCGTAATGGGAGGCGCGGGTTCTAATCCGGGTCGCGTCATACCAAAGACGTTAAAAAATGGTACCAGTGGCTACCTTGCTTGGCGCTCAGCATTAATAAGGCAAGCACTGGCTTCTCTTCTCTCAAAAAAGATAACTTCAATGATGGGAGCTCCATGTAATACTCTGATTATGAGGTATTTGGAGTACTTGGCAGATTCAGATTCAGATTCACCACAAGTTATAGTCCGGCACGAATATGGCATATTTTCGATGGACCTGGAAGTCGGGTATAAAGTTTTTTTCTTGATGGATTCTTGTAGGTAAGACATTGCCATTCAAGATTCTGGATGATGACAGCCTGTCATCATTGAGCATTTTGAGAAATTCAAGATGGCGTCCAAGATGTCTGAAATGATGAAAGTACATATGGTCAGCTATACAGTTAGTCCATAAAATGAATGAAAATGTTATGTTGCCTCACAACTTTATTAGGTATTAACTCAACTGTCTTCAGTTAATGATTTCTGGTTTGAAAACCAAGGATGGCATCCAAGATGGCTGCAAAAATAAGATTTTTCTAAAGATTTTTATTGTTTTACCATATATTTACACGGTATGCATATTTGAGCCCCTTCTACATTAGACACCGACATAATAGAATCAAAATAATGAACTCATGACATCATTCAGCCTTGTCAAAAATTCAAGATGGCATCCAATATATCTACCAGATACAGATTTCCAATTATAAAGTCAATTACACTGATCTGAAAGTGAACATTTGTTTGAATGTTTGTTTGCATTTTGATCAAATCTTGAAGGGAAGTTATAGGACTGTTGATACTTACATATTTTTGCAAGCTGTAAAATTGTCATATTTAAGATGGCATCCAAGATGGGCACCAGAAAAACAACAACACAATTTCTTATCTTTCTGTATATTGTTGTAAAATAGACACGAAAATACCACATGGTTCAAAGCAAATGCTTTGTATATATTTAACGTAATTAAAGACTTTGAATTATCTTTGACGCTATTACATGTGCAGATTTAACACAATGCTGTTATTCTCTTAATGTAATTGCTGTTTATTTGTACACATATTTTTAAAAGGATCCATAATTCTAAATGGCCACAGTGTAAAACGATGATGACAATATCATTCATCATTCAGTCATAGATTCATCAGCAGCATGATACATGTAAAACCATCAAATTGGCATTTATAAGATTTATGATAATATAAAGAAGGCATTTTTGCTTGACCTTAATACCAATATAATCAGATGCATTCCCACCACAATGAAGCCAAGAAACTAGATTACATATTTAAAAGTACACCGTGGAGACTTTGTACAGTTTTTTCTTATTCATAAGTCGTATCGGGTGTGACTTGTTATATACTCCAGCTTAGCTACTTTTACTTTTTATATAGCTTCAGAACAAATGGACAGGGCTCAGATCGAGAAGATACATGTATATACTGTCAAAAATCAACAGCATTGATGATAAAAACGTCCTTGACGATATTGCAACTGCAGTGGACGAAATAATTACAATACACAGTGTAGGTCATGTGTACTAGGGGTGCTACAAAGGACCTTCTTGACTGTTGCTTGGCCCACCGGGGTCCATCTGATGTTTTTCTTTTGCTCCGGAGTTAGTAAGTTATTCGGCGCCCAGGGATCTCCATCGTCGGGCAGCTTACTGAATCTGTGATTCCTGGTTTTTGATTCATCAGGATGTTTATCATGATTTATTTGTTTGTTCTTGATGATGCATTGACTAGTTAGAGATTCACCACAAAGACCAAAGAACTAACTAAATATTATGAACCTTTGCAGAAGCTGAGGGTGAGGTTATGGCCATGTAAAATCGATTTAAGCCCGCCAGTAACTTTGTGTTGTTGATCGTTCCAAGTCGATACTTCTGTGGTGGTTCTTTTTGTTTTATGTCCTGGTGTTTCAAATTTTTGTGCTGTTGGCGGCTTATGTCTGTTTTCATAGTTTTAGTTAAGTTAAGGTAACTTAGTGATCACCTATTGGGAAAATAGATGCTCATTCGGCTTAATAAATGTTTTCATTGTATAAGTGCCTGATTGTTAGTTTGGTTTTTTGACACCTCGGTTTTTGGAGTGGGAATCTTTTCCTGATAGCGCCTTTTCCTGATCTTTGCCTACTTGTACCTTTTCAAAGGATCTAACGATCTATATATCTGCAAACATCGGTGTTACCGGAAACGCACTTAAATGTGAAAATCAGATCAAGGGGAATACCAGGTCAATGTGCATGCTTTAATTTTTTTTCTTTCAAGATTATTTCAGCTCATATGAGACGGGTCAATCAGTAGGTGAGGCGAAAACGGGAGAACCCCGAGAAAAAACACCTAACACACCCGCAAGCAGAACTTGGCTTGTCTCACATGTGGCCACAGCGAGGCTCGGACCCACACCAGACACAGCGGCGAGATTTTAAAAGTATGTCAATGACAATTAACAGACACGAGTACACAATTCAGATGTTAGCCCCGACTTATAATATCAACGGCCGGGCATGAAATCAAGGTTTCAAAGTCTAAGAACGCTTAAGAATAGTTACACTTTCAGCCAGCTAAGTAATATGACATTAATTTGGCCAGAGTCAGAGGAGCATGAAATATATGTCAAGGGCATCAGCTGAAGGTGTGTATTTGAAACATACGAGCACGTTCAAGTGTATGAAGGACAAATATTGAGTAAATAATAATACGATAAGCAAGGTTTAATAACTGGTGTTTTTCTTTTGCTCCGGAGTTAGTAGGTTATTCGGCGCCCAGGGATCTCCATCGTCGGGCAGCTTACTCAATCTGTGAGTCCTGGTTTTTGATTCATCAGGATGTTTATCATGATTTATTTGTTTGTTCTTGATGATTCATTGACTAGTTAGAGATTCACCACGAGGACCGAAGAACTAACTAAATGTTGTGAACCACTGCAGAAGCTGAGGGTGAGGTTAGGTACCTGTAAAACCGGTTTAAGCCCGCCAGTAACTTTGTGTTACTGATCGTTCCAAGTCGATACTTCTGTAGTGGTTCTTTTTGTTTTATGTCTTGGTGTTTAAAATTTTTTGTGCTGTTGGCGCCTTATGTATGTTTTCATATTTTTAGTTAAGTTAAGGTAACTGAGTGGCCACCTATTGGGAAAATAGCTGCTCATTCGGCTTACGATATGTTTCGTGGTATAAGTACCTGATTGTTAGTTTGGTTTTTTCCCACCTCGGTTTTTGGAGTGGGAATCTTTTTCTGATTGCGCCTTTTCACAATTAAAGCTAAGTTACTGATTTACACACTTTAACAAAAAGGGTCACCGATAAGGGTTCAGTACCCGAAATTGCGCAATATGACCCATACTACCTTCCGTTGAATGTTTTCACTGCTTCCAAAGGATCAAACTTTTATATTTTATTTAATGCTAGACTAAACATAGTTTGGAAAAACATTCAGCAGTCAAAGTGAATGGAACATACAAAATAGATCAATGATTACTGGTCAATATGCATACTTGTAAAGGTACAAGTATATTTAGCCTAAGAAAATTGTTACATCCGAAATGTTGAGCTCTTTTATCACCCCGTGCTATAAGCAGATGTAATAAAATTACAATTATTCAGCTAAGGACGCAGTCTAAAAACCATTTGTCTCACAGTGTTGTGTTATTTATTTCCTACATGCCTAAACCTAACCACAGCGCTATGAGGCGCTATTACTTTCAGTTTCACTTCGAAAATACAATTCACTTGATTTTTAGAAGCGGTCTTGTGGTCATCAAGAGGTATAGTTAAAGTTTCGTCTCATTTGTCAGCCACCAAAATGACTCTGGCTACATATTTAGCAGATCTGATTTTAAAAGGCATGACTGACAATTTGAATTATTTAGGTCAAAGTATATAAGCGTGCAATAGTAACTAATCTTTATAGACCATCATCTTAGTTCCGCAGTCTTTTATATCTAGTCTGCCGCCTTATGACAGTTCTTGCTTTCAAACGATACCAGGAATCGTGAGGTGTTGCGATTTAAAGTAACAAAAAGTACATCGGTGTCATACGCGACAATTGAAACTCCTTTTTGATTTTCATGAAGTACAAAAGTGACTATCTGGTATACAAGGATATTATCTGTCTGTTTTTAAGTGTGTTTATGTCATTTGAAACACATTTTTACACATTTTGTTTGCTTTTTTGCCTGTATCAACTAGTTTGCTTCCTTTATAAAACTAAGCATCCTGTGTAAGACCACAGCCTAATAAGCTGCTGTTTGTTCTCAGTAACAGCAAAACACAATATAATGAATATTGACCAGACAGACTATGTGAGCGCCAACTATACAGTGGAGTTTGTTATTTTTTCGTTATTTTGTCATTAGTATTCCTAAAATTTAAACTTGTTTAATAATAGTACATTAAAATCAGAAATATACAAAAGGTTCAACAGAGCATGGATGAGGAAAATGTTTATAATATTAAAATGTTCTGACAGCCATCTTGGATTCCATATTGTACTCAAGCCTGGAAAAGGTAACTAATGTTAGATGTGTCAATATGTAATAGATAGTGGGATAAAACAGCATTTTTCTTTCTGTTAGAGACAAACTTTAAACAGTACGTAAAAATTATTTTCAGGTGTCATCTTGATTTTCTCAAATTGTTTCATGCTGACAGGGTGTCAGAAGTTGGATTCTTTATTGACAAGGTCATGAACCAAACAAAACTTAATATGTCATTTTAAGGCCTAACTGATCTAAATATGTATGCATAAGAAGCTCAAATATAAATATTCTGTGCAGACATTTGTATTCGTCAAGAAATCTTATTTCGGCGGCCATCTTGGATGCCAATTTTGACCCTTAAACCAGGGAACAATAACTTATATCAGATATAATAATACCTGATAAAGTTGTGAGGAAACATAGCATTTTTATTCATTTTAAGGGACACATTGTACAATAGTATTATGTATTTTCATTATTTTCTGACATCTTGGACGCCATCATGAATTTCTAAAAATGCTCAATGATGACAGGCTGTCATCATCCAGAATCTTTAATGGTAATGTCTAACCTACAAGAATCTGTAAAGAAAAAAACTTTATACCACAATTCCAGGTCAAATTGATTTTGTGCCGGACTATTAATAGTTTCATATTTTAAAACAGATCAGAAAAATCAAGTAATCTCTTCGCATCTTAACTGACGATTGTGTTTTGTACATGAACATTAATTCACTCACGGATTGAAAAATTCCACTAGATGACCTAAATAGCCTTATACAATTACAGACTGTTTAAGGTTGGCAAATGCCATTCAAGGAGGGTGACCCGGCACCTCCCTGGCAATCAAATACACTTCAACTACTCTCTTCTGCATCTAGAGACATTGGAACAGGCTCAGTCCGCTAAATACCTTGGACTAGTTGCGAAATCTCACTACGCTTTATTACACATATATGTTCCATATGACTCTATGATGGCCCCGACTTAAAGCTATTCATTTTAGTTGGTTGGGGCCGGAGCTTCTTGTCTGTTGCTTGGCCCACCGGGGTCCAACTGGTGTTTTTCTTTTGCTCCGGAGTTAGTAGGTTATTCGGCGCCCAGGGATCTCCATCGTCGGGCAGCTTACTGAATCTGTGAGTCCTGGTTTTTGATTCATCAGGATGTTTATCATGATTTATTTGTTTGTTCTTGATGATTCATTGACTAGTTAGAGATTCACCACGAGGACCGAAGAACTAACTAAATGTTGTGAACCACTGCAGAAGCTGAGGGTGAGGTTAGGTACCTGTAAAACCGGTTTAAGCCCGCCAGTAACTTTGTGTTACTGATCGTTCCAAGTCGATACTTCTGTAGTGGTTCTTTTTGTTTTATGTCTTGGTGTTTAAAATTTTTTGTGCTGTTGGCGCCTTATGTATGTTTTCATATTTTTAGTTAAGTTAAGGTAACTGAGTGGCCACCTATTGGGAAAATAGCTGCTCATTCGGCTTACGATATGTTTCATGGTATAAGTACCTGATTGTTAGTTTGGTTTTTTCCCACCTCGGTTTTTGGAGTGGGAATCTTTTTCTGATTGCGCCTTTTCCTGATCTTTGCCTACTTGTACCTTTCCATATGTACAGTGTTAAAGTTTATGGGGACCTATGTTTGATCTGGCAGACTCCTTCTTTGAAGGGGTCAAGATCAGTCCTAAGCACAAGTTCCGAGAGGAGCCTGTTCCAAAGAACAATGTACCCTGGGAGAATTCGAGGTGCCATCCCTGGAGGACCGCAGATGAAGTCCTTCTGAACTTTCTTTTATAAGATTCACTAGGGTACAGTGTCTCTTGACAAAGATGAATATCTGACCCCAGCACCCAACTTAAGACATACCTGGGCATATCATGATTCACAGTACACAAGATATATGCCTTATAGTGATGTTCTGAACATTTTTTTTCACAGGACTATCCCATTATGGAATAGTCTTTCTTCTTCAGTGGTCTTATCAATTCTATACTCGTAAATGTTTAACGGTAAAACTTCTCCAACAGGGCTATTGGTATCATAAACTTCGAAAAAACTTTTCTAAATTTTATCGTAGACACTATGAATTGATTTCCAAATATAATGTTGGATTAAAGACGCTTTTAAGTGAGGGCCTTTCGGAACCTGAATTTTATGGTGACTTACACGTTACAGACGTATAGGTTATAACTTGAATGTTATGCGACAGTCTGCATGCTTTCTTTTTAACCCAATCACGGTTGATAACTATGCTGCCTTCTTTAATTGCACGCCGGTGGGTCGGGCGTCAGACTCTATGATGGCCCCGACTTAAAGCTATTCATTTTAGTTGGTTGGGGCCGGAGCTTCTTGTCTGTTGCTTGGCCCACCGGGGTCCAACTGATGTTTTTCTTTAGCTCCGGAGTTAGTAAGTTATTTGGCGCCCAGGGATCTCCATCGTCGGGCAGCTTACTGAATCTGTGAGTCCTGGTTTTTGATTCATCGGGATGTTTATCATGATTTATTTGTTTGTTCTTGATGATTCATTTACTAGTTAGAGATTCACCACGAGGACCGAAGAACTAACTAAATGTTATGAACCACTGCAGAAGCTGAGGGTGAGGTTACGGCCGTGTAAAATCGATTTAAACCCGCCAGTACATTTGTGTTACTGATCGTTCCAAGTCGATACTTCTGTGGTGGTTCTTTTTGTTTTATGTCTTGGTGTTTAAAATATTTTTGTGCTGTTGGCGCCTTATGTATGTTTTCATATTTTTAGTTAAGTTAAGGTAACTGAGTGGCCACCTATTGGGAAAATAGCTGCTCATTCGGCTTACGAAATGTTTTCATGGTATAAGTACCTGATTGTTAGTTTGGTTTTTTCCCACCTTGGTTTTTGGAGTGGGAGTCTTCTTCTGATTGCGCCTTTTCCTGATCTTTGCCTACTTGTACTTTTTTAGTTTACAAATTTAAGAAACTTATAGGAATTAATGATTTTTCTTTTCAGTTCAGAAAAATCATAACACGTTACAGACGTATAGGTTATAACTTGAATGTTGTGCGACAGTCTGCATGCTTAGTTTTTAACCCAATCATGGGTGATAACTATGCTGCCTTCTTTAATTGCATGTCGGTGGGTCGGGCGTCAGACTCTATGATGGCCCCGACTTAAAGCTATCCATTTTAGTTGGTTGGGGCCGGAGCTTCTTGTCTGTTGCTTGGCCCACCGGGGTCCAACTGGTGTTTTTCTTTTGCTCCGGAGTTAGCAGGTTATTCGGCGCCCAGGGATCTCCATCGTCGGGCAGCTTACTCAATCTGTGAGTCCTTGTTTTTGATTCATCGGGATGTTTATCATGATTTATTTGTTTGTTCTTGATGATTCATTGACTAGTTAGAGATTCACCACGAGGACCGAAGAACTTACTAAATGTTATGAACCACTGCAGTAGCTGAGGGTGAGGTTAGGATCCTGTAAAACCGGTTTAAGCCCGCCAGTAACTTTGTGTCACTGATCGTTCCAAGGCGATACTTCTGTGGTGGTTCTTTTGTTTTATGTCTTGGTGTTTATTTTTTTGTGCTGTTGGCGCCTTATGTATGTTTTCATATTTTTAATTAAGTTAAGGTAACTGAGTGGCCACCTATTGGGAAAATAGCTGCTCATTCGGCTTACGATATGTTTCATGGTATAAGTGCCTGATTGTTAGTTTGGTTTTTTCCCACCTCGGTTTTTGGAGTGGGAATCTCTTTCTGATTGCGCCTTTTCCTGATCTTTGCCTACTTGTACCTTCGTATTTAGTTTGGGGGTTCAGAGGTATACGTTTTAGTATGCCTCTGTTTAGCTTCTTGTAAATACAAGTAGCTTTAATGGCCAATTCCGAATTTTTCTCGGGACCGCTCATTATTTAAGTGTCGGGGGGGGGGCGGCTAAATAGTAAGAGGGTCATGTGTATTTGCATGTTGCACATAGGGGGGGGGGTTGCCTTCAATTATGGCTACCCAAAAGGTGGGGGTCATGTTTTAAATGATGACCTGAGGCTTGAAAATTTGAATTTCGGATCATCATAGTGCAGATTTTATTTTATTTTTGGTCCTTTGAGATAAGGTAGAATATTCTTTCTCAGCCAGTTTGCTAAGGGTCGTAAAAGTGAAGAAAGGCGTGAAGAAGGAGTTGATTTGTCCATTAAAACAGAACTTGTTGGTAAGCTTTCAGGATTGCCAAAAGGCATTTATGACCGCCTAATGACATTGAGACTTCTTCTGTCAGGCAATAAACATGCAACTCTTGTCAGTGCCTATGACCAATCCAGACGAGATAAAGGACACGTTCTATAATGACTTAGACGACGTCATTTTTGCAAGACCTCTTTCAGACAAGCTTATCATCGTTGGCGACTTTAATGCCAGACCACCAGACTTGGAAAGGAGTTATAGGTCCAGAAGGGGCTGGAAAGTACAAAAGCAATGGTCTCTTGCTTCTAAGGAAGTGCGCTGAACATGATCTTCTGATCACCAACACAGTCTTCCGTCTACCTAATAGAAACAGAACATCATGGATGTATCCCCGTACCAAACACTGGCATCTCATAGACTATGTCATAGTGCAGAGAACAGACAGGCAGGAAGTTAAAGTGACAAAGACTATGTGTGATGTTAGACTGCTGGACAGATCATAGACTGATTGTCAGCAAACTCAACATTAGAACCCAGCCTGCGAGGCGACCTCAAGGCAAGAAAGCTCCCAACAGACTGGATGTCTCAAAGCTGAATAAAGACATCATGAGCCAAGATTTCTTAACAGACATTTGCAATCAACTGGATGCTATCAATCTTAGTTCAGAGGACCCCGAACAAAACTGGACAGTTTTCCACAAAAAGGTCCATTCTTCAGCTGCAACTACTTTAGGACATCCTTCTCGCAAACATCAAGTCTGGTTTGATGAGAATAATGACGAAATTCAGAGGCTTCTTTATATCAACATCTTAAAACAGGAACTTGATGGTACCAGGGCTTTTCAGGAGACAGATAAGGATGAAATGTCTGTAGTTAATGCTCACTTAAACGAATTACCTGTTAAGTTTTCTGTTTGTGTCAATGAAGGCCAAGACAAACTTCCTACGATGTATTGGTTACCTAAGCTTCACAAAAGACCGTACGAAGCTAGATGTATTGCAAATTCTAGTTGAACTTTCTATATTATTAGCTTCCTGCCTTACTGCTATCATATCTCATGTCATACGATACTGTGAGACAGTGTATGAAACTACGAATAAAAATTGGTTTTGGTCAATAAAAAAAATTCTGGCGAGGTGCTCAGTAAACTGTAGTGTAGAGGGTTCCGTGCGACGAGCTTGTCCACATATGATTTCTCTACTCTATAACTATGCTGCCTTCTTTAATTGCACGCCGGTGAGTCGGGCGTCAGACTCTATGATGGCCCCGACATAAAGCTATTCATTTTAGTTGGTTGGGGCCGGAGCTTCTTGTCTGTTGCTTGGCCCACCGGGGTCCAACTGGTGTTTTTCTTTTGCTCCGGAGTTAGTACGTTATTCGGCGCCCAGGGATCTCCATCGTCGGGCAGCTTACTCAGTCTGTGAGTCCTGGTTTTTGATCCATCAGGATGTTTATCATGATTTATTTGTTTGTTCTTGATGATTCATTGACTAGTTAGAGATTCACCACGAGGACCGAATAACTAACTAAATGTTATGAACCACTGCAGAAGCTGAGGGTGAGGTTATGGCCATGTAAAACCGGTTTAAGCCCGCCAGTAACTTTGTGTTACTGATCGTTCCAAGTCGATACTTCTGTGGTGGTTCTTTTTGTTTTATGTCTTGGTGTTTAAAAATTTTTTTTTGTGCTGTTGGCGCCTTATGTATGTTTTCATATTTTTAATTAAGTTAAGGTAACTGAGTGGCCACCTATTGGGAAAATAGCTGCTCATTCGGCTTACGACATGTTTCATGGTATAAGTACCTGATTGTTAGTTTGGTTTTTTCCCACCTCGGTTTTTGGAGTGGGAATCTTTTTCTGATTGCGCCTTTTCCTGATCTTTGCCTACTTGTACCTTTCTGTATACCAAATTGCCACACAATCTGATTAAAGAAAACCTTCTCGATTTGATAGAGTGGATCTTCAAAAGAGCATTGAAAAACTATGGTTCACTTTATTTGGCCTGTAATGACAGTAATGTTTTTTCACTTCCTCTGACCAAAGACGATATACACATTGGTTGCGACGCCTTATCATATCTCTTGGATAATATCTATATTAGATTCGGGACTAAGTTATACAGACACATTGTTGGAAAAGCACAAGCAGGCAAAGATCAGGAAAATGCGCAATCAGAAAAAGACTCCCACTCCAAAAACCAAGGTGGGAAAAAACCAAACTAACAATCAGGTACTTATACCATGAAAACATTTCGTAAGCCGAATGAGCAGCTATTTTCCCAATAGGTGGCCACTCAGTTACCTTAACTTAACTAAAAAAAAATTCAAACATACATAAGGCGCCAACAGCACAAAAATATTTTAAACACCAAGACATAAAACAAAAAGAACCACCACAGAAGTATCGACTTGGAACGATCAGTAACACAAA
Source organism: Rugalucina vietnamica (assembly GCA_964017185.1). NCBI lineage: Eukaryota > Metazoa > Mollusca > Bivalvia > Lucinida > Lucinidae > Rugalucina > Rugalucina vietnamica. Next base: position 37,959,481 of record OZ024880.1, on the reverse strand, counting down.
GTTACTGGCGGGTTTAAATCGATTTTACACGGCCGTAACCTCACCCTCAGCTTCTGCAGTGGTTCATAACATTTAGTTAGTTCTTCGGTCCTCGTGGTGAATCTCTAACTAGTCAATGAATCATCAAGAACAAACAAATAAATCATGATAAACATCCTGATAAATAAAAAACCAGGACTCACAGATTCAGTAAGCTGCCCGACGATGGAGATCCCTGGGCGCCAAATAACTTACTAACTCCGGAGCTAAAGAAAAACATCAGTTGGACCCCGGTGGGCCAAGCAACAGATGGGTACCAATTGCGCCCCTCTCGTAGCTGATTTATTTTATACTGCTAAAAAAGAGAGTTTATGGATTCTCTTAACCATGATAATCAAGCTGATGTTATCGAGGCTTTTAATTCGACTTCTAAGTAGTACCTCGATGACCTATCCTTATTTTGAAGGCATGGTCAATCAAATTTATCCACCTGAACTACAGTTGAATAAAGCCAACACCACCAATATCGAAGCCCCCTTTTTATATTTACATCTTTCTATTGCAAATGGATTTGTTTCTTCTAAAATTTATGATAAACGCGATGACTGATTTTGATATTGTAAATTTTCCGTTTCGGATGGTGACGTTCCTCGTCGTGCATCTTATGGTGTGTACATTTCGCAACTTATTAGGTTTGCTAGAGTCTGCAATCATGTTGCGGACTTCAACGCGCGAAATAAAATATTTAACAGCCAAATTTCTCCAGCAGAGCTATTGGTATCATAAACTTAGAAAAACATTTTCTAAACTATGAATTGATTTCCAAATTTAATGTCGGACTAAAAAGGTACAAGCAGGCAAAGATCAGGAAAAGGCGCAATCAGAAAGACGCTTTTACATGATGTCCTTTCGGAACCAGAATTTTATGTTGACTTGGTTTACAAATTTAAGAAACTTATAGGAAGGAATGATTTTTCTTTTCATTTCAGAAAAATCATTACACGTTACAGACGTATCGGTATAACTTACATGTCATGCGACAGTCTGCATGCTTAGTTTTTAACCCAGTCATGATTGATAAAAAGGTACAAGTAGGCAAAGATCAGGAAAAGGCGCAATCAGAAAGAGATTCCCACTCCAAAAACCGAGGTGGGAAAAAACCAAACTAACAATCAGGCACTTAAACCATGAAACATATCGTAAGCCGAATGAGCAGCTATTTTCCCAATAGGTGGCCACTCAGTTACCTTAACTTAATTAAAAATATGAAAACATACATAAGGCGCCAACAGCACAAAAAAAAAATTTAAACACCAAGACATAAAACAAAAAGAACCACCACAGAAGTATCGCCTTGGAACGATCAGTAACACAAAGTTACTGGCGGGCTTAAACCGGTTTTACAGGATCCTAACCTCACCCTCAGCTTCTGCAGTGGTTCATAACATTTAGTAAGTTCTTCGGTCCTCGTGGTGAATCTCTAACTAGTCAATGAATCATCAAGAACAAACAAATAAATCATGATAAAAATCCTGATGAATCAAAAACAAGGACTCACAGATTGAGTAAGCTGCCCGACGATGGAGATCCCTGGGCGCCGAATAACCTACTAACTCTGGAGCAAAAGAAAAACACCAGTTGGACCCCGGTGGGCCAAGCAACAGACAAGGAGCTCCGGCCCCAACCAACTAAAATGAATAGCTTTAAGTCGGGGCCATCATAGAGTCTGACGCCCGACACACCGGCGTGCAATTAAAGAAGGCAGCATAGTTATCAACCATGATTGGGTTAAAAACTAAGCATGCAGACTGTCGCATAACATTCAAGTTATAACCTATACGTCTGTAACGTGTTATGATTTTTCTGAACTGAAAAGAAAAATCATTTTCCTATAAGTTTCTTAAATTTGTAAACTAAGTCACCATAAAATTCAGGTTCCGAAAGGCCCTCACTTAAAAGCCTCTTTAATCCAACATTATATTTGGAAATCAATTCATAGTGTCTACGATAAAATTTAGAAAAGGTTTTTCGAAGTTTATGATACCGATAGCCCTGTTGGAGAAGTTTTGCCGTTAAACATTTATTTCGAGCGTTGAAGTCTGTAACATGATTGCAGACTCTAGCAAACCTAATAAGTTGCGAAATGTAAACACCATAAGAAGCACGACGAGGAACGTCACCATCCAAAAAAGGAAAATTTACTATATCAAAATCAAAGTCATCGCGCTTATCATAACTACGCTGCCTTTTTTAATGGCCTGACATCAGACTCTATGATGGCCCCGACATAAAGCGATTCATTTTAGTTGGTTGGGACCGGAGCTTCTTGTCTCTTACTTTGCCCACCGGGGTTCAATTTGCTCCGGGTTTCAGTAAGTTATTCGGCGCCCAGGGATCTCCATTCGGGCAGCTTACTGAGTTTGTGAGTCCTCGTTTTTGATTCATCATGGTGGTTATCATGATTTATTTGTTTGTCCATGTTGATTCATTTACTAGTTAGAGATTCTTTACGAGGACCGAACAAATATATAACTAAATGTTATGAACCACTGCAGAAGATGAGGGTGAGGTTAGGGCCCTGTATCTTCACTGTGGAGAAAGGAGGCTATTTCACAAGAATTTAAGGATGCATCCATAATCCACCTATACAAGCGGAAAGGAAATCCTCAAGTCTGTGACAACCACAGAGGCATCTCCCTCCTTATCCATTGCTGGGAAGATACTGGCAAATATTCTGTTGAATCGCCTGAATGTCCATCTTGATCAGACGGGACTGTCAATGTGGATTCAGAAAAGACAGAGGGACAATAGATATGATCTTCACAGCAAGACGGGTTCAGGGGAAATGCAAAGAACAGAATGTAGATCTAAACATGACGTTTGTCGACTTTGACACAGTTAGTCGTGATGGACTCTGGAAAATTATGGCAAAGTTTGTCTGTCCACCCAGATTCATAGCAATGGTGCGACAATTTCATGATGGCATGCAGGCACGAGTGCAAAATGATGGAGAGTTCTCCGAACCCTTTGATGTAACGAATTGGGTCAAACAGGGCTGTGTTATGGCACCAATACTGTTCAGCATGATGTTTTCTGCCATGCTCATGGATGCTTTTCAGGATAGTGACACTGGTTTTCCAATCAGGTACCATTTTGATGGCAACATATTCAACCTTAGAGGGTTGCAAGCCAAAACTAAGGTGCAGACCGATGTGCCACTTGAGCTCCTCTATGCGGATGATATGGATAAGAATGCCAGCTCAGAGGCAAAAATGCAAAGAGCCATGGATCAAGTTTCACAGTCATGTGATAACTATGATCTCACAATCAGCACAAAAAGACAAAGGCTGCACACCAACCATCACCTGGAAAACCGTACAATGAACCAACCATCACTGTGAATGGGCAAGAACTGATAAAGTCACCTACCTGGGGAGCACTCTCTCCAGAGCAGTGCACATTGATGATGAGGTCACTGCCAGAATTGCAAAAGCCAGTGTGACATTTGGAAGACTCCTTGCAAATGTCTGGGAGCGAAATGGAATCAAGCATGACACCAAGCTGAAAGTCTACAAGGCTGTGGTACTGCCAACCCTCTTGTATGCATGTGAGACCTGCACAGTATACCAACGTCATGCAAAGAGGCTTAACCATTTCCACTTAAGCTGTTTGAGAAAGCTTTTAAAAATCAAATAGCAAGACAAGATTCCAGAAAAAGAGGTCCTGAAGAAAGCAGGGATGCGAAGGATGCATACAGTCCTAAAGCTAGCACAGCGAAGGTGGACGGGTCATATTATGCATGATAATGCCTGATGCGCGACTTCCAAAGAAAGTTTTCTAAGGAGGGATTGCGCTCTCAAGGAGGCCAGAGGAACCGCTACAAAGACACCCTCAAAGCCTCTGAAGGATTTCGACATACCAATTGGGTCTTGGGAACAGACTGCACAGGAGCGATCAAAGTGGCGAGGTCTCATCAATAAATGAGCAGCTCTTTATGAAAAAAGGGAATCTGTGAAGCTGAAAGAAAGCGCAGAGAACGCAAAGCCAAGACCAATGGGTCACCAGCAGATGCCATGACGTTGACTTGCTCTACTTGCAACCGACAGTTTAGAGCTAGAATTGGCCTAGTCAGCCATCGAAGAACTCACCAACACACATGAACCTTATTCAAGAAATAATGATGGCCTTTCTCATTAGTGAGAGACGAACTATCAGTTCTTGTTCTGTCTTTTTTTTTACATCCTTAATAGGACAATCGTATTCACATACGCACATATGTATATATACGAGGTGATGATCAGAAATTGGTCGACTTAGTATCAGAAGATAGATATACAGTTAATGCCTCTTATGCTAATAGCTAATGCTATTTTCTATGTTGAAAGGGTATTGCTCCACTTCCTAGGGGTCCGCTTCCTGGAGCACCGTCTAGAAGACGTAGTTTAATTTTTAGAAGTCTTGCTACCTCCCAGAAATATTCAATTAATTAGTTGTAAGGACTGCTGACATCTTTATATAACACTTGCTCTAGCTCTGTTCTAGGGGATTTCTTTCAATGTTCTGTATCCTTAATACACCAGACCAATTATGTAGAAGTCTTCGGGTGTGAAATTCTAAGGAACACACCACTGGGCTATTCTAAGTTTTGAAGACGGCCGGTCTAATAATATGGTGCAGTCCAGTGTGATACCCAGCTTTAAGGGTAGCGGATACCCAACCTCACTTAAGGCTTCTGCAATGGGTCGTTTTGGCGTGTTCCCACGGACCGGGCCGAAATGACCATATACCAGGTTGACATTTTGCCGGAAGTGTACACGTGCAGCAGCAGCACATTGGCATCTATACGTGTATTTTGCTCATATCACTTACATGTGCACACAGGGTTTATTTGTCGATACGTGAACGGTGTATATACTTTATGGTGACGTTAACTAGATCTAGAAATTTGGTTTGGCTGAGGTTTGTGGGCTAGCGGGGATGGGGGAGGGGCTGGCTGGATGGTCCTTTATGTAGTACAGTATATATATTTATATACGCAATGAATCCGTTCTGGTCCAGGACTAGCGAAACTTTCGCTTTCAAAGGCACTGGTTACTGACCATTACTAAATGCACTCTCTGTCAATTTAAAAGTATAGGCAGGGGCTACTGACCATTACTGAATCATTACTAAATGCACCCTCTGACAATTTAAAAGTATAGGCAGGTAAGAATCTCTGTCAATTTAAAAGTATAGGCAGGTAAGAATCTATACTATATTACCTGCCTATACTTTTAAATTGACAGAGTGCATTTTGTAATGGTCAGTAGCCAGTGGGGAAATGGGGGGGGGGGGGGGGGAGCAAGCCAGTGAGAAGCATTGTTCGCTGTGGAATGTTTCCATTATATCAATATCATGACAGTGTGTGCAAAATTCTTTGTTTGATTTGTTTGAATTGATGCTTTACGTCCCAGTCAACAGCTAAGGTCATGTTGGGAAGTTGCCTCCACTTTATGGGACTCTTACCCAAAATGAGGATGTCAAGACATCCAACAAGTGCTTTAAATATAACCATCAAACAAAGCCAAAAGGGCTTATATGTGCAGATGGTTCGACTTGGAACCACTTTTCCTGGGCAGGCTCAGACCTGAGCGGTAAACCAGTAATCAGATAGCCAGTCAGCATCGTATAAGCTTTGCCTAGAGGCACAAGCAGCCCATTTATTTCTTTAGGTCCCAATGGGTGGGGGCCCAAAATTCTAAATCTCTTAATAAGCAACTGCTGACACAAGTGTTCGAGTCATACCTAATACCCCCTCGACTCCCCACATTTTTAGCTAGACTGCATAAAGTGCTATTGTAGTCACCTCGGTCGTGCGCATTCCCATGCACATGCTCGTCACACTTGCAGTATAGTTTTCTTGATATCCACTCACCAGAAAGCATTCATACTTGGACCATAGATACCCTGTAGGGTTAGCTTTCATTCCATGGCATCAGATCCCTGGGTCCAGGCCAGGGGGTGGGGCTAGAGGTTAAAATCTAGAACACCTTCAAAAAATGGCTTTTCTGTGGTGTAGTTTTCTTAAAGTCCATATCTTGACAACCACTCATTAGAAAGAATTGATACTTGGGCCATAGATACCCTGAAGTGTTGGCATTGGATCCCTGGACCCATGTCAGGGGGTGGGGCTAGATGCTAGAATCTAGAACACCATTAACAATGGCTTTTCTGTGGTAAAGTATTCTTGAAGTCTATATATTGACAAAAATTATTAGACAACATTCATAGTTGGGATGTTGGTACCCTGCAGGGCTATGTGTCATTTCCTGGCATCCCTGTGTCCATGCCTGGGGAGTGGGGCTAGAGGTTAAAAACTAGAACACTGTAAAAATGGATGTACTGCTGTGTAACTTTTAAAAAGAGTCCATATTGTGACAACGACTTATCATAAAGCATTCATACTTCATACACTTTAGGTTCCATGACATCGGACCACTGGGTCGGAGATGGGTTGGGGCTAGAGATCAAAATCTAGAACTCCCTGAACTATTGTTTTTCTGTTTATTTCTAGATCCATGGTCCAGGGATTTTGCCATATATCTTGACACTCAATTTGTATATTTTCGTACTTCTTTCAGGTGATGAGTGAGTATAAACAGACATTTGACCCCAATATACTTATAGGTCACTGACCTAATTTCATGGTTCAGTGATTTAGCCTTGTATCTGGACTCTCACTGAGTATATTTTTGTACTTCTTTCAGATGATGAGTATGACCAGACCTTTGACCCAAATAAAATTATAGGTCAATGTGACCTAATTTCATGGTTCAGTAATTTTGCCTTATATCTCGGCACTAAATTGGTAAATGAACATACTTCTTTCACAGTATGTATGCATATGACAAGACCTTTGACCCTAAAGTAGTTGTAGGTCACTGTGACCTAATTTAACAGGTCAATGATTTTGCCTTATATCCCGGCACTCAATTGGTGTATGAACATACTTATTTCACAGTATGTTTGTGTATGACAAGACCTTTGACCCTAAAGTAGTCGTAGGTCACTGTGACCTAATTTCATGGTTCACTGATTTTGCCTTATATCCATGCGCGGATCCAGAGGGGGGGACCGGGGGTCCGGACCCCCCTGGAATTTGAAAATTTTACCTAAAAAAAGGTAATTTCTGGATTTTTGGGGGGTTGGACCCCCCCCCCTCGTCTGTGACAAAAATTACCATTTTCGTTGGACCCCCTCTCATGAAAATTTCTGGATCCGCGCATGATATCTCAGCACTCAATTGGTATATGAATACATACTTCTTTCATGTGAAAATACTTCTTTCACAATATATTTGCTTTGACCCTTAAGTAATCCTAGGCCGCCCATTACGCATTCTTTCTCATATTTACATGAGAAAAAAAATATTTTTCACTATTTATAGCCTTGACATACAGGTCTTTATATTTGCTGAATTATTTTCTGTTTAAAAGGCTCCTTATACATGCTCTTTAAAGTATAAATAATGTGAGACATGTTCTTTTGCTGTTCTTGTCAAGAACCAGACTATGAACTTTCATTTCGAATACCCCCTGTTTCACCTTTTCTACTATATAGAGGGGGGAAACAGGGGGTATAAAACGTATGAGAAATTTCACGCCATGACGGTCACTGTGACATAATTTCACGCTTCAGTTATTTTGCCTTGTATCCTGGCACTCAGTTGGTATATGAACATACTTCTTTCACAATATGAGTGAGTCTTAGTCCTTTAAACCTTAGGGAGTTACTAAGCTCATTGTCACCTAATTTCATGGTTCAGTGATTTTGCCTTATAGAATCAAGGCAAAAGATATATCAAAAAAATATCCTTAAAAATTTACTACTATTTTTTTTTGTACAATGGTCTATATAAAAATCTCTCCCACCATTCTACCATTTTTTGTGTGATCATTTTTTGTATACGTATACAACAATTACAACAATTCGAAGATTTTTTTTTCCTGATACAGAGCGAAAGTACAGCAGACATAACCTTAGAATGCATTTTGTTAGTATTCTTTGCTGTGAAAAGGAAATTTTCAAAAGCATCGGTTAATTTTACCAAAATGCCAATATTCAATTTGTTTGGTAAAAACTACAAATTCTCTAAAATTCACAATGTTTTGTTGTTTTTCTGATACTGATATTATGCAGTTAAAATGTACAAAACATGAACAATGTTCAAACCATTACGAAAACACGCTTGTGCACTATACAGAAATTTTTTTGGTTGTGAAAATCTAAAATTTCATTAGATTTTTTTTTTATATTTTTCTTATTTTTGCTCAAAACATAGATTGTGGGTACACGTTAGAACCGCCTCGCCGAGGTGGTTCTAACGAGTACCCACAATCTATGTTTTGGAGCAAAAATAAGAAAAATAGGTATACCCCTGCATACCCCAGTTTTGCTATATAAAAGTGGGGTTTAAGGGGGTATATATTGCACGGACATGTTTTCCTGATGTTAAGTTTAAAATAAAGTACACCAGGATAACATGTCCATGTAAAGAATACCCCCTTAAACCCCACATTTTAATATATGAGCCGCCTCGTGGGAAAACATACAATGTGGTTTTTGAACAGGTCTGACACAAACCGGCCTGTACAGCTACAGAAGCAGGCTAGAAGCTTGAAATTTTGGAGTTAAGTAGAGGAGGAATTGTATTATCCGAGTAGCGAAAACAAAGGCGCTGATCAGCTTCGCGGTTACTGCGAAGCTGATCTGCGTCTTTGTTTTCGCATATGCAGGTTGTTGGTTTTCCCACGAGGCGGCTCATATAGTAAAACTTATTAGGGTTTGCATGGGTATACCTAATTTTCTTATTTTTGCTCCAAAATATAGATTGTAGGTACATGTACTTGTTAGAACCGCCTCGGCAAGGGCGTTCTAACGTCTACACACAATCTATGTTTTGAGCAAAAATAAGAAGAATATATAAAAGATTCTGCTGAAAATTTTCAATTTTTACAACTTAATAAAACTCTATTGAGATATTCCAGTGACAAAACTCATGTACAGCAATACCAATATACTAGCCAGCCAGTGTGGGCTTATAAACAGTTTGCCTGAAAACAAAGTGGGTGACTGGGTGTGCGCTTATTGGACCATATGTGCTAGTTAGCTACTTTAGATTAATTGGTTTTTATCGCACCTGCTTATAGCAGGGTGCGATATAGGTGTCCAAATTTTCCTTCGTCCGTGCGTTAACATTTACGTCAAAGTTTTGTTTTCTCTACATCAGTGATAGCTGCGAGTCTCAAACCTTGCATAGTAATTGTCCTTAACATACCCTTCAAGCACGCACCTAGACCCAGTGCCCTTGGCCTATATTTCACGGTCCATTTACTTTGTAAATTTTTACATCAGGTGGCCCCCATGGCCAAGCGGTTAAGAGCACTGTTTCTTAATCACTTGATCATCTCACCGCTGTGTCTGGTGTGGGTTCGAGCCCCGCTCTGGCCACATGTGAGACAAGCCAAGTTCTGCTTGCGGGTGTGCCAGGTGGTTTTTCTCGGGGTTCTCCCGTTTTCGCCCCACCTACTGATTGGCCCGTCTCATAAGAGCTGAAATAATCTTGAAAGGGACGTTAAACTGAATGCAAAAAAAAAAAAAAAAAATTACCGTATTCGTTCTAATTAGCGCACATGCTCCAATAAGTGCACACCCTGGTATTTTCTGAAAAACATATCATTACGAAAACATGCCCTTGCAATTAACAGAGATTTTTTAAGCTTTAAAATTGAAAAATTTCAGCTGAAAAATATTGATATTTTTCTTATTTTTGCTCAAAACAGAGATTGTGGATACATGTTAGAGCCACCTCACCGAGGCGGTTCTAATGAGTACCCACAATCTATGTTTTGGAGCAAAAATAAGAAAAAAAGGTATATACCTGCAAACCCCAGTTTTGCTATATAAAAGTGGGGTTCAAGGGGGTATACATTACACGGACATGTTTTCGTGATGTGCATAAGCGCACACTGCTTGAATAGTATATTGGTATTTTACACTAAATAAATTCTACACATTAATACCGCATTAGAGGCATTAAAACTGAACCTTAAATGATCAAAAACTACTTTCAAACAATTTGAATACTTGAATGACATCACCATTGATAGATTTGACATTGTTATTTAAGCATTTTGATGAGTAGTTTTCCTTCATAGTGCGCGCTAATTAGAACGGTATTTTGTTACCTTAACTTTTATTTTGTTACCTTAACTTTTAGTTATTTTGAAAAGTTAACCGCACTGTGCGCTAATTAGAACGAATACGGTACGTCAAAGTTACATCGGAAGTTTGCTTTTCTCTGCATCAGTGATAGCGGTGAGTGTGAAACCTTGCTTATTAATTGTCCTTGACATACCCTTGACCCAGTGCCCTTGACCTATATTTTATGGTCCATTGACTTTGTTAATTTTTACGTCAAAGTGAAAGCCCCGAGTGTGAAACCTTGCATAGTTATTGTCCTTGACATACCCTTCAAGCACACATCTTGACCCAGTGTCCCTGACATAATTTCATGGTCCATTGACTTTGTTAATTTTTATATCAAAGTTTGGTTTTCTCTGCATAAGTGATACTTGCGAGTGTGAAACCTTGCATAGTAATTGTCCTTGACATGCCCTTCAAGCATGCACCTTGACCCGGTGCCCTTGACCTATATTTCATGGTCCATTGACTTTGTTAATTTTTACGTTGAAGTTTGGTTTTCTCTGCACCTGTGGTAGCTGTGAGTAAGAAACCTTGCATGCTAGTTGTCCTTGATGTATCCTTCAATCACACACCTTGACCTATATATTGCCTTTGACCTATATTTCACGGTCCATCGACTTTATTAATTTTTATGTCAATGTTTGATTTTCTCTACACCTAAGGTAGCTGCAAATGTGAAACCTTGTATACTAATTGTAGTTGACATGCCCTTTAAGTGCACACATTCACCTTGTGCACTTGACCTATTTTTCATATTTTTAATTATTTTGCCCGATGCAGGTGCTATATCGACCTCCGCAGCGTTCTTGTGTAATAATTGAGCTGATGCATAAGAAAACTAACAATCTGCAAATGTGTACACAAAGCGGCAGATAAGCTGCATAGTAAATGGTGCAGCACCTTTGTTTTCGCTACACAGATAGTACATTCCCTCTTCTTCTTAAATCCAAACTTTCAACCTTCTAGCCTGCTTCTTTGACTGTACAGATGGGTTTGTGTCCGACTTGGTCAAAAACCCAGATTGTTGGTTTTCCAATGTGATGGCTAATATACATTGTATGATTTTATTTTGTTTCTAGAAGATGGAGCTATGTCTGATATTGGTTGCTGTGTTTATGGTATTACAAGATAATGTCATGGCTGGGACAGTGTCAGGTAAGGCAGGGCATGGTAGACATACAAGCACTCGATAGGTTTAGTATTCTTTTTTAAAAAACATGTAATTAAAATGTATATTTTCTCACATAAAATACAGGTCAACCTCATTATAACGCTGTCTTTGGGGTCCATAGAAACGGACTGTGTTATAAGTGAAACCGTGTTATTATGAGGTTACTTACTAAAGACATATAGAAAATAATCAGTTTAGGAGCCATGACATGGCCATGTTATATTGAAAACCGCACTATAGTGGGGCGCTTTATAATGAGGTTGAACTGTATTTATTTGTGAACTGATTTTCAAATTTTTTGCGTCACTTTTGGAATGCAAAAGGGTGACAATCATATATTGCTTGAGGTGTTTCAGATGAGGAGAGTGATTTTGAAAAAGATAACCTCTGAATGATGGTGTAAGGACAGTAAACCCCTTTATAACGGTGATTGTTATATAATAAGATGGTTTTTGATGACACCAAAAGTGGTGCAAAGGAAAAATGTGATCAAGGGATAAAACTGTTTTCCTGGAAAAATTAAATGTAGATTAATTTACATTTAAAATACACTAATGCACCAGTCATTTGCATCCCCGGCTCCCCCGGGGCCGGGGAATAGCGGGGCTTATAACTTTTCAATTTTTAAAGCCCGGCTAAAAGCCCGGCACTGCCGGGCAAGAGTTTTGGTAAAACCCCTGCTAAAAGCCCCGGCTCCCCAGGGGCTGACAATAACGTGGAACAACAGCTGGGAGTTGTTCTGATGAAACTGAAACATGGGAGAAGGGCCTCATTTTATGCATGTAAATGTTTAGGTGCATTTGGAAATTAAATAAGTACCATAAAGATAATTAAAAATGTTAAAAATATCGTTAAAATCTAATTTGAATTAATGTGACAGTGTATTGGCGGGAAATCATAACCCCGGCAAATCCCCGGCACCACCAGGACACATCAGAGGTTAAAGCCAGGCACTTTAGCCCCGCTATGTCCCCGCTATCCCCGGCCCCGGGGGAGCCGGGGATACAAATGACTGGTGCATAAACTTAAGTAAGGTCCATGCGAATGCTTAAAATCATTCAACAGATTTGCTACAATCTCAGTGTCTTTGAATCACCGTCCTTTTACATGCAAAAGGCCTAGATTTCAGAAAATAATTTTTAGGTGTAAAAGTTATATTTTAAGTGTACTGATTTTCAGACTTTTTGTGCCACTTTTTAAGACTTTTGAAATGCAAAAGGGTAGCAGGGCCTTAATTTTCAGAAAAGGGTGATTTTGAAAAAGGGAGTATCTGAAAGTTGGTGTAAGGATAGTAGGTATATTGTTACTAAATTGTATGATTTTCAGGCTGTCCTGATCCTGATGCCCCAACTAATGGAGCCGTAATGGTGGAAGATACCTCTTCTGGAGTTATTGCTGTTTATTCCTGCTCCCAGGGTTATAACCTGATTGGTTCGTCCAATATATTGTGTCTGCCAACTAACCAATGGGATGGTTCACCACCAAGCTGTGTTCTATTGCGTAAGTTTCATTTCGTTGGTTTCCAAAGGTCAAGCTAGAAGCCTAGAACCTGATTGGTCAGCCCACTAGACTGTTTTTGCCTACTTACCGAGTGGAATGGCATATCACCATGTTGTGTATTTACATCTAAGTTTCATTGGTTGTTTAAGCTGTAACCTGATGGATCATTACTTTAGGCTGTGTCTGTCAACTAACTGATGGGATGGAATATTACCAAATTGTGTTATATTGTATGTAAGATGCATTGGTTGTTAAGCTCAAAACAGATTGGCCAGGCCACAATGCTATGTCTATCAAGTAAATTTTTCATCAGGAAAACATGTCCGTGTAATGTATACCCCCTTGAACCCCACTTTTATATAGCAAAACTGGGGTATGCAGGGGTATATCTATTTTTGCTCCAAAACATAGATTGTGGGTACTCGTTAGAACCGCCTCGCCGAGGCGGTTCTAACATGTACCCACAATCTATGTTTTGAGCAAAAATAAGAAAAATATAAAAAAAAATCTACTGAAAATTTTCCATTTTTACAACTTTAGAAAAATTTGTATATTACACGGGCGTGTTTTCGTAATGTTGGGGACTTGGGGGAGAGGCATTCAAAGTTGTTATAAGTCATTTTTTGGTTCAATCAGAGAAAGGCTCACCCTACATAAATTTGCCATCGTTATAGTAATAGGGCTCAGTTCAATTGAGCATTGACAGGACCGCAGGGTTTTCCCTTGCGCACAAAAACAGGCATTTTGACCCCTTTTTGTCTCTTATGACCCCCAAAAATATCCAGACAGGGGACAAGTATGTCCTCCAAAATTCTAAAATATTTCTATTTTCTGAGTAAATGTCCCCTAAAATCTCAACAGTTTGGTCAAAATGTCCCTCAGGTGCCGCCATTAGTGGGACATTGGTCCCCTAAATTAGAACTCTGAGGGAAAACCCTGCAGGACCGTAACAAGCGCATCAAAGGTGCAACAACAAATGGCATGCTTTCTATATTAAATTGAATGACCAACATGTATTTCAGACTGTCCACCTGTGATTGCCCCTGACAATGGTATGGTTGATACATCATTAGGAACACAGTACCAGTCTAGAGCTACATACACCTGTAACCATGGTTACATATTGACTGGTTCCTCCTCTGCTGTATGTCTAAGTGATGAATCATGGAGTCACCAGGCACCTGTCTGTACACCGACAGGTCAGTGCTTATAATTTCTTTCATATGTTAAGATTTTTCTGTTCAAAACATAGTTACTCGGGCGTCTTTTGACAAACATATTTTTCTTCAGGCTAGTCAGAATTATTTATTTGGTTCAAAAATCAAATCAAAGTTCATCAGCATTAATTTTGCGAGATTTTTATGGAAATAACCGAAATGATGAAAACTGAGGACATAAGCAAGGGTAGACTTATAAAGTCTGATGAGATGATGTCTTTTTCTATATAATCTTAAAATTACATATATGATACCATAGTCCACTCCACTCCAAAGACTCTATTCTTCTTGGTCATGATTTTGCTTCTCTGACTATCTCATCAGATGTTTGAGTCAGCTTAATGTAAAGTATGGTATGGCATATCAGCATAATATAAAATAAGGCATGGCACTTTGGGAATATATTTCAACATCTACGGCTGTAATCAGTCTAAAGCAAGGGCGTAATTAGAAAATTTCAAGTTATGTGCACAAAGAGCAAAAATAGCCAAATTTGTGTCTTAAAATGACAAAAAAGCCATACCATTAGTTTCTTTTAACTTTTTACATTATGCACATGCGTACTGCGAGTACAGGGTATTGTAATGCCTTTTTAAGTCTAAGCATTTCAACAAAAATGCATATACTGCAGACTGTGGTCCCCTGGTTCCACCCAGAAATGGCTCAGTAGACATTGTACAGGGAACCAGCTTAGGTCAGGTGGCTGTATATAGCTGTGCAGATGGTTACCAGCTCAGTGGCTCCAGAACCAGGATGTGTAGTAATGGAACATGGGAAGGAATGACACCGACCTGTGTACCTGTCTGTAAGTTTCTTTGGCACATTCTGTAATATTTCTTTATTGCACATTAGTATGGATGAAATTTGTTTTGTTTGTTTATGTGGTTTAATGTCCCAGTCAACAGCTTTTAAGTCATTTTGGGATGGAGCCACTTCTTCTTGGGTATTAGGGAGTGTGGTAGCCTAGTAGTGGAGTTTTGATACACTAACCACTATGCTAAAGACCTCCCTTGTGGATAGTTTTTGTTTAATTAAGTTTTACATCTATATCAAGATTATTTCAGATCACATGATACTATTGTGAAAACATGAGAACCCCAAGAAAAAAACACCTGGCACACCCACAAGAAGAACTTAGCTTGTATCACATGTGCACTCTGCGGGGCTTGACCTCACACCAGACTCAGCAGTGAGAATCAGCTCTCTAAACTGGAGTTGTAACATTAGCTTTTTTATAAAACACATGTATGTAACTCAGTTATGGCATCTGAGTTACTGCCTTTGAGTTGTACAGTGGAATTTTGTTCCCACATTATGACATATACAATATGTGATATTTTAGTCTGCGAATATTTCACCATACCATTTGGCAATGTTGAGTTTGTTGGGACTGGCTATGATTCTGTTGCCATGGTAACCTGTCACCCTGGTTACACCATGTGGGGACCAGCCACTGTGGTCTGTCAGAATAACAATATGTGGAGCAGGAAACCAATCTGTGATGCCACAGGTAATTCTATAAGAGGCACAAAAATTGAGCCACCTCGTGGGAAAACCAACAATGTGGTTTCAGAACAGGTCCGACACAAACCGGCCTCTACAAGCACAGAAAAGAGCTAGAAGCTTGAAATTTCGGATTTAAGTAGAAGAGGAAATGTACTATCCGAGTAGCGAAAACAAAGGCGCTGATCAGCTTCGCAGTTACTGCGAAGCTGATCTGCGCCTTTGTTTTCTCCTATGCAGATTGTTTGTTTTCCCATGTGGGGGCTCAAATAGTTTCCCAGTTTAGACATTGTATATAAAAGCAGTCTCTTTTTAATCTACAATGGTGGAAGAACTTACACACTTTATGAAACAAGAATATAATGAAATAACATTTTGTTGAGGTCTTTGCAAAAACAAACTTAAGCTTCAGAATATACACAGTATGATTAGGTGTTTTTATTTACAAATTCATTTACTTTGGCAAGAAGTTATTAATGTGTATAGGGAGGGTGGTGGCCTAGTGGTTAGTGTGTCGGATGCTGGATCGTGAGGTCAGGTGTTTGAATCTCACTGGGGTCAGGTTGTATCCTTGAGCAAGGCACTTTTATTCCACAACATGGCACTGGCTAAGACTCAGGAAAGGGACAGTGGTAGCTTCATTATCATATGTCTGTAATATTCTTGACTGAAACATTAAGCCACAAAAAACAAAACAAAAAAAAAAACACAAAAAAAAAACAAACAAAAAAAAAACTACAAAAGACTCTTGCCATATATTCATACATTTAGTTGAAATGTCTGTTTCATTTATGCATACAGAATGTGGTTACCCAGGGTTACCAGAAAATGGACTGGTATCAACTGATGGAGGTTTTGGCTTTGGACAGATTGCGTCTTACTCCTGTGAAGAGGGATATAGACTGGTTGGTGATGTAACCAGACACTGTACCAGTCAGGGCTGGAATGGTTCTCTGCCGTATTGCAGTATCATTGGTAAGTTCAGAGCTTACAGGCTGGCTTGTGGTGTGAAGAGAATCTGAATCTATCCATCACGTAGATGGGAACATGCCCATGGTTTATACAGATTTTTCCTAAGTTGTAAAATTGGAAATTTTCATTAGAAAAATTTGAATATTTTTAATATTTAAGCTCAAAACATACATTGTGGGTACACGTTAGAACCGCCTCATGGAGGTGGTTCTAATGAGTACCCACAATGTATGTTTTGGATCAAAAATAAGAAAATTATGTATACCCCTGCAAACCCCATTCTTTCTATATAAAAGTGGGGTTTAAAGGGGTATATATTGCACGGACATGTTTTCCTGATGGTACACCCCTCCATCACATATTGCAAAAGCTGAATTTAAAACTGGGCCTGTTTCAGATTGGTTTGTCTTGTTATTGTTACAACAGAATATATTGCATCTTGTACATGTATTTTCGTGATTGATTAAATGAATAATGTATGTTTTTGTTTGCAGAATCATTTGCTTCTATTGTTGCTCACATATGGCTTTGGTGGGGAGACTAAAGTTGCCTGAATTTTAAGTTAATCTTTGACATAGAACACTGATATGCTTACACGCTGAGCAGTAATTGTGTTGATTTCAGATTGTGGTCTCGCACCTGTGCCTCAGTTTGGATCTGTCGCTGTCAGTGGTACAACATATGGACATTCTGCTACCTATATCTGTCTAGAGGGGTACAATATCGTGGGACTGGGGATTCGTACCTGTGACCAGGACAGTGAGTGGTCGGGAGCAACACCCACTTGTGTCCCTGTTGGTGAGTAAGTTAGGGATCTTGGCCTGTAGTGTTTGGAAAAAGTACTTTGCATTGGCTTATTGAGACATTAGAACAAATATACTGGAAGACATAAAACTGCTTATTCCCTATTTTGTAATATCCTTACTTAATTTTTGGGTTTTCAAAAATCATATTAGGGTCATTTTAGGGGATTGATAATATGAAAATGCAGTTCCCCCATTTTTTCAAGACATACTATGAGAAATGCGATACAAAAAATGTTTTGATACAAAACTGGCTATTTCCTGTTGATTTTAATTTCAGAATGCAAGAGCCTATCCAACCCTATAAATGGTGCTGTTGACACGACACCAGGCACCAGCTATAAGAATGCAGCAGCCTACACCTGTTATGCTGGGTACCAACTGGTGGGCACCAATGTGAGGCTGTGTGATCGTCATGGTAACTGGACAGGAGAGGCTCCACAGTGTGTTCTCAGAGGTAGGAAACATAAAGCTAGTTTCTCAATGGAATACAATAAATTAGAGACTGCAATTTGCTGGGGATGAAAGTTTGCAATATATGAATGCGATTTGTGATAATTTTCCTATTACAGCCTCACTGAATATTTTGCAAACAATTTTATATATCTTGTCTGGAGTAAAGACTGTTGTGTGATAAACACGAGACAGACACACATTCATGAGAGTATCTTACTATAGCTGCGAGGGTGAAACCTTGCATAGTAATTGTCCTTGACATACCCTTTAAGCACGCACCTTGACCTGCTGACCTTGACCTATATTTCACGGTCCACTGACTTTGAAAATTTTTACGTCGAAGTTTGGTTTTCTCGACATAAGTGATAGCTGCGAGGGTGAAACCCTGCAAAGTAATTGTCCTTGACATACCCTTCAAGCATGCACCTTGACCCGCTGACCTTGACCTATATTTCACGGTCCATTGACTTTGTTAATTTTTACGTCAAAGTTTGGTTTTCTCTGCATCAGTGATAGCTGCGAGTGTGAAATCTTGCATAGTAATTGTCCTTGACATACCCTTCAAGCATGCACCTTGACCCGCTGACCTTGACCTATATTTTACGGTCCATTGACTTTGTTAATTTTTATGTGGAAGTTTGTTTTTTTCTGCATCAGTGATAGCTGCGAGTGTGAAAGCTTGCATAGTAAATGTCCTTCACATACCCTTTCAGAACACACCTTAACCTGATGCCCTCGACCTATATCTCGCGTTTTAAGTTATTTTGCCCGATGCAGGTGCGATATCGACCTCCGCGGCGTTCTTGTCTTTTGTAGATTGTAAGCCATTATCCAACCCTGACAATGGAGCAGTAGAGACCCCGAGCGGTACAACAGTTGGTCATCTGGCCACCTACCAATGTTACCCAGGCTATGTCATGTCAGGCCCCAGGGTGAGAGTCTGTACTGATATGGGGTATTGGAGTGGTACTGAGCCCAAGTGTAAAGTTAAAGGTAGGTCCACTCATATTTTCACTTCAGTATGCTAGGCCTATGAATTTTATCAGGTCTCAGCCCAGTAAAAAATGTATAATACATATATGTAATTTCTTCTTACTCTATCCTCTTAATTTATTCTATATATTAATGTATTTTATTTCTTGTGCATCTCTGCAAGTGAGTTTGAACATATTGCCTGTAAAACACCCAAATGGATTTTCCATATATGGGATATATTTTTTATAAATGCAGGATATCGTACAGGGCATGTTGTGAAATTGCAGCAGCAATCGTCTTGTTTCAGATTGTGAACCTCTGTTAAACCCCGCCAATGGTGAGCTTGGTATAACTGGTAGTGGTCCTGGTAGTACAGCAGTGTTCAGTTGTCTCCCTGGATACAGACTGGTTGGTCGTGCTGGACTGGTCTGTCTTAATACCTCACAGTGGACTAGCAGTCCCCCTATTTGTATCCTTATAGGTATGGAACATTACAAAAACTTGCCCATGCAATAAACAGAGATTTTTTTAGCTTTAAAATTCGAAAATTTTCAGCTGAAAGATTTTGATATTTTTCTTATCTTTGCTCAAAACATAGATTGTGGGTACACGTTAGAACCACGTTAGAACTGCCTCGGCGATGCGGTTCTAACGAGTACCCACATTCTATGTTTTGGAGCAAAAATAAGAAAAATAGGTATACCCCTGCATACCCCTGTTTTGCTATATAAACTGGGGTTCTATGGGGTATACATTACATGGAATCTGATATGTTTTTGTGATGTAATGTTTGGATCTCCACTTTCTACGTTATACTGAGCTGGTTATAGTAGCTTTATCCAATTTAAATGCAATCAGCTGGTTGATTTGGTAGTATCTGCCTGCATTTAGAAATTTGCAGATCAGATTTCTGAGTCCTACACAATGTCTTGCTGGTAGAAGGCTGTTCACCAAGTACTGGTAAACCACTTAGGGTTTAAATACCTTTAAATACAACCTTCATGACGCAGTGCATAGCCTGGTCCTGGTTCTATTTCAATACTTACAATCATCATCTTGCTAGCAAGTCTGGTTCCGTCTATTCACCAATTTTGCATTATCTGCTGGTTCCCAGCTCACCAAAAATCAATATTGGAAATACAGCAACCAAAACCACCCTGGAGGTCAGGGTGGTTTTGGTTACCTGTTTTTCCAGTAATAATTATTTCTAAGCTGGAAACCAGCCGACAATGCAAAATTGGTGAATGGGTGCAAGTTAAGTGATGTGCGACAGTACAGGTTCTAAAGAAAACCTGGAAAGCTATTATATGCATCCATCCAAAAATGGCTGCAACTACAGATACTTGTACATGTTAATTCTCACCAATTCTCATTGTTTAGACTGTGAAGTACCTGAAGCCCCTACCAATGGTCATGTGTCACTCCCGGAGGGTACCTATCTAGCTGATATAGCCTTGTATGACTGCGACCCTGGGTACACCAGGGTGGGGCCCAGTACCCGAATGTGTGAGGAGACTGGTGAATGGTCTGGTGAGCAACCTGACTGCCTTGTTATAGGTAAACTTGCGATCTTGATTTATTCACTGCTCAGTATGACTGTTGTATTTGAGACAGGACGGGAGAAAAATACACATACAGCATGTTTCAGTGCAGTAGTGCACCAGATTCTGGATAGATTTTTTTTATTCAGTTTAATGTCCCTTTCAAGATAATTTCAGCTCATATGAGACTATTTCAGCTCATATGAGACAGGCCAATCAGTAGGCTGGGCAAAAAAGGGAGAATCCCAAGAAACAACACCTGGCACACCTGCAAACAGAACTTGGCTTGTCTCACGTGTCCCGTGTGGGGCTCGAACCCACACCAGACACAGCGGTGAGATGATGAAATGGTTAAGCGTGGTAACGACATAAAGTAGTGCTCGTAACCATGGGATTTTCCTATTTCGCTTACTTCCGTTTCGTCTATGATTTGTCCCATTTCGCCTACTTCCTTTTTGCCTACAGCAGTCCCATTCTGCCTACTTATTCAATATGGATGAAGAAGATATACTAATAGACTGTTGTTTTAAAACATACGTTTACCATAGAAAAGTAAAAAAGTAATTTTATTTAATTTTTGTTTTTAAAGAAAATGATTATTTGAAGGTCTTGTGCAAGCATATGAATACTGCAAACTCAATAATTGTTGGTCTAAATTAAATTTATTTTTAACATTTAAAACATGTACAGTATTCACAAATTTATATTCACTATAAAACATGTAGAATAGAAATAAATGATAATAAGATTGAAAAAGAAAAAAAAAGCGTTAGTGACAAAAAGTGCAGAGTAGGCGAAACAGGAATTCATTGAATGTCCAGAGTAGGCGAAACAGGGGCAGGCAAAAGGGGAATAGGCGAAACGGGAGTAGGTGAAATGGGAGTAGATGAAACGGGACCAAATCGTAACCACTTGGCTAGTGAGGGCTGCCAATTCTGGATAGAGGTGTCAGGAAGTCAAGGGCTGTGTCCTTGAGCAAGACAACACTCCATAATACTCACTACTGGTTAATACAAAGAAGATGATGGCTGACGCTTTCCTCATGACATCTCCTCATGACCTGTCTGCAAACAAACATAAATCAAACAAATTAATTTTATAGTACTTTTGTGTGTTTTTATGCTATATAGATATACTTCCATATTATATGTTTATGTGCTTAAGTAATATAGACAATGATCAACCTGCTCATATATGTACAAACATCAGGTTTTTTCAATGAACTGGTTTATACTGTATGTCTGGCCAAGCTGATAATGACAACTTTTGACAATTTTCATGTCAAGATATTTCAATATTTAGATGTATTACTGTAGTTCACTGTGGGAATAAGATATAAATAGATTTAGAATAATTGTCGTCCTTGTAAGAAGGGGTGAATAATCAATCTTGTTTCTATATTAGTACGTACAAATATTTTTCAAAACATTTTACACAGAACAAACAAAATATTTCAGAAAAGATCAGACTGTAGAACTTTGTTGAATTAAAATTAAAAACCAAAATCAATCATTTTATAATACTGTACTTATCCAGATCTTGATAACATGATTTTATTGAGAAAAGAGGTAAAACAGATCAAAATAAGAGCAAACTACACTAAAACTCACACCATAATGCAATGAAATAATAGCCAATACAATTACCCACAGAAATAAGTAGTCAGTATCGCTTCTCGGCCTTTTGGCTAAGATCAAAGTGTAGTATCTGTTCTTATCAGCTTAATATCTGATACGTCCCCCATTGGGGGACTTCGATATTAAACTGATTTTTGGAACTAGGTGAGATGTCAGGGGCTTGCTCCGCTCTCGCCACGGGTTGGCCCGGTATTGCAGTACCTCCGGGATCGGCCCACTCCCCCCAGGGGGAGAAACAATTAAATATAGAAGATGCCCAACTAAAAAAATTTTAATAGAAATTTGTCAATAAGTACAGCCTACAGCTCAGTACAAGCAAATGTGTTGAATAATTTGGTAATAATAATGATAATTTCAATCATATCAAAGATAATAAAAAGGGGGGAAAAAAAGGCAATGATCAGGAACTGGTGCAATGAGAACCAAAGTCCTAATATAAAACCCCAGGTGGAAAAACAACAACAACAACACACAATTAGTTTCTGATTCCTAGGGAATATATTGTAAGCCAAGTAAATAGCTTTTCCCCAAGAGGTGGCCACTTAGTTACCTGAACTTAACATAATATATGAATATGCACATGAAAGGTACAAACAACACAAAAACATGAAACAAAAATAGAACCACAACAGAAGTACTGCCTTTGAACAGTCAGTAAAATAAGATTACTGAGAGGCTAATAAACAGGCTTTTAAGTAAAATTAATAGGATCAAAAAGAACCATAAATAAGCAGTGTAGGTAGAAGACCTCTAAAGTAGATATTTTATCTTCTCCCTGGAAGTTTCCACACCAAAAAAAAACAACAAACAACAATCTGCATATGCAACAAAAGACACTGCTCAGTGTGTTTGTTTTTGTGCCATAGATCCCAATGTACATCCGAAATTTCAAGCTTCTAACCCGTTTCTGTGACTGTACAGGCTGGTTTGCGTCGGAAACCCAGATTGTTGGTTTTCACTCGGGAGGGCCCATGTATTATATAACTAGAATGATTCATTACAAAAACTTGCCCATGCAATATACAGAGATTTTTTCAGCTGTAAAAAAATCTAAAATTTCATTAGAAATTTTTTGATATTTTTCTTATTTTTGCTCAAAACATAGATTGTGGGTACATGGTAAACGAGTACCCACAATCTATGTTTTGGAGCAAAAATAAGAAAAATATGTATACCCTGCATACCCCAGTTTTTCTATATAAAAGTGGGTTTTAAGGGGGTATATACTGCACGGACATGTTTTCATGATGAATTACAGATTGTGGAGCTCCCCCAGCAGTGGAGAATGGTACTGTGGTGGAAACTGGTACAACATACGGGAGCACGGCAATATACCTGTGTGATAGGGGGTACCGGCTACAGGGGGGACACAGGGAGATACGGTGTACAGAGATAGGATGGGGTGGACCGGTTCCCAGTTGTATAGCAGTTGGTGAGTGTAGTTTGGATGATACACTGTAACATAGTCTAGCTCCTAGACCTTGATGTTTTCTATTTTAGAGGCAAGACAAAAAATGAATTAATTTAAAGATAATACGAAAAAAAACAACATAATAGTAAACAGTTATTATGAAAAAAACAACAATATGGAGACTAGTAGCTTGTCTAACTAACGTTGATCATGCTTATTCATGCAAAGGTGGTCCTCCTGGCCGAGTGGTTAAGAGCGTTGATTTCATTTACACACTTGATCATTCGATCATCTCACTGCTGTCTCTGGTGTGGGTTTGAGCCCCACATGGGGCACGTGAGACTGCTTGCGGGTGTGCCAAGTGGTTTTTCTCGGAGTGCTCCCGTTTTCACCCCACCTACTGATTGGCCTGTCTCATATGAGCTGAAATAATCTTGAAAGTCATGAAAAATTTTCTAAGGCCATTCTCCTTTTACCACTGATTCAAGAAGAGCATTTGACATTTGTTGGTGACTGACTATGCATTAAGTACTGATAAACTAGGCCCAGTCATGACGTCACATCAACGTTGATCTGACGTCATTTTGACGTCATGTGCCTGCAGGGGGTGCCTTTGCAAGGCTTTCCTATAGGAACAATGCTAAGAATGCTTACATGAGTTAAGCTTATCATGGACATGAAGTGTTTCTAAAACAAGCTAATGAAACAAAGTCTTTTTACATAATGATTTAGAATGCCTAAATATTGAAAACTTCAGTGATTTAGATTAAATATGGTACAAATTATTGATTTATCAGCTTTTACCTGTAGTTTTACCTGTGTTTACCATATTAACCTTGAGTATCGGATAACTTGATGTGAGTATTTATTGTAGACCTAGATTAACAGCTGACTTATCAAGGTGCACACATTTTGTCAGTTCTTTCTATTCTTTCTATTTTAGAGATTTTCTGTGCAAAACATATTTTATCATTATCATACAAAATACCTCTGCTGATCCAAACTCTTGTAGTATTTATGGTACTTGATTACTTCCCCACTACCATTATGGGCAAATTGAATTATTTCCCGTCTATTTCATGTTACTCTAGTTGTGTTTGTTCAAAATATTTACTAAAATTCTGTTTTATGACTTAAAAGCAATATTTGCGTTAAAACTAAATGAAGATTTCAGAAATTTTTATTTTGAATTCTCTTTATTAACGAAGAGCTGTGTGAATGAATGTTTTATTTTGTTAAAATTAAGACATATATTGTAGGGTCAATGCCACCAAATAGGCCAAATATTGTTAGTGATACATAAGATGGTAACAATTTGAAACAATCATACTTACCTGGTACAGGAGATACCGTGATCAGCAAGGCGGTTCTCCCAGGAAGAGGCCCTTCCATTGCACTTCGGTTGGGTTGACGCCTGCGATTACCCCAAATGTGGGTAACTCGGGTACGCAATTTCTTAGTGTGGGGGACTGCGTTCGCGCTATCCCCTGAATAAAAAATACAGTAATCTCCCCTGAATAAACCATCTTATTACATGTATCTCCTGAATAAACCATCTTAGTGGCCCCCATGGCCGTGCTGTTAAGAGCGCTGTTTCTTAATCACTTGATCATCTCACCGCTGTGTCTGGTGTGGGTTCGAGCCCCGCACTGTCCACATGTGAGACAAGCCAAGTTCTGCTTGCAGGTGTGCCAGGTGGTTTTTCCCTGGGTTCTCCCCATTTCGCACACCTACTGATTGGCTTGTCTCACATGAGCTGAAATACTCTTGAAAGGGACGTAAAACTGAATTAAAAACAAAACAAAAAACATCTCATTTTTATTATCTCCTAAATAAACCATTTTATTATCTCCCCTTTAATAATCAAACAAATTATCTTACCCTGATTAAAAAAACTACGGTGTCCAGCCCTTCGGTGTGTCAGAAACCTGGCAAGAGTTGCATAAGCATAGCACTATCGAGCGCTTCATAAATATTTGCTGTGCAAAGCGCTCTCGAGCGTAACGTTCCTCCAATCTGCCTCTCAGAAAGCAGTCTGCCGTTGCTAAGGAACAAAGAAAAACAAAATGGCGGCGTCAATATTTCGACCACCTGAATTTAGAATGACAGAATAAAATTCTACTGAAAGCGTGTCAGAAATCATCTGTTCAGTCCACAAAACAAAATTCTAGCCTAAGCTTCTGAACGTCTTCTTTACGTTTTTGTAATTGTCGATAAGCACCGCCATTTTGAAAAGCGCTCTAACGTAACGAACCGTTGCATAGAACGAACAGAACATAAAAAAGCGCTACGAAAAAGCGTTAGCCTTATGCAACTCTCGCCAGTATCTGGCAGAGCTTCGATGGTGCCTTCAACAACATCTGGGAATTCATATATGGTCAGATAACCCCAGAGACAGAAAAGATATTCTGTAACTGATCCTTGACTGTACAAAATTGGTTCCAAAAATACTTCCTTTTATTGAACATTGAGTCTTACACGGGTGGGAATCTGGGGAACTACCGTGAAATCGTATTAACGTAAATTTGTTCCCTCGCCACATCCGGGACCTGTCACGGTAGTTACCTCGCCACGAAATTCGTCAACAAAGGTAGGTACTGTCACATGTTTTATTTTTTCAAATTTTAGAACGAGCAAATGATGTAGACTTTCGACAATGCTATCCCATGAAATAATGATTCATCTTTCTAAACAGGCCCAAAATAATACTGGGAAACACTTTGATCTCAGATGACGACCGTAACCAAATCGAACCCAGAACCACATTTCTTTAGTTTTATGCCAAGACAAACAAATTTTTACAACGTTTTTACAATATTATCCGCTAAACGAGGTCCTCTGAGCATGTGTTTGGTATATTGGCCCTTCTTTATCACTACGATATAAAAATTCATCACGCTCATTTTCTTTTCAAGAATAATGCCAAAATTTCCAGCCGCGGTAGATCCCTCGCCTTCGAGGTAGTTCCAGGCTCACGTTCTAGTTCCATCGAGTGGCGCTTGACGTTGAAAGAAATGTGTGCACTGTGCAGTCCAATAACATTGGGCACCTGAGATAACCGATGCCAGGCCTACCGTGAAATAAAAACACTGACTAACAACACTTACCATGAGAAGTTTGCGTGATCCAGATATGCAAAACCCATAATATGAATCCATTCAGTTACCGTTATACATATGAATGAAATGAATGTATTTGACCAATCATTCATATTTATAACGGTAAATTTATGACGAAAGTCTACGATCGTCCGAGAGCTATACTCAGTATGGTATATACGTTTTGACAATTGCTTTTGAAGCATTGTGCCAATTATTGTATTTATATGAAAAGGTAAAAGTAGGCAGCAATTTCCACTCCAAAAACGGAGGGGTGGGAAAAAACTAAATTGACAATTATGTACTTATACTAAGAAAACATATCGTAAGCCGAGTGAGCAGCTATGCCAAATAGGCGGCCACTCAGTTACACGTACTTAACTAAAAATATGAAAACGCACATAAGGCTCAAACAGCACAAAATTCGACTCCAAAACATAAAACAATTAGAACCACATCAGAAGTATCGCATTGGAATGATCAGTAATATAAAATTACTAGGGGGCTTAACCTGCTTTTACAGGGCCCTAACCTCACCATGATCTTCTGCAGTGGCTCATAACATTTAGTTAGTTGTTCAGTCCTCGTGATGAATCTCTAGCTAGTCAATGAATCACCAAGGATAAACAACAATCATGAAAACTTTAAGTCGGGGCTATCATAGAGTTTGACGCCCGACCCACCGGCATGCAATTAAAGAAGGCAGCGTAGTTATCAACCGTGATTGGGCTGAAAACTAAGCATGCAGACTGTTGCATAATATTTAAATTATACCCTATACGTCTGTAACGTATAATGATTTTTCTGAAATGAAAAGAAAAATTGTTCTTTCCTGGAAGTTTCTTAAATTTGTAAACCAAGTCACCATAAAATTCTGGTTTCTAAAGGCCTTCACGTAAAAGCGTCTTTAGCCCAACATTAAATTTGAAAATCAATCCATTGTGTCTGCGATAAAATTTATGGGGTAATTCAATGGACACTAAGTACATTTGGCGACTCCATGCACTGACATGCGCCACTCGCTGGAACTAGAACACGAGCCTGGAACTACCGCAAAAGCGAGGGATCTACCGCGACTGGAAATTTTGGCAATATTCTTGAAAAGAAACTGAGCGCGATGATTTTTTTGTATCGTAGTGATAAATAAGGGTCAGTATACTAAACACACGTTCACAGGCTCTCGTTTAGCGAAGAAAACTGTTAAAGCATTGCAAAACCTGTTCGTCTAGACATAAAACTAAAGAAATGTGGTTCAGGGTTCGATGTGGTTACGGTCGTCATCTGAGATCAAAGAGTTTCCCAGTATTATTTTAGGCATGTTTAGAAAGATGAATCATTATGTCATGGGATAGCATTGTCGAAATTCTGCATCATTTGCTCGTTCTTCTTAAAAAAAATAAAACATGCGACAATACCTACCCTTGTTTACAAAATTCGTGGCGAGGTAACTACCGTGACAGGTCCCGGATGTGGCGAGGGAACAAATTTACGTTGATACGATTTCGCGGTAGTTCCCCAGATTCCCACCCGTGTCTTATACTGTGTTATATTAATTGTGCTATAAACTTCACCTTAAAAGACTCTACCTGCACAAAAGCATCAAAGAAGAATCTGGGAACAAGGTGGCTGCCAACCCCTCCTGCTGACCATACATTTTACTGAACAGTAAAAAGTGGACATCCAAAACAGAGGATACCATGTGGGCCTATATACAGGCAGAATATACAACGACAAGAAGAAGAACAAATTGATTTTTGCTTAATGCCCAAAACATTGACTGTGTACCCACAATCTATGTTTTGGATAAAAACTAAGAAAAATATCTTTTTTTTTTCTACTGAAAATTTTCTTTTTTACAACTTTAAATATCTCTGTAGCAAAGGCTTGTTTTCATAATAGTAGCATTATTGCAGATTCTCTCCAGAAACAGTACAGGATAGTACTGTTCGAGATTCGGTAAGGCATCATACCTTGGGCTGAAGGGTCCCCCTGGGGTGTCATATGTTGTAGCCTTGAGTAAGTCACATTTCCACAGCTCATTGTGTAATGATATAGTGTACATATAGTTTTTGGATAGTCGCAATAAAATTACATGTATGTTATGTTGATTTTTGAGAAAACCGGAATTTTGCCTAGGCGAAAACAAAGGTGCAGATGAGCTTCGCAGTAACTGCACCTTTGTTTTGGCTATACAGATAGTACAATTCCTCTTCTTCTTAAATCAGGAATTTCAAGCTTCTAGCCATCTCCTGTAGTTGCACAGGTGGTTTATGTCAGACCTGGTCGGAAACCCCAAAGACCAGTTTTCTCGCGTCACGGCTCAATTATTACAATTATTATTATATTATAAAGAATTATAATTCTCTGCAAGGCAAGGTTTCTTTGTTTCAGCCTGTAGCAATATAACTGCACCAGACAATGGTTTCCTCGAGATAAACTCCACAACGGTTGAGTCAAGAGTTATCTTCCATTGCGAGCCTGGTTACCAGCTCCGGGGCTATGATACTGCTGTGTGTACAGAGACTGGAGATTGGAGTCAGGAACCACCAACTTGTCAAGTAGCTGGTAAGTTTTAGTGGACTGAGCGCTTAACTTCAGAGGTATAGCCAACAACAGAACACTGTATGAGCCGCAACGTGAGAAAACCTGTCTTCAAGGTTTCCGACCAGGTCCAACACAAACCAGCAGTTACTGCGAAGCTGATCTGCGCCTTTGTTTTTGTCAGGACAAAATTCCGGTTTTCTCATATGAGACACATATGGTTTTCTCATATGAGACTCATATGAGATAAATGTGCAATGCCTATTTCAAATAACAATTAGTAAGACCCAAACCACTGCCTTGGAATGATCATTTTTAGCTCGATTGTTGGAAGTCCTTTACTGCATGCACATTCCCCCAGGCTTCAAATGCTACTCCTAAAACATAAAAAATAGGGAGTGTGGTGGCGTAGTGGTAGAGCATCAGACTCCGAATCGACAGGCGGCACCGTGTTGTGTCCTTGAGCAAAACACATAAACTACCTACAGTACTGGTTAAACATAGGAATCATTGGCTCTGTCCCGACATGACTGAAAAATTGTTGACTGGGACGTTAAGCCACAATACAAACAATGCAAACAATAAAACATAAAACATAATTGAGCCGCCCCATGGGAAAACCAACAATCTGCATAGGCGAAAACAAAGGCGCAGATCAGCTTCGCGGTAACCGCGAAGCTGATCAGCGCCTTTGTTTTCGCTACACGGATAGTACAATTCCTCTTCTACTTAAAACCGAAATTTCAGGCTTCTAGCTCTTTTCTGTGCTTGTACAGGCCGGTTTGTATCGGAACTGTTCGGAAACCACATTGTTGGTTTTCCCACGAGGCGGCTCATATAATGGTTGGCACATATGATGAATGTTGTCACCATCAACAGATTGTGGACTACACATGTAGGCACTGACTCTGGGACCATCTACTCCTGTCAGGAGGGTTACAGTATGTACTGTGTATTTACTGTGACTCTTATGAAACTAACACTAATGAAACTCGTGTATTTCAATGTTTTCGCTCTCAACAGATTGTGGACCACCTCCCACGCCTGTAGGGACTGATGTTTACACAGACTCTGGGAACACAGTAGGAAGTATAGCTATCTATTCATGTCAGGAGGGTTATAGTATGGGCAACACTAATGAAACACAGATTAGAACCTGCAGCACAAATGGTACATGGGAAGGTACCCCACCTACTTGTGAACCAGTCAGTAAGTGTTAACAGTTTTGACAGTGCATTCAAATGTGGATCTTTTCTTTTTAACTGTTTATCTTGTCTGTTTCTCTGTTCCAAAAGAAAAATGCTTTGGCTATAGATATTTGAATTTTTTTACTTTTGTTGGTGTTCCCTTGGTTGACAAATCAGTGTGTTTCAATATATATACAAAACTTTAGGGAAAAACTGAAGAAAAAGAAAAAATATCAGATGACAAAAACCAAGCAAAAAGTTAAGAGATATGCATAGTTATGTTACAGGTACATGTATGTTACAGGTATGTTACAAGTTTTTTCACTTTGATGAGATATGAGCCTTTGCATGAGAAAACCAACAATTCGCATATGCGAAAACAAAGATGCAGATCAGCTGCGCAGTAACTGTTCAGCTGATCAGCGCCTTTGTTTTCGCTCCATGGATAGTACAATTCCTCTACTTTGTACATGCAAAATTTGAAGCCGCTAACCATCTTCTGTGGCTGTACAGCCCAGATTGTGTCAGACCTGGTCGGAAATCCAAATTGTTGTTTTTTATCGCACCTGCTTATAGCAGGGTGTGATATAGGAGTTCAAATTTCCGTACGTCTGTACGTTCATTCGTTCGTTCGTCCGTCCATCAACATTTACGTCAAAGATTAGTTTTCTCGACATAAGTGATAGCTGCGAGTCTGAAACCTTGAATAGTATTTGTACTTGACATACCCTTCAAGCACGCACCTTGACCCGCTGACCTTGACCTATATTTCACGGTCCACTGACTTTGAAAATTTTTATGTCGAAGTTTGATTTTCTCGACATCAGTGATAGGTGCAAGGGTGAAACCTTGCATAGTAATTGTCCTTGACATACCGTTCAAGCACGCTTCTTGACCCGCTGACTTTGAACTATATTTCACGGTCCATTGACTTTGTTAATTTTTACGTCAAAGTTTGGTTTTCTCTGCATCAGTAATAGCTGCGAGTGTGAAACCTTGCATAGTATAATTGTCCTTGACATACCCTTCAAGCACGCACCTTGACCTGCTGACCTTGACCTATATTTCATGGTCCATTGACTTTGTTAATTTTTACGTTGAAGTTTTTTTTTTTTTTCTGCATCAGTGATAGCTGCGAGTGTGAAAGCTTGCATAGTAAATGTCCTTCACATACCCTTTCAGAACACACCTTAACCTGGTGCCCTCTACCTATATTTCACGTTTTATTTTGCCCGATGCAGGTGCGATATCGACCTCCGCGGCGTTCTTGTCTTATGCGAAGGCTCGTATTATAGTGCTGTCGCTATATATCTTATTATCATTCACAGAATGTGTTGATCTCTCTGCCCCCGATAATGGATCTGTTGATGTATCAGGCGGGACTACTTTCAAGAGTCTGGCAGTATATTATTGTGAGGAAGGCTACTATGTGAATGGGTCAGTTATTCGAGAATGCCTTGCAGATGGTAACTGGACTGGATTACCACCAGAATGCATATTACATGGTATGGTGAAATACAGATTTTTTTTTTTTCATGTATGTGCCGTAAATACTGGATATAGAGTGGGTTGGACTTTGTCTACAGTAATTTGAAATTTATAACCTCCCACAGACAGTATCCTGGAGCAAGTCAGCACAGAAAGCGGTTTTATACTGATTCATCAAAATATTTAACAGCTTTTCTCTACTCCTTAGTGGCAAACATGTGCATTGAATACTGGTAAACTGAGCAGAATGAATGATTTGCCGAAGTGTAGCTATATAGATAATTGACTCACTAAACTTATGATCACTAGTTCATACTATCAACCATTGTAAAAAAAACTTGAACTGCATAATATGTTTACACCTTCACACCTTCATCCATTCAAGATTATCTACTGTGGTTGGTAAGGTAGGGTTGGCAGATCACATGATGCATAGCTTCTATAAAAAGCACAGATACATTGTATCCTATAAGTACAATCTCTGACATACTGCATCAGGGAGTCAATTCTTTGGCTCAGTGGCTAGAGTATTGGCTTTCCATCCAGGAATTCCTGGGTTTGAATCCCATCACGGACATGGGATTTTTTTAAGTTATTTTTGATCTCTTAGTTACAAATTTCATATTCTCTATAATACTTAAAATTGCTTTGATTGATTTTATTTTCTCTTATCATTTTCAAAGCATGTTAATTTGCTTAAGATTGGTTATGTATTTGGCTTTTTTGAATTTACAGATTGTAGCAATTACACAGAACCAACCAATGGACGAATCACTAATATCACTGGTACAACGTATGGGGAAACTATACAGTATAGCTGTAATATAGGCTATTCCCTGATAGGGTCCGAGACGATTGTCTGTGGTGGAGATGGGGTCTGGAGTGATGTGCCTCCTTCATGTATTGTAACAGGTACATGTTTACCCTTATGTAATGAATGGATTTACCCATCGTAATCATTTTGGTTAGTCCTTTTCACTTTAAGGGGCATCAGGAGAAATTTTATTTTCTATATTATTTTGCGATGAACTTCTTTTTAAGCAAACCGAATGTCACCAGATTGGATGCTGCATTCTGTGGCATCACTTATGTGGCAATAATATGTGACATTATCTGACATTTTGGGTCTTGTGGAGTCAAAGACGGAAATTTAGTTTTTAACATTTTTAAAATCTTTATTATGTTAATAATCCATGTCCAAAAGTTTTATAAATAGCGCTAACGATAAATAAGAAAAAATAGAGAAAACGCGCACCACCCAAAGTTTGCATCCTAGGATCCTTAATTGCTAAAGAAATTAATTGCCCTTGGAAAATCGTATTTGACACACAGTTATACTATTCTGTTCTGTTGTGCTTCACAGTGAATGTTGTCTAAATATTAAAGAATCGGAAATTGTGAAGGTCTTGCTAGAAATATCCAACCTGTTTTATCAGGCGGCGTTTTGAAACTAATGACTGAGTGCGCAAAAAGCAATTAACGTCGCATGCAGTTTTGTGACGTCAACTTTAGTTCACGTTCTGTGACGTCAACGTCGTACCTCCACAAGACCGAAAATCTCAGAGAACGTCACATATTTGCACAAACAATTTCCACTCTTTTCTTGCACTTGTAACTTGTAAATCAGCTACAAGTACACATACCTGTACATCATCACGAAAACTTGTCCGTGTAATGTATACCCCCTTGACCCCATTTTTATGTAGCAAAACTGGGGTTTGCAGGGGTATAACTATTTGTCTTATTTATGATCCAAAACATAGATTGTGGGTACTCGTTAGAACCGTCTCCGCGAAAATATTTTTAAAAAAAAAAATCTGAAAATTTTCATTTTTTTAGAACTTTAAAAATCTCTGTATATTGCATGGAGAAGTTTTCGTAATGTGTTCATTTTTCTCAACATCTCTTATTAAAGTTTGTGAGAGTTTGCCTAGCCCAGGAAACGGGAGTGTGTCTACGTTCAGCGAGCAGACGACATTTGGTCAAGTGGCTGTGTATAGCTGTCACCATGGTTACGACCTGATAGGTAACAGGACCAGAATGTGTCGGGAGAACGGCAGCTGGTCAGGAGCAGCACCGGTATGTCAGGTCAAAGGTTAGAACTCTGAAAACTGGATAAGGAGTGTATTTGATGTTAAATCAAAGATTGTTTTGGATTTCTTAAAACAAAGCTATTTTGTGGGTACTCATTAGATTGCCCGACAACGTAGGGTTTTATGAAGAAATGAGCAAAAATATCCATCATCATCAGTAATCATCAGATACTCTCTTTATCCTGTCTTAAGGTACTCTCCTGCTAGAACTAGCTAGCCTATTTAAATCATAA
Organism: Rugalucina vietnamica; assembly: GCA_964017185.1. Lineage (NCBI taxonomy): Eukaryota > Metazoa > Mollusca > Bivalvia > Lucinida > Lucinidae > Rugalucina > Rugalucina vietnamica. The sequence goes on along the minus strand of OZ024880.1, from coordinate 37,925,431 downwards.
ATGAGCCTGTGTGTGAGAAAACCAACGATTTGGACTCTGACCGGGTCTGACACAAACCAGCCTGTACAGTCACAGAAACAGGCTAGAAGCTTTAAATTTCGGATTTAAGAAGAAGAAGGATTGTACTATCCATGCAGCGAAAACAAAGGCACTGATCAGCTTCGCGGTTTCTGCGAAGCTGATCTGTGCCTTTGGTTTTTCCCAAACATTTTGTTGGTTTTCTTAAGCAGTGGCTCAAATGCAAGCGTAACCTTGTGATGATTTGGTGATGCAAATATTACTGAAAAATTGTTGACTGGAATGTTAAGCCTCAACACAAACAAACAGAATATTTCGCATCCCAGTCCATTAGGGCTGTGAGAAATAGTTGGACTGTTTGTGCCTCCAGACAAACCTTAGGGACCATTAGGTCTTTGAGATATGGATGGGCTGCTCTGTGCCCCAAGGCAAAGCTTTTCAAATAAGAGCCATACATATATGCCTTAGTTGTTTACTTTGCTGGTTTTATCTTTGAAATACATTATGTCCCAACATGACCATTATTGTTGACTGGGATGCTAGGCAACAAATCAAATCAAGTAAAAATGAATTTTGTCAATTCTTGCATTCAGATTGTGGCCCACTATCTGCACCTACTTTTGGTACTGTTATCACACCCTGGGGTACCAGCTATGGTAAACAAGCCATTTACTCCTGTAATGTAGAGGGGTACCAGGTGGTTGGTACCAGTGTCAGAGTATGTCAGGAGGATCTGAACTGGTCAGGAGAGAAACCAGTCTGTAACATAGCTGGTAAGTTGGTGAACCAGTCTTAGTTAGTACCAGGTGTTTGGTACCAATGTCAGAGTGTGTCAGGAGGATCTGAACTGGTCAGGAGAGAAACCAGTGTGTAACATAGCTGGTAAGTTGGTGAACCAGTCTTAGTAATGGTGGTTGGTACCAATGTCAGAGTGTGTCAGGAGGATCTGAACTGGTCAGGAGAGAAACCAGTCTGTAACATAGCTGGTAAGTTTGTAGTTGGGAACCAGCCGGCTATTCTTAATAACTTTGCTGTTTATTTTATTATGTCTGTAGGACCTCAGCCACATCACTGATGCAGTGATTGCAATTCTTGTAAGAACTACAGGCATGGCTCTATTAAAACATACGTCTGTAACCATGGTTAAACACTGAGACTGGCTGGGCATTTTTCTGTTCAATTTGCTTACTTTCGTGTTTTGTAGATTGTGGAGAACCAGACATGACAATCAATTAAATGCTTTCACTTCCTTTGGGAACCAAACATAGTGTCGTTGCTAGGTTCTACAATATCTATGCCCTTGGTTACAAACAGACTGGTTCAGCATATTTCTCCTCAATTTTCTCACCAAAATCTTTGTTTTTGTAGATTGTGGAGAACCGGACACTCCAGACAATGGAACCCTGTCACTTCCTCTGGGAACCAAACATGGTGCTGTGGCTAGATTCTACTGTAGAGATGGTTACATGTTGACTGGTTCAAAAGAAAGAACATGCTTCAGTGGGAACTGGACTGGTAAACAACCAGTATGCACACTCAGAAGTAAGTAAATACTGTGTCATGCAAGCTTGTGTACATGTCTAAAATAATTGTTTGGTTTAAAACATCTGATCACTTTTGTATTTCTTTTACTTTTCATCTTCCTCCAGAGGCTGTGTGAATTCCTTTGTAGGTATGTCTACCCTAGGGTTTGTGACTTTATATGTGAATTTTTCATGTGCTTCTTACATGTTTATTACCCAAGAAAAGGATGTCTTACTTGCATCCTTGAGTGTTGTTATAAAAAATTGATACATAGTATTAAGTCACAATGATATTTTATATACTTATAAATAATTTGACTTCATGACTAGAGTTCTGTCAGCTTAGGCCATTTGTATCAAGGTTAATTTGGAACCTATTCTGTATGTATTGCAGAAGCAGAATGTCACAGCTTGCCCAACTCAAAGAATGGTTTGAGCCGCCTCATGGGAAAACCAACAATCTGCATAGGCGAAAACAAAGGCGCAGATCAGCTTCGCAGTAACTGCGAAGCTGATCAGCGCCTTTGTTTTCGCTACTCGGATAGTACAATTCCTCTCCTTTTTAAATCCGAAATTTCAAGCTTCTAGCTCTTTTCTGTGCTTGGACAGGTTGGTTTGTGTCGGACCTGTTAGGAAACCAAATTGTTGGTTTTTCCACGAGGGGGCTCGTTTATTTAGTAAATGCACAAGGTGAGACCTACCAATTCTGGGCATACTATAACTGCATGTCTGACTATTATCTGATCTATTCTATATGTATTATAGAATGTCGTAGTCTGCCCAATCCAAAGAACGGGATAGTGAATGTACATGGGGACACCTACCAGTCCTGGGCGTACTATACTTGCCTGCCAGGTTATGATCTAGAGGGCACTCACAACAGAACTTGTCTAGGCAACGGTTCCTGGTCATATTCTACACATGCATGTGTTCCAAGAAGTGAGTTAAAACGGGTTTGCATTGTTTTGTAGACTAACCATGACTTAAGTATTTAAAGCTTGCAGAACTAATGTCACAGTTGACTTAATCAATTTACCATTAGGGGAGCTCAGTGGCTGAATGGTTAGTGCATTGGACCAGATTGAGAGGTCAGGGTTTGATCTCTACCTGTGCTTGGTTATGTCCATGACCAAGAAACATAATTTCCCATAGTACTGGTTCATACCCAGAAAGTGATGGCTCTGCACCATTATGACAGAAAAATTGTTGACTGGGATATAAAAACCACAAAACAAACAAACAATATACTTTTTAATTTATTATTGATTAGAGTTTTATGCCAAGAGCTAGTAGATGAAACAATGATTATGTAGGAATGATCTAAGATTTTGTAAACATATTTGGCAATGAAACTTATAATATCAATTACCTGAACTATTTTTTACACCAACATCATAAAACTGTGGAACTGCGTAAGCGGTACAAAAAAGATAAAAGTATTAACATGCATGCATTTTCTTCCTATTATTGACAGATTGCGGTCCATTAGATCCAATACCCAATGGTAATGTGTCCACTGCAGAGGGGACTACTTACGGCAAGATAGCAACATACACCTGTAAAGCTGGATATTCATTGGTTGGTATTAATATCAGGATGTGTCTTGGAGGAGGAGACTGGAGTTTAGCTCCACCCACTTGTAGAATACAAGGTAATCTTATACTACAACTTGAACTATGGGGAGCATGGTGGCTTAGTGGAAGAGCATCAGACTCCGAATCGAGATGTCCTGGGTTCGATCCCACTGGTAGCTCTGTGTTGTGTCCTTGCGCAAGCACATTAACTCCCCAGAGTAATGGTTAATACCCAATAAGAGGTGGCTCCTCCGTCCCGACATACTGAAAAATTGTTTACTAGGATGCTATACCTCAATACAAACAAACAAAGATCCTATTCATTTACCATGCTGACCTGATTGCCACATATTAGTCTATATAGTTAGATACTATGCGTAAATTGCTTATGCATATTCAATATTCTAATGCACTTCCAAATGAGCCGCATTGTAAGAAAACGGGATTTTTGCTAATGCGAAAACAAAGGCGGAGATCAGCTGTGCAGTAAATGCACAGCTGATCATGCTAATGCACTTCCAAATGAGCCGCATTGTTAGAAAACGGATTTTTGCTTATGCGAAAACAAAGGCGGAGGTCAGCTGTGCAATAAATGCACAGCTGATCAGCGCCTTTATTTTCGCTACTCAGATAGTACAATTCCTCTTCTTCCTAATTCCGAAATTTAAAGCTTCTAGCCATATTATGTAGGTGCACAGGCCGGTTTGTGTCAGACCTGGGCGGAACTCCCGAAGACCGGTTTTCTCGCGTCACGGCTCAATGTAACTAGACAATCAAAAATTTGTGACTCTAATTATTCTGGGATTTATGATGATTTTTGAAACTTGTGTGAACTTCTCCTTTCTAGACTGTGGACCTCCATACACACCCAGCAATGGTGTTGTAGATGTACCCGGGACCACACTGTACGCCCAGATTGCTACATATACATGTTTCACGGGCTATGAGCTCCAAGGACCAGCGATAGTGTCTTGTAAGGGGAATGGGAAGTGGAGTGCTAAACCTACCTGCACAATCAAAGGTTAGTGAATTACAGCAGACCTGACACTATGTAGATAGTCTTGTCATAGAAGTCTTGTCTTGTATATAACAGTAGTTCTAACGTTTGTTTTTAAGCATTTAGTCGTTAGATTACTATATGGCAGAAAATTTTTGTAAATTCTGTGTGTGGTTCACCAAGTGGACCAAACTACTAGCTAAATGTTGTGAAACACTGCAGAAGCTGAGGATGAGGCTATGGCCATGTAAAACTAGTTTAAGCTCGCCAGTTATTTTATATTACTGATCCTTCCAAGCCGATACTTCTGTTATGGTTCTTATTGTTATGTCTCCCCCCGACAGGGTCGGGAGACATATTGTTTTTCCCCGTCCGTCTGTCCGTCACAAATCGTGTCCGCTCTATAACTTACAAGAACCATAACTCTAGCTTGAGTATTTTTGGAGTTATTTCCCTTTGATTATTTTCGATACAATTTCGTGTCCGCACTATAACTTGAAAACCATTTAAGATTTTGCAATAAAACTTGGTACACTTATTAAGCATGATCAGACAATGTGTCATGCACAAGAACCATAACTCTGGCTTGAGTATTCTATGAGTTATTTCCCTTTGATTATTTTCCATACAATTTTGTGTCCGCTCTATAACTTGAAAACCGTTAAAGATTTTTCAATGAAACTTGGTACACTTGTAAACCACGATGAGACAATGTGTCATGCACAAGAACCATAACTCTAGCTTGAGTATTTTTGGAGTTATTTCTCTTTGATTATTTTCGATACAATTTCGTGCTCGCACTATAACTTGAAAACCATTTATGATTTTTCAGTAAAACTTGGTACACTTATTAAGCATGATCAGACGATGTGTCATGCACAAGAACCATAACTCTGGCTTGAGTACTTTATGAGGTTTTTCCCTTTGATTATTTTCCATACAATTTCGTGTCCGCTCTATAACTCGAAAACCGTAAGAGATATTTCAATGAAACTTGGTACACTTATAAAGCATGATGAGATGATGTGTCTTGCAAAAGAACCATAACTCTTGCTTGCATATCTTTGGAGAAATTTCCCTTTGATTACTTTCCATGCAATTTCGTGTCTACTCTATAACTTGAAAACCGTAAGAGAAATTTCAGTGAAACTTGGTACACTTATAAAGCACGATGAGACGATGTGTCATGCACAAGAATTGTAACTCTTGCTTTCATATCATTGGAGTTATTTCCCTTTAATTATTTTTCCATACAATTTCATGTCCACTCTATAACTTGAAAACCATAAGAAATATTTCAATGAAACATGGTACACTTATAAAGCACGATGAGATGATGTGTCATGCTTAACCATAACTCTTGCTTGCATATCTTTGGAGTTATTTCTCTTTGATTTTTTTTCATACAATTTTGTGTCTGCTCTATAGCTCAAAAACCATTAGAGATTTTTCAGTGAAACATGGTACACTTATAAAGCATGATGAGACAATGTGTCATGCACAAGAATCATTACACTTGCTTTCATATCTTTGGAGTTATTTCCCTTTGATTATTTTCCATACAATTTCGTGCCCACTCTATAACTTGAAAACCGTAAGAGATATTTCAATGAAACTTGGTACACTTATAAAACAGAATGACAGGATATGTGATGCACAAGAACTATAACTCTTGCTTGCATATTTTGGACATGCATGTAGAAAGCGGGGAGACATCAGTTTTCACATAGAAAACAAATTCTAGTTTTATGTCTGGTGTTGAATTTTTGTGCTGTTTGCACATTTGCATTTTCATATATTTTTAGTTAAGTTTGGGTAACTGAGTGACCACCTATTGGGAAATAGCTGCTCACTTGCCTTACAATATGTTTTCTTAGTATAAGTACCTAATTGTCTATTTAGTTTTTTCCTACCTCGGTTTTTGGAGTGGGATTTTCTTTCTGGTAGCGCCATTTCCTGATCATTGCCTACCTGTACCTTTTTATTTCAGACTGTATGTACCTACACAGTGTGGAGAATGGGAAAGTTGATATCTCCATGGGAACCACTTATACAAGTTTGGCTACCTACAGTTGTAATACTGGTTATGAGCTCAGAGGTGACAGTACCAGGCTGTGTCAGGCATCAGGCACATGGAGCGGGGACCAGCCTAGTTGTGATGTCATAGGTAATACTAGAAAATGTTTGGCTATCCTGATAATAATGCCATATTTGGGGCTGGGAGAGCATGGTTGCTCAGGGTTAGAGCATCTAACTCTGAATTGAGATGTCCTTGGTTCGATCTCCACTGGCAGCACTGAGGTGTCCTTGAGCAAGACATATTAACTCCCCAGAGTACTGGTTAATACACAGTAAGCGGCGGCTCAGTCAAGAAGTGACTGAAAAATCGTTGAGCTGGACATTAAACCTCAATACAAACAAACATTATTCAGGGCTGGGATCAATAGCCATGCTGTGATACACTTTTAAGTCAGACAGAAAAGATTGTTGCTATAACAAGTGACAGTGTTCAAATGAGCCGCAACACGATAAAACCAGTCTTCAGGATTTTCGACGAGGTCCGACACAAACAGACCTATACGCACACAGAAGAAAGCTAGAATGAAATTTTGGATATAAGTAAAAGAGGAATTGTCACTGATTTTCAATAAGTAGGTCCAACTGCATAAAACAAATATCCGATTTTCAACTTTTGAGAATATCTTTCTTTTATACATTTTAACTTAGGTCAACCATTCAGAAACTATGTCCTAAAATTCTGAATGCAACACTTTTCTAGATTTTTTGCTATATCCATTCAAATTTAAGTGATAAAATGGCAATTTAGTCCATGGGAAAACCTTCGATACTCCGTACCCTAACTTTTTGTATTGTATAATTAGATACCACCCTTGAAAATCGGTATTGTAATGGTGGAAAGAATTTGTGAGAACACTGATGAAATCAAACATGATTTGAATTTGTGAATCTTCAAAACCTTAACGTATACACAAGGGCCTAAAATCTTCTCCATTTTTATACACAAATCCTTTGATTTGGCTAACAAATTTGCTTAAACTAAAAGTTTGAATTACAACTGAACGAGGGAGTGTAAAAATAGTCATGGCTGAAAAACAAAACAGTTAACCGTTTCATATCATGTGCCGGTATCACTTTGAGTTGTGTTTAATTATCATCTCCACGAATCTTAGTTTATCCCAACGCTGCTAAATATAACGAAGATTTTGGTAGATTTTGAGGGATCCTCGTACTAGCCAAACACAAAGTAATGTTAATTACAGCACTTAAATTTGAATAAGAGTGCTTCAAAATATAACCGAACACAAAACAAAGAGAAAATATATATCATGTGGATCCTAGTTTGACCATTTCGTTTTCGTAACGAATGTTTATAACGAAGGTTTAATGATCATGCTATGCCTGTTACAGTTCAGTTAGAAGTAGGCGGTTGCAAGCCAATTTAAAACATAATACACACACGTCCGTCTTCTTGATTTGTGGCAAAATGTTAAATCATCTAGAACAATGTAAGAGATACTAAACATGCCTGAAATATGGTAACGAAGATTTCATCTGTTCAATTTTATCTATTGTCTTTGTTATGGATATCATGTGCTATGTCTGGGTTCATAATTCACTGAAAGTATGCAGAAATGTTCCATACACACTCTCGTTGTAGATTAAGTACTAATTTAGTACAACGTTGCATTTTACAGAACTGCTTGTTACAAATGTAGCAGATCCCATGTATATTTCGATACATGTGCGCCCATACGCCACTAAACTTAAAAATAATGCAAATAAAAGCCTTCAATAAATTTGTTGTATGATATGGTTTATATATTTTAATTTATTGTGACAATATAAACACCTCCAGAAGCCAAAAGCCCAAAATACTGATGTTAAAACTTTCGTTACCGACCAGTAACGAAGGTTTGCTGAAGTTAATGTACTTTAGTATACCATTGGAGGGAAATGATGCACGCCCTATGTTTTTCATCTCACTGAAAAATGTCCTTTGCTACATATAGATAGAAAAAACATCCAGGATCGATGCTCTACTTCTTGGCTGCCCTATTTCTAACAATAACACTATTTTACCTACTTTTCCTCAAAGGGGAAACCAAAATCTGTTGCTATGTCTACTTTCACTGGTCTCGTTGTCACGTTTTCTAGTCGGCAGGGATAGGTACTTTCACATGATGGCTAATATTGATATATATGAAGACCTTTTTCAAATATAATCCCGATTTATCGTATGTCATGGCATATTTCGGTAACGAAAGCTTAAATCTCGAAGGTTTAAAACCACCTTTGAAATACATGTAACTGATTGTTTTACAAACTATGCTGTCAGTGTCTGGCTTAAAAATACTGAAATAGCATGTACAAAGACAGTGTGCATGTTATAAACAACCTGTGGACCTTACCTAGCTCTATGCTTGTAGTCACGAAAGTTTTATCTATTTACTTTTGAAACACAGTTGGTTATTTCCAGCAGAAGCTAACACGTAGACAATGCCTTTATATGGAAAATATGTCAATATGGCAACGTGGTCTAGTTTAGTGGTCACTTTGAAGTTACAAAGGTTGTTTGACACGTATTATAAATGTCTGTCACAGTATGTTGCATATAGCAATCACGCAGGTTTTATACAAAAGTCATTTTCCGGCGACATGTAAAAAGGTGAATGGCTACTATTGCATTGTTTTCACACAAACATAACAAATATATAATTCATTAACTAGAATACTCAGCTGATATTTTAAACATATAAAAGTGTATATAAACTTCCATTTACAAGAAGCTTTTTAACAGATATGTTTTGAGTTTTGTTTTGGCGACAGTAACGAAGGTTTAAATATCGACACATTTTGATAGGTAAAAACAACAAATTAACAGGCAGTTACCCCATTTTTTCTGTGTTTTTGTACTATTACCTTTGCCAAGTTATAGGCATTAAGATTGGCCATCTTAGCTATGTTGTGTCAGAAAATACCAAGAACCTTAGTTGGACCTACTTATTGAAAATCAGTGTGTACGGTTTAGCAAGAACAAAGACGCTGATCATCTGTGCATTTACTGCACAGCTGATCTGCGACTTAATATTCGCATAGACGAAAATCCGGTTTTCTCATGATGGGGTTCAAATAGTAGTTATATATGAACCCCATCTTTTGCGAAGGCAACTATCTGGACAGTTACAATGGCATAGCATAAGCCTACGTGGTGCAATGGTTAAAACCAGTTTCACTCACCTCGTAAACCAGGGGTCGCTGGTTGGATCCCAAGCTTCTCCAGTCCTTTGAATGAAACTTTTAATTTAAAGTAGAAGAGGAATTGTACTATCCATGTAGGGAAAACAAAGGCCCTGATCAGATTCAAAGTTACTGCCAAACTGATATGCACCTTTATTTTTGCATATGCAAAATTTTGTTTTTCTCGTGATGTGGCTCATTTATGTTGTCTTTTCTCTATCCCAGACTGTGGTGGTTTAAGTCACCCAGATAACGGTGTAGTTAACTTCCCATTTGGTACGACCTACGGCGAGGCGGTGATCTATACCTGTAACCCTGGTTATGAGCTGATCGGCAAGGATACAAGAGTGTGTAGGGTAACTACACAGTGGAGTGGGATGCCACCTATATGCTCTGTGAAAGGTAATTTGTTGTGGTGGAAGCCAGATATAAATAAAACCATAAAAAAAAACAAAATTCAGTATAGTAATAAAGGCCATGCATCATTCTATCAGTGATATATCCGTTTCTAAGAATATGTGCACTCCTAAGCAGGCATTTAACAAGACTTCTTTAGAGCTTCTGATCAGGTCCAACATAACAGGGATGTACAATCACATAGGTTGTAAGAGTCTTAAAAATGTTGAATTTAGGATGAAGAGAATGTTCTGTCTATATAGCACCCCCCCCCCAAAAAAAAAAATGGAGCTTAGTGGCATAGCATCAGACTACACTTTGAGAGGTCCAGGGTTTGAACCCTATTGGGGTGTCTGGTCGTGTCCTTGAGCAAGATGCATTAACTCCCTTTCCAGACTTTACTGAAAAATTGTTGACTAGGTTGTTTAACCACATAACTATAAACAAAATGGTAATATGCTTTACAGTCACCATGAGCATTGGTATGCTGTGGTTTATCCAGATTTCAGAGAAAGTAGCTGTTTGGCTACCCTGTCGACATGTTCAGTCAAAGACAGCTCGTTTATATTTGTGTACATTGAATTAATATAGAGATTTGAGCCGCCCAATGGGAATACCAACAATCTGCATAGGCGAAAACAAAGGCGCAGATCAGCTTCGTGGTAACCGCGAAGCTGATCAGCGCCTTTGTTTTCGCTACTTAGATAGTACAATTCCTCCTCTACTTAACTCCAAAATTTCAAGCTTCTAGCACTTTTCTGTGACTGTACAGACTGATTTGTGTCAGACCTGTTCGGAAACCGCATTGTTGGTTTTCCCACGAGGCGGCTCATTTTGTTGTTAGATTGTGATGTCCTGGATGCTCCAGTCCGGGGCTCAGTGGCATATACAGGCACCACCTATGGTAATGTGGCGACTTACAGTTGTGATAGAAACTATGAGATAAGAGGTGTGGTGACTCGTGAATGTCTGTCTGATGGTCAGTGGAGTGCTGTCACACCAGACTGTGTCCTGAGAGGTAAATATATGTGTGTCCTGACAATGTCTGTCTGATGGTCTGTGGAGTGCTGTCACACCAGACCATGTCCTGAGAGGTAAATATATTGGTGTCCTGTCAATGTCTGTCTGATGGTCAGTGGAGTGCTGTCACACCAGACTGTGTCCTGAGAGGTAAATATATGTGTGTCCTGTCAATGTCTGTCATTGTCTGTGGAGTGCTGTCACACCAGACTGTGTCCTGAGAGGTAAATATATGTGTGTCCTGTCAATGTCTGTCTGATGGTCTGTGGAGTGCTGTCACACCAGACTGTGTCTTGAGAGGTAAATATATGTGTCCTGTCAATGTCTGTCTGATGGTCAGTGGAGTGCTGTCACACCAGACCATGTCCTGAGAGGTAAATATATGTGTGTCCTGTCAATGTCTGTCTGATGGTCAGTGGAGTGCTGTCACACCAGACAGTGTCCTGAGAGGTAAATATATGTGTGTCCTGTCAATGTCAGTCTGATGGTCAGTGGAGTGGTGTCACACCAGACTGCGTCCTAAAAGGTAAATATATGTGTTTCCTGTCAGTGTCTGTCTGATGGTCTGTGGAGTGCTGTCACACCAGACTGCATCCTGAGAGGTAAATATATGTGTTTCCTGTCAGTGTCTGTCTGATGGTCTGTGGAGTGCTGTCACACCAGACTGCATCCCGAGAGGTAACTATATGTGTTTCCTGTCAGTGTCTGTCTGATGGTCAGTGGAGTGCTGTCACACCAGACTGCGTCCTGGGAGGTAAATATATGTGTGTCCTGTCAGTGTCTGTCTGATGGTCAGTGGAGGGCTGTCACACCAGACTGTGTCCTGAGAGGTAAATATATGTGTGTCCTGTCAATGTTTGTCTGATGGTCTGGGGCATGCTGGCACACCAGACTGTGTCCTGAGAGGTAAATATATGTGTTTCCTGTCAGTGTCTGTCTGATGGTCAGTGGAGGGCCGTCACACCAGACAGTGTCCTGAGAGGTAAATATATGTGTGTCCTGTCAATGTCTGTCTGATGGTCTGTGGAGACTGTGTCCTGACAGGTATTTATATGTGTGTCTTGTCATTGTCTGTCTGATGGTCTGTGGAGTGCTGTCACACCAGATTGTGTCCTGAGAGGTAAATATATGTGTGTCTTGTCAATGTCTGTCTGATGGTCTGTGGAGTGCTGTCACACCAGACTGTGTCCTGAGAAGTAAATATGTGTGTGTCCTGTCAGTGTCTGTCTGATGGTCTGTGGAGTGCTGTCACACCAGACTGTGTCCTGAGAGGTAAATATATGTGTGTCCTGTCAGTGTCTGTCTGATGGTCAGTGGAGTGCTGTCACACCAGACTGTGTCCTGGGAGGTAAATATATGTGTGTCCTGTCAATGTCTGTCTGATGGTCAGTGGAGTGCTGTCACCCCAGACTGTGTCCTGAGAGGTAAATATATGTGTGTCTTGTCAATGTCTGTCTGATGGTCAGTGGAGTACCGTCACACCAGACTCTGTCCTGAGAGGTAAATATATGTGTGTACTGTCAATGTCTGTCTGATGGTCTGTGGAGTGGTCACACCCGACTGTGTCCTGAGAGGTAAATATAAGTCTATAGTTGAGTGGCATACACTTATAAGTAATTAGGTACCTGTTAACAGTTGTTAGGCCCCCTTAGCTTATTATTTCCCTATACTGGTCTTATTTTATCGTTATTTACCTTATTTTATCTTATCATCTTATCTTATTTCATCTTATCTTACCTATCTTATCTCATGTCTGCTCCCCACCCCAGACACCCTAGCAGCTGACATGATGATTAGTAAGATCCCCCAACCCCCAAATTTACACCTGATATAGTTTATACTCATTTATTACTGTGTATTGTAGCTCGAATCTGAACCCTGACGGATACGGGACCGGACGAGTCCGTCGGTAGCAGTATTTTAGAGCGTATGTGCCCACTTGTCTGGTATCTGGTCCGTCTGGGGTCAGTGTCTAGCTATAATGCTGTTCTTTGTAATTGTTTCTTTGTAGTTTGTATTCTGTCTTGTACTGATGATATTGTCTTTTGTATTTTGTAATTCCTCGCATGTCATATGACTTCGAGAGAATAAAGATATTTTGACTTGACTTGTCAATGTCTGTCTGATGGTCAGTGGATTGCTGTCACACCAGACTGTGTCTTGAGAGGTAAATATATGTGTGTCCTGTCAATGTCTGTCTGATGGTCAGTGGAGTGCTGTCATACCAGACTGCGTCCTGAGAGGTAAATATATGTGTGTCCTGTCTATGTCTGTCTGATGGTCAGTGGAGTGCTGTCACACCAGACTGCGTCCTGAGAGTTAAATATATGTGTGTCCTGTCTATGTCTGTCTGATGGTCAGTGGAGTGCTGTCACACCAGACTGCGTCCTGAGAGGTAAATATATGTGTGTCCTGTCTATGTCTGTCTGATGGTCAGTGGAGTGCTGTCACACCAGACTGCGTCCTGAGAGGTAAATATATGTGTGTCCTGTCTATGTCTGTCTGATGGTCAGTGGAGTGCTGTCACACCAGACTGCGTCCTGAGAGTTAAATATATGTGTGTCCTGTCTATGTCTGTCTGATGGTCAGTGGAGTGCTGTCACACCAGACTGCGTCCTGAGAGGTAAATATATGTGTGTCCTGTCTATGTCTGTCTGATGGTCAGTGGAGTGCTGTCACACCAGCCTGCGTCCTGAGAGGTAAATATATGTGTGTCCTGTCTATGTCTGTCTGATGGTCAGTGGAGTGCTGTCACACCAGCCTGCGTCCTGAGAGGTAAATATATGTGTGTCCTGTCTATGTCTGTCTGATGGTCAGTGGAGTGCTGTCACACCAGACTGCGTCCTGAGAGGTAAATATGTGTGTGTCCTGTCTATGTCTGTCTGATGGTCAGTGGAGTGCTGTCACACCAGACTGCGTCCTGAGAGGTAAATATATGTGTGTCCTGTCTATGTCTGTCTGATGGTCAGTGGAGTGCTGTCACACCAGACTGCGTCCTGAGAGGTAAATATAAGTCTATAGTTGAGTGGCATACACAGTAACACTTATGGTAATGCGGCAACCTACAGTTGTGATAGTAACTACGAGATAAGTGGTGACTGATGGTCAGTGGAGTGATTTTACAATGCCACAATCCTCACCCTTAAGACTGCTGTGATTTAACAACAAATAATTGTTTCGACTAATAGAGGCTTCCAAGCTCGTAAATAAAGCCTTGATATTACCTTTCTGGAGAAGGTGCTCTTTAAAAACTGAGAATGTTTTGTGCAAATGGAAACCTTACTTTTCTGTGTATGCAACTGGAAACCTTACTTTTCTGTATATGAATTTTCTTGTAGGTGATTTGAAGCTAGTTGAAATGACCTTGAAATTGAACGCTACAATAGAAGAAGATTTGTCTGACCCAGCTATACGCATGCTTTATAAAGAAATAATGTATGAAATGGTGAGTGTACTTGGAGCCATTATGAAAACTTGCCCATGCAATATACAGAGATTTTTAAAGTTGTAAAAAATGGAAATTTTCTAGAAAATTTTTGAAATTTTTCTTAATTTTGCTCAAAACATAGATTGTGGGTACACGTTAGAACCGCCTTGCCGAGGTGGTTCTAACGATTACCCACTATCTATGTTTCGGAGCAAAAATAAGAAAAATAGGTATACCCCTGCAGACCCCAGTTTTGCTATATAAAAGTGGGGTATAAGGGGGTATATATTACACGGACATGGTTTCCTGATGTTATGAAAAGGGCTGATCATAAAACTTTTTTTCATGCTAAACTCAGCTAAGCATGAAATTTAGCCAGCTAATAAAGGTTTAAATGCCAACAATTTAATTAGCTTGTCCATAAATGATAAAATGGTTTTAGGCATTTAAACAATTTTAAGCAGTATTAATGACTAGTCTTACTTTGACGAAACCCTTAACATTCTACATTGTTTTCTTTTTGATCAAACCTGCCTATAACAGAACGCAATATAGGAGTTGAAATTTTCATCTGCACTCCTGTCCATCTGTGCATTCATGTGTCAATCTGTCTGTCTTTTCTCTGTCATATTTCAGCCATGGATATAAATAGCAAAAGCGTTTAAAAATCTTCTTCTTCAAAACCAGAAGGCCTATGATTTTGAAACTTGGTATGAAACATCTGGGAATGGAACTCTACAAAATTTATATAAATCATGATGCTGGGATGACCTTGACCTATTTTCCGGCAAGGTCAACTTAGGTCGCCCATGCATTTGAATGAGAAAAAATAGGAAAATGTCATGTAATGGCAGAAAACTTGCTAGGAATGAGCAAATGGACAGAAGATTTATGCTTATGAAAATATTTTAGGCCCAGGGGTTGTCTGCCCCTGCCCCGGAGCTATATACATGTAGATGACCATAATATTCAAACAGCTTTTTCTCAGTAACTGCTTATACTGCGTTTACATTATGTTCCCGGCGGCCCCGGCAGCCCCGTTTGCTAGAAACGTAGCGTGCCGTGGAGTTTTGGTAATATATTTCTCTGATTTTCAAGATCCATCACGTTTTGTTACGTTTTCTTACGTTTTCTTACGTTGTAATACGATATCCGTAACAAACCGTGGTAGTGATAAGCCGGTGTGTCACGGAGGCGCTACGGTACGTTACGTTTATCCACGATCTATCACGGTTATTAGCACGTTCTATTACGGCCTGTTACGTTCTGTTGCGGTCAGTTGCGTTTTGACCAAGGCGTTACACGTTTTTTCGGTCTGTCAAGGTCAGCTACGGTCGAAACGTAGACACCATACAATATAAAGAACATCTTTTTCCTTTTGTATAAGAATAAGTCATTTAAAATAATAACAACCGCGCTCATCAACAACCGACTGCAGAGTTGATTAAGAAAGTTCGGGATTATAATTATTCTTCAATTGCATTGTGCAGCGTATGGTCTGTATTGTTCACTATAGCGACTGCTCCAATATGAAGGAACTTGTCCCCATAATATGCCTTTTTATATCTATAAACTTCACGCGCCGTGATAACCGTAACAGAACGTGGCATACGTAGTAGAACGGGGTGAACACCGTCAAAGACCGTAACGCACCGTAACTTAACGCAACAAAACGTGTTGACTATTCCGTAGGAAACGGGACGAGACGTGAGACGACCGTGATCGAACGCAACAGAACGTGGAAGAACCGTAGCATGCCGGACTATTCACTAGCTTCCCGTTGCACTACGGACCGCCTCCACGTTTCGCTACGTCCTGTTACGTTCTGTCACGGTGTGTTACGTTCAACCCGTTTTATCACGGCCCATTACGTTTCTCATTTCCGCCGTGACTGCCGTGGCAGATTTTTAAACTGTCAAAAAATCTGTCACGGTGTCCACGGTTATCCCGGCGTGCTACGTTTGCCTATCCTGTTCCCCTGCGTTGCCTCACGGTTATCCCGTTTTGCTCACGGTTGTCTGAAACGTGGCCGCCGTGACCGCCGGGAACATAGTGTAAACGCAGTATTAGCCAATCAAAGCCAAACTTTATGTGGAGCATCCTTAGGAAGAGGAAATGAAAGTTTATATAAATGGTCAAGGTCACATGACCAAGATGGCCGCCATGGCTATTAATAGCAAAAATTTTTAAAAATCTTCTTCTTCAGAACCAGAAGGCCTATTATTTTGAAACTTGGCATGAAGCATCAAGGAATGGCGGTCTACAAAATTTGTATAAATCATGACACTGGGATGACCTTGACCTATTTCACGCCAAGGTCAACTTAGATTGCCCATGCATTTGAATGGAGAAAATTGTTAAAATGTCATTTGAAGGACAAAAACTTGCAGTTAATTAGCAAATGGACTGAATTTTTATGATTTGAAAAAGACATTGACTCCAGGAGTTATTCTGACCCTGCCGTAGGGTTATATACATGCATTGTACCATTCTAGTCTTAACAAGTTTATTGGTACATGTATATATCTTAGGTTTCAGGTGAGTGTTTACAGGACCATTGGTCCTCTGGTTTTTTTCTTGAATTTTTTCCTGCTTCTTTCCTACTTTTTTATTAAGAACCAATTTAAAGCCTGCCAAAACTTAATTGTTATACTGTTTCAGCTGATGGACTACTATCAAAGAGAAATGGGTTTGAATATGAAAAATATTACCATCTCATCATTATGGTAAGAGTCATTGTTGGAGTACAGATAACATTTTAACTGATATGTGAGCCTTCGCATGAGAAAACCAACAATTTACATATGCGAAAACAAAGACGCAGATCAGCTTCGCAGTAACTGCGAAGCTGATCAGCGCCTTCGTTTTCGCTACACATATAGTACAATTCCTCTTTTACTTATATCCAAAGATTCAAGCTTCTAGCTTTATTCTGTGACTGTACAGCCCGATTTGTGTCAGACCTGGTCGGAACTGCAAAAAATGTTGGTTTTCTCACGCACAGGCTCATAGTGGCTTTCTGTTTATGAGACAGGCAAGCAGTATTGAGATTTGAGCTTTAGAATCTGACATCTCATCTGGTGCTTGCATGTTTGCTTAAGCCCCTATCTCACTGGAATGCGACTGGAGACTAGTTCATGACTATTTTGGGACAAAGATTTAGGATATAAACACAACTTTAACATTGCAGTCTCACTGAATGGACATTTATGCGACAAATTGGCAAATTTTGGTCTGATTTTGAAAACATTTTGCGACTGCCGCACAAGTGAGACATTCGTGAGAGTGTCTCACGATGTGATTCATACAACAGTTGCGAGACATTTGTGAGAGTGTCTTACAACATTCGTACGAATGTCGCTAAGTTTTCATTGAAATATGAATGTTAAAAATAGCTCATGATGTCACTAAATGAAATAGTATTTCTCTAAATAACCAAGAAAAAGCCCATTTGGCACATATTGGTTTAGTAGCTAAAACAAAGATAGAGATCATCTATGCAATTATGGATCAGTGCCTTTGTTCTTGCTACACAGTATAATCCTTCTACTTCTTAAATCCGAATCTTAAATCCGAAATATCAAGTTTCTAGCTTTCTTCTGTGACTGTACAGGCTAGTTTGTGTCAGACTTGGTCGGAAACACCGAAAACTGGGTTTCTGACACTTCTCAAATTATGTGAGGCTGATCTATATGAATAACAAAATCCGAATGGGTCACCCTCTTTAAATAAAAAATTTACTTATTTTACTTAAATAATGTTCTATTCACCAGGAAAGGCAGTCTGAATGTGAAGTATGATCTGATTCTATCCAGTACTAGACAGTCTGCCGAACAACTAGGGCAAACATTACTGTCTCTATCTAACTCCCCTCTAGGGAATATTAACAATGCGAGCGTCAATACACAGAGAATGACGCTCGGTACCAATGCAGGTAGGCCAACTATCCCTCACAACTGGGGGTACGTCATTGTTTCTATCTAACTCCCCTCTAGGGAATATTAACAATGCGAGCGTCAATACACAGAGAATGACGCTCGGTACCAATGCAGATAGGCCTACTGCTATCTAACTTGAGCAGCAACTAGAAAGCTGTCTTAGGCATTTCAAATAGAATCCGTCATTGGTGTTCAGTGGAGACAGGGAAATTCCAACAAGAGGGTCCACCGTTTCAGATGGAAACGAGGCTTGCCGAGGGTTGGAATTTTTCCTATCTCCACTATTTTCTTACATACTCTGAATTCCTTTTTACCAGTAGAGTCACCTGGTACATTGTCAGTGATGTGGTTCTAACTTGAACCCACAATTTATGTTTTGAGCAAAATAAGAAAATAATATCAAAATGAAACTATGGAAATTTTTCAAAATTTATGTCTCTAAAACATTTTTTTATCATATGACATCGCTGTTTTCCAGTGGATAATGTCATGTAATAAAAAATGTTATAACCACACATGTAATTACACTTTTGTGGGAATACATGTACGTAACGTCCTTGACGACGTCCATAACAACAATGTAAATTTTCATTGAAAATTACCACTTTGAAGGCTCGTTTAATAAATTTCATATGAAATGACCACTTGTGTAAGATCCTCTATGTATATTGCATGGGCATGTTTTCATAATGCACAACACAAACAAAAACAAGTTTCCTGTTTCCCTTTCCAGTTGATGTATTGGCAGTAGAACCTGACTTCCTGGTATGCCTGGGCTACACAGCAGTAATGCCCTGTGAGCTGGGGTATCTGTGTATCCTGAGGAATGATACACCATCTTGTGTGTAAGTCATGTACATATATGATTATGAACTTTTTAAAACTAGAAGAACAGAGAAAATCTGTCAAAAAATCAAATTAAACACCCTATGGGTGGTTTGCCTTTGTTACGTCAGGGTGAACTTTTGTGACCAACATGACAGGCACATGTACCAGCCGGGTTTCGAACCTGCAACCTCTTGATTGCTAAGCAAATATGCTATTCATTACACCACAGCGGCTTTCTACAAATCCCTCTTTGTTATTAGCTCTCCTGAGCCGAAAGCTCAGAGGTGAGCTTATAGTATACCTATGCTCCGGCATTCGTTGTCCATCCGGCGTCCGTCCGGCGTCCATCCACAATTTCAAAGATCTTCTCCTCTGAAACCGCTAGGCTAATCAAAGCCAAACTTCATATGGAGCGTCCTTAGGAAGGGGGAACAAAAGTTTGTGTAAATGGTCCAGGTCACATGACTTAGATGGCCGCCATGGCTATAAATAGCAAAAACCTTTAAAAATCTTCTTCTCCAGAACTAGAAGGCCTATGATTTTGGAACTTAGCATGAAGCATCAGGCAATGGAGCTCTACAAAGTTTTTATAAATCATGACCCTGGGATGACCTTGACCTATTTTACCGCAAGGTCAACTTAGGTCACCCATGCATTTAAATGGGAAAAAAATAGGAAAAACTTGCTAGGAATGAGCAAATGGACAGAAGATTTATGTTTATGAAAATATTTAGGGCCCAGGGGGTTGTCTGCCCCTGCCCCTGGGCTGTATACATGTAAATGACCATAATATTCAAACATCTTCTCTGAAACCACTTGGCCAATCAAAGCCAAATTTTATGTGGAGCATCCTTAGGAAGAGGGAATGAAAGTTTGTATAAATGGTCATGGTCACATGACCAAGATGGCCACCATGGCTATAAATAGCCAAAACCTTAAAAAATCTTCTTCAGAACCAGAAGGCCTATGATTTTGAAACTTGGCATGAAGTATCAAGGAATGGAGTTCTACTAAGTTTGCATAAATCATGACCCTTGGATGACCTTGACCTATTTTACGGCAAGGTCAACTTAGGTCGCCCATGTATTTTAATGGGGGAAAATTGTTACAATTCATTTGAAGGGCAAAGCTTGCAGTAAATTAGCAAATGGACTGAATTTTTATGATTTTAAAAAAACCAAATTGACTCCAGGGATTATTCTGACCCTGCCCTATGGTTATATACATGTATATTACCATTCTAAAAAAAGTCAAACAAGTTTATTAATATATATCTCAGGTCTCAGGTGAGCATTTACAGGACCGTTGGTCCTCTGGTACTAAAGGTAGTATGGTTATGTAACCAAAACACATTCATAGATCCGAAAAGATTATTATCCCAATCATCATGATAGCATGTCCTTGTAATGTATACCCCTTTATACCCCACTTTTATCAAGTTAAACTGGGATTACAAGTGTATTCATATTTCCTTATTTTAAGTCCAAAACCCATAGACTGTGAGTACTCTTTAGAACTGCCTCGGTGAGGCGGTTCTAAGGTGTACCCACAATCAATGTTTTGAACACAGAATAAGAAAATTAAATTCAATGGAAAATTGTCATGTTTTCACTAATGAAAAAATTACTCAGTCTGTATATTGCATGGACGAGTTTTTATAAGAGCTGTGCCATGAGAAAACCGGTCTTCAGGGTTTCCGACCAGGTCCGACACAAATCGAGCTGTTCAGTCACAGAAACAGGCTAGAACATTTAAATTTCCGATTTAAGAAGAAGAGAAATTGTACTATGCGTGTAGCGAAAACAGAGGTGCTGATCAGCTTCACAGTTACTGCGAAGCTGATCTGCGCCTTTGTTTTCGCATTGGCAAAAATCCAGTTTTCTCATGATGCGGCTCATAATGTTTTAGCCCAGATCCAGCCACTGGTAAGATAAAGAACTGTTCATCACTTCACATGTTGTTCCTTTTCTAAATTAGGGACAGTCATTATTTCATAAAACTAACCATCATTATGTTCTTGCTAAATAGTATTAATATCGTTCAAGCTAACAATTGATTTTATAACTATATTAATTTTTTCATCTATGAACTTTTGTCATAAGTATCTAAAGTCCAATTCGCATGCACAAAAAATACATGCATGTAAATATACTCCGGTGTGTATTTATACTCCGGTGTGCAAATCAACCTTTCAAAAGGAATTATGTCTCCCCCCGACAGGGTCGGGAGACATATTGTTTTTCCCCGTGCGTCTGTCCGTCACAAATCGTGTCCGCTCTATAACTTGAAAACCGTTAAAGATTTTTCAATGAAACTTGGTACACTTGTAAACCACGACGATACGATGTGTCATGCACAAGAACCATAACTCTAGCTTGAGTATTTTTGGAGTTATTTCCCTTTGATTATTTTCGATACAATTTCGTGTCCGCTGTATAACTTGAAAACCGTTTAAGATTTTTCAATAAAACTTGGTACACTTATTGAGCATGATCAGACGATGTGTCATGCACAAGAACCATAACTCTGGCTTGAGTATTTTATGAGTTATTTCCCTTTGATTATTTTCCATACAATTTCGTGTCCGCTTTATAACTCGAAAATCGTAAGAGTTATTTCAATGAAACTTGGTACACGATGAGATTACGTGTCGTGCTAAAGAACCATAACTCTTGCTTGCATATCTTTGGAGTTATTTCCACTTGATTATTTTCCATACAATTTCATGTCCACCCTATAACTTGAAAACTGTAAGAGAAATTTCAGTGAAACTTGGTACACTTATAAAGCATGATGAGACGATGTGTCAAGCACAAGAATTATAACTCTTGCTTTCATATCTTTGGAGTTATTTCCCTTTGATTATTTTTCCATACAATTTCATGTCCACTCTATAACTTGAAAACCATAAGAAATATTTCAATGAAACTTGGTACACTTATAAAGCACGATGAGATGATGTGTCATGCTAAAGAACCATAACTCTTGCTTGCATATCTTTGGAGTTATTTCCCTTTGATTATTTTTCATTCAATTTCGTGTCTGCTCTATAACTCAAAAACCATTAGAGATTTTTCAATGAAACATGGTACACTTATAAAGCATGATGCACAAGAATCATTACTCTTGCTTTCATATCTTTGGAGTTATTTCCCTTTGATTATTTTCCAAACACTTTCGTGCCCCCTCTATAACTTGAAAACCGTAAGAGATATTTCAATGAAACTTGGTACACTTATAAAACAGAATGACAGGATATGTGATGCACAAGAACTATAACTCTTGCTTGCATATTTTGGACATGCACGTAGAAAGGGGGGAGACATCTTCTAGTTACTGATAAAATGCCCCAAGAATCCAAACCAAGAATGATTAAGAAATAGTGTGGCTGTTTGCACTCCATATGATCTAAAATGTTATGAATGGCAATAAACTCTTATTTAGCAACAATGTCCACAGTTTCAGCAACTGTCATATAATCAATTAGGAACAAAAAATGTGAAAATTTGTTATCTAAAAGCAGAATATTGACTTGAAATAACAATACTCATGGGTAAATTTTACTTTGCGTTCGCATGGGACATAATAGTAAATTTACACGTGTGTAACTGCGAAGCTGATCTGCGCCTCTGTTTTTGCATAGGCATAAATCCGGTTTTCTCATGACACGGCTCATAAAAAGATAAAGGAGTGTTAAGTGCGGGACCTTCTTAACATAGCTGTGATTATATTGAAGTTGAAACATTTTAGCATTATTATAGCCATCTTCTGTAGCCTTGCAGACTGGGTTGTGGTGGACATGGTTGTTCCAAAGACTTTAACGTTGAAACATGTTCCAAAGACAGTTTCTTTCAAACAAAAGTGCCTCATTTGTGATTTTCATGACCATCATGTCTTAAACTATATCTGACCATTGTTGACTCATTAACACCTGAGACATCATAGGCAAATATTTATATGGCACCAGATGGGATGCTGCAGAAAATAACATCATATCTGGGGCTATTCTGTTTGGTTGTAAAATTTTCATTAAAAAATGAAATAAAAAAATGTAAAATCCCATCGGATGCTTCTCAAAACGAAAATGAACTATCCCAAATGAGCCACTGCATAAGAAAACCAACAAAATGCTTGGGCAAAAACAAAGGCGCAGATCAGCTTCGCGGTAACCGCGAAGCTGATCAGCGCCTTTGTTTTCGCTACATGGATAGTGCAATCCCTCTTCTACTTAAATACAAAATTTCAAGCCTCTAGCCATCTTCTGTACAGCCTGGTTTTGTGTCGGACCTGGTCAGAATCCAAATTGTTGGTTTTCTCACGCACAGGCTCAAATGATAATGATCGGCAAGTCTATTCTCAAATGGTTTAATTAATACTGGTTTATTGTTTTATATGTAGAATGTGGTCCTGTGACAGCTCCAGAGAATGGATCAGTAGACCAGTCTGAGGGTTTGACCTTTGGTAAAACAGTCGTCTATAGTTGTGATCCTGGACACAGTCTGGTTGGAGATGGTACCCAGCTCTGTCAGACCAACGGACAGTGGACCTCAGTACCACCTATCTGTCCACCAGTAGGTAGGTAGACCAGTCTGAAGGTTTGACCTTTGGTAAAACAGTCGTGTATAGTTGTGATCCTGGACACAGTCTGCTAGGAGATGGTACCCAGCTCTGTCAGACCAATGGACAGTGGACCTCAGTACCACCTATCTGTTCACCTGTAGGTAGGTAGACCAGTCTGAGGGTTTGACCTTTGGTAAAACAGTCGTGTATAGGTGGTGGAACAAGCAAGTGGAGGAAGCAGTAAAGGAGAAGCGCAGGTGCTTCAAGTTGTGGAAAGCTGGTGGCAGTCGAGCTGCATACAACTCAGCCAAGCGTGCGTCCAACCGTGCAGTGTACCATGCCAAGAATGAGGCTGAGAAGGTTGCTCTCCAGAAAATAGATCCAAGATCTGCAGGCCAAGCAAATGAGACTTGACAACCAGGATGTCATGGGAGAGAAACCTATAAAGAATGATGAAGGCTTACTGTCAATAGATGAGGATGCAAAGAAAGAGGCTTGGAAAGAGCATTATGAGCGTCTCCTCAATGTCGAATTCCCATGGAATCCAGATGACCTGTCAGTGGAAAGCCCAGTTGAAGGCCCAAGCGAGCCAATCACCTTGGAGATGATCACAAAGGCCATCAACAAGATGGCCTCTGGCAAAGCAGCTGGACCATCAGGTATCGTTGCCGAGATGCTGAAGCCCCTTGGTGAAGCTGGCGTAGCTGAGGTGCGTGATCTTATCGAGGACATAATCTCAGAAGGTTGCATTCCAATTGACTGGCAGGAGAGTTACATTGTCAATTTGTACAAGGGCAAAGGAGATGCTCTGAACAGGGGTAACTACAGGGGCTTGAAGCTGATTGAACAGACAATGAAAGTACTGGAGTGTGTAGTAGAAGGATTCATCCGGCAAAGAGTTGAGATTGATGAGATGCAGTGTGGCCTTATGTCAGGTCGTGGCACTACAGATGCGATTTTCATTGTCCGTCAACTACAAGAGAAGCACTTAGCTGCTAACAAGCTGCTCTACATGGCCTTCGTTGATCTGGAGAAAGCATTCGATCGGGTCCCACGGGATGTCATTTGGTGGGCAATGCGAAAACTAAGAATCGACAAGTGGCTAGTGCGCCTTGTCCAGTCCATGTATAAAGACGTGAGAAGTAGGGTAATAGTTGGCAGTGGATACAGTGAGGAGTTTGGTGTCAAAGTAGGTGTTCATCAAGGATCTGTCCTAAGTCCGCTACTCTTCATCATTGTGCTAGAGGCTTTATCCAGGGAGTTACGAACAGGCTGCCCTTGGGAGCTGTTGTATGCAGATGACCTGATGATTAGTGCTGAGTCCATGGAGGAACTACTGGTTAAGCTGAAGACATGGAAAGCAGAGATGGAGAGGAAAGGCCTTCGAGTAAACATGGGGAAGACAAAGATCATGGTCTCTGGCCCCAATCTGGACCTTCTGAAAAAATCTGGAAAGGATCCCTGTGGCGTCTGTCAGACAGGTGTAGGAAGAAATGCTATCTTCTGTGGCGGCTGCTTGTCCTGGATCCACAAGAAATGCAGTGGAATCAAAGGCCCCTTACGCCCTGATCCTGATTTCAGATGTGCTCGATGTCTGGGAAAGGCACGTCCAATAGATGGAAGACTAGTGAAGGAGGTTCAGGTTGATGACGAAACAGTTGAGGCTGTTCTAGAGTTCTGTTATCTAGGAGACATGCTTTCTGCTGGTGGTGGTTGTGAACTGGCTGCAGTTACGCGTTGCAAATCCGCTTGGGGCAAGTTCCCTCCTCACCAACCGCAATCTGCCACTTTTGACCAGAGGTCGAGTGTATTCAACTTGTGTGAGAAGTGTAATGCTGCATGCGGCAGAAACATGGGCCATGACTGTGGCTACACTTAACCGCCTACTGCGCAATGACCGTGCGATGATCCGCTGGATCTGTAATGTCAAGGTGAATGATGAAGTAAGCTCAGACTCCCTTCTCTCAAAGCTTGGACTCCAGGATATAGATGTGGTGCTTCGCTCCAGCAGAATGAGATGGTATGGACACGTAGAGCGCAGCAAAGGCTGGATTGCTCAAGTACACAAGCTAAACATAGTTGCACAGAAAAGATCTGGCAAGCCAAGGAAATCATGGGATGAAGTGTTATTAGACGACAGAAAAAAGCTAGGAATGGATACTGCTGATCCTCAGAATCGCTCAGAGTGGAAAGGTCGTCTAAGAAGGAGACTTGTCAAACAAGTCCAACCCTCACTAGAGGACAACGGACTATAAAACGGATATGATGATGATGATGATGTTGTGATCCTGGACACAGTCTGCTAGGAGATGGTACCCAGCTCTGTCGACCAATGGACAGTGGACCTCAGTACCACCTCAGTACCACCTATCTGTTCACCTGTAGGTAGGTAGACCAGTCTGAAGGTTTGACCTTTGGTGAAACAGTTGTGTGTAGTTGTGATCCTGGACACAGTCTGCTAGGAGATGGTACCCAGCTCTGTCAGACCAATGGACAGTGGACCTCAGTACCACTATCTGTTCACCTGTAGGTAGGTAGACCAGTCTGAGGGTTTGACCTTTGGTAAAACAGTCGTGTTAAGTTTTGATCCTGGACACAGTCTGCTAGGAGATGGTACCCAGCTCTGTCAGACCAATGGACAGTGGACCTCAGTACCACCTATCTGTTCACCTGTAGGTAGGTAGACCAGTCTGAAGGTTTGACCTTTGGTGAAACAGTCATGTGTAGTTGTGATCCTGGACACAGTCTGCTAGGAGATGGTACCCAGCTCTGTCAGACCAATGGACAGTGGACCCCAGTAATACCTATACGTTCACCAGTGGGTAGGTAATATGTATTTAGCGCTGCTGCACTAGTTTGAATCTAGGTATAGGCATGTGACACTTTGGTGTCCCATCACCTATTGTTCTTTGGTTTGTTTTAAGCATAGTAACTGTTGCTCGGGTGATTTCCATGATCATGTACATACAATCAAAATTGTGAATATTGGGATTCAGTAAGAAGCTGTATGTATTAAATAAATGTGTCTGCCGCAGCCCCCATGGCCTAGTGGTTAAGAGGGCTGATATTTCATTACTCACTTAATTATTTAATCATCTCATCCCTGTGTCTTGTGTGGGGTCGAGTCCCACACAGGGCACATGTGAGAAGAGCCGAGTTCTGTTTGCAGGTGTGCCAGGTGGCCAATGTCATTAAAACATTGATGTCTTAAGGAGTAATCTCTCTGTCCAAGTGATTTAAAGTAATATTATAAATTTCCTTTAGATTGTGGTGAGCCTGCAGTTCCAGTGAATGGTGTAATATTGATGTCGAGTGGTACAACCCTGGATCACATGATCAGCTACAGTTGTAACCATAGTTACAGTATGAGTGGTCAGTCAGAGGCACAGTGTTTGACCAATGGTCAGTGGAGTATTGAGCCTCCCAAGTGTGTACAAACAGGTTTGTAGTACTAACCTAGCATGCCTATACATTCTGACCGTGAAATGTATACCCCCTTAAACCCCACTTTTATATAGGAAAACTGGGATAAACAAGGGTATACCTATTTTTGTTCTAAAGCATAGAATTGTGGGTACATTAGAACCGCCTTGCCAAAGCGGTTCTTATGTGTACCCACAGTCTATGTTTTGAGCAAAATTAAGAAAAATATCAAAATTTTTGAACTGAATTCTTATTAAAATATTTACAGCTGAAATATGGCTAATTTCAATTGACCGCGCCGTTTCGGTGTTGACGTCACGCGAGGTTTTTGTGTAAACCAAGTGAAATATTTACCGGTGATGTGTCATGTCCGTGTTGGAATTTAGAGTAAATACATCTGTTGAACTCATTCCATTCAGTCGTATCGCACAGACTGCTTTTCGAAACTATTCGAAAATTGTCTGACCCCATCGATTGATCTTGTTACGTGGCAGCCAACAGAAAACTACTATTGGAGTGACAGATAAAACGTCCGATCGATTGCCAGTTTTTCAACAGTTGGACCACCCAAAGTCTAATCAGATGTCGTTTCTTTGCGTGTATAGGTGTTCAGGTGTATAACCTTGTGGGCCGGAGCACGGCAAAGTAATAAGGAGAAATCGTATATAGAATCCACTGCTAAGTAAGCACTCCTAAATTATGCACAGCTTCATTATATTTAAACCTGCCCAGTCCGGATATTTTTGCACGAGGTAACTGCCGAGTTTCCGACCAAGTCGGACATTATAATATCGGATGCATAGTGAATGAATAAAAATGATTCATGTTATATATAATAAGTTCAAGGGAGTTTTAATGCGGAGGAAAAGTCACTCATCAGCCAGCGCAAAAACAGCTGATCATTTTTTTTTCGTTGATTTCAACACAGGTTTCTTTCGCGACGCAATTCAAAAAAAGTAAAACTCGAATTTAGGGTAGAGACATCTAAAATTGGGCGTATGCACAAGAAAATCTATTACCTCAGTAATTTGACCTGTCTTTTCCGTATGTGACCGATCACGATTGTTTAAGTACACAGAGTCGAGCCGCCTCGTGGGAAAACCAACAATGTGTTGTTGTTTTTTTTTTTTAACAAAATCTGACCTACACAAGCACAGCTTGAAATGTCTTATTTATTCTACTATCCGTGTAGCGAAAACAAAGGATCAGCTTCGCGATTACAGCGAAGCTGATCTGCGTCTTTGTTTTCGCATAATTATGCAGATTGATTTTTTTATCATGAGGCGGCTCAAGAGTATTGTGTGGAAATGCCTCGTAACAACTTATGAACTGGTGTAATGACACGCTTTTTAAGAAATGTCAACATGAAAAAGATGTTGATATTTTGCAATTAACTTATAACGAATGTCGTGTCCAGCAGCACGGAGCATCATTAAACCAAGTTATGAATGGTCTTTATTGGAAATAGATAACAAGATCAAAAGATCACGAAATAGATTATAATTTTTTAATTGGATATGGTAACTGAGACACCTGTGGGCCACATCAGGAAAACTTGTCCGTGTAATGTATACCCCTTCATACCGCACTTTTATATAGTAAAACTGGGGTTTGCAGGGGTATACCTATTTTTCTTATTTTTGCTCCAAAACATAGATTGTTGGTACTCGTTAGAACCGCCTCGACGAAGCGGTTCTAGTCGAGGCGGTTCTAACGTGTACCCACAATCTATGTTGTGAGCAAAAATAAGAAAAATATCAAAATTTTTCCAGTGAAAATTTTGATTTTAACAAACCAAAAAAAAATTCTGTATATTGCATGGGCATGTTTTCGTAATGCAATGGCAGAATATAAGTTTTTTGATGTTTGAATCAAAAACACGCTTGGTTTGTATTGATCTTAATTCCTTGACAAAGACACAAACACCGAGGTGACTATGCAATAGCTGCACAGGCGAGCTAAAATAAAGAAGGCTATTGTATCTAAAACATCTCGTCAACGGAACCGGACAGTATTATAAACATCGCTTTTGTCCCACTTAACAGCTAATGTCGTATGGAGGCGCACAGTCGGTTTGTGTCGCGATCATCCCAATAATGTCACAGTCTGTAACTGTAGTGTACATGTAGACAGGCTTTGGTTTATTTTGTGTTGTACGCGCCCAACTTTAATAACAATTCTAACACACCCTGCCTATAAAAGCCAATGGTAAAGTGCAGTGATATATTGAGTGATATTTCACTGGGCGGATTAGCGTGACGTTACTTTGCGCCGTTTGGACGCCATTTTGATTAAAGTATGACGTCAGCTATCCCATAAGTCACGTTACCTTGACGTCAGACGGTGTAACGTCATTTCAACCCGTTCAATACGTAACAAACATATGTAACTATTTGCAGTACAGTCAAAAGTTTGGCGGGATTTCTTTAGTGCAATGGTGGGGATAGCTAGAGACTGGAAGTTTTCGGTAAAAGAAAGAAAAGGAATTGTAGGCCCTACTATCAATGTAGCGAAAATAAAGCGCTGATCAGCTTCGCAACAATCCGGTTTTCTTACGATGCGGCTCATATGGAAACAGGTTACAGTCGGTTTGTGTAGGAAACCCTGAACACAGGATGTCGTGACATTGCTTGCTTTGCAATACCAGTGTCATCCTTGTTTGGAGTACAATTGGTGGTTTCTGAGACTGTACGGCAAGGTTTGTGACCAAATTTACCTTGACATACAATGTGTTTCCATTTTTTAATTGTCTCCAACAGAAAAACATCAGGAAAACATGTCCGTGGAACCCCTCAAAGCCCACTTTTATATAGCAAAACTGGGGTTTGCAGGGGTATACCTTTTTTTCTTATTTTTGCTCCCAAACATAGATTGTTGGTACTCGTTAGAACCGCCTCGGCGAGGTGTACCCACAATCTATGTTTTGAGCAAAAATAAGAGAAATATCAAAAGTATTCAGCTGAAAATTTTCAATTTCTAAAGCTCAAAAAGTCTCTGTTTATGGAATGGGCAAAGTTTCGTAATCGAAGGCTTTTCAACAACCAAAAAGTCGATTAAATCCACCTTATCCCGCCGAAGTTTCGTTGTTTTTTCCTTAAGGTTTTGGTGCGCTTTCGTAATACAAAATTTCATCAGAATAGATTAAGGCTGACCTGTGCATACCACATTATGTTGTGACGGCCGCAGGGACACAGAAACAAAAATCGAACTCCCATTAAAGTCAAGTTACTGTCATTATAAATTTCTAAAACTGTCGCTTACAATCCCCTTCTCTAAACGTTTGCAGCGGAGGTCGATATCGCCCCTGCATCTGTGCTGTTGCAAATTTTTGACATTATCAAATCAGACGTCGTGTTACATTCTCAAGTGCATTAGAATGTCGGATCTACTCTCGGAAATGATTAAAGTTTTGTAAAATATGCGATGATTTCTGACCGTATATACGATTATGAAAAATTGAATAGATGGATATCCCTAGTTTAATGTACTTTGTACTTCAAACATGAAACATGCATTATTTTTTCGCGAAACGTTAGCGTCATCAGCGACGTATGACCACCGCGCTGACCAATTATAAGCAACGTTGCTAGTGACGTCTGGTTTCCGACGGTATGTCGCAAATATACTGTTGCAAAGTATTGACGTTATCATTTCAGACGTCGCGTAAAATTCTCAAGTGCATTAGAATATACAAGATTTTCACAACACTCATGTTGTGCGCGGTTTTTACTTTTAGATCTGACATGTTTATTGTTTTAGTTTTTCCTCTGGATGTTGGTTTTATTTAGAAGTCTACTTGGTTTAGTGGCCTTGTAATTCAGGGGTCGTGAATTTGCAGCCGGATGGGCTTCTCGAGGTCAGTCTCTACGGTGAGATTTTAAGCCGAGATCCCGCCTCCATATTACATAAGCTGTTGAGCAGGATCTAAAACACGAACGCAACCAACCACTTTGGTTTCAGGAAGAGATGTTCGTGTTTATTCCTGGTCATTGTTTATTCGTTTATTTTATTTTATACAAATGTCAGATATCGAACTGCGATTTTTAGACAAGGGACTCTTATGGTCGCTTTTTGCGGGATATTTTCAATAAAATAAACATGACAATGTTTTCTCCAAATGTCATTTGATAAACGATACTGTAATAAGATGTGAGCCGACTCGTGAGAAAACATCCGCATATGCCAAAACAAAGATCAGCTTCGCGGTAACCATGAAGCTGATCAGCGCCTTTGATTTCGCTTCACGGACAGTACACTTCCTCTTCTTCTTAAATCCGAAATTTCAAGCTTAGAACATGCATCTGTGACTGTACAGCCCGGTTAGTGTCAGACCTGTTCGGAAGCCACAATATTGGTTTTCTCACGTTGGAAAAATAATTATATTGACGACTGGACCCAGGCTAACGAGGAGGCTCATGTGTACTTTGCACCGGTTAGTGTCAGACCTGTTCGGAAGCCACATTGTTGGTTTTCCCACGAGGCGGCTCATGTGTACTTTGCACCTGGATTAAAGCAATACAATTAATTGTTTCCGCTGAATTGGCTAAATTGACTCGCGTGGATTATATACAAACACTATTCGGCTGGCCCTCTTCAACTTTACTTTGATCGATGCATATCAACAATTGACAAGTTACGTGTACTTAACAACCGCGATCACCTTAATTACATGTACAACCATAGTTTAAAATGTCATAAAAATCTTAGATAAAGTTCAAACACAAATCAAAATTCAAAAGTACCAAACTATAAAAAAAGAAAAAAGAAAGAAAAAAAAAGATGCGTAGTTGTTTTCGCAAGCTTTCTAGCTCTGACAAAATGTGATGAATTCATGCACAGTACGATTTTATGCTACAGAATATCATGCAAAGTTCAAGGTTTTGAAAATAACCAACCACATCGTCCATTTCCAAAGGATAGTGTTTTGATGTGCGTTTTCATTGGTTGTGCCATGTACGATCATAATCTGGCAGTTATGGCACATCTACACCTTTCATGTTATATTGAGAGTGGTTTGTGCTACTATAATTGAGCCAACCACCTGCAGGCAAATAGCCACTATTCAGTGCATATTCTTCGCTTGAATTATGAGAAGAACAAGAATATAAGTCCGTAGCTCTTACGATTGAAGTGAATTTAGACACACGACCGATCAAATAATGTCGGTTTCAGTGACGTTTACATAGGAACATTTGAAACGTTTTCGATTGCAAGTTGACGATCCGTTTCGCCAGTGTGCAAAGAGTGTCTATGGTGTATGTTTTATGGACCCACAACAAGCAGTATGCTTCGTCAGAAAGCTGTCGAAGTCACCCTTTTTGAACGAGGCAATCTCGTTCAGGGAATTTCATTCATATACGTCCATGTAGTTTGATGAAGCAGTTTTCTTCGTTTGACTATCGAATTGAAATTGCTTCATAAAACTAACAAACTTTATTTAAATACAATTATGTACCAATTAGGTGGGGCCAACGATTGCTCGAGCTCACTCAGCGATTATTTCATAGATCACCTCTTGTTGGAAAACATTTTATTTCAAGTTTACATGTTATTTGGTACACGGCATCATGTGATACGAGGTAAGAACACCAATTTTGCAAATGCACAGTAACAGATTTCGGAAAGGCACTTTTCACAAAACGTGTGACTCCGGACTGATCGCACGATTTCATTCAATCTACATTAAGTGTTATGTAGTAAAACTTTACATGGTCAAATAGTGCGGAGTGACATTCGACACTGTGGATACACATATTGATCGCCAGCTATAGTACACCGATAACATGGTTTACACAATCAATTCAAATGACGTAAACACTGAAACGGCGCGGTCAAATGAAATTGGGTATAATTACTGTGTATCGCATGGGCATGTTTTTGTAATGGAGTTATATGACTGAAATACAATTATTGGCGTTAGACTAATTGACGTTAGACTTATGTGAAAAATGTAATATTCATACTTTAGCTAGAGGACTGTGGGTATAGGTTAAAACAATGTTATCTTGGCAGATCTGCTGTCTCTACTGCTGTCAAGTTTTCAACAAAATAATATAAACATACACTAAAGCCATTTATATGGATTAAAATGGGGTACAGGTGTATCTTAACTGTGTTACTTATGCTAGCTTGATTCACGTTTTATTTTGAATTTTGTCGGAAGTCATGAAATGTCCAGGGGAGCTAATATCCTACAGCCTAATTCTAAATACTTTTATTTGAGCCGCATCATGAGAAAGCCAGATTTTTGCCTATGTGAAAACAAAGGCGCAGGTTTGCTTCGCAGTATCTGCGAAGCTGATCAGCGTCTTTGTTTTCGCTACACACATAGTACAATTCCACTTCTTAAATACAAAATTTCAAGCTTCTATTCATCTTCTGTAGCCGCACAGGTCGGTTTCTGTCAGAAACCCCCGAAGACCGTTTTTCTCGTATCACGGCTTAGTTTATAAACGTTTACCTCAGATTGTGAGTCCATACAGAGCCCTACCGCAGGTATCATACAGATTGGGTTAGGTCCCCTGGGGGTTACCGCTACCTACTCCTGTCTCGACGGTTACACACTGATTGGGACTACGACCCGGGTCTGTCAGAACACGACCACAGACACCAACGGTACCAGTACTTGGACTGGGGTGGCACCTGTTTGTGCCATCAAGGGTATGTAACTGGGAAATAAAAAAAAAGATGGATAAAGAAATGCTATTGCTCACAAGAGCTCTGTCAAAAACTGTATTTGTATTGGAAACATTTTATCTTCAATCATCCTAAAAGTTTGCACTAACAATTGGTAAGCTTGTCCATGAATCGTCACGTAAGAATTACTGACAGTGCTGAAAATGTCTAAAATGTGTCAAGGGTTCGGATAAACCCATGTATGACAGACAGATAAACAAATGGATGAAAGACTGCTATGAATGTGCAGATTTCCAAGTCCTTTTGATTAATGATAAGTGTTTGATACCCACATGCATGTCATTTGTCCTTAGATTGTGGGCTCCTGTCTAACCCAGCAAAAGGTAAAGTGAACGTGTCTGGAGGGACCACCTACGGCTAGGTAGCTACCTATAGATGTACCAAGAAGGGGTATACCATGTCGGGGGGAACCAGATATTTAACCTCTGACACCATTTCTGTTATTTTCTCCAGATTGTGGCCCCATATCTAACCCAGCAAAAGGTAAAGTGGCCGTGTCTGGAGGGACCACCTACAGCTAGGTAGCTACCTATAGATGAACCAAGAGGGGGTATACCATGTCGTGGGGGAACAAGACATTGAACCTCTGACACCATGTTTGTTATTTTTCCCAGATTGTGGCCTGCTATCAAACCCAGCCAAAGGTAAAGTGGACGTGTCTGGAGGGACCACCTACGGCTAGGTAGCTACCTATAGATATACCAAGAGGGGGTATACCATGTCAAGGGAACAAGACATTTAACCTCTGACACCATGTTTGTTATTTTTGCTTAGATTGTGGGCCCTTGCCTCACCCAGCAAAAGGTAAAGTGAACATGTCTGGAGGGACCACCTACGGCTCTGTGGCTACCTATAGATGTACCAAGAAGGGGTATACTGTGTCGGGCGATGAGACAAGGTTGTGTGGGATCAGTGGTACATGGAGTGGCTCAGAACCTATCTGTGTTCCTAAAGGTAATGTCTTAGTCATTTGAGCCACCTCATGGGAAAACCAACAATGTTGTTACCGACCAGATCCGACACAAACTGGGCTGTACAAGCACAGAAGATGGCTAGAGACTGGAAATTTTGGATTTAGAAAGTAGATGAATTGTACTATCCGTGTAGCAAAATCAGAGGTGCTGATCATTACTGCGAAGCTGATCTGCGCCTTTGTTTTCGCCTAGGCAGATTGTTGGTTTTCCCATGCGGTGGCTCATTTGTTAATAAACCATGCCCCCAGCCCTCCCTTGAAGATTGACCCAAGTCTGCCTTGTAGATAGTCCACCTGGAAGTTATTTGACAATAAGCTTTGTAGACAGATCACATTTAGCTTTTCAATCTTTTTCAAACTTTACATTATACACTGGCTTTATTTTAAAGATGTAGTTTGTGAGACATAGTATAAGCAGAGCCTCTGGAGCCTTATATGTAATACAAATTTTTGCACACATAAAAACAAAGATGCAAGTCAGCAATTTTGTTTCTGGGACATATTAAATTTTACTACCATCCCTCTCCTTTCTTACTGTTTCAAATTTTCAAGCCTCTAACCATATTCTGTGACTGTACAGCTGGACTTATGTCTCTAACAAATGGCTGATAACCCCAAAGACAAATTTTCTCACATCACATCTGATAACATTGTAGATTGTGGCCCTCTGGATGACCCGGTTGGTGGTTCTGTGAACCTCTTAGGTGGTACTGAGATTGGCGCTACTGCAAGGTTCTCCTGTAATGCTGGTTTCAATAGATCTGGTCCTAGAACCCTTACCTGTGCTGTTAATGGAGAGTGGTCAGATACCCCACCCACCTGTGTATCTCTAGGTAGGTTTGATGATGACATTGGTGAAAAATAACATCAGGAAAACTTGGCCATGAAAGTTATACCCCCTTGAACCCCACTTTTATATAGTAAAACTGGGGTTTACAGGGGTATACTTATTTTTTATCCAAAACATAGATTGTGGGTACTAGTTAGAACCGCCTCGACGTGACCAAATTCTCTGTATATTGTATGGGCAAGTTTTCATAATGTTCTGTTAGGGCTTTTTGTACTTCTTCAACTTAAAATGCCTTTAAAAAGAATTGAAAGAGAAAAGGAAAGTTAAATACACCAGTTCACTAACTAAATGTATGAATGGGTAAGGTGCAAAAGACCTCAAGAATGTGGGTTTCATTCCATTTCCATATTGAAAAATTTTTACCCTGGGTAAAAAAACTATTAACATTTGCATATTTATGCAAAAACCATCATTTTACAGTGAACTGCCCAGAATTGAGCCAGCCAGAGGGAGGAACTGTATCTGTGACCGGCAATTACCAAGGTGCCATAGCAACCTATACCTGTAACCGTGGCTACATGCTGGTTGGCATGGCAACCAGGACTTGTTTGTCAACAGAAGTCTGGAATTCTACTGAACCTACTTGTGAAGTACCAGGTACGGTAGTAATTGTAGATGTAAAGAGCCTTGGCATGAGAAAACCAACACTTTGGGTTTCTAACCTGGTCTGACACAAACCAGTCTGTACACTCAGAGAAAATAGTTAAAAGCTTGAAATTTCATATTTAGATTGAAGAGGTATTGTATTATCTATGTATTGTATTATCAAGACCCTGGTCTTTAACTGTTGAGTTGGATGTTAAAGATGGACACCACCCCCAAAATTTAGAAGGCAATACAATAAAATGACTGAGTCATTAATTGTGAGGGATAACTTATAGGTAAGTGATGAGTAAAGTAGTACTATTTGGTCGTCTGCTGGGAAATACTCTATTAACATACTGAATATTTGAAAGAAAAAAAAAAGTTAATATAATAAAAATTTAAAAAAATTTAAATCTGATTGGTGTAGTTTAATCATTTGAGCCGCCTCATGGGAAAACCAACAATCTGCATAGGCGAAAACAAAGACACAGATCAGCTTCGCGGTAACCGCGAAGCTGATCAGCGCCTTTGTTTTCGCTACTCGGATAGTACCATTACTCTTCTACTTAAATCCGAAATTTCAAGCTTCTAGCTCTTTTCTGTGCTTGTACAGCCCGGTTTGTGTCAGACCTGTTCGGAAACCACATTGTTGGTTTTCCCACGAGGTGGCTCATTTCTCTAAACAAACAGGATTGAATTCCAGATTGTGGTCCCGTGGATCCCCCAGCATCTGGGTTCGTGAATGTGACTGCAACTACCTACAATAGCATGGCAACATTTACATGTCAGACGGGATATGGTCTGGTTGGCATGGCAACCATTATTTGCCTGGACACTGGAGCCTGGAGTGGTGCGGTGCCAACCTGTGTTCTAAACTGTCCTACTCTAGAAGCTCCACAACACGGCCAGATAACATTAACACCCGACAGTATTGGGAGAACCGTAGCGACCTTCACCTGTGACCTTGGATACGACCTTGTAGGAAAAAGTCGAAGGTCATGTGAGGATGGGGCCTGGACAAAGTCATCACCTGTCTGCATTGCTAAGGGTCAGTTGATACTTCAGCCTATACATGAGAAACCCAACAATTTGGGTTTCTAACCTGTACCGACACAAACCAGCCTGTACAGTCACAGAAGAGAGCCAGAAGCACATTTATCACTATTAAGTTAAAAACATAATGTTGAGATCACCTTTTTTGCAGCCCCTTTGATTTATGTATCATACTTCAAAACTGTACGGAAGCATGGACTCCTAGTGCTAGAGTACAAGACTCCACAGCAAGAGGTCCTGGGTTTGGTACCTACCCTGTTTGTATAGCGTCCTTGAGCAAGATGCTTAAAACTCCTCATGGTACTGGTTGATACCCAGGAAGTGGTGGCTTCATCTCCACTAGTTGCGAAACCTCACTGCTATGTGTTCCGTTGCTGAATGTGTAAATCTCACAGAAATTATGGATTTAAAGCAGGAAATCAGAGACTTTTCTTATGGAACATCATCTGGAGACAAAATTTAATATCTCTATGAACAGTAGGCGAAGTGAAGATGAGCAGGATTTAGTTTTTCACAGTGAATTTTGTGTTTGAAAATGTGATGTGTAAAGTAAAACATTTTTTCCTGGTTAGTACACGCTTGGCACTGAGGCTGTGTGACACAATCATATGTGTATACATGGAGATTGTAAACAACAGCTGAAGGTCTGAGTCTACATCTCAACATGGCTGAAAAATTGCTGACTGGGACTGTATGTAAAGCCTTAATCAAAACCGATAAAAAATCAAGACTAAGTGGAATAAATGGGCCCAGTTAGCGTAATGCAAAGGATTCTCACATTTTTTCAACAAAAAATGACAGTGTATTTGTAATATTGCCATTTGAAAGTTTAACGAAACGTTAACTAACGACATCGTTAATTTTGAACAACTGACACCTAGACGTGAATAACTTACAGATTGTGGACCAGTCAGCAATATAACCAATGGTAGGATAGGCTCCTATAACTCTACGACCTATAGTCAGACAGTGACCTACTACTGTAACAGCGGGTATGCTCTGCGGGGATTGAATCCCGTCGTGTGCCTCGAGAATAGCAGCTGGACACCAGCTCCTAGATGTATACTTGTAGGTATGTACTGCTTGGTGACAATATATTATAATAGGAAAACAAGATGGACTTAGGGTACAGGGCTGGACTCTGGATTAAGGTTTGGTGGGGTGGAGTGAATCCCCTTAACAGCTCATAGTATCATTTAAGTAGCCACGGACTGGTGGTAATTGATGTTATTTTGCTGAGTAGCCTTTCAGAAATACAAAACAGTAAAAACAGGCTTCTTTTGACAAGGTCACAAGGAACATTTTAAAGCAAGAATAAGTGTGAAATATAGCAAGGATAAAAGAGAAACTTGTATTGGATACTCAAGCCTCAAAAGTTTCCCTATAAATCTGGCAACATGGAGCCAGAGACAATTACTGCAATTTTACAAAATTTTAAAATACGTAGCTATATCTAAATAGAGCCAAAGGATCATACATGTGATATCTCCCTATTTCAGAGGGATCTCCCTATTTTTGAGCAAATCTCCCTATTTGGAATTTCAAAATTTCCCTATATAACTTATACATCTCCCTATTTCAAATTTCTGATCTCCCTATTTGAAATCAAGAATTTCCTTCTTTGTTTAATCATTCTCCCTATTTTGAAAAGTAAATCTCCCTATTTGGCTTCTCAGATGTATCACATGTATGCAAAGGATTAAAATTGTTCAGATGAGTGTCTCTAAACTGAGCAAAAATTTCTGATTTCTCAGAATATTATAACTGATCTCAAAGGACCAAAAGGAAAATATGTAATATGGATGATGTACAGGGAGACTTTTTAGGGCCGCCACACAGCACAACACCAGCTGCAGTGATAGCAAATAGTTAGCATATATTTGCATATATTATCAACTCTTTGTCTTTTCCAGACTGTGGTCGTCCCCGGCAACCAGAGGGCAGTGTTGTTGTGTACCCTGGTACCCTGTTTGGCCAGGTAGCTATGTATACTTGTAGCCTAGAGTATAGGAGACTGGGACCAACCATTGTCACATGTCTGGGCACCGGACAATGGAGCCATAATACTACATGTGAGAAAATAGGTACGTTATTGTCAAACACAGAGAAGGACTTTGATTTATTGATGTTGGCATAAGTATAAATGAGCTGTGATGTGATAAAACCGGTTTTCGGGGTTTCCAAACAGGTCCGACACAAACTGGCCTGTACAGTCACAGAAGAAAGCTAGAATCTAGAAATTTTGGATTTAAGTAGAAGAGGATTTGTACTATCACAGTGGCAGAAACAAGTTACTGCACAGTGGATATCAAACCCTGGACATCTTCATTCAGATGAGGCTTAGTGGTAGAGCGTTGGACTCGATATCCACAGTGGTCACTGTGTTGTGTCATTGAGCAAGACACTTTTACTCCCTAGAGTACTGGTTATTATACATGAAGCATTGGCTGTCTAGACATGACTTAAAAATTATTGACCGGGATGTTAAGCCCCAATAAAAACAAAAAACAAGCATTTGATTGGTATTATGCTGTTGAGTGACATCTCATACATATTGTAGAATGTGAGAGTTTACCACCAATCATAAATGGAAAAATCAACACCACCTCTGGCAGGGTGTACAACAGTCGCGCCACCTACAGCTGTCACCATGGTTACCAGCTTACTGGCAGCCCCACACGTATCTGTACCGGGGAGGGCTGGAGCGGTATAGCTCCTGTCTGTGCTGTCATAGACTGTGGTCCCCTAGATAGTATCAAACACGGACACGTTTCTACCGACAATGGTACCACTTACCAGAGTGTGGTCAGCTACGGCTGTGATTATACTTATGCCTTGAGAGGGGTAAATACCAGGACCTGTCTTATCTCTGGGAACTGGAGTCATGTCCCACCAAAGTGTGTACATGTAGGTTAGTATCTTCTCAGATGTGAATTGCTTATATTGCATGGCTGATGAAAAATGATCTGAAAAAAGTTTGACAATAATCATTGTCTGTAGGCACAAGAGAACCATGTGGAATAGTCTACATAAAAATTATGGAAGACAAGACTGATTTCAGATGATTGTACTATCTTACAGCGTAAGATTTCAGTGTTTTATTTAAACATACTTTGTAGATATGTTCCAGATCTAGTGCAGATGTGCATGAAGAATTGTTTGTATTTTAACCTCTATAGGAGACCGGGAACTAATTATGTCAACATATCCCAGAAGTCAAAATCTGTAGGTTGCTTCGAGACTGTTTTCTGGTAATGGAGGCACCTGATTGGGTGATAATTGTAAACTAAAAATACTTTTTTTCTTTCTAGCAACTGGAAAAATTATTTTTCTTCAAATTTGTATATAATTTACCACCTGATGCACATAGATTGTGTTTTTTCTGGTCCAAAAAGTAAAAACAGTGATTTTGAAAATGAGGTCAGGTGGGGTTTTCCAAAAATTGACGGCCATTCTTCAACATGCAACAGCTGAAAAAAGAGACAGTGATGGTATGTTTTTTAGCTCACCTGAGCCGAAGGCTCACAGGTGAGCTTATAGTATACCCATGCTCCGGCGTCCGTCCGTCGTCGTCCGTCCGTCGTCCACCATTTTCAAAGATCTTCTTCTCTGAAACCGCTTGGCCAATCAAAACCAAATTTTATATGAAGCATCTATAGGAAGGGGGAACCAATGTGTATATAAGAAATCCAGGTCACATGACCAAGATGGCCCTCATGCCCATATATGGTAAAAACCCTTCAAAAAACTTCTTCTCCAGAACCGGTGGACTGATTTCAACGAAACTTGACATGAAGCATCAATGGCTCAAGCACTACAATGTATATATAAATCATGACCCTGTGGTGACCTTGACCTATTTTACGGCAAGGTCAACAAAGGTCGCTAATGCATTTGAATGGGGAAAACTTTTAAAATGCCATTTAAGGTGAAATTTTTGCAGGCAATGGGCAGTAGGACTGAATATTAATGATTCTGAAAAAAATTGGACCCGAGGGGCTCATGTGCCCCTACCCCGGGGCAATATACATGTATATCTCCATAGTATTCAAACCTCTTCTCCTCTGAAACCGCATGGCCAAACAAAGCCAAATTTTATGTGAAGCATCTATAGAATGGGGGAATCAATGTGTATATAAATAATCTAGGTCACACGACCAAGATGGCCGCCATGCCCAT
The DNA here is from genome assembly GCA_964017185.1 of Rugalucina vietnamica. Classification (NCBI taxonomy): domain Eukaryota; kingdom Metazoa; phylum Mollusca; class Bivalvia; order Lucinida; family Lucinidae; genus Rugalucina; species Rugalucina vietnamica. Next base: position 37,884,132 of record OZ024880.1, on the reverse strand, counting down.
ATGGTAAAAACCCTTCAAAAATCTTCTTCACCGAAACTGGTGGACTGATTTCAAAGAAACTTGGTATGAAGCATTGATGGCTAAAGTACTACAATGTATATATAAATCATGACCCTGTGGTGACCTTGACCTGTTTTATGACAAGGTCAACGTAGGTCGCCTATCCATTTGAATGGGGAAAACTTTTAAAAAGTCATTTGAGGTGAAAATCTTGCAGGAAATGGTTAGTAGGACTGAATATTAATGATTCTGAAAAAAGTTATACCCAAGGGCTTATATGGCCCCACCCCGGGGCAATATACATGTTTGGTTCCATTCACAGTTTCGTACTTTTGAGGTGGGCCAAAATTTTCAATATTAAGGGGTAGGGCATGAAATTGGGCTGTAAATTATCCTCTTTCAATAATTTGCCGACATCTTTCCCCAAATCGGATCAATTATGCCTCAAACATGTGAAAAATACTTATTTTCTATTTTTAGACTGGTAAAAACCGGGATTATATAAGGATCCCGGATTGTTCGCCAGTCATAGCCGGTGACGCTCTTCACTGTCGTTTTTGCAGGGGTTATCTTTGTTCACAAATAGCGAAAAAAGTAGATGGATGGCACATATTTGTGCACTGCTCATTATGATCCTGGGTCGATTCTCTAAGTATTTGCATGAGATCTATGGGGCTTCCTTTTGCACAGAATATGCATGGGGGCCCAGACTTCAGGCATATTTTACGAAAATTCACTGGTCTGAAAGAGGGGGTAGGGGAAAATATCCCCAATACAGGTAGGGTGATAGTCAGTTCTAGGCAATTTAAATGATGTTATTTTGTTGTTAGACATTTGATTTAATGATTTTATGGGAGAAATCGGATTGTTCACCAGATTTGACAGAGCTATTATCAATTTTGGCGGATCTAGCAAAATTAACTGAAAAATGCTCATAAAACTGTGGATTGCTACCTTAAAGCAATAACCGATTTTTTTAATTTTCATTTCAAGGTCTCAGTTTTCTTTGATCAGGTGGCCCAATATATGGACATAACTGTTGCGTGATCTTTTGGTCACTCGCACGACCACAGAGTGAGTAAAGCTGGATGCGGTTAGTTGGGGCTCCATTCCTCAAAAATCGACCTAAAAATGCCTCGAAAGCATATGACTCGTTCTGACTCCTCCTGAAAGGCCAGTTTTAATGCAAATCCACTTTCTTTGCCTGAATTTAATTGGAATTATGTTAAAGAATAGTTTTAGATGAAAATTGCCAGAAACTAGAGCAAAACGTTTTGCTTTAAGGTTCCATTCACAGTTTCGTACTTTTGAGGTGGGCCAAAATTTTCAATATTAAGGGGTAGGGCATGAAATTGGGCTGTAAATTATCCTCTTTCAATAATTTGCCGACATCTTTCCCCAAATCGGATCAATTATGCCTCAAACATGTGAAAAATACTTATTTTCTATTTTTAGACTGGTAAAAACCGGGATTATATAAGGATCCCGGATCGTTCGCCAGTCATAGCCGGTGACGCTCTTCACTGTCGTTTTTGCAGGGGTTATCTTTGTTCACAAATAGCGAAAAAAGTAGATGGATGGCACATATTTGTGCACTGCTCATTATGATCCTGGGTCGATTCTCTAAGTATTTGCATGAGATCTATGGGGCTTCCTTTTGCACAGAATATGCATGGGGGCCCAGACTTCAGGCATATTTTACGAAAATTCACTGGTCTGAAAGAGGGGGTAGGGGAAAATATCCCCAATACAGGTAGGGTGATAGTCAGTTCTAGGCAATTTAAATGATGTTATTTTGTTGTTAGACATTTGATTTAATGATTTTATGGGAGAAATCGGATTGTTCACCAGATTTGACAGAGCTATTATCAATTTTGGCGGATCTAGCAAAATTAACTGAAAAATGCTCATAAAACTGTGGATTGCTACCTTAAAGCAATAACCGATTTTTTTAATTTTCATTTCAAGGTCTCAGTTTTCTTTGATCAGGTGGCCCAATATATGGACATAACTGTTTCGTGATCTTTTGGTCACTCGCACGACCACAGAGTGAGTAAAGCTGGATGCGGTTAGTTGGGGCTCCATTCCTCAAAAATCGACCTAAAAATGCCTCGAAAGCATATGACTCGTTCTGACTCCTCCTGAAAGGCCAGTTTTAATGCAAATCCACTTTCTTTGCCTGAATTTAATTGGAATTATGTTAAAGAATAGTTTTAGACGAAAATTGCCAGAAACTAGAGCAAAACGTTTTGCTTTAAGGTTCCATTCACAGTTTCGTACTTTTGAGGTGGGCCAAAATTTTCAATATTAAGGGGTAGGGCATGAAATTGGGCTGTAAATTATCCTCTTTCAATAATTTGCCGACATCTTTCCCCAAATCGGATCAATTATGCCTCAAACATGTGAAAAATACTTATTTTCTATTTTTTGACTGGTAAAAACCGGGATTATATAAGGATCCCGGATCGTTCGCCAGTCATAGCCGGTGACGCTCTTCACTGTTGTTTTTGCAGGGGTTATCTTTGTTCACAAATAGCGAAAAAAGTAGATGGATGGCACATATTTGTGCACTGCTCATTATGATCCTGGGTCGATTCTCTAAGTATTTGCATGAGATCTATGGGGCTTCCTTTTGCACAGAATATGCATGGGGGCCCAGACTTCAGGCATATTTTACGAAAATTCACTGGTCTGAAAGAGGGGGTAGGGGAAAATATCCCCAATACAGGTAGGGTGATAGTCAGTTCTAGGCAATTTAAATGATGTTATTTTGTTGTTAGACATTTGATTTAATGATTTTATGGGAGAAATCGGATTGTTCACCAGATTTGACAGAGCTATTATCAATTTTGGCGGATCTAGCAAAATTAACTGAAAAATGCTCATAAAACTGTGGATTGCTACCTTAAAGCAATAACCGATTTTTTTAATTTTCATTTCAAGGTCTCAGTTTTCTTTGATCAGGTGGCCCAATATATGGACATAACTGTTTCGTGATCTTTTGGTCACTCGCACGACCACAGAGTGAGTAAAGCTGGATGCGGTTAGTTGGGGCTCCATTCCTCAAAAATCGACCTAAAAATGCCTCGAAAGCATATGACTCGTTCTGACTCCTCCTGAAAGGCCAGTTTTAATGCAAATCCACTTTCTTTGCCTGAATTTAATTGGAATTATGTTAAAGAATAGTTTTAGACGAAAATTGCCAGAAACTAGAGCAAAACGTTTTGCTTTAAGGTTCCATTCACAGTTTCGTACTTTTGAGGTGGGCCAAAATTTTCAATATTAAGGGGTAGGGCATGAAATTGGGCTGTAAATTATCCTCTTTCAATAATTTGCCGACATCTTTCCCCAAATCGGATCAATTATGCCTCAAACATGTGAAAAATACTTATTTTCTATTTTTAGACTGGTAAAAACCGGGATTATATAAGGATCCCGGATCGTTCGCCAGTCATAGCCGGTGACGCTCTTCACTGTCGTTTTTGCAGGGGTTATCTTTGTTCACAAATAGCGAAAAAAGTAGATGGATGGCACATATTTGTGCACTGCTCATTATGATCCTGGGTCGATTCTCTAAGTATTTGCATGAGATCTATGGGGCTTCCTTTTGCACAGAATATGCATGGGGGCCCAGACTTCAGGCATATTTTACGAAAATTTACTGGTCTGAAAGAGGGGGTAGGGGAAAATATCCCCAATACAGGTAGGGTGATAGTCAGTTCTAGGCAATTTAAATGATGTTATTTTGTTGTTAGACATTTGATTTAATGATTTTATGGGAGAAATTGGATTGTTCACCAGATTTGACAGAGCTATTATCAATTTTGGCGGATCTAGCAAAATTAACTGAAAAATGCTCATAAAACTGTGGATTGCTACCTTAAAGCAATAACCGATTTTTTTAATTTTCATTTCAAGGTCTCAGTTTTCTTTGATCAGGTGGCCCAATATATGGACATAACTGTTTCGTGATCTTTTGGTCACTCGCACGACCACAGAGTGAGTAAAGCTGGATGCGGTTAGTTGGGGCTCCATTCCTCAAAAATCGACCTAAAAATGCCTCGAAAGCATATGACTCGTTCTGACTCCTCCTGAAAGGCCAGTTTTAATGCAAATCCACTTTCTTTGCCTGAATTTAATTGGAATTATGTTAAAGAATAGTTTTAGACGAAAATTGCCAGAAACTAGAGCAAAACGTTTTGCTTTAAGGTTCCATTCACAGTTTCGTACTTTTGAGGTGGGCCAAAATTTTCAATATTAAGGGGTAGGGCATGAAATTGGGCTGTAAATTATCCTCTTTCAATAATTTGCCGACATCTTTCCCCAAATCGGATCAATTATGCCTCAAACATGTGAAAAATACTTATTTTCTATTTTTAGACTGGTAAAAACCGGGATTATATAAGGATCCCGGATCGTTCGCCAGTCATAGCCGGTGACGCTCTTCACTGTCGTTTTTGCAGGGGTTATCTTTGTTCACAAATAGCGAAAAAAGTAGATGGATGGCACATATTTGTGCACTGCTCATTATGATCCTGGGTCGATTCTCTAAGTATTTGCATGAGATCTATGGGGCTTCCTTTTGCACAGAATATGCATGGGGGCCCAGACTTCAGGCATATTTTACGAAAATTTACTGGTCTGAAAGAGGGGGTAGGGGAAAATATCCCCAATACAGGTAGGGTGATAGTCAGTTCTAGGCAATTTAAATGATGTTATTTTGTTGTTAGACATTTGATTTAATGATTTTATGGGAGAAATTGGATTGTTCACCAGATTTGACAGAGCTATTATCAATTTTGGCGGATCTAGCAAAATTAACTGAAAAATGCTCATAAAACTGTGGATTGCTACCTTAAAGCAATAACCGATTTTTTTAATTTTCATTTCAAGGTCTCAGTTTTCTTTGATCAGGTGGCCCAATATATGGACATAACTGTTTCGTGATCTTTTGGTCACTCGCACGACCACAGAGTGAGTAAAGCTGGATGCGGTTAGTTGGGGCTCCATTCCTCAAAAATCGACCTAAAAATGCCTCGAAAGCATATGACTCGTTCTGACTCCTCCTGAAAGGCCAGTTTTAATGCAAATCCACTTTCTTTGCCTGAATTTAATTGGAATTATGTTAAAGAATAGTTTTAGACGAAAATTGCCAGAAACTAGAGCAAAACGTTTTGCTTTAAGGTTCCATTCACAGTTTCGTACTTTTGAGGTGGGCCAAAATTTTCAATATTAAGGGGTAGGGCATGAAATTGGGCTGTAAATTATCCTCTTTCAATAATTTGCCGACATCTTTCCCCAAATCGGATCAATTATGCCTCAAACATGTGAAAAATACTTATTTTCTATTTTTAGACTGGTAAAAACCGGGATTATATAAGGATCCCGGATCGTTCGCCAGTCATAGCCGGTGACGCTCTTCACTGTCGTTTTTGCAGGGGTTATCTTTGTTCACAAATAGCGAAAAAAGTAGATGGATGGCACATATTTGTGCACTGCTCATTATGATCCTGGGTCGATTCTCTAAGTATTTGCATGAGATCTATGGGGCTTCCTTTTGCACAGAATATGCATGGGGGCCCAGACTTCAGGCATATTTTACGAAAATTTACTGGTCTGAAAGAGGGGGTAGGGGAAAATATCCCCAATACAGGTAGGGTGATAGTCAGTTCTAGGCAATTTAAATGATGTTATTTTGTTGTTAGACATTTGATTTAATGATTTTATGGGAGAAATCGGATTGTTCACCAGATTTGACAGAGCTATTATCAATTTTGGCGGATCTAGCAAAATTAACTGAAAAATGCTCATAAAACTGTGGATTGCTACCTTTGTTATATGACTGAAGGAATTCCTGTCTCCTGATTGGCTCATTCAGTATTAATACGTGCATCCTTTAGGTTGCACGTTATACGTTGTACTTAGGCTCCAAGAAAGTGTCTGTCAAAAGGATAAGGAAAAGAACCGAAGGACTCGGACTGATTCATTAAATGGCCGCGCCCTGTATAATTGGGTGCAACCCTGTCGCGGCATATTGAAAATATATGCGGAGTACTTTGCTTTCTTCCCACTCATCGTATTGTCTAAATTCCCATAATCCATTACGTGCAAAGTGTGGTTTAGATCACGAGACTGCGTCGCGCACGGACCGCGGAAACACCCTCTCGCATGCTCCCAATCGTCCAATCAAAGATGATCTTTTGAATGAACTCGCCAGAAAAGCGGGCTAATCTTTCGACTGCGCAATGCGCATTGGTATGCCCCGCCCACTGACAGAGGTCGTGTGTCAGCTGTTTAACGCCGCCATTTTTGAAGCTTTAAAAGCCACAGACAGAGTACTTTTTCAGGTGTTTATTTGATAACTGAACGGACTTGTCACTCAAAACGATTTGTCATAGGTAACGTGACAGAGGGGGTCGCGCGTTAGCTTTTGTTTTTGTTTTCCTGTTACTCCCATCAATCAATTTCTGATTATTCTTGGGAGGTGTACATTGTACACTCCGGTGTGTTTGCAGGATGAGCCTACATGCATGAGGATAGAACCTGTGTAGGGATCTTTAACCTGCACAGGGGATGACTGTCCCTGCACAGGGGGCCTCCAGTTAACGTCCCGATCCGAAGGACGGCGCACTGTATCATGTCATTCCTGCAAATGACACGAAGGGAAGCAAGTTCGGACCAACAAATTTTCCTCGCCGCCGGCGGGGATCGAACCCGGGACCTCTAGCACAAGAAGCCAGTGCGCTAACCACTCGGCTATCTCGCTTCCCCGTGACGCCTGTGTAGGGATCTTTAACCTGCACAGGGGATGACTGTCCCTGCACAGGGGGCCTCCAGTTAACGTCCCGATCCGAAGGACGGCGCACTGTATCATGTCATTCCTGCAAATGACACGAAGGGAAGCAAGTTCGGACCAACAAATTTTCCTCGCCGCCGGCGGGGATCGAACCCGGGACCTCTAGCACAAGAAGCCAGTGCGCTAACCACTCGGCTATCTCGCTTCCCCGTGACGCCACACGTGTCCACTTCAGCGCGACACCCGACCTGAGCATCACGAGCAGCGTAATCTTTAGTCTTGCCAACAAAACCCGATTTGTGCGATCCCAAATCTGTATAATACTCATACAAGGACCTTTGGCTACAGTTTTAGATGTTGGCTATGGTCAATTAAAGCGGACACGTGTGGCGTCTTGTTTATGTAATAATCATTTTTTTGTTTTGTTTTCCTGTTACTCCCATCAATCAATTTCTGATTATTCTTGGGAGGTGTACATTGTACACTCCGGTGTGTTTTGCAGGATGAGCCTACATGCTTGAGGATAGAACCTGTGTAGGGATCTTTAACCTGCACAGGGGATGACTGTCCCTGCACAGGGGGCCTCCAGTTAACGTCCCGATCCGAAGGACGGCGCACTGTATCATGTCATTCCTGCAAATGACACGAAGGGAAGCAAGTTCGGACCAACAAATTTTCCTCGCCGCCGGCGGGGATCGAACCCGAGACCTCTAGCACAAGAAACACTCTGCATGATGAAATTGCCCTCTCTTTCCTTCTTTCTATATATACTGCAGCACCCTCTCGCGAGGATTATGTTTCTTTCATTATAGACTTGTTTCTTTCTTTTCTTTCTTCAGATACTGAGTGGATCAATTTCTTATCATCACCTCAGAATATTGAATTGCATCTTTCTAGCAGACAGCTAAATATTGCATTGATTTCGCTGAGTACAAGCTATTCCCATCTCATAAACTTGTGCATTGCAGTCCGATATAAAGAATGTCAATGGAATGACAGAAGAACAAAAAATAAAGTATAATCTGTTAATCGCATTGTCACCCTTGGCTCTGCGTGCGCAGATGTCAATTATAGACCGACTTCGATCGGAGACTATAGACTTTATGCTTTGATACACATCAATTTGTCTGATGTCATTTCCCTGATATCATAGTTCTGAATGGTTTCGCCGGACCATGTATGACCAGGGACTGTTAACCTGGCAGTTCCCTGGTATGACCAACAGTGTTGAAAATATTTCCTGGTCCTTTATAATAATACATTTGATTAATCGAAAAACGATGATCGGGGGGGGGGGGGGGGGATTTGTTACTTTTTCTTGTTGCTTTGATGCATTTTCTCATGTTTTTCAATCCTCTGAAATAGTCTCTCTTCTTTATTTTGAAATTTAACAAATACAAGACGGTTGACCATGGGCGCCGCCATATCAGCTTCCATATATTACTTTTTCTTGTTGCTTTGATGCATTTTCTCATGTTTTTCAATCCTCTGAAATAGTCTCTCTTCTTTATTTTGAAATTTAACAAATACAAGACGGTTGACCATGGGCGCCGCCATATTAGCTTCCATATATACAGTACCAACCAAACATTGTTCAACCTTCAGGGACTAGTCTATGGTCTGAAATCGAAGTCCCTCATTCTGTCAGCTAAATAATAATTTGAGGGGTTGAGAAGTTTTCCATACGCTATATTAACATTGGTAATCTTTAACCAATAGATCTAGCCCTACTGTTCTCTTCTAGATGTTGGCTTTGGTCAATTAAAGTGGCCGCATGCAGACTTATAACGGGGGGGGTGTCTTCTCAAGTCAACGTAATAGTTGAGTATATCAATATATACCACCTTAATTTCTGCTGTATATACCCTGCATACTCTTTCTTTCGTTTCAAAAATTTCTATACTGATTGCATAACATAAGACAAAACTATCAGATATTTAAAGCTAGTATCTCACTGGCATGCGAATTTCTGGCGACTGTTTTGCGAATTTTGTCGCAGACTTTCACACAACATTCGTACCAGTGTTGCACAAGTGTCACAAGTATTTCATGTGTCGCGAACTGGTCACGAAATTTTTTAACTTGTTTAAAAATTTTATGCGAGTTTTTTCACCAAAATATTTTGCAAGACTGTCACGCTACTCGTGGGACGTTCGTGGGAGTGTCGTGTGAATGTCGTGCGAGTTTGGTATGAAGTTCGCGCAACAGTCTTGAGAAAAAAAAACGCGACCACCTCGCGACTATCTGGCGAGAAAATAAAACTAAGCAACATTCATTCCAATGTCACGCAACTGTTATACGAATGAAAATAAGCTACATTTGTGGGAAAGTCGGGAGACACTCTCATGAATGTCTCGTGACTGTCGTGCGACAGTCGCGAGATATATTTTCAAAATTAGATTGAAACTCTCGAATTTGTTTCATAAACGTCCATTCAGTGAGACTGCAATGTGAATGTTGTGTTTGTATCTTTAAATTTTGTCGAAAAATAGTGGCAAACTATTCACGAGCTAGTCTCCAGTTGTCGCATTCCAGTGAGATAGGGGCTTAAGCAGATATATCTTTTTTTACGGTATACCGAGTCGATCAATTTCAGACCATTACCTCAGGAGCTGTGGAATACCAGCTGTTTGACTGCTGAATGCTGATCACTCTTGGATCAGCTCTAGCGGTGAATTGTTGAGTAATAATTTATTGTTTGGAGATCAGTAAAGAGGATCAAATCACGAGCGCATATTCTTACAACTGACCAAAAAACAGAATAATTACTCAACAATTCACATGTACTTAAGCTGATCTATTACGATTCTAACACACAATAAACGGAATAAGTCACTGAAAACGTCAATATCGTTCAGCTTTCCGCAATTGCATTGTAGATATCTCCGCCAAATATTTGACTGTTAAGCAGGTATTTACACATTTATTGCGTTTTTATGCTCTAAAACCACGTTACCCAGTCTAACGCTGCTTGATGGAATAGCTGATATCACAGAAGGCGCAAAGTAATTACGCTTATCATATATTTACTACAAAATATGTTCTTTTTGCATATGCGATACAGACAAGAGTTACGTTCACGTATCGCGGTACAGTATCTCGAAAGCCGTATCCGTTCAAAAAATGATAAAACCCACGTGACCCATATCATCCCTAGGGAGAAAAAGCCGTATCACCAAATGATTGGCTAATAAACCCACGTGACCCATATCATCCCTAGGGAGAAAAAGCCGTATCACCAAATGAGTGTCTAATAAAATTATATTCGGAGCACTCGGCTCCTATTGTATTGAGTTCATTAGATAGTGTACCACAGGCATGTACGATGTGTTTGAATTGTGGTTTTATGTCACAGGCAACAGTATTTTGTCATGTCGAGATGAAATTTCGATTTGTGCTAATGCGGAAATAATATGCGCTCTACTGCACGCTTTGGCGGTATGTCAAAATGAACAAATAAAATAAAATAAAATAAATTAATTAATAAATCAATCAATCAATTAAATAAATAAATATAACAAGTCATGAATTAAAATATATGATAAAAAGATTACGATATGACAATTTTCATATCGTTCCCACGTATCAACCCTCAAATCCCGTATCAGCCCTCGACTCTCGCATAATAAACCCACGTGACCCATATCATCCCTAGGGAGAAAAAGCCGTATCACCAAATGATTTGCTAATAAAATTATATTCGGAGCACTCGGCTCGTATTGTATTGAGTTCATTAGATAGTGTACCACAGGCATGTACGATGTGTTTGAATTGTGGTTTTATGTCACAGGCAACAGTATTTTGTCATGTCGAGACGAAATTTCGATTTGTGCTAATGCGGAAATAATATGCGCTCTACTGCACGCTTTGGCGGTATGTCAAAATGAACAAATAAAATAAAATAAAATAAATTAATTAATAAATAAATCAATCAATTAAATAAATAAATATAACAAGTCATGAATTAAAATATATGATAAAAAGATTACGATATGACAATTTTCATATCGTTCCCACGTATCAACCCTCATATCCCGTATCAGCCCTCGACTCTCGCATCAGCCCTCGGGCCTTCGGCCCTCGGGCTGATACGAGAGTCGAGGGACTTCGGCCCTCGGGCTGATACGAGAGTCGAGGGCTGATACGGGATTCTCGGGTTGATACGTGGTACGATATGAAAATTGTCATATAATAAACTCTATTTATTGGCCCAGTGAAATTATTGCACAATATTATAACACGTGTAATATAGGTGAGGTGTGTTAGAATTATCATATGATGTTGTTATTTCCAGTGTAAGATTCTCTATTTGTTTTTCTATTTTGTAGTGATTCACAGAGGTTAAAAGTACTGTAGTTAGACTGGTGAAACAGTTACAGAGTAATTTGGGTAAGTTTTGTTTACTATCCTTTTAACCTTGGAATGAAACATTGAAACATACAGCTATGGTCTTTAGCCATCATTATGAAAACTTTACCATAGATACAATATACATCTCTGGATTCTTTTCAGCCGTAAAAAATGAAAATTTCATTGGAAAAATATTGATATTTTTTCTCAAAACATAGGTTGTGGGTACATGTTAGAACCGCCTTGGCTAGGCATTTCTAGCACCCACAATCTATGTTTTGTATCAAAAATAAGAAAAATAGGTATACCGCCTGCAAACTTCAGTTTCTCTATATATAGAAGTGGGGTTTATGGGGCCAGGGGGTATACATATCATTGATAAGTTATTTCTGATGTTATGCAAGATATTTAAGTTTTTCAGTGATAGTAATGTTACATTGATCATGAAGCATTAATACCACCCCAGCACCTTGCATTAATTTAATAAATTTTATAGGGAGTACAATCATGACAATGGCATTACGAAAACTTGCCCATGATGCAATATACAGATTTTTTTTGGCTTTAAAAATTGAACATTTTCAGCTGAAAAATTGATATTTTTCTTATTATTGCTCAAAACTTAGATTATGGGTACACGTTAGAATGTACCCACAATCTATGATTTGAAGCAAAAATAAGAAAAATAGGTATACCCCTGCATATCCCAGTTTTGCTATATGAAAGTGGGGTTCAAGGGGGTATACATTACATGGACATGTTTTCGTGATGGCTTAGTGGTAGAGTGTGGAACTCTGAATAGAGAGGTCCTGGTTTCAATCCCCACATGCGTCACCTTGTTGTGTCCTTGAGCAAGACACATTAAGTCCCTACAGTACTGGTTAAACCCAGGAAGAGTTGGGTCCATCCTGACATGACTGAAAAATTGTATGCCTCTATACAAAGCAACAATAAGTATCATACGGATATATATGGAAATAACCATGAGTGTAATTTTCATATTTTCAATGAAAATTTACATTGTTTTTACATACGTCATCAATTACGTTTCAGTGATAATACATGTCATGTGTGTTCATAACACTTTTTATGACAGGAAATTATCCACTAGCATGTGTGAGACAAGCCAAGTTCTGCTTGCGGGTGTGCCAGGTGGTTTTTCTCGGGGTTCTCTTGTTTCTGCCCACATAAAGTACTGATTGGTCATAGATCTAGGGTACAAGCTAGAACCGCCAAATATAATGCAGCTTTCACACTTATCACGATTCGACCACGATTGGTATCGTGGTCTTCATCGTGGACCAATCGGGACTATCGTATCCAATCTTATCAGATCGCATGACATCTTGATGTCAATCGTGATAATCGGGCTAATCGTGGAAATTTTTTTGTCTGCCAAAAATTTTGCCACGATTACCACGATTGGCGGGACTATCGTGACCATCGCATCAGATCGTATGACATCGTAACAAATCGCAAGAAATCGTATCTCATCTTGTTTCTAAATCGCGGTGATCGGGATCGACCAAAACACCGCGATCTGTTGAGATGAGTTGCGATCTCCTACGAATTGTTACGGACTGTTACGATTCGAGAAAAAATGTCTGGCCCGATTAACTACGAGGCGATGCGAATGGCTCCCGATAGGATACGATCTGATACGAGTAAATGCGATGAGACACGACAAGCCACGCTTTTGCCACGGATGCTTACGATCTGTTACGAATCATCAATACATTAAATAAATCGGGCAAGATAAATGGCTTTTATCCTTTGGTCAACAATAGAGAAGTAAATATCAATACGGTCTTTTTCAGTATTAATTCGAAATCTGAAGGATGGCAGCAGAGACATGGGGTAGAAAGGGGAAGGATAAGGTTTTATCATGAGCATGCATTAATAATGCAAATGTCGCATTCTCGTCATTCTCAGCTCCTCCATCATCAATGTTGTTTCGTCTTCAGAGATAAAACGTAATGAGGTATATGTTTGTTTTCGAAGTATATATACCAATCGTGGTCTCATCGTGACACAATCGTGACCACAATCACCAAAAGGTCGAGCCGAAAATCGTCAAATATCGCAACACATCGTATCAGTTCTTGACACTCGTACCAGAACGCATCTACGCGTATCAGATCGTATCAAATCGCGGTCATGTATCGTGATAATCGTGTCAGATCGCATTAGATTCGGGGGCTTAATCGTAATAATCCTATCGGATCGCAACTAATCGTATCTGTCCGGGACCAGTATCGTGTCACCAGATTTTGACCGATCGCCATCCTATCGTATCAGATCGCAACAGATCGTATCAAAACGCAACAACTCGCGACAGAACGTCAAATTTTGAAATATGTCCCGATTAGCTGCGATTTGTCAATCGTGGCATTCGTAACAGATCATGCTCTAGTGTGAAAGCCGCATAAGGAAAAATAGATATACGGTCCAAGATGTAACAGCGGTTTTATAAGCTGTAACAATTTAAAATTTCAGTTAACACCTTTTGATAAAACAAAAATCTTTGATATTTATATTTTTGTTTTAGCGATGCCACTGTTGCTGAAACGGGTGCTGAAACCGCCACATCCCAATTTGTGCAGACAGTATCCGATTATGAGATCCGTCAGCTCATAGAGAACCATAAGAACAGAAACACAAAGAAAAACACAAACTGGGCTGCAGGGGTCTTTTCCTCTTCCAAGGAGAAATGCTGCTGGACCTGAATTCGTGCCGGAAATACAGTTAATGACAGTGGAGCAGATGAACCATTATTTGAGCAGATTTGTGGTGGAAGCGCGGAAGAAAGAAGTCGAACCCTATCGCCCATGGAAAGTATGTCGAGTTCAGTAGACAAAGCTCCAAAACGTACAAAGGGGGCTAAAAGGACTTGGAACTCTCTAACAAACGGATAAGACATTACAGCCTAAATGGTATGTATCTTTTTGTTATATTTTGTCATTGAATGTCATGCCAACATGGCTCGTATTTCAGAAACTGCTTTTGTAAATTCACCCTTTTGTGGAGCACCTGAAGGAAAATTTGTCATTCTGTCACGGTCAAAAAGTTGTCACATAAATAGAATGAAAACCTGTATTGAAATAAAAAAAAAAAATCCAAGAATTTCCCGTGGAGAAAATAAATTTGAGAAAATGTTAGCAAGGGAAGTAATTATTTTGAAAAAAAAAAGATTCTGAAAGATCGTGTTTGGCATGCGCGGATCCAGAAAATTTTCCCAGGGGGGGTCCAAATTCCCAGAAGGGGTCTGACGGAAAATTTCAACATGGCAAAAACAAATAATCTGGCAATTCCAGGGGGGAGGGGGGAGGGGACCCCCTGTCCCCCCCTCTGGATCCGCCCATGTTTGGACAGTAAATATTATAGAAATAATTTGTGTAAACAAGTGGAACTGGTGTCTGAATTAAATTGTACCAAATAGTCCGATTCTTAGCATTTATACGAAAAATTGAAATTGAGATCATTGCAGCTCTGTAAAAATTGAAATCTCATTAGAAAAATTATGATATGTTTATTTTATGTGCTCAAAACATTAATTGAAGGCACACGTGAGAACCGCCTCGCTGAGGCGGTTTTAACGAGTACCCACAATCTATGCTTTGGATAGGCGGTAACAGGATCTTTCGCGACCTGGTTCGTTCGCACTTAGTCCGTTCGCTACCTCCAATTGGTCCGTTCGCTACTCGGTATTTTTCGCACCTTATCGACCCTAGTCGGTTCGCTACTACGATGTTTTTCGCGGCTTCCCGCCCAATCATGACCGTTAATTATTCACTCACTACTGAACCTCACAGCTTCCCGCCAATTATGACCGTTAATTATTCACTCACTACCAAACTTCACAGTTGATTAGTAGCCTACTCACGGGTAGGACTTTTAAATTTTAAAAATATGTTTTTTTAAATAATTCGATTTTAGAATGTTTTAGAATATTATGTTTTAATGTTTTAACTTTGATATCTTTTAAAAACCATGGGGAAAATCTCAGAACGCTGATAATTTTGGAGTACATTTGTGTTACGTCCAAGACACGTAACGCTCACGCCACAGGCGCGTAGCAAACAAATTTTACATTTTTTCAACACACCCGGCACGCTAATGTGTGACTACGATTTAACGAACATTCAGTTACCTGCTGTTTTAATTCTACTGAATTGTACTATCCATGTAGCGAAAACAAAGGTGCTGATCAGCTTCGCAGTAACCCTTCGCAGTTACTGCGATGCTGAACTGCGCCTTTGTTTTCGCATAGGCAATAATCCCATTTTCTCACAAAGCGGCTCATTTTATAGTCAATATAATTTATGCTAAATTACGTTACTGCGATGCTGAACTGCGCCTTTGTTTTCGCACATAGGCAACAATCCCATTTTCTCACAAAGCGGCTCATTTTATAGTTAATATAATTTATGCTAAATTACGTTTCTTCCCTTTTTATAGTAAGTTAATCTTTGCAAAATGGATTTTATTTTCAATGTCGTGATTTCATTTTTAATGCCATCTATATATTTTAGTGTTTTTATTTATTTATTTATTTGATTCTCTGTATATTAGTAAATATATGCTAAATTACATTTCTTCCTTTTTGAGATGTTTTAATCATTGCTCATGTTTTAAGTTTTTTTTATTAGAAGAATCATAATGTACATTTCTTTTTAACATATTCAATATATTTTATGCTAAAATTATAACCTCAATCAGCAGATCTCATCTTTTAATTGTCTATGAAAATATTAAAATAAATAATTATAATTGTCTACATTGTGTGTGTAAAAGTTTTTGTATGTAAATAAGATTTGGTCCCGTTTCGCCTACTCCTGTTTCGCCTACTCTCGTTTCGCCTATTCCCATTTTGCCTACTCCCGTTTCGCCTACTCTGGACATTCAATGAATTCCCGTTTCGCCTACTCTGCACTTTTTGTCAGCAAACATTTTTTCTTCATTTATTTTTTAATTTATCATCATTTATTTGTATTTAACATGTTTGTAGTGAATATACATGTAAATATGTGAATATTGTACATTTGTTTAACAGTTTTAATTGTTAAAATAAACAAAATTAATTAAGATCACTAATTATTGCCATGTTTATGTGTTTGCAAAAGCCCATTAAATAATCATTTTCTTCACAAACAAAGATAAGTAAATATAATAAAATGTTAATTGTTAAAATAAACAATTTTAATTTAGATCACTAATTAATGAGTTTGCAGTGTTTATATGTTTGCACAAGCCGATGCAATTATCATTTTCTTCACAAACAAACAAAAATAAAAAATAAAAAATCAGTAAATAAAATAAAAACATGACAATGTTAAATTTTACAATGTACATGTATTTGCATATATATTTAAATGCATATCATGATTTAAAACTACATTCTTATCTTGGTATTCATCTATGACATCTATATTGAATGAGTAGGCGAAACGGGAATAGTGAACATTTCTGGTGTAGGCGAAATGGGAGTAGGCGAAACGGGAGTAGGCGAAATGGGACAAATCATAGGCGAAACGGGAGTAGGCGAAACGGGAACATCCCGTAAATAATTGTCACCTGTAATTACCCTTTTGGGCTTCACCGATCATTATTTTTTGTGTATTAAACCATGAATATAGTTTATAAAATTGCTGTTGTACATATTTTCATGAAACAAAATTAAATATGATATAGATCTATATGACTTCATGATCACTTCTATAACCTATTATTTACATTTTAGAAAATCAGGTAGCGAAAATGTAAGGTAGCGAAAATGTCAGGTAGCGAACATGTACAGGTAGCGAACGCGTTGGTAGCGAACAGGTCAGGTAGCGAACAGGTATAGGGTGCGAACAGGAAGGTCGCGAATCGACCATAAATCTGGATAGGCACATCCCTGTAAACTCCTGTTTTACTATATAAAATAGGGGTTCAAGGGGGTATTTATTTCACGGACATGTCTTCTTGATGGTGTGTTTTTTTTTCAGATGAGAAACCAATTGCAGATCTTTTAAGAAATATTTGGTGGCGTTAAATAGAGGCGCTTTCTACCGAAGACCACTAGCTGGACTCCCTATACGCTATGGCAATCAAGTCATTGGAGTAAATAAACATAAAAACATGATAAAAGTAATATGGGCCTTGCTGAATTTTCTAGGAATTATACCAATCATAGCGGTAAAAGAATCTATTTGTGTGACACAACTCTACATGGCAGGGGTGGATGAGCAAGAAATAATGCAAAGGACTGGACATAGATCTGAGAAAAGTGTACAGAAGTATAAGGTTGCTTCAAGTGAAATTCAGAAGCGAGTAGCTGCTGTATTAGATCCTCCAAAGGAAAATCTAGTGCCCTATGAAACCTAAGCTGGAACTAGCTGAACACAATTGCTGCACTCCGCCTGAGCAGTCTGATACAGAGTCTGGTAGGGCAGTGCTTGGCGAGAGACGGCCTTAATTCCGCCAACTGTAATGTTTATTTGAGATATTAAATATTTGCTGAAGCCCACAGTTGTTGATATAGGCGATTCTTAAGTTTATGATATTTTTGATGAAAAATCAAGGCACACAAATTTGATTGGATATAAACAAAATTATCAATTTTGACCAAAAAATCGATGTTTGTTATCATAATTGTTGGTTGATTTTATTTTGGTGACTTTGTTTACCTTTAGACTTTAATGAGGGTGACAAGAGACTTTAATGAGGGTTACAAAATGTTGCCTATTTCTGAAACGTAGTCACACTTTTGTATTGTGGGTTGATAAATAAATTGTTTAAATTCATGATTTTAATGAATACCCACAAAGTATGTTCTATTTGCCTTTTTTATGTGAGCTTATAGGATAGCCATGCTCTGGCGTCCGTCCGTCACCTGTCGTCCGTCCACAATTTCAAAGATCTTCTCCTCTGAAACCACTTGGCCAATCAAAGCCAAATTTTACATGAAACATCTATAGGAAGGGGGAGCCAATGTGTATATCAGAAATCCAGGTCACATGACCAAGATGGCCACTACGCCAATATATAGTAAAAACCCTTCAAAAATCTTCTCCAGAACCGGTGGACCGATTTCAAAGAAACTTGGCATGAAGCATTGATGGCCTTGACCTATTTTACGGCAAGGTCAACATAGGTCGCCAATGCATTTGAATGAGGAAAACTTTTAAAATGTCATTTAAAGTGAAAGTCTTGCAGGAAATGGGCAGTAGGACTGAATATTAATGATTCTGAAAAAAATTTGACCACAGAGGCTCATGTGCCCCACCCCGTGGCAATATACATGTATATCTCCATAATATTCAAACATCTCCTCTGAAATGGCTTGGCCAAACAAAGCCAAATGTTATGTGAAGCATCAACAGGAAGGGGTAACCAATGTATATAAATATAATCCAGGTCACATGACCAAGATGGCCGCCATGCCCATGTATGGTAAAAACCCTTCAAAAATCTTCTCCAGAACCAGTAAAACGATTTCAATGAAACCTGGCCTAAAGTATCGATGGCTCAAGTACTACAAAGTGTATATGAATCATGACCCTGGGATGACCTTGGCCTATTTTACGGCAAAGTCAACATAGGTCCCCAATGCATTTGAATGGAGAAAACTTTTAAAAAGTCATTTAAAGTGAAAGTCTTGCAGGAAATGGGCAGTAGGACTGAATATTAATGATTCTGAAAACAAAATTGGACCCAAGGGCCTCATCTGCCCCCACCCCGGGGTATTGTATATGTATATTACCATAATATTCACACATCTTCTCCTGTGAAACTGCTTGACCAATCAAAGCCAAATTTTATGTGAAGCATCTATAGAATGGGGGAATCAATGTGCATATAAATAATCTAGGTCACATGACCAAGATGGCCGCCATGCCCATATACGGTAAAAACTCTTCAAAAATCTTCTCCAGAACTTGTGGACCGATTTCAAAGTTTGCTTTGGTCATAGTTTGATGTCTTTTTTTTTTTTCTCTTTATTTATTTTTTTTTTAATTGTATGACTACCCAATATAAATGAGAATTGTTACGTTACCATCTAGTTTATCACACTGTAAATGCATCAGTACATTGTTCTTAGAAAGTATAAATGTATGAGCTGTGTTATGAGAAAATTGGTATTTGATTGTTCTGACCAGGTCCTGGGTGTTTTGACCAGATCCGAAAGCTATTATACAACCACAGAAAATAGCTCTAGATTTTGAAATTTGGGTTAACAAACTTTATAGGGATTGAACAGCTATGCAAAAATCCAGTTTTTCAGATGATGCAGGTCAGTCAATACCAGGGAAGCTCTCACTCACACATACATGTACTATCAGGGCCTTTGATTTGATTTAATTATGCAATGAAAAGTAATCAGGCTGATTTGTTTTGTATGTGATTAAGCTGATCTGTGATTGTGTTTGATAGTTTGATGTTTGTATCAAATAATCAGGGTGTCAGGTGTCGTATATGAGCCTTAGCACGAGAAAACCAACAATCTGGGTTTCTTACCAGGCCTGACAAATATCTGTCTGTACAGTCCTAGATTTAAGAAGCTTGAAAATTTGATTTAACAGGAAGAGGGATTTTACTATTCCTGTACTGAAAAGAAAGGCGCTGATCAGCTGTACAGTTACTGCACACCTGACCTGTGCCTTTGGTTTCGCATATGCAGTTTGTTGGTTTTCTGATGCGGCGGCTCATATGAAAATTAATTGTTCTTTAATGTTTATCACATGATTATTTTAATAAAGAATGAAACTTTCATTTTTGTTTGACTAAATCGAAAATGCAAAAGTGGGGAATGGCAGAAACTTACCAGGGAGTAATTAGTCAAATTATCCCTTGTAAAGTTTCACAATAGACAGTATTTATTTTGCATTTTCTGTTGCAAAATTCAACGATTTTAGCTGACCTGAGCCGAATGCTCATGGATAGCTTATAGGATGGTACTCGAGTCGGCGTGCGTCTGTACAGTCACATTTTCAAAAATCTTCTTCTCTGAAATCCCTTGGCCAACCAAAGCCATTTTTTTTATCTACACAAGCTCTAAGGGAGTGGTTATCGTTCGTACACACGGACGAACCATATAATAAGTTGCTTATTGCACTTTTAGCACCCTGCACCTTGTGCATCTCCGGGTTTCTGACGTTGAACACTTAAAGGGTGCAATATTTTTCTACATTATTATGGTAAGATATTTCGGTATTTCAGATATCTAACACTCATGGTCATATCATATGAAACTTATTTAAGAATACTTTGGTGAGTTGTGAAATAAGTACTCGTGTAAGATCATTTATTGCATAGCATTTATATTATTTTATTTTAAAGTTTTCATTGTTGTGTGTTTAGGATGCACGGCAATAGGTAAAACCTATTTATTTCATATTAAATCCTTATATTTCTCTGAAACCAGACCAAACTGATGAATACCAGATCAAACCAGTTCCTGGAGGTTAATTATTTTGACAGGTTTTCTATACATAGTTCCTGCATGATGTCACAACAAGTATTTTTTGACACATAAAATGGCTGATTTTCCAAGGCAAAGCAGTTATGTACAGTTACTGTTATCTGATCATGTGAGTTGTTCACAAACTATGCCGAGTAGATGCATAATTTCTTATAAGCTTAACCAGCTAACTGTCACCTTACTGTATTCAAAATACAGTTGATCCCATGTATGGAAACAAAACCGGCCATTTTGTGTGGCAGAAAACTTGATATTTGCCATGCAGGAACTATCTATATTAACCTCCAAAATCTATATTACGCTCCTGAGTACCCAAAAATAGCACCAGCATGAAATCAACATGGGCTTCATGAAATTGACATGATTTGATGTATATGTTTAAAACCTGCCAGTCAGCTATAAATAACTATGAACTCATTCCTGTTCATGAAATCTACATGCTTTGCAGTAGCACACTATTACAGGTAAACAAAGCACTAGATAATATAGGGTTATTGCACTGATATCGGTGAATATTGTCCCGAGTTGGGATATCGAAGGACGCGAGCTTGCGAGCGTCCGTAGATATCCCAACGAGGGACAATATTCACCGATATCAGTGCGATAACCCTTTTATTACATAGCTATAAATATCTGCTTCTCATATTTGGTGTTTTGTTGAGTGTTAGCCTTACAAAATTGAAAAATCTTCATGAAGGCCGCAATAATATCCAAAAGTGATATCATTTTTGCACTAGTGCAATATCAGATGATATCATTTTTGCATTGTTACTTTTCGGAGGCACATTTTGCAATTGAATCAATATCGCTGACATTTTGTTTTCTTTTTTCGACTTCAATTGCTAAAATCTGAAAGTGACAAACTTCAGCTGACGTTTCGGCCCGGTATGACGTCATTTTCCACGCGACGTCAGATGAAGTTGATGTCATTAGAGTTGACGTCCCAATTTTACAATTTTGCACGATGACCCTCAAGTCAAGAATTTGGGAATGTTTCATAGAAAGAATTTTTCGCTATTAAGAAAGTGTGCAATATCAAGTAAGTGTGCAGATATCGTCTGATATCTGCACACTTGTTACTCGGCTTTTATCCCTAAGTTTTAATCATTTGATATTTATAGCTATATAATAATGAGGTGTATTTGGTTATAATTAAGGGATAATTTTGTTTATTTTTCATAAGAACCTATGTTGTTGGTACCCATTGGAATTGTCTCATCATGGTGATTCTTAGGAGTACCCGTAACATATGTTTTATTAAGAACTAACAAAATAATCTTTCAAGCATAATCAATCGTTTCTCATTGTCTAGCATCTGATATTATTTTGTTTGTTTATTTGTTATAAGATAAACATTAAAACACTTGAAAAGTCATATAACAAAACAGTTATTGACTTCAATTTCGGTAGATATAAGGATTTATCTACCCTCCGGCCTCGGTGAATATCACTTTTTTCAGGTAGATAAATCCTTATATCTACCTCATTGAAGTCAATAATTGTATAATATTAACATAATATTCAAAAATCTTCTCCTCTGAAACTGCTTGGCCAATTAAAGCCAAATTTTATGTGAAGCATCCATAGGATGGGGGAACCATTGTGTATATTAATAATTTAGGTCACATGACCAAGATGGCCACCATGCCCATATATGGCAAAAACCCTTCAAAAATCTTCTTCTCTTAAACCAATAGACTGATCATGGCGTGAAGCATCGATGGCTAAAGTCCTCCAATGTGTATATAAATCATGACCCTGTGATGACCTTGACCCAGTTTATGGCAAGGTCAACGTGTTGCCCATGCATTTGAATGGGGAAAACTGTTAACATATCATTTGAAGGGAAATCTGCCCCTGCACTGGGGTTAAATACCGTAATATTCAAACATGTTTATTGATATATGCAGCAGATCTCAGGTGAGCGTTTACAGGACCATTGGTCCTCTGGTTCATTCTTATCTATCGTTTGGCTTGAAATTCAGGTATATTTTGATGGCCTTAGTGGCATGCAGAGTAAACTGCCAAAGAGCAGGGATTTAGCATTGGAGCCTATGGGATAAATAATTAGTTCACAGTCCCCTATACTAAAGTGGCATAACATTATATACATGTAGAACTAAGTGTTTTTAAAAAGAAAATGCCGCAAAATAACAAATGTTGGTCAGCATCTACTCAGTTGGAACCTAAGTTTTATTAGGAATTTATAAAAAATAAGAATATACTGTTACACATTTAGTGAAATAATACAAGCTGAAATAATACAAGCTGAGCTGTGAGAAAAACAACATACAAGCTGTGCCATGAGAAAGGATTTTTGCACAGCTGATCAGCACCTTTGTTTTCGCTACACCGATAGTGCAACTCCTATTCTACCTATAATCAAAATGTCAAGCTTCTAGCTTCAGGCTGTCAACCAATTCCTATATTCCTATTAAACTCCTATATTTTGGGTCCAAATCCTATATTTTTGAGCACCTATATTCCTATAAATTCTCCTATAGTTTGAAAATATTTCCTATATTTTTAGGAAAATTTGTTGCCGATGAATGATCATAATATGTCCCATTTCATAACAAGTGATAAATTATATATCCTAGTTTCCATGAGTTGTCATGTTTTTTTTTTGTGTCTTTTTTTATCTATTTTCTTTCTTCCTATGCCTTAATTTTGTTGTAAATAGATGCAACTGTACAGTGTACAATTGATCCCAGGAAAGGCTGAGATCACAGGAGACAAAGGTATGTACTCTAGAGCTTCTGGGGGCCGCTTAGGCCCCCAGACCCCCGCCTAATATCAAGAGATTATTACATACAGTACAATGAGTACATGTATTAATAAACATTCTGTTCTATATTATAGACATTGGAATTTCAGCTGAGATTCGGAGTTGTGGATTTATTTTCCCTTTGAGAAAGAATATGATAACACTCTTTCACTGTGAAATTTTTATATTTTCTACTATTATACATGATCAGTGTGAAAAATAAAAGTAGGCCTAAGATGTAGAGAAAAAGTTGACCTTATTTTTCTCTTCATTCTTAATATATATATTTTCAATGAAAAAGCCTTTATTTTGCCAAAATAATGCCTTTAGATCTATATAAAAAAAACAACACTTTAATTCTGCGAGACTCAGCTAATGGGCCTGTGTAGTATCAGCATCCTGCATTATGCTTCAGCACACTTTATCACAAGACACATGAATGGTCTCCTGTCTGGATTGTGATGCTGTGGAACTGAATGGTTACTTTATCTAGATATTTTAGACATTAATTAATGTAGAAAAAGTGAGTGTGGAGGTAAGGATTATTAGTATAAGAGCATAGAATAATGCAATTTTCCTGAGAAAACTCCTATATTTTTTCCTCAAAATGAGCTAAAACCTCCTATATTTCTTAGAAAAAATTCTTATTTAAACTCCTAGAATTTTTAGAAGACTTGGTTGACAGCCTGTAGCTTTCTCCTGTTACTGTACAGACCGGTTTATGTCGGGATTTGTTCAGAAACCCGAGAGACCACTTTTCTTGCATTATGGCTCATGTATGTAAAGCTTGTTTTCTTATGAAATGTGTCATTGTAGACTGTGGGCCACTAGAAGATATTGAGTATGGCCATGTTAACTTCTCGGAGGGTACGGGTTACGGCCAGGTGGCACTGTACACCTGTAACAGTGGCTACGGTGTAGTGGGGGACGAGAAACGTCAGTGCCAGAGTAATGGTCTCTGGTCAGGCTTTACACCAGTCTGTAAATTACATGGTGAGTTTATTGTTCACTGACTAATATTATCAAAATTTAGCTCACCTGAGCCAAAGGCTTACAGGTGAGCTTATAGTTTACCAATGCTCAGGGGTCTGTCATCGTTATCGTCGTCGTTAACAATGTTCAAATCTCTTCTCTTCTACTCTGAAAGTGCAAGTCTTATCATGTGGAGCATCCTTAAGAAGGGGGACCAAAGTTTATATAAATGGTCCAGGTAACATGACCAAGATGGCGCAAGGGCTATAAATAGCAAAAACCTTAGAAAATCTTGTTCTCCAAAACCAGTTTACCAATTTCAACCAAACTTGGTATGTAGCATTGGGGACTCTGGCCCATCATAGTTTGTATAAATCATGACCTTTGGTTGACCTTGACAGGGCTATAAATAGCAAAAAATCATTGGATTTTTGACAGTGACAATCTAATATTGAGGTAATGAAGTTATGTGAGTATTCAAGGTCAATGTTGTTTTGGTCAAAGTCATTTTTCAAAGACCAAATCTCAGGTGAACATTCTCAGGACCATTGGTCCTCTGGTTGGGAAATACAATGTGTTGAATCAAGAAAGCCCACTTGTGTTCAGGTTTTCATGCCTGGTGTCTTTGGGTTGAGATGTTAAATGAGAATTTCATATATGCAAAAACAAAGATGCAGATCAGCTGTGCAGTAACTGCACAGCTGATCAGCTTCTTTGCTTTTGCTTCACTGATAGAACGATCCCTCTTCTTCTTGAACCCGAAATTTCAAGCTTCAAGCCTGCTTCTGTAACTGTACAGGCCGGTTTGTGTTGGGCATGATCGGAATCCCCGAAGACCGGTTTTCTCATGTCATGGCTTAGTTGTATCAATTACTGGACCTTCAAAAATACTTAGTTATACTTGAAAATTTCAGACTATTAAAAGTGTAAACCTGGGGCCAACAACATTGTTCAGACATCATGTTGTCAGTGTATGCCAGCTATATACGCAAGGGTGCTCATGTTTTTTTGTTGTTGTTTTTTGCAAAAAAAAAGGAAATAATTAACAATAATTTATAATATTAACATCTTGAGATTTTAGTGAAAGATTAACACAATACAACATCTTTCATTTTTTCTAGACTGTGGTCCTCTGGAAAGCCCAGAAAACGGTAAAGTGCAGTACAAGGAGACAACGTATGGTGCCATGGCAACCTATAGATGCTATACAACATACACAATCAATGGGGAAACGTCTAGAAGGTGTAACGAGAGAGGAAGCTGGTCAGGTTCTAAGCCTAGATGTGATTCACAAAGTAAGGAATATCATTCTGGGGTTGGTAACTCAACGTCATCTTAAGCTTAAGATCAACTTACGATCAACTGAAGTATCTCTAAGGGATTATGGATTATGGTGAATAACTGAAAAGGACCTTAGGTTACGGTGACAGTTTCACAGCATCGTAACTTAACAGTAAACTCAAGTCCACCTTAACGTCATCTTATCTTACGAAGTGGTTCAGACATATCATTTCAAAAAGTTACGATAGCTTAGAGTTACTGGAATAGCAAGGGTGTAAATTTTAAGGTGTTCATCTAAAGCTACAGTCACACTGTCACGTTTCGAGGCCTACGTTTTACTACGTTTCTGTAACGTAGCAATACGGCAATATACGTAGTAAAACGTATTACAACGTAGTGGAACGTACTACATACGGCTATATATGGCTATATACCTGGCCCATGCCACGTTCGAACTAAAAAAACAGTTCGAACGTGGCACTCTGATTTACGTAGCTTATACCTAGTAAAACGTAGCAAAGCGTAGTCGAATCGTAGTAAAACGTTGTACATACGTAACAAATACGTACTAAAACGTAATTTACAACCCGGTGGAACTCTACGTATCAATACGCAGGGACTACGTTTCAATACGTTTTACTACGACTTGCTACGTGTTACCCTACGTTTTGATAGGTTTCAGTAGGTTTCAGCAGGTATTACTAGGTATCACTTCGTATTGACACGCTCTACTACGATTTAACTAAGTATTACTAGGTTTGGTTACGCATACGGGCCTTCATGATTGTGAACATCGAACATCGAACACTCAAGTTCATGGCCAGTACGCATGGGATTAAGAATTGGATGCAATTTTGAAACAAATAGTAATATGCACTAAATGTGTACATTTTGGTTGTGATGTTTTTTTTTTTGTTTTTTTTTGTTTTTTGTTTTTTTTTTGTTTTTTTGTTTTTTAATGCAATAAGTCGAGTCACAAAATATAGAGATAAAAGGTTACCTCTTCTGTGTCATCTTGCAGTGCACTTAACAGCCCTGGTGCACGCGCAGATTTGCCACCCCTGGAGCTTTTCTTTGATCCTCTCTTGGTGGTCATCATGCATCTAAATTAATTTTGGTGCGGTAATTCCAATGAATACGTCACGGATACAAGTGCTACGTAGTAATAACTTGATAAAACCTACTGAATCGTAGGAAAACGTATCGGCACGTAGTAAATGCATGGCTAAACTTACTAATCCCTAGTGAAACTGTGGCCCTAAGCCGATGGATAACCGGACAATACGTAGCGATACGGAGTAAAACGTCGCAAAACGTAGCTATAAACGTATTGAAACCTAACAACCTGCAAAACCGGACAAATTTAGGGCAAAACGTGGGACTTGGAAACGTAGTAAAACGTAGGCCTCGAAACGTGACAGTGTGACTGTAGCTTTAAGACAATCATAAGTATGTCGTAAGTAGGGGAACTTATGATGTCTTCGAGCTTAGGTTGTCATTTTCTTATGATTCACAAAGTAATTAAAATTACCAAGCATAAGAAGTCTTAATTTCTAAAATCTAATTTTAAGGAATCACATTATTATGATTTTTTTTGTTAAACAGATTTTTTGCATTTATAAAAAAATCGTGAAGGCTTCTGTCTATCAGTCAAGAAATCTAAAAAAATCAAATTGACTGAAATGGACACTGACTTAAGTAGTTAATGCAGGATTTAAACTTGTTAGCAGTTGCCCATGGTTGTGATGATTATGGCCCCACTCCCAAAGGGTGGGGGTGATATTGTTTTTAGCTCGCCTGTACGAAAGTACAGGAAGAGCTATTGCAGTCACCCCGGCGCCAGCGTCGGCGTTAGCGTCGCTCAAAATGTTAAAGTTTTTGGTTAAAGTTTTTATAAGGCTATATCTCTTGAACATGTTGATGGATTAAGTTGATACTTTGCATGTTGGTAGATATTGGTCTGAAGTTTTATTCTGTACCATCATGACCCACCTGGGTGACCTTGAGGTCAAGGTCACGGACTTAGAAATTTTGTGTTAAAGTTTTTGGTTAAAGTTTTTGTAAGTCTATATCTCTTGATAATGTTGATGGATCGAGTTGATACTTTGCATATTGATAGATATTGGTCTGAAGTTTTATGCTGTACCATCATGGACCACCTGAATGACATTGAGGTCAAGGTCACGGACTTAGAAATTTTGTGTTAAAGTTTTTGGTTAAAGTTTTTGTAAGTCTATATCTCTTGAATATATAGATGGATCAAGTTGATACTTTGCATATTGATTGATATTGGTCTGAAGTTTCATGCTGTACCATCACAACCCACCTGAGTGACCATGAGGTCAAGGTCACGGACTTAGAAATTTTGTGTTAAAGTTTTTGTAAGTTTGTATCTCTTGAAGCTTGTGCTAAGATGGATTAAGCTGATACTTTGCATATTGATAGATATTGGTCTGAAGTTTATGCTGTACCATACCCACCTGAGTGACCTTGAGGTCAAGGTCACAGACTTAGAAATTTTATGTTAAAAATATTTTGGGTTAAAGTTTTAAAAGTCTTTATCTTTTGAATATGTTGATGGATCATGTTGGTATATACATGTACTGGTTTTAAGATGTACCATCATGGCGAACCTGAGAGACCTTGAGGTCAAGGTCATGGGTCATAGATTTTAATAGATTTAGTGGCAAAGCATAAGTCAGGCGAGCTACGCTGTCCTGCGACAGCTCTTATTGGTGTCAGGGGACATTGTGATTGTTAAATGATCACCCAGCAATACTTAAAACAGCAACACCTAGTCAAACGGGTTCAAAATGCATACTTTTACAGGAAAATATCTCCCAGCTCATTTTGTTTTCCATAGTGTTGATCTCGGAAAAAAAGTGCTCCAAAGACAATTTCGAGGTTTTGCTCAATGTCCTATGTGTTTATGAATGGGAAATTAACATAGAGGTCTAATTGCATTCCATTTTTCTCGAAAAAGTCATTGAAAGAAGAAAGAAAAATGAAAATACCGAGCACCTACCTTTCCGTGTTGACCTAAATCCTAAACTTAGTGTAAATAACTTCGGAGCCGCACGTGACCCGCAAGTCTAACATAATATTTTACGTGGGAAGCCAGTGGCTCCGAATATGTCGATTACCCACCGTGTATATATTGGTTTTAATTTATAATGTCTTTTGGTATATATTTTTCAGGGTTATATGTAAAAATTTACAAAATTAAAAGTGGGTTGGGGCAGAGAGGGGGGACATATGTTTTCCTCTGAAAACTCTTTCTAGTATTGAAAATAGCAATATTTGGCATAATTTTAAGTTTTTCTAAGCAGCCTCTATTTCATAATGGTTAAGCCACTCCATCCACTTGCAATGAGAGAGTCAACCCTAGTGCAGCAGCAACAACAAAAGTATTAAGAAATGTTTCGTGGTTATAGATTTATTCATGGTGAGGCATATATGAGCCGTTTCGTGAGAAAACGGGATTTTTGCCTATGCAAAAACAAAGGCGCAGATCAGCTTCGCAGTAACTGCGAAGCTGATCAGCGCCTTTGTTTTTGCTATTCGGATAGTACAATTTCTTTTCTTCTTAAATCCTTAAATTCTTAAATTTCAAGTTCTATCCTTTTTCTAGGACTATTCAGGTCGTTTGTGTCAGACCTGGATGGTTATAGATTTACTCATGATGAGCCTTATATTTCCAGGAGCCTTTGCTTTGGCATTAGGACTGAGTCTGGGTGTTGGGTGTTTTCTGATAGTACTGGCGGTAGTGGTCATTGTCATCATTATATTGTATAGGAGGAAATATTACCACCAAGTCAGGGGTGGCAAGAGGTAAATGTATAGCTCATTTTTGGAATAAGTAGTCTATTGGGGAGGGTGGTAGAGCATGGAACCTGGAATAGAGAGGTCCTGGGTTCGATACTCACAGGGGGCACCGTGTTGTGTCTTTGAGCAAGACACAATAACTTTCCGAGGTAGTGGCTAATATTCAGAAAGTGGTGGCACTGATAAATTGTTGACTGGGACGTTAAACCTCACTACAAAAGTCGGACGGTAAACCCCAATACAAACAAACAAAAGTCTTTATTTTGAGTCTCACGGTACATAGCCTCTAACATGGTGAAGGTGCAAAGTGACTTTTTGATAGAATTTAACTCATATAAGCCTGGCGTCCTTTTTGTGGGACATAGGCAAACAAAATTAGCCCCAGATGTGACGCCACCGAACGCGGCATCCCATCTGGGGCTGTTCTGTTTGCACAGAGAAATTTCATTGAAAAATGAGATAAAAATAACACCCCTTAAAATGAAAGTGGACTCACCCATTGGTAACAATGGGAGAATCCATATAAAAGTTGGAATCAAGAGAACCTGGCACCAAGGTTTTCTGATTCTCAACTGAAACAGAAATTTATCCTGCTCATAAAATCATCAAGGCCTGTAATAAAAAATTGTTGGCGTTTTGTTGATTTGTTTGTATTGAGGATTAACGTCCCAGTCAACAATTTTTCAGTCATGTCGGGACAGATGTTGGCATTTTTAGCTCACCTGAGCCAAAGGCTCACAGGTGAGCTTATAGTATACCCATGCTCCGTCGTCCGTCTGTCCACCGTTCACAATTTCAAAGATCTTCTCCTCTGAAACCGCTCGGCCAATCAAAGCCAAACTTCATGTGGAGCATCCTTAGGAAGGGGGGACAAAAGTTTATATAAATGGTCCAGGTCACATGACCAAGATGGCCGCCATGGCTATAAATAGCAAAAACCTTTAAAAATCTTCTTCTCCAGAACCAGTGGGCCGATTTCCATGAAACTTGGTATGTAGCATCAGGGATGTGAGTCCATCATAGTTTATATAAATCATGACCCTAGGATGACCTTGACCTATTTTACGGCAAGGTCAACGTAGGTCGCCAATGCATTTGAATGGGAAAAAATGGTAAAATGCTATTTAATGGGTAAAACTAACTGGGAATAGGCAAATGGACAGAAGATTAATGTTAATGGAAAATTTTAGCCCCTGGGGGGGTGTCTGCCCCTGCCCCGGGGCTATAATATACATGTATATTTCCATAATAATGAAACATCTTCTCCCCTGAAACCGCTTGGCCAATCGAAGCCAAACTTCATATGGAGCATCCTTGGAAAGGGGGAAAGAAAGTTTATATAAATGGTCAAGGTCACATGACCAAGATGGCTGCCATGGCTATAAATAGAAAAAAAACTTTAAAAATCTTCTTCTCCAGAACCAGAAGGCCAATGATTTTGAAACTTGGTGTGAAGCATCAGTGACTGAAGCTCTACAAAGTTTATATAAATCATGACCCTGGGATGACCTTGATCTATTATACGGCAAGGTCAACATAGGTCGCTCATGCATTTGAATGGGGAAAAGTGTTAAAATGTCATTTGTAGGGAAAACCTTGCAGGAAATGGGCAAATGGACTTAATTTTGATGATTCTGAAAAAATTTGGACCCCAGGGGTCTGTCTGCTCCCACCCCGGGGCAATATACATGTATATTACAGTGATATTCAAAGATCTTCTTCTCTGAAACTGCTTGGCCTATCAAAGCCAAACTTTATGAGGAGTATTGTTAGGAAATGGGAATGAAAGTAAATATAAATGGTCAAGGTCACATGACCAAGATGGCTGACATGGCTATAAATAGCAAAAACCTTTAAAAATCTTTTTTTCTCCAGAACCAGAAGGCCTATGATTTTGAAACTTGGCATGAAGCATCAGGCAATGGAGCTCTACAAAGTATATATAAATCGTGACCCTTGGGTGACCTTGACCTATTTTACAGCAAGGTCAACTTAGGTCGCCCGTGCATTTGAATGGGGAAAATTGTTAAAATGTCATTTGAAGGGCAAAACTTGCAGTAAATTGGCAAATGGACTAAAGTTTTATGTTTTCAAAAAGAAATTGACTCCAGGGGTTGCTCTGACCTGGCCCTGGGGTTATATACATGTATATTATCATTCTAGTCAAACAAGTTTATTGGTATATATCTCGGGTTTCAGGTGAGCATTTACAGGACCATTGGTCCTCTGGTATTACATGTATTTATTAGCAAGATAAATCACAGGCTTTGGTGATCTAAACCTGAAATTTCAATGATGATTCATTCATGAAAATATTTCTAAATCCATTCTTTCTCTTCCACTGATGCAGGAAGAGCTTCTGTTGGTTAGTGGTGAAAAAATGTGCACTAAGAACTGGTAAACTGCCTCTGGGATGCTTGTCTGGAACAGTTTGGCTAGGACAACTGACTGTCCCAACATGACCTTAGCTGCTGACCATAGATGTAAAGCATTTAAGTAATATAACTTAAGGTTTTATATTCTGTGTGCAAGTTCACATTTCTTGTGAGAGCCAGGGACTAATGTCCCTCCTGGCACACCCCTTGGAAAAGTATTGTCAATTTGGCGTGTCGCCAGTAAACCATTCAGCTTCAGATGTATTTTTTCAGGAAAAGGAAGAGCTCTCACCACATGATACCAGAACCAGTCTTGGTACCTGAACCAGTCTTGGTACCTGATAAGAGGTACGGACCTCTGTACCTAGGACAGGACACGTACACTGTCTACCCACCAAGAGAGGCACCTCCATACAGTGATCGAGATGGGCAGTCCTACACATCTGCTTGGGATCGAGAAAATATTCCTGCCCACCCCACTCCACGATTTTCCCACACAACTGCAGGGGAAAGAGAAACTAATCATGTCCACTCTGTGCCGCCCTTTTCCTCGGAAGCTAGGGCTCAGGTATCGCAGGGTAGACAACCTACTGAAGTGTCTCAGGGGAGACAACCCGAGGTGTCGCAAGGTAGACAACCAACTGAAGTATCAGAAGGGAGACAATCAGCACTCCCCAACACCCAGCAAGATGGCAGAGCATCAGGTCTCTCCCATACAACATCTGGCAAAGCCTCTGCCCCTTCACATGCTACAGACAAACAGTATAAGTCTGTGATATACTGCGGTCCCAGAGACAGAAGACAGGAACTGTCTAATCGTGACCTTGGTCCTGGTAAGTTCTCAAGGCTGGATTTGTTCAATTTGAGCCGTGTCATGAGAAAACCAGATTTTTGCCTATGCGAAAACAATGGCGCAGATCAGCAGATCTGAGTGGCAAAAACAAAGGCGCTGATCAGCTTCGCAGTTACTGCGAAGCTGATCTGCACCTTTATTTTCGCCTAGGCAATAATCCGGTTTTCTCACGACGTAGCTCATTTTTGAAACACATAAAAGATTTGCTCTCTGGTGTGGGTTCGAGCCCCACACTGGCCACATGTGAGACAAGCCAAGTTCTGCTTGCGGGTGTGCCAGGTGTTTTTTTCTCGGGGGTTCTCCCATTTTCGCCCACCTACTGATTGGCCCGTCTCATATGAGCTGAAATAATCTTGAAAGGGACGTAAAAATGAATTAAAAAAAAAAAAGATCAATATAACATCTTGACCCCCTGCCTTTAGAGACCACCTGTCTTAACAGTTTTATGTTAAAATTATGTTTAAGTCAAACAGTGTGATATCATTAGCAAGGAGACAACATGAATAAAATGCTGTATTCATACAGAAGAATATATATTACATTAATTGATTTGATTCTCTCTTACAGAAAGGCATGCTGATGTACATAGGATAGGCAAACAACTTTACTATGTAAGTTTTGTTGATTTTCAGAACACCCATTTATAGAAGCCTCACTGACATAGGGTTAAGAGAGGTTATGAGATTTCAAACAGGGGTCTCCTCTCCATATGACCGTTGCTGTTTAAGTAGGATGTACGTAAGCATTAAATCAACCAACAAGTTAAGGTTGCCACTGACTTCATTACTGCTCTAAATCATTTGATTTTCTTACCCTTTGTCCAGTTGGAGTTGAGCCATGTGTGACAGGCCAAATTCTGCTTGAGAATGTGTCCGTGTTTTTTTTTGTACTCCCAGTATTTCCCACCCAGTGGTGAAAGATTGTAAAAATAGACATAGAGGTTAGGGGTTTAAATCTGACAGATGTCAAGTTGTGTCCTTTAGCAAGACATACTGCTGGTTGAGTACCTATGAAGTGGCCGCTATGTCTTACCATTACCGGTACTAAAAAATTGTTAACAGGGACATCAAGAATCCAACCCATTGAGTTAACATCATGAAAACATGTCCATGAAATGATTACCCCCTTAAACCCGAATTTTATATAGCAAAACTGGGGTTTGCATGGGTATACCTATTTTTCTTATTTTTGCACCAAAACGTAGATTGTGGGTACTCGTTAGAACCGCCTTGTTGAGGAGGTTCTAACGTGTACCCACAATCTATGTTTTGAGCAAAAATAAGAAAAATATCAATTTTTTTCTTCTGAGAATTTTCATTTTTTACAACTTCAAAAATCTCTGTATATTGCATGGGCATATTTTCGTAATGACTCTTCAAATTCTTGTTTTCAGATACCCTACCTATGATAACATACCAAACTACTGATGTAAGTAGTTCTTATAATATATACTTGCTAGCTGTAAATTCATTCTACTAACTGCCTATTGTGTCGCTATTTCTGACTGTATATTGCTACTACACCTGGACCTCCATATAACACAGTTTGTTACAACACGGTTTTGGATATAACACTGAATCATTGTTGGACCCCAAATGAACTGCTTTTGCTATATGTCTATACATTTTACTCTCGTTATAACACAGATTGGATAGCTAACAGAGAAAATGGTTTGGACCCCAGCAATAGTGTAATAAAGAGGTTGAGGTGTACTAACGGCTACTGATAACTGCAAATAGCTAAACCTCACTGCTAATTGTTAAAATTGCTTCTTAGTTGCTAAATGTGAATCAAAATACTCTGTACTAACTCCTTACTGTAATTGTAAATTGCTACCACTAACTACTTATTGAAAATTTCTAATACAAGCTGCTTACTGTTAATGCACCTCATTTTAATGCGGTATTTAATATAGCACAGCCATGTTATGGCTCCCAAAATGATTATTTTAGTATATGTCTGTTGTAAGCAACCTCATTTTAGCACGGTTCACATATAACATGATCTGATTCTATGGACCCCAAAGATAGCATTGTAATGAGGTTTACCTGTACTTGCTGTAAATTGCTACTACTAACTCTGACTGATTATTGTTTGCTATTACTAACAGCTTGATTTAAATTGCTACTACTAACTACTTTTTTGTAAATTGTATAATATGCTTACTTATTATAGGAATGATTCATAGTAAATATTGTAAATTGCTACATATTTTTTTTTTTTTTTTAAATTTACTGACAATCTGCTTCTGACTATAAATTGCTAACAGTGCTGACTGTGAATTGCTATTACTATCTGGTTGCAGTAAGTTGCTACTGATTAAAACTGTTTGCTGTATATTGCCACTGTTAACTGATAATAAAATGATCAAAATTTAAACAAGTGATCACTCAGACCAGAAACTCCTGTTATGCTGATACCCCAGGGCTGATACAACATTCGAGCCGCCTTGTGGGAAAACCAACAATGTGGTTTCCGAAAAGGTCCGACACAAACCGGGCTGTACAAGCACAGAAAAGAGCTAGAAGCTTGAAATTTCGGATTTAAGCAGAAGAGGAATTGTACTATCCGAGTAGCGAACACAAAGGCGCTGATCAGCTTCGCGGTTACCGCGAAGCTGATCTGCGTCTTTGTTTTCGCCTATGCAGATTGTTGGTTTTCCCATGTGGCGTCTCATTTTGAACAATACAAAAAAATTTCATGTTTGCTAACATAATAAGCTCATTCTAAACTTTTCTTTTTAACAACTAGTTAGTCCTGACTGAGATAAGAAATGAGCCTTCGCATGAGAAACAGAGCAGTTTGGGTTTAAGGCCTATACAGTCAAAGAAGCTCAATATAATTGAGCCGCCTCATGGGAAAACCAACAATCTGCATATGAGAAAACAAAGACGCAGATCAGCTTTGCGTTAACTGCGAAGCTGATCATCGCCTTTGTTTTCGCTATACGGATAGTACAATTCCTCTTCTTCCTTCAATCAAAGTTTCAAGCTTCTAGCATGCTTCTGTGACTGCACAGGCCGGTTTGTTTGGACCTGGTCGGAACCCAAATTGTTGGTTTTGTCATGCAAAGGCTCATAATTCAATGGTATGACTCAGTTTAATACTATTCCTTGTAGATTCTGTAAAGATGGACATAGGCCGCAGGAAGCTGGCGCATGATGCAGGCTGATGGAGGAGGAACCTTGCCAGTCTGGGTGGATGTGGACAATGGTTAAAGCGGACAATGTTGGACTTTTTATGTGCTTTATAAGTACATTATACATGTATATGTGTGCTAGATAAGCACATTGTATGTGTGTTTCATAAACACAATGTAAACACATTATTGTAATATTTAGTGGGAAAGTTACATGGGAGGTTAATCTGATAGGAAAGTCTCTAACTAATTGTATTTGCATGTCATTATCTAATAACCTGGCTCCCGAGGTTATGAAACATTCTTTCATGCTCAACTCAGCTGAGCATGAATTTCAAGTGCTAATAGATACTGAAATAAACAATATCAGTGAAAATTCAGTTTCCAATCACTAATAAAGCCAGCAATTGATCGTGCTGATTGCAGTTGTTGGCATTTTAACATTTAAGAGCAGGATAAATTTTAGTCTCAGCTGAGTTTAGCATGAAAAAAGTATTATAACCGTTGGACCTGGCCCTGAGGTTATGAAAATTTTTCATGCTTAACTCAGCTGAGCAGAAAATTTAAACTGCATATGAAATAGCCCAAAATTAATTAAAATTTCAGGTTTAGATCTCCAAAGCTTGTCATTTATCCTGCTCATAAATGTTAAAATGCCAACAATTGTTGGCATTTTAGCATTTATGAGCAGGATAAATTTTAGTCTGAGCTGAGCATGAAAACGTTTTGTAACCTCAGGGCCTGGTCTCCTGCTGCATGAGGCTTACCGGTACACTCAAATCCTCTAATACTATGAATCAATTTATGCTCATGTTGCTAGTACAAAGTGTACACACATTGCACCACTGCAGCACCAGTGCAAAGAATTGTCTTCAAGAGACTGAGTCCGTGTTTTCACAGTGGGATTCTTGTTAATATGAGCCATGTCATGAGGAAGCCTGTCTTATGAGTTTATGATCAGGTCCCGAGGTTATAAAACTTTTTTCATGCTCAGCTCAGCTGAGACTACAATTTATCCTAGCATTTGTAGGCATTTTAGCTTGTATAAGCAGGATAAATTACACACTTTGGCAATCATACATGTGATACCTCCCTCATCATCAGGGAGACTCCAGGAAATGAGCCATAAAATTAGTAAAAAATCTTCTAAAATGTACCTCTTTTTTAACAAAAAATCAAAATCTCCCTGAAATGAATCAGGAATTTTACTATATGTTCTATACATTTTGTAAAAATCTCCCTGAAATTGAAGAAAAATCTCCCTGATTCTTCTTTCAAACATCACACGTATGGGCAATCTTGACCTGAAATTTCAACAAATATTGGTTATTTCAGTAATTATGAGCAGTTTGAATTTCATGCTCAGCTGAGTTGAGCATAACAATTTTTTTTTATAACTTAAGGGCCAGGTCCAAACCGACCTGTAATGTTACAGAAGAAGGGTAGAAGCTTGGTATTTATGAAATTAAGTAGAAGAGGGATTGTACTAAACATTGAAAGGAAAACTAAGGTGCTGATCAGCTGTATGGTTACTGCACAGATTGACATCTTTTGTTTTGCATATATAAATGCAGGTTTTCTCATGATGCTGCCCATTTGAGTGCTTATGATTTTTCGGTGCTTTGACATTTTTTTTTTTGTTGTTGTTGTTTATTTATTATTAGAAATCAAGACAGTATACCATGTATGTTTGTTTCTTTTTATTTAATACCACAAATATTATTCTTCTTTCAGCAGAAAAAAAATCGCCTCAATTAGGAAGCATTTATTTTCTAGTTTATACCTTAACAATGTGTGTGAGTGTTGCCCAGTTATACCCTTTATAATTCTGCCCTAAATAGAAAAACAGAAGAACACTCTCCTTATTGCATAAATTCCTGTGTCCCACCATATTAACATGTGTATATTAACAAAGGAAAAAGCTTTGTATTAATGAGGTGATTCGCATGCGTATGTGCTGTTAATGCACCACATTTATTTATGCTCATTACCGGGTGCCATGCAAAGCAGGTGCTGATAATGAGTAACTGAACTCTACTCGGAAAGGCCAGAACGAGCATAAGAATTAATGCTTTTGACATGTATGAAAATGTGACAAGGCTGTAGAATATAGTGTACCATTATTTCTTTGGTTTGTGCGGACCTAGTGAATGTTAAAGAATGGAAAATCATGTTTGATCCCTATATTATTGCATAAATACCCATGTCACACAATATTAACAGCAGTTTATTAATGAAGAAAAAGCCATGTATTAATATTGCAATTCACGCGCGCACATGCTGTTAATACATGGCTTTTACTTATGCTCGTTACCGGGTGCCACGTTAAGCACGTGCTAATGAGAAACTGAAGTCTGCCTGGAACGAGCATAAAAATGAAAGCTTTTACGCGTAAGAAAATGTGATGAGGCTGTAAAATATAGTGCACCATTATTTCTTTTGTTTGTGTAGATTTTATGCAATTAAAGCGATCAAAATGATTTTGTCATTCATTAATATTTGCTAGGTCCCTTGGGGAGTGTTGAAAACCTCGGGCTACGAATGTTAATGAATGGCAAATCATGATTGATCCCTATATTAGTACATGTATACTTATTAATACCAAGGAATTATGGGCTCTATCTCAGCATGACTGAAAAAAATGTTGACTGGGATATTAAGCCCCTACACAGAGAGATATCTACAATTACAGTTGTATGTATAGATATCAGATTTACAAGGTGTTCCATGTTTTATATCCTTTTCAACGATAATTGAGGATCGGACCTCAGTTTAATCTTAAAAGTCTTGTTCAAAAGAAAGGAGAAGCCCTGGATAGAACTGGATTTCAGATTTACACGGTGATTTGTTTAACCACCAGACTATTGCAAGATAAAGAGTGGAGAAGAGATCTAATAAAAATGAAGCTGTAATATGTGTATTATGATAGTTCACCATTTTGGTAGATTGAACAGTAGAGGAGGTATAGGCTTAACAGAACTGGAGTAGAATATCGTTGAAAGTTTTTAAAATATCCTAATGCAAGTTTTTGCCCTTCAGATATGATCTGAAATTAAAATTTAGTCAATGTCTAGGAATGGACAAAATCATAACCAAAATCCTCCTGGGAAAGTAGATGAGAAAGTCATATTAAATCAAAACAACAGATAGGCCAGACAGTTCTAAGGTAAACCAAGAGGATAGGTATTTCAAAAGGATGTAGCCATCCTAGCCAGGCTAATAATAAATAATACATAATAAATTGACAATTCTGACAAAAAAAAATCTTTTGAAGTGTCAGTCAAATTTTTATCCATGGGCCTTGACTGATTTTAAGAAACGACCTTGCCAATAGATCCTTAGAAATGAATTTTTCATAGTTTGATGGCAGTTGCTGTTGTAGATGTTTGCTGGATGGAAAGTGTGAATTTCCCTTAGTTTGTCAGCAGTTGCCAGAAGGTAAGACTGAATTTCCCATAGTTTGTTGTGACGGGATAGCCTCCCTTGGAAATATGCACATTTCAAACTCGAGACTTTGTGAATCGAGTAAGTGTTGGGTATATAGCGCAGTAAACCAACCTTGGTGGGTGAGCATGCTTTTCCACCGACGGGGTTTCTGTGGCTTGGCTCGGTTGCACGTTACATTTGGTGGCAGCGGTGGGATGATGACAACCGCCAGACCGGGGTTGCCTTACCCATGTAGTCCCCAGGCCAAGTCTTCTCGGAGGGGGAAGTAATGTGACGGGATAGCCTCCCTTGGAAATATGCAAATTTCAAACTCGAGACTTTGTGAATTTATAATAGATAAATAGTACTTGCTAAATGATAATTGGTAAATCAAAATTTGAAAAAAATAAGTGCAAAAACTTAATTGCAGGTTGCTAAATGACAAATGCATAAATGGCATGGAATAGGTAAATGCTAAATTTTAAGTACAAACTGCTAAATGATATATGGTAAATGAAATAAATAATACTTGCTAAATGATAATTGGTAAATTAAAATTTGAAAAAAAAAAAAAAGTAAATGCGAAAACTAAATTGTAGATTGCTAAATGACAAATGCAAAATAAAATGCATTTTTCAGTTTTCATTTACCATTTAGAATTAAGATGCTGCTTTAGAATTTAGACACAATTAACAATTAGTAAAATGCATTTACGAATTACAATAAATGGCAACCTGAATTGAAATTATTATTTATAAGACCAAGCTTCATTCCTTTTTCAAACAGCATTGTACAATTAGCATTGTCATATTATATATATATATATATATATATATATATATATATATATATATATATATATATATAAGACTATCTATCTATCTATCTATCTTCTGATACTGAGTCGATCAATTTCTGATCATCACCTCAGGTGTGGGGTGGGTGGCTAAATTTAGAATTTAGTCAAGGGAAAATAAAACATTTGGGGTGGACCATTAAAACTATTTACAAGATATAGATGAGAGGCATACTAAAACGCATGCCTCTGGGCTAATGATTTAAATAGAAGCCTTAAATTCCTCAATGGTCTTAGATAGGACCACTGAGGAAGGGAGACTATTCCAAACCGAAATAGTTCTGGGGAAAAAGGAATTTTTCAGGGCATCACTATAGGCAAATGGTCTTGTGTATTGTGATTCATGTGATGCCCGAGTATGCCTTAGATTGGGTGCCGGGGTCAGGTATTTGTCTTTATCAAGAGACACTGTACCGGAGTGTATCTTGTAGAAGAAGGTTAAGGAGGACCGCTCCCTGCGAGACTCCAGGGATGGCCACTCAAGTTCGTCTAGCATTTCACCGACGCTACTGGTGTTCCTCCATCGCCTGCAGGTCCACCGGGCAGCAGTCCTCTGCACCTTCTCCACCATCTCAATCTGAGTTTCATGATAGGGATGCCAAATAGGAGCTGCATACTCAAGTTGAGGCCGAACCAATGTTTTGTATGCAACTTCCTTAGTATGCCTAGGTGCCAGTGCCAAATTGCGCCGAAGAAAACCCAGAGTCTTAGTTGCCTTGCATGTAATTTCAGAAATGTGTTGACCCCAATCAAGATCATCTGTGATAGTTAAACCGAGGTATTTAGCGGACTGAACCTGTTCTAATGTTTGCTGATGCAGTGTGTAATTGAAATCTATATGCCTGCTTGGATGTAGCCGCGTCACCCTCATTGAATGACATTTGCTAACATTGAATTTCATTTGCCAATCCATTTCCCATTTGGCCAAGCTATTCAGGTCATCTTGTAAAATTTGACAATCCAATGGTGACTTGACATTTCTGTATAAAACACAATCATCAGCAAATAGCCGAACAGATGACCTGATGTTGTCAGGAAGATCATTAATGAAAATAAGAAATAGGACC
Source organism: Rugalucina vietnamica (assembly GCA_964017185.1). Classification (NCBI taxonomy): domain Eukaryota; kingdom Metazoa; phylum Mollusca; class Bivalvia; order Lucinida; family Lucinidae; genus Rugalucina; species Rugalucina vietnamica. The sequence goes on along the minus strand of OZ024880.1, from coordinate 37,842,962 downwards.
GGTCCTAAGACCGATCCTTGTGGGACACCAGAAAGAACCGGGACTGGATCTGAGGCACGGCCATCTAATACCACTTTTTGAGAGCGCTCAGAGAGCCACGAGTCGATCCACTTATGTGTAGATCCTCTAATCCCGTAGAAGTCAAGTTTGTATAATAACCTTTTATGTGGGACCTTGTCAAAGGCCTTAGCGAAATCCATGACAATCACATCCGTCTGCCTGTGGCCACGACCCACTGCTCGGTCCAGATTACTAACCAAATCATGATAAAACTGAACTAACTGGGTTTCGCAAGACCTTTGACTTCGGAACCCATGCTGACAGTCAGCAAGAATGTTTTCAAGAGCCAAGTGTTTGTTTATGTTGCTGACTATTATATGCTCTAGAGTTTTGCAACAGATACAAGTAAGCGACACCGGTCGATAATTAGCTGCATCGTATTTCTCACCTTTCTTAAATACCGGGGCTACATTTGCCTGTCGCCAATCGTCTGGTACAGCACCCTGAGCAAGCGACTCATTGAAGATATAGGTCAGTACAGGAGCAATTTCAGAACTACATTCCTTCAACACCCTAGCACTCAGGCCATCTGGCCCAGGCGCCTTATGTATATTCAAATTATTCAACAGTTTAATGACCCCATTGGGGTCAACTGTAATTTCACCCATAGCGGTGAAAGGACTTGTGCCTTTGGAGGGGATTTCATCATCTGATTCGCGAGTGAAGGCTGACTGAAACTGCCTATTACAAATATTAGCCTTATCCAAAGTGTCAGTCTTCAAGATACCATTTTCTCTAAGAGTATTGATCCCAGACGCGTCTTTCTTAAGGGACTTGACAAATGACCAAAACTTTTTTGCCTTTTCATTTTTTCGGGGACAATCGGGATCAGGATTATCATTTTCAAAGGAGAAGATATTGGTAATATGCTTCCAATATGCATCTCTAATGCTCTTTTGAACATGTGCTCTGAACCGTTTGTAATGGTTCTTAATGTCAGGGCTGCTTGACTTGCGAGCACGAAAGTAAAGTTTATCACGTTTCCTTATCAAGCGTTTGATCGAGCTATCGATCCATGGTAAGCTATATTTTGTCTTGGTCATTTTTGATGGAATAAACCTTTCAATAGCCGAGAGAACCTCCGACTTAAAACTGACCCACATGTCATTGACTGACACCTGACTATGGTCAGTTGAAAGGAACGAATCCCTATAGCGCGCTAGATGGTCATGGAGACCGTCCATATCCGCTCGTTTATATAGGAAAATCTTACGCGGGGCCTGCTGAATCCGTTTAGCCTTTATGTCATATTCAATATAGACAATGTCATGATCTGCTTTGCCGATCGGGGGCATCCCTTTAACACGGTTAATTGGGGATGGCGAGTTAGTGAAGAGTAAATCAAGGGTCTTGTCTTCTCGGGTGTGTATATTTACCATTTGGGAGAGGCAGTGATCCTGTATTATGTCCACAAGTTTAGTCTGAACTGGCCTCTTTTTGACCCCCTCGGGTACCTGCATTGTGCTCCACTCAATATCACCACAATTGAAGTCACCGCCTACAAGAACATGGGCATTTTTATTTGACATAATCCGAGAAAGTGAAGTATTAAAATCCTCAAGATATTTCAGTTCAAGATCCTGAGTTGGGAACCTAGGGGGACGATAGAATGATCCAAGGTACAAAGTCCTACATCCAATAATGTTCAACTTACACCAAATTATTTCGCACTTGGTGTCCAATTCCGGAGCTTCAGTACAGAGAAGATCACGCCTAAAAGCAATGAAGACACCACCATGCGCATCACTAGCTCTGTCTTTCCGGATAGCATCAAAGGAATCTGGAAAAATCTCTGAGTTTTTAATGTCTGGGGTTAACCATGACTCATTCCCCAATATGATGTCAGGTTTAGCCGATTCTATGACAGTGTGAATTTCAGCCTTTTTATTTTTAATTGACTGACAATTCATGATCAAAATTCTCAAGGGGTGGTTCAGGACCACCCTTTTGGTCCTGGGTTTTGCTTCTTTTATTTGCACAATAGGCGAAGAAGCTGCATTGGGGGGGCCAATATTATCTGGTATCGGACTGTCAGGCTCGGACAGGGACGAAAGGGACTCAAATCTGTTGGATATCTCAAGAGAAGCTGTAGTATCAAACAACGAAGTGGAAAAGTTTGGCATTCCACAACGTATGCATTCCCATGCTATACTTTTGCTAAGTGATTTATTGTAAATCCCATACATAGTTGAAGTCATGCCTTGACAGTCTATATGGTACCAGATGTTGCATGAGTCGCAACAAATCCCGCGGTCATCCCATCCAACACTGACATCACACAGTCCACACGGAAAGTGAGAATTGTCAATAAGGGATTCTGGACCAGGATTTGTTTCGGTGTCCCAGGAGTTACTTATCAGAAGAGTAAAAATGTATAAATGAATGAGCTTACCAGAGCGGTGATCTTTAAACCTGAGACTAGCCCTTAGAATAGAAACACTGCAAAAGTGTGGTACGTGAGCCATAAGTTGTTGGTCAATTGCTGTTCCGTGTATGCTGGAGTAAACTGGAAACAAGTTAACTGGAAGTCTCCCAATGTCATTGTCCTGTGTATTCCAAAAATGTGTCAATCTGATGGCCAACAGCAAGCCAGCAACAGAAAATAGCATGTCAAATAAGAAGTGCTTCATCTTCTTGCTATTTGTGACCTCTTGCGATATGAGGGGCAATTGACTGGTGTAGATTACTGGGAAATTCTCCTATCTTACTAAATCAACAATGAGTACAATCCTAATTTGGGAGGTTACCTACATTTATTTGGTTTTCTCAATGTTTGTGTTCAGGTTCAATCCTTCCGGAAGTGTTGAAACCGGTGAATGGGCCTAAATTATCCGGTGTAATTTATCCGGGACAATAAAAATTAGAAACTTCTAAATAAACAACAAAAAATTGGGACAGATACTAAAGTTGGAGAGGGTTAACATTGAAAAGAAGGATAAATAATAAATAGTCCAATGACTCAGCCCAAATGCAGAGAAAAAAGCCAAAATAGGTTCCTGAAAACAGGAAGCGTCACGAACGTGCGCATGCGCACCCACCATTGCAGTTAACAATTAACATTTAACATTTTACAGTTAGCATGGCGGACCGGCGTAAAATGCAATAAACAATTAACATTTAACACTTTACTTTTACCATTTTACAATTAGCATGATGGACCGGCGTAAAATGCAATAAACAATTAACATTTAACATTTTACAATTTGCATGACGGACCGGCGTTCCATACATTTGGAATATTTAAAGAAAAATGCACACAAAAATATCACCAAATTATTAATGACACATTAGAAGGTTGATTTTATAAATCAATTTTGTTAAATGTACTTAACTGGGAAAAACTGTTGGGGGTGCGTCTAATTTTGCGCGGTAAAACTATTTTCCAGTAAAATTTCAGTATGTTTAAACAAATTGTATAGACACATACAGTGTTATTGTTTACATTATTTGACCTTGACCTCGATGACGTAGTGCGCGTTGCATTGTGGTTGAAACTTTCACTTCCGGGTGGCAAAACCATTTCCGGTTCAATGTTGTTTACATACATTAGGTAGAATGAAAGTGAAATCAGTGAACGATGATGACCTCTAAATACAAAATTACCAATGATTTTTGGCAATTGTTTTCATTGATTTGTTTGCTCTTTTAGAAATAATTTCTTTTTTTTTCACACCAAGTATCGTAAATGATGTTTGAACCGCGCGAACAAAAATATTTATTACTTAGATATTCTTTATAATTAATTAACAAATTGCGCATAATTGATTAACAATTTGCGCCAAACACGCGGCCACGTCTCTGCAGTCAGACTAAAAAATCATTCATAATGGAAAAAAGGTAATAAACAATTAAATAGATAAATAGTTCTTGGTCCTTTTTTTCCAACCTTATTTGTACCGAAACTAGAAATTAAAGCGCATTCATCTAGTACTTTTTATGAATGAACGTTTCTTTCTCCTTTTTATCCATGTTTTATATTTTAATTCTTAAGAACATCAACTCTTGCTCACATTATATTTAAATAATCCTTGGTCCAGTTTAAATACGTCAAACTATTTAAAGGTTATACTATGATAATGATCAATTTGCCGGAAAGAAGGGCGGTTTCAGCTATTGAAGACAGTTTTATTACACACTATCTCAAACAACGATGCCCATAATTATGATAATCGGCTTCTTTAATTATTATATATGACACCTTCTTCAAAGAAACGGCACATTCTTGGGGTACAATATGAATGATAAGGGATTAATGAACTTAAAGTCCCCTGGGGCAGCCGGCTTGTGTGTTCAGTCAGTCGATTAATTATCATTACATGTGTTGACATCGCTTAGATTAGCATATGATAATTACGAGTATGATTCCAATGTCGTAGATAAAAATGGATACACTACACACAAAGTAATTTTAAATTGTGAATAAATTAGATTTATTTCTCGGAATGAAAATAAATGTTGTTTTTTTGTTTTACCGCATGCAAAACAAATTTAAACCATGTGCTCTTCAGAGAGAGAGAGAGAGAGAGAGACCAAATGACGGCTTAAAGATATTCCCGTTTCTTTTTGTTATTTTTTACTCGGATCCGAGTTTTTTATAAAACTGAAAAATTGATTCAAACACGGAAATTATTATTATTATTATTATTTTTTTAATTTTACACCCTATATGCGGTTTGCCTTTGATACGTCAGGGTGAACATTTGTCAACAACATGACAGGCGTATGTACCAGCCGGGTTTCGGACACGCAACCTCTTGATTGCTAACAGGAAAAGGTTTCTATTACACCACCGCGGCGGTACGGAAATCATTGAACGTTGATTTATTATTTATATCATCATGGGAATATTTCATCTTTTGACTGAGATGCAAACCTTTTAAATTCATATTTTCTAATTCCGCACGGACCAAAACGCTAAATATTTATAATACTTAATTAGAAAAAAGCATCAATTAATGAACAAACATATTTGGAAATTAATTTGTGATGAATAAGTAATATTTCGACATTATTTTACTATTTTATACATCAAAACATTACTGTTCATTGTACATTCAATGGCCTTAGGTCGCTTTTTTTGCCACCCGGAAGTGAGAAATGGTCATGTAATAGTCACATGACTTACCTGTATTTTATAGACCACGTGGTTTGTGACGTTTTGTTTGTACCTGTGTATAAAATCAACGCTGATGGTGGAAATCATTTCAAACTTCCAAAAAGTTATCTTACATGGTCGTTCGTCTCTCACTAATGAGAAAGACCATCATTATTTCTTGAATAGGTTCGTGTGTGTTGGTGAGTTCTTTGATGGCTGACTAGGCCAATTCTAGCTCTAAACTGTCGGTTGCAAGTAGAGCAAGTCAATGTCATTGAATCAGCTGGTGGCCCATTGGTATTGGCTTTGCGTTCTCTGCGCTTTCTTTCAGCTTCACAGATTCTCTTTTTTTCATGGAGAGCTGCTCCTTTGTTGATGAGACCTCGCCACTTTGATCGCTCCTGTGCAGTCTGTTCCCAAGACCCAACTGGTATGTCAAAATCCTTCAGAGAGGCTTTCAGGGTGTCTTTGTAGCGTTTCTTCTGGCCACCTTGAGAGCGCTTTCCCTCTTGTAGTTCTCCATAGAAGACTTTCTTTGGAAGTCGCTCATCAGGCATTCTTATAACATGGCCGGTCCACCTTAGCTGTGCTAGCTTTAAGACAGTATGCATGCTTTGCATCCCTGCTTTCTTCAGGACCTCTGTGTCTGGGATCTTGTCTTGCCACTTGATTTTTAACAGCTTTCTCAAACAGCTTAAGTGGAAATGGTTAAGTCTCTTTGCATGACGCTGGTATACTGTCCAGGTCTCACATGCATACAAGAGGGTTGGAAGTACCACAGCCTTGTAGACTTTCAGCTTGGTGTCAAGCTTGATTCCATTTCGCTCCCAGACATTTGCACGGAGTCTTCCGAATGCCACACTGGCTTTTGCAATTCTTGCAGTGACCTCATCATCAAGAGTGCTTCCCAGGTAGGTGAATTTATCAACAACTTTCAGTTTTTCTCCATTCACAGTGATGGTTGGTTCATTGTACGGTTTTCCAGGTGCTGGCTGGTGTACAACCTCTGTCTTTTTTGTGCTGATTGTGAGATCATAGTTATCACATGACTGTGAGACTTGATCCATGGCTCTTTGCATTTTTTCCTCTGAGCTGGCATTCTTATCCATATCATCTGCATAGAAGAGCTCATCTAGCACATCGGTCTGCACCTTAGTTTTGGCTTGCAACCTTCTAAGGTTGAATATATTGCCATCAAAACGGTACCTGATTGGAAAACCAGTGTCACTGTCCTGAAAAGCATCCATGAGCATGGCAGAAACATCATGCTGAACAGTGTTGGTGCCATAACACAGCCCTGTTTGACCCCATTTGTTACCTCAAAGGGTTCAGAGAACTCTCCATCATTTTGCACACGTGCCTGCATGCCATCATGAAATTGCCGCACCATTGCTATGAATCTGGGTGGACAGCCAAACTTGGCCATGATTTTCCACAGTCCATCACGACTTACTGTGTCAAACGCTAAACGTCATGTATAGATCTACATTCTGCTCTTGGCATTTCTCCTGAAGCTGTCTTGCTGTGAAGATCATGTCTATCGCCCCCCTGTCCTTTCTGAATCCACATTGACTTATCTTACATAGTTACTCGTGCAACTGATAGTTAGCGTCGTGCTCGCGGTTACAAGATCTTTATGAATTTCGAAACAGAGTTTTTGACGTGCGCCGTAGACACCTACCCCTCTTGGCATAAATGCATATAAATGTGTTGTGTAAGAGACGAATTCATCCATATTTGTACGAAATGTTAATTAGATGTATTCAAACAGATCATATAAATATCATGCAATTCTGCATACACCCCGTAGTGCATGTCCGGAATGTGCCGTAAGGCCCCTCTTTGCATAACTTTTGGTTGCCCCTAACGACATTACCAGCCGTGTACACATTCTTGTTTTATCACAAATGTCTACGTATTTCTGGGACAGGTTCCGTATATACGTGACGTTTTCAAAGCTGACAAAGTAAAGTCATCCGTGTACTTTACCGAAAACGCCATTTTGTGATTTTACCACCCGGTCTAACAATAAATGTATGTCTCTTTTAAAAAGAGTAGTGATTGAGATTCAGTTCAACGTAAACGAATGTCAGTCACTCAAAATCATTTTGCATGTCCGAAAACACTTCTTTTGTATAATTATCATGTACAAACCACACACATTGGGCCTGAAAATATTATCAAGTTTTGCCACCTTGTTAGTTACTTTTTTGATCCGCTGTATGACTAACTTAATGATTCCGACATATATGGGGGTAAAAGTAGGCACTGATCAGGAAATGGGACTGTGAGAAATAGATGGGCTGCACGTACCTCCAGGCAAAGCTTATACACGGCTACCAAACAGTTAAATGCGTAACCGCCGGTTAAGAATAGACATCCGATTCACGTCCTTCCGGTTTTGCGTGTGAGGTGCAACAAAATGTAAACAAAACATACACTACTCGGATCGATCGATAATTATTTTGTAGTACAGAACGGTATCAAAAATCTAAGAATGCTATTTTGTCACTTATTTATCATTGTTAGACAGCACCAAAACAGTTTGCAACATTACTTGATGTTTTTGGGGGTTATTTGTTCCCTTCTTCGAAACATGTGTTTCGACACGGTCAAGAACGGCAAAATACAACTAAAAATTGGACAATTTGCTGTTAAATGTCATGTTTTTGTGATTGTTCCGCGACAAATTTGTAGTTATATATTAAATAAATTACAACTGATGTCTGCCAGAGTATTCACTTTTCTTAGGGTTCAACATTTATTTTTCGAAGGGAAGAAAAAATCTGTTTAAGCATTTAATCATTAAAATAAGAAGGATTTATTTCAAGATATGTTTGAAAACCTCTGCCTGTTTTATGATATTTAACATTCTCTGTACAGCGTTTTAGATGAAAGCAAACGAAAAAAAGCAAATTACAGTATTCACAATGTTTTAAAGTCTAAGTTTTATCATAAACAGGAATACCATACATGTGAATTACAGTGTTTTGTATTGCATGTTTGTTGCAAAAATGTTTGTATTTTGATATATACCAAGTATTCTCATTGCAAACATCACAAATAAACCAATTTTGGATTTTTTTATGTCCCCCCAACCGAAGGTGGGGGACATATTGTTTTTGGTGCGGTTCCCGTCGGCGTCGGCGTCGGCGTCCGCGTCGGCGTCCGCGTCCGCGTAGCTTCTTTCTTACGCGATATCTTTTGAACCAGTGGATGGATTTTGACCAAACTTGCATAGATACATGGTTGGGAGGGGGGAAAGAGTTGATTAGATTTTGGTGACCTTGACCTCATTTTCAAGGTCACCAGCCCATGAAAACTGATCAAATTAGGTTTTCCGACGCGATATCTTCTGAACAAATGAATGGATTTTGAGCAAACTTGCACAAGAGCATTGTTGGGAGGAGGCTCAGAGTTGATTAGATTTTGGTGACCTTGACCTAATTTTCAAGGTCACGAGTCCATAAAAACTGTTGAAATTAGTCTTTCCAACTCAATATCTTGAAAACCAATCGATGGATTTTGACCAAACTTGCACAGAAGCATTGTTGGGAGGAGGCTCAGAGTTGATAAGATTTTGGTGACCTTGACCTAATTTTCAAGGTCACAAGTCCATAAAGAATGTTGAAATTAGTCTTTCCAACGCAATATCTTGTAAACCGATTGATGGATTTTGACTAAAGTTGCACAGAAGCATTGTTGCGAGAAGGCTCAGAGTTGATTAGATTTTGGTGACCTTGACCTAATTTTCAAGGTCACGAGTCCATAAAAAATGTTGAAATTAGTCTTTCCAACGCAATATCTTATAAACCAATTGATGGATTTTGACCAAACTTGCACAGAAGCATTGTTGGGAGAAGGCTCAGAGTTGGTTAGATTTTGATGACCTTGACCTAATTCTGAAGGTCATGAGTCCATAAAACTGTTGAAATTAGTTTTTCCGATATGATATCTTGTAAACTAATTGATGGACTTTGACCAAACTTGCACAAAAGCATTGTTGGGAGGAGGCTCAGAGTTGATTAGATTTTGGTGACCTTGACCTAATTTTCAAGGTCACAAGTCCATAAAAACTGTTGAAATTAGTATTTCCAACGCAATATCTTGTAAACCAATTGATGGTTTTTGACCAAACTTGCACAGAAGCATTGTTGGGAGGAGGTTCAGAGTTGATTAGATTTTGATGACCTTGACCTAATTCTGAAGGTCACGAGTCCATAAAACTGTTGAAATTAGTTTTTCCGATACGATATCTTGTAAACTAGTTGATGGATTTTGACCAAACTTGCACAGAAGCATTGTTGGGAGGAGGCTCAGAGTTGATAAGATTTTGGTGATCATGACCTAATTTTCAAGGTCACTAGTCAAAAACTGTTGAAATTAGTCTTTCTGACGGGATATCTTGTAAACTAATCGATGGACTTTGACCAAACTTACACAGAAGCATTGTTGGGAGGAGGCTCAGAGTTGATAAGATTATGGTGACCTTGACATAGTTTCCAAGGTGACAATTCCATAAAAACTGTTGAAATTAGTATTTCAGACGCAATATCTTGTAAACCAATTGATGGACTTTGACCAAACTTGCGCAGAAGCATTGTTGTGAGGAGGTTCAGAGTTGTTTAGATTTTGGTGACCTTGACCTAATTTTCAAGGTCACGAGTCCATAAAAAAATGTTGAAATTAGTCTTTCCAACGCAATATCTTGTAAACCAATTAATGGATTTTGACCAAACTTGCACAGAAGCATTGTTGCAAGAAGGCTCAGAGTTGATTAGATTTTGGTGACCTTGACCTAATTTTCAAGGTTGTGAGTCTGTAAAAACTGTTGAAATTAGTATTTCCAACGCAATATCTTGTAAAGCAATTGATGGATTTTGACCAAACTTGCACAGAAGCATTGTTGGGGACTGGGATAACCTCCCTGAATCATTGTTTTCCTATGCTGAAATGTCAGATAAGCACCCCTACCCCCTGTGAGGTATTGTCATTTTGGCATTTCACCAGTAAACTATTCTGATTCTGAAAAAAGGATGAAAAACATAAATTTCAGTATTTTTTCAGTGCCTTCAAGTCTGTAAGCACCCAATTTATTGTCTGATCATCACTGAATAACCTCCATTTTTAAGCGCAGGGATGCACATACATACCAGTTTGATATATATGAGTATCCCCCAGGGAGGGTACTCTTGACATTTTGCTAATACATAGGCTAAGCCCCAGCATCTACTCTGTACCCCCCCCCCCCCAAAAAAAAAAAAATAACAGTGGATTCTAAAATGACAGTATGACAGTGGATTCTAAAATACCAGGAAAATAAATATTTGTGGGACCCCCAAAAATTACCTACAAAAAACTCCATACCCCATCCCCCCAAAAAAAAAAATACTGACTCCCCCCCCCCCCCCCCCACAAACATAAATTCAAAAAAAAAAAAAAAAAAAAAAATATATATATATATATATATATATATAAAGGTCAACCTCATTATAACGCTATCTTTGGGGTCCATGGAAACAGACCGTGTTATAAGTGAACCGCGTTATAATGAGGTTATTCACAAAAGATATATAACAAAATAATTAATTTGGGAGCCATGACATGGCCATGTTATATTGAAAACCGCACTATAGTGAGGTGCGTTATAATGAGGTTGAACTGTATATAAAATTAGAGCACTCTCTCCCCTGGGGAGTGCCCCACTAAAACAACAAAAGGTAAGCATGTTTTATGCCTGAAATGGCCATAAAACTCCAAAAATAGTCCTTTTTCAACAATGAACAACCCTAAAAATTACAACATTTTTGTGGGACCTCCCCAAAAATACTCTCTAAAAACCTGCATATCCCAAAATATACTGATTTAAAAAAAAAAAAATAATTAAAAAAAAAAAAAAACAACTAAATTCAAAATTTTTAACCCAGAAAAAGTAAGTACACCCTAGAAAAATCAGAGTACCGCCCCCCCCCCCTCCCTCAACCCCGCCCAGGGATTACCCCGATAAATACAACAGTAGGTAACCATTTGTTTTATGTACACTCGCAAATAAAAGGATTTCTATAGATGGTGATGTGTCAAGAGCCGACCTATTTATGTCGATTTGGGTCGAGGAATTTTCAAGGTCACGAGTCCATAAAAAAATGTTGAAATTAGTCTTTCCAACGCAATATCTTGTAAACCAATTAATGGATTTTGACCAAACTTGCACAGAAGCATTGTTGCAAGAAGGCTCAGAGTTGATTAGATTTTGGTGACCTTGACCTAATTTTCAAGGTTGTGAGTCTGTAAAAACTGTTGAAATTAGTATTTCCAACGCAATATCTTGTAAAGCAATTGAACTATTCAATCCACCTGTCGTATTGATCAATGTCTATAGACCTCCAAGACTAGACTTGAAACATTTTTGTGACAATTTACAAATATTGTACACGAGTTTAGATTGCGACAAGTTGATTTTACTTGGTGATTTTAATGTTGACTTCCTAAAATCCAAGATATTGTCTCTTCAAGAAAGCTTTTCACAAGTCATTTCCAAACCGACAACTCGTAGAAGTACATTGATAGACCATATTTATATCAGAAATGTACCGTATCAAAAAAGCGGAGTTATACCATGCTATTACAGCTATCATGAAATGACATATATAATACTGGATGAGAATGAATTAAATGCTCTTTAAAAATTGAAAGCCAAACTAGTTATGGGTGTTGCCCATAGACAGAGTCCAAAACAAGTTTATACTACCATACCATACAGAACAAGATGGTCATGCTGGCTTGCATAGTTAAACTTCATATCACAAGGTAACTAAACTTCAATTACTAAACGGTTGGGGGGACATAGTTTTCCTCAGAAAACACTGTTTTAATTTTTCATTTTCCTTGAGAGGGGTTGTCTATATGTATTAACTGGGTTAATTATTTTTAACATTATCACTCACTCGAACCATGAGCAAAAGGAAAACCAAGGTATATTTAAGGCTTTTGTATATGCAGATTCTCGTTTGTTTGTTTTTTCTTGCACTGTAAGTCAAAAACCCTTCAATAAAACTTGATTTGTAGAGGTAAAAACCATACAAAGATGACGAGACACTGTGATAATTAAATTGTTAAACGTAGAACTCGAGAGAGAAACTAAAATACAGGTGCTTTTAATGTCGATTATTTTGCTATCATACTAATGATTAAATGCGTGACCGAAATTTTGACACAGCTTTTAGCCACATATACATAGAATGCAGCGGTAAATGGCAAGGAAAGTGTTCACAGAACTTATACAATGTTAAAATCATCTGTTCGCTGCCTTGCCGTTCGTTTATAATGATGCAATTAGCGGGGATCTAAAAATATCCCTATGACTGACCCACATTTTCTGCATGTACAATGACCACATTTTCTGCATGTACAATGACCACATTTTCTGCATGTACAATGCAATCTCCACATGCATTTTGGAGGAGGGAATAAAAATCACGATTATAAGGAGACAAATCTGGAAATCCTTTGAGATACGATACGATCAATTTATAAGTAACAAAATTGCATTGAGAAAATTTTAATAACTTTCTCCAGGTGAAAATAAATTACTTGGAAATGCGAGCTGCGAAAGTTTGTTTACCTTTTACTGCACCTCACACGCAAAACCGGAAGGACGTGAATCGGATTTCTTTTCTTAACCGCGGTTACGCATTTAACTGTTTGGTAGCCGTGTTATAACTGAACCTGCCCAGGAAAAGGGGTTGTTAAACCATCCATACATAAAAGTCTTGGTTTTTTTACTCGGATGGTCGGTTAGCACATTTTGGAGTCCATGACATCATAATGTTGAAGTCCCATAAAATGGAAGCACCGTCTCGACATGGCCATAGCTGGTACAGTGTCTGGGACGTAAAACACGAAATCAAACAAACAAAAACACGGATTCGTGCGTTGTTGCAACCAGAAATGTAACAATGTAATAATTGTTACATTTTGGGCAGTTTGTTACATTTTGGGCCGACATCGTCGACCAGAAATGTAACAATCATGTAACAAAAATTTTTGTTACATTTTGGGTCGATGAGTGGCATATTTTTGAAATAAAAAAATGAATATTTAAACAAACACTTTAGCATCTATTATCCGTCAAAGACGATGAAGAGAAACACGTTTATCTTTCAATTTCTTCACTCAATCCACATTTTCAACAAACTACAGTTTACTCGACAATGGCGATTCACTAAGAGGTCAAACGTATGAGGCGCCGTTTTACTATAAAATCAGTATTTTTGATATCACAAAATAGAATTTTTGATATCAAAAAATCGAATTTCTGATATCAAGAAATCGAATTTCTGATATCAAAAAATCAAAGCGATTTCTTGATATCAAAAATTCGATTTTCTGATATCAAAAATTCGATTTTCTGATATCAAAAAATCGAATTTCTGATATCAAAAAATCAAAGCGATTTCTTGATATCAAAAATTCGATTTTCTGATATCAAAAATTCGACTTTCTGATATCAAAAAATCGAATTTCTGATATCAAAAAATCAAAGCGATTTCTTGATATCAAAAATTCGATTTTCTGATATCAAAAATTCGATTTTCTGATATCAAAAAATCAAAGCGATTATTTGATATCAAAAATTCGATTTTTTGATATCAAAAAATCTGGAAAATTTTCCATCTAAGAAATGATGGCTCCCTAACAAGAAACAATTAGAGTAGTTTCCCATGTAAAATAAACAGTTTATGGGTTAGTTCGGGTGGTAGCTAGTGTCACGCTAGTCAAGTAGATAGCTTTTTCGCTTTGCAACCGAGAGGTTGGCTGTTCGATTCCCGATCGGCCGTAAAGGCATTTTATGTCGGTGATAAATGTTCATCCTCACTAATGAAAGGCAACTCGCTCAACTATCTGTCCCATAGTTTGACTGTTTGACTTTTCGCGAAACGCTCTGTACCAGTCGCACCTCGTGGCATCCACGTGGTTCCTTTACCGGATGGACCTAATTATGGACCTAATTATCGGAATGGCCTTACTGCTGTGTAATTGTGTAGTATTTCATATGCATAAAAATACAAGTATCAGATGTGTTTCATTTAAACATGATAAAATTAACCTCCTGCAGTTGCGCATTGGGTTACGGATGACAGAAGAAGGTGGAGGGGGAATAATTGTTAGAATTTTAACGCTGATTCAACGTTTCTTCGATCAAAACTATGACCAGACCTCATATCAGGGGTTGTCAACGTGACGGTAGTCTTCAGGGACACAAGCATAGGCAATTGATGTCAGCTAGACCCCCTATCGTACGCCGCAGCACACACTTGTATGGTACTTATATCAGGCTGATAATAACAATAATTATCTTTATCTATATAATATTAAACATATGAGTCTGTGCGTGAGAAAAACAACAATTTCAGTTCCGACCAAGTCAGTACAGCCAAAGAAGCATGCTAGAAACTTGGAATGTTAGATCTAGAAAGTATTGAAACTGATGATGTACTATCCGTGTAGCGAAAACAAAGGCGCTGATCAGATACGCGGTTACTGCGAAGCTGATCCTGCGCCTTTGTTTTCGCCTATGCAGATTGTTAGTTTCCTCATGCGGCGGCTCTTATTCTGTTCTGCCTTCAAAGTACCCCACGATACATACCAGTGTCCAATAATTATAGGCACATTCCGGCCCATTTCAATAAAGAAACGCATGGGAAACCATGTATATTCTGCTGCGCATGTTTCAAGTCTGACCATGCCGCGCAATTTGTCGGTAATTTTACTGAACATACACAGCGGATTTCAAGTAGATTTTCGCGAAAACTATAGTGACCATAGTTAAACACCTGAACTCAGCCCATGCAAGCCTATAAATATAATTTGAGGGATCTATCATTTTTTCTCAGCAAAGGAAGGCCTAAAGGATTTTTTGATATCACAAAATCGAATTTTTGATATCAAAAAATGCTCTCCATTTTTTGATATCAGAAATTCGATTTTTTGATATCAGAAATTCGATTTTCTGATATCAAAAAATAAGCCTGATTTTTTGATATCACAAATTCGATTTTGTGATATCAAAAATTCGAATTTTTGATATCAAAAAATCGAATTTGTGATATCAAAAAATCAGGCTTATTTTTTGATATCAGAAAATCGAATTTCTGATATCAAAAAATCGAATTTCTGATATCAAAAATTCGATTTTCTGATATCAAAAAATAAGCCTGATTTTTTGATATCACAAAATCGATTTTTTGATATCAGAAATTCGATTTTCTGATATCAAAAAATCGATTTTTTGATATAAAAAAATATTTTCTGATATCAAATAATATTTTCTGATATCAAAAAATCGAATTTCTGATATCAAAAAATATTTTTTGATATCAAAAAATCGAATTTCTGATATCAAAAAATCGGGATTTTATAGTAAAACGGCACCCCATACAAACGCTATTATTTTAAACACGACCATGGGACTGTCATTCTATTTGGTACTAAGAACATCTAACATATCTCAGCTTTACAGGAAAATAATAATTTTAATTCATTCAATTTCTTAATGGGAGATAACTCTGTTGATATGATACCTCCTGCATTAGACAATGGCGAACCAAACTCGACAATGGCGAATCAAATAGCCTATAGCCCAAAAGAAACCATTTTAGAAGGCTATTTTTGCACACAAATGGTGCCATCATCATGCGAAACTAAATAATGTTCGAAAATATTGTGTTAATTTGCTTTTGTGCTTTACGTTAACTGCCAACAGCAAATGCCATATCGGAAAGATCAATTATACCGATTTAAGCATGTCTTAAGGATGTTCGCTGCTAACATTTGACATTTCGGAACTTCCGGTTTTTCTTTTCTTGAATATCTCGTAAACGGTTGCAGATATTTTCCTTTTATTATATAACTATAAATAGACAGTATTTCAGACAATGCTTTCAGTCCATTGCATATTTTGTCATATTCTATAACCTGGGGTTTTTCCCATTGAATATTTGTTACTAAATTTAGAACTCTCTCTGTCATTGGAAATGTACACTGATTGCTGTCAAGCAGTAATGCCAATGAAGTACAAATGGTGTTTATTTGAATTTAGACTTTAATAATGTCCTAATAAACATTTTTCAGTCATGCTGGGACTATAAGTAAACTATATGTATACACTAATTCATTTACAGATAAAAAATAGTTATTTTAAAATTATTTTTATCATGTTTGTATAAAAAGAGTGTTATATAATAAAACAATTGTTGACTATTGAGTCATCGAATATGATGTGATATCCAACAGAGACTACCAATATTGACCTCGGCTTCGCCTCGGTCAATATTGGTAGTCTCTGTTGGATATCACATCATATTCGATGACTCAATAGTCAATAATTGTATAATATTTTATGTTTGGATACATATTGATAATATGCATCGAATGAGCCATGAAAAATGTCAATCTAAGAAACTTCATTTTTTTACCCCATTTTCTGCAACTTTTCAGAAAATTTTAGTTGTCAGTAAAATTTAGGGGGTAGGGTAGATTAAACTTGAATATTACACATCTTCAAATTAATTGCACTAGTTCGATGTTTATTTTAGCAGCAGTATATGTGTACATGGTATTCTAAGTCATTCTTTGTGTCTTTGGTGCGCTGGTTTTAAAATTTAAGGTGGTTTTATGAAATAGGCTTTTAGAAACAAAACAGCCGAAAAAAGGCCGAAAATGGCTATTTTCAAGTTGTTGGTTCTCTCTTATATGCTCACTACCCTATATATTTCTTTCTTTTATTCGAACAATATTACCAAGTTCTATGTTGTGTGAAAATACAAGAAAAAGTTTGAATCAACAAATATGGGTTTGGTACATTTCAAAATATTGATTTTTTCCGACTTTTCAAGTATGGGGGTAGGGTTAGAAAAGGAATCGTAAAATTTTGTCATCCACTCCAAGTTGCAAATTTTTCTATGCTTTTGGTCCAAAATTGTCTGCGCTACGTAAATATTATGACTTTTGAAAGCATTCTAGGTGTATTTTTGTTCAAGACAGGTATGTTTCAAAGAATTATAAATTAAATTAATTTTACCAAATTTAAAACATGGTGCTCAGAGGTATCATTCAGAGGCCTGTAGCTTGAAAAAATGCACAC
The DNA here is from genome assembly GCA_964017185.1 of Rugalucina vietnamica. NCBI lineage: Eukaryota > Metazoa > Mollusca > Bivalvia > Lucinida > Lucinidae > Rugalucina > Rugalucina vietnamica. Next base: position 37,825,665 of record OZ024880.1, on the reverse strand, counting down.
TACCCTATATTTATTTTGTTTTCAAATGTCTTGTGTTGTATTTTGGAATCAAAAAAGAGTGGTTAGAAAAAAAGTTTGAATACTTTTTCATTGGCAGCGAACATCCTTAAATTGCTTTAACGAATCAATGTAAGCATAAAAGCAAGATGGTTAAACCACGACTTGCACCAATATTTACGCCATTGACCAAACCAAATAATTCCAGGGCAAGCCTTCCAAAGGTAGATTATCATTACTTTGTGCACATTTTTTTCACCCCACAAAGTATGATTCGCTATTGTCGAATTTACATGTACATCTTTCCACGCTTATATCTACCTTCAGTGTCAAACCTTTTATCAAAAACGGGCATACTGCATAACTAGGGATATTAGGCAATAAAGTAATGCAAAAGTGGTCATAATCAAATGCTTAGAAACGAGGTATGAAACACATTTTATCTGAACGTTACCTTTTGTGGAACAATAAACTAGGCATCTTAGTTAAGGGGTCAAGCGTTTCAGCAACCCTGATTTTATTTTCCGGTGCAATTTTGACTCCATTCTTTTACCAAACCTCAAGGCATTGTTACATTGTTACAATTTAGGTTTTCCATATACGACCCAAAATGTAACAATGTAACAAAATCTAAACTTTCTCTTCCAAACTACTAGCGTTTCCTAACCCTTTTCCTGTGTAAAGTTTTGAAAAGAAAAGTAGCTACTTTGCTGGCTGCGGGATCAGGATAACCAGTCTATAATAAGATATTGAATACCCAAGACTTAAATAGTACGTGATTTTGGCCCGGGATTTTGGCCATTTGTTACCTAGACGGGATATTCCCATCGGTGTTTCGTTATACTCCACACCTACTTCAAATTCAAGAACTTCAAAACCAAGCATTTTGATATAAATTTGATGAAAATTGGTGGTCTAATAAGAAATTTATGGGTCATTAAGTATGAAATATTGGCGAGGTTAAAAAAATAGGATAAAATCAAAATTAAAGGCTTCTTTTAACATAGAATGTGTACTAATTCGATTAACAATATTGCCTGTTGCTAGAAATAAACAGCTATCAAAGATTCGGAAAAAAAATCATTGAATTTGATTTTTTCAGTTTTAATTTAGACTCCACTCAATACCAAAAGTAGACTCCTGGCGGCCATTTTGAATATTTTCAACTTGCTCTTATTGCTCTATTTCTCGGGCGATTTTGAAAAATCTTTCTCCAGAATATATAACTAGCTGATCCCAATGCTTGAAGAAGTATTTATTATAACTGGGTTCAGTGGTTATTTTGATTTTAATAAAAAAAAATATGAAAACTAACCGAATAAGAGCTGTCGCAGGACAGCGTAGCTCGCCTGACTTGTGCTTTGCCACTAAACTTATCAAAATCTATGACCAATGACCTTGACCTCAAGGTCGCTCAGGTGGGTTGTGATGGTACAGCATAAAATTTCAGACCAATATCCACAAACATGCAAAGTTTCAACTTGATCCATCAACACAGAGATATATAGACTTCAAAAATCTTTAACCCAAAACTTTAACCAAAAATTTCTAAGGCCATGACTTTGACCTCAAGTTCACCCATGGGTGGGTCATAATGGTACAGTATAAAACTTCAGACCAATATCTACCAACATGCAAAGTATGAACTTGATCAATGTACATGTTCAAGAGATATAGACTTCTAAAAACTTTAACCGAAAACTTTAACAAAAAAAAATCTAAGTCTGTGACCTTGACCTCAAGGTCATCAAGGGTGGGTCATGATGGTACTGCATAAAACTTCAAGCCAATATCTACCAACATGCAAAGTATCAACTTGATCCATCAACATGTTCAAGAGATATAGACTTCTAAAAACTTTAATGAAAAAGTCACTAGAGCGCGATATATAGGTCAAGGTCACAAGATCAATGTGGGTGCAAAGTCGGGACATCGAAGAGAAGCCATATGCAAGGTTTGATGGTTGTAGGCTTTATAGTTGATGAGATATTAAAATGACAAAGTCACTGGAGCATGAAATTTAGGTCAAGGTCAGTAGGTCAATGTGGGTGCCGAGTCGGGACATCGAGGAGAAGCCATATGCAAGGTTTGATGGTTGTAGGCTTTATAGTTGATGAGATATTAAGGGTTGGCTTCAAAAATGACAAAGTCACTAGAGTACGAAATATAGGTCAAGGTCACTAGGTGAATGTGGGTGCCGAGTCGGGACATCGAGGAGAAGTCATATGCAAGGTTTGATGGTTGTAGGCTTTATAGTTGATGAGATATTAAGAGTTGGCTTCAAAAATGACAAAGTCACTAGAGCACGAAATATAGGTCAAGGTCACTAGATCAATGTGGGTGCAAAGTCGGGACATCAAGGAGAAGCCATATGCAAGGTTTGATGGTTGTAGGCCGTATAGTTGATGAGATATTAAGGGTTGGCTTAAAAATGACAAAGTCACTGGAGCATGAAATATAGGTCAAGGTCAGTAGGTCAATAGGGATGCCGAGTCGGGACATCAAGGAGAAGCCATATGCAAGGTTTGATGGTTGTAGGCTTTATAGCTGATGAGATATTAAGGGTTGGCTTAAAAAATGACAAAGTCACTGGAGCATGAAATATAGGTCAAGGTCAGTAGGTCTATGTGGGTGCCGAGTCGGGACATCGAGGAGAAGTCATATGTAAGGTTTGACAGTTCTAGGCTTTACAGTTGATGAGAAACTAACACAGCATCTGAGCATTGTACAAAGGTGTTCTAGATATTGACCTCTAGCCCCGCCCCAGGCACGACCCCACGGGTCCCTTCACACTAAATCACAGAGGACCCTCATATGCAGCAATGTTCCAAATATGAATGATTTCTGGTCAGTGACTATCAAGATATAACAATTTTTAAAACTTTAACCGAAAGTGTGACGCGGACGTACACGTAAACGTACACGTAAACGTAAACGTAAACGGGTACGACCGAGGTGACAACAATAGCTCTGTGCACTTCGTGCAGGCGAGCTAATAAACAAAATGGCGGCGCCCATACAATCATTTTTTGCATGTTAAATTGCCTATAACTTTCTTATTTCCCAGCAGATTTTTATCAACTTTTATATCAAAATTCATGGTTTTGAAAGCTCTTCAATTTGAAGTACATATCAAATAAGGGTGCCAAAACACTTTAAGGTTTAGGCGCTAAACCTTTGTCCAGTTGTCATACACGTAAATTATCTAATTTGCATACTCATTAATATTTAAGAAAACTTAAAAAAAATAAGATGCAAACTATGGGGAAACGAAAATCTTCGTATGTTACTCATTTAATCAGTCCTATATTACCTACAGTTTATCATAGACAATGGAATATGGTAGGCCTACCAAATTCAAGCGTGTGCTAAGAACATTCTTTGGCGTATCACATGTTCAAATTAGGCCTACTTTGCTTATTCTTGAACGTGAGAATTGGGCGGAAAAGGCGAAATTGATTTCTAAGTACGCGAATTTCATACTATTTTTCACTGACACAGCCTTATATTCTGAAAATGGTTATGGAAAAGGAGTACGAGCTTTCTTCGCTTTCTTCTGTGACATCGAGCCTGGCCTGGAGGTCTTAAAGGACGACGGAAGCCATATCGACACCGGAGCATGCTGAACTGATGAGCCAATAAGACAACTACAACAAACTTTCCCCTACTCGAAATGAACATCATTTTTGCGTATGTATGCATGTTAATGATCATTTATAAGTACGTCTACAGTCAATCATATACGACTAAAACTGTTTATTTATTACAAATGGGTTGTAGACAGCTAGAATATCCCATTTTGTAAAAAATATTTTTGTTACATTTTGGACCGACAGCGTCGACAGCGACAAACTGCCCAAAATGTAACTGTTGTTACATTGTTACATTTTTGGTCGATAGGTACTCTATCGACCCAAAATGTAACAAAAAAAATGTTACATGATTGTTACATTTCTGGTCGTCGTTGTCGGCCCAAAATGTAACAAACTGCCCAAAATGTAACAATTGTTACATTGTTACATTTCTGGTTGCAACAGTGCGTGTAACAAGGGCACCGCATCGTTTCTTGGCCCCAGTGGGAGGAAAAAAAACTGCATGTTCGAAACGGTGCTTCCTTTGCACAGTTGAAATGAATCAAATTGTTAAAAATTAAATATGTGAAATTTCGTAGTTTGTTCTAAAACTATAACCTACTTCATTATTATTTGAAAATCTGACATTTGATATTGTCAATCGATCTCTGTGAATTTATATAATCGACATATAGAGCACAAAGAAAAGTACTTTAAAATAATTTTCAGACCGAAGCCTTTTAAATGTATTCAAAAGAAACGAAGGTCACCAAACTGCGCTGTTTGCACTTCGTATTATTAAGGTTGTTCACTGTAAAGAAGGCATGGACTGTAGCGGCAATAATTCAATTTCTAATGTGGATATACACGTTGAATCAAATGGCACCACGGGAAAGACCAGTGATTCTTCAGGAATAGTCATTGACCCGTCGGTAATAGACGGTGAATCCTCAGGAATAGCCGGTGGTTCTCCTGGAATGGCCAGTGGTTCCTCGGAAATGGCCGATGACGAGGACAAACGGACAGAGACGACAGAATCAACAGTTTTGCCACCTCCTGTACAGCCACCGTTTACAGCGCAACCGCTGTCGGGCATGGCTAACCTGTAAGTATGTGGTATACACGATTACCCTTTTGGTGCATGGCGTCAAAATAAGAGTAATCAGCCTTTGCATTCAACGCAGTTTATCCGTCATCGTGGTTACCTAAATGCATTGTTATGCACCAGTCATTTGTATCTACGACCCCTCTGGGTCTATGGAATAGCGGGGCATTAAACTTTTCAGCTTAAAGTCCGGCACTGCGGGGTCATATTTGTGGTAAGGAGGCTGACAATTATATGGAACAACAGCTGGTAGTTGTTCTAATGAAAATATATGAAAGATCGTGAAAGAGGGGTTTGAATTTCTGCATGTAAATGTACAGGCACATTTGTCAATTAAATATGGACGATGAAAGTAATTAAATGTTATTTATTTTTTATTTATTTTTTAGCTCAGTTTAACGTCCCTTTCAAGATCATCTCAGCTCATATGAGACGTGCCAATCCGTAGATGGGGCGAAAACGGGAGTACCCCGAGAAAAACCACCTGGTACACCCGCAAGCAGAACTTGGCTTGTCTCACATGTGGCCAGTGCGGGGCTCGAACCTACACCAGTAAATGTTAAAATAGAACTATTATCTAATATATGGATCAAACATGATTTTCCATTCATTTACATTCGCTTGGTCCCGAGGGAAGTGTTGAAAACCGAGGGAGAAACCCGAGGTTTTCAACACTCCGCCGTGTCTCCGCTATCACCGGCCCTAGGAGAGCCGGGGTTACAAATGACTGGTGCATTACGTCCTGGTTTGACTTTAACTGTTGACTGGGACGGTAAGCAACATCAAACAAAATGCTATGGTCTGTTCGACTAATCAACGAAGGTTCTGAATTGTGGTAATTCATTTTTGTACGAGTTCTGTGCTCGACGTACACGGCCAACATCTTAAGGTAATGTTATCTTTGCCACACTGTTTCTGAGCACGGTAACCGGTACGAGCATTTCTTTCACCCCTAACTGAAACGTTTTTGAGTCAGGGTATGAGGAAGACTGACCATGGAAATAATTCCATAATTTTACAAATCTTTACAGTTTCAAATTGTCTAGCCCAGCATACAAAATTGGAGAGCGTGGTAACTTGTATCGAACTCAGCTGAATTGAATAGGCTTCCATCAGACCCATAGGCGTCAGGTTGTATCCGTCCCCATAATTCTGGATAAATGACACCCGGCACGCGATGGCTCCGTCCCGAAATAACCGTCCCAAATTGTTGTTTGGGACATTAAACCTCGAAATATAAAATAAAGAAGATCTTTACCCTGACGTTTACGTCACATTTATTTTATTAAACCTATCTGCGGACTCGTTTTTTATTAGCTCGTGCTCTGTATGTTCATGTATATTCGTAACGATTGACATGGTTTGGGTTGTTTCACATGTTAGTTTCATGATTGTACAAGTTTGAGTGTAGGTGCATTAAAGCCCCTGTCAGACCAAGCCGCGTGCCTATTACGTTGTCACGAAGTTGTTCAATTTTCCAGCATGCATGCAACCAAATTTCTTACAGCGCAGATTGATGCAACATTTCATGACACATATCAAAATGGAGTGCGGTCAAAAGAAGCCGGGTCGATTTGGCTGCAACGTACGGCAAAGCAATGACGATTTTGCAAATACCGGCTACAGCGAGGGCAAAGCATACTTTGCTGTAGGTTGAATTCCAATTGATTAGACTTGATCACCGCGCTGCATTTTGTCACTTTGTTCGAATTAATGCTTTATGTCCCAGTCAACAGCAATGGTCATGTCGGGACGTTGCCCCCATTTTATGGGACTTTTACCCAACATTAGGATGTCATGACACTCAAAATGTGCTTCATAAATATAACCACCCACGCAAACCAATACGGTAAAAAATAAATATATGTATGGAATATGGATGGTTAGACAAAACCACTTTTCCTGGGCAGGCCCAGAATTGGGCGGTTTACCAGTAATTAGAAGCTAGTTGCTACGTGCCATGTATAATATTGCATGAATCTGCACTATACGGGTCTACAGGGTGCCTTGAAACGACGTCCTTGCAGTCGCTTACACCAGGGCGTTCGTCACCTGTCGAATTAAAACCGATCCCACCAGTCAGAGGTTAGAGCGTCCGCTTTCGATAGCGGCAGCGCCGGCAGGTCGTTGGTTTGATCCCTGGCGCGTCATGTATCAAAAACGTTAAAATTATCTGCAAGTGGCTTTCTTTATTGGCGTTAAGTAAGTAAGTAAGTAAGTAAATACTTTATTTTACGAGGGTAGCCCAATTAGCAGAGCCAATCTTCCTTGGGGCCCTCAAAAACATGGTTATAACATACATGCATTATACATTCAATACAATTTGTTTAGATAAAAAGTGAAAACAAAACAATGACATGTACGCAAAGTAATGAAAGAAAGATAGACAGACAGACAAACAGACAGACAGACAGACGACAGACAGACAGACAGACAGACAGACAGACAGACAGACAGAGAAATAGACATACATGTAAATGATATGACTTAATAATTAATTATTTTAGCAAATGGCGGTGGAGGTATTTAAACATTTCAATCAAGTATCTATCAATGTAAAATCCATTCTGTACATTTGCTTATGAACATTGATAATGACGAAGAATCCTTTATACTTATTGGGATACTATTCCATACAATCACGCCTGAATAAGATAAACTACCTTTAAACAAATTACATTTCGCTTGTGGTACAATGAAATTTTTATTGGCCGCTGACCTTAAATTAGAAGATGTATTATCAAGATTTGCATCTCGCATTAAAAACATTTCATTTAGATAACTAGGGGCCAAGTTATTCTTGATTTTATACATTATTTTTGCTTTGCTGAGGAAAACACTTTGATCAAATGATAAAATCTTTAACCGTTCAAATGCCTCAAACAATCCGTTATATTCATTGCCCAAAATCAGTTTGCATGCTCGTCTTTGTAATTTAGTAATTTTGTTTATATTTGCGTTTGAAGTATTACTCCATATCAAACTACAGTAATCTATATGAGGTCTAATATATGCGTTATAAAAAAGTACTCTGTGTTCCACAGATAAATAAATTCTAATTTTGCTCAAAAGCCACATGTATGAAGATAACTTTTTAGACAGAAAATTAAAGTGATTATTCCATGTAAGGTTATTATCAACATGAATGCCTAAGATTTTGTCGCAAGTCGTAATGTTTACATCGATGTCATTATACTGAAGAGTCAAACCTGCATTACACAAAGCAGTTCGCTTCTGCCTACTTGTAATGAGCATGAGTTTGGTTTTATCCATGTTCAAAATCATACCGTTTTCACGGCACCACATTTCAAGACAATCGAGCGACTTCTGCAAATTTCTTTCAAGCTCTAATTTATCACAATTACTGTAATATATAGTCGTATCATCAGCATATAAGTCAATGGTACAGCCATTATCTTTTAAGTACAAAGGCAAATCATTAATGAAGATCAGAAACAAAAGAGGCCCCAATATAGATCCCTGAGGAACACCATGAATAACATCAGAAGCATCTGATAAGTTATTATTCAAAGATACACGTTGCTTTCGGTTACACAAATATGATTCAAACCAAGATAAGCACGAATCAGTGCACTTGTAGCATTTCAATTTCCTTAAAAGAATGTCGTGGTCTACTAGATCAAAAGCCTTTCGAAAATCAACTAAAACACAGCCTACCATTTTTCCTTCATTAATAGCTTTAAGCCAGGAATCTGTCATGAGAATAAGTGCAGATTCGGTGGAGTGTTTGGGGCGAAATCCACTTTGGGATTTATGTAACAATTGAAAATCATTTAAATATTGTGAAAACTGCTTTTCTACCCATTTTTCAATTAATTTAGAAATTGTTGGTAATATTGAAATAGGTCGGTAATTATTAATATCGTCTTTACTTCCAGATTTAAACAATGGCTTAACCTTTGCCTCTTTCCAAATATTAGGGAACTGATTTAATGATATGCTTTTATTAACTATGAATAAAATACTAGGTGTAATGACATTCGCAGACATTTTAAGGATTTTAGGGCCTATGGTGTCAAGTCCCGTCGATTTGTTTACATTTAAATTTGACAAAAATGTTTTAATAAATGCTTGATTTGTCAGCGGAATTTTGAATTCCGTATCACAAGGGACCTTAGTGGACACGTAGTTGTGAAGTTTTTTAAAATCGGTCTCAATAGTAGGTTGCTTTAAAGTCGAGGCTATATTCACAAAGTAGTCATTAAAAATCTCCGTTAATTCAGTTTCATTCGTGACAAATTTATCGTCTAGTTTTAAGCTCACATTTGATTTGTTTTCACTTCCTTTACTATTCATACCAAATTCCTTGAATATTTTCCAAATGTTCCGGGGATCAGATTTTCCCTCCTCAATTTTTGACTTATACGTTTCTTTTTTCGCGTTTTTTATCAATTCCGAAACCTTATTTCGTAAAACTTTGTAGTCGGTAGTATTGCCATTTAATTTATATTTATTGCGTTCTTTTATTAAATCTAATATTTCCGGGGTCAGCCAATCTGGTTGATACTTATGTTTGACTCTGTGGTTTTTAATTGGTGCATGTTTGTTAAGTACTTCTGTAAATAACGATGTCCAAACTGTAACCATATCATCGACAGTATCAAAACATTCAATTATTTCCCAAGGGACCAAAGCCAAATCATTAAGAAAGCGGGGTTCTTCAAAATTTCTAAAAGATCTGTATGTAATATATTGATGCTCATTCTTTCTATCATAAGAAACGTGAGACGATCGATTACAAAATATTCCGTAATGGTCACTAAAACACAATTTCTCAACATTAACATTTTGAATATTATATTCATTGTTTGTATAAATGTGGTCAATAAGAGTACTAGACTCATCTGTTACTCTGGTTGGTTCACTTACTAGCTGAGTTAGACCTAGAGACGTTATAAAGTTACCCCATTCCCTTTCAATATCATTATTAAGCAAATTTTTGTTTATGTCACCCATAAGAATAAATTCTTTTTCTTCATTTAAAATAGTATCTATAAAATCTTCAAATCTGTCATTGTACTCAATTTTAGAATCAGGCGGTCTATACATATTACCAACTAAAAACGATTTGCCATTTTCAGGCGAAATTTCCAACCACAAACAGGAAATATCATTAGTTTCTAAGTCTTCGCGCCTTTTGGCATTTATATGATCTCTAACATATACGATTATACCTCCACCGCCATTAGAAACATTGTCTTTTCTAAAAGGTGTTTGAAATCCATTGATTTTAAAAGTTCCTGTCAACTTGTGCTGTTTTAACTTAGTTTCACTCATTCCAAAAATGTGTAAATTTTCATTTTCTTTGTTTGTTAGCAATATCGAAATTTCGGAAAATTTATTTAAACTATCTCCACATAAACCTTGTATATTCAGGTGACCAATGTTATAACCTTTTTTCTTCAGCTTGAGAGAAAGTGGATCTTTAGATTTACTTAAATTCAAATTATTATTAGTTAATTGAGTAACTTTAAAATTATTTCTGTTTGTTAGCGTTTTCTTAGAACAGATGTCATTAGGAAGAGAATCGAAAACTTTTGGAATGAGCTGGTTTTTAGAAATACCATGATGTTCTTCATTTTCATAATGTACACTAACTAACAATTCTAAACATTTACTTATTTGTCCTCCATTTAAACTTTTACTATTTGAATCAAAACTGTTATGTCCATTGTTCATAATCGATAAACGCTCAAATTCTTGTTTGGATTCTTGAGACAATATGGAACTAGTATTCATAAAAATAATATGCTCTGATGTTTTGTTCATCTCAAAGTTTGTTACCTCACACTCTTCAAAAGTTAGTAGTGATATATCAATTGATTCACATTGACAGGAACATTGAAATTGATTACAACTGTTACACAGATTTTCAAAAACACTAAACTGATTTGTCAGCGTCACAACAGTATCTTGTTTGGCAATTGTGCCTAACCCCTATTGGTTAAACCAACATTCTGAAAATATGTGACCTGGCATGGAACACGCATAGCACGTGCGGTTATACTTCGACGATTGTCCATTGAACTGGGTGTTTCTATTCACCCTACCACGTGGCGTTGAATTGTTGTATCTACCATAGTGATGTCCCATACTTGGTATCCTCCTGTCACTCCTACCCTTGTGTTGATCTAACCCGGCACGGTACACGCATAACTGGAAATCCCGTACAATCTTCACATGTCGATTGATCGCGTCAATAAGCCGTTTTGTCCCAGAGTTAGACATGTGCAATGAATGCCGTCATTAGAATAATATCGTCCACATGGCATACCATCCGCCCCGAAGAACAACTCGTTTGTAGAAGTTATTAGCTTTACATGGTGCATCCGCCAATGATTTGCTACTCGTTCAATACTTGTATTGATTCCCGAAACATCAACATCACCCCTGGGAACAACTTTGCAGAGATATACGGCACAATCATTGTTTGCCGCCTTGATGTATCCAACCAGCTCGTCGTACTTTTCCTCGAACAAACCCGTCTCAGTTCCACTCGAACCATCGTTCCCGCCGACACATAGGATTATATTCTGAAACGACTTCATATCATATACTGCGATTTCGTCCCATATATCCTTGATCTTGGCGCCATTTTTCGAGCATATTCTGACCCCATTTTCTAGGCCCTTGGAATTTATACCCTTTAATAAGGAGTCCCCTACAATGAGTGTTTTGAGTGACTTCGGCGATGTTGGAATACTTTGGTTCAAGCCGTTTCTCTCCCTGTTGTTGTTTTCAATCTGGTTCCGGTTAGTAATATGAACCGGCACCGGTTGAGGCGTCGTTATTGTCCTTGTTCTAGAGTCTCCATTAACTAAAGCCGGTGCGCTTCCCGAGTGTGACCGGTCTGTACTTTCAACAACAGGCTGGAGTCTTGGGCCACCTGCGGTTCCTTGATTCTGACTTCCCTTTAATACTTGAGGAGGTATTCTCTTGCTTATATTCGGCACGTACGGTACTTTCAGCTGTGTCTCTGATGATGAGCTGCGAATGTTAGCGGTCGACTGATCACCATAACCTTCATCAGTATTGCTGGAAGTAGTTATGTTATGAAGGCTTGACAGAGATGTTTGGTCGACAATTCTAGTGACGTCAGCATAATTCTTCTTTGAACTCATTCTTTCAATCAATGAAACAAAAGATGTCTTCAGCGCGTCAAGCTTGTATTCCATTTGCTGCAGTATATCCCGCTTGATTGCCTTAATACCGCTGTCCAGCTCGTCGATCCTGTTCAAAATAACACGCATGGTTTGGCTTGCTGTTCCATTATTTACTGAAACTTCTTGTCGCTGAGTTATAGGTGTGGAAGTGAAAGCTGGGATCTCTCTAAGTACTGCACTGCTTGCCATCAGCCCCTGACAATCTAAATTATGCCTATCAGAATCCTGTTTTTTATCTGCCATGTCCTGGTTTTCAGTTAGTGGGTGTGCGTCTATCATTAGATTTATTTCTTGGCGTTGATTTTTTGCAATTTTTAGACTTTGCATGTACTCATCCGTGATATTTTCTGCAGTAAATTCAGGACTCGCCCTCATCTCCGAATTAGACATATCATTCGCAGCTTGGATAGGACTGCCGCTAGATGGCTGTGGTGATAGGGAAGACGTTTCTGTGCCTACAATATTGATATTATCTGTAACGCCGCTACGCTGTTCAGTTGATCCCGCGTCCGAGTGTAACGTTACGTCGCGGCTCGGTACAGTGCTGCCGCTCTGTGCGACGTCGCTTTCTGGCGCGACGTTGACGTCAGTTGTTTGTTTTTCCGCTCCGCTCTTTGAGGTATCCAGTTGGTCATAAATCCCCGTATCATCCCCCGTTCCGAACTCGCATTGACTGAACCCTTCCATCTGGCTATCCAAATCGTACATCAAGCGCTTAAACAAGGATCTAGATATCTGAGGGAAGCGCTCATTCCTCCAAATCTTACATCCAAGGCCACTGAGATCCACGGTTTTGAAGTGGCTATCCAATTTAATGTCGCATCTTGCACCCTTTATATGTGTTGTACATTTAGATATGAAATTTGTATTGTCAATGTCAATGCTACTCATGTAATCAGCATGTATCTTATTTTTAAATCTTTCAAAAAACACACCAGATACAAAATTGATGCTTATTGTGGCCTCAGATAAATGTGTTCTGTAAATTGAACCCTCAAACAGATCATTATTTGTGATTTCACCGCTTGACGTATCCGATTCAGAGTTCCATGATGATAGCGTATATTCTAAAGTTGACGTATCATTCAAAATTGCATCGCTAGACTCTTGTTTAATTGTGATCGGTGTGTTTAAACAGTTTTCCATTGCAGTAGAATAAGCGTTACCTTGAATATTTTGCTTTTCCTCCAACGAATATCAATTGAAACACTTTCGATGGATAAATGTCTATCAAACACAATTTGAGAATACCAAATTTCGATATAACACTAGTTTTTTTCTTCCTTTGCGCTGATTTTCTTCTTTCTGTCAGAGAGCGATTTCAAAAAGCAGTTGTTGTTGTTTAAAAGCAGCCATCTTTAACGACGTCACCGGAAGTCGTCCAGCATTGTAAGGCAAGTACCTTTACCTGCCGTCACGACGTCACCGGAAGTCGTTCAGCATTGTAAGGCAAGTACCTTTACCTGCCTGTCATGTTGGTGGTTAATGTTCATCTTGACATGAGCCGCCTCATGGGAAAACCAACAATCTGTAACCGCGAAGCTGATCAGCGCCTTTGTTTTCGCTACTCGGATAGTACAATTCCTCTTCTACGTAAATCCGAAATTTCAAGCTTCTAGCTCTTTTCTGTGCTTGTACAGGCCGGTTTGTGTCGGACCTGTTCGGAAACCACATTGTTGGTTTTCCCACGAGGCGGCTCACTTTATGAAGCAAAGTGTCCCATTCAGGGGACGGGGGTGACATGTATGTCTATGTATGAATTTTAACAAAATGGCCTCGAAAAATGAGAAACCGTGTCTGTCTTTTTATTCACTTATATAGGGTTCGATAATTTAAAATTGCAATATTATAAAGTTATTTCATGCAAAACCTTTGTTTGTCTATTTAAATGTAGAACATTTAAATTACAGGGTAACATTATTTAAATGTAGGACATTTAAATTACAAGGTAACATTCATGTACAACGCTTTGTTGCGTCCCGGCCAAGCTGTGCTAGTGCTTGATATCGACAAATCACACAATATTTGTTTATTTAAGTTAACAAGCGATTTTTCATTAAAAATCGGCATTTTCTAAAGATATATAGCCTAAAATGCGATCAAAATATGTCATTTTTTATATCATATCTAATGTCCAAGTCTAGCCAAAGATACTCCAAAATCCTTTGTTTAAACTAGAAATGCATGTTTGTAAAACACTATGCCCCCAACTGTATGCTTGTGCCTAAACTGGCAGTTTGTATAATTCATTTATTTCATTCGAATGCAGTCAAATTTAATTTCCTGAAGAAGCTGTTCGGATGCGTCTGTTTTGACCTCGATCCAGAAACAGAATGTAAGCTTTTTTGCAGGCGAGTTAGAAATGAAGTAAAAATTTAAAAATGGAGTAATTTTGTCAAAATTTGACAGAGAGTCCTCAAACGTTAATCAGGTGATCTTCTCAGCCCCAACCAGCATACCAAATATGAAGGCTCTAGCTACCTAGCTCAAATACGTTTTGAGATATCTTGCACACAAGATTTTCAAAATTTGTTTTCAAAGGGACATTATTCCAACAAGGGGCATAACACGTACATGACAAAAAATACAGGCCAACTATTTTTTCATGAGGAATCTGTATATGAAATTTCAAAACCCTATAATTCACCGTTCAAAGGTTTTAAATTTCACCGAAAAGTGGAAAAATCAATCAAAATTTCAAAATTCTGTATTTTTGTAAAAATTTGACGGAAAGTTCTCAAAAGTTAATCAGGTCATCTATTTCTCAGCCCCAACAAGTGTACCAAATATGAAGGCTCTAGCTTCAATACTTTTTGAGATATCTTGCACACAAGATTTTCAAATTTTGTTTTCAAAGGGACATAACTCAAAAAAGGGGCATAACATGGCCATACAAAAAATATGGGTCAACTATTTTATCATAAGGAATGTGTATATGAAATTTCAAATCCCTAACATTCACCGTTCAAAAGTTTCAAATTTCACCGAAAAGTGGAAAATCAATCAAAATTTCAAAATTCCGTATTTTTGTTAAAATTTGAAAAAAAGTTCTCAAAAGTTAATCAGGTCATCTACTTCTCAGCCCCAATAAGTGTACCAAATATGAAGGCTCTAGCTTAAATACTTTTTGAAATATCTTGCACACAAGATTTTCAAATTTTGTTTTCAAAGGGACATAACTCAGAAAAGGGGCGTAACTCGGACATGAAAAAAAATATGGGTCAACTATTTTTTCATGAGGAATGTGCATATGAAATTTCAAAACCCTAGCATTCACCATTCAAAAGTTAACACACACACACACACACACAGACACACAGACAAGCCGAAAGCAATATGCCCTTCCAACTTTTCCAAAGTTGGGGGCATAAAAACAAGAAACCCGGCTTTATCTTGTAAGTTTTAGTTGCCATATACATCGACAAAAATTCCCCAACAGTGACGTTGATAATTGTGACATTGATGCTGACTGCCGGTATTTCGACATATTGATTGACCCCGGGTGATTGACATATACATTGATGCTGACTGCCGGTATTTTCATCATAATAGAAATAAAGTTTCCTTTTAAAAGGAATGTTTGTCCAGTATTAAAAATAGAAGACAAACCAGAGGACCAATGGTCCTGTAAACGCTCACCTGAGATCTGCTGTATATACCAACAAACATGTTTGAATATTATAGAAAATAATCCCAGTATAGGGGCAGATGAAACCTTCGGGCCATTTTTTTTTAGAATAATCAATATCCTGTCCAGTTTTTCCCTTCAAATGACATTTTTACAGTTTACCCATTCATTTTTACAGTTTACATAGGCAACCCATGTTGACCTTGCCTTAAAATAGGTCAAGGTCACCACAGGGTCACATTGTAGTACTTGAGTCATCCATGCTTCATGCCAAGTTTCTTTCAAATCAGTAAAAACCAGTTCCGGAGAAGATTTTTGAAGGGTTTTACCATTTATGGGCATGGCGTTCATCTTGGTCATGTGTCCTGGATTATTTATATACACATTGGTTCCCCTTTCCTATAGATGCCTTATATAAAATTTGGCTTTGATTGGCCAAGTGGTTTCAGAGAAGAAGATCTTTGAATATCATTGTAATATAAATGTATATTGCCCCAGGGTGTGGGCAGACCAACCACTAGGGTTCATTTTTTTCAGAATCACATATCTTCAGTCCATTTGCCCATTTTCCTGCAAATTTTCCTTTCAGAGAAGAAGATCTTTGAATATTATTGTAATATACATGTATATTGCCCCGGGGTGGGGGCAGACCAACCCCTGGGGTCAAAACTTTTTGCAGAATCACATATCTTGAGTCCATTTCCCCATTTCTTGCAAGTTTTTCCTTTCAAATATCAGAAATACCGGACTCTCATATTATGAGAGTAACACACTATAAGCCCTACTTTACATGAAACTGGTTCCAGTATTCATGTTTTATTTTCAGTACATTTCCTCTGGACTACATAGTGAGGTTCCGTATCACAGCAGACGGTCAATTAGATGTTAAATGCTTCAAAAGATACGAGGTATTGAATACATCGGGAGAGGCACAATACAATACAATACAATACAATACAATACAATACAATACACTTACAATAAAATACTTTTACAATACATTTTTTGTTTTTTGATTGATCTGTCAACAGCTATGGTCATGTTGGGACGTTGCTTCCATTTTACTGAGGATGTCTTCGCACCTAAATATGTTTCAAAATAACAGCCCAAGTATGAAACAGCTTAGGCTTATATGTATGGATGGTTTGACATAGTCACTTGTACTGCATGTCCTGAGCAGTCCCAATGACCAGGGGTCTATAAATATAACACAAAAATACATTGCATTTACAATGTAATGCCACACAATCATTTACAATGCAAATGCAATGACAATGCATTTGACAAAACAATACACATTACGAAAACATGCCCATGCAATATACAGAGATTTTTTGAACTGTAAAAATTGGAAATTTCAGTATAAAATTTGTGATATTTTTCTTATTTTTGCTCAAAACATAGATTGTGGGTACACGTTAGAACCGCCTCAGCGAGGCGGTTCTAACGTGTATTTCTAACGTGTACCCACAATCTATGTTTGGGACTAACGATTACCCACAATCTATGTTTTGAAATTAGAAAAAATATCAGATATTTTCTACTGAAAATTTTCAATTTTTACAACTTAGGAAAAATCAGTTTTATGTTTTCGTAATGCTACAATTACAGGGTAACAGTTCTCTGGATAACCATGATGATGATTCTTCAGCATCAAATGATGAAGATTATGATGGTGATAATAGTGGTTATAATGGAAAAAGAATCAAAACAACACCAAAGGAAGAGTCGAGCCAAACACTTGTGGAAATATTAAACGATGATGATAATGATGAATACATGGTAAACATTGTTTTCTTTCAAGTTTCAACTTTTTATTCCGAATGATACGACAAAGTGACAGCATCAGAAAGTACATGTAAAGCACCAGTCATTTGTATTCACGCTGAGATTAGGCATAAGTTAGCCCAGTGGTTTCAAAGACTAAAATTTGAACACATCCAACAGACACACACACCAGAGAGCCTTTGGGAAATTAATTCACGCTCTTGAAATATTGCATACTAGCATACAACAACTGTGGCTTGTTCTCGTGAAATCAAAGTATATATTAAATGTGAAAATACAGCTAAATACGTAATTCAAATTAATATAAAATATTCATGTTTGAAAGTGTGGTTGGACACTAAAATGCTATATATTGGCGTGAAATTAAAACCCCGGCACTGCTGGGACTCACCGGAAGTTAAATCCCTGCACTTAAGCCCCGCTATGCCTCTGTGGGATTCCAATGACTGGTGCATAATTCGTCGAGTTCTAGGCTATTTTTCAAAGTGATTTCCAAATATTTGCTCAGACTATGTTAAATTTCAACATTTTTGGTACAGCCTTTGTGCATCATGATTATTTCAATCTTGTAAATGTATTTTGGGCGCATGTACACTGTACTATAAGCCATTGCCTGGAAATGTCTGCACAAATCCAAGATAGGATGGCTGTTTGGGTAAAAAGCCATGGAAGCAAGGCAACACATTAGGGGTATCTTTTAATATCTTACAGACATTGAAGATTTTGAATCGTCTTTCAAAAAGGAACAAAGTCATTCGACTTGATACCCGATCAACTGAAGACAATAGTACTGCATTGCATATAGCAGCTAGAAAGGGGTTTACGAAATTAGTAGAATGGTTATTGGAGAAGCATGCTAGTCCTTATACAAGGAACAAATTACGACAAACTCCATTAGAGGTTGCAATTCAGGAAAAACATGATGAAACAGCTGAAGTTCTAGTGAAGAAAATGCGTAAAGAGAGGTATGATTTCTATACTTTAAAATTAGTGCATGTATTGGGCAACTGTTTCATTTCTTATAAAAACCTAACAAACACCAAAATGTGCCTCTTCTTCGAAGTATGGTTTCTGTGTTGCTGGTTGCAATATCAGTTACCTCAGAGCTTATGTATAGTATCATATTTTTTCTTCAAGAAAAAGACAAACAATATTTTGGCGAGTCTTTGTGTATTATTGCACCGATTTCTAATTTAATTAGAAATCGGTGCAATAAGACACAAAGACTTGCCAAAGGCCAATGCAGAAAATTACCCAAGCGATGAGAAGAGAGCATATGGTTAATAATTGGCTCTTTCCCAAAAGGTACCATGATCGAATTTCAAAAGTCTTGGAGCTGCATGTGTCAAACCTTTCTTGTGTCAAACGTCTCGTATCTTGTGAAGTTCCCATTAAACTGTTGTTTTATTCATATTTTAGTGTCATCCGTCTCTTCTGGAATAAAGAACGAGCCACTGGAGCCAAGAGGCCCAAACAGGGAAGGCCGAAAATCCCTGAAGACAATAAGGAAATTAAATTGTCTATCAAATCTCTGTTGATAGATGATATGCAGGTAGTGTCCTTAGAATCACCAGCTCTCCTATCCTTGACCAAAGTATTAAAATCTACAAACACATTTACAATCATTTATCCCAAGAACACTGGTTAACACCTGGGAAGTGGTGGCTCCGTCCCAACATGACTGAAAAATTGTTGACTGGAATGTTAAACTTAAATATACAACCAAACAAAATCTACGAAACTGTCTTCAACAATACACCAAATTGCAGAAAAGGCAATAATTAATATAAACAAGTAAGCAATGACATAGTTCTAGCGAAAGCAGAGCCAGTCTGCGGCCCTTAAATCAGAGGTAGGAAATGACTACATGCAATTAATATAACAATTAAGTACAGACACAAATGGAACAATTCGGCATTTGACTGGGCAGCTGTTTCCCAAAGGTAACCATTCAGTTACCTGAGGTAGAATTATTCCTTTTACAGACACTTTAAATACGAAACATAGAGAACCACATCAGATTTCCATCTTGAAACAGTCAGTAATAATAAATTACTGGTGCGCTTAAACCAGTTTAACATTAATGAGTCCCTGCATAAGAAAATCAACTATTTGGGGTATCGATCAAGTCTGACACAAACCAGCCTGTACAATCGCAGAAAAAGGCTAGAAGCTTGAAATTTTGGATTTAAGAAAAAGAGGAATTGTATTAGCTCTGTAGCAAAAAACAATGATGCTGATCAGCTGTGCAGTTACTGCACAGCTGATCTGCACCTTTGTTTTCGCATAATGCAGATTGTTGGTTTTCTGATGCAGCGGCTTAAAATTCTAATTTCAGAAAACTACCCTGGCTGTCCTTGACCATTTTTCTGATGACTATCATAGCATCTACTTGGTTGGACCCCTAGAAATGGATGATGCCAACAGAATTCCAACTGATGAAAACTATAATACTAAGGATATGACAGCATATCATCTGATATCAAGAAAAGATTTGAGGGTAGATTTGTAGAGGAGTTAAAATGCTACTGCCTGTATTTAGCCATTCAAATGTTGTTACTTTTAAATTATGAAAGTCATGAAAAAGTAGAGGAATGTCTTTAAAAATTTTGTTTGTCCATTGATTGGTTCAAAATTAAATTATGGATAAATGTGCTTTATCTTATTTCTGCAAGATTCACTAATTGTGACAGGGCCTGGCATTATAAGGTTTGTGGGGTTAAAATGGGAACACCCATTCAAAGATTCCCTTCGCAGTGACTGGATTGTGTGATTTTTTCTTCTTTTTTTTTCAGTATTTTTCGTGTCACGAATGTGTAAAATCCTTGACAGCTTCAAAGTGGAGGGCATATGGCAATGGTATATTATGGTGAGAAACTTTTGTTATCATACAAAACTGCATCATTTTGTTCTTGCCCATTGGATTAATACTACACACATACTAAACCTGTGTTTCCTTGTTCTTGCTTATTAATGATAGGAAGGATAGAGGAGCTATGCATGACGTTTGTCCACCTCACTTAAGCCTTTGACACAGGCAACCATGAAGGGCTCTGGAAAATCTAGGCAATTTTTGCTACCCACTTTAATAGATTCATATAAATGTTTCAAATTTTCAACCACTTATTGGCCAACCTTATAACGGGTACTTGTCAAATTTTCTCAGAAGCCAGTTTTAAAAAGCCATGATTGACATTGTCTCATTTGTTGATATGATGCAGACAGAAGATGCATTTAGCTGATGTTTATTTTTGAAATTTATACATCGTATCTGAAAAAATACCATTGCCATTTTTATAGGCGAACAGCACTGGTGTTCTTTATATTTTTGGGTCTTCTATCATTTGCTGCTGTGACGGGAGTTACTGCGGATGATGTGACAAAGTGTAACCAGACTATAGACTACTTCCGTGTCATAGCAGAAATACTTGTTTGTATATATGCTTTCCTAACATTTGTCGGTGAAATTATTCAAATTGTCAAGTAAGTATCATTGTATTAAACTACATGACTTTGTTTGTATTTGTACCACAAGTGTTCAAGTAATAAGCACCTGGGGCCAGTTTTTCAAAATTAAAGGTGTCATTAGTTAACGTTTCGTTAAAATTTCAAATGGCAATATAAACACTGTTATTTTTTGTTGAAAAATATGTGAGAATCCTTTGCATTGCAGAGGATTCTCACATTTTTTCAACAAAAAAAGTGTATTTGCTTTTGAAGTCAATATATAGTTAACAAATTGAGGGCTTAACAACAGCGTTAAGCTAACAAAGTTTTGAACAATTGGGCCCTGGTGTCTTAAGCTAGAATCATTGAATATGCCAACTTATATTTTGTTAACTCATATTAGACAGGCTTATAAATGAGCCGCCTCGTGAGAAAACCAACAATCTGCATATGCGACAACAAAGACGCAGATCAGCTTCGCAGTAACTGCGAAGCTGATCAGCGCCTTTGTTTTCGCTACTCGGATAGTACATTTCCTCTTCTACTTAACTCCAAAATTTCAAGCTTCTAGCCTGCTTCTTTAGCTGTACAGGCCGGTTTGTGTCAGACCTGTTCGGAAACCACATTGTTGGTTTTCCCACGAGGTGGCTCAAATATAGACATACTCCAGCAAGCAGAACTTTGATTGTCTCTCAGTGACCCATGTGGGCTCAAACCCACATAATTACAACATTGATATAGCCCTAGGGTGACCTTGAACTTCTATTTTGCAGCAAATTCAAACCTTTTTGTGTAAAACCAACAATCTGAATATGCAAAAACAAAGGCGCAGATCAGCTGTGCAGTAACTGCACAGCTGATCAGCGCCCTTGTTTTCGCCACACATTTGACAATACAAGCTTTCTTGAAGCTTGCATGATGTTCATTCACCAGACAGAAGAATAACATGTATATTTGAACCAGTGGGTGCGAGAAAACCGGTCTTCAGGATTTCCAACCAGGTGCGACACAAATCGGCCTGTACAATCACAGCAGCAGGCTAGATGCTTGAAATTTTTGCTATAAGGAGGAATTATACTATCCCAGTAGCGAAAACAAAGGCGCTGATCAGCTGTGCAGTAACTGCATAGCTGATCTGCGCCTTTGCTTTCACATATACAAAAATCTGTGTTTCTCATGATGTGGCTCATTTATTGATGTATTTTGACCTCAGGGTGGATGGTCATAGCCCTGGGCTATATACAATATATACATTCAAGCAAATGTTTAAATGTATTGAACTATGAACCTTTAGATGAAGCTTTACAGGTTCCCAATTACTATTCATCCTGATCATCACATATTCTCGAATAAGAGCTGTCGCAGGACAGCGTGCTCGACTGCTTCTGACCTTTGTCAAACATAAGGCCAAACCCGACTAGTAACCCAAAGCATTATGCTCATACATCTTTTTGCCTTGATGCAATAAGGCAAAATCACTGAACCATGAAAGTTAACTATAACTACCTAAGATTTAAAGGTCTCACTCATATTGTGAAAGAAGTGTGTTCATATACCAACTGAGTGCCAAGACACAAGGCAAAATCACTGAACCGTGAAATAAGGTCACACTGACCTATAAGTATTTCAGGGTCAAAGCCTCAAAGGTCTACTTACTCATAATGTGAAAGAAATCTGATCATATACCCATTCAGTGTTGAGATATAAAGCAAAATCACTGAACCATGAAATTAGGTCATAGTGACCTATAAGTATGTTTGGGTTCAAGGTCTGGTCATACTCATTCATAATCAGAAAGAAGTATGAAAAATACCAACTGAGTGTTGAGATATAAAGCAAAATCACTGAACCATGAAATTAGGTCACAGTGACCCAGGAATACTTTACGGTCAAAGGTCTTGTCATACTCATACATATCGTGAAAGAAATATGTTCATATATCAATTGAGTGCCGAGATATAAAGGAAAATCACTGAACTGTGAAATTAGGTCATATTGACCTAGAACTACTTTAGAGTCAAAGGTCTTGTCATACGCAAACATAGTGTGAAAGAAGTTTGTTCATAAACTACTTAAGTGCCGAGATATAAGGCAAAGTCACTGAACCGTGAAATTAGGTCACAGTGACCTATAAGTATATTGGGGTCAAAGGTCTGGTCATACTCACTCATAATCTGAAAAAAGTATGAAAATATACTAAACGAGTGTCAAGATATAAGGTAAAATCACTGAACCGTGAAATTAGGTCACAGTGACCTAGGACTAATTCAGGGTCAAAGGTCTTGTCATACGCAAACATACTTTGAAAGAAGTTTGTTCATAAACCATTTGAGAACTGAGATATAAGGCAAAATCACTGAACCGTGAAATTAGGTCACAGTGACCTATAAGTATATTGGGGTCAAAGGTCTGGTCATACTCACTCATAATCTGAAAAAAGTATGAAAATATACTAATTGAGTGTCAAGATATAAGGCAAAATCACTGAACCGTGAAATTAGGTCACAGTGACCTATAAGTATATCGGGTCAAAGGCCTGGTCGTACTAACTCATAATCTGAAAGAAGTAAGAAAATATACTAATTGAGTGTCAAGATATAAGGCAAAATCACTGAACCATGGAAAGTAGGTCAACCGACCCTTACCGTCATGACACACAAGTCAGTGTCATAAAGTCAAAAGATGAATGACCAACCATCTTCCTAAGTTGTTTCTTTTAAGAAATAAAAAGAAAAAAAATTGGGGAGTTCTAGATTTTGACCTCTAGCCCCGCCCCCCTGACTCCGACCCAGAGGTCCGATGTCATGGAACCTAAAGTGTATGAAGTATGAATGCTTTATGATAAGTTGTTGTCAAGATATGGACTCCTTGTAAAAGTTACACAGCAGTACATCTATTTTTGACAGTGTTCTAGTTTTTAACCTCTAGCCCCACCCCCCAGGCATGGACCGAGAGACCTGATGCCATTAAATGAAACTCAACCCTACAGGGTACCTATGGTCCGAGTATGAAAGCCCTCTGATAAAAAGTTTTCAAGATATAGACTTCTAGAATACTATATCACAGAAAAGCCATTATTATTAATGGTGTTCTAGATTTTAACCTCTAGCCCCACCCCCTGGCATGGACCCAGGGATCTGATGCCATGGAATGAAAGCCGACCCTACAGGGTGTCAATGGCCCAAGTATCAATGCTTTCTGATGAGTGGTTGTCAAGATATGGACTTCTAGAAAACTTTAACACAAGAATTGCCATTTTTGAAGGTGTTCTAGATTTTAACCTCCAGCCCCACCCCCTGGCCTGGACCCAGGGGCCCGATGCCATGGAATGAAAGCTAACCCTACAGGGTATCTATGGTCCAAGTATGAATGCTTTCTGATGAGTGGCTGTCAAGATATGGACTTCTAGAAAA